>JAJTUV010000598.1:0-1273599 GCA_021653895.1 Mastomys natalensis
TGTGTGTGTGATGGTGTATCACACAGAATACACTTTTACCCAGACAGCTTTACATGCAAATAAATGTTCATTGTTCATTGCAGTGAATCGCTGGCCTATTTCATGGTCTCTGGCTTCTGCTACACTATCAATACTGGATCCTCTCTGGTAGTTCTATTGGATATCTTGTTGTTACCCTATGTCATGTAGATCCTGCAGCTTTGGGTCTGAAGGGCCAGTCCCTTCATGTATGCAGCAGTTCATAGATGGGGTAGATGTCTAGTGGATCAAGTCAATGTCCTGGGTCTGTGCTGGGCTGGGAGCTATGTTGGTCAGCCCACAACTCTTCCCATGCCATCAGGGTCAGCTCTCCAACACTGATTAAGTGAGGGGCAGGGCAGATCTTCTGACTGCCTTAGCCAGTAAAGGGTGAGGCCAGCTCTCCCACTCTCACAACTTCTGGGTCAGCTCTCCAGCAATACCTGCAACCAAGGCCTGGCTCTACTGTGCTGCCCAGGCAAGGTGTGGAACCCACTCTCTTGAGTGCTGGCCAACAAGGGACATAGCAAACTCTCCCACTTTCAAGCCCTTGGGCCAGCTCTCTCTCCAAGTGCCACAGCCTGTGAGCATCTGAGTTAGCTCTGCATGGTCTTCAGACATCAACATAGACTCAGGCAACAATCCAAACCAGGATATTTACATGGCCTTTGGTGGTAACAGGGGTCATGAACACTTAAACAGCTGTATTAGTTTGAATATGCTTGGCCCAGGGAGTGGCACTATCAGGAGGTGTGGTCTTGTTGGAGGAAATGTGTCACTGTGGGGATGGGCAATGAGACCCTCCTCCTAACCACATGGGAGCCAGTCTTCTCCTCATGGCCTTCAGATGAAGATGTAAACTTTCAGCTCCTCCTCCACCATGCCTGCCTGGACACTGCCATACTCCCATCTTGATGATAATGTACTGAACCTCTGAACCTGTAAGCCAGCCCCAATTAAATGTTGTCCTTACAAGAATTGCCTTGGTCATGGTGTCTGTTCACAGCAGTAAAACCCTAACTAAGACACCAGCTACTATGACTACAGCATCAATACATATGGTTAGACATGTATCATTCTAATAAGACAGAATTCTCCAAGTAAATGGCCAAGAGAAAAATATCTGGTTAAAATAGTAGATATATTTTCTAGCTTTATGAGGCACTAATTTCCATAGTGTCTGCACCAATTTCTATTCCCACTAACATCCAATAAGGGTTCTCCTTTTCTCACATCCTCACCAGCATTTATTATTATTTGCTTTCTTAATCTTACCAATTCTGCCTGGGGTAAGATGAAATCTCAGAGTTATTTTAATTTTCTCTGATTGTTAAGGATGTTGAACCACTTTTTAAAGCCTTAATATGAACTCTCAGCAGCTGATGGGAGCAGATTCAAAGACAAACATTAAACAGAGCTTGGGGAACCCTGTGGAAGAAGGGGAGAAGGGATTATAAGAACCAGAGAGGATAAGGACACAAGAACACAATCCACAGAATCAACTAAGCAGGGCTCATAGGGGCTCAGAGAGACTGAAGCAGCAATCACAGAGCCTGCATGGGTCTGTAATAGGCCCTCTGCATACATGCTGTAGTTGTTTAGCTTCGGGTTTTGTGGGACTCTTAACAATGTGAGGTATCTTTGCCTACTCATGGGATCCTTTCCCTCCTGCTGGGTTGTATCTTCCAGCTTTGATATGAGGGTTTGTGTCTAGTCATACTGCATCTTATTATGCTGTGTTCAGTTGATATCTGTGGGAGGTCTGCTCTTTTCTGAAGGAAAACAGAGGAGCAGTCCAACTGGGAGATGTAAAAGACAAGGAGGATAGAGGGAGAGAGACAAGGAGGGGTAGAGGAAGGAGAGGCTGCAGTCACAATGTATTGTATAAGAGAAGTATAAAATAAATTTTTTAAAGAACTCTGTTCAGACCTAAAGACCAATTTGATTTGTTTGTTTATTTGATGCTTTGCTTTTCAAGTTCTTGTCTTATTGTACTAGCTAGAACTTCAAATTGAATAGATATGGAGAGTGTGGACAGTCTTGTCTTGTCTCTGATTTGGGGAGAGGATTGCTTCAAGTATCTCTCCATTTAATTTGATATTGGCTTATGATTTGCTGTATATTGCTTTTATTATGTTTAGGCAAGGGCCTTGAATTCCTTAGGTAGGATTTTTCTTCCACTCTCTGGGCTTCCACTTCACTAAATTGACTGTTTCTTTTGCTGTACAAAAGATTTTTAAGTTTCATGAACCCCCCTTGTCATCCGTTAGCATTAATTCCTAAGCAGTTGAAGTCCTATTTAGGAAATCTACCTGTGCTTATATGTTGTTACATAAAGAAAATGAAATTTGCAGGTAAATGGATCTGATATAAAAAATTATAGTAAGATAAACCAGACCCAGAAAACAAACCTTCCATGTTCTCTCTTGTTTTGAGAGGTTAATGTCAAATCTTTAGATTTGTATGTTTAACTTGAAGAACCTATAGAAGCCAAGAATGTAGAAAATAGTCATGGTGTTGGGAAGAGAAGTTTAATGGAGGGGAATAGTAGAACATATATGGTATAAATAGGGAAAAGGAATAATGGAGGAGCATAAGGTGTAGAAAGGGATTGGAGCACAAACCAAAGGGATGGGTAGAGAGAGGGATAACTAACACTAAGGATGTATTAAAAAATATGGCTAGCTATTATTTAAAGATTGCTAATATACATATATGACATATTTATATAATTTATATTATATGTATAAGATAGACAGGTTAATTTTAATTACTCAAATATAAAGATAATGCTACTCCCAGAAGTCATAAAGTATTAAACAAGAAGTCCACATGGGATACCTTTCTTCTAGTTGTTGGTCAGGTGTTCACAGAGACCCCCAAATCAATACAGACTATTATCATTACTTTTTGTTGCCCATCAAAACTTTATTCTAAGATTCTGTTGCTGAAGATACTGTATGCTCTGGTCATAGAAAATGGAGAAATAAAACTGGTATTGACTTGGGAATTCCCTTCCTGTTGACCAGTTTCTATAGTGCCAGAAGGGGACATGTTGGCCATTGGGGAGGAAAAGTCATCAATA
Source organism: Mastomys natalensis (assembly GCA_021653895.1). Lineage (NCBI taxonomy): Eukaryota > Metazoa > Chordata > Mammalia > Rodentia > Muridae > Mastomys > Mastomys natalensis. The sequence continues at coordinate 3,104 of JAJTUV010000598.1, forward strand.
GTCCAATCCCTTAAACCTACAAAAATGATACATGTAGCAAGATAAGACATTTGTGAAACAGTGGCAAAAAGGTTATGGAGATAACCAATACCTTTGTGAAGTCCCACTGCATAGGGAAAAACTCATTACTGATACTGTAATCCTTGTAAAGAACCTACAAATGGGGAATCCACAGGTTCTAGGGCAGAACCTATGACTATAATTTTATTAAACAGACATAGTACCAAACTGTCTCATAAATACTTACCATTATATTCATAGATTAGTGCATCTTTCAACCCTTAACAGAAACAATCCTTTTTATCAGTGTACAGATTATAACCTGTCAATGGGTACAAAATAAGTGATTGTCATATGTTTAGCCATAATTGAGATGTCTGTATCATATTCCCTTCCCCAAGGCTCAGGAACCACTACAAAAGAATGGATAGAATGTAGGATCCAGAAAATGGGGCAGAGTGCAAGAAAAAAGTGTCTTTGAGGTGTGACAGAGACATTATAGCCCTTGAACTCACAAGCTATGGTTGTGTGGACAAAATGAAGCCAGTCAACATTTTAGCATGGAAAGGGGAAAGACTAATGAGATTCCACTTCTAGATGAGAAGCTATTGCCAGATAATGGATGCTAAGTAAGAATGAGTCAGTTTTTTCTGGTCTATGGCCCCTGATAGATTGCCCATGATTCACTGGATATAATGACATCTGTGCACATATGAGCAGCAATAAACTCAGTGGGTATAAAAAAAGAAGAGAACATGAGGGTAGTGTGGGTTGGACACAATCAAAATACAAGGCACATGCAGTTGAATTCTTCAAGGATTAATAATTATTTTAAATTAAAAAGTAAATAAAATAAAACAAATTAAAATGTCTCTGGAACTAAATATAGATTTCAAAACAAGACAAATCAATGGCTAGTAAATACTTTAACACTTGCTCATCATTGTCTACCTAAAATTACTATGTTATTCAAACAAGCCATTGAGTGTGAGTGTCTATAGTAATATTATTGATAACTTTCACAAAGTGGGAAGAGCCATTAACTGATTACTAGGGTAAAATGTTACATACAATACAAGGAAATGCAATACTAGTCAGTGACAAAAGTAATTGAAATATTAATGTGTATTCCTGTATACATGTACCTTGAAATATAACATAATAATAAAAAATGAGTAAAGTGTATATTATATAGTCCAATTCAATTAAATACTAATAATAGAAAAATGCATGGAGTAGAATGTGTTCCTCTGGCTTCATGATTTTTGACTAGAGAAAATGCACAGTCGCAATGAATGGCACAGAAGTTTGTTTAAAGAAACTAATTGTGTAACAACTATACAAGTAAATGCACAAAAAATGTATAATTATACATTTCATAGTAGTGAATAGTGGAATTCTCAGGGATGGTTCTATCATGGAATGGAACACAAAGTTTTATCAAATTGAGACAACTATGGGTTCTTACCTAAACCAATATATAGAAAATACATAAGTGGTTCTCAACTTTCCTAATGCTATGACACTTTCATACAGACCTTCAGGTTATGGTGATTCCAACCACAAAATTATTTTCATTGCTACTTTATAACTGTAATTTTACAATTTTATGAATTATAATATAAATATCTGTATTTTCTGATGGTCTTATGTGACCCCTGTGAAAGGGTCATTCCACTGACTGCTGGAATACAGGTATCATTGTGCCTGGGGTTGTTGATGCTTATGACCAAGCAAAATATAGTTGCTATACAAACCTTAAACAAGTAATACTATGTATTTTCCTGGTGCATTCTTTAAAACAAAATTAGTAGCATTTTCATGTCCAAAAATAAATGTTAATATGACCTATATTGTCCCAGTTAACATAAGAATAATAGAGATGCAGATTTCCTCAGAAGGAAAATATACAATATAACACATCAAAACAATTCTTCCAATATCAGTTGCACACTGCCACATGCAAGAAAGTAAAAAACATAATTATGGATCTCAGCTATCACTGCAAAATAACAGGGGCATAGACTTTGGCATTAGGCAGTAATATAACAAATATAGAGAGAGTGGGTAGGCAAGTGGTGGTGGTGATGGGTGCCATTGAGATTTTTCTTAGAGCCAAGAAGCCAAATGTAATCTAATTGAATGGGAATGTGTGCTTCATTTTCTTAACAATTAAACATGATTCTAGGAAGTGTAATTTTCACATATTTCTATCCTTAACATTATTAGCCGCTTTAGAAATTTGGGTCATAAAAGTCTGATCTATGCCATAATGTACTCATTCCTCAAAGGGCTTGTTTACTGGAGTTACAACATATTGACAGACTGTCAACCTGCAAACTTTCCAAATAATGTGTCTTTAAAAGTCACTTAAAATTATCTTTTAAGAAATATTATTTTGTTCATCATGTAGGCTCTGTTTACTTTTGTAAGTGTTCAAACACTCCTCTTCACCCCACAAAGAATAAACTACACAAAACCAACAAGTTAATGTTCACTCATAAGTTTCTCTCCCACTTCACTACCCTCAAAGTGTAGAGTGATTTGCTAGGTCTACTGACTTCAACATTGATAATACTAAAAATACCTTCCTAAGAGATAAGAGTTGCTGTGTACATGTGAGAGATTATCAGAAAAGGTATAAAAAATAATTTAGAGTGACCATTTTAAAAAGCCACATCTGCATACAATACAAAGATCAACGTTTTGGGGAAACCCTGCCTCGATGGCTACAATGGCAGCATAGCTACTGCATTCTATGTCCAGGGAACATCATAGGAGAAGGAATGGAAAGATTATGAGAATCGGAATATCAGGAAATTTGCTGTGTGGCTCCCTTTCTTGGAAATGTCTACTTTAACAAGGCCTAATGACAGTATCAGTAGACACACTAATACAGAAGTGAGCAAAAGTCTCACAGGATCCCAACACCAGACAAAAAAAACTTCAGGCAGCTAATGACTACTAAAAAGGAGAGAATCAGGTATTCCCAGGGATGAGCCCCCTGATTGATTGATTATCCAATACAAAGCAGTTAACCTTGAAACATATCTACCCAAACAACAAACATGAGCTCAGCAGGTTGTGCTTATATAGTTTTGATAGACAGACAGACAGAGGTAGATAGATAGATAGATAGATAGATAGATAGATAGACAGATAGATAGACAGATAGACATAACAATAAAAAAGAAAAAGAGGCTATTGCTTTGAGAGAAATTGGAAGGAGGAAAAGAAAATGGGAAGTGATGTATTTACTTTTTAATAACAAATTTGACAATAAAACAATTTGATAGTAATGAAATTATAGGAGAGGACCACCCACCACCATGTCACCGAGTGAATGTAGGCAAAAGATGCCCAAAGACATGCCCATTATGTGGACCCATCTGCAGCAGGAGCCACTATAATGTACAAATATGTGGTGGGGAGATGGAACAGAAAGAGAAGCTAAAGAAGCAAGAGGGTAGTGGGCTTGATTATTGCTGGTATAACAGCTTTAATTACATTAATTGCTAGCACCACTGCTTCTGCAATTGCTGTGACACAAGAAGTTTAGACAGCTTCTTTTGTTAATCATTTAGCAAAAATATTACTAATGTGTTGAATATACCAGAGGATTTAGATAGGCATTTGGAAGAACGGATTGATGCTCTTTATCCTATTCAAATTACTGAAAGGAGGTTCAGAATTTAAGGGTAAGGAGCCATCTCAAGTGTCATGCCAAATACCATTGGATTCATGTTAGTTCTAAAATTTACAGTGGTAGTCATTATAATTAGGAAAAAGTTTAAAGACATTTGCAGTATATTTGGCATAATTCTAACTCCTCTCTGGATGTTTTAACATTACATACTGAGCTTATGAATTTCAAGAATGCTACTCTGCTGAGCGTTGATGTTTTAGATACTGCTGATAAAATTACTCATGGCCTGAGGTCAGTATTTCTATTTTGGTCAAGCTTCAAGAATGGCATATATAGCTTGATCATGCTAGCCCTTTTTGTCCTGGGAATACTTTTATCCTGCCCATCATGTTAAAGCTTGTCTTTAACAACATCAACATGTTGGCAGCCAAAGTACATGGCTTGAACCTGAAAATGGACCTCCAGACAGAGTTATTAAATTAACAGGCTGGCAAGCCAAGAATGGGTAAGATTCTGCACAGAGCCTTACCAACCTAAAACAGAAGTGCATTTCTTTTGATAATGCATATTCCATGATGGGTAAGGAAGGCATTCTTGTCAGAATGACTAAGGCAGGCTCAGTCTTGTTAATGAAATTAAAAGGGGAGAGAGGTGGAGAGCCTTTGAGGCTGCTTGGCAAGAATCTGGCATGAGCCAAGGACAAAGAAATGGGCTGCTTGGCAAAAATATGACATTGGCCAAGGACAAAGAAGTGGGCTTCAGGCAGGAATCTGACATTAGGCTAGAACAAAGAGTAATTTCAGGTAGGAATTTAAATCTTATGCTAGAACAAAGAATAATTTCAGGCAGGAATCTAAATATTAGGCTAGAACAAGGAAGTAGGCTTCAGACATGAAAATGAATTTGGGCTAGGACAGGGAAGTTGACTCAGATATTTTGGTCATCCTAATAAGCCCTTAGAAACAGGATCATGAGAGTGTTCACATAATTGTGTTTAAAGCCTTGCTTGTTCTTTGACTATTTGTGTTTATTGTCTTGCTTGTTCCTTGACTATTTGCATCTATTGTATTGCTAGTTCTTCAACCTAGAACTGACCTTAATACATGCATGCAATTAAAATGGTATAAAAGCAAAAAGGAGGATGGAGAATGGTATAGGGGTTCTAGGGAGGGGAAATGGGGAAAGAGGATGACAGCTGAAATTTAAATAAATAAAATATCCAATAAAAACACATAAATAAAAAAGAAAGAGAAACTGAATGCATTGAGCACTATAAAGAGAGAAGGAACAGGAGATTTGAGGGTGGAAAGGAATAGCCTGAAATGAATAGCCTGCCCTGTCACATGAGACCATAGTGAAGCTCCAGCCTGTGTTGCCACTGAAGGCCGTGTCTAGGTCTGTAGCTATGTAGCAGCCATGGGTCTATGTCAATGTTTGTGTCTCCTATTACCAACAAAGGCTATTTTGAACATCCCTGGTCTGGGCTGCCACCTCAGTAGTAATGTTCAAGAGCTGTGCAGAGTTGGCCCCACCCTCACTGCCTTCAGCACTTCAGAAAACTAGTCTCATTCCTCAGTGGCTGCAGCACTCAAGAGAGAAGGTTCAGTACCAGGCCCTTCATCAGGCCCATGCAATGTACCCAGATCTGAGGAGCAGGGGCGGGGCAATACAAGTGAGCCAGCTCCAAGGACCTGAGTACTGGAGAACTTGCCCTGTCATCCCTTTGCCATAAGGTGGTGTAGGCTAGGGAAAGATATCCACCTCACTTTTCACTACCTGTATCTGGAGAGCTGGCTCCAAGGTCCTGAGAGTAGGAGAGCTGGCTCTGTCCCTCACTGGCTGCAGGATTCATGAGAGAGGGACTATGTACCTCATCTGGGTAGCATAGTAGAGCTAGCACTTGTGGCATGGACACCAGTGTGTTGGCCCTGAGAGCAGGAGAGCTGGAGAGCTGTTTCTGCCCTTTCCTGGTTGTGACATTGAGTGAGGTAGTTTGAGCAGTGCTGGAGAGCTCACCCTGGTGGTATGGATGCAAGAGAGCTGGTGGCCTGACCAACTCAGCTAAAGACAGGCCCAGATCCAGAGCTTCAGGTTGGCCCACCCTAACATCAACCCCATCTTTGAAATGCAAGAGCACATGAAGTAGCTGGCTCTTCAGATCAAAGACTGGAGAATCTCCATGACACAGGACAACAGAATATCCAGGAAGAGTCCATGTCGCATCCAGTATTGGTAGTGTGCAGAAGCCAGAGACCTCAAACCAGACCAATGACTCATTCCAATAAACATTTGAAAGCAAAGATGTGTAAACAAAGGGGTATACTGTGTGACAAACTGCAATTTCCACAGAGTGGCATTTGTTTTGTTTTAATTCCTTTTTGTGCTTCTCTCTTTTGTTGGGAGAGGTTGCATGGGCAGGGGTAGATCCAAAGGGATGGGGAGATGAGGGATGCATTATGTAAAAGTCACAAAGAATCAATAAAAAGTTATAATAAAAGAATAATAGATATTGCCCATTTGTATCTTTGATGGGCATATTCCCAAAGAACTCAATATCCTACCACAGAGATACTTGCTCACCCACTGTTCATTCTTGCTCTATGTACAATACCCAGGAAATAGAAACATCCTAGATGTCCATTAACTGATGAGTGAATAATAAAAATATGGTACATTTATATAATGGACTATTACTCAGCTATTAAGAAAAAAATGAAATCATGTAACTTGCAGGTAAATGCACAGAGTTTGAAACAATCATTCTGAGTGAGATGACCCAGACTCAGAAAAACACATTTTCAGTTATTTGTTCTCAATTTTATGTTTTTCTGCTGAGACTTGCCTATGGATTCATTAGCCACTTGTCGATTAGATTATTTGGGGTTTGTGATGTTTGGTTAATTTCAGTTATTTGTATAGCCTAGATAGCCACATATGCATATATAGTTGGAAAAGATTTGCCCATTCTGTAGTCTATCTCTTTACTCTGCAGATTGTTTCTTTGTTGTGAAGAATCTTTTGAATTTCATATATCACATTTGTCAGTTCTTGCAATTATTTCCTGCATTGTGGGAATCCTTCAGAAAGTCTCAGCCTTGCTTATTTATACCTTGAAGTGTTTTATTTAATTTCCTATAGCAGAACAGTTTCAAAATTTAGAGTTAGGTAGACGATAGATAGATAGATAGATAGATAGATAGATAGATAGATAGATAGATAGATAGATAGATAGATAGACAGATAGCCATAATCTAATATCAGGGCTGGTGAAATGGCTTAGCCTCTAAAACCATGTACTCTCTTGCAAAGGGCCTGAGTTTGGGTCCAAGCAGTCACATAATGATGCTCAAAAAGCCTGTAACTCCAGCTCCAAGGACATCTGATGCCTCTGATGTTGAGGGTACCGACACACATGGCACATATGTACACAGATACACCTATGCATAATTAAAAACAAAATAAGTTTTTAAAATATAATATCTACAAATGAGAAAACATGCAATATTTATTTTACTGAGCTTTGTTTACTTCACTTTTTACTTTATTTTTTTACTTGACTTTTAAAGTATTTACTTTTATTAACTTTTATTAAAATATTTTGTGAGATTTTTATACATTAATACAATATTATATCATTTTTAGTCTTTCTTCTCTCTTTCCAACTCCTCCCAATTTACCCAAGTTTCTCTCAAATTCATAACCTCTTCTTCTATTCATATATATATATATATATATATATATCTCCTGCTGAGTCCATTTGTAGTAGCTCAAACATGTATATGTTTAGGGCTGACAACTTTGGATTAGATAACTGACTCATCAGGGGCTCATACCTGGCAAAGAGTGATCCTCCCTCTCTCAGAAGCCACTCATTTCCTATAGCTTTTCATCTGGAGTGGGACCTTATGAGATCCACCGCTCACTCATACTAGCACATCAGCTAGTGCAGTCATTTTGCTGGTCTTATTTAGGCCATATTGTTGAGATTTCATAGGTACATCATGTCTGTCGTATGTGGAAAACACTATCTTGTGGCAGATTTCTTGTCCTTTAATTCTTACCATCTTTCCACCCACTTTTTTCACAATGCTTTCTGAACCTGGGATATAAGAGTTGTGTTGTGGATTTATATAGAGAGTTTGAGTATGCCATGGCCATGTTCTCTGCATTTTGACAAGTTATAGATTTCTGTAGTATTCTATGTCTGCTGCATTTTTGAAACTTCTTTGCTGAGGTTCATCAGCTACACTTATCTGCAGGTATAAGGATATGTATTTTTAATGCAGTTAGAGATTATACTAGTTTAGGAAAGTGAAGTAGTAGATCCTCCTCTAGGATCCATGATCTCACCTGCCATTGATGGATTGTTAAGTTTTAGAGTGCCAAGCATTAATTGATTCCATTGAGCAGAACTTAAGTCCAATTAGATAGATGTCGGTTACCACAGCTTTCTTACGTCACTGTTTCAAAATTTCCCATTTTGAGGTCTTTCACCACCTAGGTAATTTTTGAAGCTGTTGTAAATGAGATTTTATTTTCTAATTTACTGCTCCATGAATTTATTGTTGGTATGCAGAAAAGCTGTCGGGTTTTGTATCTTGATTTTTTTCTATTTTTCTACTTTGTGGGAAGTGTTTCTTAGATCTAAGAGATTTGGGGTAGAGTCTTAAGGTCTTGTAAATGTAGATTTGTACTTGGATAATTTAAATCCTGTGTGCTTCTTTATACAAAATTAGATTTTCATGTCCAAAAAGCATTAAGCATTAAGCATTAAGCATTAAGTATTAAGCATTGCCATCATCTCTAACAACCAACAAATACTAAACCAGTGAGAAAGAATTCAGATTCCCTCCCTGCAGTGTATCAATACATAAAGAAGTTCATCTAGCTGATGACTGTTATGTACATGGGACTGGTCCAGGAGTAAAAAACTACAAGTAATCTATGGCTTCAGACCATAGACAGAGCCATAAGACATGGCATTAGGATATAAGGTGAAGCCTCCAAAGAATGGCGGGGAGGATGGTGGTGCAGTATTACTGATATTTTCCTAAAGAGATAAGAATAAAACATGAGCAACCAAATGAGGTTTTTCATTTATATATTAATTAGAATAAGAATTAAACATGGCCTAAGCCAGTTCAGCTTTCATCTTATTCTTGTGTGCATTTTGGTAAACAGAGGAAGTTGGTCACAGAAGTCTAATCCACCCTAGCAACATAACTATTCCTCATAAAAAACATGGGAACATTTCCAAACTGTGTGTCTTTAAAAGCCACTGTGGCTTCTTGAGTAAATAATGGTCTCTAATGTATTTTCTATACATGAGTATTGCCTCTGATTATTTCTAGGGATTTTGCAAACTCCTTTCCTCAGTCTTCCCTCACCATTCAACAGTTAGTTGGCTTTAGCCACACGAAAAAGTAAAGGAATAAGTATCCATTTGTGAGTTTCTCTCGAACTCTGCCATCCCTTAAGTATAGTAATGTTATTGGTGGTGATAATCAATCACCACTGTAAGACTCTGAGAAAACTGGTCCTACAGAGGTCCCTTGTAATTACTGCCTTTAATGAGTTACTGGACTCCTCTGGGATGCAGAGCCTCCTAGGCACAGAGATGGCTAAAAGAGGATATGAGAGAAACAGAGGTGCAGACTTAGGGGATGATTATAGGACTTGTTATGACCTGTGTGTACAGTGAATAAAGGAGAACAATATCTTTTATCAGTGTTTGGAAGTTATTCTATGTACTCAGAATAAAGATGAACTGTTTCCTTAAATTCTTCTAGCCTGAGGGTATTGTTTGTATGATGTTACACAGGACAAATTTTCAGGTATGGTAAAATTATTCATTGCTATTTCTTCCCCCTGAAGACTTTGCTATTATTGAAGTATTTTGTTTCATGGACACCATATATAGAGGACATCAATTATAATTAATGACAGACTTTTTAACAATTACTTCTTATGTAAAATTCTCAAAGATCATATGATTGCAACACAATTGTTTGTCTGGGTTTTTGAGAATGGGACTCACTTTGTTGCCTAAGGGTACTTTGAATTTAAGGTGATCTTATGCCCTCAGCTGTAATCCTATGCTCAGATTACAATTATGTAATGCTGTGCCCAGCCTGCAATTTCTTAAGTCAAATTTAATATATCTTCTATGGTTCTTAATTCTTCTTTAGTATGCCTTCGCTTATGGAGATGTAATAAACTATGAACAAGTTGAAAGATCCAAGATCATAATTTATCTGACAGAGCTCAAAAACCTATATGCTTATTAGTAATGGATTCAGTTGTTTCTAAATATAGTCCACTGAACATGCTATAGGCATTATCTGTGTGTGCATTTGTCATGTAGAATCTGAACTACAGAGGCATAATCTGGTCTGTGTTCAATTTCAGACAAGAAATTTTAGATTTATGAAAAATATGTGAGTGAGTCAGATGTCCAGTGTCCTATAATATTGGTGAGTAAAAATTATTTCCTTATGCTTCAGTTCAGAGAGTGTCACTGAGTTGATATGGGAAAACAAATATGATTAATTTATTTTATATATCATTGTAAAATGTAAAAAGAAACACATAATTGTCTCAAAATCTCTGGTGCTTTTCCTTTCATGTCTATGCTATTACATGAAGGGCTTTCTGCATACTTAATATTAGAAATACTTCATTAGAAACTCTCATGTGCTGTCTAGATCTAAACTTGTATATTTGACAGCTGAAAAGATAGGAAGTCATTAGGTCGTCAGTAGTGATGAGTCCAGGTGAGGTCTCTGGTTTCTGATTACCCCACATCATCCCACACAAAAAAAATGGGTCCCAGAAATTCATAGAGCAAGCAGAACTTCAGAAGCTATGTGATTTTCCTGTATATCTCTTCACTTGGTCACACTCAGATATGCAAACGGTGAACATCACAAACATCACCAACAGAATGAAGCATTTGATTTTGTCTCTTAAAGACTTTGTCTCTGTCTTTGTCTCTCAGTGTCTCTCCCTCTTTCTTTCCCTGTCTTCTTCAGTCTTTCTCTTGCTCTCTCTCACTTTTATTTGCTTGTTTGGGGGAATGTTTCTATTTCTTTGCTTGACACTAGCTGTCAAATGCAGTGCTTTGGACATGCTAGGCAAGAGCCATATCATTGAGCTACATTCCCAGCCCTCCTACATCCCTTAAGAATCCTCTTCTGCCCCTTCATCAGAATTGAGACATAATGAGTATTATTAGAAAAAGTTTTCTAGAAGAAATATAACTGGGGAGGTGTCTTGATTGGATCAACCCAATATCTGAAGGGCCAGTCAGCAGAATGGAGTCCCTTGAAAATATTAGAGGTTTCAAGTTTTAAGTACAGTCTGGAGACAAAATTACTCAGGAGAGTGCACTTTCTTCTGATATCCTTCAGTTTATTGTATGAGTCTCATTACAGTATGAATGGTAGCCCTCTTTACTCAAATATGCCAGCTAGAATATTGACAATGTTGAAATGAAACCTCAGAGAAACATTAAAACTTACATTTCTCAAAATCACTATTAGAACCAAAGTTTAACCATCTAATAAGCTAGACAAAATTTAGTAGATGTGGAGGGGAAAGCCCCGGATATTTTGAAACAAGTACATCCTTCTTTTTATATTTTTAATAATTTCTAAAAATAATCATTACATTCATTTTTCTATATCAATTTCAATGACACTCTCAAAATTCAAATATAAAGATTTCACTTTTAGTAACCAACATTACAGAAAAAAAAAATCGTACATCTGACCTATCCACATATTTTTTGTACATAAAAAATTTCCTGTCTGAAATTACAGAATGTTAGGTTTTAACAGTAAATTATTATATAGTACATTTATATCCTGAAAATATTTTTTAAAAGTATTTATTCTACTTGAAATGAAATTTTTATTTCTTTACCATTACATAAAACATCAAATCATTAACATTAAATAAACATTAAATGATGAAGGATACATCAGGTGAAGAAATCACAGATAATAGAGAATGATAGTAATGAGGAGGAGCAAATTTTGAAAACTGGAGACAAAATACTGTAACTTCTGACAAAGGCGTCACTGCAGAGTAGAATAAAAATGTGAGGCTGTGTACATGTTAAAGCATATGCCTTTTACTTGGAGCAAATGATAATCCCCCATGAAGCAAAAATTAGAAAGAAAACATCAGATTACCATCTCAGGACACAACTGAATAGATAAAACTTGTTGAAAAAGGGTTTGCTAGCACAGACATTGACACAAAAGAAACATCTGCTTTGATATTCCAGGAGACAGAAGATGCCGCATTGCTCTGTGAGTATGGTCTTTTTGTAAGGCGTGAAGGAGCAGCAAGTGAACACACAGAGAACCTATCAGATGTCCTAGACTGAAGGTACAACAAACAAGTAAATTCACTAAAGTTCATGTTGTGGTGTGATTTGGAATTCCTTTTGCTCAACTATAAAAGCAGCGGGGGTAGGCAGTCAGGCAAGAGCTGAGCAACACCTTTAAGATGTATTTGGAATCTCTTGAACTTCAAATAAGATAATTAGTTAGCAATGCAAAGCAGAATCTACAGGTAAAGGGAGACTATTGTCATTGGGGATGAGTTTATACATAGACTTTTGAGAGGATGTGGTTCAGAAAACATCTCTCAGGACTGTAGCCATGTGAGATACTGATAGAAAAGGAACTAACTACTGTTGTTAAATATTCATAAAATAATGGTGGAAAATCAGGTAGGTAAGAGAAAAAATGATGAACTGTGTCTCAAAACCAAATATACAAAATGTTTAGGGTGTAATGAACACTGAAACATAATAGAAAGAACTAATTATTCAATCATCAGTATTATAGAGACAACAAACATTTGGAATGTGTATGTAATTATTGTGATTGGGAAACTGATATTGTTGACCACATAACAGATAATTAACAAGAATACATGATCATGTTTATTTTAAAAGCTGATGTCATATTTTCTCTTCAAGGTACCATAGGCACCATGACAGAAAGGAACCAAACTGTCATCTCTCAGTTCCTCCTCCTGGGCCTGCCCATCCCCCAGAGCACCAGCACCTGTTCTACGCCCTGTTCCTGGCCATGTACCTCACCACTGTCCTGGGCAACCTCCTCATCATCCTCCTCATTCTTCTGGACTCCCATCTCCACACACCCATGTACTTGTTCCTCAGCAACTTGTCCTTCTCTGACCTCTGCTTTTCCTCTGTCACGATGCCCAAGTTGCTGCAGAACATGCAGAGCCAAGTACCATCCATCCCCTATGCGGGATGCCTGACACAAATATACTTCTTTCTGTTTTTTGGAGACCTTGGAAACTTCCTCCTTGTGGCCATGGCCTATGACCGTTATGTAGCCATCTGCTTCCCCCTTCATTACAACAGCATCATGAGCCCCAAGCTCTGTGTGAGTTTGGTGGTGCTGTCCTGGGTGCTGACCACATTCCATGCCATGCTGCACACCCTGCTCATGGCCAGATTGTCATTCTGTGAGAACAATGTGATCCCTCACTATTTCTGTGATATGTCTGCTCTGCTGAAGCTGGCCTGCTCTGACACCCGTGTTAATGAAGTGGTGATATTTATTGTGGTCAGCATCTTTCTTGTCCTTCCATTTGCACTCATTATCATGTCCTATGTAAGAATCGTGTCTTCCATTCTCAAAGTCCCTTCTTCTCAAGGTATCTACAAAGTCTTCTCCACATGTGGATCCCACCTGTCTGTAGTATCACTGTTCTATGGGACAGTCATTGGTCTATACTTATGTCCTTCCAGTAATAACTCTACTGTGAAGGACACTGTCATGTCTATGATGTACACAGTGGTGACTCCCATGCTGAACCCCTTCATCTACAGCCTGAGGAACAGAGACATAAAGGGAGCTCTGGAAAGAATCTTTGGCAAAAGGAAAATTCAACTAAACCTATAATGGTAAAACTTGAAATGTTAATATAATTTCATTCCATAAACATATTAATGTGAATATTTTGTAGAATTTTTCCACCATGGAATCCCACCAGCCATATTAACTCTCCACTATATTAAGAAGTTAAGCTAAGTAGTTTAACAAGGAGACTGGGTCTAAGGAACCTGATTCACCTTTCTCTCTGTCTTGCCTGTCTTTTTTCCTGGAAAATTATAGTGTAGACATACTACTGTGATGGACTTCCTGTTCCTTCTGATATGAAGTTATTTTCAGATTTTGCCATTTGTCCAAATTTCTGCTTTCTATCTATCTCCATCTGCTGGGGACCAGCACCAGCAGTTCTTCTTTCTGGCTCTCTCTTGAAGGTACCCGAGAGGGAAGAGCATCGGTTGGGGCAAGTCTTGTTCTTGTGAGATGCTTAGGATTGCTGTTTAATAATAAAACATGTACCTATCTTAATGTCTAAGTTACTTTGCTGTGGTAGCTGACCTGCTTGTCTGAGTTCCTCTAAGACCAGAAAAGTTCAAGCCGGGCGGTGGTGGCGCACGCCTTTAATCCCAGCACTTGGGAGGCAGAGGCAGGCGGATTTCTGAGTTCGAGGCCAGCCTGGTCTACAGAGTGAGTTCCAGGATAGCCAGGACTACACAGAGAAACCCTGTCCTGAAAAACCAAAAAAAAAGAAAAAAAAAAGAAAAAAAAGAAAAGTTCCCGGTGTTTAGCACCTCATAGTAAAATGGTGAGGGATTAAGAAAAGTAGACTTTGTTCTATCTCTGAAGGAACTGTGTGACTCTAACTCCCAGCCTGCTAGTTGAAGTCACAGAAAGAAAAAGGGACACTTTGAAATCCCACTTGGGAGGGAAAAGAAAGCAACCACATAAGGAGGGAGGGAGGGAGGGAGGGAGAGGGAGGGAGGGACTTGGGTGGGAAAGAGGACAGGGAGGGTAAGAGGGAAACATGATCAGGTATTGGGTCAGGGGAACAGGACTGAAGCCCTGAGGGCCAGCACAAAGAATGGAAACAGACAACCTCAGGGGGAAGAAGTGGAGGGACCCTCTAGAATGTACCAGAGACCTGGGAGGTGAGAGACTCTCAGGACTCAAAGGGAGGGACCTTAGATGAAATGCCCAACAGTAGGGAGAGGGAACTTATAGAGCCCACCTCCAGCAGAAAGTCAGGGCATCAAGTGAGAGATGGGGTTGCCATCCCACAGTCAAAAACACTGACCCATAATTGTTCCTGTCTCAAAGAACTGTGGAGACAAAAAACTGGAGAAGAGCCTGAGGAAAAGGAGGTTTAGCAACAGGCCCAAATTGGTATCCAGCTCAAGGGGAGGCCCCAAGGCATGACAATATTACTGAGGCTATGATGTGCTCACAAAAAGGTACCTATCATACCTGCCCTCCGAAAGACCCAACAAGCAGCTGAAATAGTCAGATGCAGATATTTATACCCAACCAATGGACAGAAGCTGCTGACCCCTGTGGTTGAATTGGGGAAAATCTGGAGGAAGCTGAGGAGGGCAACCCTATAAGAGGATCAGCAGTCTCAATTAACCTGGACCCGTGGGCCACCAACTAGGCAGCATACACTGGATGATTTGAGACACCCAACACATATACAGCAGAGGATTGCTGGGTCTGGACTCAGAGAAGATGCATCTAACCCTCAACTTGAGACTTGAGACTCTAGGGAGTGGGGAGGTCTGGTGGTGTGGGTGTTAGGGGATGGGGACATCCTCGTGGAGCCAAAAGTGGGGTCGAGGGGAGAAAGTATGGAATGTGAAATAGTCAGAAGGTGGACTGGGAAAATGATAAAATCTGGACTGTAAAAAAGGATTTTTTTAAAGGTGGTTCAGTCTTTATTTCTAAGTTCTATATCTAAAAAGTTCTGTAAGAAAATTTTTTAAGAAAAAGATTCTCTAAGAATGTTCTCTAGGAAAAGATCTCCAAAATAAGTTCTCTCTGCTCTCTTCTCCTAATCTTGCTCTCTTTTACAACCTCTTGGAATATGCTCTAAGCTGTAAACACCTGCTTTCTATCTCAGAAGCAGTTAACTGCAAGACTGGCAGGGTTATCATTGCAGTATTGACATCAGAAAGGACTTAATAGCAGTCCTATTATAAAAGATCTTAATAATTATGAATAGGATTTTAGGAATTCTTATAGAATCATCATTAAGAATTAAGAAATCATTTATTTGTCTATATAGCATACCTATAAGACAGTACTTCTTTGTTGTTCTGCAGAAATCTGCTCAAAGGGGTGGGCTAATACCTAATTATTGTTATATATATTTAATAATAACAGGAAAATCATAAGTATCAGGAATCTTTCCTAAAATGTAATCACCTCAGCCTTACCTAAAGGAGTGAAATCATGATAGATTTATAGTCCATAGAGGAACCATCTCAGGAAGATCATCTGCTAGGTTTTAGCTGCTCTTCGATGGCTCCTGGCATCTATCTAGCCTTTCTAAGTAGTACTTGTAATTTACTCAATAGCAACAATACCCAAATACTCGAACTTTGTATCCTGCCTGGATTTTGTTGTTGCAGCTTCTGCTTTCCCGAGGTCTGACAGCAGTGAAGGCTACTCACATCAGGCTGTTTTTCACCACCCCTGCATCTCCAATTCTACCTCTCTTCATAGTACTCAAATCATTTCTCTCTCTCTCTCTCTCTCTCTCTCTCTCTCTCTCTCTCTCTCTCTGCTGTGAGCAGGCCATGTGGTCATCTGGATGTCTTTCTAAAACAGCTTTTACCTTTAAAGTAATGACTGAAATTTATTTGGCCATATTCTCAATAGTGTGATTATGGGACCTTTTATAAAAGGACTAAAGATAACTAATGCTTGTAAAGTTGTAAAAAGAAAGACAGAGGCAGAAACAGAAAGAGACACAGAGAGAGGGGGGAGAGAGAAGGAGAGGAGGAAAAGGAGGAGAGGAAGGAAGGAGAGGAGAGGAGAGAGAGGAGAGGAGAGGAGAGGAGAGGAGAGGAGAGGAGAGGAGAAGAGAAGAGAAGAGAAGAGAAGAGAAGAGAAGAGAAGAGAAAGAGAAGAGAAGAGAAGACCTTGCAAGGTGTTGGCAGGAATGAAAACTAGCATTTCCATTAGGCGAGTTACTGTGGAGATCCATGGTGAGTGAAGTCCAAGCCCATGATGCCACTGCAGGCCACATCTGGGTGTGTGGCCATGCAGCAGCAGGGATCTGCATCAATGTCCATGGCCCATGTTACCACCAAAGGCTATGTGTGCATCTCTGGTCTGGGACCATGTCAATGTCAAAGGGCTTTAGAGAGCTGGCTCTACCCCTCACTGAGACTCAGGAAAAGTAGCCTTGCACAGCACAGCCAACCTTGAGGGCATGAAAGCAGAAGAGCTGGCCCTGGTCCTTCCAAGCTAAAGCATTGGTTGAGCTAGCCAGGCCAGTGCTGGAGAGCTAGGCCTGGTGGTGTAGATGAGGGAAAGCTGGTGAGATGACCAGCTCAGCTACCACCCAAGCCCAGACACAGGGCTTTAGTTGGCCCACCCCAATGCCTACCCCTTCTATAAATGGTTGGAGACATTAAGGGGCTGGCCCTTCAGACCCAAAGCTGCAGGAGCTCCTAACACAGGGCAACAACAGAATATCCAAGAGGAGTCCCAGTGAGGATCCAGTAGCAAAAACCAGCAGCCTCAAACTAGACCAATGACTCATTACAATGAACATTTGCAAGTTGCAAAGTTGTTTGTGATAAAGGGAGTGCTATGTGGCACATATGCAGATTTCACAGAGATGTCTTTTGTTTTTGTTTTGATTTGTTTGTTATTTTCTTTTGATCGAGAGGTTGCAAGGACAGAAAATGGGTATAAAGGAACAGGAAAATGACTGGGTTGGGTATATGATGTAAAATTCACAAAGAATCACTAAAAAGATTTTTTTAAAGATTCTTTAGCCTTTACCTTAAAGGTAAAAACTCTGCTATTTAGTGAACAACTACCATAGCCATTTTCTAAAATGGCTAAATTTAAAACTAAGATATCTTTCTCTTCTCTCCTCTCTCTCTCTCTCTCTTCTCTCTCTCTCTCTGTCGCATCCGCCTCGACCAGCAAGTAAGACACGACAACGGTTGGATCCTTCTCAGACAGCTTTATTCCAGGAACGAATCTTGACCACGGGGACCCCGAGCGGCAGAAGCCAGCTGCTTATATATCCACCCTAGGCAGGCTAGGTGGCGTGTTCTCTCAGGATAGGTTAGGCTGCCAATACCTCATTAGCATAAGCCTGCTCAGGGAGGTCTCAAGGCCGACGCATGCGCAATGGGCTTGTTTACTCAGGAAGCTGAGCTGACCTTGGAAAGCCGGCGCCATCTTAGAATGGCGTCCAGAAGTAAAAGGTACTCCATCCTGGCCAATCACGGGTCGTGCATGGTCGAGCATAGGTCAGAAGCTGGTAGATGTAACTCACAAATCACTAGTCAAGACAGCCTTTACCATATAGAGTTGTAACTGGCAAGGACAACCATAGCCACTAATGCCTTAGGGGTGGCTAAAACTTCTCTCCACGTTCCTTGGGGCTGCTAAACGCTCTCCACTCTCTCTCTCTCTCTCTCTCTCTGTGTGTGTGTGTGTGTGTGTGTGTGTGTGTGTGTGTGTGTGTGTGAAAAGTCCAGAAAAGGGCAACAGATGCCCTGTAGTTGAATCATAAATTCTGATCCTTGTTAGCATCATGTTTATATATCTTGAGAGCTATCTATACAGACTTATGTTTCACTCAGAGAATGGCACTTGGGAATCTTTCCAAAGTGCGTGTTTTTCATGGTGATATTCTCCCAACAGCAACTAAGGCTTCTGTACAGTTTCATATTCATAGGATCTTTTACATTATTAAATTTAGTCCCTAATATTCCTCAAAATACAGGCTCCAACAACATGAGTATGCAATTCATCCCCTGAATAAGTTATGAATATACATCTACCTATGCATCTCTCTTCTTCAACTTCCCTCCAAGTGTAGTAACACGTAATCAATGACTGTGATCAGTCAAAGCTACAGGACTCTGAAAGAACTGGTCCTAGAAAGGTCCTGGATGATTACACTAATGAGTTGTTCAGGATCTGGATTCCTCTGGGATACAGAGCCTCTTAAGCCCAGAGATAATGAGGAGGAGAGATAAGAAAAGGGTGATGCAGATCTAGGTGTTGACTAGAGTCTATCATTTCCTGTGACCATTGTGAATAAAGGAAAACATGATATCATACCAGGGACTGCGTGTCAGCCCCAAACAGTCTGGATGAGTTGGCAGGTGGGCATATGGCACTGTCTTACTGTTCTTCCAACCCAAGAGTTTTAATATTCTGCAGCATATGATATTCTGTAGGAAGATTTTTCAGGTATAGTCATTTTCTTCTTTGTCATCTCTCTGTCGTCAGAGACTTTGCCATATCCTGGATGTATTTGAATTAGTGGTACCATTTGAATTTTTATTCATGAGTGGGTTCCTTTATTAATAACTTGGAATTATTCTCCTAATATTACACTCTATCAACATAACATTCCTGTGACCATAATGAATTCTTTAACTTTGCTGGGAAGCATTAGTAACCCTTAATCAGGCCTCCAATCAAGACTTTAAGTTCCTCTATGGGTCTCATCAATCTGAACTTTTTTGTGATAGTGTAAGTACTGACTACTCCAGCACCCAGGTTTCATTGCCTGGCGTTTCATTTGCAATATAGAATATGATCATAAAACTAAAATCGGTGTTTTCAAAGATTTCCAGGTGGTTTCTATTTAGTGCAAAACAACACTGTCTCCAGGGCATATGTAAGTGGTTGTTCTCATTGAGAATTGCTGATTTAATGGCTGAAGACAGATACAAAGTCCTAGTCACTGGGGACAGCATTCACAGGTGAGTTTCCTGGTTGTGACCTCTTCATATATTCCTACTACATGATCCATACTGCAATGGAGATAGAATTTTAAGAAACTATTTTTTTACGTATATCAAGTCTGCTGTTCTAAATCTAATGACATTGAAAACTACATTTGGAGCACCATTAATTTTTATTTTACCAGAATCAGTATCAGAACCTAGTCCATTCATACATTAGTTAATCGTGACATGAAACCTTATACAATGAAGCATTTATTTTTTCCATTGTTCTTTTCTCTATAATGTCAAATACAGTGTCCATGTACCAACTGCGAACTCAGCTTCATTAAATACACATGAAATCACTTCAAGAAAAATATTCCCTAGAGCTCTTTCTCTACTTTCTTTCTCAACTTCAAAACATACTGGAGCTTGTTGGAGTTGTGTTGAAGAAAACAGAAGTGGGAGGTATGAGTGTGTGTGTGTGTGTGTGTGTGTGTGTGTGTGTGTGTGTGTTTTGTGTCTGTGTCTGTGTGTGTGTCTGTATGTTTCTTGGACTGGGAAGTTGCTTTAAGACAATATGATAGTGAGAATTGAAAAATATCTGCGAGGCTAGTCAGCAGATGAGTCCCTAGGCTGAATAGAGGTTGCACACTCAAGCACAAGGCAGTCTGGGGGCAGAATTTTAACTCATAGACTGCACTTTTTTCTCTTCCCTTCAACTGACTGCACGAGGCTCATCACATTTCAGAGGATATTGTTCTCTACTTCAAGTCTGCTGTTCCAAAAGCTAATGACATTGAACACTACATTCTTTGCAACGTTAGAATTAGCATTTCACCAAAATCAGCACCAGAGCCTAGACCAATTCACACATAAGTTAGCCATGACATGAATTATGGTAGAATAAATTCTAAAATTTTCATTTTGAGTCATCAGCACTATTGGACAGAGTAGTATGTCAGACATACCATATATGTTTTTAAAAATATAATAGCATTTAGTCGCATTGACAAGTGTCAAAATTAGATCATTAGCTAAATGATCAAGACTAGTGATTGGCAATATGGAAAGATATGTTTTGAGACAGGGTCATACTGTATTACCCTGGCTGGTCTGGGGCTCTATGTAGACCAGACTGGCCTCAAAATCACAAAGATCTGCCTGTCTCTGCTTCCAGAGTACTAGGATTAAAGGTATGTGCCACCACACCTAGCCCTTGGGAAAGATTGGATGTGGGTATTAGTTCTGATTTAGTGGTGGTCTGTAGCCTTTAACATTTAAGAAACATTTCTCAGAATGAAGCACAACCAACAAACATTTATGAACCCTGGTCATTCACAAGCACCATGTCATGTGCAGGTCCTGCTGCAAGATGAAGAAGGACTTGGCCTCTCTCTTGCATGTAGTGCAGTCTGGTAGAAAGTCTACATGAACCATGATCAGGGCATTGAACCACGTGAGAGGAACATAGGATTTGGTGAGAGCACAGTAGCAGAAATCAGTCAAGTGTAGAATTTTTTGATTAGCAACTGGCATGTAATATCTATAAAAGATAAATAGGGATAGCATAGGTGATGGGTGAAGGGACTAATGAAGAGAGGAAATTATAGGCAAGTGAAATAGCAAGTGTAAAACACTGGAAGCAAGAAATTGTGACTTTTAAGGCTAGCATCAGAGAAGAGCTGCACTCAGGTGCAGCACTGTTCAGGTAATAAAGCATCATTTGAGAACATAAGACATTTGAATATTATTGAAAGTTGGATTGAATAAGAGAAATGTTAATAATGTTAGGTCTCCCTAATTTCCAGAGACATATCACATTAATTTGCTTAAAATATAACAACTTAAACATTTGTAGGGTTTTTTTTGTTTTGTTTTGGCAATAGGTGGTAACAGATTATTTGAGGCACTAAAATAGCAGCAGGAATCCAGTGTGGTGGACAAAGAGGGCAGGCTGAAACTCAACTGGATCTGGCTGTGGGAGCCATCATCTGGAGGGTGGCAACCCTCCATGGGAAGCCTCCTGAAGTGAGTACAACATGGGTACAGTAATACCAGGGGAAGGTGTTTTGGTGGATACACAGGCCTTCTGCTCTAGAATCTTTCAGGTGTTCTTTGCACATACCAGAATCCAAGTGGCTTCATTCACACATGGATACACTAAGCACACAGGTGTACATTCGTTTGAATTAGACATCCTAGTAAATGTGTCCACATGATTCAGAGCTGACCCTGATACTCTTGAGACTCCAAGATCTTCACCCTTTCCTTGGTTCCCAAGAGAGGTTATAGGATTGGCTCTGGAAGCAAGAGTAGCTAGTACCATTTCAACAGAGCAGAAATGGATGAATTTGGTACCTAGCCCTGATGCTGAGAGACTGTGGAGAGAACTAGACACACCCAGGAGGAGCTGAAGGTACCTAGGTTCCCCTAGGACCCGAAAGGATCTGGGCTTCTCTTCCTAAGCTGGAGTGATATGGGAAACAGATGGGAGCAGTCAGGGGCTCAGCTGCAGCAAAGCCAGCTAGCTGAGGAGTCCAAGGCCCACTAGTGGGACACTGGCACAAAGTCAGAGGCCAGTTATGCTGAAATTGCAGAAAGATCTTTGGCAGCAGTAGCTATTCACAGATGACACATCGAGGCTGATTTGATGTTTTCATGGGGGCAGATCTGGAAGAAGCCCTTATTCAGGGTGTAGCCAAGGTTGACATTCCCAAAGCTGGGAGCAGCAGATAATGTGATACAGTAATTGTCTGTGTCCTTGCATGCAACTGGCCACAGGCAGTTTACATTGCTCTTCTGATCAGTGCAGGAGAAGCATATCAGGGAATGGACTTGCTCCACACCCAGAAGGGCTGCCAGCAGCACAGGCAAGAACACCCTCATGCTGAAAGAGGCAGACATCTGCTGAAGGCTCACCAGCCAAAAGAAACCTGCTTCAGGTGAAATGGCCCCAAAGATAATACTGAAACCTCAGGTCCTGGAGATCACCACAGTCTGGAGGCTCCCAAGCAGCTCATAATCTTATAAATACATTCTTGGTAGCGTCTACTTGCTAGCCTAGTCTGGGAGTGTAGTATGGAGGCGATGACTGGATGATGTGGAAAGGCGGAATACAGCTACAGGGTTTCTAGATTGACAGTGCTAGGAAGAAAATAAAATTAACAGATTTCTGATTTGATCCAAGCCTTGCAGACATTGAATTTATCAGTTACTAAATGTCACCTTGCAGAACTGAGAGCAGAATGAGGGCACGCTGGGAAAGAGCAGAGTAGAATCATGGATATCACTTGGATCTACTGGACTTCCACATGCCTTTGACATAGCCAAGAGACGATAACTTCTTTTTTTTTTTTATTGGAAATTTTTTATTGTAAATTTTTTATACATTTCAGATGTTCTCTCCTTACCCCATTCCCCCCCTCCCTCCCAGGAACTCACTGTCCCTTCCCCCCTCCTCCTATCTCCACGTTGGTGTACCCCCTTCCACCCTCCCCTGTACCTCACCTCCCCACCCTCGAGTATCCCCCCCGCATGACGTCCAGTCTTCATGGGACCAAGGATCTCTTCTCCCACTTATATATAGCTCCCTTGCATATATAGCTGGAGCCATGGGTCCCTCCCTAAGCGCTCCCAGGCTTGTGGTTTAGACCCTGGGGGCTCTGGTTGGTTGGGATTGTTGCTTTCCTCATGGTGAAGAGACGATAACTTCTAAGACACAAGATGAAGTTCTAAAGGTTATACGGACTTTCACAACTGGGTTTCAAATGACAATGTAAGCCACTGATGTATATATATGGAATTATTAAAATATAAAGCTTCAGAATGCTAAGAGACATTAAGATAAATGAGCTACTTACAGGTGCATAAGATGGCCAGGTAAGACAAAAAAAAAAAAACTAATGTATTTTGATCTCAGAAGTAAATAGCTAAATGTATTTAGGAAATGACACAATACAGAAACATATAAGAAGGTTAAACAAAGAGGTCATTGGTGATTGCAGAGATCATAAATTTATAACTATGGTTATAAGGTCAAATGGTTTTAAATGAATAATAGACAAAGAGCTTAGAAATCTGTTTATTTTTATTTGTATTTCCAAGGATCTATGTCATTTTTCTCTAGAGGTGCAGGAGAACGATTATGACAGAAGGGAACCAAACTGTCATCTCCCAGTTCCTCCTCCTGGGCCTGCCCATCCCCCCAGAGCACCAGCACCTGTTCTACGCCCTGTTCCTGGCCATGTACCTCACCACTGTCCTGGGCAACCTCCTCATCATCCTCCTCATTCACCTGGACTCCCATCTCCACACACCCATGTACTTGTTCCTCAGCAACTTGTCCTTCTCTGACCTCTGCTTTTCCTCTGTCACAATGCCCAAGTTGCTGCAGAACATGCAGAGCCAGGACCCGTCCATCCCCTATGGAGGCTGCCTGGCACAAATATTCTTTTTTTGGTTTTTGGAGATATGAGAGCTTCCTTCTTGTGGCCATGGCCTATGACCGCTATGTTGCCATCTGCTTCCCTCTGCATTACACCAGCATCATGAGCCCAAGCTCTGTCTGAGTCTGGTGTGCTGTCCTGGGTGCTGACCACCTTCCATGCCATGCTACACACCCTGCTCATGGCCAGATTGTCATTCTGTGAGGACAATGTGATCCCCCACTTTTTCTGTGACATATCTCCTTTGCTGAAGCTGTCCTGCTCTGACACACATGTTAATGAGTTGGTGATATTTATCATGGGAGGACTTGTTATTGTCATTCCATTCCTACTTATCATTGTATCCTATGCACGAGTTGTCACCTCCATTCTTAAGGTACCTTCTGTTCGAGGCATCCACAAAGTCTTCTCCACTTGTGGGTCCCACCTGTCTGTGGTGTCACTGTTCTATGGGACAATCATTGGTCTCTATTTATGCCCAACAGCTAATAACTCTACTGTGAAGGAGACTGTAATGGCCATGATGTACACAGTGGTGACTCCTATGTTGAACCCCTTCATCTACAGCCTGAGGAACAGAGACATGAAGGGGGCCCTGGCAAGAGTCCTTTGTAAGAAGAAAATTACCTTCTGTCTGTGATGGTGCACTTGATAATTTTGAAATTTTTCACTCAATAGACTGTACTAATGTGGTAATACTATATCAGATTTTCTCATTGCCATTTGAGAATCCTTTAAAAGCATAGAGCAATCATTGTTCCGCATGTAAAAGAGAAGTCTGTGCAGTTTAAGACAGAAATTGTTTTAGAACATCCTGAGCCCCTGACTGCTCCCATCTGTTTCCCATATCACCCCGGCTTAGGAAGAGAAGCCCAGATCCTTTCGGGTCCTAGGGAACCTAGGTTCCCTCAGCTTCTCCTGGGTGTGTCTAGTTCTCCTCCAGTCTCTCAGCATCAGGGCTAGGTACCAAATTCACCCATTTCTGCTCTGTTGAAATGGTACTAGCTACTCTTGCTTCCAGAGCCAATCCTAATAACCTCTCTTGGGAACCAGGGAAAGGGTGAAGATCTCCTTGGAGTCTCAAGAGTATAAGGGTCAGCCCTGAATCATATGGAATATGAAATTTAACATTTTTTCAGTTTCTATGGAGAATGCTATTAGAATTTGATAGGTGTTGCATTAAGTCTACAGATTGTTTTTAATAAGATGGCCATGATCATAATATTAAATCTATGAGTCCATGAGCATTGGAGGTATCTCCAACATTTGGTATCCTCGGTTCCTTTTTTCAGTGTGTTAACATTTTCCTTGAACAAGTCTTTCTGAGGATATGATATCTTATTCCATTGACCTACGTCATCTGCATCAAATGTTCCCATCATTTTATTCCTTTTCTAAATGTATTATCATTCAGTGTACACTCCTAACTTGTCCTTACTCTAAAAGAATCTCTTTCAAAGAGCCACAGGATAAATATATAGTGTTGGGGCAGAGAATGAGATTTCAAGCATACCTGTATAATGATCAAGTCAACATAGCTGATGTACTCTTTATCTTGGGAGTTTAGCATCTTTGTATAGGTAACATGCAAATTCTTCTCTTCCAGTCATTTTCAAATAAGCAATGAATTCTTACCAACAGTAATACTCCAACTGTGCTATACAGCATCTGAAAGGCTTCCACTTACCTAGCTCCACATTTGTACCTATTTATCATCTCTTTACATCCTCCCTTCCCACATTCTTCCTGGCATCTGGCAACCACTAATCTACTTCTATGAGTCCACCTTTCATTTCTTTTATTATAATATATATTGGGAGTTTTTGCTACGTTCCTTAAATTCAATTTGTTTTTAATTGTAAGGAATCCTATTTGCATTTATTACTTATTTTTGTTAGGATAACATTTTCATATCACTATTTCTTGCATTAAAAATAAGTTTTCCTACCATTCTAACATGAGCTTCTAGTGACTGAGATTTGCTTTTAATTACCTCATTAGTTGTATTACATTGAGTTATTGTTTTTAAAAAATGTTTTTAAAAAATATACAACCACTCTGGAAATCAATCTGGCAGTTTCTCAGAAAATTGGAAATAGTTCTTCCTGAAGACTCAGTTATACCACTCTTGAGTATATACCCAAAAGATACCCCACAATATCACAAGGACATATGCTACACCATGTTCACAGCACCCTTATTTGTAATAGCCAGAAGCTGAACACAACCCAGATGTCCCTCAAGCAAAGAATGGATACAGAAAATGCAGTTCATTTACACATGAAATACTATTCAGCACTGAAATATATTAATTTTGCAGGCAAATTGATGAACTAGAAATATCATCCTGAGTGAGGTAACTCAGAGCCAAAAGGACATGCATGGTATGTACTCATTGATAAATGGATATCAGCCAAAAAGTACAGAATACTTAGGATACAACCTACATAAGAAGACCATAAGAAGTGTAACAAGCAGAAATGCCTAAGTGTGGAGGCTTCAACCCCACTTAGAAGGGGGAAGGAAATAAATACAGGAAGCAGAGGTAGGGAAGGACCTGGGTAGGAGAAGGGAGAGAAAGGGGGAAAGGGTAACAGGATCAGATATGGAGGGAGAGGACAGGAGAGAAGCCCAGAGGGCCAAGAGAATAAATGGAAATAAGCAGTGTCAGGGAGTGGGAGGTTTGGGATACTCTAGAGAGTAAAAGACACCTGGAATTGAGACTCTCTCAGAACTCATTGGGGATGACCTTAGCCAAAATGCCCTACACTGGGGAAAGGAAACTTCAAGAGTCCACCATTAGTAAATAGACCCTCAAATGGAGGGACAGGGTTACTGACCAACAGTCAAAATTCCTGACCCAGAATCATTCCTATCTAAAAGAACTGCAGGGACAAAAATGAAGAAGAGACAAAAAGAAAGGAGGTCCAATGACCAGCCCAACTTGGGATCCATCTCATGGGGAACATCAGGCCTGACACTACTATGCTATGATGTACTTACAGATAGAGCCTGGAATGGCTGTCCTCAGAGAGTTCTACCCACAGCTGACTGAGACAGAAGCAGATACTTACATGCAAACATTGGACTGAAGTTGGGGACTCTTATGGATGAATTAGGGGAAGGAATGAAGAAGCTGAAAGAGAAAGCAACCCAATAGGAAAAACAGCCATCTCAACTAACACATACCCCAGGAAGTTCCCAGCGACTGAGCACCAACCAGGAGCAGCTCAGGCTGGTCTGGGGCCACCTAGCACATATGTAGCAGAGGTTTGCCTGGTCTGGCCTCAGTGGAAGGAGGTTTACTTAATCCTTGAGAGCCTTTAGGCCCCAGGGAAGGGGGAGGCCTGGCCAGGGGAGATCACCCTATTGAAGACAGGGGGAGGAATAGAATGAGAAATTGTGGGAGGGAAGACTGAGGAGGGGCAACGACTGGAATGTAAAGTGTCCATCGTTGCACAAACACCTTTCATTGATTAGTCTTCTTTCTGGTCCTTGTGAGGTTTTCTGTTGTTTTGTTTTGAGTCATAACCAAATGCACAATATCAATAACTATTAGAAAACACAACAAAAAATTGAATGAATCAAATTGGAAAATTAGGAAATGACATACACGCAATTAGGATTTAAAGTGGTCTTTATTAATCATTAACTCCATCACACTCAAAGCAAGATCAGTTATCTTATTCTCAAATTCACTTCTTATATACCAGCAGTTCCTGAAATCGGCCACATTTCAGTCTTTCATATGAGCTCAAATGTCAGTCACATAGGCTTTGACTCATTCAAGAAAAATGTTAGCTCATGTTGTAAAGTACCAGTCCAACTTCACTCTTTTCATGTGGCTGTGAATTTTAATCCATTTTTAATTATGTGCATATTCATATATCACACAGTATGTACACAGAAGTAGTACCATTTTTAGGGCAAATGAATAGTGGACTGAGAAGTGGAATATAGAACAAAGAGCAAAGGAAGGTAGATAATGAAGAGCTCCATTCTTGCTTGTCATAAAGCATCAGTAAAGACAGAGAGTTAAGTGGGGACGGAGTGGGTCTGGAGTGCAACAATATGAACTGCTATAGAAGAATGAAATGATGGTTTGGATGTCATTACTTAGAGGCAGCAACAAGAAAATAAATGGCCCAAGGTTGGACACTTAAACAATGATGTTCATGCAGCTAAGATTAAATAATGAATGCCATTTGCCCTGTTCCTCAGGCTGTGGGTAGTTTGGGGAAATCTCCAGATTTGAATAATTTAAGCTTTAAGTTGATGCAATATTAACTCACAACAGAATGCTGCTAAATTCCAATTATACTTGTTTTGATCTTCTGAAAAATTCCCTTTCCTCCATATAATAAACCTCAGACTACTACAAGGCAAGTCTGCTAAGCTTGAATAAGTTTGAAATAAGATAGGTAAGAAAGTCTGCCAGATTATGACAAATCTGCTGCTGACTGTCCTCTGGCATCGCTGAGACCAATAAAAACTATGCCACAGCTATGTGGAAGGACCCTTTACCCTTAAATGGAATGGCCCAGACCCAGTATGGGGCGAGGATTGATATGCCTGTTTGATACCAAGAAGGCACAGCTAAATGGCTGCCAAAAAGATTAATGAAATAAATAGATACTACCACAAAGCCAGGCCCAACTATAAATAAAATGAATAACAATTGACCTCCAGGGAAGAGGTCTTTTTCCCTTCCAGGTAAAAATGAAACACCCGTGATGTCTGCTGGTAGAAGTTCTAATCCTGATGCTGGCCTCTGGGCTTATACTTCTCAGATCTTTGATAGGCCATTGACAAGGACATCAAACAACTAGAGATTGACATCACTAATCTGAAGAAATCCCTCTGTTTCGATGTCTGAAATGATCTCCAAATATTGCAAAGGGCTTTATTGGACTTGATTTACTCTTTTACAATAGAAAAGATGTGTACAGCTCTTGACTGTGTACAGCCCTTAAAGAAGAATGTTGCTTTTACATAGACAAGACAAGGATGGTTAAAGAGAGCATGAAAAAGGTCCGAGAAGGCCCTGAGAAAAGACAGAGAGAGAAAGAGAAAGATGAGAGCTGGTACAACAATTGGTTTTCAACCTCTCCATGGTTGTCAACCCTACTTCCTCCAAACTTGGGACCATTAATTGAGTCATTTTTGCTTATTTCTTTTGGTCCCTGAGCCTTAAATAGGCTGACTAACTTTGTGAAACAACAGATAGATAATTTGGTAGCAAAACCTATTCAGATACATTATCATAAGTTAACTATGGAGGATCACGAGACTCAAGATGAGGTTGTTACTCTATCCAGGGTGTTCCCAAAACCCATCTCCACCCAACCTAAAAGAGGGAACTTCGCCGACCAAGCAGAGAGGGGCCACCCAGAACCCCTCTGACTGGCTATCTGAATTCTTGCTTAGGCTGCAAGGCTAAGCACTGCAAGGGAATATAAATAAAAGTTAAAAATATCTCTCTGGGTTCCCTGAGCACAAGCCTGACTGCATAGGGGTTGATGTCAAAAGTATCCCCTATCAGGAAAAAGACATTAGGATGGGTATGAGCCTCACTGGACAATGACAGGAGGACCAGAGCCATTACAAGGTCCCCTTCAATTATTGGAGGTCAGGCCTCTATCCCCACCTTGCAAAGATTAGAATCACCACAGCCCTTCTATACTTAGAGAAGGAAGGAGATGTCAGGGGCAACCCTGCTTATACACTGAAGGCCTAAAATCAGCATAGGCCTAAAATCAGCAATAGGCCTGAGATACATACATGCTAATACAAAGTCTTGGGTCTCTGTGGAAAAATACTGAAACAAATGGCTATAAGCTATTGTAAACAGGCAGCTTTTATAGAAATTTACCAGCCTGAGTAGTCATAGACCTTGTAAATAGGTAGCCTCAGCAGATAGTACCAACTTAGATAAGGACAAGTGAATCATAGGCAGAGTCATAATGACCTGTCCCCTGAACCTTCACCCAGCTGATACCCTGTTCTGAAAGATATCTGTACTCCCCTTGAACACCTATGCTCTGGTGTCATCCCCTTCCCCACATCCTGCCTTTTTGTGTTTATAACCCCTGTGTGAATAAGTAAAAATTACGATTTGATTTAAATAATAATATAAAAAAAAGAAAGTCTGCCAGAATGGTAAACAGACGTCAACTTCTTTCTTCATGACCAGAAATGAGATTGTAGGGTCCTGGTAAGAATTAGCTCCTGGGCAAGCATAAATCAAATTGTTACCTCAATGCTAACAGTTCATTCTAAGTAGAGACCAGGTGAAAGAAAAAATACAAATCAGACATGGAAACAAAAAGAAAGTAATGCAAAGTAAGGATTTTTCTCAGAAGTGGTGAGTAAAGTTGTTTTTTCAACAATGAAAAGTTTTGCTTAGCAAACCGAACAGAGATGGTTATATGTGCCTGTTATATGACTCAGTGCATTGCAGATGTGAGCTCTTGTGGGCCGCTTCTCAGAGTCATTGGCTCAAATATTATTTATGCTTCTTTATTTGATTTTTTTAATATTTTAAGAACAGTGAGCACAAGACTTGAGTATTTAAGTCAAGTTAGTTTTGATGTGGGAAGATAAGACATCGCTAATGCCAAATTACGGTAATCTAAAAAAGAAATTTAACTAAACAATTTTACATTTTTCTGATGAGGGTCAGGAAAACTGCCTCAGAAAGTTATTGTAAATCACTTTTCCATCAACTAAACAAGACTACTGAGTGTACAGTTTTTGACAGGAGATGTTAAGTTAACATCTAATTTTACCTAGAATTTGCATTAATCATCAAAAGAATACTCTTTCATGTCACATATGGAGTTAAATTTTCCCAAAGTTGTTAGAATCTGGCTTTCTATGGTCCTATTATTTTAGACTGTAAGTTTGCCACAGACTTGATGCAAACCTTGATTCAGAGAATTATCTGTGATCAAGGGAGTAGTGGTGACTACAGTCTCAGACAATCTGAATCATAGACAAAACCATACTCTAAGAAAATCATATATGTTTATGATAATCAATAAGTATATTCTAACCTGAATCAGAGATTCTTCTGAGCCCTGGAAACACTCTGTCCAGTTGGGAAATGGATTGCCAGATGTGCTGTATATGGCACACCCAACATCTAATGGCAACTTGTGTGAGATGTAGTCATTCTATACACTAATGCTATCTCTGGAAACGCATTACATATTGAACAACCCTCAATTATGTCATTTGAGAAGTAACTTTTATGATGAGAAGAAAGGATATACAATAATACTCATACATCAATGTTAAAGTTAAATGTTACTGAATATATCATTTTAAATTCCAATATTAATGTTCATAGGCAGAAAAGAATTTTCTTCTTGCAAAGAACTCTAATTAGGGCCCCCTTCATGTCTCTGTTCCTCAGGCTGTAGATGAAGGGGTTCAGCATGGGAGTGACTACTGTGTACATCATAGACATGACAGTGTCCTTCACAGTAGAATTATTAGCTGATGGGCATAAGTACAGACCAATGACTGTCCCATAGAACAGTGACACCACAGATAAGTGGGAGCCACAAGTAGAGAAGGCTTTACGGATGCCTCGAGCAGATGGGACCTTGAGAATGGAGGAGACAATTCGTGCATAGGACACAACGATGAGCACAAATGGAATCACAAGAATGAGGCCTCCCATGACAAATATCACCAACTCATTAACATGTATGTCAGAGCAGGACAACTTCAGCAGAGCAGACATGTCACAGAAAAAGTGGGGGATCACATTGTCCTCACAGAATGACAATCTGGCCATGAGCAGGGTGTGCAGCATGGCATGGAAGGTGGTCAGCACCCAGGACAGCAGCACCAGATTCACACAGAGCTTGGGGCTCATGATGCTGTTGTAATGCAGAGGGAAGCAGATGGCCACATAGCGGTCATAGGCCATGACAACAAGAAGAAAGTTCTCCATGTTTGCAAAAGCCATTAAAAAGTACATTTGTGTCAGACAACCAACATAGGAGATAGATGTGTCCTGGCTCTGCATGTTCTGCAGCAACTTGGGCATCGTGACAGAGGAAAAGCAGAGGTCTGTGAAGGACAAGTTGCTGAGGAACAAGTACATGGGTGTGTGGAGATGGGAGTCCAGGTGAATGAGGAGGATGATGAGGAGGTTGCCCAGGACAGTGGTGAGGTACATGGCCAGGAACAGGGCGTAGAACAGGTGCTGGTGCTCTGGGGGGATGGGCAGGCCCAGGAGAAGGAACTGGGAGGATAGCAGTTTGATTCCTTTCTGTGGTATCCTGCATCTAAGATATTTAAGAGAAAATAAAATGACCCTCAATATCCAAACAAAACCAAATATACATCCATGACAAATACTCTGTGAATGTGTTCTACAACATTTAATCTCATTTTCATATTGAAAGCTGAATCTGCAATCAGAAATACACCATGACTAAATTCCAGCCACCTAGCACACTTTTTTCCATTAGCATTAGAAACAACAACATTGACTCTTCACTCCCATCTAAAACATACTTATGGGTTAGCTTTGTGGTCTTCAGT
Organism: Mastomys natalensis; assembly: GCA_021653895.1. NCBI lineage: Eukaryota > Metazoa > Chordata > Mammalia > Rodentia > Muridae > Mastomys > Mastomys natalensis. The sequence goes on from JAJTUV010000598.1 coordinate 35,556, forward strand.
TTTCCTGATGATGCTATGGCCATTCACTCTCAGCAACTACAAGAGATGTTTTTCTAACAGTGTGTTTCATATCACTGTTTCCTGGAGCATTTTCCTGAACACCTATGTAACAATGTAGCTTCAGTCTTCAAATTGCTCTCATGGCATCAGGTGCCACCTAAGCTTCACGGGCACACCTGACTCCTTCACTAATCCACCATCAAGTGCTTAGTGATTAGCTCCTCCTAGACTTATAAGGGCCATCTTCAGCTCAACAGGCTTCATTTCCTGCTGGCCTTTTTCCAACCTACTCCTCCACCTTTTATATCTCAAAATGAAAGGAATCTTAAGTCGGAATTCTAAGAGCTTTTTTCTTATAATTGTTTCTCTAGCAATCTAAAAAATCCAGTAGATTCTGTGCTGCTTTTTTCCTGTATCTTTTCTATCCCTGATTCATTATTCACTCCCACTTCTTTTGTTTTCTGGCTCTTCTGGCCATTTATTTTTCTTTTTTTTTTTTCATTGCTAACAGTATTTCTTTATTTAAATTCAATATTTGATTCATTTACATTTCAGATGTTATCCCCTTTCCCCATCCCCCAACCCCATTAATCCCCTATCCCATCCCTCCTCCTCCTTTTTTGCCTTTATACTGTTTAAATTACATGCAAGTATTAAGGTCAGTTCTAGGCTGAGGAACTAGCAATAGATGCAAATAGTCAAGGAACAAGCAAGATGATAAACCTAGATAGTCAAAGAACATGCAGGACAATAAACAGAGTCCCATGATCACTCCTGTGATCACTATTTCTAAGGGCTTATCAGGATGATCAAAATATCTGAACCTATTTCCCTGTCCTACTCCAAAGTCATTTTCATGCCTGAAGCCTACTTCTTTGTTCTAGCTTAAGATTTAGATTTCTGCCTGAAATTACTTCTTTGTTCCAGCCCAATGTTAGATTCCTGCCTGCAGTCCATTTCCTTGTCCTTGGCCTATGTCAGATTCCTGCCAGACAGCCTCAAAAGCTCTCCACATCTCCCCCTTTTTATTGCATAAACCAGACTGAGTCTGTCTTAGGTCATTCTGGCAAGAATGCCTTCCTCACCCATGATGGAATATGCATTATCAAAAGCAATGCACTTCAGGTCTTAGGTTGGTAAGGCTCTGTGCAGAATCTTACCCGTCCTTGGCTTGCCAGCCTGTTAAATTAATAACTCTGTCTGGGGGTCCATTTTCAGTTTCAAGTCAATACTTTGGATGCCAACCTGTTGATATTGTTAAAGACAAGTTTTATCATGATGGGCAGGAATAAAAGTATTCCCAGGACAAGAAGGGCTAGCATGATCAAGCTATATATGTCATTCCTGAGGTTTGACCAAATTGGAAATACTGACCTCAAGCCATGGATAATTTTATCGGCATTATCTGTAGCATCAAAGCTCAACAGAGCGGCATTCTTTAAATTCATAATCTCACTAAGCAAAGTTAAAACACCCAGAGAGGTGTTAGAATTATGCCAAATATCCTACAGGTGTCTTTAAACTTTTTTCTAATTATAATGACAATCATTGTAAATTTTAGAAGTAACACTATTCCAATGATATTTGTCATGACACTCGAGATGGCTCCTAACTCTTACCCTGAACCTCCCTCAGATAATTTGAATATGATATAGAGCATCAATCCATTGTTCCAGACACCTACATAAATCCTTTTGAATACTAAGTACATTAGTAACATTTTTTTTGCTAGAAAGTTATCAAAAATATCTGTCTTAACTCCTTATGTCAAAGCTATTGCAGAAGCAGTGGTGCTAGCAATAAATGAAATTAAAGCTGTTATGCCAGCAATAATCAAGCCTGCTACCCTCTTGCTTCTGCTTAAAGCCTAACTCACTTCTTCCAGCACTGTCAAGCTTTTTTCAGAGAATCAAGGTTTTCTAATATTCAGGGCAGTAAGACAAAAGCTGGTTGGTAGACCCCTATAACAGACATACCAGGTTTCAACACACTAACACAATTAGAAAGTATACCATCAATGCAACTAACAATAAATACTGTAGAAGAGACAAAAGTAATTTTAACTTGACAATTAAAAGAGCCTTAAAATATGCACTGACCCTTGTTTGAAATCCAGATCCTGTCCCAACTTTATCTCTTGCTATCATAACATCACAGAGAACTGCAGCTAAACTTCCAAATATGTCTCTGAAAATGTCCAGATCCAGCCTTCCAAATGAAAATGTTATTTCCAATATTGGATTGATTTCTAGACCAGTACATGATTGAGTCCGAATAACTGGTCACCTTTAAGAAAAATACAAGAGTCATTATGATTTCCCTTTTTGATTCTCTGTCCCACAAGGTCTAAAAATTTGAGGCAAGGCAGCTTGTCCCATTTAGGGTATAGGCAAGCAAAGGTGGGTCAGGAACATATGTCCAATACAGCTTCCCTGTTACTCTTGTCAGGGCACTCAGCAAGCTTACAGGTCAGCATCATTCTTTGTCTCAGCACCAGCATGTCTCATCATTCTGGCAGCCACCATGCTCCCACAGCATCCTAAGATACTGCTGGGGTTAGAGCTCCTGGGAGCCCCGCCTCCTCTGGGTTTTGTGGGATTGGGTGCAGGGCTGAAGCTCAAGATCTGCTCAGTGCTCCAGGTCCACTTCTTATCTCTTCTTTATGTTCTTTTTTTTTATTAATTTACTTAATTCTTTGACAATTTGATTCATATATATATAATTCTAGTTACTTTATTTCCACACCGACTTTCTCTCTTGTGCTTCCCACTCCTATCAAACATCACTTCTGTTCCTACCTGTCCCTCTCACAGATTCATGACTCTTTGTTTTGTTTTGTGACTTAATCATTTATCCAGAGCCATCTGCGTGTGCACTGGTTTGAAGCTATACATTAGTGTGTAGTGGGATTTTCAGTGTGCAGGCAACCAAAGACAATGGTGGCCCTTTCCCTGAATCTATTAGTACAAAGTAATTCAGGGGTGAGGGGTAGAGCCCTATCCATGCCTGCATGTTGATGAGCATGTTGATGGGCATGCCTGCATGTTGATTGTCAAGAGTACACGATTTCAATGGCTATGGATTGCCCAAAAGATGGGATTTCACGGCCCTTTTCCTATATTCTCTCTTTTCATTCTTTTCTCCCTCTCCTCCAAGATGTTCCCAGAGCCTTCAAGAGGATGGTAAGAATGTTTTGTTCGGAGCTGAGTTGATTTGTGGCCCCATACTGGCTTCAAACTGATCAGTCTCCTGTCTTCACCTCCAGAATGTTAGGATTACATGTGTGGGGCTATGCCCAGTTTTCTCTAAGAAACTTATCCTATTTCCTAAATTTGTACCAGGCCAATATTGTATCTGGATGGTTAAATCTGCCTTAATTCCATTCCCCTGCTTCCCCACTCACTGATTCAGTTTTCTTCTCTCTCTCTCTCTCTCTCTCTCTCTCTCTCTCTCTCTCCTCTCTCTCTGTCTCACTGTCTGGGATGAAAAGCTGATGTTCGTTGCCATGCTGAAAATTTCATAAATGCTCACTATTTTTAAGGTTAAGGTAAAACTATTTTAAGGGCACAAAAGACAAAATGGTCTTCAAGAGTTGTCCCTGGCCTAACTCCACATTATCATCTGCTCCACTGCATTGATGTGTCCTACACAGCAATGTGTGACTTATCAGCCACAGTCTCTTCACACCAGCTTCTCACAGTTGCTGTTTTTTCTGCCTGGGTTCATCTCCCCTGTGCTTCTATATCACCTGGCTTACCCTCAGTTTACCTTCGTTGTATATTACATGTAACTCTATGTGCTAAATTTTTCATGCTTTTCTAGGGAGACCAGCTGCCATGTTTCCACAGCATCCTATATTATCCCACAGCACTCAAGGCCCTGACCACTAGTTTCACTGACTTCATGTAGATTCCATGCAAGAAAGGCTGTGTCACCAACTTGTGGCATGGACAGCACCTGGCGTGGTTCTTAAACATAACTTATGTTTTAGAAATTTTTCTCTGCTGCACCTCAGGCCAAGACACAGATTCCTTCAACTTCAAGGGCTGCGAAGAACACTCATATATCTAAGTAGAATTATATATTATACCTTCCCAGAAGAAGATTTGGGCATCTTAATACATAATTCCTGGGTATAACTTCAGTTCCATGGAAAATATTATACTGCCTAAGCATACTACCTTTACATCCTATATGACCTTGGAGTCTATTATACATTGTACGTGTATTTTGTCGGTTTTGTTGATATTAGGATGAAAATAATGTGATAGATTTAGTTATTTGGTAAAAAATTAGAGTGTAAGTTCTACCCTTGAGACCATAATCCAGCTAGTCTTTAGAAATAAGCATATGTTGGGTATGTCAGAACAATGAAATACATGGGACCTTTTTCCTCTAAAGATAAATAACTAAATCCAAATGCAAAGAATTTTTGTCCTGCTGGTGCTGTTTAGTCTAGCATGTTGATAATGCTTGCTTTCTTGCTTGCATATTTAGACATGGTGTGTTATTACTACAATAAGGAAAAGAATCAATAAAATTTTGTTTATGCTGCTTCGTTAGAGGCTCTATTTCTAAGAGATGAAGATTTCAATTTGGCGTCTAGCTGTGATAATAAATCATAACCAAGGGATATCACTTGAAAGAGAGTGCCACGCATTAGGAATATAAGTTTGAGCCATTCCCATGACAATGCCTCTCATCTCCTTCACGTGGTTCATATGCAGTTCTCAGTCAAGGCTACACATCAGAGTCGTAAACTGCAGAGCTTCAAGCTGGAGATTCAGCACAGTGGTAGAATGCCTGTCTAGCATTCCTAAGACACTCAGTTCAGTCCCCAGCACTGAAAAATAAATGAGGCACAGAGATTTCTAAAAATCCATTTTACATATAAAGAAGCTAGTTGCATTACTAAATGCTGACCTTGACATGGTAGACTTTAGATGTAAACCCTAATTCTACATGTTAGAAATTCAAATTTTACAATTAATGATAGCTCTGCTGGTCTGTCAATCACACTCACAGGAATAAAATAATATAATATTTTTTAATTTTTCAAACTTTTGAGCAGTTAAATGTGATGACCTAGAGGGAGGCTGTCCAATGTATTCTGAAGTATTCTGAACAAATGAGTATTTTAATAATATAGCCAGGGAGCTAAAAACCTATGTGTTTCACTGTCTTTCTCACAGAAATGCCATCAATCTAAAGTGACTCAATTTGTGAGAATGCATTTTATACTGACGTTTAAAAAATGCCTTCATTAATAAACTACATAAACAAATCCTATAGATTATCATAACACCAGTAAAATCAAGACTCTCAGGTTGGAAGGACAGTGAGACATTGAGACATCAGCTCACTCACCACAACCACACCCCACTCTGGCCAACTTACCCAGAAATATCTCAGGGTAACTCCAGGACCCTGGTCTGAAATCCTGCTCCCATTTACGTATTGTAAACATAGGAAGGATGGTCGCGATAGCCATCACCTGAGTGTGCACCACACCTGCTCACATTGCTCATCCTGATTATCCCTGGGCCTAAGAGGCCCTGCATCCCAGAGGAGTCTATGTCCTAGAGGAACTAATTTAAAACAAAGTAATTATCCAGCTTCTATCTAGAGGCAATTCCCTCAGAAGCCTGTATTTCTGATCATAGGCCCTGATCATACATGACTATACTTGGAAAATGGTAGGAATGAAGAAGTTGATGGTGGGTATTTGTTCATCCCCATGGTCCTGTGTCAGTGGAGCTTGCACTTGTGGAGGTGATGAAGCATGGTTGAAGGAGCCACAGAAGGTACCAAAGACTGTGAATACTTGATTTACAATTTTCCACAGGAGGCCACTACATGGTTTGAAGCAGAGTATTATCATTAAAGACATGCTTGACAAAGGGTCCTTTGCTATGTACTCAGACTATAAGCCAACTCCCTGTAAGCAGGCTCTAGAATATACAAGCATGCTACTAATAAAAATCAGACTCATATGACCAAACTTTGTAAATTTGGCAATGTAAGATGAACTCCCTGGATCATTCAATTTATCCTCAACCAGGATACAAAAAGTTCAGACTCACACTTCATTCATTCTTTTTACCTCTTCAACTCCATAGGAGAGCTTTAACATCATCCAACAACAACAACCAACATTCTCTGCATGTACCTGTATGCTATGTTCTTCCAGGCCCTCTAAGCAATGATTTAGCTATTAGTAATATCTATAATTCCTTCTCCTACTGCTTCCCCTGGATTCCCACTCATACTTGGCAGTCATCACCTAGAAATGGTGCTTTTGCTACTTGGAAATATGCATCCTTATCCTTTATCTGGTTGTTATCACTTAAATTAATAATTTATCTGGAGGCACAGAGATATTAGGAATTCCACGAGATTTCAGACGCAGCATTCCATGATCTTGTTACCAAGACAGAGCATCCAAGTTTCCCATGATAATCAACATCATTCACCTCAAGTAAAAGGGTGTTACTGCTCTCAGTGTGTTTGTTTATTTTAGAACCAAAAGCCTAAACCCCAAACTCAGTGAAACCACTGTTACCTTTCCCAGTAGAGTAATTCACATTTTCAGAACTAATCTGTAGCAGGATATTTCCCTCTACATTTGCAATAAAGCTCAGTAATTTGGGAGGAGCTAATGTGGGAGGAACGAAGAGTGGAAAGGAAAAGGAAGAGGAGGAGAGGGAAGGGGAGATTGGTAACGATGAAGGAGGACGAATTGGTCGAGAGCAGATCTGGTTAACAATTTATATCTAAAGGTTAGGTATTGGGTAACAACTCTAATTGTGTGGGCATCTTGTTAATTGAGCATTTCCAAATATATGAAACTATTGGATACCTTTAAGTGTTAAGAGTCTTCATTCTACCGGGAACCATGAACATGGAGAGTGTTGTCTGGGGTTTAGCCAAGATTGGTGGAGACAGTGTAGGGGATTGGCAGAGCCATCCCCCTCTGTGGCGTCGCATGGGTGCCAGGGCTGGTGTCTCTAGATAGCCGGATCCTCGGATCAGAGCCAGAACCAAGGTTCGGGAAAATGGCGGTGTCTGGGAACAAGCTGGACTGGACACCATTTTTTAAATATTGCCCCCAACACTAATCCTTTGGGCATACTATGTTCAACCTGCTATTTCTTACTTAATCCATAGGTGCAAAAATCAGCTCTTCACTGGCTCGCTTTTGTACATGCACCTTGTCAGCAGCTCACTCCAGTCTTTCTGCACATGCTGCTTGACTTTTGCCCAGGAAGTTCTCTGTTTACATAAAGAAAAGTAACTTGGGAGCTCCCTTAGTACTTGGAGAACTGGTGAGATCTGTGATCTAGTTTGTGTGGATTACTTTAGAGAACATGGGAGAGACGGACTGAAGTGCATTTTTTTTTTTTTTTTGGTTTTGCTTTGATGTATGGAAATCTTAATTTTCAACACCATTTGTTACAAACACTAAAGTCTATTGAACTGTTTTTCCATTTTCCTCAAATAGCAGTAGATGGCTGAAGCGTGGATCTATCCCAGGGTAGTAGTTCACATCTGTAATCCCAGCACTCAAGAGGAGAGGGCAGGAGGAATGTGAGTTTAGGCCAGTCTAGGTTACATTGTAAGACCTCTCTCAATAAATCCAAGACCTGAGGATATAGCTCAGTGGTGGGGCACAAGTCTAGAGAGTGTAAGCTTGTTGATCCCCAGAACCCAGTGTGATCTTGCCTGTGATAACAGTCTGTAGTCTGACACACACTTTTTGTGGTTTTCTATTATCACTTTTCCTCAATCCCAAGACTGAAAGCCATAGGCTCCAAGTTCACCTGTTTTGTTCTTTTCCAAAACTGACTTTGGTTTTCATTTTCTTTGCTTTCACAAATAAATTTTATTATCATGTCATCAATTTTTATACAATAATTTCTGTTAGGTTATGAATGTAAGTTGTTAACTCTCAAAATTAGATTACAAAGAGTCTGTCATATGAACATGAGTTTTCTAGTCCAGAAAAAAAAGATATCTCTATCCTTTATTCTACTCATAACTTCCTAAATCATCATTTTAGGGTTTTAAAGATACAATCTTAGACATACAGTAGTCCCCTTGTTGTGCTTCCATTTCCCATGGTTTCACCTATGGGAAATGAATTATGATCCAAAATTATCTTGAAATTTTCAGAAATAATTATGACTGTGTTTTAAATTGAATACTTTTTCAAATATTTATTGGCCATCTATATTTTCTTTTTAAAGGCTGTCTATTCAATAGGCTTGTCTATTTATTGACTGGTTCAGGTTTAGGGTGATTTTGTAATTCTAGCTATTAATCTCAAATCAGATGTATAAATGGCAATTGGTTTCTCCCATACTGTAGACTTTTTTGTAGCTGATACTATTTTCTTTGCACTACAGAAGCATCTTGCTTTCATGTAACCCCACTTGTTAATTCTTTGGATTATTTTTCTGTGGTGTTAGGGGCCCTTTTCAGAAAGCCCTTGCCTACACTTGTTTTTTTGAAATATTTGGGTTATGCCTCCTATAGCAGTTTCAAAGTGTTGATTCTTACACTGATGTCTTTGATTGGTTCCCAATTGACTTTTGTATGGGATGAGAGATGGAGAGCTGGTTTGATTCTTCTATATGCATATCCAGCTACTCCATCAATATCTGCTTGAAAATGTACCCCTTTCTCCAATATGTGTTTTTGATACCATAGTCAAATTAGGTGGCTGTAACAATATAGGTTAATTTCTGGATGATTTATTTTATTCCATTGCTTTATGTTTCTATTTTGTGCTATCACCGTGGAGGGCTTGAGAGTTTGGTTTGGTTTTGTTCCTATGGCTATGTAGTATAATTTGATATTGGTAATTCCAGCATTGCTCTTTCTGCTTAGAATTGTTTTGTCTATTCAGGGTCTTTTTGTGCTTCCACTGAATTTTAGGATTCTTTTTATTTTATAACCAAGAGTCATTGAAGTTTTTATAAGCATTGTGTTGAGTCTGTAGATAATTTTAGTAAGATAAGTATTTTAGCAATATTGATGTCATTACCCAAGAATATGTGAGGTCCTTCTATCTTCTGATGGCCTCTTCAATTTCTAACTTTAGGGTCGTAAAATTATTTCTTTGGCTATGTTTATTCTTGGGTATTTTAAGCTATTATGAATAGTAGTTTTGTATTGATTTCTTTCCCAGTAAGTTAGTTATTAGTATCTAGAAAAGTTACAGATTTTTATATCCTGCTAGTTTGTTGAAAGTGTTTATCAGGTCTAAGAATTTTCTACTGGAGTTATGAGTGCCTTTTAACTATAAAGCCATGACATCTATAAATTGGGACACTTTGACCTCTTCCTTTGATATTTGTGTATGTTATTTTCTTCTTGCTATATTTCTCTAGATAAGACTTCAAGTGCTCTAATGAACAAGAAGAGAAAGAGTGAGCACTCTTTTCTCATTTCAAATTTTGGAGGAAATGTACTTTTTCCTCATTTAGCATAATAATGTTTGGCTAGCAGTTTGTTTTATAAAGCCTTTATAATATAACTTAATATCAGCATTGTTCTTTTCCAATAAAGATTGTCTTGGCTCCTTTTGGGTTTTTTGTTCTTCTTTTTTGTTTTTTCTAGTTCTGTGGGGAGTGGCATTTGAATTTTGATTGTGATTGTGATGAATCTATATATCCAAGGTGAGTAAAAAGAGTAAACAGATAAGAAGAAAAGAGGAAGAGTGAAAATAAATGTTATGAAAGGGAAAATAAATTAGAAAAAGGAAAAAATATTTCCCAATGACAATAGGTTCAAGACAAAGTTAGATAAAATCAAGAGAAATAAAAAATATGAGTGCGTAAGAAAAGCAAAGTAAACACTAAAATACTACTAACTAGCAAGGAGGAAACATGGGGGGGCGAATAAGAAAATAAACTAAGAAAAATAAAATTATGCACAATAATGAAAAAATGTTGAATAAAATTAGATGAACATATGAAAAAGAATAACAATAAAGGAATAAAAATTTTAACTATGGCTAAAAGTGCAGTAAAGAGGACAAGAGAATCAGAAAACACAAAGATCTAAAATGGATAAAAGGAAGAAGGTAGAAAGAGACAGGTAGAGATAGGGAGAGAGATTGGGGCAGCTGTTTTCATAGTCCTGGAAAATCAAGCACTGTCAAGTATCTGCATGGAGGGGAAGTATCAGTTCACCTTGCTGTTCCATGGTTTATACTGTAGCTGAGTCTGTACTGGACAAATATCTGATGTCCAACATCCTCAGGAGCTGTCTTAGCAGCCTTCCATCTTTGCATACCAAGGATTTGCAGGGTCAGACTTGACTTTGTAGTGTATAGGTTGGTGGTTGGATAGGTTCTCTGCTCCTCATGACACATCCAAATTGTATTACCTGGGGTGACTAATGTTGGAGTTGCAGTGTGGGGAGAAAACATAGCTTGGAAATGGTACATACAGAGGGCCTTTCTTTACACTCTTGAGACGTCTACAGTGTTAATTACCCTGCTGGAGGGATGCAGTCGTGGGTGTTATCTGCATCCCTGTAACCTCAGAGTTCTCAGGCTCTATAGCAGTGATCTGATAGATGTTTGACTCTGAAAGCTAATTAATAATCACACACCAGCCACTGGCTCAGAGCACTGGCACACAGGTTTATTTTCATTTGCTCCCACCACTGTCTTTCCCTTTGTACACTAGAAGTCAAACCACAGCCTTAGAGGGGTGGGTGGTTTTTTTTTTAAGTCTCTAAAGAGACTTTCTCCCTTAATTTAGGTTTGCTCAGAAAAACAGGATGGCTGATTGTCTCACAAGTGTTATGTAAACATGCCCTGATCAAGACTTGAACTTGTTGAACCAGTCCATCAGCAGGACTACTCACAGGAGAAAACACCCAAGGCCCTTTCTTTTAAGCCTCCAGGTTTTGTCTCAAGTCAGGAGGGTGTGAATGAAGCCAGCAGTCTTGGAAGTTCTCCATCTTTATTACCAAGTCATAGACACCTCTCCCTATCTGCCCCTCGGGATCCTGTCCAATCTCTAATCCTCAAGGCCATCTGCATAATATAACATACACTAAAACATCACATTATACTCTAAAACTATGTAAAATTATTTGCTGGTAGATGGCAGAGAGAGTAAAGAGTGAGAGGAATGGGGGATATTGACAAATGGACTCTACTTTGTAATGACACAGGAGTACCTTCAGTGTGCTGTTGCACCATCAGCTACCTATGAACATAATGTACAGTGTACTTTCAGAACCAGATGGTTTAGAGTGTTTCACCACAAAGAAATGATAAATGTAGAACTGGAAAGATGGCTCAGTAGATAGGAGTGCATGGTGGGTGAGAATCAGGTCCTGAGGTTAGATCCTCAGCACTCACATTAAAAAGGCGTGGTCATGTACCTGTAACTCCAGCAACAGTAGGGAAGAAACAGGAGGATCACCAGAGCTTTCTGGATGCCAGCCTGGCTTCATGTTCAGTGAGAGACCTTGTCTCAAGGGAACAAGATAGATAGTGATAGAACAGGACACCTAATATCTGCTAATGGGTATGCATACACACATATACGTACACACGCACACACACACACATACACATACACCAAAATGATGTCCGTAAAGCCAGACAGTCTAACTTGATTTAAGCACTACATGGGGTATACATACACAAACATCACATGGTACCCAATAAATGTGTATAATTTTGTTTCTATGTATCAGTTATAATTCAAGTTAAATACTTAAAAATTTCTATTTTATTTTCAAGAATCATACTGAGACTATAAAAAACAATAAATATGTCTCTTCATTTGTCATCAGTTATTTATAAATGCTTTATCTAACCAGCATGCAATTAGAGTCAAGTGGTTACCATGCACCATGGTGAGTGCTTCTGCTTGTGAGTCTACACATATGATAATATCATAAACCACACAAGGTAAAAATGAGTGTATATAAGAATTGGTGAAATACAAATTAAACTATACAACAACAACAAAAAAAAAAAAACAGAAACCATGTTGGAAATGTAAATCAATGAAAAAATTTCAACAATACACACCTAAAACAAGGCATAATTAATCTAGATTAAGAGAAGCAATAATGGGAGCATTTTCTTCAGACGAGTATAGAATTTTTATTTATGAATGAAAGCTCCATTTTAGGCTAAGAAACAGGAAACATGCAGTACTAAAGTATCACTATGAAAGAATAGAGTGCGTTTTAAATCAGTTATAGTTTTTTTAATTACTGAACATTAACATTTTAACAGACAGAAACTACTAGTGTTTACACACTTTCTCTATTTGTTGTTTCCCTGTGTAAAGTGCGTGCACCACAGCACATGCATGGATGTCGAAAAGCACCTAGTGGAAGGAGGTTCTCTCCCTCCACCATATAGGCTCTTGGGGCTAAAACTAATGTAATCAGATTCAGAAGCAAATGTCCTTACCTGCTAAACCATTTTGATGGCCAACAGCAGGTATTAAAAGATTTTATGTATGCCTTCTCAGGGCATATATAAAACAGGTTCTGGTGCTCTGGGGGAATGGAAAGGCTCAGGAGAAGGAACTGGGAGATATCAGTTTACTTCCATTCTGTCATGCTGTGTAACCAGAATTTTTTAAAGAAAAATTTTAAAGTCCCTTAAATACAAATAAAAATGAACACATCTCTATAATATACAATCTGCTAAGTGTTCACCTTGAATTAACAAATTGGAAAACTCTACAAGCAAATCATGAGAAGTCCTTCTTAACCAACTAGACATTTCTACTTCTGCTATTTTAATTTTTGGGGCAATTATATAATACGTCACTTTCACAAAAAATTCCCTAGTGAAAAAAAAAGTCATGTTATAATAATATCCAGATATCAATTATCTATTAAATAAATAATTTCAATCATTACCATCACAGACAAAAGAAAACTTTTTTCTTACAAATAACTCTGCCCAGTGCTCCCTTCATGTCTCTGTTCCTCAGGCTGTAGATGAAGGGGTTCAGCATGGGAGTGACTACTGTGTACATCATAGACATGACAGTGTCCTTCACAGTAGAATTATTAGCTGATGGGCATAAGTACAGACCAATGACTGTCCCATAGAACAGTGACACCACAGATAAGTGGGAGCCACAAGTAGAGAAGGCTTTACGGATGCCTCGAGCAGATGGGACCTTGAGAATGGAGGAGACAATTCGTACATAGGACACAACGATGAGCACAAATGGAATGACAAGAATGAGGCCTCCCATGACAAATATCACCAACTCATTAACATGTGTGTCAGAGCAGGACAACTTCAGCAGAGCAGACATGTCACAGAAAAAGTGGGGGATCACATTGTCCTCACAGAATGACAATCTGGCCATGAGCAGGGTGTGCAGCATGGCATGGAAGGTGGTCAGCACCCAGGACAGCAGCACCAGACTCACACAGAGCTTGGGACTCATGATGCTCATGTAATGAAGGGGAAAGCAGATGGCCACATAGCGGTCGTAGGCCATGGCCACAAGGAGGAAGCTCTCCATATCTCCAAAAACCATGAAAAAGTACATTTGTGTCAGGCATCCTGAGTAGGATATGGATGGTACTTGGCTTTGCATGTTCTGCAGCAACTTGGGCATCGTGACAGAGGAAAAGCAGAGGTCAGAGAAGGACAAGTTGCTGAGGAACAAGTACATGGGTGTGTGGAGATGGGAGTCCAGGTGAATGAGGAGGATGATGAGGAGGTTGCCCAGGACAGTGGTGAGGTACATGGCCAGGAACAGGGCGTAGAACAGGTGCTGGTGCTCTGGGGGGATGGGCAGGCCCAGGAGGAGGAACTGGGAGATATCAGTTTGGTTCCCTTCCGTCATGCTGGCTAATCAGAATCTTTAAGAGAAAAAATTTAAAGTCCCCTTAAATACAAATAAAAATGAACACATTTCTATGATATATCATCTTCGAAGTGTTCAGTTATTGACTGCACCCTCATCAACTGAAAGAAAGTAAGTTAAATTTTCTTTGTTTGTAGGTGGTTTTAAGTCACAGCCTCTCTACTTAGCTTTGGCTGTCCTGGAACTCCCTGTATAGCCCAGGTGTGCCTGGGACTCTGATTCCTGAGCTGAGATTTAAGGCATCCACTACCATGCCTGGTTTAAATTTCTTAAATTTATCCCCATGACTAAATCTAAGCCACTTCTCAGTCATTGTCACTAGTTAGTAGATAGTACAATGGTATTGGCTCTTATTTCCTTCCTTAAACAGTCACAGGTCAGCTGCTCACTTGGTAATGCAATGGCCATTTATTCTCAATAATTGGAACTGAGGGGTTTTTTTTTTTCTTACAGTAGCTACTGTTTCCTGGGACTTCCTACTAAACATTCCTCTTATAATTCTAAGGCTATATCCCTACAAATGCTTGCCTATTTCCATGACGTCCATTATCACCTAAAATGCTTAGCTAAACCACTATTACCTGTAGTACTCTGCCACCAACTGCTTATTGCTTATTTCTCCATAGGTGTAACAAGGCCATCTTCAGCTCAGTAGATCTCAAATACCTGTACAACTCACCCTGCCCTTTTCCCAGTTTCTCATATCTCAGGAGAAGAAATCCAGGCTCACATAAGAGGTGTTGGAATTTTTAATTCATCCATCCATTCCCATGACCATCAACATTCAATCTAGCAAGTCCCATAGCATCTGTCATTTCATTTCTCCCTAAGTCATCCATGCTAATTCCAATTGCCATTGTAGTGGCTAAGTGTATCCCTTCTGGATGTCTCGTTGCCCTATTAGAATATTTCATCTCTTTTCTTTTCTGCCTGTAGGTCTTCTCAGACTCACTAGCCTGGAACCATGTAGCTTTTGACAATGTTTCAGAATTCCCAGTGTAACTTCAGACCCATAGAAAACATTAGGCTCCCACACACACTATAATTTATTCTAAATAGACAACCAGACAACCTGGTATGTGTAGCTATGAACATTTTGTTTCTTGAGTAATAATGTTCATATGATTCATTGGTATTGAGATGAAAACTACTAAGTTAATAATTGATTTGGGAGAGTGCTGGCGGCTGGCTCTCTGGCGCTCCCCTCCCCTCTTCCTTTCCTCCTTCCCTCCTTTGGTGGCCTCACATCATGGCTTCCTGAGGAAGACAGCAGGGAACTGGCAAAGCCAAAGATCAGATTTCCAGAAACAGCAGAAGAGCTGGAAGAAATTGCTTCAGAGAATTCAGATTCCATATATTCGTCAACTCATGAAGTTAAGGCCTGAGCATCAAACGTGTGCAGCAGATATCATATAGTTCATGGACTACAAGCAGAGACAAGCATCAGCCTTCAGAGTTACTCTCTCTGCCTGTGGAAGAGGGCAGAGAATATTGGGGCATATGAATTAGCTCCAGTGTACTAACAACTACTCAGCGTTGCCTGTGAGTGAAAATAGCTGAGTATATGAGGTGCAGGCGGGAGGATTATGTTCACGTGGTGCCCAGCCTGCTGGAGTAAAAAAGCCAACTTACAATTTCCATTTTACACCTAAATTTCCTGTTATGGAGAAGAAAAATATATTGGCCTATTTTTCTGACTTTTCCCTTAAAGAAGAATCCCTTTTTTTCTCTCTCTTCACTTAGTTCTCAAGAAGAGGAAATACAAGATAAAGTAGCTGGTTTGGTCTCTTTCATTGCACACTGACTGCTTCTGAACAACTAATATTTTTTAGTTATCTAAATAAAATGCCTCTAAAACAAAACAAAAAATAATTGATTTGGGGAGAAAGAAATGAATAAGGTGATTTGGGGACTTCATTTCAGTTTGTTTCCATGTATCCATATGTCAGTTTCCTCAAAGCTAAAATGGAAAAGAAGGCTGTTAAGGTAGAAAAGTTTCTCCCTTTAAGAAGCACAGCTGAGCCCAGTTGCTGGAATTTTCATCTTACAAATACTATTTAATCTTGCCAAACTAATAGCATTTACACTTAGACATGATCTTCCAGTGTTGCAGTTAGAAAAGCACCAATAAAATATTATACACCTATCTTAGAATGGAGCTTCCCTGAGAAATGCACAGGATACACCTCTGATATCAAGGCTGTTATGAAGAATAACAAAAAACAAGGACAGTACTTACAGATGGTGCCCCTGACCAACACCTGAGTCCCAGGGGCTCCATTTTCCTCATTTTTCTCATATTGTACCTGTTCAGTTCTCAGTCTGAACTGCACATAAAAATAACAAAAAGCTTACATTTAGTCAAAGGAACACCTGGTTATCCTAATAAATTCTGATTCTGATGAGTAAGTCTTGTGTGGGCTCAAAATTAAGCATTCAAACTTTACATTTGGTGATGCTAATTCTGCCAGTCTGTGGATCACACTTTAATAATCATACACTTTTTTAAATAAAATATTTTTACACTGCTCCCCAATAATTGAGATTATAATCTCTTCAAGAGGATTATCTATGCCTTTTTAAGTTCCTTGAATAATCTAATATATAACAAGAACATCTGAATAAAATGCTTTCCTCAGAGGGATTCCCTTTCGTTGGCATGATACAATCTTGTGATAACACATTGCCTAGTAATAGTAATGAAGGCTATACTAAAAATGTAACAGGTGACAATGTTTAACCAGAACATTTCTATAATGTGGGAAAAGCCTTGGGAGTAAGCACAGAGAGGGAAAGTATATCTGGAAAAAAAGTCTTGCAGAGTATCCTAAGACTTGGAAATCAAAGTTAGGGAAACAGAGGCCCTAGCTCATTCACCTTCTTGCCAACTTACCCAGAATGTCTCTGAGACTCCAGGGCCATGGTGCAAGATCCTGTTCCCATCTATTCAGTGTAGGTATAGGAAAAACAGCCTTTGTAGTCATCACCTGAGTCTCTTCCATCCCTGCTCACACTTTTCATTCTGCTCATCCCTGGGCCTAAGGGGCTCTGCATCCCAGAGGAGTCTAGATCCAGGAGGAACTCATTAAATAAGACAAACTAATTATTCAAGATCTGTCTAGGACAAATTCTCCTAGAGTCCTGTAGCAGTGACTAACTGCTCACTGATCACGTGGTATTGTACTTTAGGGGTCATGTCCGGGATAGTGAGCAACTCACTGAGAGATGCTTACTCATTGTCTGTCTAGGGAATCAACAACAGTAGTCCCATATGCTGGATCCTGTATTTGGGGGGAAGGTTTGAGAGGCCTAAAAATAGAGACCTTAATGTGAAGGCTCTAAAATATCTTAGGAGTATTAAAGCATAGGCTTTATCCTGTGAACAAAAAGCTATCAGTGGTCTTTGAATACCACTAAAAAAGACACATATTTCAAAAACATTTCAAGGATAGCACTAAAACTAAGCTACCCATGAACATATTTCAGGTAAGAGAAACCCTCAGCTATAAGGACCCAAGCATATGAAGACACACAAGAAGGATGAGAATAAGAAAAAAAACTGCCACATCTTGCTCAATTCTTCCTCCAACCAAATTTGAAAATGAAATTGGTTTTGTACCTTATTCAGTTGTTTCTAGCTTCTATCTTCTCTAGGAAAATCTTAACAGTGCTACCCATCATAGTCCTAAGCAGTCTCCTTAGATGTTAGAATACTTCCCAGCTCTGGCTTTTCCACTTGATCATAAGATTATAGTTGATATTTATAAGTCCTCTTCAACAGTTATTCTGTGTTCCCTTTTCATCATTTAAACTAGATTCGCCCTTCATCCCTCAGGAATATGGATCTTCAATGGTATCACCTTCACTGGATTACAAGAATAGCTGCCTTTGATTTATTGACACAAAAAGGTCCTAGGGTTGGCCTCATTCTTAGTAATATACATTTCCATTTCCCAGATCCTTTTAGCTGTGAATGGCATTCCATTGTCTATGGTAGCGGGTAATATTTAGAAAATGGCAACTGGTCCGGCTTGTTCCTGGGCAGCCACCATGTTCCTGCTGCCCCTCAGCTTTGACCTGGGCTGCGGCTAGCTAGATGTGCAGAACCTGACACCCACAGGACACCAGCATGGTGGCTGGCTCTGCCAATCTACCATGTTGTCCACAATGCTTGGCTGAGCCCAGACAATTCCTGCTATGCCCACGGTACAGTGTAGAATAAAGACTCTTAATGCTTAAAGATTATTCAATAGATTTATATATTTGGAAATGCTCAATTAACAAGATGCCCTCACAATTAGAATTGTTGCCCAATTATCTAACCTAAATATTATAACTTGGACTACTAGAGACACATGTACATCCACAGCCATCTTCTCTCCTCCTCTGCCTCCTTCTCTCTCTTCCCCTGCCTCACTCTGCCTACCTTTCATACTGCCCAATGACCAAGCTTTATTGCAAATGTAGTGGGAAAATATCCCACTACAGTCTGTAGTTCCACAGTTTACCCATTTGCCTGTTAAAGAACATCTTAGATGCTCACAGTTGGAGAAATTGTGAATGAAGTTGGTATAAATAAAATTTTTAGAAATTAAAACTGGGCAGTGGTGGTGCACACCTTTAATCTCAGCATTCAGAAGCCAGAGACAGGCAGATCTTTGTGAGTTGAAAGCCAGCCTGGTCTACAAAGTGAGCTCTAGGACAGCCAAAGCTACACAGAGAAACTCTGTTTCAAAAAAACAAAAACAAAACAAAGAAAGAAAAGGAGAGAAGAAAGAGAAAGAAAGAAAGAAAGAAAGAAAGAAAGAAAGAAAGAAGGAAGGAAGGAAGAAGGAAGGAAGGAAGGAAGGAAGGAAGGAAGGAAGGAAGGAAGAAGAAAGGAAGGATGGAAGAAAGAAGAAAGGAAGGATGGAAGAAAAGAAGGGGATGGGAAGAGGAGGAGAAGGGGGAAGGAAAGGGGAAGAAGGGGAAGGGGGAAAGAGAAGTGGAAGAAGAGGAGGGGGAAAGGAAAGGGAAGGGAAGGAAAGGAAGAAGGAAGAGAAAGACATGATCTTTTTCCTCATTGTATACAGAAAGGAATTTTTTCTTGTTGGCTATAATTGAATTACTTCAGACAGCATAGCAATTCTGTCTTTTATTTTGGTTCAGAGACATAAGGAGCCCCAACTTGCTGATTAGCAATCTCAATGTCACTAGAATAGAGCCATCTATTTAGAAATGTTCTCAAATACTTCTTGTGTAGCATCAGATTCTCTCGTCTTTCCTCTCAGTCTAGACACAACTATGGCAAGAAGTTTTACAGACTTCAACCTGCTCCACATTCTCAGCCTTCCTAATGCTGTTGACCCTCATGATGTTGTTACCCCAAACATAAAATTATCTTTGTTGCTACTTCCTAAGTGTAGTTTTGCTACTATTATGAATCATAATGTAAATATTTTTGGGTAGAGAGATTTAACTGAGGGGTCAAGACCCACAAGGTTGAGAACCTCTGATGCAGAGTCTGACAGGGTTACCTTGGGTCTGTTTTCCTGTTTCTTGTGTTCTAGTATTGGGCTCCTCTGGTTCCATGAGTTGAAGGTAAATAAGCTACCTTATGATTTGGTCTCCCTGTTCCCTATTTAATGCAACCTATCTCTCACTCTTCCAATTAGATAAAGCTCTCAGATAATTAGACAGGAAATAAGACTTTGCTTTTTTCTGCTTTTAAGCTTCACAAGCAAGAAATAATGAAGCGTTTCAGACTGAGAAATGCCTCACAAGTTGTTATGGCATTAGTGGAAAAAATAAAAATGCTTAGTCTGGACATTTTTCCTGTTGTTAAAACATTTTAGAAGGCATTGGACCACATCAATTTCTCTAACTTTCATCTTGTAAACCAAGGAAAGAGATCAGCTGAAATAAGACTGTGAGAGTTTGTCCAAAAAGCAAGGACAAAAGAAGGGAAAAAAAAGAGTAGCATCAGATAGGTGAGAAGGGAATGCAATGAGCAAGAAGACAGCAGTCTGATGTGGTTTGAGGCATCACTGCTGAGTGGGAATTATAACTTAAAATTATATTAGGCAGACATTTTTATATCCTAAATAGTTAACATTTTCCTGAATTTTAACAGAAAAAAATAAAATGGAATGGAATACAATAGGTTTATTTCTTTAAATTGACCCAGGAGTACATGAGCAGCACTAACTGGAGTCTACCAGTTTTTAAAATGTAAGTACACCAAGTTGGGTGGATATGAAAGTGGGGATCTCAGAGGAATTGGGAAAAGAAAGGAATATGATCAAACTACAATGTATGAATTCTCAACAAATTAAAATGTTTCCTAAATAAAGTGAAGTAATTAAATGACTGGCATAAACTAACAACTGCAGAATAACACTTGAAACACTACTCAGAGCCATCTCGCTCCTGATAATGGAAGTGCCTCCAGTATTGTCCCTTAAAGTCTGATGGTTTGGGGGATGCCTCAAATGTATTATCAATGTTAAAGAAGCACCTACACCTACAAGAAGTGTTTCCAGTCCTTTAGCTAAAATCTAGTAGATTAAGTATCTATTTCTGTGAGCATTTTTACCTGGTGATTGAATTTTAACAGATGCAGCATTTTAGCAAAAACAGTAAATTTATTTACAACACAACCCCTACATGTACAATTCAGGGAACATCATAGGGGAAAAGAAGAGGATTGTAAGAGCCAGAGAACCTGGATGTTTAGGAGATGGTGTCATGACAGGGATGCTGCATGCACAAAAGCTCAACAGTATGGTTACCAAAACAAAACCTGAATCATGACCACTCCAGATGACATGCCAGCAGGGATGGGGGAGAGGACACAAGGCCTCACCCCTAAGATGAACCTTTGATAGGCTGTCAAATTCCAAGTGGACAGGCCTAAGTACATGTACATGTAGCATTAAATGGATTCAGTAGGTTTTATATAAGAATAATTAATGTAGAAGTCAGAAATCCAAAAGGGAGTGGGGGTGGAAAGAGTATTTGAGGAGAGAGAAGGGTAGAAATGACATAAATATAGTATTTATTTTTGTATATGAAGTTCTCAAATTATAAAAAAATTAATTTAAAAAAGCTCAATGTTTAATAGGAATTTCATTTCAATTTAAAACTTTAATTCAAGAGGTGGTACACATTATAAACAGCATGATGAGGTTACCAGAGCCTTTCTGAAGGTGGGGGGAATTAAGAAAACTTAAAACTTAAATTTAAGTAGGCTACCAAAAATAATCCTCCTGCTTCCTTTTGAACATCTCAGCTCCAACTCAATATGTATTCCCTTTAAAAGTGTTGGGGTAGATCCCAGCATGTCTCAATGGCAGGTTCTCACAAGTAGGAGAACAGGACACATTCTGCTTACCTCGCATGGTCCTTTGAAGTCATGTCTCTGTTTAAGGTATATGAATGCTTCTAACACCTGTCTTACTCAGTCAACCACAGTAGTTCTAAAGTAAAGACCAATGAACAGCAAATGGAGTGTGGCGTGTGACTTAGGTTTAGAGTTCCTTTTACACGCTAGGCTACTGAAGCATGGAAAGATTCTAATGTGAATTTACAGACATGGCCTCAAAGATGGAACATTAAGAGAAGAATTCAAGTAAGATATGGTACTTATACAGTAAATCTTCCTAACAGCACAAAAGCTTGTTTCAAAGACTTCCCCTACATATTGTTATATGAGAAAACTTTGTGGTCCATCAATTAACCTCTACTGGCAAATTTCACCACTGACCCTACTCAATTTTGACTCCCTTGCAAGCTTCATTCAATATAATAATAAACTTGTTTAAAGGAAAATGAAAATTTTGTAAAACATATCAGCTTCCTAAAAAAAAAAAAAAAAAAAAGTGGATAGAAAGAAAAATACAGCATTGATACAAATTTCTCTGAACACTTTTTAGTGTAAACTCAAATTTTTTCAAGAAATTTGTCTTCTTAGAAAATAAAAAAAAATCATTTAGCATTTATCAAGATTAGGTCTACTGTGGTATGTACAGAACAACAAAATAATCCATAGCTACACAAAGGAAAATTGTGGTTCTGAGAGACAAAAGAGAATGGAAACTAACTGTTGGTGGTTGTGCATTCTTCTGGCAGTGATGAAATTCTTTGGCTCTGGATAATGGTAAAGGTTGCATAACATGGTGAACACACTAAAAATTTAAATTACACAATTTAAATGAGTGTTTTATCCAGTCTATAAAGCATAGCTCAATAAAATTTCAAAATTAAAAAAAAATCTAGCTATGCTGTTTTGGTCAAATCTATAAGAAAAGTTTTATTTTTAGAAAGAGAAGTGAAATACAAAAAACAAGACTGATAAACCCATGAAGGTAGTAAAGTAATAACAGCAAATGCTTCTGCTCATACAGTGTAATTCCCTTTGACTCCATTTACATTTCATTCATTACTTTAGTATGATACTTCATCTCGGCATCTGCAATTGTAACAAATGCTTGGAAAGTCTTTTGCTCAGAAGCAGATGCTGGTCTGACAGAAACACACTTGAAAATGTTCTTGTCTGGGTCATAGTGTCCAACACACCTGTGAACTCGTCCTCTAATCAGTCTTGGAAGTTCACGATCCTGTTTTTCAAAAATAAAAGTCAAAAATTAGTTATTGCCTCACCTAAAGTTTGATGTTTAACTTATAATACGATCAATTAAGTTGATGATCATATTGATCAAATATGAACAATGAATCACCCCAAATGATATGATTCTCTGTTGCTTATGATATCATCAGGCATGCACAGGTAACCTGTCACAGAGGGATGGCCCTAGCCTGGATAGAGCTTCTAATGAACTAGCAAGAAGTTCCTTTCTGAAATATTTAATAATCTTCCCAACAATGGCTCATGAATTATGTACTCGTTTTTGCTAACAGAATTTCTACTGCAATGGGACTATGGCCTGTAGTTTCATCTTTTGTTAGCATAGGCACTGAAAATGGACACTTTAAAATACTCACAATTTCATAAAAAACACATGGAAGAATATTTTTCCCATCTCTCATAAGAAAAGTCTTTGAATAATGTGGGCCAGGCGTGACAGCTGAATCCAGGACAGCTAATCAGCATTAAAGTGGGAAAATAAAATATTGACAAACATAAATAAAATTTAACAAAGAAATTTGATATTTAAACATCATCTTATAGCATCTCTCCCAGTTTTACTTATACAATAGGGTTTTACAGAGGAATTGTATCCTTTTGATGTGTTCTGTAGGCTGGATAAACTTCAGAGCCATAATAACAATACAATGCACTATAACAACAAATAAGTATCATAGTTTAATGAAAACAACATTGAATTAGAATTCTGGTATCAGATCTTCAGCTTAATACCATTTTATGACATTGTTTAAACTTGATTTGTTTTATTCTCTAAAATAAAATATATTCTCATGAACATGTACAAAAATAGAGAAAAAGAGAGCAAATAAAAAACAAAGGTTTTCAGTACTTCAGGTAATCAAACTGATGTCTATCCATTTCCATAGTTGCATTTAGAGTAACAGCACCTGAGATCTACCTTTTGGGCTAATCTTCCATGTGTATCTGAAACACATTAGATCTCTAGGCTGACTCACCCCACATAACTGCAGGTTTGTATTTTTTTTTTATCTACATCTCCCCATCTCCTTTCCCTTGAACAGACTGTTCAACATCTCTCAAAACTGTTTCTTCATTTATAAAATTTAAGTCCTAATTCACGTTTAGTTCCATAAATTTTTATCAAACGGTTTTATTCATCCATTTAATAACTACCTCTTGAGTACTGACAGTAGGCATCTGTTATTTTGAAGGCAACCAACATTGCCTCTAATATACATAATCTTATTCTATCACTTTGTGTTTTCTTCATGATATCCTAGGTATTCCTAATGGCATTAAAAATATCCAAAATAGTATTACTGAAGTATTCTTAAAATATTATACCTACCCAATACTTCAAAAAGAAGTACAGTTTTCTGCACTTGTGCTCGCCAATACTTCATGCTTTCAATGACTGCAGAAATAATTCTTAAAGAATTATTTTTTTCCTTTAACTGATGCAAGGTAACTTCCTTTCAGGAAAAAAAAAAGCATAACATTAGAAAAGTGTTTCACTTTTCATTATACTCATTGATCTATGTAAACTCTAGCTTCTTATAAGTAAGTGTGCAGAGTGTGTAAAAAGAGCCACTAAAAGTTTCGATGCAATTAAACTCCCAAATTAAACCCATCACCACATTTCACTGCATTATAGAGTGAAAATAAGAGTATACTTAAAATAAGAAGAGAATCACAGAGTCGGAGACATGGCACAGTGGGTAAGGCACTTGCCATATAAGCCTAATGACCTGAATTTGATCCCCAGAATCCACAAAAAGTTGGAAAGAGAAAACCAACTCCATGAAACTGTCCTCTGACCTTCACACATACTCCCCTTACATGCATCATACACTCAATAATAAGCAAAGTTTTAAAAGATTTACTTATATTGTTATTCATTTACTCCATTAACTTTCTCCTCCACTGAATAAGCATTACGTGCCAGCTACTTTACAAACAGTTAAGTAAAAGAATTCCTACCCTAATGTACTCACATTGTAGACACATTGATTCATTCATTCACTTATCAAGTACTTTTTTAAAACTGAAGAAAAATAAGCATAAAAGTAGAAGGGAAACAAAAGGAGGTGAGAAGAAATAAATGTGGAAAACGGGGTGATGCAAATATAATCTATGAAAATGTCATAATGAAAACCACTACTTTGTAGTATTAATATACACTAATAAGAAAATTTGTTTTGGGAGTATCTATTCTGTGCCAAATCTACTCAAGAAACAGTAGTAAGCAAACAAGCAGGTATGGTGGCACATAGAGGAGGTACAAGTAGGTGGATCTCTGTGAGTTCAAAGATAACCTGGTCTACGTAGCAGGGTCCAGACCACCCCAGTGAGTGCTGCATGATGAGACCCTGTCTCAAAAACAAGAACAATGATGATGATGATGATATATCTTCACATAATTTGAAATCTAAAATAGGATTCATCAAATAAATGAGTTAATAAGTATAATAAAACATTAGAAATTGTTTTCATTTCTGCATGAAAAAATAGAATGAAAAGATAAAGAGAGACAGGGTTTATCATTTTAAGTGGGTACTTAAGTGGAAGCAGAGACCAACACATGTAAAATTCCTAAAATAGAAATGTATTTTGCATTTTTTGTACTTTGTATTTTTTTTTAATTTATTTTCTTTTATGTGTATAAGTGTTTCGTATGTATGTTTATATATGTATGTACATTGTGCGCACAGAACCAGACTTTCAGAATGTTGTGAGCCATTGTGTGGGTGCTGGGAAGAGAGCACAAGTCTTTCAGAAGTGTGGCCAGTGCTCTTACAAGCTACCTGCCCCATACTTTATGGATTTTTTGAGATCTGAAAACACAGCAATTGAAATGCAGAGGCAGGTGGATCTCGATGAGTTTGAGGCCAACCTTGTCTATATAGTGAGTTCAGGGCAATACAGTGAAACCCTGTCTCAAAACAAACAAACAAAAATACTAACTTTAATACTAACTTTCAAGAGTTGGGGCACAATTTCCTTTGGGGGAATGAGGATTGTGAAGAGTACCTAATGACACTACATTTTTTCAAAATTTCTCCACCTTCTCCCTCCTAAGCAAAGTTTAAATGTACCTCCTTGAAGATGACTGACACAGTGAGTCACTGTTACTAAGGTGACAGTGTCATATCATTCTGTGTGCAAGGTAACACAGTATTTAAAATCTCTATAAAACATGCTACATTTCCAGAAAAACAGAATTTACCCTAATTTCTTGCTAAAATCAATGATGTCCAGATTATGAACAGAACAAATGCCAGAGTACTTAAGCACCCAAATACTAACAGCAGTAAGAAGCTGAAAGAGCAATGGGAGAAAAATAAAATTACCAAGACCATGAGAACTAGGCCCATAGAGGGATACAAACATTGAAAAGAGGAAATCTCCACCTCTCCTCACATTGAAATCCTCCCAGTGACTTCTGTTGGCTGACCTCTAGTAGAAGGCAGAAAACAAGGGATCTCAAGGTGGGGCACCAGGCAGCACAATGCAGCCTGACAAAACACAAAGATTCACAGAACAACAATCCACTGGGCCTTGGTGTGAGGCATGAGAGAGAAGATAATCTGCACATGTGTAGAAAACATTTCAAAGAACAATCAGAGGTGCAGCTTAGGAAAAGGTACATGCTCTCTACACTATAAATTAAAGCAGTAGTATAGACCATATTAATCCCAGTATGAAGAGTCTTAGATGAACAGCATTTTGCAATATGATGTAGAAGGCAAGAAAGGCAGAACAGGACCAAATTATAAAGCAGAAGTCAGCAAACTATGGCCTACACTCCAAACTAACCTAACCCACTCTTTCTGTCAACTACTGGCCCACAGCCATGCTCATTCATTAATGTGCTATCTCTGGCTGCTTCCAAGTTACAATGGCAGAGTTCAGTCATGTAGTAAAATAACTGCAGTGAAGACAGTATGGTCTATAAAACCAAAAATGTTGTTATGTGGAACTTTGCAGGAAAAGATTTCTGATATCTTTGGTGAGGGGGGAGGAATGACAAAATAAAAAGCATAGATTGTTTCTACAAATAATGGATAAACTATTGTTACCTTAATGATTAAAAGAGTTAAAATCAGAATTCAGTAAGAAACTCTAGAGCCACTATTTAAAAAAAAAAATCTAAACTATTTCAGAAACCAACACTCTACTCCAATGGGAAGCTGGATATTTATGCTAATCTACATATGACATGTATGTATTTTTATAAATATTTACTACACATGCTTAAATGTGTAAGTAAGCTATTCGTTAATATTTAAATGTTTACCTTCAGGGAATTTTCTCTTGGAACATCTCCCAACACTGTTTTCTTTGGTTTAAATGCCTGCAGTGCACTGGCTCTGTATGGGCCTTTCATTGTAGAGCCAGGCAGTTTTGATAAACATGTTTGTCGGGATACTTCAGCTTCTTTGTGTCCAGGTAAGTTAGGAAATTCGGGTGTTTGGAACTGTGTTTGTCGTTGAGCTCCCAAATTCACTGGACAAGAACTGAATTCACTGCTTGCCACAGGGCTTACAGTTTTATGCTGAGGTCGGAAATCATGTCTATCCCAAGTTCTCAAGCTAGTGTTTCTGTTGTTGTCTCTGTAGCTGTAAAAGAAAACATACTTCACTATGTCTTCATATTTAAGAACAACCGATGGAATTTTTCATTATTCTGACAATCTGTGGTTTATAGTTACTAAGTAGTAAGACATTTGAAACACCTCATTCATTACACAGTGATATATTATTACTTCTCTTTCAAGATGAAGAGACAGAGTATTGGGGAAGTAGTAATGCATACAAAGTTAAACAGCAAGTCACTGGCAAGTTCAGAAATGGAAGAGGATCAGTCTCCCAACTCAGCATACATTGCAAGAAATATGTGTCTGTGATATTCAAGCCTCCACATAACAGTAGTTTCCAAGTAGAATAATTTTGAGGACTTTTACTTAATTCTTTGTACATTTATCTTGAAATTTTCTACAAAGTAAAAAAAAAAAAAGCTACAGCTTGCCTGTAAGGTTATTTAATGTTTTATGCTTTGAAAAGCTCTACTATACAACTCAGTATAGCATTTCGTTACCACCCTAATCTACATTGCTCGTAAAGCTTGTCAATACAAGATGTCAATAAAACCCAGAATAAAGTATATTTTCTAAGCAGGCCAGTTAAAACTTACATGGAAGGAAAAATTAGTCCAACTCACAAACCCTTAATCATGAATAATTTTTCCAGAAATACCTGCATTAAAAGGCAGTCAATTCAACGCACTCATTGTTTGGGGAGAAAAAAAAGACAGGGATAATCTAGTGATCAGCAAAAGACTAGGTTTTATGAGGCCTAAGGCTTATACAATTTGAGAAATACTGTTAACAAATTAACTATAAATTTAAGAATAAAAGGATAAAAATCATAATTATGAATCTAAGTTACAAATACCACAAACATCATTAATATCCAGGAAAAATATTACAATTATTGCTATTCATTAAATGTTTGATATACCCTGCTGTGGAGCTATTTCCTCTGAATTGAAACGTTCCTTACTTAATGGAAGAAGGAGGCTCAAAAGATTGAGGCAGCTAATGAAATTCAGAAGACTCAGAAAACCACTAGGTCCTTCCCACAAGTATATACACAAAAAAAGGTTGCAGAGAGGAAACTCTTTGGCAGGGAATGCCAGAGAAGGGCTTTTGTGGAGTCATCAGCTGTACTGGGGTAAACTTTTCTTTTTTTTTTTTTTTTTTCTGAGACAGGGTTTCTCTGTATAGCCTTGGCTGTCCTGGAACTCACTCTGTAGACCATTTATGAGGGAGCTACCTTTGAGTCCTCCATGATCTTACAGGTAACATCTCACACATGCTTTTTATTACAGAGAAATCATTGAGAATCTCTACAAAGCATACCATGTTAGTCATACTTTCAGAAAATAAAGAAAAACAGAATTCACTCTAATGTCTTCCTTAAAACAATAATTTTTATATTTCTGAGTAGAAAAACACAGAACACTTAAGCAGAACTAACAAATAGACATTATTTGTTATTATGGTATATTATTAAATATTATACTATAATATACTAAGTGAAGAAATCTAGGCTCATAAAGATTAATGTCATGTTCTCAAATATGTGGATCCTAGCTTCAATTTCTTAGAAGTATTTTTTTTAATTTAGAGTACCTGTACAGGCTAAGAAGCTAGAAAGGGAATGTTGAGGAAGTACCATAAGGGGAACATAGCAGAACACAGGTGATATGTAAAAGTAAGTTTTATTCACCAGATGTAATTGGCATCTTGGAGTCTTACAGCTGAATATGCTTACCTTTCTAGTTCTTTCTGAACTCTGGCTAAAGGGTTCAACTCAGCTGTTCTGGCTCAAAACTCCTCTCCAATATGACTAATTCAAATTGGCTTCTCTTGGCTTCACAGTGAATTGGTCTGCTTGTAAAACTGCCTCTGAATTCCATGATCTGAACTGAACTGACTACACAAACTGAATGAAACTGCATTGAACTCAACTGAACTCAACTGAACTCAACTGCGCTGAACTGATCTGAACTGAATTGCACTGAACTGAACTGATCTGAACTGCACTGCACTGCACTGATCTGCTCTACACTGCCCTACACTGATCTGCACTGACCTGCACTGCACTGCACTGGACTGAACTGAACAAGTCCACTGCATTAAACTGCCCTCTCATCCAGACTCCTTCACTCTGCACTTCTCTTATGTAACCTCTCTTTCCTGTCTCTTCTCCTGAGAGTTGGGAGTTGGGTGTATCCTATGTCTGACTCATTCTGTCAAATCTTTCTCTGATTCATCACGTGTCTGCCCCTCAAATGTGTCTGCCCACTTTCAAATATGGCTGCTTTCTTCTACAAACCAACCTTACCTACATTGTTTGAAATTAAAGGTGTGTACTAAGGGTATATTCCAGCCAGAGGGATTAAAGGTGTGTGGTGTGTCTGCTGCAGGATCACATAGATCTAGGTCTTTAGATGTGATCCCTTGCCTGCACAGCCATAATGCTGAATTATAATTCCTCTATAGTGATATGAAAGAAGAGATGGGGAATGCTGGGGGAGGAAAGATTTAAGCATGAGGATAAAGATACATGAAAGATAGGGGGCATAGACAAAACAGAAATATATATGAAATAGCTATATGAAAACCCATTTTAAGTCAGTTTAAACCTTCCCTATACTCTACTTCCACAGATCAGAACTTCAGATCAAAAATATTTAGAAAAAATTACATCTGTACCCAACATATACTTTGTCATTACTTCTTAAGTACACAATGACAATTATATAACATTTACATTGTATTCCGTTATGTAACTTAAAGTATACAGGAAGGTGTACATAGATTATATTCAAATATTAGTTTGTTATTGTAGAAATTTCCTAAATGTATTTCTAAGAAAGAAAAAAGATTTTCTTAAAGGAAAGAAAAGAAAGAGAAAGCATATGCAGGCTCACCCCAGGCACTCTGGCTTCTTTCAGCATTTGATTGAATAGATTAGACACAGAATCTTGACTTCTCGGGGAATAAGCAGCAGAAGCTGGTATTTGCCTTTCAAGGAAAAATCTTGTTAAACACAATTTGTTTTTAAATTGGTAAATGTAAAATGTATACAGAAAGTGACATCAGTCAGTAGCAAATGCGCGTGTGTTGATTCATATGGTTTTTCACATACCCTGTAGTCACTGTTTTCTTTAAAGGAGCCACCTCTGGATTCACAGCTTCCCATGCCCAATCTCAGAAGTATAAGAACACATAAAAATAAGATTTTATTTCAAAATAATTCCTTACATTTATTTAACTTGGTAGTTCTAACAAGTTGAAGAAATAGACAGTCTTTGGTAGCACTTGATTTGTCACAGCCTGCCTAATTTTACAGATGTCTTTAGTACTCACTGTATTTAAGCAAAGACAGTAGTTTAATCTGTCTTTTCCACAACTGATCCTAATATAATGCCTTATAATTGACAACATAAATTAAGTTGAATCGAATGTTTCTTAAATTTTATTCTACCCCACATAAAGGAAATGCATCATAACTGGTAACAAGATAACTATTTTTGAAACTAACAGAAAGACACAGAATCAGAGTAAGATAACAAAATTACTATGTATGGTATACACTTCTATATACATTTTCTAATCTGTTCTACTTACTCTCTTATATCCTTAATTTCTATTTTTATGTTTTAACTATTTACACATGGGGGGAGGGACGAAGTGCACATGAGTAGAGATGTTCGTGGAGTGTAGATGTTCGTAGATCCCCTGGAGTTGGAAGTATAAAGTAGTTGTAAGACACCTGACAAGGGTGTTGGGAACCAAACTCATGTCTTCTGAAAAACTAGTAATCCCTCTTAACCACTAAGCCAGCTCTCTTTTCCCATATTCTCTTCTTATAAATGTTGACTGTATTCCAGACTAATAGGTCAAGATAAAAATTCACATTTCCTCATGAGATAGCTCACACTTGTAATTTCTCAAGATCAGTATTCATGCTATGTATAAAACACTTTAAATGATGAGAAAGATTTTAAGTGATGGTGAATGCTGACTTGAGCATGTCCATGTGAATTTCTATTTTTTATATATAAAATGGTAATGAAGGCCACAGATGACTCTGTGGGCAAGGGAACTTCCCATGCAAGCTTCATATGCTAAGTCTGATACCAGAATCCACAGTGCAAGGAGAGAAATGACTCCCAAAATTTGTACACACACACACACTGATAATAAAATTCAAATTTTAAAAATGGAGACATTATATGTTAACTTTATACTTTAAATTCCTAAGTGTGAAAAACAATGACTACATCAAAGTCTATGAAAGAACACTGAAAAAGATTAAAATATGAGTATTGCTACATATAAAATTATTTTAATATTTTATTCATATGATTCCATAATAATTTAAAATTTGTTTCCAAAATTTAAATATAAATAACCAGAATGTGCCAAATAGATTTCAGAATATCTGCCTATCAGTGCTCTCTTCCAGAGGGAAGTAAAAAGACAGTGAACATTGAGACAGTGAGCAAGATGGCCTAGCAGGAAGCCTTGCCATCAAGCTTAATGACTTGATTCTCATCTCTAAAACACTCATGCACACACAAATAAATAATAAATGAGAAAAGTAAAGTCTCTCAACACTCACCACTATGGCTAACTGGTTCACAGATGACAAGAGTTTAGTGCTCTCACTTAAAATGTAACACATATTAGAAGCTTCCTGACTCAAAAACTAAATCAACAGTTACAAAAGACAGCTGGTCTCTGAGAAGTCAAGTGTGTAAACTCCCAGCAATGTCAGCTATCATAATGTACTGGTTTGAGCTATAAGGAAGCATACTAAATGAGAGGATCTTAGATCATTTGAGCTATCACAAAATATCTTAAATTGAGTAATTTACAAATACAAGTTTTTGACAGTGCTGAAGACTAAAACATCTTAGATTGACATTACAACAAACTAGATGTTTGGTGAAAGCTTGTTCTCACTTCAGAAAAGAGCCCCTCTTAGAGTCCTCACATGACAGAAACAGTAAACATCCTTCTCCTTCATCTTTCCTTTACAAAGCCACTAGTCCTTTTGTAGGAGTAGACTCCTCACAACTCTAAGTACCTCTTAAAGGTCCATCTCCTACTCAATAGTTAAGTTTCAACTTAAGAATTTTCAGATCCCAGAAAATACTGAGGGAGACAACAGAGAAAGACAGGCAAAAATGCTCTGAGAAAGCAATGGCTAAGCACTAATGACCAAGCACCAGAAACTCCTGGGCTTATTCCTTTTTAAAACTCTATATACACTTTTCCCTGTTTGAGGTAACTCAAACCCTTCCATCCTCTCCTTTAAAAATATGTATCACAGTATTCTATGTTCTGAGAATGAAAAATAGTCTTTGCAATGTAGGTCCCTACTTTATTAGAACAAAGGCTCCAGACATAAAGATAGACTCCATTTAAATGCTAAGCCACCCTCGTGCACTAGGCAACTCAAAACTCCTGTGCTGGAATGCTCAGAAGGAGCCAAGTAATCTCTATATCCGGGCAGTGAAAAGCAGCAGGGACTTTCTTCAATAAGAGACCCAGTGATTTTCTACTTTCTAGTTCTTGTCTCTTGGAATTTTTCCCTACTCATTTCCTTACCTGTTGGTAAAGAAGGGAAACCGTGACTGTCAGAAACAGTACCAATACCTGGATCATTCTGAAGTGGATTAGACGTTAATGGTTGTCTGTTCCTCTTTTTCTGATTGAACAATGGCACAGGCAAACAGCCTACATAGAATGTACATATAAATCAATATGAAATAGGTAAATATGATGTCTATGTCTAGAAAAGTTTCCATTGATAATATGTAATGATACACGGTTTAGAGTCTACTTCTATATGATAATACACTACAGATACATTTCTATGCTCTTGGAATGATTTTTACAATCTTTTAGAAGTAAACAAAGCTTACCAGTGTCTCTAAAGTCCTTTCTTCTTCTGTCTGTTTTTATTCCCAAACCTTTCCCAAATCTATCTTTTCTTTCCTGCATTTCCCTCTTCTGTTTGTCTATTCCCTTAGCTGCAGAGTGCCTATAAAATATACCAAAGCTAAGAAAGAAAAACTTTGAACCATGCTTTCCAAAAATCTAACCATACTTTAGTGTGACCACCAGCCTCTCAAACTTTGGTTTGACTAAGATTTATCCTGAAATTCTGATTAACATGTAGGTTCCAGGTCACAATCTCCAATGTTGAAATTTGTATTTCAATTATTTACTCTGGAATTATACTTTTAATAAGAACCCCAGGTATCTATAATATTTCTCTATAAATTATTTTTTAAATGTCTTAAGGTGGTAATTCTCCACCCTTCTAATGTTGTGAGCTTTTAATACAGTTCCTAGACTGTGGTGACCCCCAACTAAAAAATTATTTCACTGCTACTTCATAACAGTAATTTTGCTACTGTTATGGATTGTAATATAAATACCTGACATGCAAGATATCTAAGTGGTTTGTATAAGCTAAGCTCAGGAAGTGTCACTATTAGAAGGTGTGGCCCTGTTGGAGTAGGTGTGGCCTTGCAGGAGTAGGTGTGTAACTATGGATGTAGGCTTAAGACCTCATCCTAGCTGCCTGGAAGTCAGTTTTCTGCTAACAGCCTCCAGATGAAGGTGTAGAACTCTCAGCTCCTCCTGCACCATGCCTGCCTACATGTTGCCATGCTCCTGCCTTGATGATAATGGACTGAACCTCTGAACTTGTAAGCCAGCCCCAATTAAATGTGTCCTTATAAGAGTTGCCTTGGTCATGGTATCTGATCACAGCAGTAAAACACTAACTAAGACACTCCCAAAGGGTCTCAAACTATTCCCTTAGCTGCAGAGTGCCTATAAAAATACAAAGCTAAGAAAGAAAAAACTTGAACATGCTTTCCAAAATCTAACCATACTTTAGTGTGACCACCACAGGTTGAAAACTACTTTCTTAAGAGAATGACAATGCCCAATCAAGTAAAAGTAAATACCATCACCACTTCCTCCACATGACAAAAGCAGGTTCTTCAGTCAAAACAATAAATAAACTTTTAAAGCTATAAGAGAATTCAGGATCAAAAGAGGTCTTCAAAGCAATAACTAGAAAATCTGAGACAGGACCCAAGTTCCTAAATCTCAGTTTAGCAACCCTTAACACTACCATTGTCTAGCTGCCCCATTCTCACTGGAGCATACTAACCCAGGAAGATCTCTAATGAAAACCTATTGTCATGTAGGTTCTTGAGTCAGGATGGCTGGGTTTTAACTGTGCCTTCAACGAGGATTTGAAATAAATCTTCAAAGTTAAATATGAGCAGTTTCCTTAAATTCTTTGTACTAAAGATATATACAAAGAAGCATAACATAATGATTAAGAATGTAGACTCTAAAAGCAGATTTCTAGGTTCAAGTCTTATTTCTAAAACTCAATAGATTACTTATTTAAGGTCTTTTTGTCTTGGTGTCTTATCTAGAAAACAGAGGTGATGATAAAGATTAAGTAATACTTGTGACTAAATGTCTAGAATATAGTGCCCCATCATAAATTATCATTACAGTCTTTGTTGTACATCATAATCATTTCCCTGACTCTCGTCATTTTTTACTTCTATCCTTACTTTACCTCATAATTGGAAAACAAAAACAATACAAAATATTAGAGAACAACTTGGTTGTTGGTGGCTCAGACCTTTGATCCCAGCACTCAGGAGGCAGAGATAGGTGGATCTCTGTGTGTTCAAGGCCAGCCTGGTTTCTATGAGGAGTTACAGGACAGCCAAGGCTACACAGAGAAAAACACTTGAAAAGTCAAAATGCTGCTAGAGGGATGAGGCAGGAGTGATATGGGGGGAGCACCCTCTTAGAGGCAAAGGAGAGCGGGGATGACCGGATGGGGGATTTGTGGAGAGGAGACCAGGAAGGGGAACAACATTTGAAATGTAAATAAATAAAACAACCTTTTTTTTTTTTCTTAAAACATACTTTAAAAAAAGAAAACATTTTAACAAGTCAATCCAAAAAAACACAAATGTATTTCTTTGTTTCTTGCTCAAAACCATAAATAAATCGATCCCTTAAGTTTTGTAGAAAAAGCGCCGGAGTAAATCTCAGTACATTTAATTTTACTCTCATCTCTACTGCTAAATACTTTGCCTTGACAAGCTTACTTTACCTCTTTTGACTATAAAAAGAGGCTAAACTAAATGTCTAATCTCTTTAAACATTCTTTCCCAAATGTTCCTATAAACTATCCATGCTTTATGTACTATGTGAAAAATATCAAAAACAATTAAATGCTGTTCAATACCTGCTGTACTTCGAGATGAACTTTCATTCAGGTTTCTCTTCATTTTCTTCAGTGTCAAAGCTTTTTGTATTTAGCACTTGACATTTACAAAACGAAGTTACTAAACCATAGAAGGAAGAAACATGTAACTTATATTCATCAGCAAGATCAACTTTTCAGTCAATTAATTATGAGCACTGTCAAATGTAATCACCTCAGGAATTGCTTTATAAATAAGAATTTAAAACATACCCAATTTTCCCAGCTATGTTCGAATAAGTTATGACAAGGATGGATATAATCTTGTTTTCTAAATATATACAGAGTTTCCACACAGTCTAAGCAATATATCAATCAGAATTCAGGACCCATCACAGGAAATTTGAACCAAAGCTATAAGGGAAAGGAATTACAGCACGTACAAACTTACAGAAACAAGTAAAACATTTTCCCATTGTATTTTTTCTGATTTTAGCTTCCTAATATATTTATATCTTAATATACTTTATTTAATTCAACAAATGTTTGCCCATGAAAAGGCCAGACACAACCCCAAATAATTTCTACGGCAAATCCACACCCCAGTGAGACAGACTGATGTGAACACAGTGACAGTGCAATCAAACAGGTAAACATTAATGTCTAAATATCATTTCCAAAAGTAAAATTAAAAAACAAGAGACTGAGGACAGCTTCTTTGTGCATCTTGAACTTGAAAGCAGAATACAGGAAACTCTCAAATATCTTTCTACCACTCTAGAACCACTCAGAACACTTTCTACCACTCAGAACAGAGATGGAGCCATTTTTTTCTCAACACAGAAACACCAGCTCATCCTAAGCCTAAGAGAACTTACAAGGGTTGAATACCTTAAATATCCTAAACCTATGGCATGTGAGACAGAGTCTCATACAACCCAGACTTGCCTCAAACTTCTAATCTTCCCATCTCTACCACCCAAGTGCTGGGATAGGCCACCATGCTTGATTCAGAAATACATGGAAGTACGCCGTCATCTTCCTGAACCAGTAAACTCTGGTGCCCTGAACCCAGCGTCCAAGAGAACAGGCTTCAGCTTGAGCAGGGGTGGGGTGATGGGAATGGGGTGACTGGGGTTTCGGGGTAGGGGTGGCAGGAGCAGGATGACTGGGACAACAGGAGTGGTGGAAGCAGGGGTGGCAGAGGCAGAGTGACGGGGCCCGGGAGGTGGGAGTGGGGTGACTGGGGTGGTTGGGGCTATGGGAGCGGGGACGGTGGAGGCGGGGTGGCGGGGCAGGTGTTGGGTGGGGAGGTACTACCCAACTCACTGACAAACCTGCTCTAAGACCATGGCCTCAAGCTGAGGCCGGACAGGGCCTGTTTGAGGCCTCCTTAAAGGGAGGGAGAGATTTCCAGTCAGAATTCACTTCCCTTCCAACAGCCCCCTCCCGCCTGACACACCCACTCATGGGGCCGTTTTAGGTCAACAAACGGTATTTCCCTCCAAGAATCCCCTGCCAACACCATGTACAAAGAGAGCCCTCAAGTTAACCTCGCCTCCGTCAGCAGGCTGCCACGCGGACCTTCCCGCCTCTGCAAACCCGCGGGAAAACTGCGCAGGCGCAGCAATCCGAAGCACAGCACCCGGCGCTCTGAAGCACCTGCATTAACTGCGCAAGCGCAGGGGCCAAGGCCTCGCGAGAGTTAAAGGAGCAAGACCAACAGAGTTTCTCTGCCCCTAAAGGCAAAAGCGATGTCCTTTGCTTTGTTGCTTGTGAGGTACAATGCTGACTCAGGCATGGCTCTTACCTCTTTAGAGCTATTTTGTCCACAGACAGAAACTTGTTCTGGTTATGGATTAGGCGGGAGGAAATCCCCAGCCCAGCCTTGCTCCAGCCCAGTGACATCAGAAAACCACGGCCTCTCTTTCCCTTCCGCCTTGCCCATTTCCTAGAGACTAGAAGTTTTCTAAGATGCTGCTGACATCCTAGATTTTGTCTAAAGAGAATGATTCCCAAAACAAGGTATGTCTTGCCCAATATGACCACATGTCTGCCATGGGTCAGGCAGAAAATTTTTGTCTCCAGGAGACCCGTGGGGGAGCTGAGGCCCGTTTTGAAATGCAGAGAGCAGGCAGGCAGGAAGGACCAGCGCTACCATTGTTAAGGAGAGCAAAAGAGCACATGGGCCTCAGAGGGTCTATAAAGGAAGCAGGGTGGTATGAGGATCTGAGCTCCTTCCTATATAAGGAGCAATTGGAGATGTGGACAAATTCATTAAGTTGGTAGCTTTTCTTGATTTTTCTCCAGCCTTTCACATATGGGTAGAAACCATTTTTGGAGTAATTTCCCAAAATCTCATTTATAATTCCCACTTGCAGAATACTTAACTAAACATGCATTTGAACATCTAATCTAATCTATTGTTAGATTCACAGAGACAGTGTCCTGTCAGGAGAAGCTTCTGTCACAGAAGCCTGCCTGGAAAAAATGGGAGTTCTTGCCTCTGTGACTTTGGGCATGTGATGTCTACATTTCCTTCTTTGATAAAATAGCAATAACGGTATTTACTTAATTGCCTTAAAAATATTAAAAGATATTAAATGGTTCCAGCACATAATATGTGCTCAATAAAGGTTAATTCCTGTTTCCAATAGTTGCTGCCATTTTGCCAATATAGACTAGCTACTTAGAATAGCTATCTTTGCTCAACGACTAAGTCCTCTTATTTCCCTATCTTCTGGCTAGCCAACATAGCTGAAGGGAAGTAGAAAGGGTTGCTGTGAAGAAAATAAAAACTAGAAGAAAATAAAAACATGTTAGTTTCTTTGTCAGTAAGAGTGGTAGTGGCCTCGTGGTGGGATAAGGAATAAACTTTGAATAGGATCATTTTCAATTTGGAAAAAGCCTTCAACAATATGTCTGGAAAAAACTTATTCATCATTATTCCAGATAGAATATTTACCTAAAATGTGAGTATAATAATTTTCAAGGAAGTGGAGTTTGGCTTGATACATGCATACATAAGCATGTGTACAATACATAATGTCCCCCCCAAAAAATAATAATAATTTATTCTTAAAGAGAGCCAGGAGGGGAGATGGCTCAGTGGTAGAGTGATTTGCTCTAGACTGATATGAAAAAAGAAAAGAAAAAATAATCACAACTTTAACTCTAGTGAAAGCGATACCATGTACTACATCTGTAAAGAATGGACATGAGCAATATGGAATCTTTGCTAGAAGTCCATGAACTCATACAGTCTACCCTGGCTCTGTTCTGGTTATCATTCATCTCCCACCTAGAATGTCCATCAGGATGGAGGCCAACAAGAGAGCCACAGAGAAAGGACAGAATTAGAGCTGTAATAGTGTGATGCCTGACTCCTGAACAACCACATTATCTATAAGACACTTTCTTTAAAATATGGAGCAGGGACTCCCTTTGATCATCTGTCCTAGCTAGTTTTAGCTGTCAACCTGACACAGCTGAGAATCGTCTGTCCAGATCCGACTGGCCAGTGGCCATGTCTGAGAAAGATTATATTAATTGACAATTGTTCTAGGAGGTCCCAGCCCACTATGAGTGGTACCAGCCTTCTGTAGGTAGGTGGATTTAGGCTACATAAGAACACTAGCTGAGCAGAGGCAGAAAGTGAATTAGTAGATCTTCCTCCATGGGCTGTGCATATATATGCATAAATTCCTGTCCTGACTTCCCACAAGGATTAATTAAGTTGCTTTTGGCCAGAGTTCTGCTCTATCACAGCAACAGAAAGCAAACTAGAATATCTTCTGACATGCTGTTTCAGAAACAGCCCCAGCTTAATCCCCACAACAAAATTTCTGGCATTGATCCATTGGCTAGCCATACTGTGAGTCATACTTTATTGTCCCCTTGTTTTAAACTATGTAATCTTATATTTAAAAGAAATTAGTAATCTCAGAATTCAGGAGGCTGACAGGAGGTTCACAAGTTCAAGGCCAGTCTGAGCTACATAACCAGTTTGAAGCCAGCCTAAGCTATGTGGCAAGACCTTTCAAAACAACAACAACAAAAACCCACAAATCTGTAGTTCTGGAAGTAACACTTTTTAAAAGTATTTCAATCAAGAAATGATAACTAGAAATGATTTTATTCAGTATGCTATCAATTCTCTGAACTCTCAAAAACAGTAACTAATAGAAGAGGGTAAGTAGATTTTGCCACATGCTTTGGGAAAGAGAGTTAAAAGGTGATTTGGGAAACCAGGAGTTAAAACTCTTGGAAGTTAACTTGGTATAAGAGACCGAAAGCCTCTGCTGCCCCAGTTCTAAGCAAAAGCTTTCGTTTTCTAGTAAAGCTTCCTGCAGGAGACAAACTGTACACAGTAACAAGGTAAGTATTCGAGCTGCTGCCAGCCATTAGCTGCCCAGGGAGTTACTCACTTGGAACACCACAGAAACTTTAGAAATGTGAATGTGTACTTCAAAATGCTGACCTGTTAAAATTCCATAAAACAAGCCTCAAAGTTCGAGTCACTGGTGCCTGCCATGAATAAGTTACTGAAACAGCATTTACAGAGAGACTAGGGCAAAGGGCAGAACAAACTACAGGTCAGCAGGAAAGGAACAAAATACTAATAATTCACCACAGTTCAGTAAAACCACCATTGGAGCAGGAAAACTGTCCTCTCTCTACATGTGCCTGTTTTCATCATTGCAAAGTGTTCAGTGTATGCTGAGGCAGAAAGAAAACCAAAGGCTACAGGGACTTTGTCTTAGATTACAGCAGTAATTTCAATGTATAAGCAGTCTTGACTTTGTTTTATCTCTGCATTATAATCTCTTTAAAAACAAAAAGGTATTGAGGATTTGCTTACTAAATACTACGAAACATTTTGTATTTCCACCATGCATTTGGTTTGTGTGTCTTGTGATTCTACATTGTGCTGGCTGTTTATGTGAGCTCTGGAAGAGCAAAATTAGAAGTTCAGAGGAATCCAAAAATAACAGAGTCACCCTGTTGTCCTGTGGCAAACACTGGCCTTAATGAGAAACATGGCTCCTGGGCCTAGCTTTCTTTTATGTAACTGTGGAAACTTAATCGGGCTGAGTGCTTCTTTCCTTTATCCTTGCAGTGAGGATGTCTGCCCATTATAACTCATAAAGTGAATTTATGAATAAAGTAAGCAGACGTCTGTGGGGAAAAATTATAGATTAACCTACCCTGTATGGTAAATGATTGCTTTATTGTGTCCTTATGAAACTTATTAAAAAACTTAGTGTTGTTTCATATATATATGAAAATATATATTATTTCCTGTAATTGGCTTTCTGGGTAATTGAGTATAAAATCAAGTAAGATTGGCTCAGAGCTAATTTTCCAAAGCTATGATAATCATCTTATCCTGGATTAGTTCCCCTAGTAAGGACCCCCTTTAGAACAACACATTCCAGAAGAAAGTCTTTGATATCAGTAAATGAGATCATGTCTGTATAGCTCATATAATGTGGTTAAAATATATGTAATATAGGTGTAATATATGCTTATGTTATTTTGTATATATTATGTTGCAAAATATTTTCAGGCATTTAAGAGACTTGAATATTACTGACAGCTGCTTTTCAATTGGTATTTAGATAATTAAAAAAATAAAAAAAAGACATCATAGAACTACCAAAACCTTCATGAGACAGAAGTTAAAGATGTTTCAAAGTCACTTTTGAAAAATAATTTTTATTTTATCCATTATTTGCATGTAAGAGACAGAGAGGAGAGAGAGACAGACACATATGTGGCAGTCAGAGGACAACTTTTGAGATGTTGGTTCTCTCCTCGGGATTGAACACAGCAACATTATTGCCTGCTGCGTTTCTGCCATGCTGTGTCAGCGACCCTATCGTGACTGGGCTTTTGTGCCTCTAACTGTGGACAGCTATGCTGAAAGAAAGGATGCTCCTCAAGGGGAGGTCAGAGACAACAAGGCCTTCAGATCAGGAAAAGTGCCTTGCTTACTTTGGAAATGTTTTTAAATGTCAGTGGAAACAAAAACACTGAATAAACCACACTGTTATATTTAGGAGGATTGGGCTTAATGTGGTATTATTTTATAAATAATCATTCTGAACAGAATGGAGAATTTTTATACCAGGGAATGCTAACACAATTGTACTTCGATCTGCTGACCATCCGAGGGAGTTAGATGTTAACAGCTGCATCTCGATCCTTGATCCTTGCATATTGTAATCCAAATATGGTCAAGGGCGGGGTTACAGAAGGGCCTGTCCATAGAATAAACAGGCTCGGAACTTGTAGCAGAAACAGTTGTGAAGTCAGTTCTCAAGAGAGCTCTGTATTTCTCACTTCTCACTTAGTTCTAACCTTGGCAACTTTTCTCAGAAGTTAAGCGTCCTTTGACCTCCTCTCTTCTGAATTGCAGAAATCAGACCAGATTTTGGTATTTGGTAAAATGATTCTTGTGTTGCTGAAGAACCTGTTAAGAAGATTGCCATCTTTGGGGGACTCATGGAAATGAACTGACAGGAGTGTTTCTAGTTACTCACTGGCTAAAGAATGGCACTGAAGTTCACAGAGCAGGGCTGGACGTGAAGCCATTCATAACCAACCCAAGAGCAGTGGAGAAGTGCACCAGATACATTGACTGTGACCTGAATCGTGCTTTTGACCTTGAAAATCTTAGGTAAGACTGGTCTCTATTCTCTGAGAGTATATATGGGAGAAAAGCGTTAGTCATTGGAGAAGAACATGTAAATGCTCCTAGTGAGTAGTCAGATCCATATGTAGAGTATCCGTGGTGAATAAGATCACTTTCGCTTTTAATCATGCTGCTTTACGAGAATTATGCAACTATACAAACTGGACATTCACTGCTCTAATCTTCTTTTTGCAGTATGCCATCCAGTACACAGCAACAAATAAGAAATATCTATATTTTTGACTCATGTGACTTGAAAGACACAAATATAATAATCCTCTGCATAAATTTGTATTGAGCAACATGTAAAAATAAAGATCTAAATTATTCTCAAAAAAATAAATAAATGACTGTTTGGTCATTATACTGGTAAACATACTGTTGTGTTCCTCACTTGTCCAGTGAGGAAATTATTTTGATTAGTATTTTTTGAATGAGAGTGAGTAAGCACCAGAGAATAACAGGCTGGTCTGTGGCCTGGAGGATAGACAAACTTATCTCTAGTGGTGGTTTATCACCATTGAGGAAAATGAGGGCTGAAGGTGCTTCCTTAGGCCTTTCCAAATTTGGGTTGGGATTATAGGCCTGCCCCAGCAAGATTGTCCTTGAATTTTTGCTGGTAAATACTTGGCTGAGCTAGAGAATTCCTGAGTCCAGTCCTACCACAGAACTAAAGAAATGTAAATAAAACAAAATTTGCCTTTACAAAGTATTTGTTTTCCAAGGAAGTTACACAGCAGGGATACTTTGTGACCGAGCAATTTTATTAGCATAATTTAGATTCCAAGAAATACTTTTTTTTTCTTCATGATTGAGGTTATTTCAGGCA
This sequence comes from Mastomys natalensis, assembly GCA_021653895.1. Classification (NCBI taxonomy): domain Eukaryota; kingdom Metazoa; phylum Chordata; class Mammalia; order Rodentia; family Muridae; genus Mastomys; species Mastomys natalensis. The sequence continues at coordinate 78,400 of JAJTUV010000598.1, forward strand.
GTTAATGTTTGTTTACCTAAATAGCTATTATCTATCTTATATATTACAAGTAAGATTTGTTGAAGAATGAATCTTTGAACCTGTATATTAACTTCTCAAAAAACTCTGAAGTGGGCTGGGGTGAGTTTTCTTATAATAGCCCATAGCAGCTTCTCAGTGACTGTGGCACTTTAAGTTGGGTTCACATTGTGTTTCTTAGCCTTAACACTTGAGAAGCTAGACAGCCCTGTCTCATGGTAGTTATGAATATCATGAGATAAATAAACCAGTGAGCCTCTCCCGTGTGGCCTCTGCTAAGTCTCTGCTGCCTTTTCCTGCGTTCCTCATTTCTGCGGTGACACTATTACCCACAAGTTCCCTACAGAAGCAACCTTAGTGCCTTCTCTGTTCTCCAGCCCCCTTGTCTGGGAGGGTAAGTCCTCCCACATACTCTTTACAAGAACTCCACAGAGCAGCCAGGCTTTGAAACACAGGTCTATAATCTCAGCTATCCAGGAAGCCAAGGCAGGACAAGGCCAGCCTGGGCAACATATCAAGATCCTGCCTTAAAACAAATCATTTTAAAAGTGGGCTAAGGCGTGGATAAGGCCCTGGATTCTCTCTAGTACTATAAAAACATAAAGGAACTTCGCAAAGCCAGTCTTCCTCTGCGGACAAATAACAAGACTCCTACAGAATCTACATGCATCCAGTTTGACCCAGGCTTCCTCCTGTGTGTTCTTCATGTGGTGGCCACAAGAGTGACCCTTGCATAGAAACTTTCTGCCATTCCCCTATTGGAAGTTCTCTTTGACTCTCCTGTCCAGAGTAGATCCCAGCAAGCTACTGTGATAGTACAGCTACTGTAGCACTGTGGCTGCTAGTGCCTTACAAGGTCTGCCCCTGTCTCTTCCTGCAGTCTGCTCCTGTGGGACTCTTCCATGGTAACTGGACCCCAGGCTTGAGAATTCAGAGTACCCACTGTCTTCTAAGACTTAAAACATTAACTCTGAGCATCTGAGTGGGTAATGATGCCATTTACCCAAATGGAAATAAGTAGGTTCTGGAGTGATGTCATGAACTAATATAAACTAATCAGGAGTTAACTTTGTAAATGCCTGTGTGTGTATGTGTCTGAGTGTGTGTGTGTATGTGTGTGTGTGTGTGTGTGTTTGTATATCACATTAAGAACTATATTTGATTGCAAATGGAAACTCAAGAATGCCAATCTAAACCAATAAGGGTCTCTTGTTCATAAGCAGTATGTCCAAATGCAGGTGGCCCAAGGCTAGTGCAGTAGCTCCCTGATGTCATCAATGCCTTGGGCTTATCTCTCTCCCTACTATACTTCACCTCACATGGACGTTTTTCCTATGTTTTTTTTTTTTTCTTCATAGTTACAAAATGACTGATATGCCTTCTTGATTGCAGATATGATTTCTAGGAAGTAAGGAGTCTGGTACAAACTATTAAAAAATGGCTAGGTAATAGAAATATGTGGACTTAAGTTTTAAAAATATGGTTGAGAGACTCAGTAGAAAAGTATAAATTTAAACCATTATCATATATAGAACAACCTAGAGGTTTTCTCTGGCCACACTGAGAGGCTGGGTAAGGTACTGAATACAGACACATGCAGCAGGGACAGGCAGTACTGTACACACACACATGCAGTGAGGACAGGCAGCACTGTACACACACACATGCAGTGAGGACAGGCAGTACTGTACACACACACATGCAGTGAGGCAGGCAGTACTGTACATGCACACATGCAGTGGGGACAGCAGCACTGTACATGTACACATGCAGTAGGACAGGCAGTACTGTACACACACACATGCAGTGGGGACAGGCAGCACTGTACATGTACACATGCAGTGAGGACAGGCAGTACTGTACACACACACATGCAGCAGGGACAGGCAGCACTGTACACACACATGCAGTGAGGACAGGCAGTACTGTACACACACACATGCAGTGAGGACAGGCAGTACTGTACATCACACATGCAGTGGGGACAGTCAGTACTGTACACACACACATGTAGCAGGACAGGCAGTACTGTACACACACATGCAGTGAGGACAGGCAGTACTGTACACACACACATGCAGCGGGAACAGGCAGTACTGTACACACACACATGCAGTGAGGACAGGCAGTACTGTACATGCCACAATGCAGTGGGACAGGCAGTACTGTACACACACATAGCAGGGACAGGCAGTACTGTACACACACACATGCAGCAGGGACAGACAGTACTGTACACACACACACATGCAGTGAGGACAGGCAGTACTGTACATCACACATGCAGTGAGGACAGGCAGTACTGTACATGCACACATGCAGTGGGACAGGCAGACTGTACACACATGCAGCAGGGACAGGCAGCACTGTACACACAACATGCAGTGGGACAGACAGTACTGTACACACACACATGCAGCAGGGACAGACAGTACTGTACACACACACATGCAGCAGGGACAGGCAGACTGTACACGCACACATGCAGTGGACAGGCAGACTGTAACCACACCTGCGCGGCAGCAGACTGTCCACACACACAGCAGGGACAGCAGCACGTACACGCACACATGCAGTGGAAGGCACACTGTACAACAACATGCATGGACAGGCAGTACTGTACACACAACATGCAGGGGACAGGCGTACTGACACACACCATGCAGTGGGGACAGGCAGTACTGACACACACACATGCGCGACAGACAGTACTGTACACACATGCAGCGGGACAGCGTCTGTACACACACCTGCACGGCAGGCAGTACGTACCACAACATGCAGTGGGGACAGCAGTACTGTACACACACAATGCAGCAGGACAGGCAGTACGTACACGCACACAGCAGTGGACAGGCAGCACTGTACACACACACATGCAGTGGGACAGGCAGTATGTACACACACACTGCAGCAGGGACAGCAGCACTGTACACATGCACACATGCAGCAGGGACAGCGCACTGACAGTACACATGCATGAGGACAGGCAGTACTGTACACAAACATGCACAGGACAGGCAGTACTGTACACACACACAGCAGTGGGACAGCAACGTACACACACATCAGCAGGACGGCATACTGTACACCACACATGCAGTGGGCGGCAGTACTGTACACAACACATGCAGCAGACAGGCAGTACTGTACACACACAAGCAGCAGGACAGCAGTACTGTACACCACACATCATGGACAGGCAGTACGTACCACCACAGCGCAGACAGGCAGTATGTCCCACACATGCGCAGGACGGCGTACTGTACACACCCATCATGGGGACAGGCAGTACGTGCACATGGGACAGGCACTGTCCACACATGCAGGACGGCAGTACTGACACACACATCAGCAGGGACAGGCGCATGTACCACAATGCATGGGAAGCAGACTGTACACACAAGCAGAGGACAGCATACTGTACACACACAATGCATGGACAGGCAGTACTGTACACACACATGCAGTGGGACAGCAGTACTGTACACACACACAGCGTGGGACAGCAGACTGTACACAACATGCCAGACAGCAACTGTACACACATGCAGCAGGACAGCATACTGTACACAACATGCAGCGGACAGGCAGACTGTACACGCACACATGCAGGGACAGGCAGTACTGTACACACACACATGCAGGGGACAGCATACTTACACACACATGCAGTGGGACAGGCAGACTGTACACACACACATGCAGGGACAGGCATACTGTACACACACACAGCAGCAGGGACAGGCAGACTGTACACACACACATGCAGCAGGACAGCAGACTGTACAACACATGCAGAGGACAGGCATACTGTACACACACACTGCAGCAGGGACAGGCAGACTGTACACACACACATGCAGTGGGGACAGGCAGTACTGTACACACACATGCAGCAGGGACAGGCAGTACTGTACACAACATGCAGTGGGACAGCAGTACTGTACACACACACATGCAGCAGGGACAGGCAGTACTGTACACACACACATGCAGGGACAGGCAGTACTGTACACACACACATGCAGGGGACAGGCAGTACTGTACACACACACATGCAGCAGGGACAGGCAGTACTGTACACACACACATGCAGCGGGACAGGCAGTACTGTACACACACACATGCAGTGGGGACAGGCAGTACTTACACACACATGCAGCAGGGACAGGCAGTACTGTACACACACATGCAGTGGGGACAGGCAGTACTGTACACACACACATGCAGCAGGGACAGGCAGACTGTACACCACACATGCAGGACAGGCAACTGTACACACACACATGCAGCGGACAGGCAGTACTGTACACACACACATGCAGTGGGACAGGCAGTACTGTACACACACACATGCAGCAGGGACAGGCAGTACTGTACACTCACATGCAGGGGGACAGGCAGTACTGTACACACACACATGCAGCTGGGACAGGCAGTACTGTACACCACACATGCAGTAGGGACAGGCAGTACTGTACACACACACATGCAGTGGGGACAGGCAGTACTGTACACACACACATGCAGCAGGGACAGGCAGTACTGTACACACACACACATGCAGCAGGGACAGGCAGTACTGTACACACCACATGCAGCAGGGACAGGCACAGCAGGAAGACTGTACACACAACATGCAAGGACATGCAGTACATGTACACCACACATGCAGAGGAACAGGCAGTACTGTACACACACATGCAGCGGACAGGCAGACTGTACATCACACATGCAGTGAGGGACAGGCAGTACTGTAACACACACATGCATGCATGGGACAGGCAGTACTGTAACACAAACATGCCAGTGGACAGGCAGTACTGTACACGCACACATGAGCAGGACAGGCAGTACTGTTCACGACACAATGCAGCAGGACAGGCAGTACTGTACACACACATGCAGGGACAGGCAGTACTTACACACACATGCAGCAGGACAGGCAGACTGTACACACACATGCAGCAGGGACAGCAGTACTGTACACACACATGCAGCAGGGACAGGCAGTACTGTACATGCAGGGGAGAGGCAGAGGAAAGAAGAAATAGATGAAATAATAAGAACCATGAGTAAATAATAAAAAAAAAACCTTTGTAAATTCTTGTATCTATAAGATTTTGTTCAAACAGTTCCCAGCCTGTAATTCTAGCTATTTGAGAGGCTGAGGCAGGAGGCAATCCTCCATGCTTGGCTGCTAAATAAATTCAAAGCTAGCCCATCTGAGATTATTGTATTGTGATCACTTATCAACACTTGTTCAAGAAAAACACATGGAAGTATGTTTGTGTAAGTTTGTGGTTTGTCATTTCTAAACTGTGTCCCTGATCTAGTCATTCCCAGTCTTCAATGTAAAATACCCAATAAAGACATGAGCACCAGAGTTTACTAGAACCATAGTGCCGGGGTTGATGGTCCTGCCCCATAATAAATAAGCAGTGTACCATAACTACAAAGAAGTGCTTATAAAATTAAAGGATTTATTCAAGGTTGAAATCACATGGTAAATTTTGTTTGTGAAGCCCTACCTGGGACCAGCCACATAAATAAACCTAACATTTTATAAGCATGCCATGTAGCACCAGATATATGGAATCAGCTGGAGAAAAAGTACTGAGGGTTTTTTTTTTTCATTTGCAGAGATTTTAGATAAGTTTTCATGTCCCTCGTGGATTTGTTTTGTTTTGTTTTGTTTTGTTTTGTTTTGTTTTGTTTTTTTCAAGAGAGTGTTTCTCTGTGTGTAACTCTGGGTCTCCTAGATATCTCTCTCTCTCTCTCCTTCCTCCTCCTCCCTCCCTTCCTCCACCCCAGTCTCTCTCTCTGTAGACTGGACTGGGCTCAAAGATCCACCAGAAGATCCACTTCAGAGACCCACCTGCCTCTGCCTCCCTAGTGCTGGATTAAAGGCGTGCGCCACCACTGCCCGGCCTCCCTGTCTGATTTTGATACATAAGGTTTACAGCTGGTTCTTTGTGTACTGATTCTGTTGTGTGTCTATGTTATCATAGCATAGACATTGTTAATCTTTTTCTTTCTACTAAAACAGCAAAGAGATGTCTGAAGATTTGCCATATGAAGTGAAAAGGGCTCAAGAAATAAATCACTTATTTGGTCCAAAAAATAGTGATGATGCCTACGATGTCGTTTTTGACCTTCACAACACTACTTCTAACATGGGCTGCACGCTCATTCTCGAGGATTCCAGGAAGGACTTTTTGATCCAGATGTTTCACTATATTAAGGTAATCTCAATGTTATTGTATTACATTAGGATCCTTACTCTTAAGTCATTGAAAGATGTCAGGAAGACAGGAAAAAGAGAAATGGATTGGGTGCTGGAGAGATGACTTAGCAGTTAAGAGCACTGACTGCACTTCCAGAGTTCCTGACTTCAATTCCCAGCAACCACATAGTGGCTCACAACCATCTGTAATGTGATCTGATGCACTCTTCTGGTGTGTGTCTGAAAACAACTACAATGTATTCATATACATAAAAAATAAATAATATTTTTATATAAGAGAAATGGATTGTATTCCATAGCCAAATGGGAGACTGGATAAAGTACTGTACAAAGATACAGAGGCAGTAGTGCTAGAAAGAAGAAAGTAAAATAATAAATGCAATGAGTAAAATAATAAAACATATGTGAATACTTGAATTTACAGAGCTATAAATTCTATCCAGATGGCCACCAAGCATGCAGTATTTGTTAAAACTAAGTAAAATTAATACCAAATTTTAACTAGTACAGTTGAAGCATCTCAATCACAGAGCCTTAGGAAGATCATGTAGAGACCATTCAAGGTTGACTAAAGTCCCAGGATAAAGAGACTTGGCTTCATAGTGTCTTGCCCTTGACCTGTTTGGTTTCTGTGCACTGACACACCTCTGCATGTTTTATGATGCATCAAGATTTCAACCCTGGCCGAGAAACAGTGTCAGGCCCAAGCACTTCAGCACAGGCTCCAAAAGTGTGGTCCACTATATACTCTCGGAACTGGAGGGCCAAAAATGGTAGAAAGGGACCAAGGTGGGATACAAGCTAGTACCTCAGAACAGAGATAAGCTCAGTCTACATAGTAAGTTCAAGTCCAGCCAGAGCTACATAGTGATACTCTGTCTCAAATGTAAGTAAAATAAACCTAGAGACCTGGCTCAAATTCTCATAGAACTAAGCAGAAGTTGTGGGGGAATCACCCAATATCTGTAGAGATATAGACCATATGTGGTAACAGAATTTTAGAATTAAGGCCAATATTGTGCTAAACAGTTAAATGTAAACAAAGATGAAACCAAAAGTAGCCAGATGTGTTCAGGAGAAATGTTTGTCTCCTATTTTTGGTTTGCATCCTGGAGTATTGTTTTGTGGACATTTTGCCCAGAAAGCTAATACAATTTGATTTTGTATGTAATTCATTTGTATGGTTTCAAAGGTATAACATCGGGCTTTAGAGAACATTTCATAAGGCTGTCTAGCCAATTTTGATTATGAAGTAAAGCATATTGAAGGGACTACTGACTCTGTAGCAGCCAAGAGAACAAAACATTCTTTGCACACTAAGAAAGATGTTTTCAATTTTCTTCAGACTTGCATGGCTCCATTACCGTGCTCTGTTTATCTCATTGAGCATCCTTCCCTCAAATATGCAACCACTCGTTCCATTGCCAAGTATCCTGTTGGTAAGTCATAGTTCCTGCTGGCATAGGTAAAGAAAATATAGCCTAACTGAAACATAAAGAACATGTATAGCTACTTCACATATCATTAATCTTATAACTCTCAGATAAGCAGATTCACTGTAGGCAAGCCCTAACTGAACTTAATTTCCTGAGTTTCTCTGAGCAGATCTCTGTATTTATACTTACTTCCTTTGCTGTAACACTCAGGCTTTGGAATTAGTCTGATTCTCTCCTCATTCCCAGAACTCATGTGGAGTAAAACCTTCTATGAATGCCTCTCAGACCAACCCTATTGTTATTGCAAAAATTTGTATATTCCATAGGTATTTGTGTGTCTGTTACAGAACAGTACTGTGCTAGGTCCTGACACACAATCTCCAAGAGCTCAGTGTCTAATGAGAAGATGGACCTTTAGCCAAATAATTACTCCATGGTGGAAAACTGCTAAAATAGGGGTAACACCATTCTGTTTCCTGGGAGATCTAGTAGTATAACTAGTTATCTACAAAGTGTACTGTAAATAAAACTGCTACTATAACTTGAATCTATTTTGTTAGAGCTCAGATGTTTTAACAAAGTAATTTGAAAGAGAGTTGGCAAATAATATAAGCAAATAAATTAAAAAAAAAAACTCTGACTATTCAAATAGTGATTTTTGTTACATGGTTAAAGTAATATTTATTATTATACTTTTCCCTACCTTAATAAGGAAAGGGGGGAGAAGAACTCTTTGTTGAGGGGTGGGGGGCAACATTTGGGATGTAAATAAAGTAATTCATTAATAAAAGGAAGGAAGGAGGGGGGAGGGAGGGAGGGAGGGAGGAGGGAGGGAAGAAGAAGAAAGGAAAGAAGAGAGAGGAAAGAAGAAAGAAGAAGAAAGAAAGAAGAAAGAAGAAAGAAAGAAAGAAAGAAAGAAAGAAGAAAGAAAGAAAGAAAGAAAGAAAAGAAAGAAAAGAAAAAAAGAAAGAAAGAAAGAAAAGAAAGCAGAGGCAGTAGGATCCCCTGGAAGTACGAGGCTAGCCTGGCCCACATAATAAGTTCCAGGTCAGCAGGGTCCACATGGTAATATCTTGTCTCAATAAAACCAAACAAACAAAAATGCTTGGGAGAGTTGCTAGACACCTACCTTAGTAAGGGCTGTCATTGCTGTAATGAAACACCATATCCAACAGCAACATGAGAGAAAAGGGTTTAGTTCAGCTCATAATTCTAGGTGACAATCCATCACTGAGGGAAGTCAAGGCAGGAACTGAAACAGGACAGGAACCTGGAGGCAGAAGCTGATGCAGAGGCCATGGAAGAGTGCTACTTACTGGCTTGCTCATCATAGCTGTTCAGCCTACTATAGAACCCAAGACCACCAGCCTAGGGTTGGCACCATCCCACAATGGGCTGGGTCTTCCCTCATTAAAAAAAAAAAAAAAGAAAAGAAAGAAAGAAACTAAGCACAACATTTTTTTGCATGAAGATAATTTTAAAACATATAGTCCAAGAGTCTACACACATTCTTTTTTAATTTTTTTTATTATGTTTACATTTCAAATGTCCCCCTTTTCCTGATCCTCCTTCCCAGTCTCCCCTCCACGAACCCTATACCCTATCCCCCTTCCCTTTGCCTCTAAGAGGGTGCTCACCCACCCACTCCCACTCACCCCTCTAGCATTCCTCCCTCCCACTGATGCCAGATAAGGCAGTCAGTCTCACTACATATGTAGCGGGAGCCATGGACTGGCCCATGTATACTCTTTGGTTGGTAGCTTAGCCCGTGGGAGCTCTGAGAGGCAGGTTATTGATACTGTTGTCCTTCTATGGGGTTGCAATCCCCTTCAGCTACTTATCTACTAACAACAAGATGCACTTTGATTGACTAGAAAAGACTATGTTGGCAAAGGGAGATCATTGTCAGGTGATTCTAATCTTGGAAGGACACTTAATAATGGACAACTGCATTTCATAACAGCTTTTTGTAATGCAGCGCCATGCAGTGTTCAGGGTCATCTAGCTATACTGAGGTCAGCAGGATGCTAACAGTGTGTGGCATTCTCTAGGTCTTTCTATATGTCATTTATCTTCTATAGTATGAAATCATCTCTTCTTCATTCCCACTCACACCTCTATAGGGTCAATGTGGACACAATGAAGTTTGAAATTTTATTATATATATATTATTATATATATATTATGGTGTGTGTGTGTGTGTGTGTGTGTGTGTGATGATGTATTGTATAATACAATACAATTATATATATATATAAAGAGAGAAGAGAGAGTTTTAATAGATTGGGAAATAGTAGAAATGAGTAAAAATAAGATGAGGATAAAGGAATTTATGAGTTAAGTGGAATGGAATGAGGATATGCAATATTACAATTCTCAAATAGTTTGAAGAATGGAGAAGGTGGTGGTTGAAAGGATGAGTTTGTGGGACGTAGGATAGAAGAAAGGGGCTAGATAGGTTGTTTAAACAAGGGGTATTTTATGGGATGAGGATGGATGCCTAAGCAACCACTGGAAAGACATGATACATAGACTTAGTGGATAGAATAAATGAATATAATTTCATATAAAATGAAGAATATGCACCATTTATCAGTAAGATATAGTTATACTTTTATAATAAAGGCAAGAATGTTGCTGAAATGCCATGTGAACTAAACCAAATCTTAGTTAACTAGACTTCTGACCACACAGACCTACTCCTTCCTGCTAAGGTGACTGAGTCTATGACAGTTTCTCTTTGTGGCAACCTATTTCTTGTCAGCCTCACTTACACTCCATCTTTTATTGGGTAATAAATTTTTCATGTTTTCACAATACTGAGGAATATAAAAGAAAAAGATAGCTCTTAGTTGAGCAGAGCTCTGTGGGTTTCCATGTTCTGTATTTACGCTGACATTGTCTCTGATGTTTTCCATGATGTTAGACAGTCATACCACACTGAGATCTAGATCTTTATATTTTTAATGCTTAATTTTCTCAACATACTCTACTACGTATGTAAAAGTGACTGTGTCTCCTTCTGGACATAGGTATAGAAGTTGGTCCTCAGCCTCACGGTGTTCTGAGAGCTGATATTTTGGACCAAATGAGAAGAATGATAAAACATGCTCTTGATTTTATACAGCATTTCAATGAAGGTGAGTGGTGGGTGGCAGTTGTCTCCTGTGTTTATGTACATGGCTTAACTATAAGGGGGCTGGGGGGGGGAAGTTTGTCTATGCAAAACTTAACGACTTAAAATTGAAATAGTAATAGCATCTGTCATGTTTATGATCTTAGCTAGCTCTCTCTATTCTGTCTCTACTGCCCTCTCTTCCATCCCCCACACTTTCTCACTTCTCTCTACAGGCTCTCACTACGTAGCCCAGGCAGGACTTAAACTCTCAGTGCTCCTGCCTCAGTTTTCTTTTTTTTTTTTTTTTTTTTTTTTTCGGTTTTTTTTGTTTGGTTGGTTTTGGTTTTTTTTGGGTTTTTTTTTTGGTTTTTTTTTTTTTTGTTGTTTTTAGTTATTTAAATCACATCGTAATTTACTTATTTACACAGAGGTTATAAACACAAAAAGGCAGGATGTGGGGAAGGGAATGGCACCGGAGCATAGGTGTTCAGGGGGAGTACAGATACCTTTCAGAACAGGGTATCAGCTGGGTGTAGGTTCAGGGGACAGGTCACTATGACTCTGCCTATGACTCACTTATCCTATCTAAGTTGGTACTGCCCACCGAGGCTGCCTATTTATAAGACCTATGACTACTAAGTCTGGTAAATTTCCACAGAAGCTGCCTGTTTACAATACCTTATAGCCTTCTGTTTCAGTGTTTTTCCACAGAGACCCAGGACTTTGTTTAGCATGCATGTATGTCAGGCCTATTGCTGACTTTAGGCCTATGGCTGATTTTAGGCCTTTAGTGTATATGCAGGGCTGCTCCTGACATCTCCTCCCTTCTCTAAGTATAGAAGGGCCTTGGTGATTCTATTCTTGTGAAGGCGGGGATAGAGGCCTGACCTCCAATAATTGAAGGGGACCTTGTAATGGCTCCAGGTCCTCCTGTTGTTGTCCAGTGCTGCCTCAGTTTTCTTAGGGTTGGCATTACAGCTATGTTCCACAGTCAGTTTCTAGATACTTTTTAAAGATCACCTTTTTACTTCAACAGTTCTTCAGGGAATGACAAATAAACACATTCAAGAAAGCAGCTGTCAAATAAATCTCCCAAAGAAAGTCATTTCCTTTTCCCATTAATTTCTATTTTAAACAGCAAAGACAGATGGGGCCCACCCTGTGTGAGGATCTTGAAGGCTAATGAATACTGGGGAGGGAGAGACATTTTCTTCAGTGGTATAGCCACTTATAAATTGCCCATGCTTCTGTAAATTATTCCTCACCATGCTTCTATAAGCAACTCTAAGGAAGCTTAGTGCATTAGAAGAAAGACTCGAAAGTACAAAGAGCAGAAAAGCATGACCAAGGAGTGGGAAGGGACAATAGAGAACAATGGAGGATCAGTATGATCAAATTATATCACATACACACTTGAAAATAAAACCCATTATTGTGAATGGCTAACATATGCTAGCTAAGAACATAGAAAAGACCAGAAAAGTGTTCGCACAGTTGATGCATCAAGTACAAATCATATAGATGAATTTCAGGTATAACACCTAGGTGTACCATTACCAGTGCGAATGCACAATTAACATAGTGGACAAACCAATTCATTTCATTCTAAAAAGAATTAAGAAAATATTCGAATCTGATTATAGTTGTGATATCAAATTTTGGCAAAGCTATAGGAAAAGAAAATAGGCCCATTACTTTCTGCTGAACATGTTATGTGGTAAAGACCTTTTAGGGGATAATTTTATGTTTTTTATTTTTGTATTCTTTTTTATTTTCTGTTCTACATCCTTTTTAAATTTTGCTTATCTATTGTTTTATGGGAGAACTATGTATATGACATATGACCATGTGTTAATGTGTGTGCTCCAGGCCTAGTGAGGACTTAATTCCTGCTCTTCACTCTCCTCTCTGCCTTCCTTAACGTCCTATGACTACTATGCAGACGATGCATTGGTCTTCTTCTTAACATGGATACTAGCTAGGCTGGCCATTTACACACTCTCTGAGCACCCTCAGTAAATCCTTCTTAAAATACACAGATCACATGACCCAGCAACTTCCTGCCGTAAAGAAGCACAACCACATGCCCATCCAGTGTGTTACATAAGGGCTGCCTATTACAGCTTTGTCTCCAACAATAAAACAGTGGAAACGACCCAAATGTTCAACAGCTGTGAAGAATTAAACTAAATTGGACAAGTCTTCAAAAATGTTCATTTTTAAAAAGCAAGCTGTTATTTTTTAGCAAGTAAAATGGCTCACTGGTGCCAACACTTGATCTGCAGGCATAAGGACCTTAGCTTGAATCTTTAGCACCACATAAAAAGCCAGGCATGGTTGACATGCCTGTAAATGCCAGCATTGTGGGACAGAAACCAGAGAATCCTGAGCTCTCACTGGCCAGCCAGCCTAGCCAAAATAGCAAGCTTCCTGTTCTGCGAGAGAACCAGTGTCAAAGCAACAAGACGGGAAATGACAAAGGACACCACGCACATCCTTCTGTGACTTTCACATGGATGCATTGGGGTGCACACAGCCACACACACACACACACACACACACACACACACACACACCACGCACGCAGACCCAGACAACCATTCAGTAAACAAAGTGGCTTTCAAAATAATAGTAGTAAGCTAAGTGTGATAGTGCATTCTGTAATTGAAAGCACTGAAGTAGGAAGTTAATGAGTTCAAGACCAACCTGGGCTACACAGTGTAACCCCATCTTTACAACTAATTTATTATCACTTGCCAGAGTGTGTGTGTGTGTGTGTGTGTGTGTGTGTGTGTGTGTGTGTGTGTTCATATAGATAGGAAAAGCTCTAGAATAAAGCAGACTAAGCTGTAACAGTGATTTCTGGGAAGAGGGCCAAGCCAGGCTATCTTTTAGTTATAGTCAACAAGAATGATGTGTTTTTATGTTATGTCTGTAGTTAACAACCGGATAGTGACTGGTGCAGAGTTAGAGTGGCTCTTCTGTACATCTGATCACTTACTCAGTAAATCAAACTGTATTAAGTGTAACAATTACAAAACAGTTTGCTTTAAGATTAAAAAAAAAAGATTTAAAAAATCTCAGAAATGTCCTGTGCAAATAATTCCATTAGGCTGCATTGAGGAATGTGTAGTTCTGATGATGTAACTAATGTGTAGCTCAAGGCCTATGGCAGGTATTGTCCTTTAGCCTCAGATGTGCACCTCCTATAGTCTAAAGAGCTTCTGTACTCAGAAGTCCTTTGACCTTCAGAAAGTCATAAAAACCAAAAATCAGTTCTCACCACCCTTATGTAAGGACAGGTCTGTACTGTCTTGTGGAGCTGGTGTTAGAAAGGTCAGAACATTTGCACAACAGGACCTCAGATACCAAGTGTGAAACTACAGTGTATTAAGAAATGATACATCCAAGTAGAAGGCCACAAACCTGATAGAAGACATGGTGTCTTAGTCAGTTTTATATTGCTGTGAGGAGATGCCATGACCAAGGCAACTCTTATAAAAGAAAGCATTTAGTTGGTTTGGCTTACATTCAGAGGTTTAGTCCATTATCATTGAGGTGGGAAGCATGGTGACATGCAACAGACATGGTACTGGAAAGGTAGCTGAGAGTTCTGCATCTGGATTGCCAGGCAGCAAGAGAGAGAGAGATGCTGAGCCTGGCTTGAGCTTTTGAAACTCCAAAGCCCACCTCCAATGACATACTTCTTCCAACAAGGCCACACCTCTTAATCTTGTCAAGTAGTGCCACTCTCTAATTACGAACAATCATATATATGAACCCATTGGGGCTATTTTTATTCAAACCACCACACATGGCTTACAAACCACAGTCTGTGTTTTCTTTAATGTGAATGTGGGGTAGTAACTACAGAACATCCCTTTCTATCCCTACATTACCCAAACAGTTCTTCCCTCTTCTTTAATCTGCCTTGGCCTTGTAATTTATTTTTATAGTCTAGAAGTTTGAAAAAGACTAGCACTCTGTGCATCCTTACTGCTCTTGGGACCCCTCATGGCCATTGTGTAACTTAGTCTGTACTGACCTCCTAGATTAGGAAAGGTTACAGGATGGAAATGTTAAGGACCCCAGATAACAGTCACACATATCAAGCTGCAACATATTAAATGCCAGACATGAGAGTGGGGCTATCCCAGATCACTGAGCAGAGGACCTGCCAGCTCACCTTGCATGTGTCAGCAAGACAACCAGCAATCAGCCAAAGCCAGCTAAACCAGAAGAGCTGCCCACCAACCCACAGAATCACAAGCTCAGAGGTAGATCCTTTAATCTGGTAGCAAAAGCCAGTTAGAATAACAGTAGATCTCCCCATATCAATTCCTCTCTAAGGAAAGACTTCCCTCTAGGCTCCAACCACAGCATACTCTAGACTCTCCATCAACACAGGTTCCAATGTTTGCTTAGAGATTACATCCTCTATCTGTGAACAAGTCAGCACTGGGTTGTTCAATTTTGCATCATCTTTGGGGTTGAACTCCACTGTTAGGAAGATTCCCTGCATCCAAAGAGCTCCCACCTCAGGAGTTGTCAGATGTGCAATGACCTTGGTTAAGACAAATATCCATTATGCTGAAGGCAGCTACCTCATTGACCATCTTTGTGAAGACACCCAGTCACAGGATATCAGAAGGAAGAGCACTGCCATATGTTCATCCAAACTCTCATTTGACAGGTAATGTACACCAGCCTGCAGAAGGCCAACCTGTTATTCAAGAATACACAGCTAGGAAAACCAGGAGAAGAGAGCCCAGTGGCCTTGACTCATGGTCCTAGAAAACACTGATAAGTGAATCTTCTGTTTCTGCCTCTGTTACAGATCTGTGGAACGTGTCCTGATAGGAGTAATCACAGTATTTGGTCTCTCGGTGCTTATGAGCCTCCATAACTGGTTTGCAGCACTCTTTACTTTCTGTTGATCTTCCTTCCTTAAAATGTCAGCTTCCTTTTTCTAGAACATTTCTTTTTAGCTGTGAGTAACTTATCTCACTTTTTTCCTTAGGAAAAGAATTTCCTCCCTGTTCTATTGATGTCTATAAAATAATGGAGAAAGTTGATTATCCAAGGAACGAAAGTGGAGACGTGGCTGCTGTTATCCATCCTAATCTGCAGGTAACATTTGTTTCTTTGAAATGCTGAAAGTAATAGGATTCTACTTTGGGGTACAATTTGACCATTCATACAGCATTTTCTGCATATTAGCTTATTAGTATTTAAAGTATCATATCAGTCTACTCTCCATTGCTATAATGAAATACCAAATACAAACAACTAATAAAGAGAAAAGCGTTATTTCGCTCACCATTCTCGAGGTTCCAGTCCAAGAGTGACCACAGTACTGGAGCTGTGGCAGGAGCATGTGGTAAACCAAACTGTGCAAACAAGGACATGAATTGACTGCAGGACAGGACCACAGCCCCCCCCCAAAAAAAAATTCCTCAGAAACCTAAAGGTTTCTCACAAGAGCCATTTCCTAAAGACTACATCTTTTCTTAATAGCACCACTCTAGGACCAAGCCTCTAACACCTCACTGTGGAGACAACACCATCCCAAACTGTGTCAGGAGGGACACATACCTTATCTCAGTACTCAGTACATATGGGTGTGCTGGCTCTAGGGGTACATCTGTGAGTGTGGCCTATAGTCTCATGTGACTGATAGTCCGGAAACACTGAAATCCAGTGTACTATCTAGAAATCATAACGGCCAGATACTATAACCTCATAATGAGGAGAGAGAGGCATCCAAACAAGACTTTAGGACAGAAAATCCTGCCCATGTGCAGTGAGTGAGAAAAATTATATCCATGGGCTTCTAATTTTGGTTTCGTTTTGCTGTTTTTTGAGATAGGGTTTTCCACTGTAGCCCAGGCTAGCTCAAAATCCTGACCCTCCTATCTCAACCTCACAAAGTTAGGATTATAGTAGTGTACTACCACCTCAATCTAGCTTTTAATTTCTAAGCCCTTATATTCTTAAGTTAGAATAGACAGTGAGTGTGGCATTATGGTACAGGCTGATAAACATAACACTTGGTTTAGGAACTAGCTAGAAATTCAGAGAGGAATGGAGAAGGAGAAGGAAGGAGTGACATGAAAGGGACAGAAAAATCAGAACTGTCCCATAGATGCACAGCTTTGTGTGACAGATCTCCTACTAATGATCTTTACAGCTGGCCACACAGTTGACACGCCCTGAACTTGTTTTTCTGGAACATTCCTGCCACAATCCCATGACTCTCCTTAGAATTCCAGTGCCACTCCTTGCCTGGTTTAATCAATAGATTAATCAATAGATTTATCAGAGTAAAGGAGGTCTCAGGGGAATTAGGAGAAGTCAAAGGAAAGGCAGGGAAGAATCAAGATCCCAAATACTACAACACCCAATCCCAGTGAGAACCTCAGAGCCCAGAGGTGAAAGAGACCTAGAAGGCTAGTCAGCCGTGCAAGGTTCTCAACCACGAGGACACATTACAAAGCTTTCTTTTTCATTGAAAATAGAGATCTGTCTCATAACTACCTCAGACCAACCACAGTTTCCCCTCTCTACCGCTCCCAGCTTCCTCCCCCTCCCTGAGATCCACTCCCCTCCATTTCCCTTCAGAAAAGAGTGCTTTCTTAAAAACAGTGCCAAAAATCTCAGATAATCTGTCATTATTGGCTTGAGTGTTCGTGGTTGAAAATCACTGATCCAATTCAGATTCCCTTCTTATGACTCTAATAGCCATCAGGCAACCTCATAGAACGTCCTGCCCACAAATTCAGACCAATAGAACATATCCTGCCTATAGCTTCAGGGAAGCCAAATAAAAACCAAAGGGAGCCAATGAGCAATGGTTTTAAAAGATAGAGTATGGTAGAGAGGAAGAAATCCCTATGATGCTAGTCCAGGAAACAAAGGCCGCTGACAGTGCCACACCAGCCTCAAACATAGGACTGTTGACTATCCTCATCAGTAACATCCTTTGAAACTACAAAAGTAATCCTGGGGTGGCTGAGAAGACTGGCTGATGACAGTGATCAACTGGATCAGTGTCAGGACCCAAAGTCAGGAAAGGTCATTGGAGACCATAGGGAATGTCTCCAGCCCTTTGGTGGCAAAAGCCTGTAGTCCCAGCTATGAGGGGTGCTAAGGCAAGAGGAGCACAATTTAAAAGGCCTTCCTTAGCCACAGGGTTAGATCAGGGCCAGTCTGAGCAAACAAGTGAGACTTTGTCTCAAAGTAAAAGATTAAAAAAACCAAAAGCTTGGAGTATAGCTCAGTGGTAGAGCTTAGCATTTTTGGTACTTGAAGTCAGTTCTCAATAGCACACACACACAGTTTTCTACAAGAGAGATAGGTTCATTATCTCAGTAAATACTTTTGAAGAGATGGAAGATTCTAGCTTTGTTTCTGAGATAAGGCCAGCTCCTCTCACTGATACAAGAGTTTGTTACCCTCCCAGGTGATTCTGAAGTACAGCTAGGGTGGGGAAAAGGTTCTGTGGGCAGTTCTTCTCAATTCCAGGCAATTTAGTCATATGAAGATTGGTATTCGTAGGTCTCAACATGGGGTAAAATTCTACTTTTCTAACATACTCTCAGGTGATGCTGATGCTTCTGGGAAAGGTTGGGAATGCAGAGGCCCAGGCTCTGCCTAGGCCTAGAGAACCATTTTAGCCAACTCCCAGACGCTTGGCAAGCACACTGAAGCTAGACATGTTCTAGGGCTGCTGTGGTCAGAAGCATTGGTCTTAGAAGATTCACATACTTCCTAATGCATCCCTTTTATATCTCTCTTTAATAAAGAATGTATTTTTTTAATGGACAATGTTAGTAATCTACAGCTTGACAGAATAAATTAAAGATAGGAGAAAAACCCAAACATAATTAATGTATTTTGATGTCTCCTGAGAGGATCAAGACTGGAAACCATTGCACCCTGGAGATCCTGTGTTTGTGTCTCTTGATGGAAAAGTTATTCCACTGGGTGGAGACTGTACCGTGTACCCGGTGTTTGTGAATGAAGCTGCATATTATGAAAAAAAAGAAGCATTTGCAAAGACAACAAAACTAACACTCAGAGCAAAAAGCATCCGCTCCACTTTGCACTAAAAATCTCTGCAAGCTCATAGTTATGGGACTCTTGCAAACGTCTAGAACTCTGTAAACTTCCAAGACCGGAGTGCCTTACTCTAGTTCTCTTCCTCAGCACCTGGTCCCAGGCCTCAAGCAGTAAGCGTCCGGGCCAGGTTCTGAAAGGAAAGAATAAATTAATGAATGTCCTTCAAATATATTTTGGATGAGCTATGTCCAGTAGGCAGGCAAGTGTGCTTCTGGTTTCTGTATTATTCTTTATACATTACATTCTGGAAGCTTAACAGTGTTAACGTTCACATTTAGAACATAACATTGAGCCGGGCGTTGGTGGCACATGCCTTTAATCCCAGCACTTGGGAGGCAGAGGCAGGCGGTTTCTGAGTTCAAGGCCAGCCTGGTCTACAGAGTGAGTTCAGGACAGCCAGGGCTACACAGAGAAACCCTGTCTCGAAAAAACCAAAAAAAAAAACAAAAACAAAAAAAAAAAAAAAAAAAAAGAACATAACATTGAAATACGTGCTACGTGCAACTTAGCACACAGCAAGACAGACTGAATATGTGTTTTCAACTAATATATAAGTGCTGTTCAAAACTAATAATACAGACTTGGTGTTTTTAAGTTCTGACATGTGAATTAATGACAGTGTATTAAATGTCCATTCAATAAACTCTAATGATACTGTGATATCTGTAGGCAGTTCATATCTTTCTGCAGATGAGATGTGAAAGGAAGTGGATACTGGGTGTAAAAGTGCTGCATGAATACACCAAGAAACACTCCCCTCAAGAAGCTAGTCATTATTCTTTAGGTGAAAAGTTTGAAAGAAATACATGGTTTGCAGCTCCCAACTGTCATTCTAAAAGAACACCATCACCCAGAATCATAGTCAACAGGGTATGATAGCCTGGTCCTCAGCAGTCAGCACTTGTACAAATGTGGCCCAAACTAACTAGTGACTCTGGATCACAGACAAATGAATATTTTTAAGGAGTTCTTCCATGTCTCAAGTGACAAAATCCCTTCCCTCTCTTGAGCCTCCTTAAAGACCCTGTTTCCCTCCCCTTCCTGTCCCCACGGGATCCTCACAACACTCCCCCCCCCCCATCTCTCTAAAGCCACAGCAGTCATGTGAGGAACATTTTTATCCCATAATGTGAACCCCAAGGAACCCACATTTATGGATTCAGTATATCTATCAAAAATACTAACATTGACACTGGACAGTGGCTTAGTTGTTAAAGTGTTCCTCATACAAGCAGGGACCTAAGTTCAGTCCCTGGCACCTAGATAAGATACCAGGCACAGTGGAGTGCAGCTGCAATCCCAATGCAGGGGAGGTGAAGACAAGCAGCTCCCTGGGGCTTGCCAGCCAAGCAATATAGCCAAATCAGTTAGCTCAAGATTCAGAGATTGTATCAAAAAATAAAGTGGAGAGTAATTGAAGATTCTTAGCATGGGCCTCTTGTCTCCACAAATGTCCACACAAATATGAGCACATACACCCAAAAGTAATCGTAATAATGCATTAACTGGAATAGATACATATATACAGATGTAGATAGATGTACCAATCAATGTCAGTGACTTAGTGAGTGTCCAATGTACACACACATGTGTGCATACACACACATGTGCACAAACACACACATTATTCATCCAGAGATGAATACAGTGTATTCAACATCTATTTTGTGCCTTGCCAAAACGAGTAACTGAAATATATTCTTCCTGCTGAATGTCATAGCTAATGTGTGACATTTAAATCAACTTCCACAAGTGTTGCCAACCTCTTCGTCTCACTTATTGTTCTGGTTTTTTCTTATTTTTGGTATGTTCTTCCTCCGAGCACA
Source organism: Mastomys natalensis (assembly GCA_021653895.1). Taxonomy (NCBI): domain Eukaryota; kingdom Metazoa; phylum Chordata; class Mammalia; order Rodentia; family Muridae; genus Mastomys; species Mastomys natalensis. The sequence goes on from JAJTUV010000598.1 coordinate 99,169, forward strand.
CATTTATCCTACCACCCTTTCTTGGCACATTCTGGAATGTAGATACCAACAAAGATAATGTTGTCAAGGTAGGATGAGAGGGGCGGAGGACAAAGGGGCAACTAGGTGACATGGAGATTAAAAATGCTTTGTACACACAATGAGAGCTGAGTTGCATTTTGAAAGAGCCAAAGAATAGAGCAAGATCAGTCTGGGGAGGGAAATCTCTGGAAAGTGGAAATAAGCTTGAGAGAAGTCTGGGCACTAGGCGCTGAGCGCTCATTAGCTGCTTAATCCAAACAGTGAGGCCTCCAGTCGGCATTATTATAATCACCCTCCTTTTATAAATGGGGGCCTGCATAGATGTGTAGATTGTTACAGATTCAGTCAAAATAAAAGTAGCTGAGAGCAATAAAACCACACCGCAATATGTATAGATTAAAATGATACTACATGGGGTGGCTGAGATGGCTCTGTAGTTAGGAGCATTGGTTATTCTTTTACAGTTCAATCTACAGCAGCCACATGGTGGCTCACGACTATGTAATTCCACTTCCAGTTTATCTGACACCTTTTTCTGGCCTCTGAGGGCATCATGCACATATATGGTACATGTATATGTAACCAAAGCACCCATACTACCTCCCCCCAAAAAATTTACAGGCTGGCTGTTAAGAAGATAACAATGCTGATAGCCATGGCTGACAACCAGAGTTTGATCCCTGGGATCCACACGGTGAAGGAAAGAAGCCACTTCTGAACACTGCCCTCTGACCTTTACATATGTGTTGTGGCTTGTACATGCATGTGTACACACACACTAAATAAATACATGTAAGAATTTTAAAATTCACATTTAATTAAACAGCACCCATTCAGGGTACCATGGCCATAGACAAATCACTTATAAGTAGAAATTCTGAAGACTATAAAGATTGAATCAAGAAAAAAATAGACTTGATAGAAATAATCAAATCGGCAAACTGAAACCATGGCAATTTAAAATGCACACTTTAACTTTTGTAATTAAGATTTGATGGAAGAATAAAGTCTGATCTGGTGAGTGTGAACCTATCTGGAAGGCTTCCCTGGAAGAATGAGCTGTTGAAATCCCTTGGACAGAAATAGGGAGCCATGGACAGCCACTGTGCCAGCAAGAGGAGCAAGTGTGGAGAGGCAGAGAGAAGTGCTGGGAGGTGCACATCAGAGACATGCCAAGCTGTTGGACCAGGGTGTGTCTGAAAGGCCTGTGCACATCCCCCAGCAAAAAGTGTGAGGGAAAGTGGCTTCTTAGGGACTCCCAAAGCTTTTTACTATCTACATTCCCATGTTGTCTTCAGGAGGTTTGTCGCTTACCTGCAGAGGATGCTTTTATGTCTTCCCCTTAACACAGCCACACAAAGCTGATAAAGTTTTTGCAGATGGTGGTTCCTTACCATGTACCAAGTCAGTGAGTGACAGGTGAACTCACATTCAGGATGTCACAGTACTCAGCACTCCCATGGCAATTTCACAGTTCTTAGCACTTCCTTCTGGGGTTGGGAGTGGATTTACAACCCTTAGCACAAAAAGGAACTCCAGTAGAAGATTCCAATCAGGGCTGCCACCTGTACAGGCTTAGTAGGCTTCACAGTGTACAACATGACCGTGCTGCATTCCCATATTCACAAAGTAAAGGGCACTGACCAAAATGTTATATCTTCTCAAACCAAAACAGAGAACTGATACTTCCTGAATTTGACCCAGGAAAATAATAGAGATTTGGTTCTAAAAACAAGTCAATCAAAACCTGGAGTCTATAGGAGATTGCTATCTTACAATTTGGAAAAACAGTTATTTATTGATAGACTAATTTAGTTCAATGCAAGCATTCCTTTCTATGAAATAAATCTATTAAGTGGAAAATTAAGTTTCACCATTGTGAAATGCCTAAGAATTCACAAGGGGTGGAGGAGCTGGAGAGATGGCTCAGCAGTTAAAAGCACTGATTGCTCTTCCAGAGGTCCTGAGTTCAATTCTCAGCAACCACATGGTGGCTCACAACCATCTGTAATGGGATCTGGTGCCCTCTTCTGGTGTGTCTGAAGACAGCGACAGTATGCTCATATACATAAAATAAATCTTTTTTTTTTTTAAAAAAGTGCAATTTCCCAAGAATCTTAAAAAAAAAAAAAAAAAGAGAGACTTCCGGTCTGGGCCCAGGCACGGAGCAGATCCCAGGCAGCAGCTCCGCACTGAATCTCACAAAACCCGGCAGAAGTGGGGCACCCAGGAGCTCTGACCCAAGCAGTATCTCAGGTAAAAATGAAACACCCATGATGTCTGCTGGTAGAAGCTGTAATCCTGATGCTGGCCTCCAGACTTATACTACTCAGACCTTTGATGGGCCATTGACAAGGACACCAAACAGCTAGAGATTGACATCACTAATCTGAAGAAATCCCTTGTTTCGATGTCTGAAATGATCTCCAAAATGTGCAGAGGACTTTATTGGACTTGATTTACTCTTCTACAATAGAAAAGACTGTGTACAGCTCCTGACTGTCTACAGCCCTTAAAGAAGAATATTGCCCTTACATAGACAAGACAGGGATGATTAAAGAGAACATGAAAAAGGTCAGAGAAGGCCCTCAGAAAAGACAGAGAGAGAAAGAGAAAGATGAGAGCTGGTACAAGGACTGTTTTTCAACCTCTCCATGGTTGTCAACCCCACTTCCTCCCATCTTGGAACCATTAATTGGGTTATTTTTGCTGATTCTTTTGGTCCCGGGCCTTAAATAGGCTAACTAATTTTTTGATACAACAGATAGATAATTTGGTAGCAAAACCTATTCAGATACATTATCATAAGTTAGCTATGGAGGACTGCGAGACTCAAGATGAGGTTGTTACTTTATCCAGGGTGTTCCTCAAACCCATCTCCACCCAACCTAAAAGAAGAGACTTCCGCCCCTAGACCAAGCAGAGAGAGGCTACCCAAAACCCTCTCTGACTGGTGATCCGAATTCTTGCTTAGGCTGTGAGGCTAAGCACTGCAAGGGAATATAAATAAAACTTAAAAATATCTATCTGGGTTCCCTGAGGGACAAGCTTGACTGAATAGGGGTTGATGTCAAAAGTATCCCTTCTCCAGGAAAAAGACATCGGGATGGGTATGGCCCTCATGCCTCACTGGACAATGACAGGAGGACCAGAGCCATTACAAGGTCCCCTTCAATTATTGGAGGTCAGGCCTCTATCCCCGCCTTCGCAAGAATAGAATCGCCAAGGCCCTTCTATACTTAGAGAAGGGAGGAGATGTCAGGAGCAGCCCTGCATATACACTAAAGGCCTAAAATCAGCAATAGGCCTGACATACATACATGCTAACACAAAGTCTTGGGTCTCTGTGGAAAAACACTGAAAACAGAAGGCTATAAGCTATTGTAAACAGGCAGCTTCTGTGGAAATTTACCAGACCTAGTAGTCATAGGTCTTATAAATAGGCAGCCTCGGTGGACAGTACCAACTTAGATAAGGACAAGTGAATCATAGGCAGAGCCATAGTGACCTGTCCCCTGAACCTACACCCAGCTGATACCCTGTTCTGAAAGGTATCTGTACTCCCCCTGAACACCTATGCTCCGGTGCCATTCCCTTCCCCACATCCTGCCTTTTTGTGTTTATAACCTCTGTGTAAATAAGTAAATTACGATGTGATTTAAATAACTAAATAAATAAAATTTAAAAAAAAAGAATTCACAAGAGAGGAGTAGGAGAGCATGGGTGTGGTACAAGTAAACTCATAGGTTTGATGATCAAACCTTGAAAGGGTCCCCATTGGATGGTTTCTATTTTCAGTGCCAGCTTGGAAACTAAACCACAGACATGGAGAAGGAGGTGACAGAGTCACAGTGTTAGTTTTGAGATGGCTACTGGAAAATAGAACCAGACAACTGATGAATTTTTAAATTTTCTAATGATTTATTTTTATTTTATGTGCATTGATGTTTTGCCTGCATGTATATCTGTGGCAGATCCCCTGGAACTGGAGTTACAGATAGGTGTGGGCTGTCATGTGGGTGCTGGGAATTTAACCCAGGTCCTCTGGAAATATGCCAGTGCGCTCTGCACCCAAATCCTGTCAGGAGAGAGCTGGTCTCCCAGGATTGCTCTCACTCCTAAACCCAGATGTGAGATTACCACTTTCTCTCCAATAACTGTCCAAAGAGGGACCCGCCAGGAACGCACAGGGCACAGGAACAGTGGAGCAGCTGGGGACAGGATCCTTCTGGTCTCCAACTGTGCCCTAGAGCTAAAGCTGTCCCACAGCTCGCCCTCCGCCCTCCATACCCAAATCCCACCCAGGAGAGAGCTGGTTTCCCCAGGAGTGCTGACATACCTAAGATCACAGGCCCACAGGAGGGACAAGCTCCAGTCAGAGATAGCAGGACCAACAAACACCAAAGATAACCAGATGGCGAGAGGCAACCACAAGAACCTAATCAACAGAAACCAAGGCTGCTTGGCATCATCAGAACCCAATTCTCCCACCACAGCAAGTCCTGGATACCCCAACACACTGGAAAAGCAAGATTCAGATTTAAAATCACTTCTCATGATGATGATAGAGGACTTTAAGAAGGACATAAATAACTTCCTTAAAGAAATATAGTAGAACACAGGTAAACAGGTAGAAGTCCTTAAAGAGGAAACACAAAAATCCCTTAAAGAATTACAACCAAACAGGTGAAGGAATTGAACAAAACCATCCAGGACCTAAAAATGGAAATAGAAAAACATCCAGTGCTCTTAAGCCCTGAGCCATCTCTCCAGCCCAAGATAAATCTTTTAAAAAATAAAACAAAGTTGTCAAATAACTAAAATAGGAATCCAGATGTGTTGCACTTTGACACATGTAGCATGCTACCCCCTCCTCCACCCTCCATCCCCACCACTGTTCAGGATCCAGGAAAAATGCTTTAGATCCAAACATCAACCTTTCTTTTACCCATTCCTGTTATGAAACACTCTAGGATTTCTAATTGGTTTTCATGTTCATACAAAGCGAAGACAGAAACATGGCCATAACATGACAAAATAAATATTTATTAGAAATCAAAACAGTATTTCAATGAGACCAAAGTAGTCTTACTCTTTGATTTCTTGAGCATGTAGTTTCACACAAACAACACTAAAAACAAGTCTATAAATTAAGTTATACAGGGATCAGGCACATCCCGTGAGAATAAGGCAATAATTCTGTGTCTGGAACCAAGATCACAGTAAATATAAAATAAGATAACATGTAAAGTAATGCAAAGTCAAGTATGGCTTACAGACTCTGGTGAGGGCCTGTCTCCCTGTGCCTCACCAGAGCAAAAGGGACAGTCACCAGGCCCTGAGGAAGGAAAGGAACCTCAATAATACTGTACTCTCCTGGGCAGATGCCTGAGAGCTCAATGACTTCACAGTACAACTTTTACTCCTTCTCCCTACATCAGGAAGGAAGGAAGCACCCATGTTATTCCAGACAGACACATGGCACAATGTCTATAATACAGAACTCTTCCTGGGGAGATGTTTATCTAAACCAGGGTTTGCAGCTACTGCCTGAGCGTGCTTAGGCCCATCCCCAGAAAACTTCCCCCTAAATTACTGAAATGTAAATCATGGAGTTTTAAGATGTCCTGAGAGGCCCACAGAGTCAGTGGTGTGTGTGTACTCCTGCTATTTTATTGTTGTTGTTGTTGTTGTTGCTATGTGGCTTTAGGCACATTTGACCTTTAGACGTCATTGGGTTGTAAGGACAATGCTAACTTCCAAGTCATAAGATAAAAAAAAAACAAAACTAGCCCCTAAATGTGGCAGCTACAAAAAGACCCAATGATAAAAACTCCAGAAGGATCCATGTGGCTCAGAAATCAGGACATCCTAGCTTCACCTGCTCTGACATGACTTTGAACAAATCTATGTTCATACCAGAGCCTGAGTCTCCACATGTATAATGAGGGATTTGGCCCTTTTGAACAGGACACCATTTGTTGAGATGCCTTTCCTTGTTTTGATGAACCTTCTTAGCTTGACCCTTTGGGCTGAAAGCCTTCATTTGGGGGAGGGGAGTCCCACATTTAAATGAATAGCCAGTTTAGAAGTGAGTTTGCCAACAACTCACCCAGATCCACAGAAAGCAGATCTCCACAACATGTGAGAAGCTAGTTATTTCTATCTGCCCAACTTCCCACACCTTCCATTCAAGTGGGAAATGCAAAGCTATGTGGTTTTATCTACTGACTTCCAAGCCAATGCAAAGCTGGAATCCCAGCTCCCAGAACCAGCAGTTGCCCTTTACACAGGGACTTCTGTTCAGGATAACTCAAGGAGACTCCAGCTATGGAATACTAGTTTGTAGGATGTCTAGGAACCTTAAGATTCACCTAATTGCTTTCTTCAACATCTTCCCAACAAGTGCTCAGCCCATTTCTTGAACACTCCAAACTCCTGAAGCAGCTACTGAACTGAACCAGAATCTCAATCCAGTTCTCTCACTATTTCTGCCCTTCGGAACCACTTCTCCTTTCCATGATATCCCCCTCAGGTTTTTGCTTTTCCAAAGACACATGCTTTGTCATCTTCTACTTGAGTGTGATCTTTGAGCAATAGAGACTCCAGAACTTTGAGCAGGTAGTGGCTGCTGCAAACTGCGCAGCTATCCATGCTGTACCATCCACCATCTCCCCCCGACCCAGCCATTCCAGATGGAATGGCCTACTTTTCACCTGTCAAGCTAAGCTAGTACTTGGAACCTTCTAGAATGGAGAAACCTGCCAGAGTGGGCTGCTTTGTCTGGTCTCTAGTCTGATTAGCTCAACAATTGCTAAATTTTCTAAAGGTCCAACATATTTCCAACCCATTTAAGATTTTAAAAATCTTCATAATCATCTATAAATCCATCTCAAATCTTCCACATGAATCCTTTTACTAAATAACAGAAGAATGTGGGTTGGGGTAGGAGAGAGTATTTCAGTTCTAGTCACTGGAGAAATTCTCCAATCTCCACCTCTACTCTCCAAACTGACTCTGAAATTTCAAGGAGAAAAAAAGATCTGAGGCTGAGGATATGAACTAAGTCCTAAGTTTGGCAAACATCCTTTTCTCAGAAGCCTCTACTACAGTTTCTTTTTTTTTTTTTTTTTTTTTGGTTTTTCAGACAGGTTTCTCTGTATAGTCCGGGCTGTCCTGGAACTCGCATCGTAGACCCGGTTGGCCTCGAACTCAGAAATCCGCCTGCCTCTGCCTCCCAAGGCTGGATTAAAGGTGTGCGCCACCACCGCCTGGCTCTACTACAGTTTCAATATTCACAGTTAACAAAACCATATGATAGCAGTGTTTTTAGGCATCCTGCTGATTTCCCCAGTGGGAAACACTGGAGTGTGCTAGTCATCTGAGTTTAAGACCCTCTCAATAGATCAGCTGCTATTTCTGTCTCAGATAAAGTGAGGTCAGCACTGGATGAGACTGAAAGAATGGGTACCAACCTTTCCCCAGATCACAGCCTGTCTCCCTCAGCTTTGTGTTCGGGAAGAAAAGTTTATTATCCTGACCCAGGCCACACCTGAGGCCTAGTATATAATACTTACATTCAGTCTAAAAGCCCAAAAGCTATTTCTTAGCTTTTAAAGTTGCCTACTTCATCTGAAGTAATTTCCATTCAAAACTGAAATGGCTTTTCTGAACTAAAAATAAAAACTTTGTGTCAGTTACACTATTAAACATCTCTCGGTTGGAGATAGGCTTAGCCTTGGATCTCAGTCCAAGGATGGAGTCCAGTGTCCTGTTTCCTGGAGGCTCAGTAAGGGCATTTCCATAGCTCATTTTCCTCTTCCCTGAGTAGATCCAGCTTAGCTCAGGTCTTCTACACATGCTGGGACAGGATCCCCCACAAATTCAGGAGGCACAGTCATAGCTGGGGAGGTAGAGGAGAAGTCTGTGGGTGGATCCGCCCCAACAACAGGACCATAGACAAGGGAAGGCTGCTCTCCCCACTCCTCAGATCGTTCCTTACTTCCCCAGCACATGTATCTTGGAGCCAAGCCAACCTGCAGGTTCCTCACCCGGAGCATCAGGAGACTTCCAGACTCAGAACTGCTGGCCATGGGTTTGTCCTGACCTCTGGAGTCACAAAACTCAAGGTGCTTTCCTTTCGGATCCTGATGGCTGCTCCTCGGTAGCTGCCAGTCAATGTGGGGAGCATTTGACTTCTAGTTTAGCACTCTGCATAGCACTTCAGCACCAGGACTCAGCCTGCAGCATCAGACCACACTCACATCAGCCTTAAGCTGTGCTTCTACACCGACGTTTCGGGAAATTCATCTAATTCATCAAATGCATAGAGGGTGGTTTTGCTATTGCTCCTGGAAGAATCTTGAATCTTGTTTAAATCTGCTACAGAGAACAGAATTGGGATTTAGAAGTACATCTTTCTGTGTCCTATATCTGTGTGTTACTACAATCTTTTTTTTTCTGGTGGCTAGAACCCAGGACCTAAGCTACACCCCATCCCCCTACCATTTAGTTTTTAAAAGCTGTTGTAAATAGTGCTGTTGAGTACCAGAGCTGGGAAGGACCTTCAGATTCACAGGTGGGAAAGCTAGGCCTCTTGGTCTTGATTCACATGAAGTCCCATGGTCCACAAAAAAGGACCCCACACCATCTTAAAGCAACAGTACCTGTCCGCTTTATGGGCCCTGGATCTTCATTGAGGAAGGACACGTGTGTTTTCCATTCAGTCCACTTCACCTCGTTGATCCTGCAAGTGTGACCATTGTACTCACTGTTCTGGGATCACATCTCAGTGATATAAACAAACACATTTTAGAATGTCCCAGGTTCTATATAGCTCCTCTAATGCCACAGATACAGGGATGCCCCGACTTCCTGTTTGCTGATCCTACCCACCTCAAAGACTCCTGCCCCACAGCCCTTCCCTCTGTTACCGCAGACACAGCCGGAAGTCTTCATCAGCTACTTTGCACAGTTCGCCCATTCGGAATCTGCTTCTCAGCCATTCTGGTAACATTTTCTCAAACTCCAAGATGGTCCTGGCTCTCTGGGGAGATAAAGAAACCTAAACTGATTTCGCCAAACCTGCTCTGAAAGTTCTGCTCCAGATGAGGGTGTACCCACAGGAACCCCATCTGATAGCTCACTCCACCTCATTTGTGCTTAAAGGTCTTGAGGGTTTAGAGTAATCATGAATTCAAACATGAGAAAGAATCTTTGGGACTGATAAATTGCTTTCAGCTTGACATAAATAGTATGTCTGGATATCTGGAGCCTCCTAACTGAAATGTTGGGATTCTGGAACTGGACGTGGAGGAAAGTTCAGAGGTCAAACATTTCCACACTCTCTCCCAGGCTTGGTCACCATGGAAGCTTCCCTGGTAGTGTGTCCAGTCTCTCTGGAGCATTATGCACAACCCAGTTAAAAAGGTTCTGATAACTAGAAACCCAAAGCTTCTCTCCCTGTAGTCATGTGCATTTCAGTCCTGACTGCTGAAGATGGTAAAAGGAGGCTGCAGTCCCCCTCCACTGCAGGCAGCTCTGCAGACATCTGAAGGATTGCTCACTCCTCCACCCTACCCCTAAGTCCAACAAGTACTTTCTGAGCAACACTATCTCACAAATCAGGTAGGTTGTCACCATAGGATCCACACTGTGAGTTGTTCTCAGGACTGAGAAATGATAAGGCCAGGACAGAACAGAGCAGAAATGTCACTTTCATTGTTCTAGTACCTTGCCTCTCTCCAGCCGTGTCACTTCTAATGCCCACATCATGGGTCACAATGAATAGAGCATCCCTGAAAGCCTGCATTTCCCCTCTGTGTGCTACTGTTCTAGACCCTGTTCTCAAAGAACCTACATTAAGGCTTAAGCAGAGTCTCAGGATGCACCCCTAGACCCACTGGTTGCTGATGGCTGCACAAGACCTCACGATGAAGTGCTGAACAAAGTCCCTAACAAGGCCTCTGTCCAGCTCACCTGCAAGCGCCAGATCCGCTCACTTTCTTTGGAGACGTTCTCCACCGTCTCCCCCATCAGGGCAATGAGCATGTTGAGGAGGAGGACAAAGGTGAGGATGACATAGGTGATGAGCAGGAAGAGAAAGAGGATGGGGTAGGTGGAGTTCTGCTGGATGTTGAGGTCGCCCAGGCCTATGGTGAGCTTGAAGAGCTCCAGCACCGCGTCGCTGAAGCTGCCGTAGGAGCTGCAGTCCTTCTTGTCCTTGGAGCACTTCTCAATCAGCGAGGCCAGCGCTGCAAGGAGAATGGGTGCCCTTGGGCTCTGTAGTCTGGCCACTCAGAGGGCTCGCATGTTTGTATATGTACACACTGCTGCCTCCCTCCCTCCAGCCTCTCCTTTCCCATCTCTGCTCTTCCTCATCTCCAGTGTCAGGTTCTCCCGAGGCTGATTTTCCTGCCTGGCCTGCAGAAAGCCCTTCCTGCCCACTGAAGCCTAGCCTCTTCTCCCTGTCTCTGTCCGAAGCTTAGCCCTCACTCATCCACAGCCTTCCAAGGTGCTACTTCACCTGTGTGTGACCCCAGCTCCCTATAGACTAAAATTCTGACTGACTGTAGGCCAAGTGGTCTCCCCCAGCACTATAAGATCCTGCATCCCCTCTTTGTTTTTTGTTTGTTTGTTTGTTTGTTTTTGTTTGTTTGTTTTTTGGTTTTGGGGTTTTATTGAGACAGGGTTCCTCTGTGTAGCCCTGGCTGTCTGGAACTCACTCTGTAGACCAGGCTGGCCTCAACTCAGAAATCTGCCTGCCTCTGCCTCCCAAGTGTGGGACTAAAGGCGTGTGCCACCACTGCCCGGCCTCATCCCCTCTTAATGCTTATCTTGAGTTCCCTATGAACAAGATCTGGGCTTGTTTTCTCTTCTGTCAACACACACAACACAGTGATGGTTCTTTGCTGGATGAGTGAATGGGCAGGCTCATGTGTGAGTGAATGCATGGAGGAATAAGTCCACAGGTAGAGGGTCAAATGAATAAGCAAGATATGTCCCTGGAAAGGTATCAGATAGATGAGAGCAGCTGTGTCAACAGTCACTGAAAAATGTGGGGGCAGGCAGGGGTTCGGTGGGTCCACAAAATTGCCCTGGAGAAAAACATGCTAAACATGCCATCTCCCTATACAGTGCTTAGAAATAAAATCAGGTTATGTCATTCCCTCTGGGTTTTTTTGTTTTTTAGTTTTTTGGTTTTGTTTGTTTGTTTTTGTTCTTCGAGACAGGGTTTCTCTGTGTAGTCCTGGCTGTCCTGGAACTCACTTGGTAGACCAGGCTGGCCTTGAACTCAGAAATCTGCCTGCTTCTGCCTCCCAAGTGCTGGGATTAAAGGAGTGCGCCACCACTGCCCAGCCCCCTCTGGGTTTTAAAAAGAGCCTCCACATATTTGGTCCCCAATAAACCATAAGCTCCCACCGAGATACATGAAGTAAACTGTCAAGAGTCAGAAGATGTGGAGGGCAAGAGAAATACACCTCAGTGCACTAGATTGCTCCTAGTTTTTGAAGTTTCTGTGAGCTCTCACTTGCCCATCTGCAGGATGGGGTAAGAACATCTACTGAGCATAGCTATCAGAGATAGTGATGGATATGAAAGTTTGGGGAAAACACGGGTTGGAGTAACAGCCATGAGTCTCTAATCCATGGGATCAGGGGTGATGACTCCAGCTTGGTCAAGTTGCTAAGAGAAAGTAAAAGGTTCTTTGCAGACACTAATGTGACAGGTACTATGCAGCCCCTGATGAAACCACTGTGTGCTTTCTCATTCTGATATCGGATAAGGCGCTTGACAAGCACGGGAGCTACTGTTAGTTGTGAAGCAATTACCTACTCCAAATCCAAGTAAGAAACAGGATGTAAACAAACAAGAACTTCAGGACATCATGCAAAATGACCTGCAAAGAAATGGACATGATTCAAGTGTGAAGTGTACATGGTTGCCATGCACCCACTCCCTGTGTCCCACTTTAACCCTCCATGCCTTTGCTCTGGCCATTCTCTCTCTCCTTCTTCCCTTTTGATGGTCCCAGGCTCCTCTGGGGGCCCCACCTCTACACAGAAGCCTTCTTTCCTGCTTTGTCCTCAAGCCCTCACCTCCCAGCACACAGTCTCTCTGATTCACCCTGTGCCTTTCTCTATGGAGTCTCACATCTGGGCCTCCCTGGGGGCAATGACATGCCAGAGCCAGCACATACCAACTTCTAAGAACTGATAGCTGAATTTGCATGAATGATGTGACCATATCCACTATGAAAAACTAAATCAAACATTCAATTATAAGATAAATAAGTTCTCGGGCTCTCATGAAAAATATCAAATTGTACAGTTGAAGTGTGTCCAAAGTATAAGTCTCCAATTTTCTAATACACATGGTGGCTGTATTAACCACATTGAAATTGGAAATCACTTCACAGTACACAGCTATACCCAATCCTACACTTTAGATTTATATAAATTTCCAATTGTAGCTCGGTAAAAAATAAAAAATAATTTTTATTGCAAAACTATTCAATCATTAAGTCAAGCATAGTGGAACCTGCCTATAGTCCAAGCACGATGAGGGCTGAGGCGTGAAGAGCATGAGCTTCCAAACCAGCCTGGGCTCTACCTTAAGAACCTGTCTCAAAATAAAATTTTAGACACATACATGTATAATTAAGCTACATTTTTAAGTTAATAAATATTCAACATTGAGTGTTATCTGGCTATTTTACTACATTATATGATCACTTACACTATGAGGTGTTTTTTATATCTATTGTAACCAGATAGTGAAAGGACTATGCAATAATGTGCAACTGCACATCTCTTTCCAGATGTGTTCAGTGTGTCAGCAGCTGCAAATCCACCATGGTAGGAACAGTTATGCCATGAAATCTAGCAATGCTACAAATATTTAAATCCCACTAACAAAGTGTTCCTTGTTTTATTGATGTCTACATCTAGATTCAAGGCAGTGACCCAGAAAATCTTAAGGCAGATTAAACTTTAAAATGTGGGCTGTCTAGAACTCACAACTGGTCAAATGCAGAGAAAAAGTATCTGTGGAGGTCCAGCCACAAATGGAAAGTCTACATTATATCCCTTCCCTCACAAGACTCAGTGACCACTGCGGATCAAGGGCAAAAGGATTGTAAGAACCAAAGGTCAGGGAAGATTTGATAGAAACATCATTCCAAAACAAAAGGCCACTAAAAAACGCAACGTTGCCTGAGAAACCTTGAATGAGATCAACATTGATTGCAGTATGGGAGGGGAAGGGTTAGCCAGCCCCACCCTAGCTGGGACTAGGATAGCTCCATGGCTTCTCGGGACAAGAGTCAATTTTTCTTAAAGTTGGACCAAATAGCAGGTGCCACATTCCAGGGATGCCCCACACCAATGAACTCACCCAAACTGAATAAAACGCTGACAACCAGGGGGGGCATGATGTGTGGTGTTGTGTGTGTGTGTGTGTGTGCGACGGCAGCGCGCGCGCGCCTTTATATATTATATACATATTATATACGCATATAGGTATGTGTGTATACATATATGTGTGTGTATACATATATATGTGGTTTTTTTAAGAAAAGAGAACATGAAGTTAAGAGGGATGGTGAAGGAAGGAGTAGATCTAGGAGAAGATAGGCTGAAGGTCGGGTAAACATGATCGAAATACTTTGTATGCATGTATGAAATTTTCAAAAATTTAATTAAAATATTGTATTTTTAAGGTATAGGCTGTCTTTCATGAATAGCACAGAATGTTAATGACCTTTCTGGTAGTTGATACCAGTTATCCAGTTCAGTAAAGCAATTGCTCTCAGCTTGACTGACAACATCCAGACTATCTCACCTTGCTGCTTACAAAGTGAACCGTCAACCAGGCAGAAAGGAGCAGCTGTCATTTGTCAGCTGCACCCACAGACTGGTGGCAGATACAACCCCATTTCAGAAAGCAACAAACTACTAATCATCTCATCCTTCATGTTGTCAAACTGTATGACAGATGTATGTATGCATGCAATGTATATATACACTTATCTGTTACGTACTAGGCATGGACACACACACACAAAGAGCAATTGTTCGATATTTTCTAGCACACCAATGCTCAACGGTCAGAACATTTCCCTCACAAAGTGTGTCCCTTACCAATGCCTAACAAGCCTAGTTGTTTTAAAGTCTGACCCAAATCAAATGAAGACTGTGACATTTTGGAGAGTGTTGGGCTACCAATTATTGCTCCAGATCTTAATTTCCACATCGAAAAGTGGACACCTCACCCTCAAAGGGTGCTCTGCCTGCCCAGTTCCCAACATACCTTCTGGATCATGACGCTGTACATGCCCATAGACTGGAAGCCTCTTGTGTAGTAGAGCATGTTCGCCCAGCCCAGGGCCATGGCCAGCACGAGGCAAGCAAGGTATTCTTTGTAGGCAAACAAGTACAAGAATACAGACAGTATCACAAGCACAGCTTGGACAAAACTGTTCAGGAGACACAGGAGACAAGGAGCTTACTTAGCAGCAGCAGAAACATTCAACCCTCAAACCTTAACCTCCGAAAAGGTCACCATGGTAGCTGACGCTGACAAGACAAGCGAGGCTTCCTGGCATCATTCAGCTGAGTCTGAATGCAGTGTAGACTGCATCACCAGATGCAAGCAGAGCCAGTGTGGGCTGCCAGCAGACTCTGCCATACAGCCCACAAGGCCAGAAGGCTTGGAAATCACCTCTATCGCTACAGTTCCCACAGACATGGGAAACACTAGGGTAGATCAGTGATTTAGTAAAAAGCATGTTTTCAATAAATTACAAAAGCTTCCAACATTCAGACTCATAAACTAATTATAATTTTAAAGTCTCCCAAAGCCTACTCTTTTATCATTTTAAGGTGTAATATATGCAAATCGAAATAAGGTAGTTATAAAATGACAGTCAACATCTTTCTACTTATAAGAAGTACCCAGAGTGGTCAAACTCAGAGGACAAAATGGAAAGGAGGTTACCAGAGGGGAAGACAGTTGGGGGTTATGATTTACTCAATAAAGGGCTTCAGTTTTGCAAGAAGAAAAGTACCCTGGAAACTGGGTGCACAACCATGTGGAAATACCCCACAGCTTTGAGCTGTGCTTGGAAGTGGTTAAGATGGTGGTTTGGGGGGCACTGAGATGACTCAAGTGGCAAAGGTGCTTCCTGCAAAGCTGATAGCCTGAGTTTGGTTCCTGAATAGAAAAGGAGAACCAGCGCCTACATGGTGTCCTCTGACTTCCATATTTGCACTATGACATGTGTCTCCCACCCCTCCTACACACACACACACACCACACACATTTCTAAAATTTATTTTGAAGATGGTAGTTTTGTGTGATATGTCATTGTGGAAGAGATAGCAGGACAATTGCAAAAGCCAGAGGTTAGGGAGGCCTGCTGTAGAACAGTGTTTTCTAACTGTGACAGGGCTGTCCTGTACAGGACCTGCACAAGATAAGCCAACCAGAATCCCAGCGAGCAGGGAGGGGCCTGCGAAATCCCACCTACAACTGAGGAGCTGTTGGCCACTGATGGCTGCTGGGAGGAGAGTGTTTCCTTTGGTAATGTAGCCCCTGGTGGATTCTAGCCTGGTCTACACAGTGAGCTCTGAGACAGCTACATAGTGAAACCCTCTCTCCAAAAACCTAAAACTAGTACAGGAAATTGGGAGGAGAAGCAGTAGGAGAGTTCGCGAAAGTGTTGGAAGGGTGAGAGTAAAAGTTGGGTTTGATGAAAATATATTATATACACATGTATAAATATTTTTCCAAACAATAAATATAGCATGTAACAAACATACATGATGAAAACATTCTCCTAAACAGTGCCCACACTTCCAGTTTTGCAGACATCTAGTCAAAAATACTCTTGTGTTTCTGATGTCAGACAGTTTGCACAAAACAGTCTAGGCCACAGCAAACTTGCTTTTCCCTCAGGTGAAGAACAGAGGCCTGACTGAGGAACCAACTTGTAACTTGAGAAAGGGCTACTCTACCTTCCTCTGCCCAACAAAATAGAATCAGAAGAGTAGGACACCACGCTGAGAGCAGAAGCTGTGTAAACGTATCTCCTCGGGAACCACCACACTTCTCAACAGTGGCAGGCAACATGTGGCAGTGTCTATCTGGCCTGTCCACTTGCTAACCTGTCCCTGGGGGATGAAGAACTCAGTTCATAACACTAGGGGCAAGTACATACTTTATAAACTCCTAGGTAGGAGTTGTGAGATGACTCAGCTGCCATAATGCTTCCTGCGCTAGCATGAGGACCTGAGTTCAGATCCCTAGCACCCACATAAAAACTCCAAGTGTGGCAGTGAATGCCCATCATCCCAGCCCTGAGGAGGCAGGAACAGGAGCATCTCTGGGGCTTGTTGATTAGCCAGTCTAGCCAATCAGGAACTCTAGATTCAGTGAAAGACCGTGTCTCAGAAAGTAAAGGGTCACAAAAAAATAAGGCAAAAATGATTGAAGAAGGCACCCGACTTCAAACTCTGGCCTACATACATAATACATGCACTCCTGTTTTGTAGGTATAACACACATATACAGAGAGAGGAGAGAGAGGAGAGAGAGAGAGAGAGAGAGAGAGAGAGAGAGAGAGAGAGATAGATCAGCCTCTTACATATTCAAAAGAAAGACATAAAAAAAAAAAAGAAAAGAAAACATTAACAGTATGCAACAGCTGCTAAACCAGCATTCTTCACTCTCAGCCATGGACTCTGACATTACCACAGAGTCAACCGAGTCTGCCTCTGCTCATTAAGCCAAGGGTCACGGAGCCATTGGTGTCAGTTGCATATGACTTCATGCAGAGAGGCTGCTAAGCTAGGCTTTCTCACTGGGAGCCAAGGCCACCAGCATAGCAATGGCTGCATACTGGGACTGCATCGGGTGACTACTATAAGACTGCAGCTCCCTCACTGGGTACTGCATCACGGTGAGTGACTTACTATAGATGGAACTGATTTCTCAGGTGCCTTCTAGTCCTGACCAACCAAGGTCTCAGATGGACAACCCTGCGGTATCATTGAAGTAAGGGACTTCCCTGAGACACTGCTGTGTACAAGCACCAACAAGATGGCCAAGCGTCTGCTTCTCTGTGGTCCTGCCATTTGGGGCTCTGAGAAATGGGAGTCAGCCTTCCCCTGCCATAAAGACAGGCTCTGTCCTAAGGGTTTCTGATCCCTTTCACGGGCATTTACATGCACTTCCCTGTAGAGGAGATAGAGGAGACTCTGGACCATAATGATAGCAGGATGCTTCAACATGATGACACGGTTGGGTGCTATTCCAGAGAATCTTCAGCTGTGACCCACCCCCAATCAGCTGTGACCAAAGGGACAGACCTACTTACAAGACAAAATGAAACCAGGCATCGGACAGGATGGATTGAAGATCGGAGGGTCTCAGCAGGAAAATGGCAATGCCCTGGGATCAACAGAAAAGAGAAGCTTGGCCCTCTTCCTGCCCTTCACCCAGGGGTCTGGGAAGTACTGCTCCAGTGGGGATTCAGGCAGGGCTGTGTATGTGACAGCTCAGCTGGAGTCCAAGGGTTGAGTGTGGAAGCTGACCTGTGCTCAGAGGGCATCATGAGCCTCAGTGAGGGTAAAGCTCCCACAGGCTTCTCGCTCCCATCCTCAGCCCAGAAACTGCACAGCCACAGTCACTATAGCTGCCCATGAAAGGTGGCCTAATTTTCCAGCCCCTGAGCTTTTGTGCCTGCTGCTTATCATGACCTCCCTACGATGAAGCTTCCACCCCTCCTCCCACTCCCAGATAAGTCATCTTCCTCCCTATAAACACCATTCTAATCCACCTTACAGCCTAGATGTTTGTGACCATTAGCTCCCTTATCAAACTGATCTTAAGAAAGGCAAACTTCCCCATCCCTGGCACACAAACCCCAGTGTCCCATATACAAAGGCTCAATATACAGTCTCATATACAGACTGATTCACTGGCTGGTTAAATGGGTTAAGCAGGTAGATACATGAGTGGGTGAAAGGGTGAGTGGATAAATGGATGGACAAACATGGAAAATGGCTGAATTAAAAGAAAAAAAACAAATATGGTGCCTAGGTTATGTAGAGTTTGGATTGGATGAATGAGTGACT
Source organism: Mastomys natalensis (assembly GCA_021653895.1). Lineage (NCBI taxonomy): Eukaryota > Metazoa > Chordata > Mammalia > Rodentia > Muridae > Mastomys > Mastomys natalensis. The sequence continues at coordinate 117,327 of JAJTUV010000598.1, forward strand.
GGGTAGATGGTAAGAGTCAGGTAACAAGATGGTAGAAATTGAGAAGGAAGAATGATAGATCCAGAGTAGCATGAAGGATAGATACATGGTGGACAACTTGACAGATGAATGGAGGAGGGGATGGAGCAGGTACAATGGGCCTGACTTACTCATACTGTACTTAGGAACCTAAGACCTAAAAAGGAAACAGTTTCCCGAATCCCCTACAGTAGAGGCAGTGCAGGCTAGAGTGGAGCCAGCCCTGCTCCTACCCTGCTGGCCTCAAGGGGTATTCCAGAAGGACATAGAAACATACTCACCTCTTTCACAGAGATGCATGTGGCCCAGATAAGAACAAACATCCTCCCTAGGAGCTGAAGCCAGCTCATCTTGTGTGTCAGAGCCAAGGGGTGTGGGAGATCCTGGAAGCAAGGGAAGAGGAGGTGAGGGTGAGGAGGGGAGAGGGAAGGGCAGCACCAGCTCTGGAGGACCCAGGCTGTATATGCATGCATGCTGGACCCTCAAGATGGACCAGGGGCCACTGTAGAACTCCATCTTCTAACCATACCTGCCCTACCCTCAGTGGGAACCCAGAACTTTGCAGTAAGGACAATGCACTATGTGCTAACAACCCCACATCCACTATCAGACACTCAAAAGGGCTTCCTCACAGTTCAGTGAAGCCGAGACTCTGCAACCCCACTAACAGGTAGGAAACTGAGGCCCAAAGAAGTGGGGAAGCTTTCCTCCACCCACTTTCTGCCACAACAGGCAGTTAGTCTAGGCCCACATAGAAAGCCTGGAGGGCCTGGGGTTCCTTAATCCCCAACTCTCTCCCAGTAAAACTCTCCCTGGATCTGTGCACCCACAGTTTGGCTAACCATTCTATTCATTGGGAACTCTGGATAATAATTGAATGACAGCATGAAAATCCCTTATATCTAGGCCTCAGTTTCCCCATCTCTACATGGGACAGTTCCAAGATCCTCAGACCTTCCCACCCCCACCCCATCCCCGGGATATTCCCCATACCTCATCTTCCCGAGGACGATAGTAAGAGACAAGAGTCAGGGTGATGTTGTAGAAGAAATAGAAGCAGAAGGACAAGAAGAACATGTACTTGGCAAATTTCTTCCATTTCATATGCAGCAGCGTATGCAGAGGCTCCAGGGTCAGCATCTCATGCCGGTTCTGGGATACAACATCCCATGGGGGTGAGGCAGGCAGAGAAGGACCATTTTCAAAAGGCCCATCCAGAACCCAGAGGCAGCAAGGCCAGTGACAGAAGACTCCAGTCATCGGGAGCAATGGACGGGCTTGGTGGAAATGCTGGAAGGGGTAACTCCCAGCTCCCAGGGCTCCTTTTTGGGGGCAGCCAAATGCTGCAGGGGTCTGGGGTCTCCCAGGAGAAAGGGCGCTGATGCACAGCAATGAATGGAAACTAGAAGGAGGTTCCAGTATCCCTGTAACTTAGGACATCCCCTGAGCCTTTCTTGGCTCACCTCTTTATCTCTATCACAACCTTTACCCACCCTGCTAAACAGGCTACTGTGAGGGTTCAGGGCGGAGACCTGGCCCACTGCCTCACTCCTCGAAAGAGCTGAAAACCATCCAAACTGACCCTCAGTCTTCACCTCCAGCTATGTTAGCTTTCCTCTCCCACCTCCTCCTGGAAAGGTCCTGATGGCTCAAGATAGTGAGCACCATCTGACCTCATGTGTACTCAAGTTTAGAGGAAGAAAGGACTCTAAGCCAGGCCAGGATGAGTTGGGGTGTGCAAGATCAATACCACACACCTCTTCATTGCCTCCAAATTGCTTGGGATTCTGAAGACAGCCCCTTACCCTTAGCTCTATTATTCACTGTTAGCCAGAAACAAAAGAGATAGCTTCTATCTGGCCCCTGCTCTCTGTGCCAGACTCCATCACCAAGATAAATCACCAATATGGGACTTAAGGGACTCTGACACAACTGTTCCCATGGTCCTCAAGCCCCGGCCTGAGGTCCAGCCCTCACTCTTTGCTCCTGCCAACCTGCCTGGGAGACCCACATCAATGTTGGTGTTGTAGACGATGATTTCCAGCACAGAGTTATCTGTCGTGGTGTCCACATTGGTGAGGTCATAGAGTGAAGATGACACGGGCCCATAGGCCCAGTCCGTGAACTTCCTGGACAGGCTCCGGAGAGGCTTCTCCTTGATCTCACGGCTGAGGATGTACTTCAGGATCTGGGGACAAGAAGAGGGGTAATGGGGCTTGGGGACAACAGGCCTGGACCATCCAGAGGCAGGTCAGCGCAGAATAGGTTCCCATCCAAAAGGGTATGAGTGCCACCTCTGCCTGGAGCTATGACCCTGAGTTCTAGCTATATCTGTAAAATAAGAGTGAGGTTCACAGTTCTTGCCTTCTCACAGAGTGTGAGAGCCCTTTTGACACACTGCAGAAAGCCAAACCATCAGCGAGTAGGCCCCCAAACCAACTGGGCTCCAGTTCAGTCAAGAATCCAAGAACTGACCATTTTTAGAGGTCATTTCTATGAGAGCTGAACTGGAAGCTCTCTGTTTCTCTGCTCCTCCACTCCACCCTCAGTCTAGACTTTACAGCCAGGCTGGTCACTCTGGCTGAACCAGCTGTGACATCAGGCACCAGCCTTCTCAAAGAGGACCATGAAGCCCACTTCTAGGTCAGAGGTCCTCAAATTCTGCTGTATGTTAGGGTCTCTGAGGAGTTTTTTCAAAACACACAACCAACTACTAAAACTTCAGATGCAGGGAGAAACCTGGGAAGCGTTTTGTGAAGCTCTCTGTATGAGTCCCCTGTACAGGAGGGGCCACTGCTCTCCATCTTTCCACTTCCTGAAAGCCAACCCATCAATCACCCAAGGTTGGGGATACAGCTTCCAGGGGCATGAACCCAAAACCCAACAAGAGAGATCTGTTGGGAGGACTCTCACACAGCCCCACTGCATCTCCTGCCACAGCCCAGGCAAACAGCTCCTGCATCCTAATGAGTAAAAGCCCAAGGGCAGGTCTGAAGCTTGGACATGGCTGAGTCCTCCATTCCCAGCATGGCAGCCAGTTGGGTGACATCCAAGAAAGTTTTCTACAAGACACTGAATAAAGGAGAGGACTCGGGAACTTCCTGGTGGGTAACTTCCTTAGACAAGCCTTGATGAAAGCATCAGGGTCCCAGGGCCATCTTCTCTGGGCTGGGGTAGCAGGGAGCACAGATAAGAGTGGTGTGCAGGAAAAGGCTCATGGAAGAAACAAGACCCACAAATACCCTCTGACTCTCCTCAGAACCCCTACAAGCTACAACCCTGGGAACTGGCAGAAGAGGTTTGGTCAGACACACAATTCTCCCTCTGTTAAAGCTGTTGTTCATCTCCCCCGCCCTCTACAAGGGAATAAAAAGGTCCCTTGTGGGCTCCAGCCCTGGCCTGACCTCGGGGCAGCTGACTAGGAGAGGTACGAGGATACACAGCTGGAATTGTTCAATAGGTGCCAGCTATCCAATGTCCTTCCACAGTCTTCCAGAAGCCACACTCCACTCCCAGGAACTATTCCCTGAGAAGAACTTTGATAACATCCAGACCACAGCTGTAGCCACAGATAAACACATCGGCCTGTCCCAGCTTTGGTCTTTGCAAGGTGCTCAGATCAGCCTGGAGTTCTTTAACCACATCACACGGCAAAGGGGCCCATATAACCACACCCTGCTGGAGAAGAGGCCTAGCCAACACACTAAAGTCCTCCTATGGCCAGGAAGAAGAAGCCCATTGACTGTGGCCCCAGAGTAGCCATTCTGGAACCACTGCCCCCAGAAGAAGCAAGCCTGAAGGACAGACACTCAGCCTGTGGTTGAGTGTCACCACTCAAGAATGCTCAACCACAAAGCACCTGAAATATTGCATCACCTTGGCCTTAGGGATTCCCCAGTCTGACCCCACCTAGGTAGTCCCAGGAAGAGAGAATGAACTCTGGAGTATGGGACTGATATCTTAAGGGTGGACCACATACTGGATTTCACTGAGCCACCACTGCACTTCCAGACCTAAGCTGCAACCTTCCCAGAGATGTGGCTGGGGCCTGTGGGATCCTCAGACGGGCATCATGCTTCCCCAACCCCCACAGCCGCTGCAGGGCCCCACCTCAGCCTTGCCCATCTTGGCAGCCAGCTGCAGCGGCGTGAGCCCATCATTGTTACGCATGGTCTCCAGCTCCCAGTTGCCACTCCTCAGCAGGATCATGTCATACATCCGCTTAACAAAGTCATTCTGGGTCTTGAAGTCCTCAGCCACTGTCACCAGGGCGTGCAGGATGTTGTTTCCCCGAGAGTCCTGGGAAGTGATGTCTGTCTGCTCGTTCTCCATCAGCAGCTCCACAATCTCAGGCTGGTTGGTACATGCTGCCAAGGCCAGGGGCGTCTCACCTGGGGGAGGGGAGTGACTGAGCTCAGTTTCTTCATAGGCCAAAAGCAGTATCCTCCAGGCCCCAGGCCCGGAGGCCCGGATGCTGGCCATCACAGCAGCACTGATCCCTGAGGCTCTCTGAACACCTCCCCCTTGCTCAGTGAAGACTGAAGTGGGTTCACACCCATAGCCACCTGTGCTCCCCGCTCCCCACTGGCCCTCCAACACTCTGCTCAGCGGAGGAGCAGACATCCCCGCTACCCCGAATGAGAACTCTAATACCAACACACCTCACAAAGCCCTCCCTGTTTTGAACTCCTCTCATCCTCTCATCCATGCTCACCCCTCTCCTGTCACAGTGGCCTTCTTACTCCAGCAAGGGGCATTCTCTAAGCTCAGGGTCTTTGTACACACTGTTCTTGCTTCCTACAGCTGTTCTTTGTTGCTTATTCCCAGTCTTTGCTCAGATCCCACCTTCTCCGTGACTCACTCTCAATACCCTATTTAGATTTCCACCCACCCAGACAAAACTCTGGTTCTTCTTCCTCTTTTTACTCCCACCTGTGCCCTCTCTTTATTCCACCCAATAAATGTTTCCCAACACTGGCTGTAATTAGGTCCTGGGCTGGGCAATGAGGACACAAGACTCACTGAGCAAGAAGTTGTCCTCAAAGATGCCCAGACTCATCTAGTCCTGCTGACTAAAAAGCTGAAGGTGGGGAAGATGGTTCAGTGGATAAGACTGCTTGCTGCAAAGCATGAGGAGCTGAGTTCAAATCCCCAGCACCATGTAAAAAGCTGGACATGGCTGGCACCAGGGCAGGGACAAATAGTTTATGGGGCTTATTGGCCACCAGCCTAGTTCCACCAGATTCTGTCTTAAGGGAAAAGGATAAAAAGTAATACAGGGGGACACCAGATGCCCCCCTTTGTCCTCTGTGCCCACATTCACATACACTTCACATATAAACCGTACATAAAAAAAAAGACGAGAAAAACAGAGCAGTGACAGCAGGCCCAGTGGGCCTTCCTACTGCCCATCCTGACTGTGATGGTGGTAATATAAAAATAACAGAACTGTACACTAAAATGGGTGGATTTCAATAACCTAAAGTACACATTTTTTTAACACAAAGAATTTGTAAAGGCAATGTGAACATTGTAAGAAGAGGGAGAAGCATGTGTCAAATCTAACCTCCCACCAAAACACACACCACATGCACACATACAGACATATGCACACACATGCACACACAAGAACACATATATACATGCACACTCACACATGCACGCATACGTCCACATACATGCACACACACACACACACACACACACACGTCTTTGTTCTTTGCAGGTTGAGCCCTACTGCCATCAAGCAGGTAGCACTGTCAGGCAGGCTCTTCCACCCAGTGGGACTCAGCACCAACCCAGTCTTAATGCACATGCCGGAGGAGACTGTCTTGTAGCACCCCCGTGTGGCAGGGCTGGTCGCAGCAGAGCACAGGACAGAAAGCCCTTCTCCCTCCCCCATTTTCCACTCCTTTGGTAGGCATCACCTACCAAAATAGAAGCCTTCATGCTGGTATTTGGGGTTGAAGAAGACCCCCTTGGCGTGAGCGTTGACGTCAGCACCCGCTGCTATGAGCACTGCTGTGATGTCTCCCTGGCGCCGCTCGATGGCGATGTTCAGTGCTGTCTGCCCTGCAAACAGTCGGCATGGATGCTCAAGGGCCTGACAACCTAAAGCTGATCTTGGAGTCCCTTGACCCCAGGTGGCAGTAGCTGACTGAAAATACTAAGGGTGTAGATACCATGTGTGGAGACACCATGTTGACACCAGTTGAATTCTAGGAAAGCAGGAATGAGCTGCACCCCACAATGGAGAAAACCAGGGCAGGGGTGGCTACAACCTGCTTGCTGCAAGAGCAACAGCAAGGGCTAGGTAAAGAGGCTAGGGAAGACTGAGAAGAAGGATTTGTGGCCAGGACAGAAAAACCTTACTACAGGAACAAATAAGGTTGGTATATTAACTCTATCAAAACCGTGGTAAACCTCTGCAGGGGTGGGGAAATCGACCATGAGAAACAAACTCCATCCTTGCCCTCAAAAAGACTTCACTAAGCAGACAGGGACAGGAAGATCACAAGTTCAAGGCTATCTGGGCTGTGAAGTAAGTTCAAGACCAACCTGAGCAACTTAGTTAGACCCTAACTCAAATGTTTTTAAGAAGAGATGGAGACGTAGCTCCATGGTAAGACACATCCCAGTACCACACCCCAAAATTAAAGGGATCTTGTGCCAGCAGTAGCGAGACCATAGGACCCTGAACTATAAACAAAAAGAAAGACAAGTACAGAAGGTTAGAAGGGGAGAAGAGGCAGAACAAGTAAGCCTCAGACTCTGGTCTAAACCTCTGCAGGACTAATGGCAACTCTCAAGTGACAGGCTGAGAACAGGCTATGGCTCCCTTTCTCTCTGTTAGTTCAGCAACCAATCACAGCAATTCCTCCCTGGGGGTCCTGCCCCTCCTCCATAGTGCCATGACTTTCCCTTTTGAAAGTCTGTAGAGTTCAAACAGTAAATCAAGATTACTTTCCCCATGAGGAGGGTTAAAGACCCCCATCTGAACCCGCAACTGGAAAAGCTGAGGTGTTTACACCCCCTGGCATGTCAGCAAGATATGAAGACGTGATAATGAACTTGTCATCACTTCTGCTAACTGTGACAAGCTGTTTACTGACTCCAAAGACTCGGGACATAGCCTGTTAACAGCTCACAGTGTGTTTCCTGGTCAGGGAAACAAGGCACTAAATTATATTCCCTGGTTCCACAAAACCAGACTGAAATGGGACTGATGATATCACTCATGACTTTGAGGCTGACTGTCGGCTTTGCTGGTCCCTACACGGCTCTCCAGCCTCATCTCTGGGCTTCTCCTTCCTTGTTTGTTTGCTTGCTTGCTTGCTTGCTTGCTTTGTAGTTCTTGGGAATCTAGCAGTGTCTTGCACATGCTAGGGAAGCTCTCCTCAATTGAATAACATCCCCAAGCCGTGCAGTCTTTCTCCTGTCAAATCCACCAAGCCCATGCCCATCTTGGGGCTCTTACCCTGACCCTGCTCTGGATTCTTCCCATCAGGTAAGCATTGGTCAAGCAACCACTGTACGGTGGCTCACCCCAGTCACTTCCTGCCACATGACATCATCTTTCCCTCTGTTCCTGGCGTATTCTGTCTAAAGTCGCATTTTTAGAGCATCAACGTTTCCTGACTTGTTCACCCATGCTCAGTATTATTTACAGGGAAAGGGAAGGCTGAGATGGGTGCCTACTACATATTTGGCTTCTCAAGAGCCAAAGTGCCTCTGTGAGGCAAGATGGGCTGTATCTGAAGCCACACCCACCTTAGGAAATCCCAACCTCTCCCCCTTAGGTTGCCTCTGTCTCCAGGTACCTTCATAGGCCTCTTCCGTGTACTCGGCGTTGATAAACCTATCCAGGATGTCATTCTCCTCCGCGAAGGCAAGCAGAATCCGCACGATCTCTTTGGTGTTAGGATTGATGTTGAGCAAAGCCTTCATCAGGCAGGTCTTCCCAGTGTCTGAGGCTGTCAGCTTGTGCATGAGGAAGTCTGCAGACGGTCAAGGATAAAGGCAGGGGCAGGAAGGGCAGACAAAACAGTGAAAGCTGCAGCCTCATACCTCAGAAGCATGCCCTCTCGCCTGTACTGGGGGCCCCCCAGCCCTATACTACCAGATCCTCTTTCTTCCTCTCTCCAGCCCCTCCTCCAGCTCCCTTCCTAGTTTGTTGTTCAGGGCCCTCTAGCTCTGTTGAAATCCTTATCCAAGGCCACCTGCTCTCCAAGCTCGGCACCTTCTCTCTGGAGGAGAGACAATGTTACCTGCAGCCTGGCTGCCCATGTTGGTGCCAAAATCTCCCTATCACTCCTCGTGGTCTAAAAGAACATCTCATCATCTCCCAGAAACCTGCTCCTCTCCTTAATCCCAGACACCTATGAACCCCCATAGCCTTTTAATTCCTGTCAATGCTGGAAGAACTCTTCCCCCTCCCCTAGGCCTGCTTCAGGGTCCCAACACTGAATAGCAACCCTCTCCAGACTTGCTCCACATAGTAGCCAGACCACGCCTTCTTCCTGCCTAAACCCATCCTGACTCCCCACGGCCCTCTAAGTCAAGCACAAGATTGGTATCCCAATATCCAAGGTGTCTCATGCTCCAGCCCCACAGGAGATAGAGCAGGGGCCAAGCCAAACCAACCAGGGTCCCTGGGGCCTGCACTCTATGCCAAGCCGGGCACTGACCAGGCACATCCAGGCCACGACGCCGTCTGCAGAGCTCCTGAAGATCCTGCAGGAGCTCTCGCAACTCCCGGACGCAGCCCTCGGACACAGCCGCGAAGATGCGCTTCTTCAGCCGCTTCTTCTTCTGCCTCTGTTCTTCCTTGGCCAGGTTTGCGCTAAGACCAGAAGATATTGCGAATTCATCCTGTGTTTGCCTCCACTCCTACCCTCTTCTCCTCCACCACCAGAGTTCCTGGCTTCCGGGCCACTGCTCCAACCCCTATGCCTCCCATGTCTTTGGCGACGCCCATGTTTGTGTTCCATGTTTGATCAAGGTCCCCTTGCAATCCATATGCAATCACATTGATCAAATTACACCTGCATACACGTGGGGATGATCAAGAAGGATATATGTCTATTGTAGCCATTACTTTGAAATATGGAACTAAAGAAAGAGAAAGCTCCCTTTCATCTCCATATCTGAACTTTTCCATCTATCCCTCCTTGTCCCCACACTCCAAACAGACTATTACTATAATGTAGATGTGTCTCTTTCACTTGTATGTGTTCTCACAAAAATGCATACTGATGTTCTATGTGAATAGATTTTATTTTATTTATTTGTGAATAGATTTTAAATGTATACAATTGTGTAACTTGTGCTGAAGTCCTTATTCTTTTGTGTATTGAATGTTTTATAATGAACAGAAATCATTTTATAATTTACTGATCTTTCACTCTGCTCCACAAAATGTCACATGCCACAACCATAGCCCAGGCCTCCAGATGTTTGTCCCAACTCCCCAGAGATGATGGCTTCTTTCTCTTTCCTGTGCAGCCACGCCTGTGATGCACCGCCCCCCCCTTTCTGAGATCAGTGAGATAGGAGGAAGGGGCACACTTACCTTGGACTGTTGGGGTTAGATGGGGTCTCTGTCACATCATCCTGAGGAGACTGAGGGGAGTCCATGTCATCACAGTTGCCAGGGAGGCTGGAGATGGAGAAGAAGGAAGAGAGTAAGACAAATTTAGAAATGGACAGTGTTACTATGCCACCACCAGGCCCAGCCATGTGTTCAGGCCAGCAGCCAGTACTCACCACTGCCGGATGTTGGAGTCCATCGGCTTGGAGAAGATGGGGGGAGAGGTCTTGGTAACAGTGGGGTTGGGCTCAAATCCTTCTATCTCCAGGAAGAAGTGTGCACTGAGGGGACACCCAATCAAGGCCATTAGAACTTGGGCAGGGCCTATCTGCCTGTGTCCTGCAGCCTTGCCACAGAGGATCCACTCATACTGAGTCCTAGCCTTTGTGCCATGTGTCCTAACCTAGCCCTTCCAGGATGGAGTAGACTCTGGGTTCTAAGCTGAGTCTAAATGACTCTTGCCTCTAGAAGTACTGTGTGGATGAGCCCACGGGATCACTGAGCACGGCCCAGCACCTGAGGATTTGCAGCTGTCCCCAAGTGTACAGTCTTTCAAAGATAGGAATGTAAAGACAGAAGCTGGGTTTCCCATCTCCATCCAGCTGTGCCTAGAACATGAGCCTAAAGGCAGAGCCTTTTAGAGGGGGGGCTTCTAGACTCAAACCCACACAGGCTTCCAGCAACTTCAGAGGAAGGGCCAGAGTCACCCTGGCTGCTCTTGCTGCCCATTCGCCTCTTTATCACAACAGGAAATGGACTAAGAAAGCCAGTCTAGGGCAGGGAGCTGGGGGCCTGGGCTGGGGATCCTCCACTAAGAAGAAAAACCCAACCCAGGCATGGTGGCATATACCTATAATCTCATAACTCAGAAGGTTGAGTCAGGAAGATCATAGATTCAGGGCCAGCCTGTGCTACATACAGGACTATCTCTAAATACACACACACACACACACACAACACACACACCAACACACACACACACACATATATATATATATATATATATATATTATTGTAGTAATGACTCTCATCAGGATAGCAAGCAACACCAAACAGTGCAAGAATTGGGACAGTCAAGGAAAGAGAACTAACATACTGCTGTAGATAATATAAAATAGCACTGCCTCTTGGAACAGTATAGGCACCTCAAAACTTTTAAATTAGAACTTCCATTGATCAGCTCTAGGATCTGAAGGTCTATAGCACAAGAATCCAAGCTAGCTCCCTACAGGACACTGCATATACACGTTATTACATCACACTTCACAATAGCACATGTAGAGTCAGCCAAGCTGCCCACAAATGAACAAATAAAATACGGTTATAAGATGGTGTTCTCAAAAAGGAAATGATTTTTTTTTAACTTTCTTCTTTTCTTTCTAGGAGGAAGTCACAGGGAGAGGGAATGGACCTGGGAGGTCTGAGAGGTGAGTGTGACAAAGGTACATTACGTGGAATTCCAAAATAACCAACAAAAATACGATATTGGAAAAAATAAATAAAATGATTTCCTATTCAGCCATGAAGAATGGGATTCTGTATCATTTTCAGGAAAATGTATGGAACTGAAGATGAGCCTGCTAAATGAAATAAGCCAGACTTAGAAACACACAATATAGAAAGGACACATTAAACTACAAGTGGAAATGCTAGGGATACAGAAGGATAATGATAATAGGAGGAGAAATAAGAAGAGTAAGAAGGGGCTGGAGAGCTGGCTCAGCAGTTAAGAGCACTGACTCTCTTCAGAGGTCCTGAGTTCAATTCCCAGCAACCACATGGTGGCTCACAGCCATCTGTAATGGGATCTGATGCCCTCTTCTGGAGTGTCTGAAGACAGCGACAGTGTACTCACACACATAAAAAAATAAAAATAAAAAAATAAACCCTTAATAATATATAAATAAATGAATCTTTAGAAAGAGTAAGAAGGATTCAGGAGAGATGGTTCAGCAACTAAAAGCATTGGCTGCTCTTCCAGAGGACCCAGGTTCAATTCCCAGCACCCATATGGCTCACAATCATCTGTAACTCTAGTCCTAGGGGATTCTGTACCCTCCCTCTTCTGGCTTCTGTGGGCACTTTACACACATAGTGTACAGACACACATGTAGGCAAAACACCTATATGCATAATAAATCTATTTTCACATACAAATAAATGTTCAAAATCTATTTTTTAAAAATAGCAAGAGGGGCTGTGATCAAAGTACATTATGTACATTGCATGAATGTCATAATGACACCCCTAACTTTGCAACTGATATATGCAAGCAAAAAAAATTAATTGGAAAAAAATGAAAAAGAAAGGAGGGAGAGGGCTCAGAAAACATTGCCAGTCAGTGGGGGAAAGAGACAAGACCACGGCCAGCTTTCTCTTCAGGCTTCAAAGGATTGGGAGACACATGCTACCTCAAGAAAAGCCAGACACTGCCCAAGACCTGCCAGCCACAGCTAGCCACACTCACAAATGCAGACACACATGACCTTGGACACCCCAGTCACACAATGTGAGGTGAGTGTCCAATGACACTAAGGTGAGGATCAGCTGAGGGTGAACTCAGTTGTGATACACCCAGCCCTGCAGCTGCTGCAGCAACACTGCAGCTGGCCACATGACCCATCCAGAATGCTGCCTGCCTGGCTTCAGGCACATGGTCCTCCTAAACACTTTGCTGCCTGAGTCTTTCCCAGGCCCAGAACAAAGGATGCTCCAAAGTGCAGTTCCACCCATCTCAAATTCAAAAAGAAGAGCAGCAGGCTGTGACCAGGGCCCCAGTCTACAGGCAAAGCATCTGAGGCTAAGGATGAGTAAGCACCTTCCCCTAGAGCAGACTCCAGTTGGCCATAGAAACTGCTTCCCACTGCCCAGGCTAGTAACTGGCACAAGGATGCACATTGCTCTGCTCTGCTCTCAGCTTAGTCCTCTGGACCTGCTTGCAGCCAAATCCACTGCAAGGGTTAGTTAGCTAAAAGGAGGCTATCCAATTAGGGCAATTAGGAAAATCCTGGTTGGCCTGGGAAGTCCTCTCCTCACTTTAGGCACAGACAAGATGAAATCTCATCATTAATCCAGGAAGAAGGGATAAATGGAGCAGAGAACACACTGGCTCTCCCCCTCCTAGCTTCTGACCATCAAGAGAACCATCTGCCAGGCATAGTGGCTCACACTATGGAGCGCTCAGACAGTTGAAGCAGAAAGATTGTTCAAGGTCAGTCTGGGATACTGGTTAAGAATCTGTTGCAGGAGTTGGGGGAAGAGAGAAACAGAGAAAGGACAGAGGGAGGAAAGGAGGGAGGGAGAGATTGAGATTCTGGCCTTAGCTAAGAGCAAATACTTCAAAAGAGATGAAAATATCAAAAGAGAAAACAAAGGGAGAAGAAAATCTTTGACTGGGACTCAAAACTTGAGTTCTGGTCTGTATCCGCCTCCAGCTGGGCACTCTCCATCTTTAGATCAGGAATCCTCAACTGATGGGATACTGATTAGGCTGACTGATGATTCCCAGCTACTCCAAGATATCCACTTATAGGCTATTCAGCTGAGAGGGACATTGGAGGTCAACCAGTCAGATGACCATACCCTGAACTACCACTCCACTCTGGGAGCCTGACTCAGAGGTCCCAAGCACATCCACTAACACTCAGCCTCAAGACATCCTGGTTGAGAATTGCTAGAGTTGCTCCATACAGAGCTCCAAACCCACACCCATGGCTTTTCTCCAAGAAATTTGGTCTGGTCTTCCCTTGAGCCTACACTATCTTTGAGGCTGCTTTACTCACAGATACTTATCAAGTACCTGCAGTGTGACAGGCAATGGTCCTGTAGCTATTTATGATAAAGGCAGGCTCCCTTCTTTTCCAGACCTGCTATTCCAATGAGTTGATCAAAACTGGCTTCAAGGCAAGATTGATGCATAGCACAGATAGGCCATTTCATTCTTTGCTCTAGACAATACGTTATCATCCAGCTGTAAGTTTCCCATGGCAGGCACTATGATGATAATATCCTTGAATTTCCAGAATCAACCTTGATTCCGTACCAGTGGTCCTGAAACTCAGAAGACCCCATTGAAAAAATGTATGGGTGGATAGGTGCCCATAGGGTCCCACAGAGATTGAACTGCCAACCAGACAGCCTGCATGGGACTGATGTAGGCCCTCTGCACATATGTAACAGTTGTGTAGTTTGGTCTTCATGTGGGACTCCTAACAGCAAGAGCAGGGGCTGTCTCTGATTCTGTTGGCTGCCTTTGGGATGCTTTTCCCCCTACTGAGCTGCCCTATCTAGCATCAACAGGAGATGATGTGCTGAGTCTTACTACAATTTGATATGCCAAGGCTGGTTGATATCTATGGGAGGCTTCCTCTTTTCTGAAGAGAAAGGGAGGAGTGGATGTTGAGGAGGGGAGGAGGGGAGGACTGGGAGGAGAGGAAGGAGGGAAAATTTCAGTTGGGATGTAAAATAAATAAATTTATTTATTAAAATTTAAAAATAAAAAAGAAAGGATAGGTAATGAGTGAGAAGTATTCAAGTGGAAGGAATAATGGCTGGTCAGACAGAAGGACAGATGAGCTAATAGATGAATAGTGGGTAGATGATAAATAATAAAAGGGTAGATAGATGGATGGGTGGAAAGATAATAAGCAATCAAGTAGATAAGTGGAGAGGTCTGTGGATAAGACCAATACTTAGACAGATCAATGGTGGAGCCCGAATCCTCCCTGTGACTGGCTGTGCTCCCAACTGCTGAAGCTCTCACCTTCTCCCAGCCCCTCCTCAGTCTTACCACACAAAGCTGAAGTGGGCTCTTCTGCCACTTCCCCACCAGGTCCCATCTTCTCTTGGACTCCTCCAGGAGATCAGGAATGGCTCCAAAAGTCACATCATGCAAGTACTCAGCACCCAGGCCCAAAACTGAGGGCCCCGAGAAGGAAGAGAGCATCATCTCACTGCGCAATGGCCTGGCTGGTGCTGAGCCTCTGGGGCTCCCTCATTGGTTCACATGCTCCCTCATCCCTTGCCTGACCCCTCACTGACTCATCCACTCACTCAAAACTAATTGTCAGTGTATGTAACTAAGGGGATACAAGAGGACAGTTACACCTTCCAGGGACACCCATCCTCAGAGATGGCAACCAGGGTTGACTATATGTCCCAGTGACCACATCAGTCTCTTCAGGGAGAGGCTGGGTTATAGACATACAAGAACAATAAAGGCCCTTATAACTGAGAACAGGAATGGAAGGCTCTGTGCTATGCTAACTGGGAAACCATATGCCATGGTTCTGGAAGAACCCTAAAGCAGAAAGAAGAATGAGAAATGCCTCCTAGGCTAGACAGGAAGTCTGTGACAGAAAAGGAAAACTTTGGAGCCCAAAGGACAAGATGTGGAGAGAGGAGAGATGACAGCCTGGCTGGAGAAGATCAAATGATTAGGCAAGGGCCTAACTCGCAAGGCGGGGCCTGACCCATGCCTGCCCTACTTGACACTATACAACCACATCCCACCCACCATCATAAGCACATGGTAAGGCCTGGACCATATGACATCCTGGCTCCTGCCTGCTGCAAATGTTGATTGTTTATTCCTTTGGTCTAGGCCAAAGGGTGCAACCTGGGTGTGGTTAACTCAGGTGCACAGACAGCTGTATATCATTTCTCCACCATTTCTGTCACTGTGAAGAGACAAATACAAGACCAGGAAGCAACCTGAGGTAGATAGGGGCTTGTCTACCATCTGCTTTGACCCAAGAAATGTTCAAGTGTCTGAACTCCCCAAGGCCAGCTCTCTGACCCTGTATGTCACCATTGCTTAGGGCCCAATAAGGAAATCAATGTGGCAACTACTCAAGGAATGATATGATGGCTCAAGAAAACTCCCAGGTCCAAAGATCTCTCCCTTCTGTAGACCTGTAGACCGCCCTGGAGTCCTTCAATTCTCCCATTAGTTCAAGCCCCCTGGTGACTGGCATTGTACTCTGTCTTCAGATGTAATTTAGCCTTTATTTTCCTTCTTCTCCTTAGAACTACATCTTATCCTCGTTCTGATTGGAAGGCTCAAACCTTCACATGAGGACCCTCAAAAAGTCACTGGGACCACCATTTCAGGAGACAAAGTCACACCTCACACCACTGGCTGGGCCAGGCAGTCATTTAACCAGTAACTCTGAACCTGAAACTTAAGTTCATGAACAGACATGGGCTTCAAAGCAAAAACAAAAAAATTAAACAAACAAAAAACAAAAAACCCAGTTCAGCTGGCCTGATGTAGAAAAACCTGGGGTTTTTTGTTTGTTTTGTTGTTGTTTTTTGTTTTATTTTGTTTTTACCCTGTCCACAATTCTTTCCTTATTACCAAATCTCTCCTGAAAGTAAAAAGGAGGGAGATCCAGGAAAATGGACCATATTGGCTTGGGTCAACTGTGTTTCTGCTACTTCTTGGATGGGTCCATGAAGTTCTAGGCTGCCCCCACTCCCATGCTACCTGTCTCACCTGAACTAGCTTTCTCTCCTGAACTCCAAGGTGGGAGCTCTGCTTGAGTGTCCTCTGGGCATCTCTCACTTGGTACTTCATACCTGAACTTGGCTCACTGCTCCTGTCCTTGCTTCTCCTTAGATGGGCTCATGACTGGTGTGAACCACCTTCCTTCTGAGTTAATGCACCAGAAGGGTAGATCTCCTGGCTCTTCCGTCTCTATTCTTGCCCCCAGGAAATCCTGTGACTAACTCCACTCTCATCTATCTTTTCCTGCATTTCTGACCACCCAGGCTCAGACCTCACCTTCTCCCAAAGCTTCCTCAGCGTCTCCCTGTCTGCACATCCTCCTAATGCATTGTCCACATGGGCCATTCAGAGCAACCTTTCCAAAATTCCTATCTCCCTATGCCCTTCAGGAAATCACCTGTGATGCCCCCCTCACCTGAGGATCATCAGGGCAGAAGAGGTAGGAAAATGAGCCATCCTAGACTATGGGCCACCCTGGTCCAGGGAAAGCACAGCTGAACAAGCCTCTTGGTCTAACTTGGCAGAACTGAGAGATATCCAATCAACGGAAGAATGAAAGATCGTCATGGAGATCTAGAAGGCTGTTCTCTGTCCCAGCATCCTCCATATCCTCAACTTGGAAGTGAGACAAAACCACTCCAGCCCTGCCCAGCTCCGAGGAGCACATTACAATCAAAATCATACGCTGAACACTGCCCATCCTGATGTGCTAACCACTTTGTCAGCATAATGGCAATTAACTGTGTCTTTTAAGTCAATGTCATTAGTAGTGCCCTCATATACAGATGCAACTCAACACAACTATAGTCATCTCAATCATAACCTCCATTTTCCCTCCAGTTGACTATGCCATGCATCTTAAGCCCTACAAAACACACAGCCATTGAAATACCCGAAGCTCAGCATGGTGCTACACACCTGCAATCCAGCACTCAGAAGGTTAAAGGATCCTAAGTTCAAGACTTTTTGACTATGTATCAAGTACCAAACCAGCCTGAGAAAAATAGCAAGACCCTGTCTCAAAAGAAAAAACTCAGCCAAAAGTATGATGTGCCCAGCTTGTTGATTGACAGTAGCCACGAGACAAATCAGGCATATACTGGTTAGCTATGATCCTCTTTATCCAGCTAGCCCAAAACATCTACCTTCTTCCTTGGGTGCCAAGATCCTCCTGTTTTAATGCCATCCCAAAACACATCCTTATCTTATATTTATAAGTTATGCTTTGCACAATATGGAATCCATCTCACCTTCTGATTCTCAGGCTTTCCCAATATCGCCCATCAGGCAGACGTGATTCCACAGTAGATTGAAAGCCATTTGTGTGAGAGAGAAAAACATGCCCACCTGAGGATCCTGACTACCTAGAATGACACCCACCTTTTTACTCCTGTTCTCAAGAATGGTTTCAGCAACTCTCATCCCTCTAAGGGTCTTTCTGAATGTTCTTGCTTCGGTGCTCCCTAACTCCCCAAGGAGACCCTCTTCCTATACCGTAGGTCATGAAGACCTCAGCAAAGGCACCTGGATATGCAGTGCTGTCCCTCCAATTATAACCAGCTTGTCATCAGGCCACCCCAATAACAGAGTCTTGAGTCTGGGGAAGCAAGGGATCCCTGGTGGGTGCCTCCAGTGTCCCACAGTGTACAACATTCAGGCCCAAGCCTTACCTCTTCTTGGTGGGGGTGAGATCTGCTGGCCTCTTCTCTGTCAGCACGGCAGGGTTCCCGCCGGCTGCGGTGGTTCTTTTGCCCATGAGGGGCACCGTCTCCTTGGAGTGGGCATTCATTGCTGGACCTGAGGCATATGCTGAGGTTGAGGGGTCAGAAGGTAACTTCTGGTGGCTTCATACTCTCACGGGATACCATCCAACTCCTCCCTATCTTTCCAGGCTGCCAGCCTTTCTTGGGAACAAGCAAACTGTTCCTGCAGTTTCCATATCCCTAGTTTCCAAAGCCCAGGAGAGGCCAGCATAGCACCCAGGAAAGGACCACCCGCCTCTAACCGCCCATCACCATCTCCTGCCATATTACTCTCTAGGCAGACTTACTTCTAAGACTTAACTTTGCTTTCTCATTGTCCCACCAAAGACTTTGAATTCAGATCCACTTGTCAAGGTCACAGAACCTTTAACTTTAACACTTAACAGGACTATCAATGTCACCTCCTTTGCTCTAGATGCTGCTCTGAATAGCACAGCTGGGGGCTTTGAATTTCTCAGCATCTGCTAGTAGTCTCTGCAGCTCGCTCCCCTTCTCTTGCTCTTCCCCCACAAGCTAAGCACAGCCAGACCTTGACTGGCACCCTATTGTAAGACACCTCTTACCTAGAAGAAACAGTGTCCCTTACCCTGGGATACAGAAGGCCAATCCTTCAGTCCAAACATGCTTTTCAGTATGGGCTGAGTTAGAAAAAGGTACTGATACACCTTCCAAAGAGACTAGGGAATGGATCTCAAAGGATGGTTTACAGACTGGGATGCAGCAGAGATGCCATCTGGGCTGGGGGCACAGTCTGTAAAGTGACCAGGGCTCAAAACAATCAGTGAAGGTCAAGGAGCAGGTGAAGCTGGAGACCCCGAATAAATTCATGGGAACCCCTGGCAGCAAAGGGCTTGGCAGCAGGCTGAGCCACACGTGAAGCCCTCAAGCATAACTTGGAAGCTGAGATAGATGCCAGGGAAGCAGGGAGCAGGGAAAGGTTCTGGGTTACATAGGCAACAGAGCCTGAAGGAGAACAGGCCATGGAGGCAAGAGAGACCAGTGACCCAGGTGCCAGGAGGAAGCTATTCTGAAGAGCACAGGGAGAGGGAAGAGGCTGCTAGCCATGAAGGATAGACATAGAAAGGCAGTGTGGACAAGAGGAGGGAATTCTGAAGTTAGGTGACCAACCTCAATGTAAGCCACCTCAGATAACTTACTTAGCTACAGAAGTAGCTCCAGCCCCTGCCTACATCCATCACAGCCAAAGCCAGATGGGTACTTATATTGCCTCTACCCAAAGCAATCAGTAGACATATGGGGCTAAAAAGGCTGTGCTGAGTCAAGAGCAAAAGTAGACAGAGGTGCCTCATTCTCCCTCATCCTCTGGATTCCTTCCTGAGAAATAGCTGAGTGGCCCCCTGATACCAATTGCTCCATCCTTCTTGTACTAGGGCCATGAGTGTGGGCTACTCTGAACAGCTGGGGCAAGTGGGGGTCAGGACAATCTGGACTCGGGCTCCAGCAGCTATAATTAGCTCCTGAGTCACCCTATACGCTTTGCATCCTTACCTGCTGGACTCTCTCCCTGCCCTGTGATCCAGCTCCTTCACCCAAGAAATACCATGTCACACCTGCCTAGGCCCTGATGTGGATTGAAATGGCCTGTCCAAGGGACACAGACCAGGCAGGGGCCAAAAAGAGACCTCCACGGCTGCTGTCTCAATACCTATAAGTGCCTGGGCGTGGTCACTCTTCAGTGCTAGGTTAGCTGCTCCGGTCTTAAACACCCATCACACTTCAGCCATGGAGATTCACATCCCTAAGGTAGCTGAAGGAGACACATGTCTCTCTTCCTGAGATTCCCAAACATCAGGGAAAGCTCCTGGGCCTATCAGAACCTGCATTATCTCCTCTGCCTGCTGTCAAAAGGAACCCCAGTTCTCCCTGCACCTTCCTGGGGCCCACAGGCAAAGGGCAGACATAGCCCAGAGGATTCCAGGCCTATGCTCTAGTCTTTCTGGGGGCACTAGCTTTCTCGGATGACAAGGATTTACCTGGCAGGTTCCAGATGATGGTGGCAGCCCTTGCTTTGAGATCACCGCATGTCTGGGGCCCAAAAACCCACCGTCGGGGAGGTGGCTGAGGTGGCCAGAGACTCTCATCGTAGACACAGAGATAGCTGACAGCTGGAATGAGGCATCAGAGGCAAAACTGGCTGGGCCACCTGCCCTCGGCACCAGGCAGGCCACACCCACCACCCACGTGTCCCGTGTGAGTCACCCCCACACCCACCGAGCAGCCTCACCCCGTAGGAGAAAAGGCAAGAAAGGCACTTGCTGTGGCACAAAGCTGTAGATCCGGTCCCAGCCCTTCACTCATACATTTGATCCTCAGAGGGTTTTAATGGCCTCAGTCTCCTCACCTGGGAAATGGGACCCATTATAGAGAACTTACTGAGCACAGCTGTCATGCAGAGACAAATATGATGGAGATAAAGAAGCGTCATAAGGAACCAAGATTACAACCAAAGGCTATCCTGGTGGCCAGCTGTAAGACTCGGCCTCTGTCTTTCAAAAATAATTCTTGGGATCAAACCCCTCAGAGACAGAGGAAGTCCAATGTTTCCCAACAGCTATTATGCATCATGGACCTTCTTGTGCGACAACCTCACGGCTTCCTGCCTCTGTGATCTTGGGCAAGTCATTTGTCCCAAGCCTGGGTTTCCTCACCTGTCAATCATACAAACCCATGTTGGAAGGTAGAGCATAAATAAGGGAGCGAATGGAGAGAGAGAGAACAAGGCCTGGAGTGAATTCATAACCTGCAACAGCCAGCTGTTACTGTCACAACCATTTGTTCATCCAGCAATAGTCTGTGTCGCTGTTCTTCAAGGTCAGAGCACTACAGGAAAACTCTGCACCCTCCCTACTTGCCCAAATGGCTTCTGGGAAAGGAGTGGAGTGTAACTTGACTCAGGAACTGCACACCTTCCGCAGGGAAGACGTGTAGGCAAGGCATGACAGGCTTAGGATGGAAGTCCTTGCTCCGTGACGGTACTGTTGGCTGATGCAGCAGGGACTTTCCCGACTGTTCCCAGGAGGCAAGATCCCAGATCCCTGATTACTACAACCTGCTAGGCCTGGGGAGGAAGAATGAGGCAGGGTCGGCTTCTGGGCCATGAGAGAGAAGGCCTGTGGCCAGGCCAGGCCAGAGCAGGCTTCAGGTGTGGCTTCCGTAGGGCACACACCAGCAGGTTAATCCAGGGAGACCTGCAGTTGGTGCTCACGATTCCTCATCACTGTTCTGGAAACACCACCATCAAAGCCCTACCTTCAATTAAATGTGGCCTCTCTCCTCCTCACCTGCCCAGGCCTGACTCAGCCTTGGCCCAGCTTTGCTTCTGACGTCTCAGCATCCTGGGCACAAGGCTTTTCCGGCTCTGTGTTGAAACTTTACTTGCTTTCACACTTTTCTTTGGAGACTAACTTAAAGCTCCTTTATCACTGTTATCCAAAAGCACGCTCTGGAACAACAGGGTTTAGGGGAAGCTCCTCTACTCTAAGGGTATGACCTCATGGAAACCCAGTGTAGCACCAAACACTGATCTACATTCAGTGTCCTGGAATCCAGCCATCGTGAGACCCGATACATAGGAGGCCACGGCAAGAGAGCAGTGAACCTCAGGGTGTTATCTCTGCCCTCGAAGCTTACAGAACACCTAGAACACCAGCTCCAGCAGGGGTTATCCCATCACAGGTGACAAGGGCCAACGGAGGTAAAAAGGGACTCATCTAAAAGGAAAATGAAGGTTCAAGTCAGAGAGAGCATTTGGGCTAGAACTGGGAGAGAGGAAGCTTCATCGGCAGAGTGTCAAGACACCTGAGACCCCTGTCTGTTTCAAGGCCTAGGGCAATGTGGGAACCAGCAAAGTGATCAGACATGGGGCTCAGATGCAGTCCACTGAGTGACCCCGGCCGCTGGCTCAACCCTGACCTCGTAGTGACCCAGAATTGGGTTGGCCGATGGCCAGTCAGCAACTGTCACCACTATAATCTAACAGGGGACTGACCCAGCTGAACCAGAGGTGCACGCTAAAGGCAGTGCTTCTGGCTACCTACACGGAATTAAGTTTGTCTTTGTAAGCTCTCCATCTTGTGTCTGGGATCCACACAGCACAACCAGAGGTCTGTGCCAGCGGAAGTCCCATGTCCTTCCTTCTACCTCATTCTCCAGCCTTTGCAAATCCAGTGTTGCTTGTCTGGTCCTGTCTGCCATGTGGATAACCTGTAGGGTTCATTCAACTGTCCTCCATTACCAAGTTGCCAGTTCCTGAGGCAGCCACGAGCTGTGCCATGCTCACTTTTCTTCAGCACTCTGAACTCTCCTTCCATACTGGATAGAACATACAGTAATCCCAGGAAGAGGCCTTTCAGATATGGGTATGTATGTGTGGAAAAGGAGACAAGGCCAAAGCCCAGGGTGGGATGCAGGCAATGAGAAAGAAAAGAAGATTCTCTTTATTTCTGCCCCAGCCTGCTTTCCAGATACCTGAATACCAGGCATCCTCTAGGAGTCTGCCAAGATACTCAAGTGTGCCTCATCCTGCTAGCTGAGGTCAGAGCAGAAGGCCCAGTTAGCAGTCTGTCTGCAGAAGCCATCCTCTGTCTGAGGCCCAACACCCACAGGGTTCACAGGAGGGGATGAGCAAACCTGCCCAACTCTCTGTACCTTCTAAGACTCACAGACACCAATCCAGGTAACCAACCCAAGGATTCAATCTCTCCAGGGAGGTAAACCAGAGTCGGGAGGGGGTGGAGGCACCGAAGTAAGAGGGGCAGATTCCTGCCAAATTCCAGAAAACACCCTACTTACACTATGAGCTAGAGCAGGAAGTGAGGCAGAATTTCATCTCCCACCTCAGGCCTGAGCGAAGGTCAGGATAGTCTCCATCTGCGTTCAGGGCAAGAGCTGAGAGGCTGCCTCTTTGGGGATGCTGTGTGTCCTGAGACAGAGTGTCAGTGGCAGGGGATGCTGTTGGGGGAGGGGCTAGAGAATTCAATTCATGGGAAATCTGCACTTCTGCTCAATTTTGCTGTGAACCTAAAACTGCTCCAAAAGTAGTTTATTAATTTAGGGCTGGGCTATGGAGCTCAATGTACAATGCTTAACTAGAATAGACAAGACCCTAGGTTCAATCCTAAGGACTGGTTAAAAGGAGGGAGGAAGGGAAAGAGGAATAAAGAAAGGAAGGAGGGAGGGAGGGGATGAAGAGGAGGAGACAGAAGGAGAAAACTGGAAACCACTGAGCTGAAGTTACATTGGCAAAAAGGATTCCAATTTAAAAAGAAAGAAAGATGCAGACATGACCTTTAAAAAAAAGTCACTGAGGCACCAGGGTGGGTTGGCACCCAGTGAGGACCTCCCCTTCTCAGAGGTGAAGGGAAGAGGGAGGGGAAGGGCTGTGTGAGAGGGGGACACAGGGGGGTCTGTGATTGGAAGGTAAAGTGAATAAATTAATTAATTAATGGAAAAAAGAGAAAGTCACACAAAAGCTTTGTTTGTTTGTTTTACTTTCAACATTTCATTTGTTTCAAAATGTTATTACAGCCAAAACAGTGGAATTAACTGCATATAATAAGCTATACACACACATATACATGTCAAGTTATGGGGAACAAAGTTTATTTCGGTAGGTAGTGTTAACATAAATGAAAATTGCATATGTTAGTAATATAACTCAATCTAGTACAAGTCTCGAATGTTTTCCTGCTTTCCTGGGTTCTGCTGAAATCACCATACCTAAGCTGTTTTTAAATACTCTAACTTTACTCTTTGCCTATACTCTGATTCCAAACAACACTCTGCATAAGCATCTCCAACGTCTGGTCTATTTCATCATCACTGTCATCTAAAAATGGATTGCAGCTTCTGATAAATCTGTTGTGTATTCTTCATAATCTGAAAAAAAATCTCCCCTTCCAGTTAATTCTTCATATCCGTCTTGGTCTGCAGCCATTGGGCTGATCTACCTCAGGGATCCAAAGCAAGACACTTCCAGATCCAGGGGAAGAGGCATCCACTCTTAGAACAAACAAAGCCCAAAGAGTTCCACTTAGTTCTCAAGACAAAATCCCATAGCCAGCAGTGGCTAAGCCCAAATGATGTGAGTCCTGCGCCTAAGGTCTAAACTGTCTGAGGAAGCTTCTGAATTATATCCATCAAGTCATTCTTCTGTCTATACTGAATCCCATGGGGATGGGTGTGAGGGGTTTCCAACACATCAGAATGTGTTCAAGGTTTGAAGTAGAGACCAAACAGCTTGCAGAAACCCTCACTAGGTTACAACAGATGGGAACAGGCCAGTCTTTCCCAGTTTTCTCTCATATGAGAGCTTGTCTGTGTATCAGATTGGCAACTTTCTTCCACCAAGTGCTGCCTCAAAGACGTGGGCATGAACGAAGCAAAGGCTCAAACTGCACAGGGGATGGATCAAGCTGATCTCCTGTGTTTGCGCTGTTTCTGGGAGACCTTCAATATTAAAGGAACCAGAAGACAGGTTTCAAGAGCAGATTTTCTTCAGATTGGTCTGTGGTAACTGCTGAGTGCTCCACACACAGAGTCAAATGAAAAAGAAATCCGTAGTCATCAAACAATCACAAGATGTCTTCTGAGTTCAGCTACAAGTAAAGCAAGAAGCCCAGGGCCCACAGCAGGTAGTGAGAAGCTGACCCAACTCTCCTCAGACAGAAGTGTCCTGCATGACCCAGGCCTGACTCAGCAGTAAAGATGGGTTTAAAGTCGGATTGCCTGGGGTCAAGCCTGGGTCACGCCCTTTGCTGGCTGTGTAACTTGCTGTCGGAGCCTTGATTTTCTCATTTATAACGTCGAGCTAATAACAACTTCCTCATGAGCTGTTAGGAAGCCTAAACGCTAATGAATATCAAGCCTTTTCATTAACACTCCAACCATCCTGGGGGGGAGGGGAGGGGAAGTAGTCTCTATTTCTCCTCACTCACCTGCCCTGTGGGCTGTGCACAACCTCGATTCACCCATGGTCACCTCAGGGGCCAGCCTTGACTCCTCCACTAGGCCTTACATGTGGAGCGGGCATATTGCTGAAGAACATGGAAGAGGGTCTTGGTACTCCCTTTAAAGAGTGGAATGTCCCCGACGGGCTCCTAAGTTTAAACACTTGGTCTAGTGGCAGTGTTTTAGAGGGTTAAAGATCCCTCTGGGCATGGCACTTAGCTTGCAGAGGCAGAAACTCCCACACTCTAACTGGTAGACTGCTTGGAGTCTGGCCCCAGAGACTTGCCGTACCTTACACAGACATGTAGAACTTGACTCCTAGTGATCCAGGAGCCCTTACACTAAATAGTCAGTCTCAAGAAAGACCACGGAGCCTCCAAGATGGCTCAGCAGGTAAAAGTCTCTTGCCTCCAAGTCTGAAGACCTGAGTTTGATCCCTAGGAACCACAAGATAGAAGGAGGGAATTGACTCCCATAAGTTGTCCTCTGACCTCCACACATGTGCTGTGGCTAATAAATAATTCAGAGTAGAATAAAAAAGAAGACAACAGATGCTATAAAACTTACTACTTAACAAAATAATGAGATAACCTTATTGTCCTTTCCAGATATGGGCCCCCACACAAACAGCACACAAGATAAGATCAAGATCTTCTGTTAAAGAAAAAAAAAAACCGAACTCCATTCCCTCAATAGAGTGATTTTTTTTCTCTCTCTCTTAGAATTTACTCAGTGTTAGCTGGGCAGTAGTAGTGCACACCTTTAATCCCAGCATTTAGGAGGCAGGTGGATCTCTGTGCATTCGAGGCCAGCCTGATCTTCATAGTGAGTTCCAGGACAGCCAGGGTTACATAGTGAGACCCTGTCTAAAAATCTCTCAAACACTGAGCCACCAACCAGGCAGCATACACTTGCTGGTATGAGGTCCCCGACAAATATACAGCAGAGGACTGCCTGCTCTGGCCTCAGTGAGAGAAGAGACACCTAACCCTCAAGAGACTTGAGGCACCAGGGAGTGGGGAGACCTGGAGGGGTGGGGTGGGTAGAGATGGGGGAAAAAAGAGGAATAGAATGAGGAACTGTGGGAGGGCAGATGAGGGGAGATAATGACTGGACTGTAAAAAACGATTAAAGATCATTTTAAAATACTAATAATAATAGTCTCACTGTCTCCATCTCCTCACACTGTATTCTCTTTAATAAATCTTTGTGTCTGCTCTGGTCTGATAAATACTTTGACCCCTTCTCCCTTGACTTGCCACAGCTGTACAATACAGCTGTCACATTAGGTCCACTAAACAGCACTCAGTCCTCTGTGACTTCTACTTCAAGCTCCTGCCTTTGAGTCTCTGCCTGGGCTTCCCTTGATGATGAACTGTAACCGGTAAGATTACGTAAACCCTTTCCTCCCCACAGTGCTTTGGATGTGATTGTTTTATCACACACACACACACACACACACACACACACACACAGAGGGGTGGGGAGCACAGTCTAAACAGAGAACCACCTAGCCCAATTACTATCACCAAGTTCATACTTGCTATAAAGCATATTTGCAGACACATACATAGTTTATTTTATGAATTACAAGACTAACAGTGGTAGGTGCATTTAGCACTGCACAGAATCGGGCAGGATTGTGATTTCAACAAATGAAAGATCATTGAAATTTTTCTGCCATGTCCTTTGGGTGTGACTCTGTATTTTTATTTAATAAGCAATGAAGCTACTGTGTTTTGTGAGAATGGGTATTTTACATCGAAGGGGAAAGTCATGTCTGGAGCAACCTGACTCTGATGGAATTGAGGGTGAGCCTGGTGTACCCCAGTGTACCCCACCCTCTCTGGGTCTGCCAAGTGACAAAACCCTACAAAACCTCTCAGGGCAAGTAAGATAGTCAACAGAGTATAGAGAAGAAATGGTCCAGCATTTCATATCAAAGCAAGTAGTTAAAGGTTGTTTTCCTGGACTCCATTTGCTCATAGTCCCAGCCATCTGAAAATCAAATAAAACCAGGGTCTAACATGTGTCCAAGTAGAGATTTGCCATCCACTCTGTTTAATAAAGTCCATAAAGAGTTGAAACCCAATTGTTTGAAGGTCGTGATTGGATACACATCTCGATTCCCACACACCTCCCACTTTCCCACAGCAGGCCCAGTGAAGTCCTAGGAACCTGCCTAGGCAGGCACAGAGTGGATCCAGCCAACATCAACCCTGCTCTGATGTTCCCTGAGCAGGCCCTTCCCCCACAGGAGCAATGAGCCATCCAAAGACCCAGCATTGACCCCTGCATGGTGTCCCTCATTTCTCCCCTGGGGCCATGGACTCCTTGAAGACTTCAGCATCCTCTGGCTTAAGGGATTCGGTATAAGGCTTCAGTGGAACTTCTTCTGTCTGGGTGGTATGCCTCTCTCGAGTGCTTGCATCTCTCAGAAGGGGAACCAGGGCAAAGTTCTTCCAGTTCCTCCCTGAAACTGAAAGGCAGCACGTCATTACTACCTTGGATACAACAAAACAAGCACAGTTTTGTGTGCAGGCTTCACATCTTCAGGTGAAAGGAGACCTGAGCACCCCTCCATCAAAGAAGTTCCTCTTTACAACAGAGACCATGACTGCAAACCACAAGTGGATACAATGCTGAGATCCATGGGTCAAGGAGAGCCCAGCCCCACTGAATACATCATCAACACACCTACCTACACCTAAAAAAGCTCAGGGAACATTTTGGAAGAGGGGGCTGTGATGGTTTGAATAGGAATGGCCCTCATACACTCATGTGTTTAAATGCTTGGTCCATAAGGAGTGGTACTATTAGGAGGCCATAGCCTTGTTAGAGGAACTGTGTCTCTGTGGAGGTGGGCTTTAAGGTCATATATGCTCCAACTACACCCAGTGTGGCATGCAGTCCCCTTCTGCTGCCTTCAGATCAAGATATAGAACTTGGCTATATCATGGCTCCTCCAGCACCATGTCTACCTGCATGCTGCCAGGCTTCCCAGCACAATGATAATGGACTGAACCTCTGAAACTTTAAGCCAGCCCTAAATTAAATGTTTCCCTTTCTAAGAGTTGCCTTGGTCATGTTGTCTCTTCGTAGCAATCAAACCCTAACTAAGACAGAAGTAAAGATTGTAAGAGCCAGAGAACCAGGAAGTCTTCTCTGAAACTATCTCCTAGAAATGGCTGCCTAAATAAAACCCAAACAATACTAACAAACAGACTAATGCAGAGCAGGAAATCTCACAGAGTCCCACCACTGGACAAAGAACTACAGGCAACTAATGACTGCTGAGAGGGAGAATTAGCCTCTCCCAGGGACAAGAGTCCTAATTGGTTATCAAAGTAGTTAGCTTTGAAATCATAAGCAGACTCAGCAAGTTATATTTGTGTATATATGTATGTGTGTGTGTGTGTGTGTGTGTGTGTGTGTGTGTGTGTATGAATGAATGAAAAAGAGAGGTTGGGGCTGGAGAGATGGCTCAGCGGTTAAGAGCACTGACTGCTCTTCCAGAGGTCTTGGTTCAATTCCCAGCAACCACACGGTGGTTCATAACCATCTGTAATGGGGATCCAATGCCCTCTTCTGGTGTGTCTGAAGGCAGCAACAGTGTACTCACATACATGAAATAAATAAATCTTAAAAAGGGAGAGAGAGAAGTTAGAGGAAGGGACATGGGTAGAAGTTGGGAAGAAGACAATAATGTTATTATATTTTCATTTCAAAATATATTTTTAAAAAATCTTAGCCAAGTGTAGTGGCACACACCTTTAATCTCAGCACTCAAGAAGCTAAGACAGATGGATCTCTGCAAGTTCAAGGCCAGCCTGGTCTACATAGTGAGTTCCAGGACAGCCAGGGCTACATAGTGAGACCCTGTCCAGAATAAAAAGAAAAATCTCCAAGCTCTTGGATCCATGATGTTTTTCCTCTTCTTTGACAGTTGAGCTCATCCACTCAGGTAATAGCTTACGCTTTCTTCCTCCCCCAGGCCCTGGTAAACCGGATACCTCATGAGTCTCTCTCACACCTGCTTCAGGCTCCATTGCCTCTCTGACCAATGGGAGGTGGAAGAGATTTCTGCCACACAACTCCACACTGCTCCATACTGGGCAGTCCTAAAGTGATGAACAGCAGCTAAAAAAATCAAGACTTAGGGTCAAGACCCCACCAGGACATAGAAGAAAATGCCAAGGGAAACATGGTGACACTGGGCTTCAAATAAGAACTTTGGCATGACCTAAAGTCCCAGAGAGCTCTTAAGGAACACCTGTTACCACTGTCCATTGAGATCCTGACTAACTGGCTGGGACATAGAGACACCAGTTTGGGAATGGTTGACCTAACCAGCTCCAGGGTCTCCAGAGGTAGCTGAGGTTCCCACCACCATTCATCATATTAATGCCAAGTATTAGGCCAGAGGGTTTGGAACAAAGGCAAGAGGTCCCTACCCTTCTCTTCTGATTAGAAGCCCTCACTTTCAAAAGTCCACACAAAACACTGGACAAAGCCAACTCCTAGTTCAGGATTCCCAAAGTAACCACTGGATCTAAGACCCACCTACAGGGCCCTAAGCTCACAAAGTAAGGTTATAATATAATCTTATTTGTATCCCACCATCACATTGAAGCCTCCACCCACTCCCCTTTAAGAAGCCCCTACCTCAGCCTAGCCTTGTGATTCCACTGACCCCCTCCTGGGAGTTCAGTGAGCCTGCCTGAGGGCTACCCCAATAAACCTGCTGTTTTGCTATAAATTCAGCTCAGTTTGATTTGTTATGCAGGTGAAGAAGCCATTGACCAAGGCTCCCCACACACTTCCTAGTTCTTCCAGTTCCCACCTTCCTTCCCTGGCCTTTTTCCCCTGAGTTCTCCCACATCTTCCTAACACATGCAGCTTGGTGAGAAGGGGAACCCCGTTATCTCAATTATCTAGGAATTAACTCAATTCCTAGAGTTTCTACTGTTACAAAGGTGAGAAAGCAAAATTCTAAAGGAATGTCACCCTAAGAAATAAGTACATACATTCAATAGTGAAAGTGTAAAGTCTAATCTAACACTCACCCGCTTCTGTTCCAAATGGCTACTCTAACTGGACAGCAGTTCACTGGGAGGTACAGGCTAGAGAGCCATGAGGTCCTTGTGCTCACGGATGAGCTCCAGTGAAACCAGAAATGTTAAACACTCAGGGCTGTCTCCTCAGCAGAGGACATAAATATCTGTTTTCCACCCAAAAGGCTGGGCTAGGTGTTGGTAACAGCCTGGTGACCTGTGGTATCTGTAGGGTCAGGCCACACCCAAATTCCCCCATACTATTGTTTATTCCAGATTCTTTTGTTTGTCTGTTTGGTTTGGTTTTTTTGTTTTTCAAGACAGGGTTTCTCTGTGTAGCCCTGGCTGTCCTGGAACTCACTCTGTAAACCAGGCTGGCCTCGAACTCAGAGAGATCTGCCTGCCTCTGCCTCCCAAGTGCTGGGGTTAAAGGCATGCACCACCAGTGCCTCGCCTTATCCCAGATTCTTCCTCCATAGACCTTTATCTTGAGCATTGTTTCTCAGTCAACAGAACCCATCCCTAAGGGAGATGTCGTGTGCATTTTGTAGCTTGGTAACCCTTATGGTGACCACAGCAGATCCTCCCTTAAGCACTTATGCTATAAACCCATTCTTATGGAAGAGGCCACACCCTAAGCTTTATTATGATAACTGTCACCAGGAAACTCTCCCCCACCCCAAAAGATATTGTACTTAAATACATCTAAAATAAGCTGTCCAGTGTCAGACTCTAGAAGTTTGAACCAACAATGGTTAACTAAGTAAGAGGAGGATCTTGGTAAGCCATTCAAACCACAGACAAAGCTGGCTTTGAGTAGATCTGACAGTGTTAGCACAACTAACAAATTGAAGGAAAGATAGTGAGTGAGTGATAATGTGACCAGGGAGTGTTTCCAATTACATTCCTAGGAAAGTTACAGAACTCCTGGGGACCTGTGTGAAATTAGTAAAGCCCCAGAGCAGGAAACCGATATCCAAAAGTGAGCCTATTTTTTTCTGTACTAGAGATGGAATCACATGGTAAACAAGGGCTCAACCACCACTAGGTTACATCACCAGGCCCTGAGTAAGCCTTTGATGAAATAGATCTCCATAGCCAACTGTTATGGAAGATCTTGGACTGGACTGTCCTGCTCATGACAACCATAAGCTGAGCAAACTTCCATTCAGCAGATGTGTTTAGGCCTGAGGTAACAGATGTGAGCTACTATGAACCCTAAGAGACATGGCATTCACAAGAGGAGCCCTATGAACACTCTATCTCTCTGCTTAGAGACAATCTTACCAACTACAGTATAGTAAGCAGCCATCCTATAGAGCATGGAACTTACAGTAAGCTAAGGAGAAAGTAGCTATCCTAGAACCTGACACAGCTAGAATCAGTAAGACAGAACATAGTAGAACATTGGGGGACTGGTCGGATATGGTTACCCACAAGTCTTGGGCTGAGAATTAGACATTGCTTGCTGATGGTGAGGGTACATGAAGCCTAGCAGAGATGTCTGCAGTGGGGTTGGAAGTTGGGTAGACACATTTAAGCTTGAGAGCAAGAAGGAAGCACAGATGGAATGCGGAGATACCCTTAGACTCACACATGGACACGCTAAGGTGATTCCTTAATAACTGAATATCTTTGAGGGAAGGTAACCAAATCCAGGTTCCACAGTATCTTATCCACAATGCCTAGCACACAATCTGAAAATATTGAACCAAAAGGGAAACCAGGGCAATGTGGTCCTCTGTCACCAAAAACAGAAAACAAAAAACAAAAAACAAAACTGCAGTTAAGAGAAATGAATGCCAAGATGGCCCAGATGTTGGGATTAGCTAGGGACTGCTACTCCAGGGCCTTGTGCTTGCCAGGCTGAGTGTGCTACCTCTGAGCCAGTCCACCCCTTAGCCAACAGGAAGTGCAAAGTAACTTATTATTAATATGTTCAAAGAAACAGGAAATGCGCTGCTAATGAAGGAATGGCTGAAGGACCTCTCAGCAAAGAAATGGAGACTTTAACAGAAAAACATACAAACTCTAAAACCAAAAGACTTAAAATTTGAAGTTCAAAATTCTCCAGATAGGATTAAGAGCAATTTGGAGCTCACTAAAAAGAAAGGAGTCAGTGAATATGAAGGCAGACCAAAAGACATCACATTTGAGAAAGAAAAAACTAATTAAGGACAAAATGAACAAACTCTCCAAGATTTCTGCATCAATACTGCATAGTATAACACCCAGCTTCTCAAGCTGTGGACTGTGACCCCATATGGGGTCGCATAACTAAATGGGGGGGGGGGAGGGTCTTGAAAATGTTGGCTACATTAAAAGGTTTCTGAGCATGCAACAGCCAACAGTTAACTTGAAATCAAATGAATAATGAATCTGAGAAGCCTCTGACAGTGCTCCTCGTGCAGACAGATGTGTTTGAGAACATACACCAGTCACTAAGCATGGGCTTGTGTCTGTTGCTGCTATGCAGCTGAGGTCTGATGTGGGGAAAGTCAAGATGGAGTGGGGAGCCCTCTTTCCCAGTGTCAGGCCCCTCCCTGCAGGGTCGATCCAGCACACCTCACCTCTGCCTGACCGCAGGGAGAAGCTCAGGGTACGCTTGACACCCTCACAGTTGCCTGGGTCCTCATTGATGATACCCACATTGGTGTTCCAGGTAGTCCAGTTCACCTCGTCCACCCTGTGGGGGAGGGGACAGGGTCTGAGAGGCCAGCTGTCTAAGGCTTAACAGCCTTCATGTTAGGATGAAGAAAGAGCAGGCAGAGGGACAGCCAGGGCTTGTTTTATGGACAGCCCTCATTTCCCACCACACCACAAGACCCAAGAGTTTTAAACACTGGATTCCTGGGTTTGGCTCTGTTCACTAGGTAGTCATTTTTGAACACCTCAAGTTTTTCAGTGCTTAATGTTGGAAGTTCTACCTCCTGAGATCTGAAATGGGTGTCCTGTGCCCATAGTTGAATCCTATGGTGGCTCTTAGACCTGGTGCTGGCCTTGAGAGTCCCCTATTTCTATGACTAGCCCCGGGAGCCCTGACCCTGGTCTCTATACCTTCATCTGGCTCCAGATGGGTCTCCTATGCCCAAGACTGAGAGCAGGTCTCAGTTGTGACTCCCGCGTTGGCCTTACCTGAAACACCACCGGTAGTCATCCTTGCCATCAGGCGTGAACCCCACCTGCAGCAGCTTGCCAGAGCGGAAGGCCTTCCTCATGCACTTCAGGAAGCTCTTCTCTGTATCCAGGATGGTGATGGCTCGCTGGTGGAAAAGGAAACAGCTCACCAGCCTGGTGACCTCCAGAATCTCTTTCAGCCCCGGGGACAGCCTACTGCAGGTCTGCTTCTAATGCCTGGCAGACACATGCTCCATGAAGGAGACCAGCCAAGCCTTCCTGTACCTGGCAGCTGCCTGCTAATTCCAGGAAGGCAGCCTTAGGAGTTGATGGAGCTCACAAAGGGACCATGTGGGGTGCGCGAAGTGAGTCCAGACTGTTGAGTCTAAACCCTGACTCCACTACCTTCCAGCTGTGTGGCTTGAAACACAGAGAGATGACATCTCTAGACCTCAGTGCTTTGTCTAAAGATGAGATGCTGACAGAATTCCCTTCAGAGGATTGTGGAAGGTGGAATGAAGTCAGGTAAGACAGGCACTTAGAGCAGGGCCCACCATTCAGCAAACGCTTCTGGGTAAGAACAATGTTTTGTTGGTGGGGGTTCTGAAGGCAAATCTGAACCATGCAGCTTAGAAAGAGAACCCTTGGGACCCACCCCATGAGAGCAATACCTGTGTGTCTAGTGTCCAGTGCTCACTTAAACCAAGATGCTCTATGATGGATAATCCATAAGGCTAAGCCTACATCTACTACCCTCTGGGATTGCTCAGCACTGGACCAAATACAGCATCTGTTAGTTACAGCATCTAGCTAGACTCACCTTACTACTTGTAGACGATGAACAACAGGGATGCCCATGGGAAGGGAGCTAAGGGAGGTGACAATATTGATCCCTGGGCCCGGTTGGGCTCCCTGCCCCCTCCTCAATCCCATGAGGGCTCATGCAACCCTCTGTGTAACAGCAGAAGGAACAGGGAACAGCTTCCAGGCTGCACTCTCTCCCCACCCCCACTCTGCTGCCCACCTGCAGCTTCCAGATGCTCTTGCTCTCCTGTGCAATCTTGTTGACAGTCTCACCCATGAGAGCAATGAGCATGTTGAGCAGGAGGATGTAGGTGAGAATCACATAGGCCAGTAACAGGATGATGAAGACAGCCTTGAAGTCATAGTTCTCAGTGAACTCCAGGTCGCCCATGCCGATGGTGAACTTGAACAGCTCCAGGCATGTGGAATACAGGCTGTTGTAAGAGTTACCTGGCTTGCAGGTAGATCCCCAACACTTGTGTAGTGACTTCTTTCCATCCTCAATCAGTGTCACTATGGCTACAGGTCACAAGAGAAAGGGGTGTGGGTAAATGAAAACCAAGCCCCCAGACCTCCTGATACATACCTCTCCTAACCCAGCACCCTGCAGCAGGAAAGTCACTCAGCCATGCAGCACTTCCCCACACCAGACTAGCATAAAACTGTAATAAAACTCTGCTTTGTTAAAGAAATATGAAGAAATATGCAACGCTATGTAGACCATGCACATATCGAGGCCTTTGTGTAGCACGCAACCTGATCAACCTTACATGACAGGCCTGGCTCACATTGCCAGCCACACCATGTCTTTTAGAGGTCCACTCTAGAACCATGAGTGTCGAGCAGTTCACAGCAGAGTGGGCCCTGAAAACATTCTTCTTTGGAAGTGTAGTACAGAGCTAGAAAACTGCTAAGCAGCCGCGTCCTGTTCGTACTATGCACCAGTACCTGAGAACTCCCTGAGCCCAATCCCTTTTTGTACAGATACACATAACTTCAGATCAAGTGCCACAGTCCACACCTATCAGATCCCTCCCCCTAGTCATGGATATTCCTCCCTCTTAGGCAGGAGGGATAAAATAAATTGCAGAATGGGAGCAGAGACGGGCATGGCTCAGCATCCATCCAACTGCAGAAATCAGACAAGGACTGAGGCACAGGCATGTGCTCACGACAGAATGTGGATCAGTTCAAGGGGCCGAGGATCCGGCTGTAAGGGGCTCCCAAGGGCCAGATCTCAGTTTCAAAGTACCCAAGTGACCGTGTGGATCTACACAGAGCAAAAAGAGCCTCAAGGCCATCCTTGCATTGAAAAACTCAGTTTCAGAGAGGGAGAAAAGCTCTTCCTTACGATAAAATGCCAGGGACTAAAGATGCAAGAAATGGTGGGGTCAGGGCTGGCGCTGTAACTCAGTGGGCATTTGCCTGAATTAGACCCTGGGTTCAATCTCCAGCACAAGGAAAAAAGAAAGGAAGAGAGGAAGAGGGAGAAGAGGAATAGAGAAGGGAAGAAAAAAAGAGACAAAGAGACCAAGAGAAGGAAGAGACAAAGAGACAGATTTTAAAATGATAAAATTGAGAAATTTTAGTAAGAAGAGAGAAGTCGTTCTTACAACTCTTAAAACTTTCTTGTGAGTCTGAAATAGTGTTAAAATAATTTGGATAAAAACTGAGAAAAATATAGCTATACGGCAGGCAAGTAGCACAGTATGTCTAAAATGACTGAGAACATCTCATAAATTACACTTCCAAGTTCTCAGGCTCATGTTGATGTGTGTTCTGTTTATCCACTCTGTCA
This sequence comes from Mastomys natalensis, assembly GCA_021653895.1. Classification (NCBI taxonomy): domain Eukaryota; kingdom Metazoa; phylum Chordata; class Mammalia; order Rodentia; family Muridae; genus Mastomys; species Mastomys natalensis. Next base: position 152,947 of record JAJTUV010000598.1, read on the forward strand.
CCTGCAAGCATGCGCCTGTCTTCCCTACCTAGCTCCTCCTCCCCTGACCCTCCAGAGCCCTGGGGAAGTCAAATGAGCAACAGACCTGCCTTGACTACCCATTTGCCTTGACTCAGTCCATTACCTGTGGAAAATCCAAACAAGAACACGAGGTAGACGAACATAAACCGACACAGGTCTCTGAGGATCATCTGCAGGAAAGAGCAGGTTCATGAAAGACAAACCCAGCCCTGGGAGGAATACAAGGAATGGCTCAGGCTGTATCAGCCTGGGGTAGCCAGAGAACATGGGACAGGAACCTTCAATAGGCTGGATTCTACAGTTCTCAGCTCAGGCATCATGAAGGAATCGCTCACACCTCTCCATGGCTTTTGTTCAGGTTGGGAGACAGCAGTTTGGGATGCAGAGGCAAGAAGTTTGAAGAAAACCTCCATGTCAGGGTCAGTGCCAGGTTGCTTGATTCTTGGGGAATAAATAGGCTAAGAGCTAAACCAATGCCCCCCCCCCAGAAGGATACAGAGAGGCTAAACATAGTGCAGAGGACAGTATCTCACATCTATGGGGCAAACAGGGTTCTGTGGAAAACACACTTGGGAACCTACCTTCTCAATCATGACAGCATAGATGCCCATCTGCTGGAATCCTCGGGTGTAGTAGAGCATGTTGGTCCAGCCCAAGGCCAGGGAAAACACCATGGAAGCCACATACTCCTTGCGTTGGCTGAAGTACAGTACCACAGACACCAGCATGAACAGCGACTGTACAAAGCTAGGGCAGAGGCAAAGGAGACCAGCTTAGGGGATGCCAAGAACAAAAGGCCCTGAGGCTGAAAGAATTGAGAGAGAGACAATGTAGCCATTTGCAGGCTGGGGCTGGGCTGCCTGCTTCCTTTAGCCTACACCTTCTCTCTCTATAGGCACAAGGAGCAAAATGTCTGGCATATTGGGAGGCAAAAATCTTATTCTTAGAAGCACAATGTAAATACAGTACAGATGTTCCTTGATTTATAATAGTCATGTCCTGCACAATCCATTGTACATCAACAATATAACTGAGAAATGTGTTGAACACCCCAACCTACTGATCATGAGTGCTTATGCACATGGCCCTGCAGAGTCAGCGCTCCCGCTCCAGGCTGCCCCACTGAAAACACTGAAGACTGTGTGAGGAAACAAGAACAGGCCAAGAAAGAGGAAGGTCCGAGAGAGACAAGAGGCAGGAGAATTCCAAAGTTGGCAGCAGAGAGAAGCATCTCACTAGGGTGAGAAGGATCAGGCTGGGAAAAACCCAATCAGAAAGAGAAAACAGGAAACAGGGTATGGTGGCATGCAACTGTCACCCCAGGACTGAAAATGCAAAGGGAGAAGGATACTAAAGCCTTGTCTATGGCAGCAGTAGGCATCAGAGGAAAGAGCCCAAGGAAAGGTTTCAGAGAATGGGAAGGGTTGGGGGCAAAAAACTGGCTCGGCCTATAAACACTTTTGCACTCTTGTGATTTGTATCAATATGAATGAATAGTTTTGGTAAAATAAAAGCTACATACCTTTATTTTGATAGAATAAAAACTACATGTTCTATATTAATATGTATAATTACATGTGTGTGTAACCACGTGTGTGTGTGTGTGTGTGTGTGTGTGTGTGTATGTGGTGTGTTAACATCACTACAATGTGGCTATACCTTTTAGAAATGGAGTCTTGAGTCTACTGGCATAATGCTACGTAGGAGAACATTTCTTCTCTCAGGTATATCAGTATTGTGATAGCCAGTTGCTGTAGATCCTACAGGTTGAGCCTGCCCTTTGGAACTAAAATAAAGGTCTCTGAAGATCAGAGTGGGAACATGGGGTTTATGAATCTTAGGAACAAACTAGTCACAAGAGCACTAGAAACCAACTCCTTAGTCACACCTGACAGGGAAAGAGATGCCTCAGGATGGAGGGGGGGTAAAGAAAGAAAGTTTAAGTGAAGATCCAGAAGCCCCATGGTTGGAAGCCTCTGTGAAGGATGGATTTTACAGGTTCTAGTTTATTTTATGAGCAGAGACACTCTGCAACACATGTACCTTTGCTTATCGGTCTCCACTAAAAGCAATAGCTCTCACCCAGGAGCACACGCCACCACGGCTGCTGCCCCCACCCACACCAGCAAGACAAGAAGATGAGGGATAACTGCTGGTACCTAGCAGGGAGAGGCCATGGATGTCGCTAACAACTCAGTGCACAAGACAATCCCTTTCCCACCCACTGAAGTATCTAGTCCAAGGTGTCCATAAAGCTGGAATTAAAAAAAAAAAAAAAAAAAAAAAAAACTGCCTTACAGACTGGAAATTCTTGAAGGAAAAAACTGTGTATACTTCACCTCCGTCTCCCAGTGTTGACCCAACGAGTGGCAGTGGCATGCACACACTGTGGACAAAGTAACTCCAACTGTGAATCCTGTGACCTGTGACACAGTCTGTTGACCCCAGCACCTGACTTATCTGGCAGAGTAAACAATAACTGATATTGATTCGTCTGGTGAATATTGCTAGAGTGCCTCCCTCCATTGCTTCAACATGCTTACTGAGGCCCTACTATGTGCCTGCTCAAGCACAGTGAGAGAATGAGGGAGAAGTAACCTCAGGAGGTCAAACAAAGCATAAAGCAGCACTTACAAAAGTATCTCACTGTAGCTGTCCACAAACAAACTCTTGAGGGATGGTTGCCTCTGCAGGAAATATTGAATCTGCAAATAAACAGATGAAGTAAGTTTCTGGGAAGTGTTAGATGTGTCTGAACGGGGAGTTCCCGGCATACTTTCAAAGTGTCACCATATTGGAACACTGGAATGGGTTCCAGCAAGGAGCATGAAGAATGTAACAGCAGCAGTAAGGCGGGCTAATGGGGTGGGTGATGCTATGTGACTCATGGGGAGTGTTAAAAACATAGACTGCAATTAAAAGTGTATCTCGAAGACAATTGAGGAAGGAAAGGGTCACCAAAATCCTGTCAGCTGCTGTGATCCCAGGGCAGGGCTGAGAACTTTCCTTTCCTTTAGTTTGCTCTCCCACCTCCACCATCCTGTTCTATATTGAGCATAACATCACAACAAAAATCCCTTTATGCAGCCACAACTGAACTAACTTGCCAAATCAACCTTTGATGGCTTTGAAATCCTCTCCAAAATACCTACATGCACTCTTCCCAGTTTAACTTCTGTTTGCTAAGAGGTGCCCACCTGCTGCTAGGACTTTAGACTTTCTGAGATAATGGAAGTTACAACTGTGAAAAGACCATCCAGTGACTGATAGAACTTCCGTAAAAGTAAGCATGGTGGTTGAATGAGAACGTCCCCATAGGCTCGTGTGTTTGAATACTTCATCCCCAAATCGGTGGGACTGTTTCAGAAGGATTAAGAGGTGTGACCTTGTTGAAGGACGTGTGCCACTTGGGGACAGGCTTTGATGTTTCAAAAATTTCTCCCACCACCATCCTCAGTGCTCTCTCACTCTCGTTCTCTCTCTCTCTTCTCTCTCCCTCCTTTCTCTACTCTCTCCTCTCCCTCCTCTTTCTTTCCTCTCTTGCCTGTCTTCCTTTCTCTCTCTCCTCTTTGCCCCCTCTCTCTCCCCTCTTCTACCTCCAGTTTGTCATTCAAATGTGGGTTCTCCACTGCTGCTCCAGCCACCTGCTCCCTGCAACTTCCCTTCCTCCATCAGGGATTCTAACCCTCTGAAACTTTAAGGCCAAATACATTCTTTTTTCTATAAGCCTCTTTGCTCATGGCGTCTCATCACAGCAATGGAAAAGTAACTAAGATAACAAGTCACAAAAACATGATGACTTAACCCAGGAAGTTTAGAAGTTAAAATCACACTGATCTAACCAGCTGTGGTGGTGCACACCTGTCATCCTAACACTAGAAAAGTTAAGGCAAGAAGATCAAGAATTCAAGCAGACTAGGTTACACTGGGAAACCTCATGTCAAAAACAAACAAACAAACCAAAACACAAAAAAACCAGGGCTAGAGAGATGGCTCAGCAGTTAAGAGCACTGGCTGCTCTTCCAGAGGTCCTGAGTTCAATTCCCAGCAACCACGTGGTGGCTCACAACCATCTGTAATAGGATCCGATGCCCTCTTCTGGTGTGTCTGAAGACAGCTACAGTGTACTCATATAAATAAAATAAATATTTTTTAAAAGATTAAAAAAATAATTTTTTGTTTTGTTTTGTTTGTTTGTTTTTTCAAGACAGGGTTTCTCTGTGTAGCCCTGGCTGTCCTGGAACTCACTCTGTAGACCAGGCTGGCCTCGAACTCAGAAATCTGCCAATTAAAGGTGTTATGTTTTAAAACAAAAAAACATAATGATTTCAAATTCTGCATTCAACTCTCTTTTTATGGACCTGAGTTCTCACCCCCACCCTAAGTTTTACCCAAAGAAAGTGAAACTAAAAATCATAAACCATATATTCCCTAAGCTCTAGTTTTTACAGAGAAGTTGGCATAAAACCCTAAAAGGAATCCTGACAGTCAAAGAAAAGGCCCTGGTTCCTGAGGAGAATCCAGTCAGAAAAGTGCTTGCTGCGTGCGCAGGAGGGGCTAGCACCCATGAAACAAAAGGCAGCCGCAGCGCATTTCCTTGTTAGACTGGTGCTCAGTATGGAGAGCTAGGTAGAAGGGCCCCTGGAGCTTCCCAGCCAAGCAGTCAAAGAAAAGACCCTTCCCACAAGAACTGCCATGAGACTTAGTAGTGGAGATCCGCCCACCCGTGTTGCTTGATCACCATGTGCCCTTGGGAATACACTGGATGGTCCCCCAAACCGGCCATGAACACCTGAGGGTTCTCAGCTTCACCCACTAAGCTCTCAGTCCTTGTTCTCTCATCGTTTGTCAGCAACAGAAGCCCACAACTTGTGAAGGGATGCTTACCCCTCGGAAGAAGAAGTAGACTCCTCCTGACACAGACAGGATCTCTCCAGTGACGCGGAAATAGTCCCCAACGTTGTTATTCAGCTTATAGGGGGGCTGTAAGGCACAGAGGAGCTGGCGACTCATTCATTCATCCAGTCAACAAACATTCACCAGGTGCCACCAGATACCAAGCCTCATCATTAAGACTTAGCTCCTGCCTAGGAGACAAGCCTCCATTAAAAGAGAGAAACAGGCCTAGCAAGATGACTCCACAGGAAGAAACCTGCTCTGTGCAAGTCTGAGAACTGATTTTGGTCCCCAGAACCCAGTGAGAAAGGACAGAGATGACTCCCAATAGTTGTCTTTTTTTTCTGATATCCAAGTGTATGCACACACATAATCATCAAACACATATACAACAACAATAATAATTTTAAGGAGAGAAGCACAGAGACAATGAGTTATCATGGGACATCTGTAAGACGGTTCCTTTGTAAGACCTGCTTCCCTGAGTCTCTAGATATGAGAGGATCCTTCCAGTGCTGTGCCATTCCCCCAAGCAACATCCCTGCCCAGGGCTCCGAGTGGATGGGAGCAGGTGACAGGGTAGATGGAGGTGCTCTTACAGACCTGGTGTGTTGAAAATCCCATTCTTCCCACAGCCTATGGTGCCCAGCTGCTCCACCAGGAGGTAAGGACAAAGTTCGCCATGGATGGAGCAGGAGGTGGGGGGGGAGCTGTCCTCCACACACCCACGTATACAGCCCCCATGTTTTAGGCAGCATTTTCTGGAGAGGATCGCCACTGGGGTTTTGTAAGAGCTAACTTACTCACTTAAGCTACCTATTAGCATATGTCTCCTCTCTCTCTCTCTCTCTCTCTCTCTCTCTCTCTCTCAGTCTCTCTCTCTCTCAAAATGTATGTATCCTTTCTTTTTGTTACTTTGTTACAATGCTGGAATGCTGGGAATCAATCCCAAAGCCTTGTGTGTGCATCCTAGGCGAGCACTATGCCACTGAGCTATACCCATTACCATTTTCTTCTCTTTCCAAATAAAGTCACTAAATGCTTTTTATGCACAGACAGAACTCCAGATTTTACACTAAATTTACAGGTAAAGCGCTCTACGTATAGGGTGGAAAATTAGCGCCCTGGTTATTAACTGAGAAGGAATGAACTCAGAAACATAATGGAGTCCACAGCTCAGAGAAGGATAAAGAGTCTCACCCTACGCTAAGCTGAGAGATGGCACCCAGCCTAGCACAAAAGAAGTACTCAAGGGCACAGGTCTAAGAAACAAATTTGTAATGAATGATCAGGTGAGCCCAACTGTGCAGGCCAGCAAACGGAACTGTGGCTTCCCCACCCCATGATCTGAAGGCACCCAGTCCAAGCGTGCCTGCCGCCCCAGTTCTGAGTCCCAATACTCAGGAACCTCAGTGATCACATGCTCAACCTCCCCGGACCACTGACTTAAAAGATAAAATCCAGGGTTGGGTCAGCCTGCAAGAGAGAAACTGAGGCTAAGGAAGCAAGGCTCTCTGGGCAGTCTCTCTGCCTCTCAGTGAGCTAGGAAGGGGAATCCCAGGCAAGTTCTGGGCCTGGAGCCTATAGTATCTTAGGGAAATGCCTCCCCCAACCCCAACCCCCAAACAGGGCCCGTGTTCCTGGCCGCACCAAGCCTTCCACGGGCCGATAGTAGGCAGCCGTGGTGAAGATGATCATATACAAGCAGTAGACGAAGAAGTTGAAGTAGAAGATCCGCTTGACAAATCTGTCCCACTTGTCCTGTAGGAGTCGGTTCAAGGGCTCCACGAGAAGCATGTCATGGCGGTTCTATGGGAGTAGAGAGAAGCAAGACTCACTCCTGCACCAGCACCTACCTGGATAGCCACACCAGTCTGTGGCACTCCTCACTCCTACATAGCCCACACAGTCAAGGAAGAATAGCCCCCTCAGCATGCCAAGCAACCAAGAGTCACCAGAGGTCTGAGGCATTGTACAGCCAGGGCCTTGGGTTGGACCCTGCCCTGCTGTGGTTCCTGACTGACCATGCTCATAGCTTCAGAGTCTCCATGAGTACAGTGACTGGTGAGAAACTGAGCAGGCCCAAAATCAGTGGTTCTCAACCTGGGGGGGGCGTCAAACAACCCTTTCATAGGGGTTGCCTAAACTCTCAGAAAGCACAGATATCTACATTGTAATTTATAACAGTAGAAAAAGTACAGTTATTTAGTAGCAATGAAAATAATTTATGTGGGGGTGGGGGGGTCACCACAGCATGTGGAACTAGCACTACTAGGAAGGTTGAGAACCACTACCCTAAGGGCTTACTTAAGGACTTCAGTATTTACCAACAACCTAATCTCATTATTTCAAACAATTGGCTCACTTCACGCCCAGACAAAATGACTCTTGGGAAGCCTGGGTTGCCTTTACATTCTTCATGTCTTGTGTTTGCAGTCCTGGGTCAGGCAGAGATGGCAAGTACCTATACATGACATGTGAAGGAACCTAAAAGTTGGAGCAAGGCCTTGGAGCAGGAGGATGGTGCCAACTACTGTCATTTGAAATAGCCTTTAGACAAAAGTCTCATATTCAAAGACTTGAAGGCTCATGGAACCGAGAATGTATAACAGATGTATGTGTATATGTGTAGGCAGCTTCTTCTAGCCTCTCTCTCATACTTAAGCTCTACCACAGAGACACTTTTGTGTGACTCCTTATACACTCTGGGGGATGGGAAGCTCCTCACTCCCTCAAGGGCCTCTAAAGAGATGTTAACTACAGGGATGATCTAGTACTTGGAGTAAATTGGTCATCTCTGCCTTCCACCAGTACATCAGCTCAAGTCAAATGGCCCACCAGAAAGCATTTAGGACATGAATTGTTGATGGCTGTCCCTGAGCTTTTTCTCCTCCAGGTTAAATTTCTCAGTCTATAATGAGGCCATTCTCTATTCAGCCCAGCCCTTTAAGAATTCAGAGGCCAGATTCAACATGGCAGCCTAGGTGGGGCTGAGAGGGCAAAATAGGCCAGGCCTCACCTTCCTTGGACTCTGGTCCTATAAATACATCTTCATCCAGTGAGGCACTATGGCAGCCCCTCCCTGCCTCTGACAGAGACTTCAGCTCCCAAGTCCACTTCAGGAGCTTGGAGTATGACTTTAGGAAGAGAGGACAGGTGAGGTGGCCTTATAGACTACTCAGTAAGTATCACTGAGCCTTCACTTACAGCCAGAAATAGTAAGCAAAATGCCATCCTGGGTACGCAGAAGTAAACTCTAGATAAAGTAGACAAAATGAAACACCTACCAATGAGTGGAAAGGGAATGCAGAAAGGCTGCTATGTACCTAACTCTGAAGGTCAGAGCATGGCACCAGCCCAGAGCCATGAGAGAGGGAAAAAAAAACATCAAGCAGCTTGAGCCTATCAGAATGAAACCCTTTTATAAGTTAAGGATGCTGTATGTAAATTAAAAGGCAAAAGACAGACAGGGAGAAAAACTACACTGTAGCACAAGCAATAGAGAAAAGACTGGTTCATTCGGAAGCCGTGAGTGTCTATAAATCAGGAGAAGCCAGCACACAGTCCTGTAAACCTTTGGAGACCCACCAAAGAAGTACAAAAGGCCAGTAAATGCATAACGCTGTTTCTCCTCACTGCCAGGTGTGGTGGCCCGTGGCTCACAGTCCTAGCACTTTAGAGTGAGGAGGATCAGGAGTCCAAGGCTGGCCTGGGCTACGGAGCAAGCCCCTGTCTCAAAACACAAGAAATACGTCGAGTGTGCTTTTTGATTTGGAGATTGCAGTTTCACATATCTTTCACGGGAAAATCCTCAGGCTTGTGTCAGTGGCATGAAGTGTGATAAGCAACTGCAGATGGAGTGACTGTCCTGTGGATGAATATTGGGTGACAGCTTTTAAGTGAGACAGACGCCTGCGTGCTACTCTAAAGTGAATACAACACATGTCAGTAGGTGAAAGCAACTGCTTATCCTACAGTGTGTATAGTGTGATCCTGCTCACATAAACAAGAAGACTCCGTGAAGCTTTTACATAGCATAAAGAGAACTGTCCTTATCCTGTACTTCTGAGATGTTCTCACATTTATGAGCTAACGGCTGTCGTTCCTTTGCTAAGGAAAACACAAGAGAAAGGAGGTGGACTAGGTCTACAGGACCCGGGCTCCTGGCAGCAGGTTCTCGTGTGAGAGGCCAGATGGAGCTGGAGCAAGGGCAGGGTTGGGCTGGGTACACATTGTCCTGGCCCTGGCCACTCACAGGGGTCTCACTGCTGCTGTAGGCGATCACCTCCAGAACTGAGTTCTTCTCACAGGTGTCAATGCAGGACAGGTCATAGAGGGAGGAGTGCACAGGCCCATAGGCCCATTCGGTGAACTTCCTGGACAGGTGCCGGCACTCCGGTTCATGGATCTCCCTCTGGAGAATGTAGGCCAAGACCTGTGGCAGACAGGAGATCCCTATCAGGCCAGCCCAGGCCAGGATGGCTTCCCCAGGCAGGCTCTGAGCTCGTATGACAACGCACTCAGCTTCCCGGCTCCATCACTCAGACACCCAGGCCAAGCCCCGCAGCTTCCCCAGTATCAAGATCCACAGAGCAGCCTCTGAGCTCAGCCACACCCGCATCAGATGCATTACTTCAGGGCCCCCAGATCTACAGGACAATGGAATTTTCTAGAAACCTTCAAGCCAGAAAGAAATAATCAAAATATAAGGAATAAGCCAATCATGATGGTTCATGCCTGTAATCCCAGTATTCAGAAGACTGGGACAGGAGGATTGCTGCAACTTTGAGACCAGGCTAGTAAATTACAGCCAGCCTGGGCGTGAAATACATACACACACACACACACACACACACACACACACACACACACCTTGAGTCCCTGTGACAAAGTTGGAAATTAGAAACCGCCATGTTGACCTTCATGGTTTTTGCTCACAGCTCCTCTGGCTCACATTAACAGCTTCATTAGCTGGTAGAATTAGAGTCCTGCACACCCAGCCCTCTATCCGGCCACCCTCCCTGCCTGGTATCCACAGCCAGGCCAAAGCCCCAACCTACCCCGATCTTCCCACTGCTAGCAGCCAGAGCCAGTGGTGTGAGCCCCTTCTTGTTGGTGAGTTCTTCTAGCTTCAGCGTGGGGTGGAGTTTGGCTCCCAGGATCAGGATCTCATTGTACATGTTTGTCACAAACTTGGTGTTGTCGGCTGTGTTATCTGCCACCTCCACCAGGGCATGCAACACTGTGTTGCCTACCGAGTCCTGGGCACTGATGTCTGCTGGCTGCCAGGAGTTCTGCAGCAGGAACTTCACAATAGCCAGCTGGTTGGTGCACGCAGCCAGAGACAGGGGCAGCTCACCTGTAGCCAACACAGGATCCCCAGTGGAGCCCCACAAATGAGGCTAGTCCCTGAATGACTGGGCCTCTAACTCCCTCACATCTACTACATGGCCTCCCTACCAAAGTAGAAGCCGGGCTTCCCTTTGGTTTTCTTGAAGAAGTCCCCGTTAGCAGCAGCCTGGACATCTGCTCCATTCTCCACCAAGAGGGTCACCAGGGCCATGTTCCGCCTTTCGATGGCAATGTGCAGTGCTGTCTGGCCTACAGAGGGAGGTGCACTGTTGGCCTTGTGGTTACAGTCCTGTGGGGGCCCAAAGAGATGTGCCCAGGGAAGGGTCCTGGGCAGGTAACAACTGCTTCTGGAAGAAACATCCAGAAAATGCCTGTACAACCTCTCACTGTGAGAAGCCAGGGTCTATAAATTAGGCCAGGGAAGTCTTGAAGCAGCAACAAAACAGAACAGAAAATACCAAGCTGCAAAGGAAAGGAAGCAAAGGGAAGGAGGAGGATAGGAGGAGGAAAGGAGGGAGGGAGGGGAGGAGGGAGGGAAGGAGGAAAGGAGGGAAGGAGGGAGAGAAAGGAAGGCAGAAGATGTGACAGCAAGGAATAGGAACCACCAAATCAGCAGGAGGGCAGCAGAGATCCCAGGGCCACAGGAGGAGACGGAAGATGAGAAGGGGCGGAATCAGAACCAGGAGAAAGCAGCACAGTGACAGGGATTGGGGCAGTCTCCCCAGGGTGTAGATGTTCTACAGCTGTACCAGGTCACCCCCACCTCACCCTTGTAGTAGCTGTCTGTGTAGCTGGCATTGACAAACTGCTTCAGGCTGTCTGTCTTCCGGGCGATGTCCAGGAGCAGAGCAATGGTGTCATTCTGCCCGTTGTGCAGATTGAGCATGGCTTTTAGCAGACAGGTCTTTCCTGTCTCTGGGTCTGAAGGGCAGAGAGAGGGTCAAAACCAGGTCAAGATTGGAAAAGGCCCCGGGGAAGCCAGTCCTCACAGGGACACCTTTGAACTCGCTGTCAGTCAGGCGCTTCTTGCTCTTCTGCAGGAAGGACAGCAGGCTCTCCAGCTCCTGGCAGTTACTCTGAGCCACAGCGTCAAAGATGCTCCTGCGATCATAGAGCCTTGGGGGGTTCTCAACACTGGTGGAGACAGAGTCCTGGGATGACTGCCTGAGAAATAAGTCACACCCTCATCTCAGGCCTAGCTCTCCCAAGTGTGGCTAAGCCCCAAGGCAAACCAACCAGTTTAGGAAACACATGTAACTGTAATGAGGACCCTGGGATATTCGTGTCCCATCCTGCCCCTGACCTATCTGTAGACAACATGGAGAAAGCTTTTGCTGCTACTGTCACCTCATCTTCCACACAGCCCACCTGCCTTCCTTCTGGGCTCAGAAGACAGGAGTCTAGAGGGGCTAGGCATGGTCAGTTTGGCCCTTCTGAATGAAAAGGCATTCTTCACACTACCCAGAAGCCATTCTGAATGACTCCCTGCCCTGCCTCAGAGGAGGCAGGAAGGCTGGTAGGCTTCTCACCTTTGCTGTTTGTCTTCTTGGTTCACATGATCCTAACCTTGACTGTGAAGCTGAAGTCTTTGGGACTGGTGAGCATTCGGGGCCTGGGTACTTAGCATGTGCTGGCAGCTGGGATCAGCATGTACGTACGTACACGCCGGCATCTGTGACTGTGTGTCCAGCCAGATCACAAGAGTGTGGGCCAGACCACCTCTGAAGGTTCCCCAACTCCCCAGCTCTGTGACATTTAACCGAGGAGCAAGAGCCCTTTGTGGGGTTACCCGACAACGGCTGGGACTGCCACTTGGGTCTTCAAAGGGAAGGGCCTCCAGACTTACCTGACACAGGCAGGTCCATCCCCAGGCCTCTGGATAGTGACAACAGAGCTGACAGTGATGATAGGGCAGGAGGCCAGCCCACCTTCCTCATAGGGGCAGTCCATGGGAGAGGCCTCCTCTGAGTCACCCTTCCCAAAAAGCCGGGTGCGACTCCTGGTAGTGAAGATGTGGGGCTTGGCTGGAGGCGGCTTGGAGTTAGGGTCTCTGTCTGGAGGGTCCAGGCAGGAGTTCTCTTGGGGCAGGGGCTCAGATTCCTCTGAGTCTATGCTAGCCCATTTCTCCATCCTTTCTAGATCCTCTGTGACCCAATTTGCAACCTGCAGGTAGCCACAAAAATGAGGTCTGTGCCTATCTTGGGGACCACAGATTTTCATGCCCTCTGCACTCTCCTTGTCAAGCCCCACCCCATGAAGCAGGACACCTTGAAAGTCCAATTAGCAGCGCCCTGCAGAACTAAAGATTTCAGGGCTGTGTCTCCCACTTCAGCATCCCGGGGAAACAGAACTGCAGTGATCAGCAAGCAGGACCTGTGGCCACAGTGGCCAGGCTCCCCACCTAGAGCCACAGTGACTGCCCTCCCCAACTCAGAGCCAGCAAGGTCTGGAGTGCTCAGCTGCCTGGCCTGCTCTTCCTGCATCCCCATATCAGAGAGAGAAGCTTCATGGAGGAACTCAGTATCAAGACCAAGGATGACCAAGCTCCGAAGAGCCAGACAGTCCGTGTTCACAGAGGAGGAGGCTAACCCCATCTGTGCTACATAAATTTCTGTCCTGGGTGCCAGCAGCCACACATACTACCCAACTTTGCCCTTCCACACAGCTGCAGCAACAGCAACCACTGTGTCGGGAGGGACTTGGTGTGCATGCACACACGTGTGTAGCACATAGTGTGCCTTGGGTCACTTTTGTGACGTTAGTGTATCTCAAGCATCCCAGTCTATTCTTTGCCATGTCATTTGCTGTGGGGCTGGCAGGTGTTCTAGACCTGAACCTCCAGAGCTAAGCTGGCTGCACAGGTGTGTCCACTCCACTTGAGAGGGAGCTGACACCTTTTCCCTACCCCATCTCCCATGCTCTCCCTCACCTGTGGGCCATCCTGCTCCCTGCTGCCCAGGTCTCTCCTGGTTCAAACGCTTTTCCTCCCAACCTACCTCCACCTGGACTGAGTTCTCCTCTCCCTTCCAAAAATCTTCCCACCCCTCAAATGCCACCTCCCCTCAGGAGCCAACATGAGTATTCCTACCTCAGTAAAGCCCCATCATTCCTGAACCTTCAGAGTGGCCAGGCCCCTGCCTATCTATCCTGATAACTCTTTTAGCACAGTCCACCTTGTTGTCTAACTATCTCTGACTACCTGCTTGCTTCCCTCCATGCCCTGTAACCTCTGCCCAGCAAAAACTCTGCCTAAAGAACACCGTGATGTGTCCCTTCCCACCAAGGCTCAAGGAATAGCATGGAAGAAGGGCCAGAGATCCATGCAGACCACTATGAAACAATGTCTTCTGGACATGATGGGACAGCTGCATTGGGGGACTCACAGCAGCTGTGGTTTCCTATATGAGATCAATCGAATCCACACTCTAGTGGATGGGAGAGGGCCGTGAGTTATTGGTAGTTGTTGGCTGCTGAGAGGGAAAAAGTCAATTTGAAGAAGAAGAAGAAGAAGAAGAAGAAGAAGAAGAAGAGAGAGGAGGAGGAGGAGGAGGAGGAGGAGGAGGAGGAGGAGGAGGAGGAGGAGGAGGAGGAGAGGGAAGAGGAAGAGAGGGATGGTAGTATGGGGTAGCTTGAGACTAAGAGGGTTAAGACAGTGCATATGATCAAACATACTGTATTCATGTATAACAATCTCAAAGAAGAAATTTTAAAACATATATTTTGGAAAAGGAAAGGTAGTGTTGGACTCTGTGAGAGAAATAAAAGCCATCAGACATAGGCTCTCTTCCTCCTCAGTTCAGGGAAATGAGCATTCCAGCTGCGTCTGCATTCTGGAAAGCAGCCACTGAGAGAGGTGGGGGAAGTCTCTTGAGTCCTGCGTTTTCAAGGGAAAGTTCAGACTGCACAAACCCGGAGTACAAGGCCAGGCCAGGCCCATGAATCTGCACTGTGGACTAATGTCCACAGCCACAGGAAGAAAAGAAAAAAAAAAAGACAAGGCCTGACCAGTCCCAGCCTGACTGGCAGAGCATAGCTGCTTCTCTGCTAGTCTGCCCTCAGGAGCACCTGAGCTGTCTGATCCTGGGTCACTGCAGCAGAAAGTGCTCCCAGACACGGATGCCCCCTTCTGACCTCTCCTCATTTCCTTGGCCCATCACACAGTTCCATCTACACTGTGCTGCGGTTCAGACAGGAGACAGCAGCAATAGGGCCAGAAGCTGTGGGCCTTGACGGCCAAGAAACAGAATGGGAATATGATTAGGCAGACAACAGGAAGCCGTGAAGAGCTTCGGAAGCAAGGAGACCGATATTGGTGTAGGCTTTGAGAAGACAGCTTCCTGCCCAGGACTCATCATAGTCTGAGGAAACTGTAGTAAGTTTAAAAGCTCAGCAGGGCTCGGGGTATGATTCACTGGTAGAACACATGAGTATGCATGAAGCCCTGGCTTCCATTCCAAGCACAATAAAAATCAATTAAAATAAATAAATGACAGGCACAGGAGGCAAATGAGAATAAGATTAGCCAGCATGTTTGAGTACATGCTGTGTATAACACAAACATTCACCAAAATTCACTTACTTCTCACATCTATAAGAGGTAAGTCTTTCTCTGATGGGGAAGCTGGAGCCCAAGGAGGTTGTGTTATTTCCCAGATGGCACACGGTGATCAGGAGGAAACCAGGATTTGAGTATCTCTAGCATTCTGCCATCTCTCTGGAAGGCTCGGGCTACTGCTCACGTGAGACACACGGTCCTAGACTCCATAGTAAGGCCTGGGGGCTGATCAAACCAGGCAACCCTACTCCTGGAACCAGACACAAGCTCCAAATCTAAAGAACCCTCCTGACGAAGCAAGCAAGCATCCTAAGATGCCCCAAACCCCAAGCAAAGTACAGACCATGTATTCATCCCATGCCTCGCTCTCTCAGATGTCCATGACTTCCCTGTGGATAAGCTGGCTGAAAACCCAAGAGTAAAGGAATCCTGATGGTTAGGTCTTTGCCTCTTCCTTGGGCTGATCCCAATCTAACCAAACCAGGAAGCGGGAAGCAGCCCACATTCAACTTCCAGCGCCAAGTTGAAAACCAAGCTTCTCCCAGCTTAAGGGTGAGACGATTACTATGCAGCACACAGAGGTGAGGGTGCACATTTAAAATGAAAGGGAAAGGAACAGGGGCAAGACAGTCTGTCATAGCCATGCCTGAGGAGTGCCATGAACATGAGCCCTATATGACACCCCTGTCACAGTGTTACAGTGATTGGGGAATTCGGCCCTGTTTTAAGCAAACACCTGTTGGTTTTCTGTTAGAGGTGGAAGCTCTGGTTTATGCCAGGGCTATGAACTCATGTGCACTCAAGAGCTGTCTTGAAAACCCTGCCTACAGAGACCCACATTAACCCTGGTCTGCCTTTCTTTGTCAGTAGGTGGTATTCAATCTGGCTTTGTAGGGAAGGGTATCCCTCCTTTCTCTCCAGGCCATGGGGGACATCCTGAGGGTGCTTCTCCCACCTGCCTCAGTGCCCAAAACTTCCCTCCATTAGGACCTTGAGAGCATCTCCCCCTGACTGCCTGTGATTTTTGAGAGACTGAACATAGTCAGCCACTCACACCCATTTCTACCAGACCCAAGCATCAACTCAGGAAAGACAGAGAACTCAGTGGGGTTTCCTACACTGGGAAATGAAGGGGGAAATGAAGGACAGAAGGATGCTGCTAAGAACACAGAGGAGCCAGAGAAAGAACCCAGGCTGCCCTGCTCAGCCCTGCACCTCTGCACAGAGAAGCCAGCACACAGAAGGCCTCCAGATATATACAAACCTCTGGGCTCTACAGTCTCTTGCTCCTGCTGCAGGAGCCACCATAAACCAATTAACCGCCACCTCTCTCAGGGACCCACTGCCTGTAGTCAACCAAGTTAAGTGTGCAGTACTGTTGCTTCAGCCTCCCAGAAATCCCTAAGGCAGCCACCGTACTACCCAGTTTCCAGATGGGGTAACCAAGGCCCTCAGAGCCCAGCAGAATGACACACAGCTGGACAGTGGCGAGCCATCAGCCCATGAGAAGGACTTACCAGCTAGGTGCAGGCACACCCCAAATGGAGCAAGTGCCTTGGAGCTGTTCTTTGTGGGAGAGCCAGGCTGCTGTGTGGTAAGAGTGGCCTCTCTGCCTCTGTGGTCCTTGCCCCTCCCCTGGCGTATGGCAGGGATGGGCTCTGGGCATACTCTGGCACTCAAGGAAACATTTACAGCAATGGCAGCAGCTGCTGTTGCCACGGCTCCGATTCCCAGAGGATCCCAAAGCTTTTCCCATCATTTTTGCCCTTTTTCAGAAACCACAGCCAATGCCCCACCCCCAGTCATGCCAGGGCCGAGGTGCACTTAGCTGCCTGCAGCCCAGTCTAGCCTGAGCCATGTCTTGGCTCTTGGAGTCTTGACTTTCCAAACCATCTCTCCTATTTGTCTGTGGAGTAGCTCCCTTAAAAGACAGTCACAGAAATGCAAAGGCCAGTGTCCTAAAGCTGCCATGTTTTCAAAGGAAAAGGACTGGGCCCTCTGAGCCACCTGATTTGTCTGGAGGCCCTGCCTCCTTTGAACCTCTGGGTTTCTATGTACTCGAACTCAGGGTAGAGATTAAGTTTGGGGGTCTCTAGGTCTTCTAGGACCCAGCATTACTCGTCTGGGGTTCCTTAGTGAAAACAGAACACAAAACCATTATGTGTGCTAATTTCTCGCCTCCCCCAGCGCCATCCTAACTACCAGGAAGCAGGTTCGTCCATCACACACAGGGTGTGATTAGAGCAAGTCCACTCCTTCCCAGATCCTGCCCAGGGAAGTCCACCAGCTTCCAGGGAGTACATGCAAGGCTGCACACACAAACATTCTGCAGAAGCCATCCATCCAAACAACTGCCTCTAAGGAAGCCTGGGGGGGGGATGTAAATTATATTATGTTTCAAACCCTGGATAAATGGCTATTTAACACATCAAATGGCCTATTTAACACATCAAAGTGGATCTGACCTCTGGGTTTTCCCAGCACCCTCAGTCCCTACCTGTTTCAGGGTATGGCTGGCACCCCCTGCCCTCTATCCTGAAATCTCCAGCCCAGGGGCTGGGCTGCCCCTCCCCCAGAGGCACTTCCTATATAATCCAGACATTTTGGTTACCCACCCCTTTTATACCTTGGCCTCCTGGCTGCTGCATCTGGTTCCCCTCTCTCCTCTCTCCCTCCCTCTCTACTATCCCTGCATCCCACCTCCCCACATGGCTCAGGGTCACAACCACTCTGGACTCTCCCAGACATGTCTGCCTCTGCTCCACTCTCCCTTTATCCACAATAAACTTTCTCCTCCACCATACCTAGGAGCAGTCATGTCCTTTCCTTTCCTTTCCTTTTTATTTTATCATTATTATTATTATTATTATTATTATTATTATTATTTAGACAAGCCATGGCTCAGACACAGTCTGAATGGAGCAGCCACTGAAGCTCCACCTGGAGTAGTACAAAGCTGGAACCAGACTGAATCATCAGAGCACAGTGACTCCCAGCCACTCTGCAAAAGGGCTACCAAAGAGATTCTCCACACCTACCTCTCAGGCAGTAACAACCCTGGGTGGGGTGAGCAAAGACTGTCATATTTAAGTTGCCGAGGAGAAACCTGTGGCACCGAGGTATTAGACAGTTATTCAGATCACATGACTAGTCTGGGCATGAGAGGCAGGCTTAGTAAACCATTCCTCACCACAGTCCTCTATTGCAGATGCCATTTTGGCTTCATTCATAGGACACCAAGGGCTGTTCTCGGTTTAAATTGTGGTGAGACATAGGGAGCCTAAACTTCGTTATCCTAACCACTTCAAGTGCACAGCTGGGTGACCTTCAGGTCTTCACATAATCGGCATCTGCGACCAATAGCATCTCTCCAGAGCTTCTCACCTCCCAGACTGAAACTCTCTTTCTTAAAACCCTCCAAACCTTGGTCCCCAGCAGCTGCTTCTCTCTCTCCACAGCTGCCCCTTCTTGTCATCTTTCCTGTATCTCTCTGAGGTCCACCTCTGCCTCCCTGAGTCTGTACATAGGGACAGCAAGTCCTTCTCTTAGCTTGTCTCAAAACCATCTCTGTTCTGTCTAAATTAGTATCCACTGACTGGCTGTCCCCTGGCTGTAAAAGGCTCGCCTTCTTCTGGTCCTCTAGTCCTGGTATCATCTCTTATCTTCATCCTCTCCTTCTCTGACCTGTCTACCCTCAATTTCTAGGCCTCCCACCCATCCCTCCTCCTGTCTGCCAGCCAGTCCCCTTTCTCTCAGCTGGGAGGTTAGAAGTGTCCCTCATCCCTACTCCCTGATCACCAGTCATCTTGATCCTTCCCCCAGCCTCCCGGTGGTCTACACTGCTGAAAGAGGTTCTGGCCTTCAGCTCTGTGTCTGTAGCCCATAGCGTTTCCTCTCTTTCTGGGACCCATCTTGTATCATCACAGGGGGTGGGAAGGCTGCCTCCACACTCTTCCTCTGCTCCCATTCTGCCCAAGCCACCTGCACTGTCCTTCTTGTCAGTACTTAGCAGTCTTTGGGTGCCAGGTAAGAACTATAGATATCAGAGTCCCGCCATTCAGCCTTACCTCCACAGGCCCTTCCCTATCTAAAACCCAGTCTAAACTGATCGCTTCCAAACTCCTATAGAAAACTCGCCTATACGCTTCCTGTGGCAGGCGGCCCTGGGATTCCAGTGTCAACAGCAGCAATGGTCAGGGGTACTTAACTGGAAGCATAGAACACTCCAGGTTGGTATACACACTTCATGCATACTATCTCATCGGACTCACAAAAGCTTCATGAGCTGGATATGAGAAGTATGTGTGGGTTGTGTGTGTGTGTGTCTGTATGTACACAGTTCCTGAACATGTGAGTACATATGCCTGTGCTTGCATTTGCAGAATACAGCACAGGATATCAGGTGTCTTCCTTCCTCAGTCTCACACTAAACCAGAAGCTCACTGTTTCTGCTTGACTGGCTGGCCAGCGAGCTTCCAGGATCTGCCTGTCTCTGCCTCCCCACCACCCCAATCCAGGTTGTTACATACACATCACACATACTGTCTCATCAGACTCACAAAAGCTTCATGAGCTGAGTATGGTGTGTGCGTGTGTGTATGCGTGCGTGGTGGTGTGTGGTGTGGTTGTGGTGTGTGTGTGTGTGTGTGTGTGTTACATGTGTCTGTGCTTGCATTTGCCAGGCCCAGAGCAGGATATCAGGTGTGAGGTTTACTGGCACATGCACCCACACCTGACTTTTTATAGGGTGTTGGGATTTTGAACTAAAGTCCTCATGTTGAATAGCAAGTGCCATTCCTGACCCAGCCATCTCTCTAGCCCACTGGGTATGACTCTGTCCCCATCTTATAGATATAGAAATGAAGCACACACAGGCAACGTGATGTGCCCAAGCATGGTGATGGCTGCACTGGTCTCTGGAGCTTCCTAACGCTAGCTTAAGATTGCACTTCTTGTTTCTGTGACTTGTTTCTGAGATGTCAAGTGACCCCGGGCGATAGAAGCGCTGTGCCTTGCCCAAAGCAGCAGGTGTGGACTGCTCTGATGTGACTTTACCTGAATATCATTTGCACTGAGCACAAGTGACGAGAACAAACTTGTTAGAGCTTCACAGCAATCGATGAGATTCTCTGAATCACAAGCTGAAGCACGGTGATCTTGGATCTGGGTGAGGAGGTGCTCATTAACCTCCCTGGAAGTCAAGCATGCTTTCATGATGACTTCAGGGGACCCGTGTTTTCCTAAGCTCTGGCGGATGGGGAAAGAGGAAAGACACACTAACAAAAGACTGGGAAAATCAGGCACAAAAGACTCTAGAGTCCACTACGGTCATCCAGGGCCATTGTTTCCTCTGAGTGCTGCACCTGGGGCCACATTGACTTCAGATGAGCTCTTGATCCTGGCCCTAGGAACTAAATTGCTTCTCTCTGTTTGAGTTTCTCTAGGATTTGTTTGTTGTTTTTTGAAGTAGGATCCAGCTACATTGCCATGGCTGACCTGGAACATGCTGTGTAGACCAGGCTGGCCTCAAACTTGCATCAATGTTCACGTTTCTGCATTAGAAGTGCTGGGATGACAGAAATGAGCCACCACACCTGGCTCTTCCTGAGGTATGAAGCTAGAGCGACACAGCCAAAAACCAAAAATCCTTGGGTGCTTTGAAGTAAAGTTTCTTAAGCTGTGGGTTCCAAACTCCACGTGTCACATTACTAAATTTGGGGATAGCAAAAAAAAAAACAAAAACAAAATCAAAAAAAAAAAAAAAAAAAAAAAAACAGTAACTGGTTTCTGAAAGCTCAAAACTTAGTTCAACATCAAGTATACAACAAAGCTTAGGTGCTTTTGGCAACGCTTGCCCACAGATGTCACATCACACAACTTCACTACAGCCTTGTCTCTGAGCACATGCCAGGTTCGCTTTGAACTGTGAGCACTTCCATGGCACGAATGCCAGTGATCAAAACCTAAACTACCATGGCTCGGATTTGTATGTTATGAACTGCAGGGCTTTGGCTGTGCATACAAAATTGTCTGCCCATAAAATATAATGGTAGAATTACAGAAAACAAAGACTTGTAATATTATCCTGACATTTTTTAGCATGTAAATATCAAATCAGCATGTTCGGGTGGATTTTGTTAGTATCATCTGCCTCGTTAGTATTTAACTTTGATTTAATAAAGGTAAAAGTATGTGTGTATGTAACAAATAATTTTTTTTGAGACAGGGTTTCTCTGTATAGCCTGGCTGTCCTGGAACTCACTCCGTAGACCAGGCTAGCCTCGAACTCAGAAATCCGCCTGCCTCTGCCTCCCAAGTGCTGGGATTAAAGGCTGCACCACCACTGCCTGGCAACAAATAATTTTTAAATAAATATCTTGTTTGTCTGTCTGACTGTCTGTCTTGAGACAGTCTCTCTATATAAAGCCTGGTTGTCCTGGAACTCTCTCTATAGATCAGGCTGGCCTCACACTCACAGAGATTCACCTGCCTCTGCCTCCCAAGCGCTAGGAATGAAGGTATGTAGCATCATGCCCAGCCCTAAAGTAAATTTTTTTTATATTGTCCACAAACATCTACTTCATATACCTATTCTATACATCTATATACATTCAGTCAGGTAAAGTTTTCTCAAGTGAGAAGAGATCCAAGGTGGAGAAAAAAGGTTTGAAAGTCTTCCTTGTAAGGACTGGTTACCAAAATGACATCTCCAGAAGGGCCAGGGTGAATGGTGCCAGGCCCGAACCCAAGGAACAGGGTAGGCTACATGGCTGGCCTTGATCTCCTTAAATCTCATACTGGGACGCAACTTCCTGACTTTTCTGTTTCCCTTCCCAGATTTTAAATGGCTTCAGTGGTCCCTGATCTGGTGACAAACAACAAGCCTAGACAAAAATGACTTCCCCTCCCATATTCTATGTGTGTTACTGGGTGTCCATGTGAGTTTAAAAGGGCAAATCTGGAGGAGAGAAAGGGGTCAGCATCCTCCAGAAACAGAAGGAGCTGACCATCTGAGCTAGCTGGAGAAATGAGGCACCTACACACCCAACACAGAAGACTGGTCCCTGCTCTCCAGAGCTGTCCCAGGGCAGTGGCAGGTAGCAAGGACAAAGGCGCCTAGAGGGTTGTGTGGGCAGAAAGTGGATTGGCATGGAACAGGTCCAGCTGTGCTCAAGGCCAGCTGCAGGAATGTGAGCTGGTAGCTGTACCTGTGAGACTATTTCTTCATGCTGGGGACTAATGAGCTGGTGGTAAGTGACCTCTGGGAGCCAAGGCCAGAGGAATTAATGTTCTGAGAGCCACAGCTACTGACTGCTGAGCTGCATCCGGCCATTAGTCTGAGGTTGTGACTAATTGCTTTATAATGAAAAAAAAAAAAAAGATTTGCTTAATGTTTCATGAGTCAGGAGTCAGCCCAGCAAACATCTCTGTAATGAGACTACCTTGCTGTCTAAGACTTGCCCTGATGTGTTTCTTACCTTCTGATTTTTCTTAGATTGGAATGAATTTTACATTTTAATCTATGCTTAATGTGCCAGGGATTATTTATTCCTGAAACATTTTTTATTAAGCCTCTTTCTATCATTAATACCTTAGAAATTAAGGAGAATGGTAAGTTGAAATTGTTTTTATTTTAAGATAGATATTTTATTAGTGCATCTTCCTGTGTCGATAAACAAAGAAGACCTTATGTGAAATGACTGTAAGGTAGTCCATTATCTGGTTCTATAATAGATGCAGCTAGACTCTGCCCCTTAGCATTAAAAAAAAAAAAAAAAAAAAAAAAAAAAAAAAAAAAACCAGAAACACAAAAAAACTAAACAACTTGACCTGATCAGTTAGTTGCCTATGGCTGAGGCAAAGGTCAAGTGGGACCCCTCATCACATCCTTTGAGACTCTCACATTGATACAAGAGTGTGAGCAAAAGGCCTCTGCCCACTGGGAGACCACACACAGAGACCCACACACATCTGGCAGGGCCTATAGCAACCACTGACTGGGAAAGTGTCTGCTGCTGCAGGGACTCTCCGGACAGATGTGCCACCAGGACTATGCAGCAGGCATGTGACATTTAGGCAGTGGACGACTCCGAGGAAACTGTGTATGGACTCGCAAAGAGTGTGACAGCTTGCACAAGACCTGAACAAGTTTAAGCCAGACAAAATCCCGGCACAAGAAGCAGGAGTGGACACAAAATCCCACCCTAATCAAAAAGGTAAGAAGGGAAATCATATTTCTCCAGGGGAGAGACACTCCTCAGGAGTTGCTGACCAACACAAAACGGATTCCATGGCGTGTGTGTGTGTGTTGTGTGTGTGTGTGTGTGTGTGTGTGTGTTGCGTTGTATTGTGTTGTTTTATGGTTTTTTTTTTTTTTTTTTTGTCTTTAGGGGATTTTGTTTTGTTGATTTTTGGGTTGTTTCTGTTTTGAAGAGAGAACATGAAGTATTGGGTAGGGAGGTGGGAAGATCTGGGAAAAGTTGGTATTGGGTGGGAGGGGAAAGAACATGATAAAACAATATTGAATAAAATTTAAAAATAATAATAAATGTAACAAAAAGAAACATGGCCAAAATGAACAAGTAAGTGAAATAAAGAGAGAGCTCTGGCGGTTGGACTCCTGGCCTGTGCTTTCAGTTAAGTTACTTGGCTTTCTAGCATGTCTGTTTCTCCATCTGTGAAGTGGAGATGACAAGACTCACCTTGTAGATTAAAAAGATTAAACGGGTTCAAACGAGCAGGACTCAGGTCAGTTCTCACTGCACCACAGGCACCAAAAGATGGCAAATGTTACTGAAACTCTTACGATTTGGCTGGATGTCACTTTCATGGAGAATACATGACTCCCCCTTCTGGGAATGGAGATTACTGCCACCCATGCTTAGTTCATCTCCTGCTGATAAGAATCCATCAACACATCCACCTGACATGCTTCCCAGCGCCCCTGTTGTTTTGGAAGTAACACTAGTCTGGTCCACACTGGGAACAAGGGAAACCTTGACAACTCCATGGCTATTGTGTCTGCATGGTCAGGATGATTTAAGATCGACGATGATAACAAAACATCCTCAAACTCAAAGCTCCCGACAGCAAAGACTGTCTCTCACAGTTGAGGCCTTTCCTGACTGATAAAGACAGGATGCCATATTGCCCTCAGTCAAGGACCCAGGAAGACAAAATATATACCATCTGGAGCACCACCAACCAATCGCGTGGGCAAAGGGAAGAAGAGTGACGCTCAAAACACTCTTCTGTTTACAATTCCCTAGTCAAAGCGAATCAGATGAGGAAAAAGAAAAAAAAAAAAAAAAAACCTTAAGTGCTCCTAAGACTAGAACACTGCTATCCAGCCTGATGCTAACAGCAGCCTACTTCATCGTCGGAGAAATAAGCTGGCTTCCAACATACTCTGGCACTTTGCAGCAATGAGAGCTGAAGCAGCGAGCAGCTCATAACTTCGAGCTACAGGAGAGGCCCTGATATATGTGCACCTCCAATGGGTGCAAGGGAAGCAGCAGCCGGACATTTAGTTAGCAAGCTTGGACTCCAAGGTCCAGTCCTCAGGGTAGAGCAGATGTGCGGCCTGAAAATGCTACAGAGTTCTAGTACCATGCTGGCCCCATGGCTTAAAGAATACCCATTCAGATCTTCACCCTTTATCATCACCATCATCATCATCATCCTCATATTACATTTACTTATTTGGGGCAGGACATGCATGTGCCACTGCACAGGTGTGGAGGTCAGAGGACAATGTGGATCCTAGAGATACGACTCAAGCCATTGGGCTTGGCTCCAAGTCTGTTTACCCACTGAGCCATCTCAGCAACTCAAGATCCTGCTCCTTATTTACACATTATCCATAGCTCTCTGAACAGACAAGGCCAGCTGCACCTTAGGGAGCTAAGAGGTTCTAGAACACTGCTTCTTCAGCTGACAAGGTTATCAAGATGCTCTCAGCCTTTCCTCCTCTCTCATAAGTCTTCCCCAAGGGCAGCAACATGACTGTCCCAACTCATCTGTCCAAGGGAAACCTAGTTGGCTTATTTAAAATGTATATCCTTGCCCCAGGGAACCCAAGTTTGTCTGTCTGTCTGTCCATCTGTCTGTTTTGATAAAGGGTCTATGCAGTTCTGGCTCTCCTGGCGCTCACTATGCAGACCTGGAACTCACTGAGATTCAGCCGCTTCTGCCTCTCAAGTGCTGGGATTAAAAGCATGTACCACCATGTCTACTCATGAGGGTTCCTGCAGCCACATCGATCATGTCTGCCTCCCCCAAATGGAGGGGTGTGTGTTCATCAAAGGGACAAAACTCTGGAAAAATGAAATTTATTCAGTTAGCTGAACTGTAGCCAGCAGTGGGAGGTAAATTCATCAAAAGCGTTACCTCAATAATATACCTTATGAAATGACTCTTACAAAGAGATGACATGGTTTGTCCCCCAAAAATCACAGGTGCCCTGGAGCCATGGGTCCTTTAGGAGTCTAGGAGTAGACACAGTGATGGTCACCCTCTCCCTGAAGGTACTGTAACATGGGAAGACTGGTGGTTCTCTGACCCTACATGCATGCCCATCTGAACAGGACATTTCTACTGGGCCAGAACCACCAGAGGCCAGCAAGATCTTCACCATGGAGAAAGGGGTAGGACCTGTGGGATAAGGGTTCTCTCATGAAACTGGCCACCCCTTGTGGCAGGGGTTAGGGAGACATGTGGCCATACACAGTCATAGGAAAGAGCTGGCAACTTGCTGCCATCTTGAAAACAGTCTGTCAGATGGTGTTCGTCACAGTGCTCTGTGGTCCCTTTAACTGTCCATGCCAGCTGCCTTTCCTTCTCTGGGATGTGCCTCTAAGCCAGTTGTGTTGAGAGGACTTGGGGTAGGCATGGTGCAGCACCTTCCCAGAAGCACATGGCAAGGCAAGCACACAGGCCTCGACTTCCTCCTCCAAGGCCTGCTGCTTCATGTCCTTCAGTCTCTCTCTGACTGGAGAACATGCTATAGCAGTTCCCTTCAACTGACAGGGCTGTCAAACTGATTGGTTAGAGAAGATTCCCAGCATTCCTTTAGCTAAAGAGCTTGTTGAACTAAGTAAGGCTCTTTCTATTTCGCAAGACTAGGAAAGGGCCTCCAGCCACCTGCTACAATCTGGCAGTGAGGATTTTTCCAGTAATGCATTTGACTCAAAGCTGGACCAATCCAAAGGCCAGGCATAAAGCAAGTCTTCTTTGCTTAGTTAGAGTCATGGCTACCAGACTCTTCATACATCATCTTTCTTTTCTTTCTGTCTACGAATGAATCACAGCCAAGCCCAGTGACTGGGAAGCTGTTTGTTCTCTCTTCTTCTCCCTCTTCCCATTTCCCCCCTCCCATTCTCTCCACCTCCCACATCTGCATTTGTAATCACTCTCAGAAGATCCTATTCTTGGAAGGCACTAGTTTGGGGTCTGATTAGAGATTCCTAGCTGTATGATTATCATATGCCCTGAAGGTAAGATCTTCATCAGTCTAGATATAATTTGCAGTCCTCCCACAGAATAGTCCCAGAAAAGGACAACCCAGCGATCATACTGACATTGTCAATTAAGTAAGATTCCCAGCATTCCTTTAACCAAAGAACTTGCTGAACTAAGGATCCTTCTGGCTGAGGTCTCTCTGGAGCATGACCAGAGCTGCCCCAAAGGCTGCATCTACATCCTGCCCAAAGCACACTGGGAAAGGAAATGCCCTCTGGACCTCCTGCTTCAGCACCTCATTCCTGGACAGTGCACTTCCACTCCCCACCACCCGTTCCACACCCCACTCTTTGAGCTGTTGAAAAGGAAGCATGGAGTGCAGGTTCTGAACAATGCCTCTGCACAGGGCCCGGGTCACGTGGCCCAGGGACAGGTCGGAGGAGGAGATTCTAGTCACAGAGGCCAGCTGGTCTGGCAGGTGCCTCTCCCCCAGCACTGTTGGGGTGATGGTAAGATGGGTGTCCTTCCGCTGTGCAGCCGCCTGGATCATACGTGAATAGACAGTGGATTCTTCAACCTCCAGACCTGTCAGAAACGGGAGATCTATGTGAGAACATGCAGCCCCTGGTGGCGGACAGAGACTGTTTTAGAATTCCTAGGGCGAAGGGACAGGTCTGGCTGCTGCTGCTCCTCACACTGTGGCTGGAAGCTTCTGGGTCAGGGATTAACAGTCTGGTTGGCTAGACTCTGCTCTGTGTCCCAGTCATTCTGGGAGATTGTTCATCCATATTGTTGTGAGTTCTAACCCTAAACTGAGCATCATAACTATAACACAGATAAGGGGTAAACGTGAACATCTATTAACAAGCATCATCGGAACTGCTATTTGAGTCATCCGCAGAATCTCTATAACCCGTAGATCCCACGATAAGCCATCCTTGCTCTGTGAGCACAGCCTAAGGTGTCCTCACTGTATGAATGAGATACCTGGGTCCAGGAAGAACTGCTGTGTTTGCTATTTTCAGATGATTGATGTCAACCCAGTGTCCCAGTCAGATTTTAATTCCCTATTCTATGTTATCTCTGCATTCTAAAAATATATATAATTACCTGGGTGCAGTGTAACTCCGAAAGCTGAGGCAGAAGGATCACAAGTTAGAAGTCAACCTGGTCTGTATAGTGACACCCTCATCTCAAAAAGGAATTAAAAGTAAAATAATAATGAAAGGGTTTGTTTGTTTTGCTTTGCTTCGGTATGCTTTCTAATTAGACTCACTTTGGGGGCCAGGGCACAGCTTGGTGGTAGAGCACTCCTAACATGGTTAGAGCCTTGGGTTCAATATCAAACACCGTAAAAAGAAAACATGATTCTGATCTCTAGCATTCGATTAGCTGAGGGGGAGTAAATCCAACTTTGATGTGGGAAACTGTTATCCATACTAGGGGCTCCTTACTAAGTGTAGGTCATCACAAGAGCCTGAGGTTCTCTGAAGGAACTGTGGGAGCCAGTCCTATACCCTCTGATGAAAGCAGTCTAGGATACAGATTCTGAGATGCAGTCAGGTTGGAGAACCACCAGCCTAAGGATGTAAATGCTTCCAAATTTTGACTATAAAATATGAGTGCAGCTCCAGGTTCAGGGAATCTAGAGCAGAGCTTGACATTCTGTATGTATGAAAAGATCCCAGTGGCAGGGCGTTGCTGGTCCCAACTAGAGCACTGCAGATTCGAAGCCACCAGAATCACCTGAAGGATATCTTATAATGCCATGCTTAGCTCCACCCCACCCCCAGGCTGAATCAGCATTTCTGAGCACGGGAGGTCAATACTGAGTCTTGGAGGGGCCTTGTATGTATGTACAAACATGTGTTATATGTACTTATTCAAATGCGTACATGCATGTGAGTGGGGTGCACATGTGCATACGTCCATGTACAAACCCCTCAATGGGGTTTTAAAACTCCACAATCAAAGTTGGGGGTGTGACTCGCTGGTGAGACACTTGCCTAGCATTTGTGAGAACCAGTAACCTAGAGGGCCACAGTGAGTCATGTCGTCAGAGCATCCGGCATATAAGTTCAATTATGTGTACTCAGGAATTGGAAATAGAAAAGCAATTTCAATACTGTACGGAAGGTGTCACAGTCAGATCCCTCTAAAAATGTCACTAAAATATCAGCTGTTCCTTTCCCTGCTTGTTTTTAGGTGCTGGAGATCAAATCCTGGCCCTGGCATATAGTAACCTTCCACTCCACCACCAAGCTACAACCCCAGTCCCAAGTTTTCCTCTCCCTCTCCCTCTCCCTCTCCCTCTCCCTCTCCCTCTCCCTCTCCCTCTCCCTCTCCTCTCTCCCCTCTCCCTCTCCCTCTCCCTCTCCCTTCCCCCCTTCTCCCTCCCCTCTCTCCTCTTTTCTTCACACCTCCTCTGAAACAAGATCTCACTATGCAGCCCTAACTGGCCTGGAATATATACCAGGCTATATGGACCAGGTTGGTCTCAAACTCATAAAAATCCACCTGCCTCAGCTTAAAGGCATGTACCACCACACCCAGCTTCCAACTTTCTTTTTTAAATGAGAAAATCAGAAAGAAAAAAAGCAAAGAAGAGGGAACATCACAGAGTAAGAGGGTTTGACCCACATTTGGAGGACCAACAGTACAACGTGAAAACTGGGTTTCCACTGGGGCCCAGAACCTGCCATCTATGAGTCTATGTAGGAAGGTGCTAAGGGGAAAAGCCAGGTCCTTCCCCACCACTGCCACCAATAGGGATACAAGCCTGAGAGAGCTAAGGTGCTTCTGAAGGCAGGGGCAGCAGTCTGCCAGAACTACAGCCAAAACATATGGACACTTTTGAACCTAAGCAGCCAGTGAAACCAGGCAGGCTCTGTTTTGAGGCCTTCCCACCAGAAAATTCTTCTCAGCCCACATTTGGAGAACATATAAAATTCGGCTCCAGGTGGCTGCTCTTCCAGAGAAACTGATTTCAATTCCCAGCACCTACACGGTACTTCACAACTGTTTGTAACTTCCAGGCCCAGGAAATGCGACACCCTCTTCTGGCCTCTTAGGTACTGCATGCATGTTGTAAACAGGCATACATGCAGTCAAGAACATCCATACACATAGATAAAAATAAAGGGGAAAAAATTTAATCTAGTTCCCATACCAAACAAAACTGGAATATACAAAAAGTACATAAAGAAACTAAGGATTTAGGGCATCTACCTGTCAAGACTAGACTTGGGGGGAAATGGTGGGTCTGTCTCCTTATATATAAATCCTTCATCTATAGTTAGATTTTCTTAAAACTCTGTTCTTGGGTTAGGCAGACAGCATCTGTCTAGCATGTGTAAGGAGCTGGGTTAATCCCCAGCACAGAGAAACCTTTTTGAAAACTCATGTTCTTTAGGGTGCACAGCATACAATGTGGAAGACTAAGTCCTTGGGGAAGGGGACCTGCTCAAACAAAGGAGAGGAACGTATATCACAGTAGAATTTCATAAAAGGGTAAATTACACTAAAGCACTAATTTTCAAAGCATTGTAAATGTGAAAGGTCTTACAGAGAGAGACATGGAACAACGGCAGAACATGGTCCAAGAATGGGGTCGTAGGAGGGGGAATCTGAATGCTGTCAGAAAGAGCCAAGCAAACAAGACCAGTCTTTTGACCTCGTTTCTTCAAAACCATGGAACTGTTCTTGGAATGTGCCTGCGTGCCCCTCCCAGATGTTGTGGATATGAGTGGTTTGTTTTAGATTATTCATTACAACTGTCCATTGGTATTTGTTTATATGCCTCTACAGAAAAATATGTTTTTGCCATGTTCAGCTTGCCCACCACCTGTGACTTGCCCTTGTGATTATTCACTTCATTCAAGTGACTCTTTTTAACCCTTTGAGTATAAATTGTCTGATGCTCTGAATAAAGTTGGCTATTGCATGAGACTTTACCTCATTTTTAGAATCTGTTCTCCCAGGTTCATGCCACCAATAGAGCCATAAGCAGAATAGTCTCTTTCACGGGTAAGAGAAAGAGCCCCTACTAACAGCTCAGAGAACATTTGGTAGACCCAATCCAGTTACAGCAATATCTGAATATAGGGTTTGCCTAGAAAGTCTGAGGATTGGCTCTGAAACTCAAAACCCTCTCCTGGTTCTTTCTACAAAGAAGCACTAAAAGGATCCCAGCCAAAAAGGTAGCATTTACCCCAAGATCTGCCAATCCTGGCTGCCAATTTGTGTGCCCAGCCAGTAGAAGCCTTCTAAATGTCTTCTGCCTGTGCCTCGCCTTGTTCCCATATTTCATGTTTCCTACAGTTATCTGACTTTGACATGTTCTGGTGATCACATGTTCTGCCTAGTGGTCACAATTTCCCTAAACCGTGAAGGCTGACTAGAAATGTCTACCTCCAGAGCTTATAGGACAGACCTCTGGTAGAAGTCAGTTACATGTGCCACTGTACACACAGAGCAGAGGAAAACCTGGTAGATTCTCCCCAAGAATAAAAGAAGGCAGAATGAAGGGTTCCATAATTCCCAGGAAGTCAAGGCAGGAAGCACCGACCAAAAGTAAGTGCTATTAGAACTTTATGATGTTGTCAAATGTCAGTGGTCTTTTTCCCTCTTGCATTTCTGGTCATGTCATTTCAGATATTTGTAATCATCAGAAAGAAGACCTTAAACGTAAGGAACCAGAAGACCTGGACTCTCCAGCAGAGAAAATGACTATGGGGTGGGGAGTAGCTGGGAAACTGTCACAATAATCCACAGTCAAGGTCAGGGAAAAGGTGCCCGGCCACCTGCCACAAATAAGAGTGTGGTATGCCAGCAGGAGTATGCAGGGACTCAGCTGGGTGGGAGGCTGGGTCTGGACAGTACACATTAAGTAACAAGGGCAATGAGCACAAAACATGCCGCTCTGGGGGCTACAGCTTACCTAGATCTGCCATCCACTGGACAAGCATGTGGACAAATGTGGCTAGCACATTGCCTCCATTGAGTGACGCTGCCACCCCTAGGTAGGTCCTGTCGAAGTAAGGGAAGAAGGCAACTGGGGCTGCAGGATCCGGAGTCTGCAGAGGCTGGAATCCCACAGGCATGGAGGCTGCCAGCTGGACCGAGGTGCTAATGTTGAGAACTGCACAAAGACAGCAGAGCTCAGCCCTGCAGGGCTAACTCAGGGTCACATAGCATAGCATCATAACAAAGTGAGGGAGGGAGACAAAGTGTGGCTCTTGAATAGTACTTCTTTTAAGAGGCATAGACATCCGGGCAGTGGTGGCGCATGCCTTTAATCCCAGCACTTGGGAGGCAGAGGCAGGCGGATTTCTGAGTTCGAGGCCAGCCTGGTCTACAGAGTGAGTTCCAGGACAGCCAGGGCTACACAGAGAAACCCTGTCTTGAAAAAAAAAATTAAGAGGCATAGACAACTTATGTCTGTCTAATAAATAAAGTGAAGAAGCAGGAGTGGTAGGCCATTACTCCAGAACTAGCAGGTTTAGAGACCAAGCTGAAGTCAGTGTCCAACTTTCTCATCTGCTGGGGGATCAGAAACTACAAAGGCAATAAAGAACCTTCGAGCTATGCAACAACAAACCCTGTGGCAAGGCTATGATAAGCCAGAAGCAAAACATGGCCTACCTGCCTCTCAGCCAGGTGCCAGGGATGGGGTCCCACTAACCCTGCCCATGGACCCAGAGAATTCAATCACCACAGAAGGGGTGAGGGGACTTGCTATGACTAGAAAGTCCTCCTCCAAACTCGTGATGGTATTCAATTCCATTATGAGGTTAAGAAGGGCAACTAGCAGGAACTTTCCAAATTGGGTCAGATGGCACATTGATTAATGGACTTGTGGGTTTTGGCAAGACCAGCTTTATTATAAAAACTAGTTCACATTGGCTAGTTTTCTGTCTCTCTATATGATGTCCTTTGTCATACCAGCAAGAAGACTAGATACAACCTCTAGAGGCAGAGGCCGAATAAATCTTTTTCTTTATAAATTTCTAGTCTGTGGCATCCTATTATAGCTATGCTATCCAAGAATATTCAATGTCATGGTTTTATGGGAGGGGAAATCTAGTTATGGTATTGTATACTTACATCCTAGGAACTCAGGAAGTAGAGGGAAATAGAGACAGAACAATAAAGAGTTCAAGGCCAGCATGGGCCTCACTCTGCCTCAAAAAAAAAAAAATGGTTAGGAGCTAGAGAGGTGCCTCTGTGGTTAAGAGCACCAAGTGCTCTTCCAGAGGACTTGGGTTTTAAGGATAAGATAAAGTGGGTTCCTTTAACTAAGACATGGAGGATTCTGGGGGATGGCGTGGAAGAGAGGACATAGAAACTCACGTGCCATCTCCTATACAATGTCTTCCTCCTCCATCTCTTCATCTGTATCCTTTGTTATATCCTTTATTATAAACCAGTTAATAGATCTCTCTACAGAGCGAGTATGGGAACCTCAGCTTACAGACAGTTGTTCAGAAGCATAGACCAAACAGCCTTATGCTGACATATGAATGGAACGGGGCAGGGGACCTTCTCTTGACCTAAGCTCCCAGCCTGTGGGATCTGAAGCTATCTTTACATAGAAGATTTTAAGGTTGAACTGAATGAGAGGGCGTCTAGCTGGTGTCTGCTGTTGCCTGGTTCGTTGTTTGCTGGTGTGTGGGGAAACCCGATGCATCCAGAAGTGGTCTGAGTTATGACCCTACAGTAGGAAGAAGTTGGCCTTTCTCCATCTCCTAGGAACAGCCTTTACCACTAACCGATTTTAGAACATTTCCACCACTCGAAAAGGAAAATAGACCCTGTAACAATCACACACATGGCCTCTAGAAACCATCCATCCTTCTCCCTCCATGGATATGCCATGACATTATGGTATCATCTATTAATGGAAGCATGTGACATATGGCTTTGTGCCTGTTTTTCACTCTTGTAGGATACATACTTCCATCCCTTTTAACTGTACAGATAGACCACAGTTCACACTCCATTCAGGTCACTTCTACTTAGGGCTCTAGTGAACAAAGCTGGCAAGAACTAAGGGGTTGGAGTGTTTATAGATGTATGTTTCTAGTTCTCTTGCTCTGTCTCTAGGACTGGAATCATCAGGTCTTATGATAACTCCATATTTAACTTGATAGAATCCATAGACTGTTTTCCAAAAGGACTATACCACTTTACAACCTCACTAGCATGTTCTTAGGTTTTCATAGATTCTTGAAAAGAAACCAAATGGAGACCATGTCCTGACAGAATAGGTTCTGCACATAGCAGTGCACCTAATGTACCTTTTATTGACAAGCACACAATATTAATAGCGCTAGCCCCTTCCTCTTTCCTCACTCCTCATTCTGACAACAGAATTCAGGGCCTCGTGCATGCTGGGCAGGTTCTCTGCCTCTGAGCCATGGTCCCAGCTAATCTCTACTTTCTTGGTCATGGAGTACATGGAAAGAAAAAGAGAGCCTTCTCCTGCTCCTAGCCCTAGCAGGGGTGAAGCCCAGGTGGTCAGTGCAAGGGAATAGAACACTGAGGCCTGTCGCCTTCCCAAGCAGAGAGAGCCCACCGTCTCAGCACCTTAGGATGCTGAGCCTGTAGCTACACTGTGGGCCGAAGACCCTGGGTCAGAGCTGGTAGTGAGGAGACACCAGCATGAGTCTGAGGAGGGAACGAAAGCCAAACTTACCTGCATCAGTCCTTTGGCCCATGCAGGAATAGACAGAGGCTTGTAAATCACCCAAGGCTATGCCCACCTGTGTCCCTTTTGGGATTTCAAACCATGTGTGAGAAGTTCTGCCTGCCATGCTGCCTGGCTCTGCAATGTCGGGGAGAAGGTGGGTAGGAAAGCCTGCCATTTCCAGTCTGCAAAACAAAAGTGTGCCCTAGAGTTCACGTGGTGTTTGGTCATGTGGTTTTTACCACTCGCTGGAAACTTAGTGCTACAGCTTACACACAGCAGAATGGAGGACAGAATGCAATGTTAGCATAAAATCTCTCAGGCGTTTTTAAAGTCATGGGTTTGGGTTTTGTAGATAGTGGACAAATGTTGAAATTCACCATGAAGTGGGTGGGGCTGGAGGACAACCAGTGGGTACAAGACCGGCCATCAAAAAGGGATAGAGATAAGTAGAAGAGGAGGACGGGGTGGATTAGAGATGAGCCAGACTTCAAGAGCATTCCAATACCTGTGTTTGAAGGGGACACAAACCTTCTGCAAAGGGGACACCAGGGCCCCAGTACCACTAGCGTTGGTAAGCACATTCCAAACCATATCAGGCCCAGCAGCTGTATGAACACCTGATGCATCCATTGCTCATGGTTAGTGAATGACACATGAAACACACCAGAGAGGTCTTTACCTGAACCACCACCACCTGCTTTTAACTGCATCTCAGGGCTCGGAATGGAGACCCTAAAGGAAGTGAGCCCACAGGGCCCTAGAGTTCTGCTCCTGCAAAGGCAAATGTTTCTGTAGAAAGAACTTGAAAGGCATCCCTCTGACAGACTTGTTCTGTGCCCACTCTTACTTTAAAATACAATGACCAGTGGAAGCTCCAAGCCCCCACTGAAGCCCTCCTTCCAGGCACACCCTCCCTCTGGGTCCACCCACACAGTCATACTCACATGTCCAAGTTCCAGCTCTGGCTCTGGGTGTTAAAATAGCCCCAGCTAGCAGCGTTCTGGTCAGACATCAGGGGTCTTGGCAAACCACACAGCATGGCAACCACATAGTCTTGAATGGTGCCAGCCACATCATAGGACTTCAGAAACTCTGGGCTGTTTGTCACATCAAAAACAGTTCAGTACAATCTACTGAGGATACGGAAACACACGCTGTAGCTCAGCTGTGAGCAGAGGACACTAGACATGGCACAGCTAGGGCACAGCCACACCCCACACGCTGAGACTCAATACTGTGCATCCCTGGGAAAGGCTGTCCCAGCCACGGAAGATAAAGCTATCCCAAGTCATCCCCAGGGAGAGACTTGAGGGAAGAAGAGATATGCCCAGGAAAGAAGGTCATGGCCCTGTCCCCTGTATCCCTGACTCCACTGTGAACTCAACTTTGAAAGTCACTTGGCCTCTCTGTCTCCCCCCTCTCTCCCTCCCCACCCCCCACCCCCACCCCCAATTCTGGTTAGAAGCAGATAGCCAATGGTGACCCTCCACAGATAGAACCATTTCAGACCAAATCTGAGCCTTGTGATTCCACCTTGCACCAGGCTACGCTTAAGGCACAGGGCAGCAAGTAGAGAGATGCTGACCAGCTACAGATGCAGTCC
Organism: Mastomys natalensis; assembly: GCA_021653895.1. NCBI lineage: Eukaryota > Metazoa > Chordata > Mammalia > Rodentia > Muridae > Mastomys > Mastomys natalensis. Next base: position 188,524 of record JAJTUV010000598.1, read on the forward strand.
CTGCCCTTTCTCAGCCCAGAAACCACATGCTGATTCTAAGAACAGTTGTCATACCTGTTTTTCAAAAGCCAGAAGATGGTTGCACAGCCGAATCCTGTGGCCACGCTGAGATGGGATACTGGCTTCGGCAGAGAAGCCAGGAAACTACTGTTACAACGGCCATCCTGCCATGTGACCAAATGGCTCACAGCTCTGGGCTTAAACACAAGGGCAGGTCCTCCCCCTGTCCATTCACAGCCTGCAACAAAGGAGATAACAAAAATGGAGAAAGGATACTGAGTGGGTATAGGCACGTCCTTGAATCTTCTCTGCCCGTGAGCTTATAGCACAGACATCCCCACTCTGTGACAGCTTCATTCAAACATGGTTCTGATATTAGAGTGACTGAGGGTCCTTGGGCAAGCCACTTGGTCCTTCATGAGTCAAGCCTCTGTTCTGATTTTTCTTTCTCTCTCTTTTTCATTCTTCTTGTGTGGAGGTGGGTGGATAGGTACGGAAGGGTTGGTTGGTTTCTTTGTTTTAATTGGTTGGTTTTCTGGGGGCTGGGGGTTGTTTGCTTGTTTGTTTTGGTTTTGGGTTTTTTTTTTTTTTTGGTTTTTTGTTTTTTTTTTGGTTTTTCAAGACATGATTTCTCTGTAGCCCTTTCTGTCCTGGAACTCACTCTATAGACCAGGTTAGCCTTGAACTCTCAGAGATCCACCTGCCTCTGTTTCACAAGTACTGGGATTAAAAGCATACCAAGACTATTTTCTACTTTGGTTTGGTTTATTAAATTAATTTCTAACTTGACACTGCACCCACTTGCCCCCTTATGAGATGTTTAACGAACTCTCAGAGTCCCCTGAGGTTGTGTCCTCCCAACCTCATGACAAAAGGGTTGATACCAGATTGATCACCAAGACCTTTTCTCCTTTCTTTTGAGAAAAAGGAAGCCCTGAGCCAGCTGACTGCTTGTTGTACTACAGATGGCACCCGGGGCCTGCTGAATACTGAACTCATGTCTACCTCTGAGTCGCATTCCCAAGCCCAAGGTCATTGGTCAAGCTTATTTCATCTCATCTCTTCTAACATCCTATGGAATTCCCTGTGCTCTGACTTAAATGCCTTATCCAAAACTGCTTGCAGCATAGGCCTTTCTGCATCTGCAGGTCTTCCTGCCTCAGAATGTTCTTCATGTTCTCACAGCTGAATAACAGCTTGATCCATTGGAACGGTCTAAGTTCAAAGTTCCCTTCCTTTAATGTTTAAAAACATTAGCTGTGGTAGATTCCCACAAACTGCTGTATCTCCTGTTAAGTGGCAGTGTCTAAATCTTATTCCCCTAGTTATATGCTTACCTGGTGACTTATTTGACCAACAGAATATGGAGGACGTCATACGTGGGGACAACCAAGGTTAGGTTATAAGAAGTATTGTGGCCAAGGCTGAAGAGATGGTTCAGTAGGTAAGATCACTTACTGTGCAAGCAAGAAGACTTGAGCTCAAATCCACAACACCCAGGTTAACACTAGACATGGCTGTCACCCCAGCACTAGGGAACAGAGATGGGTAGGTCACTGGGGCTCACTAGCCAGCTAGCCCAGTGAAGACGGTGAGCTTCAGGCTCAATGAGGAGCCTTATCTCAAAAAGAATGTGGAGGATCAGTGGGAGGCTCAGCGGACATAGGAGCAAGCCACCAGGCTTAGGAACCTGAGTTCAATTCTTGTATCACATGGAGATAAGAGACAACAGACTCCTACAGTGTCCTCCACACACAGTCAGAATATGGCCATAGTGCAAACACACACACACACACACACAAATACAAACACAAAGGGTTGTAGCCCCCACCCCTCTCAGAGAAACCAGACTCTGGGTACAAAGTCCAACTACCTTGCAGCCACTGTGCCAGAAAGTTCGTAAGCCACATGTAAGTATCTAGTAGCCAGGGGAGCTGGCCGTGCAGCCTTCTTCATCAAGGTACCAGGCAGACACAGAGTAAGGCCATCTGGAGCCATCCTGACAAGTCTGCTTCCCAGATGAATACCATCAAGTATCCTCCTTCAACACCACACGCAAGAATCAGTCAGCTGAAGCCAAAACATCATGAGCCGTGACAAAGTGGTGGTTGTCTGCAAGTCACTACGTTTGGGGATAATTTGTGATGCAGAAACAGGGTAATCTCACTGATGTTTTCCAGAGAGCACTGCTGTATCAAAGAGTCTAGTGCTCATCTGTTCCTTTTTCTCTTGTGTGGGATCTGACCTGGGGCTTTGTGATCTTTTAAATTTTCTTTCTTTGAAGTCCTTAAAAGTTTACTAGAACAGAACTATCTATGGGGTTTGGCACACATTCCTTACACCCTTTCAGTCTGGGGTATTTCATCTTATTTTGTCAATTAGGAGAAGTTCTTCTTCATTGTTTCTTCAACTATTTCCTCCTCTCCACTTTCATCTTTCTTTCTGGGTTTCATACTATGCTAGTGCTTCCGTTTATGACCTCTGTCTGTCTTGAACAGATAGACAGATGGATAGATAGATGACAGAAGATAGACAGTAGATAGATAGATAGATAGATAGATAGATAGATAGATAGATAGATAGATTATAGAAGATAGATAGAGAGATGGTAGATAAGTGAAGATAGATAGATAGATAGATAGATAATAGATAATAGATAGATTATAGAAGATGGATAGAGAGATGGTAGATAAGTGAAGATGATAGATAGATAGATAGATAGATAGATAGATAGATAGATAGATAGATAATAGACAACAAATAGAATTCAGACAGATAAATCACAGAAAGATAGATTATATATACATACATACATGATAGGTAGGTAGATAGATAGATAGATAGATAGATAGATAGATAGATATTTGTCCTTTCATTCTATTAACTTTGTGTATTACACTCTCTGTGTTCAACTGCTTATCACACCTAATTTTCCAAGTTCTTTTTCTTTAATTTTGCCTTTTTGAGACAAGGTTTCCCTTGGTAGCCATGGCTGTCCTAGAACAAACTTTGTTGATCAGGTTGACCTGGAACTAACCTGCCTCTGCCTCCCAAGTACTGGGATTAAAGGCATGCACCACCACTGCCCATCCCTGATTCTTTTTATATGTTCCTCTGTGGTGTCTTGCTGATAATACAGTCTTTAATACTGTTTAGCATATGTGCTGGCTAGTTTATGTCAACCTGACACAAAATGTAGTCATTGGAGAGGAGGGAACCTCAGTTGAGAAAATACTTCAATAAGATTAGGCTATAGGCCAGCCTGTAGGGCATTTTCTTAATTAGTGATTGATTGGAGAGGGCCCAGCTTGTTGTAGGTGGCGCCATCCTTTGGCTGGCGGTCCTGGGTTCTACAAGAAAGCAGACTGAGCAAACCATGAGGAGCAAGCCAGTAAGTATCACCCCTCCATGGCCTCTGCATCAGCTCCTGCCCTGTTTGAGTTCCTGTCATGACTTCCTTTGATGATTAACTGTGATGAGGAGGCTTAATCCAAACAAACCCTTTTCTCCCCAGATTGCTTTGGCTATGGTGCTCCATCGCAGCAATGGTGACCCTCCCCTAGTGTATCACATTAAATTTTGTAGACAGAGTCTCACTATGTTACCCAGGCTGGCCTCTGTCACACCATCTTCCTGCCTAATCCTCTCGAGTGCTGGGATTACAGGCATGCACCACCATTCCTGGCTTGTATGGAGCTAATCTGAAACTCTTAGTGTGTCCTACTCTAAGAGTTCTGTCTCAGACAATCAGATTAACCCAGTACAGTATTTTCCTTGAGGACAACATTTTTCCATGTCTGTTATCCTGGACTGTGAGCTCAGCAACACTGTCCAGGAACATCAGTGGCCCAGGTCTTGCCCTGGAGTACAGAGGAAGCATACATTAATCCTGGGTGGATCCACAGGTAATCTATCCCTGCCCCACAAATTATCTCCTCGTGCCAGGACTTCCCGTCTGGCCTCCAAGAACAAATGATGTTAAATGAATCCTTAGATGATCAGTCACCAACTCTGGAGCAGGATGGAGACAACCTCTTTTCTCTAATGCCTTTGTTTATTCCTGAAGGCACCCATGCTCCTATGGGACTATGGTGGGCTGGGAAGCCAGATGTCCCCTCCTGGCTGGCTGGCTCTTACCCAGCCTAAACCACCACACACACACCACACACACCAGCTCAAATGAGTCCACATCACCCCAGTGTTTGTCACAGTGTTCTCCCATTTGGTGGGTTTTCCCCCCTCTTATGATACCTCTGAAACGAATCATGGGAACAAAGGTAGTGTTAGCTCAGTATCTTGGTGACGATCATTTGGAAATTCAGAACTAGAAAGCAGTTGGAACTCTGCGCCCCTGGATCTAGTGTTTGTGACACTTTATGTCAGGCGGAGTCCCATGTGCAGTCAGTCTGTGTGATATTGTCTACATTGAATGAGAGGATACACGGAGAGCACATAGAGACAGTAAACACTAGAGGAGGTGATGCTAGCGATAGACTCTAGCTTCTGCTATGGTTCAGACTGGGGTGTCTCCCTAAGCCCTTGCATTAAAGGCTTGGCCCCATCTCATATTGTTGAGGGCGGTAGGACCCTCAGAGGAGGAACCTATGGCAGACCGTTAGGTCATTGACGGTGCATTCTCAAAAAGAAATGGTGGCAGGGGCGGGGTGCTAGAGAGATGGCTCAGCAGTTAAGAGCTCGGGCTACTCTTCCAGAAGTCCTGAAAGTTTCCCAGCAAACACATGGTGACTCTCAACTACCTACAAAAGGATCTGATGCCCTCTCTTCTGGCATGCAGGTGGACACGCAGACAGAGCACTAACATACATAAAATACATAATTCTTTTTTAAAAAAAATAGCTGGGGACACATGTTGCAGACAGAGGAAACAATGACAGCAAAGACTCTACAGGGACCTGGTTGGTCTGTCTGTCAGTATTCCTGATGTGCAGCCCAGCAAACAGAGGTTACAGGTAGAAGTTGGGACCTACAACATCTGCCTGGTGTCCTGTGCCCCTGGGAGGCGGGGACAGGAATGGGCAGTTCCTCCACTGATACTCTCCCTGCAGCTGCACTGCCACCTGAATCTCAGTGTGGGCTTCTTCCCTCAGTCCTGCAGCTTTAGTGCCATCTCTTCATCTGTCTCCAAAACTCTTCTGATTCCATTTTTTACATTGTTTGAAACTTTATTATAAAACAAAACTAGAATGCTTATCATGTGCCATAGATTAACACACTTTAAAAATAGTAATTCATTTACTCTGTGTGGTGATTTTTTTTTAATGTGTGTGGATGTTTTGTCTACCTGTGTATCTGTGCACCACGTACATGCAGTACCTGTGGATGCCAGAAGAGAGCACCAGATTTCACTAGGACTGGGCTTACAGACAGCTGTGAGCAGCTCTATGGGTGCTGAGAATTGATTATAGAATTGTTATCCCCACATTAAAAAAAAAAAAAAAACTGAAGCAGGATGCTTTTAAAATTGGCCCAGCTTGACAGGCCTAATAATCAGTATGGTAGAATCAGTAATGTAAATCTAATAAGAAGCCTGTTCCCAGAATCTGACCCAGTGGGTCCCTCCTCTTCCCATCCTTCCTTTCTCCTTCCCTTTGATAAAGAGCTGTTCTATTTTGAAGCTTTTAATGACATAGTAATAAACAAACATATTCTCTATGGGTTTTAAAAAAAAAAAAAAACTTCAAATATTACAGGCAGGGCAAAGGTCCTCCTTGCCCACCCCCTGCTTAGTCACTATATTCTCACTGGATGACTGTCTATTGTTGACACTCACAGAACAGGTCTTGTTTTGTGTGGTTGGCCTGGGTGTATTTGTCTAAACATATATACTCTACTGTGTCTATTGCTGCCCAATAACATGTTTTGAGTTCTCTGTGTGTCAGTATGCTTGAATGTGCCTTATTCTAATTACCAAATGTATCCCACAGCATGGGTCAGACTGCATGTCTGTAATGAGTCCCTACAGGTAAATGTCATGTTTTTACCATCATAAACAAAGATGCAGTGAAGGCTGGTGACAATGCCTCCTCCAGTACTTCTCCTGGACCAGTTCCAAGTAGTGCAATGTAGGCAGAGTAGCCACCATTTTTTAAACAGGCCTTGCCAAGCTGCCCTCCAAAACAGCTCTGCTGGTTTACACCAGTTAAATACCAGCAGCGACATTTATAATAAACCAGTTTCCCACCCCTTTGACAACTCTCGATATTCCTGGGCTTTCTGGTTTCCTTCAGCCCAGTGCGTGTAAAGTGATGTCTCGTGGTTGTTGACATCTGCATTCTCCTAATTGCAGGTGACTCTAAGCATCTTCTACTCAGTACTTCCTCTTGCAGGAAATACTTGTTGGTCGGGACCCTTGGTCCATCTGACTTTTCTTTGCCGGTTGTCTGTCCTTTACCTACCCGACATTAGCAGATGTTTTCGTCCCACCTGCGGCTCACCTCTTAGCTTTGCTTTATGGTCCCTCTTTCTGTCCCTCTTTTACTGGGCCTGAAAGTGGACTCTGAAAACAGGCCTAACCACAGGCCTTGCAGAAATGCACATCTCTCCCAGTCCTCCCACCACATGGCCTGTCCTCACTGAAGCACTTAGCCCTCTGCAGGCGCCTGACCATGCTGGCTGTGTTGTGGAAGGTACAGGCTTCTACACTCAAATTCTATGTCTCCCAGGGGGACGGTACAGGGCCTGCATGCGGTAGGTACTAAAACCAACCTGAATTATGGCCACCATTAAAAATGGCACACCGTGATCCCAAAGCTGCCTCTGCTGGACTCCATCAACAGGAACTGGCAGCAGTCAGCATGCTTTCCTCCTTCCAGAAGCAAAACAAGAAGGCAGCAGGCTGGCTCCGTGAAATCTTAAGCAGCACTTCTAGTGATGTGGCTGGTGGTTTGTGTGGTTGGTACAGAGTCCAGAAGACACGAGAAAGGAAGATAGAGACGACCAGGACCACAATCATTAGATCTATGCTCTCCCTTTAGGGAAGGTTTTAGTATTAAAAGGACATTTATTCTTGTTAATGAAGAATCAGAGCACTGAAAAAGCTTTTACAACCTCGACTCCCAGGCGACGTCGCTCTGGAGCCCTCATCCCCTCCTGCACGTGCTTGGAGCCAAGCAGCTAGCTTGTCTGAAAGGACCTGACAACAGGCAGCCAGGGGAGGGAGGGGTTCCCTAGATACCCAGCCCTGTAGAGGGGACAAGGCTCAGAGGACACATCACTAGACAAGTGAGTCACCACTCACATAACCCAGGGAAAACTGAGTTGCTGACTCCCAGGCAGAAAGGAATGAATCCAGCTCCCAGCCTTTTAACCACATCACCCATCAACCCAAGTAGCCACTTCTCCTCTGTTTGAGGTATCTGTGCTCAGCCAGGTGCAGCGTCATGTGTCTGTGTCTGGGGGGTGCAAAGACTCCATCTCAATAAATAAATAATAAATAAAACCCATCTGGACTCAAATGGATATTTCTGAGGCTGAGTGATAGTTTTGTAATATAATACTATCCTTTCTGGTTTATAGCTATATATTTTCTACCATTTAAAAAAAAAAAAAAGTAATGCCAAGCAACTCAGAGAGTTGATGAGTTGCTGTAAAGTCTATTCCTTCTGTGGATATTTAGTTGGGAAGTCCCTCCCTTCCCTAAACCATTACTCTCCTGTAGTTCTGGTCTTCGAAAGTTCAGTGTCAGAAACGGGACAGACCTGGATTGCTGCTGTGTGGCCAAGAGCATGTTATTCTAACCTCTCTGAACTTCCTGCTCCCCATCTGCACAGTGTTGGCAGTCACACTCGCCATAAAGCTATTGAGAAAGACAGGTGAGGTCATGCAGGTAACATCTGTAGCCTGACACCTGGCACCTGAAGTGCTCATTGTTGTTTGCCTGGCACGGTCTCCTCCTAAGGGCCATCCATAATAGGTCATCACCTTTGCACTGCCACAGACTTCCCTCAGACGGCAGATGAAGGGATACACTGCAGGTACATGCTTGAGGCCTTGGGTCTCATCCCCAGGACCAAATAACAAGAAAATAATAATAATGTTTTGCCTGTTAAAGTGATAGCAACTAGAATTATGTGAAATTATGTAAAGATTAGAAATTATACCAGCTGGGGCTGGAGGCACAGATTTGTGATTACAGCTACTTAGGAGGTTGAGATAGGAAGATCCTAATTTATTTTTTTTTGCAACCTGCCTAAGCAATTTATCAAGTCACTATCTCAAAATAAAAATTAAAAGGGGGGGGGGAGGTTAGAGTTGGCTCAGTGGTTAAGAGCACTGACTGCTCTTCCAGAGGTCCTGAGTTCAATTTCCAGTAACCACATGGTGGCTCACAACCATCTGTAATGGGATCCAATGCCCTCATCTGATATGTCTGAAGGCAACTACAGTGTACTCATATACATAAATAAATAAATAAAAGCTTTTAAAAATAAAATAAAAGCAACTAGGGCATAGTTCAGTGATAGAGTACTTGCCTAGCATATGTGAGGCCCCAAGATCGAGTCCCTAGAAACCACAAAAGGTTTCCAAGTACCACCCTGGGTAGTTGGAAGTAGAGGCAAGAGGATCAGGAGTTCAAGACTGGTGTTAGCTACATAATGAGTTCAAGGTCACCCTGAGCTATATGAGACCAAATCTAAGAAATAAAAAAATAAAAATGATAACTAAAAAAACTATACCCAGGGCTAACAAGATGGCTGAACAGCTGAAAGTGCTTGCTAGACAAGTCTCACCATCTGAGCTCCACCCCTAGACCCAGAGTAGAAGAGAACACACACATACACACACATACACACACACACACACACACACACACCACATGAGCATAATAAATTAAATTTTATATACTTTATTAAATGCTAAAATCCAGTTTCCTCAGGCATCTTGTCTAGTTACAGCTAATCCTGTTGCCCCTGGCACAATAAAAAGAAAGCTATGGGAAATTCTCTCTACTAAATCCTGAGGAAAATTCAAACTCACTTTCTCCTCTGTCTGTCCACAAGTAATGCACATGGATGCACAAGCAGTTTGAATCTTCATTACACATTTGACCCAGACAAAATGTACACAAAACACAAGTGACTGCATATGCTATGTTGTTCTGAGGAGTGAGGCACTATGCCTAAGCCGGGACGACCTGACCCTGGTCCAAGAGCCCTTCGCAGCCCTGTGCTCAGTCTGTTAAGTGGCCACAGCATGAGATCATTACCCACACCCAGCATACCTTGGCCTGCTTTCCAAAATAGGACACCATGCATCTGTCCCGACACGCCGATGCCCCCGACTCTCTGGAGCTGCTGCCGGGGAAGGGCATCGAGGCATTCATTTAGGGCTTGGATGATTCTAGTCACATCCTGCTCCCGCCCCTAAAAACAGAACAGGACAGGGTGGGCATGGGCAAACAAACAGACCGACCAAGGAGGAAAGGCCTCCAGGGATCCCTTAGAGAGAACAATCATTCCCAAAATATGGACCTGAGGGGTTTGGCTAGCTCCCACTGGGCTGGCCTGAGACTGTCCAACAAAGGCCCATTCCCCACCCTCAGGGAGGAAGCATAGCACTGGACAATTCAGCTGATGTATCAGGCTCTGCTGAGAAAAGCCTATTCCACCATCAGTATGAGAAATATGGAGAGAGTCTCCAAACAAGGAATGTGGAAGGGTGGGGCTGGAGACAGAGGGAAGCATCTGACAGTTCAGTGGCGGATGAAATTCCCCTCCATCCCCTCCATTCCTGGTGGGCTAGAATAAATGACTACACACAGATTTAATAGGAGAAAAAGCAAATCGATTTATTAACAAGCAAGAAGACAAAAATAAATAAATAGATCACAGCATGGAAAGAATCAGAGATGGCGAGGACCCACTAAAGTTTACATTACCATTCTTTTATAGAAGGAAGGAAGAAAGAATAGGGAATGTGGAGAATCTGGAAAGTTCTGCGGGATATGGGAGGAACAGAAATTAGCTGGTAAAATGAGTCTCCTCAGAACTCAAACAAACCCAAAGGATGGAGATTAATCACCAAGGAGAGAGAAGTTTATGCATGTGGGCTACAACCTTCAGTCTTCCTGACTGAGCCTGAGGGTGAGATTTCAAGTGGGATGGAAGGCAGATCTAATGCCCTTGTAGGTTGGTCTTTGTGGGAGTCAAGGAGGGGAGTGGGACAAGCCATCTTGCCCTATTGCCCAGGCTGGATTTGAACTCCTGTCCCAGCGATCCCCCTTCCAGCCTCCCAAGGAGCTAATGTCCAGCGTGCAGCTTGGTCTTGACACAACTAAGAGAAATGGAGAAGTTCGTGTGTTTGAGTGAGGAGAGACTAGACTAGGATCTTTAATTTCCCCTGTATCAACATTGCCAGCGTAGCAAAAGATGCCATACTTGGGGGAACATCATCCTCCTGGAACAAACTGATGCGTGGTCAGGATAGCTCACAGCCTAATAGCTCAACACAAGGGAAGAACAAAGAAGGAAGATAAGTAAGGGTGAGCTGGGGACGGAGTGGACTGGGTAGAGAACATACCCTGAGCAGGCAGCCCCAGAACCTAACAAGAAGCCTGTCACTGTGGTAGCCAAGTACGCAGCCGTGAGAGACACAGAGGAGGTCCACACCTGTGCGTGATCTCCACAGAGGATGAGAGACAGGGAGGGGAGAGGGGAAAGAAGTAATTAGGGGGGCCTTTACTTAGGACACGGTCCGGTGTGGCAGCCGATAACCATCCATGTCCAGTCTAAACTGAAATGCTTCATATGTACACATTCCATCTGAGGGCTGAGGAGATGGAGGTCAGTCAAGTGCTTGCCTTACAAGCATAAGGACCCAAGTTTAATCCCTGGAGCCCCTGTTTTAAAAAGTCTGGTACTGTGCTGTGAACCTGTATCATTAGCACTGGGGAGGCAGAAACAGGCAGATCCCTGGGGCTCTGGGGCAACAGTCAACCTATCTGTCAAGCTCCAGGCCAGCAGGAGATACTTTAAAATGGGGGTGGTCATGAAGAAAACCTGAGGACTAAGGAACACAGTGCAGGTTGGCCTCTGGCCTCCACATGCACACACATAAGCATCTATCTAAGTGCACACATACTAGTTCAGAGTTAATATGAATAATGCATAAAATATCATCAACACCTATCTATTGTTAAATGTTAAAATGACATTTTATATACATTAAGTAAAATACATAATGAGAATTAATTTTATCCCAGCACTCAGAAGGCAGAAGCAGGTAGATGCCTGTCACATAGCAAGTTCCTAGCCAGCCAGGTCTACATAGTGGGACTCTGCCTCTAAATAAATAAATAAATAAATAAATTAAATTTTAAATTAAATTAATTTTAACCCATTCCTTTTGTTCTTTTAAAATAGCTACTCGAAAGCTGAAAATTACACATGTGGCCCACATTTGTGACTTGCATCTCTGTTGGACAGTGGTAATTTAAAAGTCCCCAAATGGCCATCAGATGGCGCATCATCTCAGGACAGAGGGGTCTCTGTTTAAAATGGGGCCAGGCTGAGAGAGTTGTGTGGGTGGAGAACGAGGAGGAGGAAAATGAGCCAGCTGGAAGTAAAGACAAGGAGCTGTGTTCAGCAGTTCACTTTAGGGTTGAGTTGGACTGGGGCAGCCCTGGGACAATGGGCACACCCATACTATGACAGGGAAGCCATTGTTGCTGCTCTTTTCTACTTGAAAACATCAGTGGATTCATACCCAGATCAAGCCCTAGAACTCCAGACTTGAAAAGAGTGCTCACAACTCATTCAGAGCCACCCAACCCTGCACCCTACACCTGAGGGGCCTGAGCCAGAGACAAGCAACTAAAAGTCTGGCTCCCTCCAAAACCTTGTATCTAACTGCATGGGGTGGAACACATCTGTAATCTCAGCTAAGTGAGGAAGATCCAAGTTTGAGGCCACAAGACCCTATCTCATAACAGAGGGGTGGGGGAAGGAGAGAGAGATCAATTTCCCAAGAAAAGGGCAGTGCCTGAACCCACTGTACTGTGATCCTGGCCCAGCTCCTAACTTCCCCAGAATGAGAGCCAACTTCTCCATGTCGTAATTCATGAAGTCAAACTGTCATTCTAAAATGCCCTGAGGCCCCAACAAAACTAAATGTGAAGGCCCCTGGGAAAATTAGAAGCGTCCCACAATCTTTATCTTCTATAACTCGACCCAGCAAAATGGATTCTGAACCCCCAAAGAACAGAATACAGACCCTCAAATGCAAGAGCATTTGAGACATGAACCTCAAGTGTGGGGTACCCCACTCAATTCAAGTCTCTGGCTGAAGGAAGCCTTAGTGGCCACCTAGTTCAGATCAGGGAACAAGTTGAGGCCAAGAAAAAAGTGCAAGGTTACACTCTCACCTTGACATTAATATCTATAAATTCACTGGCTATAAACTACAGGAAACCAACAGAAGTGGAATCTGAGGCCATTCTGAGCCCATTTATATCATCTCCAACAGAGTCCACTGTCTTTAATTCATTGGGTTTGTTTTAAAGATGTTTGTGTGTATATAGTGTATATATATAGTGTGTATATATGTATGTGTATATATGTGTGTATGTATGTGTATATACACTGTATGTGTGTGAATATATATAGCATGTATATGTCTGTGTATATGTGTGTATGTATGTATATATACTGTATATGTGTATATATTTATATAGTGTGTGTTTATATGTATGTGTGTTTGTGTATACATGTATGTATGTGTGCACACACACGTGTGCCTGTCATGGGGCATATGTGGCAGTCAGGGGGCAGCTTTTCAGAAGTCAGTTATTTCCTTCCATGGTGGGTTCTGAAGATAGAATTCGGGTCACCAGGCTCACTCAGCAATTGCTATTACTGCTGAACCATCCTGTGGACCTCCGGATATGTACTTTTCTATCTTCTAGTTTTCAAAAGCCAGTGGTTGTAGTGTATAATCATCAGTCTGATTCTTTTTTAAAAATTTAATCAGCTTATCTCAGTGTCTTCCCACCTGCTCTAACAACTTTCCTCCAGAGACTCTCGGCTGGGGCTGGAAGTCTTTTGAGTAACCAAGTGAAATTATCAGTTCACTTGCCCTTCTACAGAATGAGGTAAGCCTAATTCTACATCTGATTTCCGGAGCACAACCTGCCTAAGGGGGAGGGGGCAGGGGACGGAGAATGATGCCTGAACTAGAGGGCACAGGGCAGATGTGAGCCATGAGCAGCAAGCGTGATAGGCCTGTGGTTATCTCTCTGAAAGCAAGACCTCTCAGCTCAAAGTACAAAAAGTGATGATGGGTGGAGAGTAGAGGAATCCAGCGCCATGGTCTGGGGCCCCAGAAAAGCCTGAGCGTGGGAAGATCAGTGTCAGCAGGTGGGAAAGCTCCCTGGGCAAATCTAAAGGCTTAGCTTGAGCTGCAGCAGGCTTTGAGGCCCTGGAGGAAAGGGCAGCAGGCCTTGGAGGTCCGACAGCCTGGGCAATCAGGGGTACTTCTTCGCGGAAAGGTGTTGCCCGAAATGCCCCTAGGGTCATCCCGGGACGGCGGCTCCAGGGCGCTGCCTCACCTGGGACCCGGCCGCCGCGCTCTCGGTCTCTGCCCTCGCAGCCCGGGCGCAGCTCGCCAGCACCACGAACCCGGATGGGTGGCCGGGTGCAGCCTCCAATAGGGCGGCCTTCACGGACGTGGTGCCCAAGTCGATACCGAGAGTGATGGGTCGCGAAGCCATGGCAAAGGTGACAGCCCAACTCGGGTGGCTTGAACCGCACGCTGCGGAACACTTCACCCCTGAGGGCAGCAAGGGGGCGGAGCTTTCTTGTCAATCTTTTAACCGCTCCTATTGGTCGAGGAAAGCAGACTCCACGCGCTCCTCTCAGCGGCTTCCGGCGATAGGTGGAGAGACGACAGAAGGCGGGACCTATTGGTCTGAGGTTCCGGAACAGTGCCTGCGTCCAGGGTCTTCACCAAGGAGCGCAGGGTTTCAGAGACAACAGAGACTTCGAGAGCCCTGCCTCCCCTACAAGAGACTAGATCTCCCCTCACATCCGAGCCCTGTCCCTGCCAAGGTGCCTATGCTCTTCTGCCCTTCCGCCTTCCCTCAACCCTACCAAGCTTTATCTGCCTATGACTCGTGAAAACTACAACTTCCAGAGCTCCTTGCACGGGGCTCTCGGCTTTAAGTCAGGTGGTTCAGGTCAGGTGACAGCTGGCCCGCTTCCACACAAAGTCAGCGGGCTCCAAGAGTCCCTTACATTCCTAAGCGGTATCTGGTGCGAGATTGTTGCTTCGGTGAGGTCGGTCCACCAAGCCTGGGAAGCTGTCAGGTGAGAACCATCGCGATTGGGACAGCTACCTCTTCTTCTGGTAGGACACCACCTACCCCAATAGACATTAGCCCTGCACCTCAGAGAGTCAATCTACTGCGAATCTAGCCTCTTTCAGCAGCCTCTGGGTTTCTAGCCTCTGGCCCCAACCCTGGCCTGCACATCCCCAGGTTGTAGGGCCAGGGTGTTTGGTGAGCAAAAGCACTGTCACCGGCTGCCAGCCGGTGCTGGTGGTACTATTCAGAACCCCTTGCTTGCCTTATGTGCCGCCGCCTGAATCTGGCTTGGGAATGTGCAGGTAGCTTGGAGTTGGGGATAGATGCTGATAGGACCGTTCCAGGAGCTCCTGTTGATTCTCCCAGAGAAAGAGAGACTATCTGGGTTTTGCCTTTTCAATAATATTGAGAAAAATAACTATCTATGCTTTGTGAGAGCTTGCTGGGAGCCCTGGGTGGTAGTAGTAATAACATTACATCATTGTTTCTCAGCTGTTTTTTATCTTATCAATCCACCTCCTTAAACTTTTAATACAGCTGGTAAGCTCTATTTTTAGGTCCACGGGGGTGGGGGAGTGGGAGCAGAAGACAGAGTGATGGGCATGGTTTCGGAAGCCCTGTGAGTAGGTATGGTGAATGACCACTCCAGGACCAGCTTATAAAGTTTTGGGGGACTGAGGGTAGGAACATCCAGGATAGGCAAAGGTCATTGGCTGAGGGCTTAGGATACCAAAATGCCCCATTAGCGTGGGGAAGCATTTCAAGAATCTCAGGTGCTCACTGAACAGGTTCTTATCAAGAGGAAGGAAATTGATCCTGTAATCTTACTAAGGCTATGTGGCATTCCTCAGGTTGTGTTGGGGCTTCGAATTCCCAGACAAAGTCAGAGAATGAGAAGCCCCACTGTGCTGAGCCCATAGGCTATCCAGTCATGGTGGACTCCGACATTAATTAGCAGAGTTTTCCCACAGAGGAAGCTCCAGGTTATAGAACAGGACTACCTCAGACACCCGACAAAGGGAAGCTGCCACAGGAGATCTCTGATTCCGGGTTGCTCTTGAGTGGGGATAGTAGAGGCTCTTGAAAGTGTGCCATCTGACTGAGGTGTGGAAGATGGTTAACACACACACGCACACACACACACACACACACACACACACACACACGCCAGAAGATGGGTATGGTAAATCTTGTAACTTTGTCTTGTAACTTTTTACAAGCCTAGTTGTGTGTTTGACCAACTGATTTTTTTAGCATATGGTACCATCTGTTCTGGGTTTCTCCTGCAGGATGTCTTAGCCTTTAGCACCGGGAGACATTTTACTGACAGATTGTTTGAATTTCACAGTCCATATCTGCTTCAGAAAAACTAGAGAAGTGATTTTTTAAATTAATTTATGTATTTATTATGTATATACCATTCTGCCTGCATGTATGCCTACAGTCCAGAAGAGGACACTAGATATCCTCACAGATAGTTGTGAGCCATCATGCGGGTGCTGGGAATTGAACTTGGAACCTCTGGAAGAGCAGCCAGTGCTCTTAACCTCTGAGCCATCTCTCCAGCCTGCGGTGGTGGTGGTTGTTGTTGTTTTTTAAGAGAAGAACACTGACAGTAAAACGCCGGGTGTTGGTTGGTTGGTTGGTTTGGTTTTTTCCTGTTAACTTGTTGCAGAAAGCAGCTGAGGGAAAAGTGCAGTCCTGTGCTACTTCCTCGGAGTAGGGCTTTACACAACCCACGTAGCTGCTCTGAGTTGCTTTGCCCATTACATGAAACATAGATAGGTTCTCTCTGGGGTCTCCTTCCCGGAGGTTGTGATGCCAAGCCTGTGAGGTCAGAGGTGTGAAGGAGAAGCCCTTTATGAACTGTCTCACTGTCATGGATCAGGGAGCATGTTGTCTATCAAGAGCTGAGTTAATCCAACCTGAACATGCCTCTCTCTTGCTCTTTCTTCTTCCTAGTTCTGAGGAGTCCGAGAACATGATGAGGAATTGGCTACTTATTTTGACCCCTTTCCTCTTGAAGTACATAGAGAAATGTGGTAAGTTTAAGAATGGCTTCTCAGCTTTGTAAAAAGGAAATGGTGGAAAGAGTAACCTTTTTTTTTTTTAATGCCTTTATTGTATTAATAGAATGTCACCTCAGCTTTCCATATGTAGGCATACTGTGGTGGGTTTTAATTTTCTTAGAGATGTAATTTTCTTCTCATGCTATTTATATAATGTAATAAATTTTTTCAAGAACCAAACCTTAAAGGATTATTTGTAAAGAGTAACTAACCTCTTTGTCACCAAAGGTTTGGTGCTATCCAGGCAACTTGTGGTTGGCCTGCCACTCAAGAGAAGTAGCCAGATCCAGTTCAGTGTAGGAACATTATACAAAGAGCCAGATGGTCCCAAGCATAATTGGCATTGTACCCTTGGGTCCCTCTTGCCCTCCCGGTATCAGCACAGGTAACAGTTGGTTCTTTAGTCAGCCTGTATGACTAGCTCTTGGAGTTTACCAAGCTGAGATAGTATCTGTAAAGAATAGCCTGTGCTTCTGCCCTCTGGACCTTACAGAAAGGGTTATGGGCCCTGGAAGACACTAGAGAGGCCTTGTACCTAATCTCCCAGATACAGACACAAGAAAAGTTTACCTGGCCCCACATTGTAAGAGGAAATACTTTTCCCTTAGAGGAGATTGGAACTGGTGACAGCATCCCAAGCCACACAGAAAGCACACTAGTGGAGTTTACACATGCTTGTCAGAGGACCCCTTCAAATGCTGTTGTCATCCCAGATATTCTTGCAATACCCAAGACATTTCTCCTTCTGTAAGTAGTTGTGTATAGTATTCACGGTGCCCAGACACATTTTAATCATTATATAGGTCATTACTCCAAAGCAAATGTATCTTAAATTCCCTCACTAACAATTTCCAGCAAACCTCGGGCATACCCTAGAAATCCTACACACAGTCCCTGAAGCTGCACACACTGGCTACAGCCACCATTATATTTGTCTGTCCTCTTGATGGCCATGGAACTGCTCATCTGATCAGCTCATCCAGGTTTGGTAAATATCAGCCATGTTCTTTTGAAGCCACACTTTGTGGAGAAGTAACCTCTGAATTAGGGAAATAAAAGAGAGGCCTCAGACCATGAGGCCTGGTCATGCCACCTTTCTCCAGAGGGATGCCCCAGCCACACTCAGCCCTAAGACTCTGCTGAGTCCATCTCTCTGGGAAGAGAGTGCGTGCACTTGTGCATGCATGTGTGCACGAGCACATAATGGATTCTATCTGGGATATAATGGCAAACCCTGCTACTACTCAGATTACACAGAGGATAAACCGAGACTCAGTCCATGTAGAGAGCTTCACAGATGGAGGACTGGAATAGGGCCTCCACCACAGATGGAGGACTGGAATAGGGCCTCCACTCCATTCGGCCCTTCTCTGTGAAGGAACAATGAAAGCTTCTGTAAAAGCGAGAACCTGGAATTGGGATGGATCCCAGCCTCACTCTGCCAGGCTTTTCTTCTCCGTTGGGGGCATCAGCATCAAGGACAATGGATCAACAGAAAGTCCTCCAGAGTTTGTCCTTTCTGACTCTGAGTAGAGCCTATGGCTGCTCAGTCTAGTGGTAACAACCTGGGCTTTGAACCCAATGAAAGAAGCTTTTAGTCTTTGTTCAGTCATTTCTAGCTACTATGTGGCCAGGGCTCCTTTACTCTTGGAGGGAATTTCCTTGACTTAAAATAGGACTGAAAATTGCTCATTGCCTATTGAGATCATTATCAAGTGGGGGTTAAGATAATAACAGAAACGGTGGCATACCTGTAGTCCCAGCACTCTGGAAGCTGAGACAGGAAGGTCAGTAGCGTCCATGTGTTCCAGGAAGACTTGGCAACATAGTGAGACCTCACTCCCCCACCTCAAAAGTACCAGCAGCAATGGCTAGGATGAGGTGGGGTGCAGAGTGGATACCAGCCAATAGCAGTGGCTTAAATCTATAATTCCAGCTACATGAGAGGCTGAGGCAGGAGGATCACAGAGTTAAGGCCTTCATGGGCTATGGGAATTGCAGGCTACAGGGACCAATCTGTCCTGAGTAATCCATCCAGGTGAGGGGTCTTGAGACTGTGTACTCTGAAGAGTCACAGCTGGGAGACTTGCAACTTGGGGACAACCACCATCTACATTTATACATGGGGACCAAGGTGGGGAAAGCAGTTCAGATGTGGCAGAGCTAAGCCCAAAAGTATGAGTTTCAAGCTAGTGAGCACCTGGGGATATGAGGTGACTCTCCCAGGAAATGTCCATGCAGAGGAATCAAAACTATCGTGGACATACCAAAGAGAGAAACCAACTGAGGAGGTTGGAGGAGACACTGCAGCTCCTTCTTCCAATCCGAGCTCTAAAACTTCAGGACCTAGTTCTTCATCTGTACTGTGGAGGGTTCTGGGTAGAGGCCTGCAGCTTCTATCCCTATGAGAGCCATCTTTACCATATTGAACACTTCCTCTGCTACATAAGATGCCCTCTCCTTCTAGGATGTGCACATTCTTGAAGTCTGTGAGAGGGGCAGGTATGCCATGAAGCTTTGAGCTTGTTTGGGGATGGCACAGTGACAGGGGAGGTCAAAGAATACAGAAATTATTTAAGGACACTAGCCAGCCATGCCCTGTAACCACAGTGTGCTGGGTCCTCAATCTCCCTTCTGTCTCCTGTCTTTTTTGATGCTGGAGGTTGGTTGGATTCAGGGTCTTATGAACACTACTCATGCATCCTACCTCCAAACTGCACTCCCAGTCTGCCCCTCACCCCAGAATGGTTTCCTAAGACCCAAACCTGCTTCCCTTATCCTGGCAGCCTGTTTGTCCACTTTCTCCTGGATTAGCACCTTAATGCCAAGAAGCAAGCCCTGATAGTGAAAAGCGTATGTCCCTCACCACTGTCTTCCAGTCCCCAGGAGACAGACAGCCTCAGGAAAGGGCTGAGCTGAGTCTTCAGGAAAGCCCAGAAGGTTCTTTAGAAATACATTAGCCAGGCCTCGTGCCCATCTCAGAATCAGGAATGAGACCAGACCAAGTTTTCAGAGGAGACCCATCCACTGTCCATCTGCAGAGGTAGATGTAGAAATATCTGCCCTTTCCAAACACAGATGCTACTTTGAATTTCTTTTTTTATAACTTTTGGGCTCTATAGTTCCTAAACTGTTTCTGGGGAACTCAGATTGTTCACAGAAGGGAAGGAGGAGGAGGAAGTCCCAGCACTTCCTGCTCTAGCCTGTGGCCATCTGGCCCTGGTGCAGAGATGGGAAGATCACAATGTAAGCCTAGAAGTAGACCTAGGAAGCAGGACTGTCAGCGAGCAGGGGCTGGTGAGTTCAGATGGCAGAGGCCTGATGCCCACTTCTCCCTGTGTTCTGAGCTCTCTGACATGATGGTGACTCATGTCATTGACTTGGGTCTTTCCAGAGTCAACTTTCAGCCTCACTGCCCCTCCCACGGTGAAGCTGGAAAATGGCAGTTCAACCAACGTCAGCATCACCCTTGGGTAAGTTCTCCAGGCCCAGTTCTGTTCTCGGCCCTTCTGGCACAGTTTGTGTGTACTTCAGGTGTGATGTTCTTGCCTCTTTGTTGTTGGACATAAAAAAGAGTGGTCTGAGCCCTCAGAGCAGGATCCCAGAGTCAAACATGCAGAGAGTAGAGAGGAAACATGAGTTGTTCCCCCTAGAGAGGAGCGTCCTCAGGTGGTCACAGGTGTTGCCAGACTTCTAGAGCCTTCCTGAGAAAAAATATTTGAGCAGAACCCTAAAGATGAAGGGGCAAGGAGCTGAACTACTGACCATCACAGCACTGCTGAGGTCACTTGCCAGAGCGGACAAAGTGACAGTATCAAAGGGCCCCACATGTCCCAGCTCACACTTTGCCTTTGTCCAACTTGCTGACACCTACTGGTTTCGGCTTGAAGGTCTTGACTTGGTTTACCCTCCACCAAAAGATACTCGTCTATGTTTGTGGTCCTCACTGCTCCACCGTGCCTATGCCTCCCAGCCGAGACAACACCATTTACACCTCACTGGTCCTGGAAAGCTGACCTCAAACCCAAGCTTCGTGTCCAGGCCTCCTCATGGCTGCTGTTGCTGTCCTCTGTGCCTTGCACACCTACCCCATGTGAACCCTCCAGGTTATCTACTTAACCCCCCCTCTTTGGAATCCTTAAATGGCTTCCCACATTTAAGCTCCCATGGGTTGCTCCCAGAGAGCCTCTTCTCCTTCAGTCCCTGCTGGCCTTCACACCACACCCTGTTCAGACCTAACCCTACCAAAGGAGCCTTTCCCACTGGGGCAGAGAATTGTAGGCCTTTCCCCCACTGCCCCTGTTATTCATAGCCAAAATGCCACCTCACCCTACCACAAAGGGACATCTAGTCTCCTGGTAGAGCAGGAACAGGCTTCCACCTCTTACCTCTCCCAGTTTAGGGGCAAATATCTAGGTAACAATAGTAAAGCATAAAATCATGCAAAAAAAAAAAAAAAAAAAAAAAAGCCTGACACACACACACAAAAAAAAAAACCTCTGAGTTGTCAGAGCATTTGAATATAACATATAAAAGCATCGACTCCTTGGTGCTGGGGCAGTGGTTATCCTCGGGCTTAGGAGACTGGAGAGGAGCAGAATGGGGCTTCTGGGGTGTTGGAAATCCTGGACATTGGACATGTATAATTTGAGAACATTGCCCTTCCTGGTCCTGATTTCTAGAGAAATGAAGAACTGGTGTGAAATCCAGAGGGTTGATTGCTATCTTACAGGGTCCACTTCCCGACAGTAACCAGGCTCTTATCTTCCATAGACATCCATTAAATGCGACCTTGGTGATCACTTTTGAAATCACATTTCGTTCAAAAAATCTTACTATTGTGGAGCTTCCTGATGAAGTAAGTAACAGACCTCTGCTAATACTTAAGGCAGTACTAGGCAGCAAAACACATTTTAATTAAGAGCTTGTGGAAATAAGTCACCTGGGCCGCCGCATTCCATCATCCTAAAAATCTGTGGTTTGGGCTTTATTGCTCCCTTCAAGGATGAGCGTTTTTCTGCGGTATAGTTTGGAAGCTTCCATCCAACAAGATGACCAGCTTCTGAGATCAATCCTACAGCGTAACCGTGGTCAGTAATAACAGGGTACAGTGTATAGTCAGGTGCCTAAAAAAGAAGCCTGAGGCAAAGGTGGCCCTGAGAACGGAAAAGTTGTAAAGAATTTCACCCTGCCACATTCACAGATAGGAAGTATCAGCCTCACTTAAAACATTTTAGGAAATGATGGAGTTCTCAGTGTAGAATGATTACCTAGCATCCATGAGGTTTTAGCTTCAGTCCCTGGCACCAGCACGCACGCACGCACGCACGCACTTTTATTCTCTTGTCTTCGAAGCTTATGCCTCCATCTGCTAACGAAGGCCTAGTCCTGGAAGCTTTAGCCTCTGTAAAGTCTTGTCTAGGCCTGGAATGTTTTCAGCCTCTGACTTACTACTGAATGAGCTCACCCTTTCTTGTTCTTTCTGAACTCTGGCTGGCTGGTTCAAGTCTGCTGTTCTGGCTCAAACTCCTCTCCACACTGCTTGCTTGAGTCAAAACTGGCACTTTTCTCAGCCTCTCCTCAATTGCTCTGCTTGGCCTCAAACTAACTTTGGCAATATATTCTAGTCTTCTGGCTCCTTCTCATTCTCTGGCTCATTCTGTCTTCACCTGTGTCTAGCTTGTTCTCTCTCCTCCCCATCCCCTGCGTCTCTGCAACCTCTACTCTTGTCCCAGTCAAACTTCCTCCTTTTTTTCTCCTTTTTCTCTCTTTGTGCTCTTTAAATACCTTCTCTTTCCCTTCTTTTCTTGTAAAAGTTGGGCATATCCTATTCTGTCACATCTTTCTCTGATTCGTCATTTTGTCTGCCACTCAATTGGAAGTCACTTTCAAACATGGGTGCTTCCTTCTACAAACTACCTTTACCTTCTTTGACACTAACGGTATGTACTTAGGCCCTATCTGTATGCCAGCCACAGGGATTAAAGCTGTATGCTAAGGTTGAGCCACACTACAATTAAAAATAGCTTTTTTTCAATAAATAACATAATCTTGGGGTTCACAGTATGATCAAATTTCCTGTAACACACACTCACAAACACACACACACTCACAGCTCCACACAGCTTTAGGGCTAAGGCCAGCATACAACACAATGAAAGGCATAGTCCTAACAGCAGGTCTGGTGCAAAGACACTAAGCTTTGCTTAATCTGCAGACTCTCAGAGGAGCAGACGCCAATAAATTAGTTTAGATGTAAACATCTAAGTAAAAGTATCCATTTGTGAAAATACATGAAAGTCAAGAATATCAGGCAAAACAAGTTCAACACAAAAGAATAGGCTGTAAGTTTCCTTGAACATAAAATACAAAAGTAGTGAACCCATGATGTCAGGCTAGTGGTTATCCTCAGGGTCAAGAGACTGGGGTGGGGTAGAATGGAGCTTCTGGGGTATTGGGAATACTCACTTCCTGTTCTGGAGGCTGACTGTGCAGTCTGTGGACACTTCACCAAGCTGTGAACCCCTGAACCACCTTCTCAGTCTCCTGCTTCACCGTCCCTCCCTGTCCAGAGCTAAGCATCTTTGTCCTGTAGCTGTGATATAAGAAGCCAGTGGCTAGAACCTGGGAGTCAGGTAGTTTAGGAGTTCAGCCTTAAAGCCTTGGGTCAGGGACTTCAGCCGACAGTGTTTTCCTCATTTGTAGGCATGGGGCTCATCATGTCTCCTGGACCACACTCTGGGGATTAAAAGCAATAGCAGCAAGTATTAAATGGCTGGCATTGACCTGGCAGGGCCTCAAGAGTCTTCAGTAAGAAGCCCTGCTAGCCTGCAGGGAGTGAAAGCAGGATGATCTCAGAGTTTAGTTGTGGGGTAGGAGGGAAAGCAGCTAGATGTGCATGCTTGTGCCTGTAATTCCAGCACTCAGGAGGCTGAGGCATGGGGATTTCTGTTAGTCTGAGAACAACTGGGACTATATAGTAAGATACAGGCCAGCTAGTGCTATATAGCAAGACTCTGCCTTAGAAAACTAGAGAAAGGGACAAAGAAAGGAACCACTATTGTGGGGCTGGAGAGATAGCTCAGTGGTTAAGAGCACTTCCAGAGGTCTTGAGTTCAATTCCCACCAACCACATGGTGGCTCACAACCCTAGGATCCGATGCCCTCTTCTGGCATCATATACATAAAATAAATAAATAAGTCTTTAAACAAAAACACTATTGTTTAATGAGCCATATCCATGTGGAACTTACAACATAGCTTGAGGGTAGGACCTAGAGTATTACTGGGGAAAGTGGGGCAGTTTGGTTCCATGCAGATGCTAGCAGATGCTATCCAGATGCTTCTCTGTGGGGATTTCAGTGTGGCTGGAAGATGACCAAAAAGAAAAAAAAAATCAGATGGCACAGGCAGACTCTAAGCTCATCTTTTGGGAACAGGGCTTTTGATAAATATCAAGCAGAAATGACCACGAAAGCATCTTGTGGTCCCGCCTCTTCTGCTTTGCTGTTAGGCAGTTGAAGCAGAGCATGAGGAAACATCCTTTGATGCGTTTCACCAAGCATCCCGCTAACGGAAATAGAACTAGTACATCATGATAGGAAGCACTCTCGGCCCACCATGTGCCCAGCTCTGTCCTGTAAGCTTTAGGAACAACATCATCCAGAGCAGTGCTGTGAGGTAGGCACTCATATGATCCCCATGTACAGATGAGTAAACTGGGGTAGCATGGTTAATGAAGGGAAGACAGCTATCTTACACTCCTTCAGTGGTTAGCCAGGAAGGGCCAAGGACCAGCCTACAATTCTGCACAGAAAGCCAGGTGGAAACATGGCAGGGTGGGGTTCAGGTTGGCCAGCCCAGTGCTTCTTGTGACTGGTTAGCAAGTTCTCAGAGAGCAGAAGCAAGCACGGTATGCCCCTACCCCATTCCCTGGTTCGCTGCCTGGAGCTAAACCCTATAGTTATACATGGCCACAGATCAAATTCAGTCTTCCTAACAGGTTATAGTGCCTCGCGGAGAGAAAAATACCTCTTTCCAAGTGACTTCTCAAAATATTGGACAAGTGACTGTTTATCTTCATGGAAATCATTCCAACCAGACCTGGTAGGCTGGTGCCACCCCCACCCAAGTAGCCTCATGTAGGGGGAAGGGTGGCCATGCACAGATATCCATGGGGACTTCATCCATGGGGACTTCCTCCTAAACCTTCACCAAATACATCCTGACCTCAAATCCCTTTCTAGCCCCAGGATCCGGTTCTTGGTGATACACAGCAGAATTGTTAGCATCATAAACCAGGTGATTGGCTGGATCTACTTCATGGCCTGGTCCATCTCCTTCTACCCACAGGTTATCCAGAACTGGAGACGGAAAAGGTAACCTGCCCAGCTTATAGCTGTCCCTGCAGGCCCTTGTGGGGCTGCAGGAAGACACCCCTCTACACTTCTCTCTGCCTGCTAGTAGGGCTGGATTTCCAGTGTTAGCTATTTGGTTCCTTGCCCAGTTCAGCCCTTCTCTATGGGAACAATGACATGGAGCTTCTTGGCTAAGCCAAAACTAGACTGGGTAGGAGAAACTCTGCCCTGAAGCTCCTTGGCCCGGAAAGGCTGGGCATCATGTCATGCAACTTTCAGCCCCAGAGACAAAGTACTTGTGCTTTGACTTAACAAAGTAAAAGTAGATCTGGAGTTAAGGACTAGCTCTCCTGTCTTCACATTGCCACGTGTCTCATAGAGGAGTGCCAAACAGTGAACCAGGGAAGTGGGTGCTCTCTCTCCTAGGGCCTCCAGGAGAAGCCTCTGAGTATGGGAGGGGAGGAGGGGGTGACTCTCAAGAGAGCCAGTTGAATGGCATCAGCTATGGTAATGGTGAGATCTCTAAGTACGGTGCTGAGGCCTCCTTTCCCATGTCCTAGGACCTATGCCCCTCCCGTCCCAGGGGTTCCCTGCCTCACCCCTGCCCCACTTTGTTCCCCTCTGTCCCCTGCAGTGTCATTGGTCTCAGCTTTGACTTCTTAGCCCTGAACTTGACAGGCTTCGTGGCCTACAGCGTTTTCAACATCGGTCTTTTGTGGGTGCCCTACATCCAGGTACAGTACCACTGACTCCCTACGGCCCACACAAGCCCATGTGTGACTGTGTGTCTCTTCACCTCTCAGCTTCTCCTCACCCCCCCCACCAGGAGGAGTTTCTCCTCAAATACCCCAATGGCGTGAACCCAGTCGACAGTAATGACGCCTTCTTCAGCTTGCATGCAGTCGCCCTCACCCTGATTGTCATCCTGCAATGCTGTCTGTATGAGGTAAGCGATGCGGCCTGGTGACCTGGAGGCCATTGGTGTCCTAAGCCAACCCCCACCCAACTCTACCCACATGCCCCTCGAGAGGATGGTGACATGATGCCCCCTGCCTTCTGTGACTGAGTGGATTTGGGTGGACTTTGCTGTCATGTTCTAGCTTACCTGAGGGAGCATGTCAGGAAATGGTATTTGTGGGCCACGGGTAAGTGAGGTTCCTTGGTAAAGTGGAAGGCAAAGCCATTCACCATGAAGCAAGGGAGACTGTGAGCAGATGGGAATGCCCAGGGTTAGGGGTACCAGTGGGCAGCCAACTCCTGGGAGGATAGGAGGAACCTGAATTCAGCTCTGTCACCGAAAAGCTATCTGGGGTCTCAGCATGGACTGAGGGTACCTTTAAGAAGTCCTGGTGTTTCCTAGGAGCACTCCTGATGTGACAGCTTTACAGTCACCTCCATAATGTGCCACCTCCTCACATCACACCCAGTCCAGGCTGTGTGACCTTCATGAAGCTTGGTTTTCTTATACCTTCCCTGTGACACTCAGCTGTCGGGGCCTCACTTTGGGACATATCTGGAGAAAATCTGGGGTGGGGACAGATGCTAAGGTCCCCAGGTTTCATCCAGGTTGTGGAATGATCCGACAGCAGGACTGGTGAAGTACTGGGCTTTTGACATTGGGGTTCATGCCCCTGTCCTGTTTGCTCCCTCCAAATGAGCTCTGAGGTGTCCAGCTCTGCAAAGTTGGAACTTGGTCAGCAGGGGCAGGAGGACCCAACATGGATAGAACAGGAGAGCTTGGTTATAAAAGGCTGGGGCTGGTGTTAGGGACTCCACACCTCATCCCAGCCGAAGTTGATTCACCCACTACCCAAATAGAGCCTTGGATTTGGTTTCCTACCATACTTGGCCTTGTGCAGACCACAGCCCCAGTGCCCTTGGCCCCTTCTTTACACAGGTATACCAAGGCCAGGCTTCTGCCTCCAGTCCTCTCCTCCCATCCACCCTGCACCCCTGTCCAAAGCCATCCCTTCCTGAAACCCTGAAGCAACCTTTGTGTCCACATCTACAAACTCCACCCGTCTTATCCTCAGCGAGGCAACCAGCGCGTGTCATGGCCCTCCATTGGCTTCCTGGTACTCGCATGGCTCTTTGTCTTAGTCACCATGATTGTGGCTGCAGTTGGTGTCACCACATGGCTACAGTTCCTCTTCTGCTTCTCCTACATCAAGCTCATCATCACGCTGATCAAGTATTTCCCACAGGTACTCCAGAGCCTTCCTGCATTTCCATGTGGCTGGTAGGATGAGAGGCAGGAGGTACTGAACCCAGGCCCTGCTCTCGTGGGGCAGGTTTTCCAAGCTTAGGAGAGGGAACAGTAAGTACAGGATAGAATGAGGAAGATCAGGAGGGGAACCAGGAAACCACCAAAAAGGCCAAGACTTCCCTTCTGGATGGTAGGAAAAGAGAAGGTACCAGCCAGGGACGCTCAGAGAGCACTGTGGGTTTGGAGGAAGAATTAGAGGCTGGAGTAACAAGAAAGAGGGGATTGTCCAAGAGACCAGGGAGCCCAGCAGGTCAGAGGTGGCAGCTCAGCCATTTTACAGGTGGAAGAACTAAAGGACTCAGTAGCTTTTCTACAATAGCCCTAGCTCCAATGCTAGTGCTGGATTCCACACCAAAAAGTCTGGCTCCCAGCCACACTCCTATGTAGTGTGGAGTCCAGGCTGAGATCAGGGATGGAATTACTGGAACTGTGAAGAATCAGAGTTCCAAAGAGACACAGTAGCATATACCTATATTCCTAGTACTGGGAGTACCTAGGAAGCTGAGGGAGAAGGATCATGAGTTCAAGCCCAGCCTAGGCTACATAGGGAAACACCGTTTTTTTTTAATGCATAAAATTAAAAATCAGAGATGGCTGCGTATACTCTAAAAGGTTGAGACTCTAGGCATCACTCCCCACCCCCACCCCACCCCATTGGAATCCAGAGATGGTGAAGGGGAGGGCAAGAAAGAGAAGCTTCACTTGCCCTGCATGCATTCTTTGCCTGGCTATGGTTTGCCAAGGCTCAGAGGTCACTGTGTATGAGTGGGAAGAGTCAACAGATCTCCCTTGGAGTACCAATCACAGGCATGTGTTGTTCTGTCTGTCCCCAGGCCTACATGAACTTTTATTACAAAAGCACCAGGGGCTGGAGCATTGGCGGTGTGCTCCTGGATTTTACAGGGGGCAGCTTTAGCCTCCTCCAGATGTTCCTCCAGTCTTACAATAATGGTGAGTCTGCCAAAACCACTTCTACACAGTGAGTGGAAGTACAATAGAGAGGGGTTTCCTGGGAACCTCTAGGTCCTGCAGTTTCCTGGGTAAATGGGGGTGAGGGGAGTCCTCACATCCACCTGCCTTAAGAACTTCCAGCCTAAAACCATATTCTGTCCCCTCTGGCTATTAACAGACCAATGGACATTGATCTTCGGAGACCCAACCAAGTTCGGACTTGGCGTCTTCACCATCTTCTTTGATGTTGTCTTCTTCATCCAGCACTTCTACTTGTACAGAAAGAAACCAGGGTATGACCAGCTGAACTAGAGTCCAGAGACCCATTATAAACAGCCAGGGCCTGGGCCCTGATAGGAAAGGTTGTGTCCAGCAAAGGCCAGAGAAGCAGCTGGTGCACAGGGCTGGAACAGTGTGCCGACAGAGAAGTATTCTCTTCCTCAAGGGCCAAAAGCCTTAAGCTCAGCCTGCCCACCTTCATCCAGGCCCCTCCTGAGCCATAAAGGACTCCCTCTCTGGAACAGACACCTGAAACAGACATCTGCTTGAGACTGAAAGCCAAACTTCAGGCCGCCTCTCCCAACTTAAAGTTCCAGCCCTCTGCTGGAGGCTCCCAGCCCTCCTGCGTCTTGATATGCCATCTCTCTTTCTTTAAGGCTTCAGGCAACACACACAGGTCCCGACAGCCATCCCAGCCAGAACTGGGCATCAAGTTTGAAGCTGATGGCCTTGCCCCAAAGCACCAATATTTCTGGGAGCAGCTTGAAAAGCTAACCTTGAAACTGGGAGAGCCAAGGGTGCTTTGTTCCACTGCAGTGTTTAAGAGACCACGCAGCCAGGTGGCCAATGGACTTGAAGGTGCTGGCACTGGTGGTGGAGGGAGAGGACTATGGGGTTAGGCATTGGGGTCCTTTCTCTCAGGGCCACATTTCTTATCCTCATTCTATATAACTCTGCTCCAGTAACTGCAGAACAAGTGGCCCAGGCTAGTGCCTGATAAAGTATATTTCTGATCCCTGAGGACCCTGCCAGATTGGTCTGAAGTGGACCCATACCTGCTGCCCTCTGGATCTTTGTGCACAAAGATGGCACATTAACTTTTTGATTTTTTTTTTTTACCCCCAAGGGATATTTTAAAATGGCTTTTCTTCTGCCCTCTTTCCTACCTCCACTTTCTGAGAGTCAGATGGAATACCATCTGAGTACCCACACTCTTAACCTTACACCTATGGAGCAGGTACTCAGGACCAGCCTGTGCCTTAAGGCCCACCAGTCCATCAATCAGTAAGCTCCCCTGGATGGGAAGGGAGGCCTCCTTCCCCAGCCCCAAACCTAGACTCCAATGTCTCAGCTGTTGAGGAGCCTCAGAAGTACAGGAGCTGACCTCCTATATTGCTTCTGATCCCACCTTGATCCCACACCTCTTTCCTTCTCATCCCAAGTTATCCTTCCTATGCTAGATAGGGAAGGAACCAGGGTGTGCCTTGCGTTTATCAATCTGCTCCTTTTGTTTTTTATAAGACTAATATTGAGGGGCCCTTGCATTTCTTTCTTTTGTATTTTTTTTCTTGTTTTGTTTTATTTTGGTGGAATATGTGTCCTTAATTAAAAGGTGGCTTGTTTCCTATTTGTACACTCGGAACATTTACTAGATGCTGAAGGCAGTTATGTTGGCCTTCAGAACCAAGTCCTGTGGGCTTACCTATGTCAAGAAATACATAGGGCTGTGGAGTATACTGATTTGAGGTGGCTGCATGTTGACCCACACTGGATGGGGAAAGACCTTCAAGATGCCTGCCTACCCAACCAGAGCCAGGTAAGTTTGTTTCCCAGTGCCTTATCTGCCAGTATGAAGGCCCCATCAGCGTGCTCAAGCTGTGGGTGTGGGCAGGAGTTGGAAGGTTCAGGGTGGGGTGGGGCATGAAGCAGGGGTGATGACGCTCCTACTCTGCCCTACTCTGCCGAGTGAAACATCTCTAATTAACCTCTTGTTTCCTAGAGTCAAGATTACAGCCTGGTCAAGTCCATAGCTCACTCAGTGATTTTTTTTTTTTTTTTAATAAAATGTTGTTGGGCTGGACACAGTAATAGACACCTGTAATGTCAGATATGTAGGAGGCTGAGGCTAAATAAGGCCACAAGTTCAAGGCCAGCTTGAACAACACAGCAAGACTGTCTCAAAAAGGGCAAGCTAGTGGCTCATTGGCAGAATGCTTGCTCAGAGTGTAGGCTTGAGGCTCTGGGTTCAACAGCACTCCCACACACACCCCAGAAAAAAGAAAGAAAAAGAAAGAAAAGGAAGAGAGTTATTGGGTGCTACCCTTTAAAAAACAGATTTTAAAATCTGGAATTTTTCTTTAGGAGAGAGTGCTAAGACACCAGGACACTGAGTGTGTTAGACAGGTACTCTGTCACTGACCTGCACCTCAGCCTTCGGGGGTTTCCTTTACCTTTTCTGGTTTGCCATTTGCCTAGAGTTCCCAGCTCACCGTCGAGCCAGTTCTCAGCCCCTTGGATTTTCCCCATAAACCTGAGGCTCCTCTCAGGTGGGAACTGAAGCTAGGCTACACAGAGGCACATGAAGGGTTCAGTGACATGTAAGAGAAAATATAATCCAGACTTCCTATAAATGTAGGAAGGTGCTTCTAGACATTTCCACAAATGTGGTCTCTGCAAAGTCAGAGAGTGTTCCCAGTGAGGTTTCTAAGGTACCACCAGAAACATGTTTTCCAGACAGAGAGGCCTAAGAGGAGTGGGGCTTTACCCTAGAACAGTAGGGAACAAGCGAGCCATCCTTAAAGCCAACCACCCTCCAAAACACCTCCTCAACATCTAGCAGAAACCCCTGGTGAATTCCAGCGTTGTTTATTGGACACAAGTGTTGAACATGGGTAGCATCATACTGCCCGTTTCCATAGTAACCAACTGGCTTGGTCACATGCTACAAGTTGCTGCTTCCAGGTATGTGAATTAGTAAGCTAAATTCAAAAGGAGAATTGGCTTTTCCAAACAGTAAGAAAAAAACACTTTGTATCAAAGTTGTGACTTAAAAAATACAAAAGCTAAACCCACAGGTATAGAGAAAACTGGCAATCCTGAGAGCTGCCTTGAAATGTCAGCCTTGAGACTTGTAGGGAGGCCAGCAGCCATTAGGGGAATGAATCGAGTGGGAGCCTGCCCTCTTCGTGCAGGTGGCCTTCATACTGTCTCTGGCATCTGTGGGTCCAGCCCCAGGCTGGGCACCATGATGGGGGAAGCATAGGGAGAGGCACTGAGGAGGTGACAGGGCAGGCCAAGCCCTCCAACCAGAGCAAATTGGAAGAAAGGGGCCCTACTTGGCACTTCCAAGCTTTGGCAGCTCTCAGAGGTGTTTCCTGAGTGCCTAGCCCCTGCTGTGGCCAAACCCCAGCATGTCTCTGGCTGGACCTATGGTTACTGAAGACTGGATACTATTCCAGGCCCTTATTTCCAACCTCAGTATCCAAGAGAGAGATCTGGTCCCATGACTTGGACTGGGGATTGAGGGTAAGAAGGTTGGCTTAGACCTTTGGGATCAGCTGTTACCCCTCAGAGCTGGGGCCAGCACACAGCAGAAGCCAGAATTAGATACAGACAGAGCGTGATGTGTTCTCACTGTACAAAAAGGTCAGCGGGCACAAGTCTAGACTGTGACTGACTGCTAAGATAGCATGGACTGCTGTACGGCCTTCTGCAGAGACTGCCGAGTCACCAGCAGGCGGACCACCTCCTCCGAGCGTTTGGTGAGCCGCTTCGAGCCTGGTCATGAGTGACCATGGTCATGTCCCAGCCGTTCACCTGGCACAAGGAGAAAACACAGGCTCTTTACCCTCTAGAATCTGGAAACAGGGTTTTGAGGGGCCCAGGCTACCCAAGCTAATATCCCCTAAAGTTGAAGTACCAAGCATTCTGGCAGAGGCACACAGGATAACCAGCTTCTAAAAATGCAATATCTGCAGAGCTTCCAAAACCCATTTCAATGAGTCACTCCTCTCTGAGGCTAGGTCAACCCTCAACCCCAAGTCCTTCAGCCCTCTCACCCAAACCTTGTTTTCCTCCTGTGGGACAACTGTACCTGCATGATCTTATCTCCAATCTGCAGCCCAGCAATTTCAGCAGGACCTCCCTCAGATACTCGTGTGACGTAAATACCCTGGAAAGAGGCAATGCAGGTAAAGTCCTGTTGTCACTGGATTGGCCCTTTACTCACAGAACCCAGGATGACATACTCTCAAAAGCGCCTCTGTTCTTGTCCCCACCCTTCCCATCAACACATTCAGTGGACAGTGCCATGTCAGCTGGGGTTGGGGTTGGGGGTTGTTAGTGTTGCTGCCCCTGGGATGTTCCCTCCCAGGACCTCTGCTCCTCCAGGTTGTCTCAGCATGCCTTCTACCTAATCCTACCAGATCATTAAGGATTGTCTAAGAAAACAACTGCTACCTCAGCTTCTGTTCCCCACAGGGAGGTCTGGCCCTCTTCTCACCTTGTCCGTTTTATCTTCTGAGAAGGGATTCTGGGAAGGGTCCTGGTCGATCCCACCTCCAATACTGAAGCCCAGGATTAAGTTCTCACCTTGACGCAACTTATGAATTTCAACTCTTTGCTGGTAAAAAGAAGAAAAAAAAAAAAAAACCAGCAAGTTGAGGGTAATGGGTAGGTGGGTGGAGAAGATCTAATCTCCGTGCCCATCAGCAACCTCGGGCTGCTGGGCCAGCTCAGAACTATGCCAAGAGTTCAGGGCCCTCTGCAAAAATCCAGCTGGTTACCTGTCTGGGAGGTTGGCAGTTGGGTCTAAACAGTCACGTGGACCTCTACACACAGCCCTTTGCCTGCAACTTTTCCCACCCATTTCCCATCCTTGATCACTATGTATTCTAAGGGTACTTCAGCTACTATAGAAAAGACACTCATCTTTCTGGGGAAGGGACCACTCAGAACAGGAAAACTCAAACCCCGAGAAAATGCGACATTTGCTGAGGCAGCTCAGATTGCTAAGCAAACCCTACCAGAGATGATACAAGCCAGGAGGTACATGGGATAAATTAAGAAAAAACTTGCACAGAAGAGAAGAGATTCCTGGCCAAAGAGACTGATGTGTACAGCACAGGACCAGAAAGTGAGATGGAACTGAAGGGGTGTAGGCCTAATCATATCACCTCTCCAATCCTCAGGATCTGTTCTTAGTGTAAGAGAGTACTTCAGGGTTCTCTCAAGCACGCTCTGGGGTTAAGGTCTCCAATTATGCAGGCTTCTTTGAGAGCCCTCAGAAAGCAACCTCCAGCCACCTAGGGTTACCCTCAAAGTTGAGAATTCTAACACAAAGAAGCGGGGGTAACTTTCTGGACTTGGAAAGCCTTCAACAAAAGGAACATTTGTACCCAGCCTTGGAAAATGATTGTGTCACCACCTGACCTTGATCTTGAGCCTACTAGAACTCAAAAAAAGAGTGAGGTAAGGCATTGGTGCTACAGTGACCACTGGAGTTGTCGGTAGGGGAGCGGATGTCTCATGGGTGGGATGTGGAGGCCTGAGGACATGAGCTACTTATAAGTGGTAATCCACAGACAAGCACTGGTCATAAGGAAGTGGAGCAGAGCACCCTGGCATATGGCTAGATCACTGTTTCTCTACCTGTGGGTCGTGACCTTGGGGGAGGGCGTCGAATGACCCCTTTACAGGGGTCACCTAAGACCATCAGAAAACAGACATTTACATTATGATTCTTAACAGGAGTAAAATTACAGTTATGAAGTAGCAATGAAAGTAATTTTATGGTTGGGGGTCACGGCAGCATGAGGAGCTGTATTTACGGATGGTGGGATTAGGAAGGTTGAGATGACTGAGAACCAGTCAGGATAAATACAAGCGTCGACCCAGGTAGAGCAGTGTCAGGGGTCATCTGCACAGGCTTCCAGGAAGCAGATCAGTGGGGCTAGAGTTCAGGGGAAAGCTTGTAAAATGGTTTTAACAAAATGGCTGGAACCTGAGAGGGTAAGACTGGGAAGGAAGCATCTCCACCCCGTGAGCAATCCACGACTGAGAAGGGCCGGATCTGCCCGCTTATGTTCTGGCATGCACCTGGCATTAGGATTGGAGGACTGTGGTCTTACAGCTTTAAGGAAGACTCTGACTGGCCTGCCAAGACGGAAGAGGAAGAAAAACTGTGATGCCTAAGGCCTTTCACCTGGGGCTTCCTGTCCAAAAGTGTAAGCTCTCCAGGCTTACTCCCACACACACCCTCCTTCACTCCCACTAGCGAGGTCCAGAAAGAGACAAAGCCCTAACTTAAAAGAGAAGTCAGGCCGCAAAGTGTCTCTCCCTACGTCCTCAATTACACCCTCCTTTTCCAGATGGGTCAATCTTGATCTCCTTTCTGGGGCAGCCAGGGAGGGATCCTAGAAAAATCAGGCTGGTGCAAACTGAGTAAAAACCGGGAAGCTGTCCATTGGTCCAACAATGTATCCTTCTAGCCGGAGGCACAAGCCACCTTTATCAGTAGCTGCGTTGCTCCCACCCTCCTGACGCTGGCCCATCCCTACAGTTCCAGCGTTAGGACTGTGGAGCCAAGGGGGCATGTTGACTCATAACCTGTGACTCCAACACTTGGAAGGCCAAGAAGGGAGTACTGCCAGAAGTTCATGGCCAGTTTAAGCTTAAGAGTAAGGCCCTGTCTGGGGAGAGATTTGGGTCCTTTTCCTAAAAGCTTCCTTTTAAGAAGCTGGGCACTAACGCTTCTCTCTGGGATTCAGGCTCAGGATTGACCAGCGCCCCTATCAGACTGCAACCTTAGTGTTTAGAGTCTACCTCCTCCCTCCTGTTGCCTATTCAAATACACCTGATACACAAGACAAACCCAGAAGCGGCCCTGGAAAGGTCTAGAACCTTAAGTGTCATGCACAGGACAAGCACTATGCATCAAGGGCTGAGTACCCTAAAAAGTTCAGAAGACCAAGCCTTAGCTCTCGAGGGGTCTCCCCAAGAGCAGAGAGGCCGGATGAGAAGCGGAAAGAGGGATGCACAAACTCTGGCCAGCCCCACCCCCTAAATCTCCTACGGCTCGGCGGCGGTGGCGGCAGTGTGCCGGCTGGAGCAGAGGAAATGCTTCCTCATTCCAGAGGCTGCGACTCACGGACATCGGCGCCCGCCCCCCATGGCCGCCCAGCTGGGGACACGGAGGCCCAGGGCAGGGGAGTTTTCTAACACTCCCACGGACCGGCCTTTCTACGTCCTCCCGGTCTGCGCCTACTAAAAGGTATCCACCCCACAGGCGGCAGTGCACAGGATCTGGCCTCTGCCCAGGGTCCGGGGAGGCTCTTAGGTCCCAGCCACCTTTCCGGGCCAGGGAAGGCTGCAGTACAGTTAAGCAGAAACGGCCACCGGAATATACGCAGGAGCCCCGGGTCCTTATACTTTTTCAGCCTGTCTAGATGGCAGTTTGCCGCTCTGCGAAATGGGAGTGAGCCAAGAGGAAAAGGAGCCCGCGCGAGCGCACTCACCACTACGGCGGTGACAGGCTGGCCCGGGATGTAGGACATTTCGACCGAAATCTGACAAGGCGACAGTGCCTGGTGAGACCCCCAGCGAGATGCCCGCGGCCGCGCCCTCCCTGGTTAACAAAGGGCAGCCCTGCTCAGCCCGCCCCCTCATGAATACTTAAGAACTCTCTAGCCAATCAGCATCTGGAGCGCTGTTGCGCTTTCGGGAGTCCCCGGGCCTGTACTCCGAAGTGGGGCGGGAGGGGCGAGTGCCCCAGGCGCAAGCGTGGAAAGGCGGGGCGGAGTCTGTGCGCCTGCGCAGACCGAGCCCTCCCAGCAGCCTCCAGCACAAGATGGCGGCGCGGGGCTGTCCTCTTTTTCCTATCTGAGGGAACACGAGTGACTGTGTGCCGCTGCGTTCCAGGTAACTCTGCGAGCCTGTCGGGCGTGTGCTGACGTACTGCTGTCTCGGGCCGGCTCGAGCCTCAGCTTCGGCGTGCAGTGGAGGTCCGAGGGGCAGGAGGCGCCGTGCGCTCAACTCGCCGGGCTTCGGGCGCCACTTGTAACTTGGTTTTCTCCGCAGTTCCGCGTGAGTCCGCGAGAAGGCAGAAGCGGAGCCCCGCCGGGTGCGATGGCCGCGGTGGTGGCCAAGCGGGAAGGGCCGCCGTTCATCAGCGAGGCAGCCGTGCGAGGCAACGCCGCGGTCCTGGATTACTGCCGGACCTCAGTGTCAGCGCTGTCGGGGGCCACAGCCGGCATCCTCGGCCTCACCGGCCTCTACGGCTTCATCTTCTACCTGCTTGCCTCCGTCCTGCTCTCCCTGCTCCTAATTCTCAAAGCGGGAAGGAGGTGGAACAAATATTTTAAGTCACGAAGACCTCTCTTTACAGGAGGCCTCATCGGAGGCCTCTTTACCTACGTCCTCTTTTGGACATTCCTCTATGGCATGGTGCACGTCTACTGAAATGAGGGCAGGGGTGACTTTAAAACAGATTGGCAAGACTCTTGCCAGAATTAACACCGTGTAGACTTACTTAGTTTTTAAATTGTTGGAATTCGCTGCTTGTTCTGTACTGTTATTTATATCTGAAGACAGAGAGCCTGTAATATTATTCTTCAGATTAAATGAAGTATGACACCTTATCGTTTTTTCCTACCTTGATGCTTAGCCAAGCTTTGAAGTCGCTAAGATTTGCCCCCTGGAGAGCAGGTACTAGGCCACTGCCTGTACATTTTTTTGGGGATTTATACCTAGTAAGTCCAAAGGGATCTCTAGGACTTACATGAGAGAATTTAATTTTAACATCTTAAGAACTGATAACAGTTCGTGTTACTAAGCTTTCTCTCTGTACGGGCATTGTGTGTTTTAATTCAGGTGTTACTGTTAACCTGTTGATGAAGAACCTGAGGCTCAAGAGAGGTTAGTTGTCTCTGCCAGAGGTGGCTCATCTGGGAGGAGGCAGGGCCAGGATCCACTTAGAAGCCTGTTCCTTGTGCTGTATTGGATGAGAATACTTTTCTAGCACCCCACTGCTTTCCGGTAGGAGTGAAATCAGTTAAGTTCCAGTTATACCTGGTCTCAGCTAATCGCCTTTCCTATAACAAAAAAAAAAATGCAAGCTATTTTTCTAAAAACGTGTCCTATGGCGATTAAATAGGTTATTTTGGACATTTAATCAAATGAGTTTGTTTCAAGTGTAATGCTTCTGACTATGTTTATCCGTAGTCCTTAGAGAGGAGGGTATTAGAATGAAAGACATGTTTAACTGAAAAATAAATAATGTGTTAGACTTGTAATGAACATGTTGCACATGGAATTTATAGTCTAACTGGGGAGATTGCCATTACCTGGTTTTACAGATAATACAGATGCCGTGAAAGAGTACACAGAAGCACCAGGTCTGGACTAGGTTTGGGAATGGAGTCAGAGTCAAGGAAGGCTTGAAGAAAGAACATTATATCTGAGACTGGAAGGTTAAATAACAGTCATATAAAGTAAGGGGAAGAAGAGCCACAAGACAGGAGGCTGGTGGCTTTTATCAGGCCATAAGATAATCTTGACCACATCATAGAAGCCCAGGGAGGAAGTTGGCCTTCATTCCAGGAGCATTTAGGGGAAATCATTGGAAATTGTAAGAGCAATGTGTATTGGCTTTTTAAGATATGAAAAATCGAATTTAAGACCTCTTTCTCAGTCAGTAGATGGTCTGTGCCCTCTCTGTAATGGCCTGGGCACCCATGCCTGAATCCTGTTTGGGTTCTAGGCCATATGCTTGCATCTCATGCCAAGCAGCAGAGATCACAGCTTTACCTCCCTGTCCCAAAGTGCCCACTTGTAAAGATCCTGACATGCGTTGTTTATAAAGCCTCCCCCTCCTCGGGGACTTCTCTCATGTGGAAAGGAAGGGGTCTTTCCTGTTGTTGAACAGTAAATTTGTTGCTAATGTTGGCTGCTACAAAATATGTAATGACTTTGTATATACTTATCAGTTTTGAGCAGAGGGTAAGTTAATGTCACAACTTCCCAGCATTTATCCAGTATTTATAAAGTACTAGCTTTATCAGTTTTTATTCTAAATCCTATATAGGTATGTATGTCTGCATGTTGGTGGGTATATGCATGTGCCCACAGAGGCCAGAGTTATCAGCTCTCCTGGAGCTGGAGTTGCTAGGAACAGAACTCAGGGCTTCATTTAAGAGAACTTGCTGTTCTCTTAACCACTAAGCCATTTCCTTCCTTGTCTTTTAGCATCTGTTCAAGAGTCTCCTTGGGGCCAGCAAGATGGCTCAGCAGGTAAGGGTGCCTGTGCCAACCCCATGACTGAGTTCAGTCTCCAGCACCTACATGGTCAAAGCGAAGAACCAACTCTGCCTTCACAAGCACACTGAGGCACACACACGCACAATTTTTAAAAATTCCCGTACTTTGATTTGAATCTGCATGGTAACAAGGAACAGAATGTCATACATTTCTTCTTGTTTCTACCTTGTAAAATGTTTTCCCCTACATGGGGTAACTCTAAAAGGAAAAACTTAAAATTGATGCCTTTTATTATTTTAAAATCAAGTAAAAGTGTCCAAAATATGTAATGTCGGACAGGTCCCAGATGATGGGTTCCCCTGAGAGGACAGCTTGTGGCAGTGACCTGTGCTCTTTCATGACTGATTGTCACATTGATAACACCCAGTGTATCAGTTTCTGGTTGGCCCACATCATGATACTCCCAAAGGTATAGAATAACTTGTAGGACAATACTAGATGGCCCAGTTTAGGCTAGGGACTGACGCACAAAGAATTCATCAGATCCTGTAAGATCAGAATAGGAAGGAGCTCTTGGGTTAAGACTAGCCAATAAGCCAAGCAGTGCCCAGAAAGGAATAAAAGTGTTTCCCTAAGTTTAGGAGTTCAAGTTCCTGACTCAGTTCCTGAGTTAAAAGCCTAGTTTCACCTGTGGAAGCTGTAATTTGGATCAGGAGTTCAAGACAAACCTAGGCTACAGAGTAAGACCCGGGGTGGGGTGGGGTGGGGTGGGGGGGGTTG
Organism: Mastomys natalensis; assembly: GCA_021653895.1. Taxonomy (NCBI): domain Eukaryota; kingdom Metazoa; phylum Chordata; class Mammalia; order Rodentia; family Muridae; genus Mastomys; species Mastomys natalensis. Next base: position 227,518 of record JAJTUV010000598.1, read on the forward strand.
GTTCATTGGTTTTTGTTGAGTTTTCTTATTTTGTTTTTAATATAAGCTGTTTTCCACAAGATGGATGAGCTGCCTTATATCAAGGTTATGCAGAAAGCAAGAAGTTGGGGGAGGGAGAACACAGCAACTTTAGCAGAGTGGGCAGCCCTGTGATGAACTGTAATAAGATCCCTGGTCTTTCTAAGCCCCCTAGCACCCTATTTGGTTCATGATGACAGGTGTGACCACTTCATGGTTAAGATTCACCACCACCCACCAAACTGGAAGCATGTGAGGACAGGGACCATGTGTATTGTTCACCAACACAGAATTTAGTCCAACACCTGACAAGAACAGGACACATAACAGGAACTCAGTATTTACTAGTTTACTGATTGACTAGTTTATAACTAGTAAAAGGCATTTTCATTCTGATACAAAGAAACAAGCAGTCTGACTGCCCCAAGCCACTTCAAACACAGGTGGAACCAGCCAAGCTCTGTACAGCCATGATCTTTGACCCTCTTCTGAACAGAGAAGCTGCATGCTGTTTGCTTTCACTTTCAGAAAGCAGAATGGCTCAGTGACATCCCCAGATAACCAAAGGTGAGGGGCTGCTGACTTTGAGAGCAATCCTGCTCTGGACACCACTAGCCCCTTCCCCAGTGGTAGCAACAACTCTCTACCCCTCTTTTTTTTTTACTTATTTTGGGTTTTTCCAGACTCTCTACATAGCCCTGGTTGCCTGGAACTTGCCTTGTAGACTAGATTGGCCTCAATATACATTAACTTGTTCTGGGACTAGAGACATGGCTCAGCAGTTAAGAACACTTGCTGTTCTTCCAGAGATCCTGAGTTCAATTCCCAACAACCACAAGGTGGCTCCCAATCATCTGTAATGGGAGCTGATGCCTTCTGCTGCTGTGTCTTGAAGATAGCCACAGTGTACTCACATATGTAAAATAAATATAAAAATAAAAACTTAACTTGTTCTGCCACCCCATGCTGGGGTTAAAGGCATGCACCATCACACCAGGCTAAAAACTTTATAATATACTTTGTTGGGAGCCAAGTCCTAGCAGAAAGCAGCTGTCTTTACAGCCATCTAGAGCCATATAAGAGCACACTATGATAAACATCTTGTTTTTCTCACATATCTTGTTTTTTGTTTAGTGACCCCAGCTGCTAGGCACATGACATAGTGCCTTTAGCTGTGTTCCCCTGCTTGCCCACAAGTGAAAGGCATATGGTAAAGGATATAAATACTCAGGATTGCCTTTCAATAAGAGACTTGATCAGACTCTGTCTTGTCTCCGTTCTTCGAGTCTCTTGTCCTTCCATCCCCACTCTCTCTTGCTAGACCCTGACCCGCAGACCAGAACAACGGCTCGGGCCGGTACAGAGTGGCCCCTAAACGTGCAGCAGAACGGGCAGCTACATTACTTCATGTGCATGAGTGTTTTGTCAGCATGTATGTCTGTGCACTGGTGCATGCCTGGTACCCACAGAGGCCAGAACGGGGCATCTGATTCCCTTGGAACTAGAATTACGGGAGGTTGAGCCATCATGTGGTTGCTGGGAATTGAACCTTGGATTTCTGAAAAAGCAGCCAGTGCTCTTAACCACTGGGCCATTGCTTCAGCCCTCTGCCCTTTTTTTAGAAGGGAACCTCACTATCTGTTGCCCAGGTTGAAATTCCTGAGCTCAGGTGACCCACCTCCACCTCCCATATGCTGAGTCTACAGGTGTGTGCCCCCTCACCCAGCTGCCAGGCTCCCTCTGATTACCATCTGCAAGGTTCTGCCTGTGGTAGGGTGCTTTTCAGAGAATCCCCCTGGTATCAGAAGCACCCAGATACCCATGGGATAGAGCAAACTGAGCCTGCTCCCGCCCTGTACTTAAATGTCCCCAGGTCTGGTTTTGACAGGGAATCTGGTCTTACAGGAATAGATGACTTTCTGAAGGAATGGTCAGGTAGCCAGATGCTCCTCAGGAAAATGAAAGGGTTAATAGAAAGGGATGTCTTTTTCTTATTTCAAAAAAAAAAAAAACCAGGGTCTCACTTCCTGGCATAGAACTAGCTCCATTGACTGGGCTTTCCTCAAACTCAGAGATCCACCTGCCTCTGCCTCCCAAGTGCTGGGATTTAAAGTTGTTTATCATCATGCCTGGCTACTTCTCTGTGTGTGAACCTTTAAATTTTGAATTAGATTAGGTATTACTTCATCAAAATGTTTGAATTAAAAAAAAAAAATGAGCATACTGCTGTCTTCCAGGTGGAGGTGGGAAGGCAGGTGTAATGGCTTTAGTCCCAGCACTTAAGGGGCAGGCAGTTATCTGAAGTCAGCCCTGTCTGTAGACAGTTCCAGGATAGCCAGGACTACATAGAGACCTCATGTCTCAAAAACAGTTGGGATGGGAAAGGGACCCTCTTGGCCTCAGGGCAGCTCGTGTAAGCCACCCAAGCTAGCATTAACAAGTGTGCTTGCAAGCCACTTTGGGAACACTCATAAGGGTATTAGGAAGAGGCCTGCAACCCTGCATTTCTGTCAGGCTCTCTGGAGAGTGGGTGCTGGCCCATGGGTCCCACTTCGGGTTCCATGAAATGCAGTGGGAGAAGGAACTGGGACACAGGTCAGGAACAGCCTTTCAGTGAAAATTATCCTTTATCTCATTAGCACATCAAGCCTGGGCTTCTGAGAGCAGGAAGGAAGTCAGACAGGGACCCCCAGCACCACCAAACAGCAAGAGCCGAACCACACAAGTCCATCTCTCACCTCGGCAAGTCAATTTACCAGAGCTACCCTAGGCTTCGGGTAGTGGCTTACTTGCCTTCCCTCCCCAATCTTACCTGGGAGCCCCGGGAGTTTGCTCTCCCCTTAAGCTTTTTTCCAGGTGCCTTCTTGGCCAGCTTTGCATTTTACATCTGGGGGTGGAGTCAAGTGTCCCCTGGATGTCATCCAGTAGCTTTTTCTGGGCAATCATTCTCTGCAGGGACCTGTCAAAGTCTTGGCTAGAGGCTGGCTGGGCTGACTCTGGTGTCTCTGGTGAGAGTTAACATGTGTGCCCCCTACCTGAGGGCCAGGTCAACATCTCCTTTAAGTCTCTCAGGACTAAAGTGCAGCATGCACCAATAAATGCGTACTGCCTGTATAAATAATACACATGTCCAGCTGGGCTCAGAGTCAGGAACGAAAACCAACCACAAACCCCAGGCCTGCCCTTCCCTGAGGACCTGCCCCAGGGCCTCCTTCCTGCATCCTGAGGCACTTTGGCCACCAGGAGGCCTTCCATGAAACAAAGCTTGCAGCAGGATCCCACCCAAGCTGGGTGGAGTTGCGGGGCCTGTTCTCAGAAGCCTCATCCTGAGCAGGCACCACAGAGATGCCTCTCCCCAGTTCAGAGCTGTGGCCTGTCCTGGCCCAATCATCTTTGAATCTGTTCTCTGCCAAGAGCTCTGGCTACGTCTTCACTGTTTGCAAGATCTGTGACTGATTCATGTTCACGATGGCATTCTCCTGGAGGCCAGACCTTGAGGGAGGGATGCACACAGAGGCAGAGAGAAGGCAGTCAGGACCTCTGGGCGGCATGGCCTTTCTGAGGATTAATACATGGCAGCCGCAGCTCTTTCTCTGTCAGTAGCAGGAAGGCAGATAGCCGGGAGGAAAGAGAAAGAACACTGTCCTAGACTGCAGGTCAGATGCACGACGGTGTTGAGCTGAGGATGGGACTCACAGAGCCTCCCACAGCAATAGGGCGTGCTAGAAAGGTAGACCTGCAGGTAAGGAGCTCACGTGACCGGCAGTGACAGCTCCAGGGAGGCTAGCTTAGCTCCCTCATCTGGCCTCACTGCTGCAGCCCTCAGCCTCCACCTATCTCTACTCCTGCTCCATCCCAGGCTATTTCTCAGCATCAACCCCTGACCCAGCTCCCAGCTGGAGGAATGCCCAACCTTAGCAAGAAGGGAAACAGGGCTGGGAGAAGGCCTGAGACATCCCTCTGGAGCGAATCCCCACCCCTCTGCAGAAGCCAGTCCCTCACCTGGCAGGCTCGAAGAGCACCTGGCATTGCTATTCTTCTTCCTGCTACTCTGGGCCAGTTCTTGGGACTGCTCACCTGATGAGCGTTCTCCAGTGGCTTGTCCTCCGCAGCTCCTGCTCCATCTCCTGGGCCTCAACCTCAACATTGGCTTCCTCCTTCTGACCCCTGCGTAGATACGGCCACAACCTTCTTGGGGCACTGACAGAGAATTGTACCTCTGGTTGAGCCAGACTCTTTCCTCCAGAAAAGCAGCCTATGGCCAGGTGGGACTGGACCAGCTAGGTTGAGGCTGCATCTGGGGCAATGCACACACATCATGCAGGTCCAGCGTGCACCCGTAGTCCAGGTTGCTGGACTGAGGAAGCACATGCTGCCTGACCTAGTTCTTCATTCTGGTCCCAGCTCCTCCAGAATTCCTCCTCCAAGACCAAAGCAAGAACCCTTTTCCCTTCCTGTCACTACAGACCCAGTGCCCTCCTCCCATGCTGTCCAATGTTCCAACATTCCAATGCTAAGTGCACATACACACACATACACATATTTCTTCCTTCCTTCAACCCCAGGCCTCTAAGAACCAAGTCCATTTTGTATAAACCAGTGTTTTCATCTCGCAGATGGAGAAACTGAAGCCCAAGAAGGCCTGGGGCATGTCAAAAACCCTCCAGTAAGACAGATCCTATCAAGAAATCTGTCATGTAATCTGGGGAGACTTATTCCCTGGGTCTTCTGAACCAAATTCAGTCTTATGAAGCAGGTTCTCATAGCATGCCACCTACACATCCAACCCAGGACCAGCCAGATGGGGCTCCAAGACAGGGGCTCGGGGAAATCCTCGTGGGCCACAGGGAGGAAAGTTAACTTACCTCACTTTCTCAAACTTCTTGTCTCGGTAAAACTCGCTCTTTCTGATGAGGTAGATAAGTACCAGGTCGCAGAAGAAAGCCCCCTGCAAAAGAGCCGGGAGCTATGACTCAGAATCTAGCTTCATACTGCTTGGAGCCTGCAACAGCTCAGGAGCAGAGATCCACATGAAACATGAAAAGATGGCCCAGAAAGGGGTGATGTCCAGGAGCACAAAGCCACTCCATAGTAGATACAGATTAGACTGGGGCAAAGCTGTCTGATTCCATGGATCAAGTTCCCCTCTCTGCCCTGACCAGGTCTAACAACGTCAAACAGACATTTACTAAGAATCTGCCACCAGCCAGATGTGCACTGGGGTGCCAGAAGGATATGGACTACAGAGACCTGGGATCTCCCCATGCTGCCAGAGACAAGTGGATTATGATATAGAGCCACTAGCCCTATAATGGAAACAGGATCTGGAATAGGTGGAACACAAGTTCACTCAGCCTGGGGAGCTGCACCCAGGCTGTCTTGAGAGCTGAATTGGAGGCCTGGGGTTGCATTGCACAGGGAGAAGCAGACTGGTCATCACCTGTAAATGGCACAGGGCCTGTGTGGGATGCTTCCGGCGGGAGTGAGAACCAGTGTGTCTGAGAATTCTTTTAGGGATGCAGGTCCTAGTCCTTATGGGGTGTCGGGGGTGGGGTTATGACAGTGGCAATGTAATGGTTCAGAAAGCCCTCTGGTACCCTGGCTGACAGGAGTCTTAACCTCAACAACAGGAGGCTACAACCCAGGTCAAGGAAAGACAGGAAGCCTGAGCTAACCCAGTTGGGGCTGACTAATCACTAAGCACAGGCCTCAGAGCAGAGCGTGTCTGTGTAATGCCTGTGTGCTCCAGCAGAGGGCTCCTCTTCCTTTACTGTAGGGATGGAGGTGGTTGGTGGTCCTGAAGGCAGAGGAGGCCCCAGTGGGGCATACCTGTTTTCCTCAGACTCCAAAATGTCATTTATCAACTTCTCCATACTAATCCTTCTCTCCGCCTTCCCCACCACCCTTTGCTGCACCCATTACTTTCATCCCATGGCCGTGGTCTCAGACTTCCAGAATTTACCTAGTAATCGAGCTACGCATGCACAACACAGCCAGGGATCCCTAAAAATGACTGCCTTACTCAGGATGCTCCACTTGGGACCACTCTACGGTTTGGTTTAATTTGGTTTAGGTTTGGTTTGGTTTGGTTTGGTTTGGTTTGGTTTGTTTGGTTTGGTTTGGTTTGGTTTTCAAGACGGGGTTTCTCTGTGTATAACTGGCCTAGACCAGGCTAACCCCAAACTAAGAGATCTCCCTGCCTCTGCCTCCCAAATACTGGGATTAAAGGTCTGCACCATTGCTGCCCGTTAGTGATCATTCTTAATCCCTGTCAAGACAAGTTTCTCAGTCTCAATGCAAAGTCACTCCTGATAGAAAATCTTCAGTGGCTGCTTGAGCTGCTCAGGCGAAGGGAAGAGGCTTCGGGAAGCCACGGCAGGGAATTGGCATGAACCCCTAATGATGCCTCCCACATTTAACCTCCTCCCAGAAGCACCAAGGAAGTACCATTTGCAGGAAGCCCTTCCCTGCACTCCAGCCATTTCCCACCATAGAAGCCACTATGGATGGCTAACCACCCACCCCGAACTACAAGTTCTTAGCTGGAGACCCTTTTTGAGCAGCTGTGAGGAGGGGCCAGCTGACATTTAGTGAACAGAAATCAGGGATTCTTAAACGAAGTGCACAGAACTCCCCCAAAGCAAAGAAGCCCCTGTCCCCAGCTGTCAACAGTGCCCAAACTGGCATAGCCTAATCGGTTTCCCATTACCAGAACTGGAGATGGACACAGCATCCCAAATATCCTAGCCCACAGCAGGACTAGAGGATGATCCACCCGTGTTCCACACTCCACTCAAGCTCACAGCCAGGGCTACAGGCAGTCAACGCCCTCTGGGGCAGCTGGCAGGGTGTAAAACCCAACTTGTCCCTGTGACCTCACAGGCCTCCTGTGTCCTGGGTTCCTCATGCTCTTCATGACTTCCCTCTCCCTAGGAAGCCAGCAAGGCAGGGGAGATACTCACAGCGCCCATGAGCGCCAGCCCGGAGCCAATGTTGATGACTGTGGGGATGATGCTGAATTTCCCTGCCTGTAAGACGGAAGCAGATGAGTAAGGCAGGGTGGACAGCTGGGTCCCCAGGGCTCTCCAACCTCCCTGACCCAGCAACCACCATGCACTGCAATGAGAAGACCCACATACCTTGCCGTTAACTATCACATCAAAACGGATGCCATAGGCTTTCATCAGGTCACGGAACTCTACCCCATTAGGGTCACGGTAATACCTGGCAAACCTGGGAGACAGGGCCAGGGGAAGCTCATCCACCTGTACCTTTTCTCCCTAGCAGCACAAAGCAGCTGCTTTGGGGGATTCTCAGCAATCCAGGATCCTAGAGTTGCTCTAGGAGTGAGCCCAGACCTGCTCACTGGGCCAAGTACAAAGCCTGGGCATTCTCAGCATGCTTAGTACCAACTCCTGGACCAAGAGAACACTGGTGGACTTGACACCAGCAGAGGATACAGAAGACAGTCAAGGTCACCAGGGAGCACAAAAACAGTCGTTACCTGAAGTTGTACCCGGAGGAGATGGATTGTGTCTGTTTGTTGTCCAGACGATTGAAATAATAGTGTGGGTTGCAGTAGGAGGCAGCTTTGTCAAGGTCACAGTCCCATTCGATATGGATTCCTATCACACCACCCTTGATACGAGAGACAGGGTGAATGCTAGTTATCGGCAGATGGACAGAAGTCACAGAGCAGCCCTTTAGGAAAGCCACGCCAGTCAGCCAGAGGTCTGGCAGCACCACACTTTACACACAGATCAGCAGGTGTCCACAAGGTTCCTTACCATTGTTTCTGATGATTACCTGGGTTAGAAAACAACCTAACAGGCACCAGTCAGCCCCACTCACCCACCCCAACTCCCACTGAGTGCCTGACACAGCCAGGCCATGTGTCACAACTAATTGTGAAAATAGTGAGCTCCTGAGGACAGGTGACAATTCAGGATCACCCTGGCCCTAAAGGCCCCTCCATCTTCCCCTTCTCAATGCAGTGCCCAGGTCTCCAGGGAGGACTCCCTGAGCACACATCACCCACCTTCAGGGCTATGTCCTGGAAGTCAGCCCCTGCCCAGCGGACAATGGATCCCAGTCGGAAAATGGGACAGTAGAGATTCGTGGAGCTGAAGTGACAGGTTTTCAGGAAATGTTTGTTGTCTGTTTCTAGCACATTGGCTCTGAAAGGAAGCCAGGACAAGAGGGTGAGATACTTTGTTGCTGGGCCCAAGCCCTTTGCAGGAGGCAATGGGCCCTGTGCCAGACATGACCTCCCCTGACCGCAGCTTGTATCTTATGCCTCTCAAGAACAGAGACTCCCCCCAAGCAGAAGAAAGGGCACCTCTGTTTATTCAGTCATGTATACACACCATGCACAGCATCAGCACAGCCACAGGGAGACCCTCAGCTCACCTCCCCCTCCAATAGCCAAGCCCCCACCTACTTGGAGAAGTTGAACTTGGGGAAGCGAATGAAGTTCTTTATGAAAATGGTGAAGCTTTCGGCATCCTTCAGGAGGGGATCCCTGAAAACCAGGCCAGGGAAGCCTGAGCAGGAGAGCTGCCCCTCCCTGCATGACTCCCCTAGACCTATGGACAGGGAGGCCTCTGGCCTCAAGTGGGACCCACTGTGTAAGGAAGACTGTGTGGGCAGCTCCTCTGGGACCACCCACTCACGTTGGCATGGACTTTGTCTCCACTGGGCACCAAGCAAAGATCTCACAGGTGCCCCGGGTAGAGTTCCCCACCCGTAGACAACGACCAGTTTTCAGTCCTGCAGAGGAGAAATGGGGGCAATGCTGTGTGCCTTCCTGTCCATGTGCCTTTGCCCTGCTCCAGCCCCAGCTACTCCAGGCCCTCACCGTGTCCAGCTACAACGGACTCCCCAGCGTGACAGTCAGTGTCCTCAGAACACTCGCCATCAGGGATGCCCTCACGCTGCAAGGAAAGAAAGGGATCTGCTAAAATTTCCCCCAGCCCAGGGCCAGGTCCCATCAGAGACAGAAGAGGGCCTCCCCCCTGGCCTGAGGCCTCATGCGCTTTGAAAACCTGTTTCTCAGGCTGGCAAAAGTGACTAGGTGGTTAAAAGCATCTGCCATGAAAGCCTGACACCCTGAGTTTAATCCCTGAAAACCATAGTGAGTGGAGAGAACCAACTCCTGAAAGTTGTTCTCTCTTCCCCCCCTCTCTCTTTCTCTCTTTCTCTGTGTGTGTGTCTCTCTGCTCTCTCTCTCACACACACACACACACACACAGAGAGAGAGAGAGAGAGAGAGAGAGAGAGAGAGAGAGAGAGAGAGAGATTAAAACTTAAAAAAAAAAAAAAAAATAAGAGAACTCATTTCTCTCCCAAAGCCTATGGTAACTATACAGCATCGTGACACGCTTGGAGCTAGCCCCTTCAGGGGGCACTGTCACCACAGTCAAGGGCTTCCCAACCCTCCCACCACACACATGCCAAATCAAACCTCAGCACAGATGCCCTGCCGCTGGTTAGGAGTCACAATCAGGTTGGTGACCACGAAGAAAACGTTCTCCCCCTGAGGAGCCAGACAGAGTTTAAGGAATCTCCTCCTGGCCTTTCAGGGAAGATTCAGCCTGGTAGAAAGTGGATCTCTGCATGGGGTTGGGAACAATGGGGGCCACAAAACTGGGGGTCATTGTCCATCTGTCTGATGAGCCCATACTTCACAAGTGGATATCTTTTTATGAGTCACAGCTTCACAAGCCCCAAGCATTCTCACCCCATAATTCTTTGCAAACTTCAGCCCTGATTCTACACCAGGGCAGCTATGGACAAGCTGGGGAGCTATTCCCAGGGGTGCTGGCATATAAGGGAGGGGTTCTCTGTGCCAGGTCACTCTGGGCCCCATATGGTCTCAACAGACATATAGACCACTGAGAACAAAAGAAGCCAGGCCTGGTGCAGGAAAAGAGACAGGGACACCATGGGGGAAAGAACCTAGCCAGGGTTTCTGTCTGCATCCTGAGCCAGGGAGACAATTGATGGAGTTCTCTGGTACTTCCTATGTGACCCACCCAAGTCACACCTCACCTGCCCAGGTCCCAGGGACAGGTGGTGATCTGACCTGAGATGGAATGACAAAGTCGGCTACATCCCAGAGCCGTTCCCCAAGCATCGTGGTGTTGGTATAGGCCACCCCCTTGACTTTGGTGACCACGGCACTCTGCAGGGAAGTGTCAATGTCCTGATAACTCTTCTTTATCAGAAACACCCATCTGTAGAAATATGACCAACAGGCAGGCATCAGTCACAGGGCTGCCCAGGCCCAGGCTGGAGTGAGAACCATAGTAAGGCCTAGACTCGTGGGAGCAAGAGCTCAGGGTTTCACCTGTCCCACAAGCATCGTTCTGCAGTCAATATGCTAAAGCTGGAAAATAGACTGTTGGAGGCCATCCTGGGTCCAGGACAAGATGCTATCGTTTAAAGCAAGCCCGGGGCTGAAGAGCTGGCTTAGTGGTTGAGAGCACTTGTTCGTCTGCAGAACCTCCCTTTCCATTCCAGGCACCTTCAAGGTAGTTCACAGCCATCTGTAACTCCAGTCCCAGTTGTGACCTCAGGGGTGGTGACCAGGCACACATATGGTACACAAACACACATGCAGGCAAAACATTCATACACATAAAATAATAAAATTAGTACATCTAAAAAAGAAAGAAATTGCTGGGTGGTGAGGTAATCCACCCCTTTAATACCAGCACTTGGGATACAGAGACCAAAATGAGTTTGAGGCCAAAATGGTCTACATAGTGAATTACAAGACAGACAGACTCACACTGCACAGTGAGATTTCTCTCTCTCTCTCTCTCTCTCTCTTTCTCTCTCTCTCTCATATATATATATATATTTTGATTGCACACAGTGCACATAAACTTATACAGCCTCATACACATAAATAAAAAATAACGTTGTAGTGCATATCTTTAATCCCAGCATTCAGGAGGCAGAGGCAGATGGAGCTCTGAGTTTGAGGCCAACCTAGTCTCCTGAGCAAGTTCCAGGAGCTACACAGAGAAATTCTGTCTCATAAAATGAAACAAGATTAAAACATACACAGCAAAAACAAAACAGCAAAAACGTTTGGTCTCTTCAAATTAAAAATGTTTACACATCAAAGGGCAATGCCATGAAAATGTGGCTGAGGCTGGCCTCAAACTCACAGCAATCCTCCTACCTCATCCCCAAGAGGCGGTGGTGGCGCACGCCTTTAATCCCAGCACTTGGGAGGCAGAGGCAGGCGGATTTCTGAGCCTGGTCTACAGAGTGAGTTCCAGGACAGCCAGGGCTACACAGAGAAACCCTGTCTCGAAAAAAAAAAAAAAGAAAGAAAGAATTATAGGTGTATTCCAGCCTATAATATCACACATTTCTAAAATGATATATATGACTAAATTGTGTGTGTGTGTGTGTGTGTGTGTGTGTGTGTGTGTGTGTTGCATGTGCGCACATGTTTATGTGTGCTGGTGTGGTCAGGTACAGTTGAAGTCAGAAGAGTCAGATACTCTGAGACTGGAATTACAGAGGGTTGTAAGTCAATCAGCTGGGAACTGAACTCCTAAAAGAACAGCAAGCAAGCTGGAGAGAGATGGCTCAGAGGTTAAGAGCACTGGCTACTTTTACAGCGGTCTTGAGTTCAGTTCATGATGGCTCATAACCATCTATATTGGGATCTGATGCCCTCTTCTGGCATGCAGGCAGGGTACTGTATACATAATAAATCTAAAAACAAAACAAAACAGCAAGCACTCCTAACCATCCATGCTTCATGACTTCACTCTGTCCCCTAAAAAGATATACTTTGGAAATGAGGTGACCTGTGTCAAATGCTACACACAGTGAGGCTAGCACAGAGCAAAAGCTCCATGCACACAAATCACTAACCTGTAGTTAGCTATCGGCCAGCTTAACCATTCTTGGTGAAGCTGGGGAAACCAGTCACAGAGATCAAAGGAGGAAGAAGCCAGTTCCCTGTCATGCAATGAGTGCATGGCATTCTGGCTCTTTCCAGGGAGTCACAAAGATGTCAACCAATGTGTGTCCATTTCCTCATTTCTGGGGCAGAGTTGGAGAAAGCCTGGATCCTAAGCTGGCCTTGAACCCTCAAAAATCCACCCATCTCTGCCTCCTGAGTGCCGAGATTAAAAGTGTTCACCACCATGCCTGACTGGAAAGTTGTGATTCTTGAGCAGAGAAACACTAGGCCTGGTCCAATTCAAAACAGTAAGCAAACATTCAGTACTTGTTTACTCATTTCATACAGATTTCCAAGTGAAATGACATCATAGTGTGACATCGAGTCATGGCATCTCCAGACTTCAGGCAGTCAGAAATAGACACTGAGCAAATGACCAATTAAAATGGCTTATGGAAGTGCCAGGGAGGGAGGGAGAGGGAGAACTCAAATCTGGACAAGGAGTGGTGCTGACCGAGTGGGGAAGGAAAAATGTGATGACTGAAGAACAGCAGTCCAAAGGCCCTGAGGTAGGATACTGCCGCGTGCTTGGGAGCTAAACTCCAGGAAACACTAAGAACGCAGACATTACCCACGCCTATAATCACAGCACTCCAGAGGTAAAGGAAGGAGGATTCTGAGTTTGAGGTCGGCCTGCTCTACTGAGCAGTTCCAGGATAGCCAGGGCTACACAGAGAAACCCTGTCTCAGGGGGAGGGGGAGAGGGAGGAGAAGGAGGGGAGGGGCCATTAGAAGGCAGCAAGGCTAGGCCAGGACTGCCCTCCCAGGAGCAATAATTGCACATCATTTAATGAGGAAAGGAAAGTGAATCGCAGCTGTCCACAGTGGCTGCCTCTTTCCACCTGTGCCCTCTTTTCTTCCTAGGAGCAAGGGAGGCCTCTGACTGAGCTATTAAATCCCCAACAAACTGCCCGTGGGCTGGTAGGCCCATATCCTGCTAAATGAGATGGCGACAAAGGAAAACAGTGGAGCATCTGGACGCTGGAGAGGCTGCCTCCTGATTCCCGTGAGCTAACCCTGAGTTGCAGAACATGCCAATCTCATGAGTTGGCCCAACCAAGAGTAAGCCAGTAATGCTCAATGCTTATAAATAACCTGCTGGGTGCCTGGGCCAGCTGTCAAGCCGGACACAGGGAGGCCTCTGGGGGGCAGCTGGAGCCCAGAGTCCTGGCATCCCTGCCTCCTAGTCATGGCTGTAACACTGGGAGCTCCAATCCTGGGAGAAGGGGCTCCTACAGACAGCTTCAAACCAAGGTATCCAGTTGCCGCCGCCCACGTTTCACAAAGCAGTGTCCCCCTTTTACTTTCCCATTCTTACATCTAAGGGCCCTTGAGGGCCAACTCCCCAAGGCCCCTGTGTCTACACCTTCCCCTCCCCATGTACCCTTGCTTCAAAAAAGTGCCCAAGAACTCACATGAGCAAGTACAACAGGATGGTGAGCTGTAACACCCGGTAGAGCAGCCCCACCTTCTTGCTCTTGGCGACCACGAACTTTGCTGTCTTGTAGTCGAACAGAGACAAGACGAACCCCTTCCAGGCCGCCTGGCCCATACTTCCAGCTCACTCTGGCCGCCGCCGCCTCCCGCTGCCCCGCAGCCAACCGAGCACTCTGTGTGCGCTGCCGCAGTCCCGGGGCGCGCGGCTCCAAAGGGCATGAGCTGGAAAGCAGACGCGCAGACCGGGGAGCGAGCACAAGGCGGCCAGGAGGATCCCGCTGCCGCGGAGAGCCGGACTGCAGCGAGCGCCCAGCCTGAGATGCGGCCGCCTCTGCTAATACGGTGACACCACCCGGCTGTGCCTTCAGTCACTGGCTGGTAAGGACGCGCGCATGGAGTGCGGAGGCGAGGAAGAAGGGGAAGGTGCTTTCCAAGGCGTCTCACCCGCCCCTACCTCCTCCCACGGGACTCGCTGGAGAGGAACCCGGTGGGGAAATAGAGGCAGATTCCGGAAGGGACCCACAGCGCAGCAAGCATAGGAGGAGGGATAGACAGTAATGATTGGTTTCCCGATTGCCCTGGCCTCTCTACTCACGCGGTCAGGCAGATGTATAGGATCCTGGCTGCCTGTGGGTGCTGTAATCAAGGGGTTTCCACCGCTTCTATGGCTGGGGATTTAAACCCTACAAATTTCTAGGGTCAGGGATCAGAGGTCCCATTCAGGTACTGTGGGGTAGGGAGAGCTAGGGCACCAAGGCGTGGGACCCTAACATATGTCTAGAGTCTGAATAGTTCCTAAAGAAAAAGAGCACAATGCCATCCTCTGAGGCCGAACCAAAATGGGAGGGAGAAGAGGTGCCTGGAGCTGCGCTTCGGAGTTTGTTATGGACTGCCGTAGGTTGTCTTTGGTGAGGGGCTGTAGGATGAGAGGATGTAGGATACCATTCCTGTGGTATGGGTCTATATACAGTGAGAGGCCGTGTGGTGAGCAATTACGGGGCTGTATATATGTATACTGGTGGGCTATGTGTGGTGAGGGGTTGTGTGGTGATTGGCTGTGTATGGACTGAGGGGTTGGGTGTCGAGAGAGTCGCTGTGCCAGGGGCTGAGGGGTGAGGAGCTGTGCACGCTAATTTTCTGCACCTGTGTCTGAGCATGCCACCTCTGCTCCTGACCCTGGCCCTCTTGCCCAATGGAAAGCTCACTCTCTGAAATGACAGACTCCAGAAGTTGGAAGAGACGCTGAAGTCCACCAGGTATGGTCTTCTCCAAAAATAAAAGTTTCAGGGAACAGGTGCCCAGTTTTGCAACACGAAAGAATGACTATTTTTTAAAAAATAAAGTCAAATTCCTGGACTTTGCCCTGAATTTTTTATTCATTCTAGGAAAGGGCATAAAGCTGTTGTTCTGTTCCTAAAGTGTCGTTTGGAAACAATGTGTAGTTATAATTCTTCAAGCTCAACCCAACCAGTTCCTCAAAAAAGGCTTATTTTCCTACATACTTCCAAAGTAATACCCACCCCCACTCTGCCCAATGGCCCCAACTTAGTCCTTCAGAGCACTTTTTTTTTGTTTGTTTTTGTTGTTGTTTTGTTTTTGATACAGGATTTTTCTGTGTAAGAGCCCTGGCTGTCCTGGAACTCACTCTGTAGACCAGGCTGCCCTCGAACTCACAAAGATCTACCTGTTTCTGCCTCCCAGGTGCTGGGATCAAAGGTATGCTCCACTCTGCCAGGCTATCTACAGAGCACTTTCAGTACTTCACTAACTTGGGTACTGTGCCCCCAGACAAGATGAGAAGCTCCAAGAGGTTGAGGGCATTGCTTTAGATAATCCTATGTCCTGGGACCAGCAACATACTTGCTACATGCTAATTCTGTATATTTATCAAATAACTAAACAGGCCTGCTTTCTTTTAAACATATTTGGACCTGCCACTAGGTTCCAGTCACAATCCTGGAAGCTGAAGGCATCCTATTTTCTGCCCTGTCTTCCCCTCATGGCTCTCTAATGGCTGAAGGGGAAGTACCCACCATGGAGCCATCTCACACCCTTGAAGATGCCCACCACCTGAAATTCTGCTCCAGCATAAGGTAGTGAAGTGATAGATGTTCCAAGCTGGAGAGCTGGTGAGAACCTCCTGTTTCATCTAATCTGAGAAATGCTTGTCCATAAAGGATCCCGTAGCCCACAGCACAGCTGTCTGAAACGTCAAGATGGTGTCATAGAAACAGGAATATCATATCTGACAATCTTGTCCTGATAAAAGCTTTAGCTTGGGCAATGACAGCCACTAAAAATCTCCCTCGGAGAGAATAGTGCTTCTCTTCCTATTGCTGAGAAGCCAGCACAACTTCAGCATCAAGTAACAGCCTCCCTGTAACTGCACTCTTGTTAAAGACTAAAGACCAACCAAACCTTTTAAAGGGGTGGGCAGAGACAGACAAATCCTGGGGGCTCACTGGGCACCCAGTATAGCGAGACAGCTCAAAGCTCATTGAGAGTCACTATCTCAAAGAAATAGGCAGAGAACAATAAGGAAAGATGCCCAATGTTCACCTCTAACCCACACGTGTCAGGTACACACACACATAAGTGAACCTGCATATACATATGTGCATACACGGGCATGCACAGAGACAGGGGGCAGGAGAGGAGAAAAAAGAGATCCAGAGGAAGGGCTCTGTGGTGAGCCTCTCCACTCCCCAAATGGGGTTCCAGGTTTCAGCTAGGTTATTGAAAGACAAACCCTGGTGTGTACTAAGGCCCCAAGACACAGAGGAAAGACCACTAGATTGGGTCCAGTAGTAGAAGTACAGTGTCCCACTATGTAGTCCAAGCCAGCTTCAAACCTGTGATCCTCTTGCCTCAGTTTCTTTGGCGCCAGAATTTCAGGCATGCACCCATACCTGTTTCCACCTGCTGCTTCTATTCCTGCTCAAACTTTTACTGGCACCTGCTGTAAATGTCCTGACAGGAAGACATTCTAAAGAGATGCTTGTGTCCTCCCTTAGACTATCAGATGACTGGTTCCCAGGGCATCTTCCCAGGGGATGCATACTGGGAGAAAGCAACACTGAAGCCTGGAGCCTGCCACAGGTGTCTTCTAGAATTCACACAGTTCTGACAGCTTCTCAGGCCACTTTCGGGAGAGGCAGCAAGATTAGTAGAGGCAGGACCACACATACCTCCTGCATTCTTTAAACCTCTTGTTAGAGCCATGGAGGAAGGCTAGGGGTTACTGGATCTCTTTGCTTGATCCTCACTGAATACATCATCCTCTGATTTCACTACAACTTGTCTACTAGGCTTTTTGAGGTCAGGTAGCCAAGGCTAGCTCCAACAGAGCCAAGTCTCTGACCCTGACAACTCTAGTAGTCTACTATATGCTACTGGAGAGGCCAGAATGTCAGATATCTGCCCTCTGACCTGTCACAATGGCCACTCTGGATTTAGAGGGAGAAACTTTGCTCTAATGTGCCCTCCTTCCCAAGCACTGGATAGCTAAGAGCAGGCTACAACATCTAATGGAACTATCCAGAAGGTTGAGAGACCTTGAAGGGTATTTAGAGAGGAAAGGGTTGCCTCTTTCTTATAGTCACTGGATGATCACAACATCAATTACCTCATCTTTAAAAAGGGACAGCAAAATAGCTCAGGGTAAATATGCCTACTGGCAAGTCTGAGGACTTGAGTTCAATCCCTAGGCCCCACATGGTGGAAGGAGCACACCGGTTCCTGACAGTAGTTTTCCGACATCCACGCATGTGCCATAGCCCAGGTGTGACATGCACATACATATAAACCAACCAATAATACAACTGCAATCTTAAAAGAAGAATAAAATACCAGGATCTGTTTAAGAAGTCAGGGTTGGCTAGGCAGTGGTGGTGCACACCTTTAATCCCAGCACTTGGGAGGCAGAGGCAGGTGGATTTCTTTTTTTTTCTTTTTTTTTTTTTTTTGTTTTTTCGAGACAGGGTTTCTCTGTGTAGTCCTGGCTATCCTGGAACTCACTCTGTAGACCAGGCTGGCCTCGAACTCAGAAATCCGCCTGCCTCTGCCTCCCAAGTGCTGGGATTAAAGGCGTGCGCCACCAACGCCCGGCAGCAGGTGGATTTCTGAGTTCAAGGAAAGCCTGGTCTACAGAGTGAGTTTCAGGACAGCCAGGGCTACACAGAGAAACCCTGTCTTGAAAAACAAAACAAAAAACAAAAAAATAAGCCAGGGTTAGTATGCTTTCCTGAAATTGATGTTTCAGGTGTGTACCTGAATCCGACATTACAGTGTGGATCATGTTTCTTCCTGTGGTTTAGTTAAAATAATTTTGGGGGAAATATATCTAAGTTGAACCCCAGAGTAATTGGACTCCATCTCTACATCCTGAGGCCGATTCACCATGCCCACAAGCTCAGATTTAGTAGCCTCTATACCTAAGGGGAGAGAAGTGCCCTGGTCATCACACTGATATTAAAAGTCTGAGGATATTTCCAAAATGAATGCCTGCTATTCTCTCCTCTTCCTCTTCTTCCTCCTCCTCCTTCTCTTCCTTCTTCTCAATGCTAGGACTCAAACCTAAGGCCTAGCAGATGCTAAGCTCACACTGTCTGAAAGCCCCAACCCTAGCTCTTGTCTGCTTTGAGGAATAATTCTCTTTGATTTTACCTAGTCCCATGTCAAGAGTCTTAGAGTCCCACAATGCCCTGGTAAAATGATCTTTTGTCCCTAGTCCCTACTGTCATAACGAGAATTTCTGAGCATTCAATACCTGCAGAGCCCTGATAAATGCCCTCCCTTACCTAGTGGAATCCTCACAACCTCCCCACATGGTTAGAACCATCACTAACATGACACCCCCTCAAAGGTTACATGTACCCATGACCATACTGTTTGTAAGCCTCTGTGTCTGAACTAGACCCAGATGCTCCCTTGCCATTGCCTAAAGATCTAGTGAGCCCACCAGAAAGGTCCTTGCAAAGGCTATGTCACAATTCCCAAAGCAAGATCTGGATCATTCACTGGGGCTGTCGGCCAGGGCACTCCTTTCTAGCCCTTGCTTCCAAGTGTATTCAGTTATCACAGCTTATGCAATTCTTTCCAGAAGGCTCCCATGTGGGAAGAACATTCTGCATTCTGCCCATCTATACACCACAGTAAGTCCACAGCTTTTCACGCAGGCCCCCACAAGGATGGTGCCATGAAAGGCAAAAGGATAACCCCCACATCAGGAAAAGCTCCTGGGGACAGGAGAATGGCTCAGCTGTTAAGAGTACTTGTTTTTAGAGAGGACCCAGGTTTATTCCCAGCACACCAAACGTTGGCTCACAACCATCTATAACTCCAGTTCCAAAATATACCATGCCCTCTCCCGACTTCTGCAAGCACTAGGCATACACAAAGCACACAAATATACAC
Source organism: Mastomys natalensis (assembly GCA_021653895.1). NCBI lineage: Eukaryota > Metazoa > Chordata > Mammalia > Rodentia > Muridae > Mastomys > Mastomys natalensis. Next base: position 246,377 of record JAJTUV010000598.1, read on the forward strand.
GTAGGTAAAACACTCATGCACATGAAACAAATCTTTTTTTAGTGTCAGAAAAAAAAAGAAAAAGAAAAAAAAGAAAAGCTCCCTTTTCTTCAGTTGTCCAGCAGGAAAACACCAGCTGCAGAGGGGTGACTGCAGGGGAGTAGCCAGTAACATCACTGCTTCCCCCAGTGGCTTGGAACAGTCACCTGATCATCCCCACACATTCCAAAATCCCCTCCTAACTTCAGCATTCAGGAAAGTAAATTAAAATCTCCCGCTGGCCTAAGAGATTCAATCTCAAAAAACCATTCTTCATAGACTGGAAGGAAACTGGAACCAAAGCACTCATCTCACATGACTCTTGGAGACAAGTTTAGATGCTGCTTCCACACAGTGAGCTTTAGTTTCCAGCCCCAAAGGAGGGAGGGGGCAGGAGGGAGGAGATTTGAAGATGACCTTAGGTAAAGGGCTCTATAAATGATGTAGCCCTCCTTCAGTCCTGAGCATCCTGGAGGGCCCAGGGTCGAACATGGATGGAAGGGTTTGCCAAGGGCAGTTCTTTAGGTGTCTCTTTGCTCTGGGAAAACTATGACCAACACATTTTATAACAGGTATTTCTGATCCATGGAAGACCTTTAAATTGCCCTGGTTAAAAATTATTTTTTACATTCTCTCTCTCTCTCTCTCTCTCTCTCTCTCTCTCTCTCTCTCTCTCTCTCTCTCTCTGTGTGTGTGTGTGTGTGTGTGTGTGTGTGTCTTACATGTTCCATGGTGCACATGTGGAGGTTAGAGGAATGTGTTGAATGTGTTCTATTTTCCATCATGTCCGTTCTGGGGATCGATCTCAGGTTGTCAAGCTTCACAGTAAGCACCTGTGAAGAGGGCAAGAGGTCCTTGTGCACACAGATAGCCACTGGAGAAGCCAGGAAAAGTGAAACCTGAAGGCTTAGCTTATCAAAGGAAGGATGGTCTTCAAAGGAAGTTTCCCAGTCCTCCTCATGAATGGTGGGAAAGAATATAATTTACAGCCTGGTGGTCTTTGCTATCTGTAGAGTCAGATTATATCTATATCCCCAGAACTTATGTTTTATCCCAGACCCTTTCCCCCTAAATCTTGAGCATGACTTCAAAGTCCATTAAACCCATCCTTATGAGAGATGTCACTTGTACTTTACAATAGCCTAGGAGGCTTCTGTGTTATCTTAGGCCAATCCTAACTTCCACAGGCATTGTGCTTACCTCAGTCATTCTCTCTAGACCCTAAATCTTGAGCACTGTTTCTGAGTCAACAGTACCCATCTTTTTGAAAGAAGCTAGATGTACTTTATGAAGAATTTCAAAGGGCTGGAGAGATGGCTTAGTGGTTAAGAGCACTGACTGTTCTTCTAGAGGTCCTGAGTTCAATTCCCAGCAACCACACATGGGCTCACAACCATCTGTAATGGGATCAAATGTCTTTGTCTGGTGTGTTTGAAGACAATGTCAGTGTGCTCACATACGATAAGTAAATAAATAAATAGTTTGAAAGAATTTCAAGGTACCTGGCAGTGATGGTGCACACCTTTAATCCCAGAACTCAGGCAGGCAGATCTCTTGAGTTCCGGGCCAGCCTGGTCTACAGAGGGAGTTCTAGGACAGCCAGGGCTACACAGAGAACTCTGTCTCAAAAAAATGTATTTAGTTTTATTGTATTCACAGAACTGAGTTAATTGTTATCCAAAAAAAAAAAAAAAAAAAAAAACCTGGACAGCCAGAGCTATAAAGACCCTGTCTCAAACCTTTTTTTTTTTTTTTTTTTTTCAAAATTGTGCTGTGCTTAATAAGGCTAAAATAAATGATCTGGAGTCAGACTCTAGAAGTTTGCCCCAGCACTGGCCAACATGTTGGCTGAACCAAATTTCACTCTTACCTCACCCAGATCTTTTTCCTGTCAACTGTAGAGCCTGCAGGAACCCCCCACCCGCCACACCCTCTTACCCATTGAGCCATCTCACTGAGCCTGAGTAGATTATTTATTTTGCATAATTGTACCCAAGAAGGAAAAGGAAGTCTCATGCTGTGGGAAACATGCTTATGACCATAAGCCATCTTAATTGACAGGTTAGTATTTATTACTTAGCTCCCATATCTGATCTGAGGAGAAACTATACAAAGGTGCCAGCTCTTGGGAGGCAGAGGCAGGGCGATCTTTGAGAATCCAAGACCAGCTGCTCTACATAATGAGTTCCAGGACAGCCAGAGCTATAAAGACCCTGTCTCAAACAAACAAACAAACAAACAAACAAAAAAACAAAGACGTGGCTGCCACTTGAGTACAAAAGGACAAAGATTTAAACTTGAGTCAGCCAAAGCCACAAGGCACTGATGGCTCTAACAGGGAGTCTTCAGCTGGGGACTGTTTATTAGCATACACAATAAGGGGAAACCTCTCTCCTGTGGGTAGTTGCGGGATCTTCCAGGGGAAAAACTAGCTAGTACTCTTTATATGGGTGGGTAAGGAAATTGTCACAGCAATGACCCACATGTCTCTCCTACAGTCTCTCTCTTTCCTGAAATTTTCTGCCTAAAGAGAGACAGACTCCTTTGAAAGACAGTCTATCTCTAGAGACAGTCCTTTCTGTTTGACCATAATGCTGAGAAAGATGATCTGCAATCCCACAGGAATCCTGTCTTACCACTGAGCCTTCTATCAATCCTCAGCTAGTTATTGAACTGGGTCTAGCCTGGGCTACATAAGATCGTACCAAAACACACACACACAAACATACACCACAAAACAAGGCCCAACACTAAACAAATTTTAATGAAAAATTAAAACACATAAGGATAGACAGATGAGAAAACACAGCAAACTGTTAGTGTGGAAATCAGGTGGCGGATAGACCATGGTGTTCACTGTGAAAGTCAACTTTTCTTTTCGAACACTCTCATAGTACAATGCTTGAAGAAAGACTGAGAAAGGCTCAGCAGATTGCCAAAGAGAGGCCTGTGACACAAGAAAGTCAGAACCCTTGACCTAGTGGGTTCATCATCGGAAGCCTTAGGCCAACCCTCTGAGGGAATTCTGCACCCAGCAGGCAAACTTCTCCAAGCCTTCAGCTCCCAATTGTTGCTGACAGCCAGTTGGGAAACAAAAAAGAAACAATGTCAATAGTCTGTGTTGTTATTTAAAAAAAAAAGAGAAAAACGGCAGCGGCAGGAGGAGAAGTTTATTTAGGGTAGAGGGGAGAGCAGAGAGGTGGCCGGCCATAACCATGTGGAGGGGGTTGGGGAGAGGGAAAGGGTCAGATACGACCTGCAGGGGCGGGGTCAAGGGGCAAGAGAGCAAGAGAGAGAGGGGGGCAGACAGACCCTCTTATAATAGTGGGCAGGGCTACCTGGCCGTTGCCAAGTAGCTTTGGGGAGAAGCATACCTAGCTGTTGCCAGGTAACTGTGGAGGTGGAGTTTAACAGAATGCTAACATACCTCCCTTCTTATTATAAAAAGAAAGGAAAAAAGGGGGAGAAAGAGGTGACAGCGCAGCAGGAATAGGGTCGTCGTGATATCTGGCTACTTTCTGCTGGCACATGTCTTTAGGGGGAACCTGGGGTGATGTTTGTCTGGTCCTGCTGTCCAGGGTCTGTGGAGCCATCCAGATAGGCCAGAAGGAACAGGTCCAGTGGAAGCAGCTGTGTGTGGCAGGAGATGGAGCATCTGAAGGCTGTTTCTCTGTCGATGTCTTGGATGTACCTGGACTTGACAAGATGTAGGGAATAAGATTAAGCACACTTGGGAGAAAGAAAATTTTTTTTGTTTTGGTTTTTTTTTTTTTTTTGGTTTTTTCGAGACAGGGTTTCTCTGTGTAGCTCGGCTGTCCTGGAACTCACTCTGTAGACCAGGCTGGCCTCGAACTCAGAAATCCACCTGCCTCTGCTTCCCAAGTGCTGGGATTAAAGGCATGTGCCACCACCGCCCGGCAGAAAATTTTTTTAAGATGTACATTTGAAACCCAGAGGGATCCCACCCTTTGTGATAGTAAGTGGGACCTTTAGGCAGATGTACTTATCTGGATGGCATCTATTTGGTCCGTGAGAGGTAGATTTCAGTGGGTTTCCTGTAGCTTATAAGTTTATAAAAGAGATAATAGCATGAGTTAACAACACAAGCAGTCTTTAAGATGAACCTTTGTTGGATCGTATAGTGCAATGTTTAATAAAACAGTCAGGCAAGTTCATAACTTAGGTAATTTAGGACAGTGGGATAGCAAGCAGAGGAAATATAAAGCATTTAATTGGTGGCAACTGAGTTTAGATAATGAGGTAACAGATTACATCTGTGAAAGCTTAGCTGTCAATGTAGTCAGAAGTCTGAAAAAGAGTAAACAACAATCTACCAGTTATATTATTTTAAAAAATGACAGAATCCACTAGCCAACAGTTCCCATGCTTTCTATAGTCTCTTGGGCGAAGTCAGTTTTGGCTTTCAGGCGCAGAAGACACAGGACTTTTTCTCTGTGGAATGGATACACATGACATGAGAAATGACTTACCTCGGTTTGACTTAGCTAAGTCATTTGACTCAGGGTATCCAGTTTACAGTCTAGGCTGTTATCTTCTAGGAGTCCGGTGTTCAAGTCTTCTGAAACCATCTGGGGTCAACTGCTAGAGGCTTTGGGAATTCTGTCAGCTATAAACTAAGTTAGTATTAACAGACTTTTGACAAAATTGAGAGCCACAAGATTGGTCTTAAGTAACTGAATAGAATTTAATAGCAGTAGCTTTGGTGGGTTGTATAGGCAGGGAAAAGCACTTTTATACCAGAATAAGAAAGCTGATAAAAGTGGCAAACGATCGAACTGCTGGCAGGAGCTGGGAATCAGGTCCGCTGGCGGTAGCAGGGCGGGACTTCCTGCTAGCAGGGCAGAAAGTCACTGGCAGTCAACTGCAGTGAGCAAGGAATATAGGTCCCAGGCAGAGAGAGAGAGAGGGTCCCTGGTACGATTGAAAAAAATGTAGAGCAGAGCTAAGAACCACAGAAGGGAGAAGGGAGCAAACACGGTCTTGGGCCGGCTGCTTTCCAGGCAAACTGACAGGGACTAAGTCTAGAACTAAGTCCAGGCAACCACAGATGACTGGGGAAAGGAGGGGCAGAACGTGCGAATGGCTAACCCGTTGGGAGAGACACACAGTGTGGATTAACAGTGGAGAACCGAAGGCAGTGCTCCTGATGCAGACAGAACAGTCAGTCCAGGCCTGGCCTGGAGGTTCGAGAGGAGGGGAAGTGTCTCGCCTACAGGGAGCCATCCTAGAGGGAACAGGGTTACAGGGTTAGCTCTGAGTTCAAGAGATCTTTCTTGGGTACCAGTGGGGAATGGGGGAACAGGACAGGCAGAGTCTCTGTCTGGGTTACCCAGCCCACGCGGCAGCCGGTGGTTGAGCACTGTGTTACGGGCAAAGCTCACGTGGTGGAAGTTTATAGCAGCAGTGGAAGTTCACGCAGTTCAGCATGGCTAGGACCAGGATAAGAAAACTGATAACAGTGGCAAACGATCGTATTGCTGGCAGGTGCCGCAAATCAGGTGTGCCTGCGGCAGCTGCAGCAGAGCAGAACTTCCTGCTCTGGCAGGCAGCTACAGTGAACTAGACCGCAGGATAGACAACCCAGTGGAGTTTGAGGCGGCACAGAACTAGAAGAAGCTGAGCCCATTGTGTGGCAGTCGGTATTAATTTTCAATCAGCGCCCTAATTGAAATATCAATACCGAAAAGCAGCGGGCACAAATCGGAGTTTTTATGTCGTCACAAAAAAACCTGAGTACCCCAGCTGATTCAGCCCACCAGAAGCCAGTCAGCCCAGGAGCCATCAGGGCTCAGGGAAAAATCACACAATGTGTCAATGTCTAGAAAGTCAACCCCCTTAGTTTAGGGAGCGCTGGCCAGACGGTGCGCAAACGTTTGGGGTTCCTCTTGCCCACCCGGAAACTCCTTACCAATAACCGTGTGGAGCTTCATAGCGGATGGGCTTGTACTGTGGCAGCGATGGAAAGCGGTCAGTGTTCACGTGGTGGAAATTTACGCGGTCAGCAGCGAGCGGCAGGAACAGCATCGGAGTGACGGTGCAGGTGGTGTCTGGTAGCGGCAGGAACGGAGCTGCTACAGCTTGGCGTCGGTCTCACACGGTCATGAGCCGGCGGGTGCACAGGTCTTTAGGTCCCCGAAGTCTTCGTTTTCCCGGGCTTCGGCACCATTGTTGTTATTTAAAAAAGAAGAAGAAAAACAGCGGCGGAGGGTTCCAGGAGGAGAAGTTTATTTAGGGCAGAGGGGAGAGCAGAGAGAGGTGGCCGGCCATGACCATGTGGAGGGGGAGGGGAGAGGGAAAGGGTCAGATACGACCTGCAGGCACGGGGTTAAGGGGCAAGAGAGCAAGAGAGAGAGGAGGGGGCAGACAGACCCCTTATAATAGTGGGCAGGGCTACCTGGCCGTTGCCAAGTAGCTTTGGGGAGGAGCATACCTAGCTGTTGCCAGGTAACTGTGGAGGTGGAGTTTAACAGAATGCTAACAGTCTGTCCCACCAAAGAGGGCCAGGGCACTCTCTCCCTGCTGCCTCTTCAGTCTGAATATCAGATCTCACAACTGAAAGACAAAAGAGACACTCCAAGAGGCCAGGATCTTCCAGGGTTCTAAACAGGCAGAGCTAGTCCAGCCCCACCCGAGGCCCTGGGCAGAAGCAGCACACAGCGCCCAGTTTGCCCTCAGATTGTGTTGGGCTACTGGACATTGAAAACAAAGAAACTAACTGAAAAATCTACCTTAAAATCGTGTATTTCCAAGCCTCTGCTCTCTTACAATGTATTCAATAAACTAAATAATAATAACTTAAAAGAATACAGTAAGTTGGACAGATAAGGGCCCAAATTGGTGGTGCATGTCTTTAATCCCAGCACTCAGGAAGCAGAGGCAGGGAAATCTCTGAGTTCAAAACCATTCTACACACATACACATGTACACACACACACACAGAGATATATATACACACATATACTTACATAAAAAAAAAAAAATCTTTGTTTAAAAGAATATAAAAGAGCCAGCCTGGTCTACAGAGTGAGTTCCAGGACAGCCAGAGCTACACAGAGAAACCCTGTCTCGAAAAAAACACAAAAAATTAAAAATAAAAAAAAATAAATAAAAGAATCAAGTTGGGCATGATGGTGCTCCGCTTTAATCTTAGCACTCAGTTGGCAGAGGCAGGCAGATTTCTGTGAGTTCCAGGGCAGCCAGGGCTATATACAAACAAGGGCTATGTCTCAAACAAAATTAAAAACAGGATAAAATTAATATTTTTAATAGAAATAAGACTTTGGTCTATCAGTCACCAAAACACATGGCAAACTGTGGGAAACATGTACACACTGAAGGTAAATTTATTTAACAGCACATGTGCCACGTTTCCCTTTTGCACAATTCACAGACACTGTGGGGGATAATGTGTGGCTATGAACAACACTCTACAGTTTGTTTGATGTTGCTAGATCATTGAAGGAGAGTAAGGGGCCTGATGGGGGCATCTGGGCTTCTGGACTGGTTCAAGCTCCCTCCTCCGTACGAGGAAGCAGGGGCTAATCTTCCAGCAGACTGTCAGCCTTCAGCTGAGTCCTCCTTATGCTCTCCAAGTTCAGCTGTTGATACTTTCTTTTGAAAAAGCCACACTGAAACAAAAAGGGGGGAGCCTCATGAGCAACCTGAGGTAGCCGCCTGCTTATAAGCCTGTCGCTAAACAGCTCCAGATTCCTGCTTCTTAGGCTCTCCCACCCCACCTCAACCCCACCCTCAGCCCCCCCCCCCCCAGCTTTCTCCATCCTTCTAGTCCCTTCTGGGCTGCCTTCCTGGCATACCCATACCCCAACAAGAGTTGACCTCCCAAGGTCCTCTGACACACCAGAGGACTTAAAACACCTCTCACTGGGAGTGCTATGGATTCAGTCGTGCTGGATCTAATCCATTCTGGGAGCGTGTCCAGAACAGCCCACCATACTGAAGCCATAAAGGTTTCGCACAATCTCCCATATCTAGCAGCTCAGAATCTAGGAACAGGGGAAATGGTCCTGACTGCCAAATGTAAGGGTTTCAGAAGGGAGCTCTCAGGCCTGGCACAGAAGCCAGCCCAGAGCTTGCAGGAGCCTGGTTAAGCTTTCCCGGAAGCGTGTGTGAAAGGTGAGAGGGTGGAAACGCCCTCCTGGCAAGAGTAGCTGTGTGCACCACAATAGAGAGTCGTGAACCTATTTAGGGAACGGTTCAACTGGTCTGGAGAAAAAAAAAGCAAGACTCACGGGTGTGAGGGACAGAGGCCAGGATGCAGAGGGCCTCAAGAGACTCTGGACTCTGGGAAGGGGGGAAACATTGGACCTTAAAGGGGGTGACAATCAGATTTGTCTTGGAACAACTCTGTGTGCTCAAATACTTCAATTCAGCTTGTTGAGGTGTGGCCTGCTGTTATGGGTTGTAATGCTAAATACTGCAACTCGGTTTTCCCCCAAGAGAACTTTCCCCCAAGGTTCATTTGCCTAAACAGGATAAGAGGAGACCACAAGGCCAGAGCAGGTGCGCTAGGTCTGAGGTTAGCAGAGCCCAATGCCTTCTCCTCCTTACAAACACAGAGAGCAGAACTGACCTTGAACAAAATGGCTATAATCACAACCAAGACCAGGAAGCCTCCGATGATACTGCTGCAAACGATGAGACGCAAAGAGCGTGGCTCCTCCTCTTTCAGGAAGATGACCGTGATCTGGATAACGACATGCTCCAATAAGTTGATACATTACAAAGTAGGAAGAGAGTCCATATGTTATTTTAAGGAGCAAAAAGTAAGGACTTGGTAACAAACTGCATATTGATCAAACTGACGGCATAGCAAGAAGCTGACCAACCCCTGACACAGCACTTTCACATCACCTAAAAATCATCTAATGACCACAGTGCTTCACAAGAAATTGTTCTGCCCTCTGATCTAAATGAGCTAGGTCACTGGGAGATGTGACCTTGTCTTAAAGGTGGTCTGTGCCCTTCCCCAGCCTTGCAGGCCTGAGAGGACTCAGGTGTTAACCACCTTGGCAGACCTACAGTCTGCTACAGGAGCTGAGGAGAATAGACTGCCTGCTGAGCTTGCCTTGAGACACCTCTGGGGATTAAGGATGGATTCCCCTCACCCACGCCTCCAGGATGAAGCAGACACAACTCTGGGGGTGGGGGTGGGCCTTCCCCTTTAAATTGAAAGCAGAACATTAAAGCATTGAGCCTCAATCAGAAACCTGTGTCCTGGCTTCATCTCTTCCCGCCCTCCTGTCCCTCTTCCATTCCCAGCCTCTCTTTCAGGTGAACCCGGTTGACTGTGGCTGCTGGCTGGCAACAGCGGTCTGCCTGTCTGAGAACACTCTCACCACACAGATTCTATAACAGCCGTACCCCTCTATGTACCTTCATCTCCCTATGGTTATTGTCTCTGAAGTGACAACTTACTTAAATGATCTGAGTCCTTTGCAAGTCAGGTCTGACATATTTTTTAAATCTTGTATAAATGTCTAAAGTCTTTAGCAATACATTTTCCTACAAGAAATGTCTGGCAGGTTGCCCTGCTGTTCACCAGGCTGAGAGCAGTCCCGGGGACACTGGGAAGTACAAGAGTGGCTCCACCCAGGGCACTGCAGGGCTCCTCTATTGTACACCATCCCCAGTCACTTCCAAGCTCTCCTGTCTCCTGACTCAGGCCTGTCCTTCCTGCCAGAGCATGTTGCCAGGACACAGAGCCAGGGGGTCATGAATCCCTGTTACAAGACGCTGAGTTCCCTTCAGGCCAGAGCATGGCACCAAGGTCAGGCATGCTTTGGAGAGACTTCCATACAGAGTAGGGAGTTACTCAACTCACCCTTGAGGCCTCTCTAGGCTAAGTTATAAGTGTGACTGGCTGAGGATTGGCCCTCTGGACCATACTTAGCCTACAGGTAAGCCAAGCTTTACAGGACTAAGTTCTGACCTTGAGAGTAGGAAGAAAACAGAGCCAGAGTGGGAGACAGGAACAAAGACAAAGGGTTGAAAAGGTAGGGGGAGGGGAGACAGGACTAAGGAATGAAGGCCCCAAGAAGACAGGGTCACGATAGGACAGATTGGAGTGGAAACAGCACCCCTCTTCTCAAAGTCTTCTTCCTTTGTTCTCCCCAAAGTGGCCCAAAGCTAGCCCAGCAGAACATCAGGAAGAGGCAGGGAATAGGGTACCTCTGCTTGTGACAAACATGGACAGTGGGCAGTCCAATACCCATTCTGTCAGCTGCCATTCTGACAATGGGTCAGGACAGAGCTGCCTCCTTTGCTGGTGACAGACAGGGCATGCCTGCACTAACAGCATATATAAGGATCTCCTTGGAGCTTTCAGGAAGTCTCTTCCTGCAAATGGAGGATACATGAAGAACATTCTTCCTGCTAACTTCCTGTTCCCTGCCTTGTATACTGTCATATGGAAACGTTATTCGAGCATCCCTAACCCGAAACTCCCAAATCATCCTACTACAAAATCTAAGTCATATTTAAAACTTTTTAAACTGAATTAATGTGTATGGGTGTTTGCCTATAAGTATACCTTGCGAGCCTGGAGCTCACAGAGACCAGAAGAGGCATCAGATCACGTGGGTGCTGGGCCCATCAGAAGAGCAGCCACTGCTCTTAACCACTGAACCATCTCTCCAGGCCCTCAGATCAAAGTCAGCTTTTGGATTTTCAGAATTACAGAAGCTCAGCTAGTCTGCAAAATTCTAAAATCTGAAACACTCTGAACTCTGAAGTGAAGTCTGACAGATACTCAACATTTAGACCCTTTGAAGATTTGACAACTCTGAGCTGGCCACAGGGTAAGGTGTGGCCATCAAACAAGGCTCAAATCAGGCAGGCTGCTGAGTGTAAACCTGCTTCCCTCTCTAGATAAACAGCCCATGACTGTGTTGTTAGCATTCTGTTAAACTCCACCTCCACAGTTACCTGGCAACAGCTAGGTATGCTCCTCCCCAAAGCTACTTGGCAACGGCCAGGTAGCCCTGCCCACCATTATAAAAGGGGCTGTCTGGCCCCTCCTCTCTCTCTTGCTCTCTTGCTCCTTAACCCCGTGCCTGCAGGTCGTATCTGACCCTTTCCCTCTCCCCCCCCCCTCCACATGGTCATGGCCGGCCACCTCTCTCTGCTCTCCCCTCTGCCCTAAATAAACTTCTCCTCCTGGAACCCTCTGCCACCATTTTTCTTTTTTTTTAAATAACAACATGTGTGGTATAACATGGAGTTGCCCTTACTTGTCAGTCAAAGGCACTTGGACACACAGCTACTTAGAATCATAGATCATGGCACACCCTTTGTCACAGGAACCACTTCACACAGAACACCAAGTTTAGAGAAAAGAATTTTAAAGATTCTATGCTGTAGATAAGAACATAGATTAGTAGCATAAGATATGGTTGATAGTAACTACCTTTGGAAAGAGAGAATTAGGCTGTGGGAAAGGGGAGCATGAAGAAGCCATTATGTTCAGTTGGGACCTTTCTGTTAGGGTTGGATTTCAACGATATTATTTATTTCGGTATTTTAAGACAGGGTTTCTCTGTGTAGCCCTAGCTGTTAGCATCAAGCCGGAACTCTGAGTGACGTCATATTCAGGTGACGTGCAACCTCTACCTCGTTACCAAGACAACCGCCAAACATTCCCATAATTCACCTGACCACCTCACCTGGTACCTGCGGGCGAATACATCACAGGCCATATAAATATTCAGGGAGAGCGACATCATGCTCTCTCTTTCTCTCTTGCCATCTTTCTCCCCACTTCTTCCCCACCCTCTATCTAAATAAATCCACACTCTCCTGTGGAATCAGCCAGTCTGGTGTGGTCTGTTCTTAGCCTCGCACCGCAGTATCCCTTTACTAGCTGTCCTGGAACTCAAGATATCTATCTGCCTGTCTCTGCCTCCCAAGTGCCAGAATTGAAGGCATGCACCACCAGTCCAGATTAATGATATTACTTTAAAAAAACAGACTCCTTTTTTTTTAAGACTCTAGGGAAAAAAAAAAAAAAAAAAAAAAAAAGACTCTAGGGAGCCGGGCGGTGGTGGCGCACGCCTTTAATCCCAGCACTTGGGAGGCAGAGGCAGGTGGATTTCTGAGTTTGAGGTCAGCCTGGTCTACAGAGTGAGTTCCAGGACAGCCAGGGCTACACAGAGAAACCCTGTCTTGAAAACCAAAAAAAAAAAAAAAAAAAAAAAAAAAAAAAGAATCTAGGTAGTGTGATTAAAAATAAGGTGAGACAGAAAAGAAGGGAAAGAAACAGCTTGTGTTTGCTGCTGCCAGAATGATTAAAAAAAGACGACAAATTGCTGCTACTAAAGCCATCACATTTTGTGAGTTTACTGTTATTGAATAAAGTCTGACATTGAAGAAAGACACACGCATGTTCATTTATATGTATGACATACTATACCCGTGACAATGTGGTAGTGCAAACCTGAAATCCCCACACCAAGAGGTTACAACAAGAGGACCCAGAGTTCTAGGCTAGTCTGTGTGGAACTCAGAAATCCTGTCCCAAAATAAGTTAACAAATCTTCAATATAAAAGAAAATGAGATTTTTCCAGAGAGAGCAATTGAGTCATTATACTTAGCAGTCCTGGCTCCCATCGCTTCCTGCATTGAGGAACCATGCCTAACTGAGTGCTTACAGTTCTTGTTGAACCTCAGTCTCCAGCAAGAGCAGCCCTCACTCTCTGAAAGCAGCTACATATCCAGGCAGACGAATGTCAACAAAAATTAAAATGCAGAGGCAGGCACAGTGGTGCACACTTCGATCCCAGTACTTGGGAGGCAGAGGCAGGTGGATCTCTGTGAGCCTGAGGTCAACCTGGTCTACAGAGTGAGTTCCAGGACAGCCAGGGCTATGTAGAGAGACCTTGTCTCAAAAAAAGAAAAGAAGAGAAGAAGAGAGAGAAGAGAAAAGAGAGGAAGGAAGGAAGGAAGGAAGGAAGGAAGGAAGGAAGAAAAGAAAGAAAGAAAGAAAGAAAATAAATTCAGGGCTTGGAGAGATGGCTTAGTGGTAAGAGCACTTTGGTTCTTCCAGAAGACCTGGGTTCAGTTCCCAGCACCCATGTGGAGGTTCACAACTATATGTAACTCCAGTTCTTGGGTCTCTTCTTTTCCTTTAGATTTATTTATTTATTTTACATGTATGAGTGTTTTGCCTGCATCTGTGTCTGTGAACCATGTGCACACAAGGTGCCTGCTCAGGTCAGAAGAGATCCTAGAACAGGAATCACAGATGGATGCGAGCCTCCATGTCGATGCTGGGAACTGACCCTCAATCTTCAGCAAGAGCAGTCTATACTCTTAACCAATAAGCCATCTCTCCAGCTCCAGCTCCCAACAGCCTCTTCTGTCTTCTGTGGGGACCAGACACACATGTGGTACATAGACATATGTGCAGACAAAATACATGTAAAATAAAATTTAAAAAGAAAAGAATGAACATTCAGGACAATGCGCACAAGAACATTTAGCCCAGACCATAGGCATCAGTTTGTCTTTGTTTACATTTTTGAAAACTGAACTCCAGCATTTCTAAAGCTTCATCTAAGTCCTAGAAAGGAATTATGCCATGAGCATGCTCCTGCCTGTCACATACTAGGAAGACACTATATGTACTCAGAAATAACTTCTCCAGTGGGGAATGTTTTAACCATCTCCTAAGTTATTTTCAAAATCAATAGATTTTTAAACTAATTATCCACCATTGTCGGTTCCTATTTCACAAAAGAGAAACTGAGGCAGAAGCTCAGGATCACAAGGACAGTTGGTAGTGCCCACAAGGTCAGAAGTGACAAAGGCTTTCCCAGAACACTAATCAGAAAACAGGCAGGCGTTACCTTCGTCCTGTGGTTCTCTGCATTCAGCCCCTCGTACAGAGATTTGTTGAAAGATATTTCACCAAGGATCTGCAGTTCACTTTTTACGTCTCTCAGTAACTGTAAGGTGGAGAAAGTTGGGGTGTAGGGGAACATGAAACATAGTTTAGACGTGGGCTCACCGTTTCTAGAGAGTTTCAACCATCTTTCCCTTTAAATAAATCCCTTCTCCAATCTCCCCTAGCCTTCATGAGTGGTCACAGCACCCAAGCAACAAATTTGCAGTTACTCCCCTATCCCCCAACTTCTTTTACACTGGACCTCATGCCACAACCCCCATCCAGTCAGCTCCGCACAGTCCTGAACTTTATGCTGCACACACGCCCCGCCCCTTCTCCTCCAGTCCCACTCCTAATCCAGGAGAACACACTGCTCTCATCTGAATCACTGCACAACAATAAACTTGATCATTCATTCCCACTTCATAGTAAGGCCTCTCTAGGAAAATAAAATTTGAGTAATGTTATGCCAAGTAACGACGGTACAAAGGCCCAGTGGCCACAATAACATTAGCAAGCTAAAAAATAGAAATGACAGAAAAGAGACAGGAGACGACCCAATCTGCAGCATCTCAGTCTCAAGTACCTGCTTAGTGTGGTCCACGGAGATCTCTGCGGCCACGGTTACATTTTCTTTATTAGATGTGATTGCACAGATCACGGAATGCCATTCTTCTACATGCTGCAAAAGAAAAAAGTGAGTCAGCTTACACCCTTTTCGTGACTTAGGATTGAAAATTTGTATTAAGAAGGTCCCAGAGTAGACGGTGTGAGCAGTTTGAGCAATTCCCCTTCGCCCAGGCAAAGTGTGCGTTACCCTGGCAAACAGGACCAGAGAGGCTGAAAGTCTCAGAAAGAACATTGCAGAAGCTGCAGCCTGACCTCGGCAGTCACCCTCTCAAGAGGCTGTCCACATCCCTCTCTCGGGTTCTTGAGGCGACTTCGCTCACCTGAACAGGATCGCTTCCGCACGTGGGCTCTTGACTCTGGGTGCACGCAGTGTCAGCCTGAAATGAGAGCCTTTGCTGAGCTGCCCTGCGCTCTAAGTCCCGCTAAGCAACTGCCCCCTCGCGGCTTCCGGGAGGTCAGCATGTTGTGCAGCCAGGGGCCGGCGCTAGGACCAGCGGGCCGGCGGGCGCGCGAGTGCTCGCGGAAGTCTCGCGGCGTTTCTGTTTGAAATGACGGGCGGGCACCCGCCATGGCAGCGTCTCGCCCGCGGTCCACGACACGGCTCTTTCGAACGTACACAACGAGGGGCGTCCGGGGGTCGCAGCGGCAGCCTGGCCGGCCGGCTGTGCAATGGTTCCAGCCGCCGAACTGGAAGCGCGCCTTCAGCAGCAGCCCCAGCGACAGTAGCCTGTCGCCGGCTGTCGCTTCCGACGACCCGGACGACCCCGACTTCCCGGGCAGCCCCATGGGCCCGCGTCACAAGCGTCCTCCGGGCCGCGACTCCCGGAACCAGCAGACCCTGACAGACACTCAGAGAATCCAGAGGCTGCGACCTCGGCCCCCGCAGAAGTGCAGCACCCCGCGCAGCCGGCTGCGACCGCCACCTTTCCCGAGCTGCAACCCGGGCTGCCTCGGCTCGGACCTCAGCGTGTGCATCCAGTCCAGGGACAGCAACGAGCTGGGCACCAGTGCCTCCCTTTTCAGCTCTCCGGCCTCGCCCGGAGCCCCGACTCTCTGGATGCAGACTCTACAGTCCCCGGGGGTTTCCCCTTCCCGTCAGCCTCTCTGGGTGAAGCGTCTCTGCCCTGCCCCCAGGAGGTAGCATCCGATGAAGGCAAGTACACCAGGAGGGCCCGCCAACCCGAAGCCAGCTACAGGTCATCTCTCTTTAGCCTTGGGGACTCAGGAGCCACAGAAGATAACGAGTTTGGGACAGATGGGGAGAATGTGAAGGGATCGTGTTGTGAAAGACAGCAGATGGAAAACAGACTAACGGACCCTGATCTGGCAAGCCGGGGAAAGAGAACGGACAAAAAGGTGTCCCAAGGAGTCGACCAGGTAGAGTATGGGGAGTCCAGTGCTTGCAAAGACTTTCGTGTATCAGGGGAAATCAGCAGGCCTAAGAGAACTGGGCCACTCCGGAAGAGGAAACAACAAGGAGCAATGGGAAACTTTCCCCTCCACTACCACCAATCTAAGAAGAAACGGAAACATTCAGTCTCCTCCCGGGACTTGAATACTAGCCATAAGGATTCTTGGGCCAAAACCAGAGCCTCCTTCGGTTTCCATAAGAAGAAAAGTATAACCAGTGTGTTGGAGGTATGCAACAGGTCGGTTGCCAGTTCTCCCTCCAGGTCCCTCCTGTCTGACTGTTCAACCCTTCCTGTCATGAACAGAGCAAACAGTACTGTTTCTTCTCGATGCTCTTCTATGTATTTGCTAAGTCCCTTAAAGACCCTACATGTCACAGACAAAAGGCCATCCTACGCTGAAAAGGTTTATGGGGAGTGTAATCAGGAAGGGCCTGTCCCCTTTAGTGATTGCCTTTCCGCAGAAAAACTGGAACACTGTGAGAAGATTGGGGAAGGAGTGTTTGGCGAAGTGTTTCAAATATTTAACGACCAAACACCTGTAGCCCTAAAAATCATTGCTGTCGAAGGATTAGATTTAGTCAATGGGTCCCACCAAAAAACCTTTGAGGAGATCCTGCCAGAGATTATCATCTCCAAAGAGCTGAGTCTCTTGTCTAATGAGGTGTACAACTGCACAGAAGGCTTCATTGGGCTGAACTCGGTACACTGTGTTCAAGGGCTTTACCCTCCCTTGCTGCTTAAAGCCTGGGACCACTATAACACAACCAAAGGGTCTGCAAACGACCGGCCTGACTTTTTCCAGGAAGACCAGCTCTTTATTATCCTGGAATTTGAGTTTGGTGGGGTTGACTTGGAACGAATGAAAACAAAGTTGTCCTCTGTAGCTACTGCAAAGAGCATTCTCCACCAGATCACGGCATCCCTGGCAGTGGCAGAAGCATCTCTGCACTTTGAGCACCGGGACTTACACTGGGGAAATGTGCTCTTAAAGAAAACCAACCTCAAAGAACTCCAATATACCCTCAATGGGGAAACTAGCACCATTCCCACCCATGGGCTACAAGTCAACATCATTGACTACACCCTGTCCCGCTTGGAGCGGGATGGGATTGTGGTTTTCTGTGATATCTCCACTGAAGAGGACCTATTTACAGGAGAAGGTGACTACCAGTTTGAGATCTACAGGCTCATGAGGAAGGAGAACAAAAACTGCTGGGGTGAGTATCACCCTTACAATAACGTGCTGTGGCTGCATTACCTTGCAGACAAGATTCTGAATCAGATGAGATTTAAGAGTAAATGCCAGAGCGCAGCCATGAAGCAAATAAGGAAAAAACTGCAGCATTTCCACAGGACTGTACTGAGCTTCAGCTCTGCCACTGACCTGCTCTGCCAACACAGTCTATTTAAGTAAGCCAGGAACTTCATTAAGTACGCATTGTAAGCCTCCCGTACTATTAGTTAGTCTCTGCCACTTGAGCCGGACAGAGGTGAAAGCCCATCCATCCTTAAGAGTTCCCTGTCAGCTTCTTAAAAGAGAATCTTGTTTTTAAAGGTAACCAAAATGTTTGTTAACATTAAACGTGCTTTTAACAAATGTTCTTTAAAACAAATAAACTAGACAGAGAACAAGTGTATGTGTCTTTAAGTCCTCTTCCTGTCAGCAGAGTCTACAAGTCTGATGTTGCTGTTTTTTGAGCCTTGATATCTTATGTAAGATGAGCAAAACCAAGCCTCAGCTGAGGTCCTTACTGCTCTTGATGCTGTTGTCAAGATGCAGAGCAGAGAGCAAGAGACAGACTAGAGAGTCAAAACCAAGAGGGAGGTGTGTCACCTGCATAGGGGAAGTATGGGAAATGTTTGTCAAATTCACTCAACAATCACAGAAGCAGAATTTATAGATTTTTCAACAGGAAAATAAATGTCTCTGGCTCTAATGTTTCAAATTTTGCTTATTTTCATCAAAGAAAGGGAATCAAGGTACTGCTTTAAAATCTTAATGTCTAATTTCCTTCTGACTGTTTTTAATATTTTCCTATAATTAAGTAGTCTTGTTTTTTCTTCTAAAGCTTATCTTGGTTTTTGTTTTGTATCTTCGGTTGGTTGGTTGGTTGGTTGGTTGGTTGGTTGGTTGAGACAGAGTATATATGTGTAGCTCTGGCTCTCCTAGAACTCACTCTGTAGATCAGGCTGGACTGTTGAATTCACAGAGATCTGCCTGCCTCTGTCTCCTGCGTGCTGGGATTAAAGGTGTGAGTCACCATTGCCTGGCTGACTTTTGTTTTTAAAATTAAAGGCACATTGGTTTGTGTGCTGGCACAGGTTGGAGGGCAGGAGGACAAGTAGAGATGAGAGGACAACCTCAAGTGTCATCCTCAGGAATGCTATCCACCATTGAGACAGAGTCATTGGTTGTCCTGGAATTTACCAATTAAAACTAGGTTTCTGTGATACTTCACTTGCCTAGCAGTGAAATTACAACCACATACCACCACACCCAGCCTTTTATATGGATTCTGGGAATCAAACTCTAGTCTTTGTGCTTATAAGGTATATGCTTTACTGAGTTATTTTTCAGCCCTTGTTAGGTTCTTTTGTTTGTTTGTTTTGTAATACTAAGTTTTGATCCATGTCCTTGTGCAGGCTAGCCTTCCACTGAACTGCATCCCTAAGCTCTCTTTAGTACATGAGAAGATCTCTGTTGGGGCTGGTTCTGTGCATTGTGTACTCAGATACTAAGTTCTTTGCTCCAAGATCCAGTTGCAGTCTGGACATGGGGCATCGTATTGACCGGTAAAAATGTTCCCCAATAATCTGATTGGATAATAAAAGGCTAGAGCCTGTGACTGGGCAGGAGAGAGAGGAAGGTGGGACTTGAGATTGAGCAGGGGGTCTCAGGGATGATGAGGACAAGGACAGAGTAAGGGAAGAAGGAAGTTGTCATGAGGCAGGACAGACCAGAAGCACTTAGCCAAGAGGAAATCACCCTGAGGAACACATGGAGCAGAGCAAGCATCGCAAGACTCAGTCAGCAAGTAACAGGCCCTGTGGTGGGGATGTAGATTAAAATAGCTCAGAACCTGGCCGGTTTAGGTTTATAGCTTGTTAATAAGGTTTCTGTGTCTTATTTGGGAGCTATACAGTGTAGAATAGGGCAGAAACACCTCTTAAAAGTACTATTATAGACTCACTAAGTTGCTCAGGCTGCTTACTCCATAGCTGCAGGCTTGAACTAAGGAATATCCTTGTGTTATCCTCACAGGCAGCTGCAACTGCAAGTCTCTGCCACCAGGCCTAGTTTTTATATCTTATAGAATCTGTTGTCTCTGGAAAGAGATGCGATAATAGTAAAGAATCCTGTTTAAATACCTGAGTCTTTGTCAGATGCTTCACTCTTATAATCTGGAAATCTTGTGATTTGATGGGGACACAAATTTGCAACTGGAATACAGCTCCAAAGAGATTCTCCCCATGAACCTGCCAAATAAAATGAGCAGAAAGTCGGAGCTCCGTGGCTTTCTCAGCTTTAGGTTGGCAGCAACCACTATACACTTACACTGAAGAAGAATTCCTTGTGATCGGAAGGGCTTTGGCTTGTGTTCATGTACATCACTGACGGTCTGCAATGACAGGACATGTGTGAGAACTCAAGGTTCCTTCCTGGGAACAAAGGAACTTGAGTGTTTCCAGCTGAATATACTAGGACAGGCAGCACATGTCGTTAAGAAGACTCAACGCTCAAAGTCAATGTGAAAGCAGTTGGGACAAAAGAGTATTTGCAAGTTATGCAGTTGGACTCCACT
Organism: Mastomys natalensis; assembly: GCA_021653895.1. Classification (NCBI taxonomy): domain Eukaryota; kingdom Metazoa; phylum Chordata; class Mammalia; order Rodentia; family Muridae; genus Mastomys; species Mastomys natalensis. Next base: position 266,162 of record JAJTUV010000598.1, read on the forward strand.
CAGTTGGAGGTTCCCTTCTTTTCTCCAACTTTGTTCATCTGTAGATGTGTGGCAGTGCACTTGCCTGTCAATGTCAGGTTCCCTACTCTCTCCTCTAGTTTTTGACAGTGTCTCACTAAACCTAGGAGCTTGCCATTTCAGCTAAACTGACTTGCTGGCAAGCCCAAAAGATCTGCCTCTCTGACCCCACCCACCCAGCACTGACATTACAGGCGTGGGTCATACCACCTAACTTTTACATGGGTGCTGAGAACCTGAACACAGGTCCCCATGCTTGCCTGGCGACAGTTTTCCTCATTGAGCCATCCCCCAGCCCTTCTCCAATCCCACAGTCACTCTGATAGCATCACATCAGTAGCAGGACCAGTTAGCACCGAGCTTCTGATGACAACCATGGTGTTTCAAAAACCCAACATGATATATGCAAGCAGTACAGTAAAGAAACCAAAGCTGTTGCTCCATGGGTAGAAAAGAGGTTTATTCCATACTGCCAAGGCCGACCCTAGCATAGACCTTGCTATGCTGATAGGCACCCCAGGAATATGTAAATTGGGGAACCATATGTCTGATGTTGCCAGAGGTAAGAGAAATGACTCCTTTTGGCAGATGGGAACCAGTTTTACAAGTTCCTGAAGAATGCTAGCTTTTATTTAACCACCAGAAATTCTGTAGTCTAGGTTAAGCTGGGCCTAGACTCAATTTTGGACAAGTCAGTGGGACTGCCCTTTTGGCGGTTGGGGATTGGAGGAGGTACCTTTTGGACCTGACTGTCCTAGAGAGGTTAGACACTAAGCAGCCTCCTCAGAGAAGGGCAATGCCCACATCTACCCTAATGGGCACTTCTGTCCACACAGAGAATCCCAAAACTGTCCTTGTTGCATGACCGTCACACAGACCCTTTGGGAGTACTTACCTGGAAAGAACTGCAATGAAGGCATGCCTGAATTGAAGGCTATGGGTCTCTCTGGCCAAAGACTTCTCATTGGAACTAGGAATACAATATTAATTAACCACACACTGCTTTGACTTCCTAAGAACCATCTCAAAGTGACTCACTGAAGCCACAACTAAGAAAACGTTGATTTTTAAAGGATTTCTCAGCCCCCATACTTGATATTTTAGGCCAAAGAATTTTCTGTTATGGACTTGTTCTACACACTGAATAACGGTTATTACCATCTGTGGTGGGAAGTACTTGAAAGGAAGTTAGGACGAAAGAGTATTTGTAAGCTATGCAGTTGGACTCCACTCAGCAGTCAATAGAAGCCAGTATCAGCTCCTAAATCATGCCAATCAAAATTGGCTCTAGAAAGCTGGGCATGATGACACCTTTAATTCCAGCACTCAGGAGGCAGAGGCAGAGGCAGGCAGGTTTCTTAGTTTGAGGCCAGCTTGATCTATAGAGCAAGTACCAGGACAGCCAAGGCTACCCAGAGAAACCCAGTCACAAAATAAAAGACTGCAGACACTGCCTCAGGAACAGAATTTGACATGCTCCTTCCCAGCACCGTCTCCTGTTCTGTCTTTGAACATGGAGGCTTTGCAGAGTTAAGGAAGCTAGAACTAGGACTCTAGTTCAAAGCTTATTCTACCAGAATATACCCTAGTGTTCCTTTGTATGAATTAAAATATCGTCAGTATCTTTGGTGAGCTCAGGGAGCCAAGGCCAGAACTTAAGGTTGCTGACACAGTCACTACTTACTTGGAGATGGTCACAGTGATATCTGCCATCCTATTTGGAAAGATACTCTCCTCTAGCTGCCAAGTTACTGAGACATTTACCTATTTTAAAGGAGAAAATAAATAAGTAAATGGGGGAACCAGTCACCTGAGACAACTGCTTACTGCTCAGGTCCCAGACTGCTTCATTGCTAGGGAGTGGAACTTGGATAGAAAAAAAAAAAAAAAGATTTAGAAGGTGTGTCCTTGTTGGAGGAAATATGTCACTGGAGGCGGACTTTGAGTTTTCAGAAGTCTGCTTGCTGATCAGGATGTAGCGGTCAGGGACTTCTCCAGCACCATGCTGCCTGCCACCATGCTCTCTGCCATGAGGAAAACAGACTAAGCCTCTGAGACTGTAAGTAAGCTCCCAATTGACTGTTTTCTTCTATAAGATGTGCCTTGGTCATCTGGCCTCTTCACTGCAATAGAACATTGACGAAGACACTGGCTAAACAGCATCAGGAAACCCAGCTTACATTCCTCATGGTTTTTGTAGTGTAGCCACTGTTTCAAGTAAGCCTCACAGTGCAAATGCTGAGTGAGCCAAACAGACGGCATTATTCTCCTATGAGCGAGGGAAACCACAACAGAGTTCTGCAAAATACGAAGATGGTTTGATCTGACATCCCTTCCATACTACCCCACTTCCATCTGCTTTCCTGGAGGTAGCCAACAGTGGCCGCACTGTACCTCAGAAAACTATTCCCCACACCTCCTCCGTGCTCCACTTGAGGACAGACTTGACAGTTGTAAACACTACTGACAGTGATGACAGCAAAGGAAGCATAGTAACCACACCTGAAGGTTACAGATGAGGCTGGGGGTCAAGGGTGACAGGAAGAGCCACCTAATCACAACAGACTCACTCACAGTTGATCTCTTGAGTATGGGGTGACCAATCTTGCAGTTCATGACCAGGACAGAAGCAACTGGCTTGGGGTCATCACATTGAATATCTGGAGAGAGAGGCTGTTAAAACAGAAAATGTTTTTATCTTTGTTTTATGATTTTATTTATGGGTGGGAGTGTTTCGCCCACATGAGTGTTTTGCACGCATGTGTATGCCTGGTACCTTCAGAGGTCAGAAGAGGATGTCAGATTCCCCTGGAAGTGGAATTACAGATAGTTGTGAGCCGCCATGTGACTGCTGGGATTCAAACCCAGGACCTCTGGAAGAGCAGCTGGTGCCTTTAACTGAGCCATCTCTCCAGCCCCAAGAGATGCTCTTGAGGAAGAGTAGTTTCCTCACACCAATTCAACAACCAGTCATTGATTTGTCTACATGTCTGACTTGGTCCCTGGTCTCCTCACAACTGAGAATTGAGTTTAAACCCAAAGCCTAAGGGAGTTCTGTGAGCGAGGTACAGTGGCGGACTCTGTAGAGTGACAGGACTCTGTAGAGTCTTCATGGAGAGGAAGGCGATGTCTCACTGAGATGGAGGAAATGTTTAGGTTCAACCAGGCCTCCTCATCTGGATCACCAAACAGAGCTACGCCCCAAGATACCCCATTACTAGTTCCATTCTAGGTATGTAGAAGATGATTTCAATTTTTCATTTGATATATGCTAACTTAGCTCAAGCAAACAGACACACACCCCTGGCGCAAACCTATAGTCCCAACAGAGGTTTTACTGACTTACTGCCATGAGGAAAACAGTCTTGGGGGTAGCCTCACTCAACAATGGAAAATGAAGAGTTGTTAGACGGTGGGGTGGGTGGAGTTAAGGAAAAAGGCAGATGAAGTTGTCCTGAGTGCCTCAGGGCTGGGCAGAGTAAAGGGATCAGGTGATGCCAGGGAGAGACTCCGAGGAAAGCTGTGTCCAGAAACACTGTATCTGTAGCTCTGTTCCAATGGACACTGAATCTAGTTCTCGATGTCAAAGTAACTTAGATTCCCTAAACAAGAGCAGGGTGCTTTTCTAGTTCCCAAAAGAACTAGCAGCAGAATTTCCCGACATCTTTGAATTAACAGACCAGAATGTCTCATGTGACTTGGCAACCACATGGTTGCTAGCCCATCTTTGCAGCTGGCCTTGTGTCTGTGAGCCCAGCATGGTGAACAGTGGGATAGAATTTTAACTTCTTCCATTTCTTAGGCATTAAAATTTATCTCCACAATCCCAGTTAAGAGAGACTGTGCAAGGAGGGGCGATCGTGTAGGCAAATGATGCTGCTGCAGGTTTGCAGGGCACGGAGTTAGAGGGGATTCGTCTGATTGCTATTCCTGTACTTCATAGAGCTGAAGGAGCCTGGTGGCCATGGAGTAGAATCAGACGGGCAAACAAGGAAAGGCATGGCAGCATGTTTCCCTGCCCCTGTCACGAGTACCTTGTGCATCTTCTTAAACTGTAGGTTTCTGGGATAATGCAGAGCCATGTTTGTCATGTAGGAATCTTCCCCGGAGTTAGTCAAGCTGATGTTCATGGTCACCTCCTTTGTGACACCCACTACCAATTCCTGCCTGTGAAGGGTAAAAGAGAAGACAGAGGGCACATTGGCAGTGTATTTAATCTGTAAAATTCCTATTTGTTACAGAAAAAGCACATTTTTTTAAAAAGATACTTTATTTTTTTAAAGACTTATTTATTTTATGTATATGAGTACACTGTAGCTGTCTTCAGACACATCAGAAGAGGGCATCGGATCCCATTGCAGATGGTTATGAGCTACCATGTGGTTGCTGGGAATTGAACTCAGGACCTCTGGAAGAGCAGCCAGTGCTCTTAACCACCAAGCCATCTCTCCAGCCCTGAAAAGCACATTCTTATCTTTTAAGATAAATTGCATAAAGGCACAGATTTTCTTTCTTTTAACAGAGCTGAACCACTGGCTCCATGTCCACCTTAACTTCTTAGTCACTAAGCTGTTAGTGAACAGAAGCCTTTACCACTGAGTTCATTTTAAAACATTTCATTCCGTTGCTCAGACTCATCCTGCACTCACTATGTATCCCAGTTGGCCTTGCAATCTTCCCAAAGATGTGAGCCACAGAGCCCGCCTCTCTCTCTCTCTCTCTCTCTCTCTCTTTCTCTCTTGTGTGTGTGTGTGTGTGTGTGTGTGTTGAGACAGTCTCACTTTGTAGTCCAGGCAGGGAAATCTAGTTCTCATTTGTAAGGTATCCATTTTCGCAGAGAAGTGAAAACCCACTGCTACAGTGGGCTCTCAAGAGTAGCGTGCCAGCTGTGTACAGTAGGTGGCAATAAAGGGCAAGCTGAGCACACCGCATCACCTCGAAAGGAACTGGCTTCCAGGCTGAGGATGACTGTAATTTATTCCCTGTTGAGTGCAACTGTGTCTTAAATGAGTTTCTTAGGGGACTGGAGAGATGGCTCAGAGATTAAGAGCACTGAGTGCTCTTCCAGAGGTCTTGAGTCCAATTCCAGCAACCACATGGTGGCTCACAACCATCTGTAATGAGATCCAATGCCTTCTTCTGGTGTATCTGAAGACAGCTACAGTGTATTCATATACAATAAGTAAATAAATCTTTAAAAACAATTTTAAAAACAATTTCCTTAGTGCTGGCCCCACATAATTGTGCATGTCTGAAATGGACGTCTTACAAGCATCCGCTCAAGGACAGGGGATCTGCCTTAGAGAAGCCAACTCCAGACAATTGGCCAGCAGCAACATGACACACATAGTAGCCATTGAGGGCATTTTAAAGAATGCCACATGTCCCAAACCAAATATGATCTCAGTTCAACTCCAGCGAAACCATCAGGGAGCTGAACTTTTGTTGGATTCAGCCTTGCAATAAAACATCTGCAGGAATGGAAAGATGGTCCACATCTGTTGTCTTATCAATGCAATTAACCTCATGTGGATATTCTGTATTATGAAATATGGCAGGTGCCACTAAGGAACTACATTTTGGTTTTCATTTTATTTTACGCACATGGATGGTTTTGCCTGCATTTATGTATGCACACCACATGCATACAGTGCCCTGGGAAGCCAGAAGAGGGCATCAGATCCTCTGGAACTGGGGTTACAAACAGTTGTAAGCCACCATGTAGTTGCTGAGAATTGAATCTGGGTCCTCCAGAAAGGGCAGTTAGGAATCTTAACCACTGAACCATCTCTCTAGCCCTGGAATTACATTTTTTTTATTACATTTAAATGTAATGACCTTGGAATTAAATATCCAGCTGGGTCGAGCTGAATGTGATGGCTGATGCAGTTCTAGATGCCTGGGCAGAGCCTCCTCCTCACTCCCTACCTCTACTGTCAGCAAATCCTGAGACTAACCTCTAAAGATAACCACTGGCTTTGCCTTGCTCAGTCGAGGCCCCACCCTCTGACCCCACCTCCACTGTCCCAGTAGTAATTATTTTCTCCCTGCTTCCTACAGTTCATCACTGTCTAGCGCAGTGGTTCTCAACCTGTGACTCACAACCCCTTTCAAAGTCGACCAACACTTTCACGGAGGTCACCTAAGATCATCAGAAAACAAACATTACTATTTGTAACTGGAAAAATGACAGTTATGAAGTAGCAATGAAAATAATGTTATGGGGGTCACCACAACATAAGGAACTGTATTAAACAGTCGAAGCATGAGGAAAGTTGAGAACCACTGATCTAGCAAGAGCTAGACTGTTAAGATATGAGCCCACTTTGTTCCTCTGACCTCCCAGCTCACATCCAAGGCCCTTCTAAGGTCCCACGGGACCCCTTAGGCTTACCCAGCTCTCCCATGTTACTCCTCCACTCTCTCACCCTCTGCATTCACATGGGGTCTGTGCACCATGGGCCAGGGCTGCTTCCATCAGGATATTTGCTCAATACTCAGACCCAAAAGGATGGAACCCACAGTCTCCTGTTGTCCTCCCTGACCATCGCATTTTAACCCTCAGCCCTTCCCTGCACTGCTCCCCTCGGTGCCTGACTTATCTTTATACCATATCCCATCAACCTAGAGTTGACTTATCTATCTCTTTCCCCTTAAGTATCAGGAGGGAAAGGATTTTTGTCTGTATCATTTACTGAAGTGTTTCCCAGTATCTAGAGTCCCTGGAACCAAGTAGAACTACTCCAGAATTCATTTATGAATTTGGCCAAGAGGTGAACCAGAGGAAGTTCTAGGAGTAAGGATCATTGTGAACATAGCCTTGTCCAGGAGGTCAAGAGACCTGGGTTCAAGTCCACCAAATGGCCACTGAGAGTCTATACTTATCCCTGAGAGGACCTTAACTACTTATCTATTTCCCAATCCATACAATGGGAAGACAGATCTTCAGCTTGCCTCCCTCACAGGGTGGCTGAAATAACAAATACAAAATCCCGCCGAGGGCCATGACAGGACGGGGAAAGGGGTGTTCATGGATATGGATAAGGGGCTTGCCCAGGTGAACCCTTCGGAAGACATCAGCTGCAGAAATGATGGTGATGACAACACGATCCAACTCACTGAGAGATGGCGGTGGTCAGCTGGATCTCAGCGATGCAGAACACTTTGTTCTTGCAGTCCTTCTCGAAGGGCAGCTGGAACCAGACAAAGGAGCAGAGTCAGCTCCAGGGTCCTACCCTTCCCCAGCAACCCTGCCTCCAGACTTCCTGCTTAGAGAAGCACAACTCAGAGAGTGAAGACAGATGACTGGGACTGTGCCCACATGGCCAAGAGCTGTGTGACATTCTTAGACAACATGGGCACACTATGATCTAGACCTTCAGCCAAGCTCAGATATGGAGTGACCTTTGTGAAGTGACAGGCGTGCTGTCCTATTTGCTTTCTGGGCGCTGACACTAACCCTGGAGCAGCTTCTACCTCCAAGGTCAAGGAAGGAAAAACTTTTGTGCAGGAAAGCTCCTTAGACTATTGCAGTGTAGGCAGAAATAGCCGGGGCAGGGACAGGATACTGTAGATGAATACTTTTGAGCACCCTCCCCGACCAGGGCAGTCTTCTGGGTAAGTTAAATACTTCCCTTGTAATTCTGCATAAATGACACAACTAAACAAGACAGTCACATTGGCTTACAGTCCTAGCACTGGTGGTAACTTGGTAGGATGGTGAGTTGGAAGCCTAGGCTAGACTACATAGCAAGACCCTGTCTCAAAAACAGAGGGAAAGAAAAAGACATTTTATTTCAGAAGGTCTCTTCAAGATTGAAATAAAAATCTCAGTTTGAGTTAAAAACAAAACAAACAAACAAGAAATGGGGCCGGAGAGATGGCTCAGCGGTTAAGAGCATTGACTGCTCTTCCAGAGGTCCTGAGTTCAATTCCCAGCAACCGTGTAGTGGCTTGCAATCGTCTGTAATGGGATCTGATGCCCTCTTCTGGTATGTCTGAAGAGAGTGACAGTGTACTCATGACTTCTTCAAGTAAGCCAAAATGCACAGCCTGGATCCAACAATGAAGCAGCATCAGAAATAACCCAACCGAGGGACAGGCTACAAAATGGCTGTCCTATGCCCTTCAGAACTGTGAGGGACAAGAAAACAAAGGCTGGACATGAAGTCGAATGCCTGTAGTTTTTAGCACTTGGAAGGTGGAAGCAGGAAGACCAGGAGTTCAAAGTCATCCTTGGTTGTATAGGGAGTTCAAGGCTAGCGTGGATTAAATGAGACCCAGTCTCAGAATAAAAATAAAGACAAGGAAAGCCATAAGTCAATCATTCTAGGTTAGAAGTGACTAAGACAATAACAATGAAAGATCCTAGATTTTATTTTAATTTATTATTGATTGATTGATTGATGATTGATAAAGGGTCTTATTAGCTCAGGCTGGCCTTGAACTCACTGTTTAGACAGGGATGACCTTGAACTTTTTTTTTTTTTGGCTTCTAGCTCCTACATTCTGGGATTACAGTCAAGTGTGGCAGCAAGCCGTTTTATTGAGTGCTAGGATTCCATGTGTCCTACGAAAGCATTCTACCAACTGAGCTACGTCCCCAGAACTACTTTTTTTTTCCTTTTGCTAAAAAGCAAGGTACTAGGCTATCAGGTAAAGTGCGACTAAGCAAGTATAGTATAGAGCAGTATTCCATCAGCATTAATCTGATTTTGTTCACTGTGCTATGCAGAGAATGGCCTGATTTTTAGGAAGTATATACTGAGCATTGGGGTCAAGAGGTATCAGATCTGTAACTTTACGTTCAAGTGAGAAGTCTTTGGATTATGTTTTAGACAGGGTCTCACTCTGTAGTCCTAGGTGGCCTGGAACTTGCTAGGCGTACTTGACTGGTTTTGAACTCACAGAGGTCTGCCCTCAGTCTGTGCTCTCTGAATGCTGGGATTAGAGTGTGCCACCACACCCACCCCAACTACCACCTTGTAATATTCTCGTTATCACTTCTTTCTCTCTGGTGATTTTTCTCTTTCTCTTACAGCCTGGTAAGGACAAATCACTTTAGGTATGGCAGGATTAGAAAATCAGTTCTTTCATCTCTCCATGGTCATGAAAAAGTTTCTGTAATACTACCTGCCTGTCCCAACTGCACTGATGGGCACCAGGATAGAGGTAGGTGCAGGCTTGGTGGGCCAGACAGCTCAGTATGAGACTCTGCAGCTCAGGGCAGCTCAGGGGCTGGCTCCAGTCTAGCCCACACCAGTGACCCACCACAGCATCCTAAGATACCATGTAAAGTAAGTACACAGTACACAGTACATCCATGTGCGTCACTAAGCCGGTAGGGAACACATCTGGTGAACAAGCACAGGACAACAGCTAGAGACCTGCTACCCACCAGTGAGCAATGAACAGCAGTCATCTTGGAGGCTCCACTTCCCTACTGATACAGTTTGAAGATGCCTCCCCCACAACTCTAGCCATCTTTGAAGTTAGGGGAGCAGGTGTTTCATGTAGGATGTCCCCCAAGATGGTTGGGTCCTTCCTGTGGGCAGACTCACCTGGAAGATGGCAGAGGGTTCCTTGTAGTGGTCCAGGATGGAGTTGGGGTGGTCCCTCCTTCCACCAGACCTCTGGAACTCGTAGCTGACCTTGATGGTGATGTTGGAGAAACAGTCCTCCTCACAAAGCTGTGGGTGGGGAGGACAGAGAGGTCAGAGGGGGGTGTGAAGGAGATAGGGTGGTAGTGGTGACCCCCTGGGAGTCTTCCAAAGGATCCGGGCAGAGGGGAGCTGTCCCTCAAGCAAGCCACCAAGAACTTTAGAAGTTTCCCAATCTGCTCACCATTGGGTCTCAGGGCATTTGATGGTTCTCACCCCAGTCACAAAGGGATTCTAGCTTAGACTTTATGTGTTGGGCCAGCAAGAGCCATGGAGGGGAGAGTCATAGCCACATGTGAGTTAACAAAGACCTCCAGCAGAGAGGGAGATTGAGAGGTAAAAACTGAAAATAGGAGGCAGGCGGGTGGAGGAGGCCGTTTGGTACACTCTGTCTCAACAAGTCTTCTTGTCAGAATAAGAACACCAAAGGCTGATGAGATGGCTCAGTGTATAAGATGTTGCTCCCAGCCTGACAACCTGAGAAGGAGAAAACTGACGCCCACAGGTTGTTCTCTGACCATCACATGTACATTGTGGAGTGCACAAATACATAAATAAAATAAGTATTGAACATGAGAGGGAGTCAACTTGATTGCCTGGTAAAATACAGTTAGGCTTTTTAAATGTTAAAGATTTATTTTATTATTTTAATTATTTATATGTGTCTGGTGTGGGGTACGTGCACATGAGTGCTGGTGCTAGCCTAAGGAAGTCAGAGGCATCGGGTCCCCTGGAGCTGGATTCACAGGCCCCCACCCCCACCCCCATGTGGTGCTGGGAACCACTTTCAGGTCCTCTAGAAAAGCAGCACACACTCCTGACCACTGAGCCATCTCCCTAGCTCTATGCCTTTATTTTTAGAGGGCCATAGATGTTCTAGAAACTTCCCTAAGCCAAGTAACAATTAAAAGTTCATTCAAAGCAGAATCTACTCTGTCAAGGCCACTTTTTAAAAACTGTATCTCTCAATATCTTCGCCAAGATTTCTCTTTTTAAATAACCTTTAAAAAAAATAACTCTGTCTTTCTAGTTCTACCTTTTCATTCTAATTTTCTGATGTGGATCCACTCAAGGCACTTCAACCTACTGATACTATCAGGTTAGATTAGACACCACAATTAAACCATTCCCTGCTGCATCCAGCCTCTGGGAAGCCCAGTGATGGTGTCTGCGTTCAATTTTGGCAGATGCCTTCCCTCTGTCCTGCTCTTTCTCTCTTCTTCCTTTGCTCCTTCCTTCCCAGGGGACTAAGTGTAGCACCTCACAGGTGCAGAGCATGCAGAACTCGCTCTGCACCACAGAAACACACCCATAGCCCAAGCATCTTTAGTTTGGATTTCCGGTAGGATTATATTTCCCGTGCCACTCTGTGGTTCTTGATATGTTATGGTTGCGTCAGTCGCCTCATTCGTCTGTGTAGGGAGGCTCTTGCACTGCAGACACATTCTCTAGGCTGTTGTCTAAATTCTCTACTTACCTCCTCCTCTGCGGAGATGAGCCAGAAGTGTTCACACAGAGAGGACCTTCCACTCCACTTCCAAAGGCAGTTCTGACAACTGCTCAAATCCGCACACTGCAGCCTCTGCCTCTGCTTGGTCACATCCACATCCACCGTAAAGTTGAGTGACATCTCTCTAAGGCCTGGGGTTGAAGACCAGACCTTCTGATGAGGCTGGAAGGGCAAGGCCCAGGCAGAGAGGCCCTGCCTGCTGAAGCTCTGTGAGCCTCTGCTGAACATGGTCCCCAGGAGTGCACTTCCTTAAAGCCAGACTCTAGGTTCTTTTTGGGTCTCTCCATATAGCTCCAGCCTAGAACTTGTTACATAGATGAACCCTGCCTCGGATTCACAGATATCCACCTGTCTCTACCTCCTGAGTGCTAGCATTAATGCCCGGCTAGTCATCACCATTGTGAAGATGATATCCCCCAATTTTTCCCATAGACCTGGTCAGGGTCTCTCAGTGTTCTGGTCCTACACCCAGCACATTCTCTAGGTTGAGTCCAACCTTCTTTAGGGAAAGAGGCTTTAAGAGATGTGCTTACTAGTTTCATGTCAACTTGACACAAGCAAGAGTTCTTTGGAAGACAGAACCTAGTTGAGAAAATGTCCCCACTAGATTGGCTTATAGGCAAGCCAGTAAGTAGTATTCTTCCATGGCTTCAGCTTCAGTTCCTGTCTCCAGGGTCCTGCCTTGAGTTCCTGCCCTGAATTTTCTGGATGATGGACTACAAGCTGTAAGCTGAAAGAAATCCCTTTCTCCCCAAATTGCTTTTGGTCACAGTTTTTTATCACTGATAAGTTATTTCTCCACCAGCGGAATGAGCCAGATTCGTATGTATAATAAGCAGGCAGCCATTACCTAGCTCAGACACTACACCTGAAGAGTCAACTTCAAAACACAGTTTTACATCCATCTTGTCTGTGAAGACCGTGGGCAATGCATCGGGGATAAAGGTCATAGATACAGTCAGGTCAACCACAGGTCGTGAGCTAAAGAAGACAGCAAAGAGGCTCGTGAGAAGTGCACAGACTCTGCCACATTCAACATCTCCGACACGCAGGGGTGCACTGAGTTCACAGGATATATTAATGGGAGGGAAAGAGATGAGGCTTTGTTCTCGTGGGGAAGCAATTTTCAGTCTTGTGGCTAGAACCCCTGTGTACCCTGCCCTGCAGAAAGTTCCACACCTGTTGTCTGTTCACCAACATCTCCAAGCGACCAGGCCTCCAAATGGGGCATCCATTCTCTTCACCTTCCAATCCCCAGTCTGCCCCTGCCCCAAGCTCCTGTTTCAGCAAATGGTGCTATCTTACCAACCACAGGCCATCAATAAACAGGAGCAGACACATGCAAGGTCCCAGTGATGCTGTGACAGAAATGGAGGCTACTTAGATCAGGTGGTCAGAATGTTCTCCTGATAAGGAGGCCTTGAAAGTGAGAGCCATTAACGAGAAAAAGCCAGCTATGTAAGGGTCTGAGGGAAGAAAACAGAGCTGGTGCAAAGGGCCTGTGGCAGGATGAGGCTCACTTGTTTGAGAAACACAAAGGTCAGAGAGAGAGACAGGAACATATGAGTGAAAGACAACAGCGGTGACAAGAGCTGGGGATAGGAGGGTGGGCAGGGCCAGACACGGACAGTGCTGTAGGCAGAGATGAGGAACTGGGATTGAGATTTTACTGAGGTGGGACCTACAGAGAGGTTTTAAGCAGTAGAGTTAGAGGGATCACGTCAAGAGGGCAGAGTCTACATGGTGATCCTGGCAAGAGATGACAGCCCCTGTGCTAACAAAAAAAACAATAGACAAGATAATGGAGGAAGGATAAAGAAGCCTACCAAGAGCTTTTGTCCCCTGTAGCTCAGAGGACCTTGAGCTGGTGATCCACCTGCCTCAGCCTCCTAAGTAGCTGAAATTCCAGGCCCGTGCCACCAGGCCCAGCCCCAAAGTTTAATCATCACTCTCTAGGTGGGTGATATAGTACCATTTGCTGAAACAGGAGCCTGGGGCAGGGACAGCCTGGAGATTGGAGCTCCATTTGGAGGCCTGTTCACTTGGAGACAGTTTGGTGACATCCAGGTGACATCCAGACAACAGGTATGGAACTCTCTGGAGGGCAGGCGCACAGGAGCTCTAGTCACAGGACTGAAAATTGTCCCAGGGGCTCTGAAATTTACAGCAGCCTGCACCCTTCCACCAGAACTGAACTACCTTCCTTGTGTACTTTCCCATGTGACTCTCCCACCCCCGTGAGCCAGGCACTGTCATTATTCCCAACTGTGGATAAGAAAGTTGGGACTTAGACTTTGATAGCTCACTCACTGCTGAGAGCTAAGGAACAAACCCACCCAGGCAGACCCTAGAACCTGTACCCTGACTCCACACTTCCCTCCCTCCGTGCCTGGAACCTGCAGGGCCCACTGAGTGTAGAGCAAGGGATGAGGCTGGGGCTTGAGTCAGAAAAGGGCAGGGAAGACCCCTACCGGAGCACAACTGCCACGTCCCGAGAGCCAACTGTGATGTCAGCAAGGCCATCGCCATTGATATCTAAACCACCGGACACAGACATGCCGAAGTAGTGCAGTCCCGAGGCCACAGAGGAGGCTCTGATCTGCTGTGGGAGGAGAAGGAGAAGTCTCACCTCTATTCCCTTCAGCAGCAGCACCCACCTCCTCACCCTGGGGGTGAACTGTCTCTGAGGAAGTGACATCTGAGTGGATCCCTGAAGGGCAGGTGAGACTTTATGGGGGTTGAGGGGAGGCTGAGGGGAAGAGCTGGGGACTCTGAGGACACGGTGAAGGCTCAGGGGGATGTGAGTGTGGGGAGGGCTTGATGTGGGCTGGGGTCAGGAAAGGCTCTTTGGAAGAAGTAACCTCATCAGGATCGCAGTTTAGAAGCATCCCTGGAGGCACAGGGAGAAGATGGGCTGGAAGCGGGATCTGGGACCCAGGAGAAGATGGAAAGCCTAAGCTGATGCCGTGGTGTGTGTGTGTGTGTGTGTGTGTGTGTGTGTAGAGGACAGAGCTAACTAACATCATTACAATATGGCTATGCATTGGATATCAAGGCACTGGGGGACTATCCGAGACACCTTGTGTGGAGAAGAGGGGAGTTAGTGCACAGAGGAGCATCAGTTTTCTGGAAGATGTTTGTGGACTAAGATGTCTTAGAGTAAGAGGCCTAGGGACCACCTGGGGGAGGTGCTTAAGAAGCAGCTGAAGGAGGAGGAGGGGAGGGGGAGGAGCCAGAGCATGGAGGGTCTGGATGGAGACAAGAACCAGAGGCAGAGAGGAGGGACCTCAAGTAGGTTGATGGCCAGCCTACCCCTGGTGACTTCTTGCCTTTGCTGGCATTCTCCACCATCAGAGGCTGGCCCAGCACTTAGGACTGAGGCTAACTCGGGGCTTTAGCTCATTCTATCTGAGAGGTTTGAACCCCAGAGTAGAAACAGGAAAGCTCTTGCATAGTTACCTGGGAAGGACTGGCATGCAGGCCATCTGAGTGTCCATTGTAGATGTACACACTGCCATAGCTGGCCCCATCACCTGCCCCAAAACCCTCCAGAGGGGCCCCGACGGCCACATCTGTGAATTTATCTTGATTGATATCTCCCAGAGCTGCCATGGCAAAGCCAAAGCGGCTGTTGGTGAGCCCAGAGTACCCACTCAGTATGTGTGCCAAGGAGAAGGAAGCATCCTGCAAAGTGAACCAACAGCTCAGTTCCCATGAAAAGTGTGTAGGCAACCATCCCTGGACCACCCGGAGGGCATCTCCCTCAATGGCTCTCCAGTGGGAGTCTAAGGCTGAGAAAAAACAAGGGAACAGGCCCATAGTAAAGCCAGCGTCAGGAGGTCCAGGACCTGGGGCCTACCCCTCTATTCCCATGTATTGCTATATTAGCAATAGAGAGGCTCAGGGCCCAGTTGCAGCTCTCCCATGCCCTTGCTGGGAAAGCTTGAGCAAGGCTTAGCATAACTAGCTCACTGAATCCCATCCTCTTCATCTGTACCGTGACAGTGAGAGCCACTGTCATAGTTACTGTGAGAAACAGTGAGAGCAAGTGTTCCATCTACTGGGCAACTATGGCAGATGTCCAACAATCACCCAGGTAAGAAACAGGACAGCCATACACACTGAATACCCATGAGCACTGTCCACTCTTACCAAGCAGATACCAGGCCCAGGCTTATCCAACCTCTGCTCCCTAAGCAGGCATAGCCTCCGCCAGCTCATGAGGCTGAACGCTCTCACCTGCTCATGCACGTGGTACACATAGACTCTGCCTTCTTCTCCACGGATATGGTAAAACGGAGCAGCCACCAGCAGAAAATCTGTGGTCCCATCCATGTTAATATCCACAGGGCACAGCGCAGAGCCAAAGTAAGACCCCATCTACAGCCCAGAAAGAACTCAGCACTCTTGAGCATGGAGAGACCCCCTCCCACCCTCCCCACAGCTAGAGTCATTGCTTATGCTCTTCCTGGAGCACCAAGCTGCAGTTGTTCCAGATCAATCTGATCTCTGGGGTCCCAGGGGGTTAGGGGTGAATAGCTGAGGTTCCACAGAGGGAGCCCACTGAACAGACATGAGAACCGCTGAATTCACACTGAGATCTGAACCTTGCCCAGGGCGGACCCATCCCTCTCCCCAGGACCTCAGAACCCCTACTGGTGGAATGGTGACTTCTCCAGGAGGTACCTGCTCTCCCTCTATCCGTCCCACAAAGGTATCCTCTCTGTCCTTCTGGAGCTCAAACACAGCCCCACGGAGCTTATGCCTTGGAGCCCCTGCCACGTAGGAGACGCCATGGACCTTGTGTAGCACTGCAACAGAGTAACCTGGGACCAGAGTGGTGTGACTGCAAACAGTTGCTCCCCACCTCCAGGTTTTCCCTTCTACTCCATTTCCCCAGACACGTGTTCCCACTGAAGTCAGTTCTGCACTGACAGAGACGTGTGTCCCCATACATGCACGGTACACTGCACCCCTTCAGCACACGAGCTTTTTACGTGAAGACTGGGGTGAAGGATGGAGAGAGGTATCCAGTACTGTTATTAACAGAGATGTCCTGATTCCTCTTATTCAGAGCTTAAGGCCACCCTGTCTCTATCCCTAATTCTCAGTATCAGGGTCCCTAGCTAAGGTCTGAGAGCCTGGTATTGTGTGAGCCATGAGACTGAGCATAACTTGTCTCCATTAGGAATCCTAATATGTACACCAGCAGGCAACCTCGGTGTCTCAGACTGCATGGTCCCTGAGTCAGCTTCCCAGTCCGTCTTCTAGCCCCTACCCCAGATGACAGGTTTGCTCCTTCCTAGCCTTCAGGCTCTACCCTCATATATCCTTTTGCACTCCTGGCTCCACTTTCCCATCCAGGCCCGCCTTTGCCCCACCTTCCTGCTATCCTGGAGCCCCTTTCTCTTTGCCACCTCCAGGCCCCACCCTTGTCCCACCTGCATCCACCAGACCCTGCCCTTACCGAGGTAGCTGTACTGCGCAGCCCCGGAGTCCTCCTTGGCTGTCTGGTTTAAGAAGCGGCCCCGACCATTCTGTGTGTGGTAGAGCAGCGTGCCTCCAGACCAGTTAAAGGCTCCCACAGTGCCAAGCAACACCTGCCCCTGCAGAGGACCCAGAGGGCACCAAATGAGCGGGAGGGACCTGGGGACCAGAAAAGCAAAACTTCCTGGACAAGGAGGATCTTGAGCGGCCAGGAAGGAAGATGAGGTGGCAAATACTGGGTTTTCTGCTCTGTTCTCATGAGTCAGGTGAATAACCCGAGCTCCAGAAGGCACCCTGGGACCCAGATATTGACATTTTTGAGCATATGATGGAATAAGATGGTGCTCCTAACCTCCCCCTTGGTCCCCTGTGCTGTGCGAAGGTGCTGTATTCTGTCTGCAGTATGTGCCTATTGTGTTGGTGGGGTGTGTGTGTGTGTGTGTGTGTGTATGCAGATAGCATTGATGTAACTGGATTCAGCTCTCACCTACACAGAGGTGCTCCATCTGTTGCCCCCACTTCTTCCTCCTCAGCTTCCTCTTCTCCCACACACTGAACAACTTTCAGCTTTATCAAACTACCTGTTTTCCTGACACATTCGGTGGGCTTGCTACCTAAGGCTGAATCTCAGTCCTTACAGCTAAGAGAATGTCCCAATCCTTTAAGCACACAAGGTAACCTCCTACAATAAACCACTATCTCTTGTCTATCTCAGTGTCCAGATAGGGGAAGCTAATGGATAGTTTTTCTTGTTTCTAAGCTGGCTCCTCCAGAGACACCCCACTTATGAACCAGGAGCCCCTCATTCCCTGGTGGCATATCTTGGGAATCCTGCTGGTGCCGAGTGGGTCACAAACCTTGTCCAGGATCTGGGCACTGAAGCCAGTCTGTGCGAGTTGATATTGAAGGGCGTCTCCAACTGTGCCTGGAAGCCAAGGGATCTGGTGAAACATGTTGTGTCGATTGGCAGGGTGAGGGATGTCTAGGAAGGGCCAGCTGGGCCAGGCCCCCAACGGGATAGCTATTTGGTGGAACAGTGCACTGAGCTGAGAACAGAGATCTGGGTTGTGCTTAAGTAAGCACTGGCTGGCTGGGCCTGGGCAGTTCCCGTTGTCTTTCTGGGCCTCTGTCTCCTCATCTGTAAGTTCCTTTTGGGACTCTGATCTGGTCTTACTTGCTTTTCTACCACCAGCTCAACAGAGTTTCATAGATTCAAAGGACTAGGGGTGCCACTGCCATTTTCGAGATTAACAGCTGTGTCTCAGGGAGGTGGTCAGAGTCAGGGAGAGTCGGTCTTGAGGAGGATGTCCTGCTGAACACTGGGGCGTTCTCACGAGGTCCACGGGAGCCCTCACCTTCCATATGGATGATGCTTTGTTGCAGCTTGCTCAGCAGCCCATCCAGGGCTGAGTAGTTGGTCACTTTGAAAGTGTGGGCCTCTTTGGGGTCCGAAGCAATCAGCTTCAGTTCTCTGTAAGCTTTATCCTTCTCAAATGCATCGCCCACCTGTGTGAAGACCCCAGTCAGTGAGTGATCCATCACTACTTCCTCCTTCCTCCTTGCTCCTTCCTCCTTCCTCCTCTCCTTCTCTTTCCTCCTTTCTCCTTCTTCCTTCCTCCTTTTTTCCTCCTTCCTTTCTCCTTCTTTCCTTCCTTCCTTCCTTCCTCCTTCCTTCCTTCCTCCCTTCCTTCCTTCCTCCTTCCTTCCTTCCTCCTTCCTTTCCTTCCTTCCTTCCTTCCTTCCTTCCTTCCTTCCTTCCTTCCTCCCTTCCTTCCTCTTCCTCCTTCCTCCCTTCCTCTCCTTCCTTCCTCTCCTTCTTCCTTCCTTCCTCCTTCCTTCCTTCCTCCTCCTTCCCTTCCTTCCTCCTTCCTTCCTCCTTCCTTTCCTTCCTTCCTCCTTCCTTCCTTCCTTCCTCCTTCCCTTCTTCCTCCCCTTCCTCCCTTCCTTCCTTTCCTTCCTTCCTCCTTCCTCCTCTTCTCTCTTCTTCCTTCTCTTCCTTTCCTCCTCCCCCTCCTTTCCTTCTTCCTTCCTCCTTCCTCCCTTCTTCTCCTTCCTTTCCTCCTTCCTTCCTCCTTCCTTCCTTCCTTCCTTTCCTCCTTCCTTCCTCCTTCCTCCTTCCTTCCTCCTTCCTTCCTCCTTCCTCCTTCTTTCTCTTCCTTCCTCCTTCCTTCCTCCTCCTTCTTCCTCTTCTCCTCCTTCTTCCTCCTTCTCTTCCTCGCTTCCTCCTTTCCTTCCTTCTCCTCTTCCTTCCTTGTCCTTCTGCCTTCTACTTCCTTCCTCTAGCATCTGTCCATCACGTCCATACAGCTTCCCTTCCTTGCCTGGTTCCCCTGACCATCCTGATCTTCCTTCGCTCTCTTCCTCACTTCCTGACATGTCCTCCGCCAATACAGAGTCTTTAGGTTACAGGCTCAGATTGTAGTCCTAGACACACTCATGGATCTCCCAGCTCCTGTCTCCTGACTCCGCCTCGAGGAATAGCCTTTGATGGACCCCAACAGTGTAAGGGACATGTCATGTAGCTGGCAGGATAGTCAGAGTCTGCTAGGAAGAACCTTCAAAGCTGCTATCGTAGCAATGAGCTGCCTACCTCTGGGTAGTGACCCTTCTTAGGCCCAAGGGAACATGTAAGCACAGATGCCAGGAAGGATACGTGAATGAGAGGGTTAGTACCTCAGTCCAAGCTTCATGGGCCCCCTTACAGTCTGTACAGAGTCAGGTTGCTGTCACGCTAATGAGTAAGAACCTGCTGATACATGAAGAGCCTTCCAGTCCCTGAACAAAGGCCTTAATGCAAAGGAAGTCCAGTCGTTAGGCACAGGCAGAGCGAGTAAGTTTCGGGTCCCTGAAGCAAAAGCTCAGAAAAGGCTGGATTTACATCACACGGCAAGGCATAAGCCACACAGATGCGCTTACTCTTCATCTGCTCCCTGTTGTAAGAGCACTGCGCCTGCCCCATTTATCTCTACCCAGTATGGAATTTTATGTTAAAAGAAAGGCAATATTTAACTTTTTAAATTTTACTTCTATAAAAAAAAATTGTACTTTCTGGGTTTTTTGTTTGTTTTGTTTTGTGGGATTTTGTTTGTTTGTTTTGGCTTTTGTTTTTTATTTGTTTTTATTTGTTTTGTTTAGGCAGGGTCTCTCTGTGTAGCCTTGGTTGTCCTGGAGCTGACTATGTATGTCCTCAAATTCACTTTTGGGGTTTGAGACACAATTTTCCAGCCTCCTGAGTGCTGGCATTACAGATATATGTCACCTTGCCTAGTTTCAATGGTCCCGACACACCGGGCACTATTATATAGTATATAGTTTAACTACTTAATCCTCACAAAATCCTAAGAAGCAACAATTTGTGTTATCTTCATGCTAGAACTAAGGAAACACAGCACAGAAGGTTAAGTAATTTGTCCAAGATCACACAGGAACAGCTAGGGTCCGAGCCCAGCAGCCTTCTCCTGGGTACTCCTGAGCGTCTAACAGCAGGCAGACCTTGAGGGAATTCAGAAAGACAGTTCGAGGTGTCATCCCAACAGCCCTTCTCAGCACCCCAACCTCCTCCTCTCACAGTTCCGCCCAGCCATCCTTCCAGACACTGTGCCACAGAGCCTGTCAGAGGCATCGGACTCACAGGACATGCTGCATGGCTGAGGCGGTCTTAGTGACTTCCTTCACTTGCACGATGCTCTGAACTTTGGCAAGGGAGGCGTTAATGTCCCGGCTCTCTTGAAGATCGAACTCAGTCTGGATCACCTCCCCATACTGCACTAGCGCAAAGCTGCACTGGAGAGCAGAGGGAGGTAGAGGGGGTTATTGGACTGTACTATAGACACCCCTGCCCCAGAAACACAGGAAGAAAGCACTTGTCTACTCTGATGTCCCTGAACACAAGGAGACACTAATGCGTAGGGAAGTCTCCAGTCATGCAAGTATTGGCAGAGGAGTTTTCTCCTGAATCTGTGTCCCCATGAAGACCTCTCTATATTGACTATACTTTCTTTGGCCAGTGGGACATTAACAACTGTATGTATTGGGTCACTGAAGTGTTCATGACTACCACAAATGAGTAGGGACATCTCAGGCCATCTATCCCTAGTCAAGCAAGCAGATACCTATAGCAGCATGGTAGCTCCGGGCAAAACTGACACAAGAGTCACCCAGCTGAGCTCAGCTCAAATACCTGAAGAGCTATGGGCAAACGAAGGGTGGCTTCTCTGAAGCTGGTACTTAGACACAGACGTGTGCAAAGGAGAGCCCAGCCCTCAAGGAAGCCCACCTCAAAACACTTCTCATAGAAGTTACTCATCATGTTAGAGATGAAATTTTTGGCCTTCTGGAAGTCTGGGGGATCAATGCTTCCTGAGCCATCCAGAACAATAGCGATCTCGGTGCCTGATCAGGACAAAGGAACAGGTAGTGTGGGTGTGAGATTACAGGCAGGAATAAGAACAGCATGTTCTGCTCTGAAAGGCGCACACACACACACACACACACACACACACGAGAGAGAGACACACACACACAAAATACTCAGACTCCCTGTCTGTGGTTCAGTTCAAGGAAGAAGCCAGGGAAAATGGAGTTATCCCCACCCTACCCCATACCCCAAGACCCTGTATCCCTGGTTGTCCTAGAGCTAGCTAGCTCTGTAAACCAGGCTGGCTTCAGACTCACAGAGATCCACCTGTCTCTGCCTCCTGAGTGCTGGGATCACAAGTAGGTAACAGCACCGTTCTTACCTTAAAGGCAAAGAGAGATCTAGAACCTGGTTCTGACTACTATGGGAATCACTCCCATTTTGGTGGCCTTAGTTTCCCCACCTCTAAGCAGGGCCAATGAGAGGGCTCAGCTGGTAAAGGAGCTTGCTGGCAAGCCTGATGACCTGAGTTTGATTCCCTGAAACTTACACAGTAGAGGGCTAGATCTGATTCCTGCAAGTTGTCCTCTAACCTCCACGTGTGTGCTGTGATACGGGAGTGTGTTTGGCACACACCCCTACACATAACGAACAAACACACAAATAAATTGTTTTTAATTGAGGAGACAGGGCTGGGACTTGCCATACCTATAGGACCTGGCCACTGTTCCCCATCTTCTAGATCTGAATACACCTTGATTCCAGAGGCCATTAGCCTGGGGGTACATTATGGAGGCCCCTAATCTGCCTCTTCTCACCAGCTTCCTCCTCGTCTTCCTCCTCCACTGTCCGGCGTCTCCTGCCTGATTTCATCTCCTCCCCTGTGCTGCCTCCTTTGCTTCTGCAGTAGTCATCAGAGTCCACATGTGCATCCGGATCCAGAAATCCTTCTTTAAGAAACATACAGATAAGACACAGAGTCAGAAGAAGCCTCCATGCACCGCTGCCTGCCCCCAGGACAAGGATCATTAACTCTTTCCTGACAAGGACCCTGAGCTTGCTTTTGTCCCATTCTAGGGCAAGTGTTTGTCTGCTTCTGTTGTGAGCTGGTGTTTCTCCTTGGATCCCCTTTTTCTCTGGTCCAAGACCAGAGAATCTCCAATCCTTACCGAGGTCAGAGAAGTAGGCTTGGGCTTGCAGGGCCAAGCTGGGGGTGAGTAGGCTGCAGGCACCAGTGAGCTCTGAGTTGAGGCTACGGGACTTCGGGCCTGTACCTGAATGCATACCTGGAGAGAGGGAGAAGGGAAGGAGCAGGCAGGCGGGCGGGGTCAGCCATACTTCCTAGTCATAGCCACTGTCACTCGGATTCCAGAGCACAGTGGCTCAGCCAGTTACAGAACAGAGGAACCTTACTCCTCGGGGTTAGGCATCAGGAGCTAGAGTTGGAAATGCAGTCAGCGGGCGCTGGTTGGGTCAGACTTGGCATCACTATAGTCAGTCAGAGCACAGAAGACGGCAGCATAGCAATAGGATTGGCCACACCATCATCACCCACAGGAGCCAGCACCAGCCTCCCAGGGTCCTTTGTCTTCCTGCTTATCTACTCACCAAAACACCATTGTGGTTCCCGACCAATGTCACTCCCTGGTACCTGCCCTTTGGCATACAGATGTGCTCTGAAACAGTTAAGGCAGGGAAGGATGAAGGGGTTTATGGGAGCCCACCATCAAGCCAAGATCAGGGCCACAGGGATGCTGATGTCAGCAGCCTCAAGAAGCTAAAGTCGGAGGTCCCCATGGACCTAGCAGCTTGGATATGCCAGGATGCAGTCCCTGCCCCAAAACCCCTTTACCATCTCAACAAAAACCCCACTGCCCAGCCTTGACAACCAGGGATGGGGATTCAGCAATGACTGCCACCTGGGGCTTCTCAAGGGGCTCCTGGTGTATGGACTGGGGGCAGGGCAGCAGGCAGTAGATGCCTGTGAGCTCTGAGTTAAGGCCATGGGACTGGCTGCTGGACGTGGACCTGAATGTATATCTGGGGAGAGAGAGATCCAGGAAGACTCCCAATGTCAGCCTTGGGTCTCCACACATGCCCACCTACACGTGAACACACAGAGACACATAAAAACATGAACCTATGACAAGTGCAGGCTATGGCAGCACTCGTGAATTGGCTCCAGATCTCATTGGATGTAACCGGAGAGGCAGGCTGGCTGTGTGGGTAGCATGACCTGGGCACTGGGTAAGCTTCAGGCGGCACAGAGTGTTCGGCTGAACTATACATAGAGCTGGATTGGAAGATTTGAGCTGAGATAGAGTAAGGTTCGAGGTAGGTGCTTGGGGTGCATGACCCTGGAGTGGGTTGCTTACCTACTGGCTGACAGCAAGTTTAATCTGAAATGATGGATATAGCGCATCGATACAAGGCCCTGAATTCCTGTTGGAGCTGCGTCTGGCTACCTAGGGCTGAGCAGGTGATGGAGAACGCAAAGACAAGCGGCTGAAGTCCTTTCCCTCTCTCTGCCCTCCCCAGGCCCAGGTTTCCTATTTCTGACAGAAGACAAGGCCAGACCTGGTTATAACGGACAGCTTTCTAGCCCAGGCCTGTAACTCAGTGTCACAGGGAAGGCACATAGTCAGCCTCTTCTTCTACATGGCTCCAGGCAGGGAAACAGTTAAATGTAACCCCTGTCTGCCAGCCTGACAGTTTGGAGCACTTCTGGTGGTTAGAAAAGACTCCTGTCCTGTGGGATGGAATGGGGGAACTAGGAAGTCACCAGCCACACTGCCAGTCCCTTAAAGGGTAAAGCTGACTGGAACGTATCACTCATCTGCCCTTAGCATTTCCTGACTAGGAACTAGAGGTCTGGGGGGAGCTGATGAAGACAGCCTGAGGAGATGTCACTCCTACTGTGAAGTTCTTGTCTCCCATCTCAAGTCCAAGAAGATGGCAGAGGACAGGGTCAGCTTAAACTATCCACACCGCTCTGTGGGGCCTGGGGGCTGGAGCTTGGCTGGCCTGAGACTCAGGGAGGTTGAGCACCCGTGGCTGGGTTTGCAAGCAGAGCGGTAGGAAAGGGGATCTGAAGACTGCCTTGGTAATAGTGAGCCAAGTCCAAGGCCTTCGTGGTGACAGGAAGCTATGGAGAGCTTTGTAAAGGGGAAGCACACGCCACATGAGGAGTCTGTGCTTTTGAAAGGTCATGATGTGGCTGTAGGGGACTAGAAGACAAGCTAGCACAGGAGGAGGGACAGACATGGGGCCCTGTCTACTTCCTCAGCTCTTACCACTAGACACTCTTCTTTGTTTTGTCAAGATAGGATTTCTCCTTGTAGCTCTGGCTGTCCTGGAACTCGCTCTGTAGACCAGGCTGGCCTCAAACTCTGCCTGTCTCTGCCTGGCAGGGGGGAGTGCTGGGATTAAAGGGCTGTGCCACCCCACCCGACTTAGAATAAAGAGCAGGCATCTTTCTTTCTGTTTTCTTTTTGGTGGTGCTGAGGATGACACCTAAGGCCAGGCAAGTGCTCTGCCACCGACCCACAGCTAACCCCTCGCTGTCTTTCTTAAACCCATCATCACAGCCATAGGCCAGGCAGGATCTGACTCCATTGCTACCTCTCCAGCCTTCCCTGCTCACTCAGAGAAAGACCTGCAGAAGTATGCTGGGGCCTTTAAAACTTTAGGTCCTGGTCCTTTCTAGCCTCAGGCCCTCTTGCCAGCTGTCCTTTCTCCCTGGAAGCCTGGCCTTGCACTCCCTAAAACTGGCTCATCGTTATCCTGTACCCTGTGTAACTGCCACCCACTCCTACTGCTTTCTCCAAGTGGCCCCACCTCACGCTCCAGTTACCCTGCTCTGATGCTTTCCTTCTCAGAACTTGCCACCACCAGACAGTAGCTTGCTTCCTTATTTACCTATGTATCACCTGTCTCCTCCCCCAAGCGAGTTCCCCAACAGTCTTGTCTACCTGGCCTATCACGCAATCCCAAGGCCTAGAACACCTCCTAACACAGTGTAAGGGCTCAGCAAACATTTGTCGAATGACATGCATGGCCGTACAGGCAATGGGTGAGGGGTTGATCTGGGGCATTGGACAGAGGGGTAGATGACAGAGGTGTGCCTGAGTTCCCAAATTAGGTCACTGTTCAGTAACTCTGTCTCTCTCCCCAGGCTGTCTTGACCCTGGCCCAGTACCTTTCTTCCTGCTCCCAATGGTAGATGTGCTCACAACCATGTTCCTTCCCAGAGCACCTGGAACAGCCCTTTGCCCCGCCTGTTTCCTCCTCCTGCGGTGCCTGCTACTCCCTTCTGCAGAGCAGCCTTCCAAGGCACCAGCTCTGCAGGAACCTTCCCAAAGGAAGGTACAACCTGTCTCCCTCAAATCCTCCAGTAGACCTAACTACTGGATTCCCACTCCCATGCCTAGCCTTTGTTCTCTCCTTGGCTATGAGCTCTCAAGAGACTACCACGTGGAGACTGCACACTCTATATCCCCAAGGTGGTCATCCATATTTCAAGTGTGCAATTCTGTGGCCTAAGGCCCAGTCTGTGTCACTCCCGACCCTGCTATGGCTGGCAGCCTCCAGGTCTGCTGACTTTGTGACTAGCAAACCAGCTAAGCACAGACTGACCAGCTGTGACCGAGGACCACCTATGACAGAAAACCAGCTATGATGGAGGCTGCCATCTACTGACAGTCCCAGGTTCCTCGTTCTACTCTGGACTGGGTGCAGCTCCAGGACATCTCATTCATCTCCTGCCTTCTCCCAGACTGGCATTCTTAATTAATCTTCCATAATTCAGAAAGTCCAGGAATTATGAGGGCCATAGTACCCTCACCCTGAGGATGAGAGCAGCTATCAGCCTGTTCTTCTTTTGATGGTGAGCTGGGCCAATCAATTAGTGCATTTCCTGCTCCCTGCACCAAGCCCAGAAACCCCTGAACTGTCTCCACCACATCCTCCTGCTGACAGTGCAAACCCCCAAGCCCCTCTGCCTTAGCAGGTATTCAGGGAGGTGTTCCCGAGCACCACTAGGTTTCCATCTCTTTTTAATTTTTTTATTATTATTATTGGTTTTTTTTTTTTTTGTTTGTTTTGTTTTTTTGAGACAGGGTTTCTCTGTATAGCCCTGGCTGTCCTGGAACTCACTCTGTAGACCAGGCTGGCCTCGAACTCAGAAATCCGCCTGCCTCTGCCTCCCAAGTGCTGGGATTAAAGGCGTGCGCCACCACCGCCTGGTGGTTTCCATCTCTTGACAGCTCCTAGCACCCTTTTCATTGAGAGCTTTAAACACAAATACTCCTTCCCCATCTATTTTGGCCCTTGGGCCTCTAAGGGAGAGGACAGTAAGACTGTGAGCCAAGCAAGGGCTGGTAAGGGACCCACTGGGACGTGGTAGAAGAGACGAGGCAGGAGATGGCCACAGATAACTTACTAAAAACCTTTTTATAGTGCAAACAACTTGGAAAACAAAATGCAAACTCAACCTCCCTTGATAAGGCTGATCAAATAAATCCCTCTGGCTGTGGAGTAGAAGCGCCAGGGGGGTTGCCCACATGCGTGGCATCAGCCCAGGTCACATCATGCAAAACTCCAGCCCCAGACAGAACCACTAATGGGACTGAGGGCCTAATGCTGCTCGAGGGTGGCTTGACCAGGTGGGTTCCATTTGTCTCATTTATATCGAGTTAAAAAAAAACAAAAACAAAAAAACAGGTCGAAGGGGGCTGGAGAGATGGCTCAGGAGTTAAGAGCACTGACTGCTCTTCCAGAGGTCCCGAGTTATTCCCAGCAACCACATGGTGGCTCACAACCATCTGTAATGGGATCTGATGCCCTCTTCTGGTGTGTCTGAAGAAGCTACAGTGTACTTCTATGCATAACATAAATAAATAAATAATTTTAAAAACCCAGGCAAAACTGACAGAGACACAGAGTTGGGGTGGGGGTGGGGCTGACTGTCAGTGGGAAGTGTCTGATGCAGAACATGGGGCTCCCAGGAGACTTTCCTGGTGCTTTTGTTTGTTTTGTTATTGTTTTGGGTTTTTTAGACATGGTCACTCTGTATATTCATGACTATCCTAGAACTGACTATATAGACCAGGCCGGCTTCAAACTCACAGAGACCACCTGCCTCTGCATTCAGAGTGCTAGGTTAAAGGCGTGGCTGCCCTGGTGTTCTTAATCCAGATGATGCATATACAAATGGCATGTTTATGAACATGCATTGATCTGCACACAGATGATGTGTGAACGTTCATGTATGTCAATACAAAATTACCAAAACCAAATGCAATAAAGGTCAATATTTTTGTTTTGTTTTTTGAGACAGGCTCTCACCATGTAATTCTAGCTGGCCTGGAACTTGCTATGTAGATGAGTCTGACTTTGAACTGACAGAGATCTGTCTTCCTCTACCTCCCAAGTGCTGGGACTAAAGGCATGTGCCACTACACCTCACCCAAGTATCTGCTATTGATTATCTTCCTGCAGCCAAATTCTTTGACCACATTTTCACTGTTCTTGCTTCAAACCCTCCTGGCTCTTCTGAAACTCATGTGATAGTGATGAGTTACAGCCCACCTCTCCCATGATCCTCCACTGCACTCCGTGTCAGGCACTGGGCATTCTCTTAACCATCTCAGTGCAGTCTCCAGGTTTTTAGCCAACCCCTTCTCTATGCCTGGTCTTCCTTTTCTAAATCCTTCTCATGCCAGCTTTGAACACACACACACACACACACACACCAAATACTGAAAGTGGCCCTTGTACATGTTCCTGCAAGCACCAGAGGCTCCCACCATAGCTGTTAACATTATCATTGTGAGGCTTATCTAAGTCTTTCATGGGCCCAGCAGCTCCTCAAGGGCAAGAGCCACATATCTCCTTTTTGAGGGGATGTGAGGCCCAGGGTCTTACTATGTAGCCCAACATGGCCTGGTTCAATATGTAGACCAAGTTGGCCTCAAACTCAAAGAGCTCTGCCTGTCTCTGGTTGAGTGCTGGGATCGAAGGTGTGTGCCCATTCCTGGTTCTCTCTCTGCTTTAACCCACACCTTTTGTCTGGCACTGAACAGATGCTTTGTAAATACTTACTGAATACGTAGAATAGACCTGCCCTTACCACTCAAGTCTACTGATGAACTCCACTCCACCAATGGAGACTTTATGACCTTCAAGCTATTCATGTCCATAGACACCTGCTACTTTCAGCTTTAATATTGATATTTCAGTTAAAAGTGCACAGCTATAAGCAAATAAGAAAATAATAAGTAAATAACTTAATTAATTAATTAAAAATAATTGGGAGGGGTAGTGCATACCTTATCCTGACACTTGGAAGGCAGAGACAGCAGGAGAGAGTTCTTGCTTAGCATGCAGGAGGTCCTGGGTTCAAGCCCATGAACATGAAAACAAGAAACATGAAAGAAGAAGACAAAAGAAGAAGAAGAAGAACAACAACAACAACAACAACAACAACAAGAACAAGAGGAAGAAAAAAGAAAGAAGAAAAGAACCTAAGTTAAACCAACTCAACTTTAGAAGCCACTCTGGTAACAACAGGAATCGGAGTGGGCCCCAGATAGGACTTTATATACTGAGTTTTTCCTCTATCCAGATCTTCCCCTGCCTCAGCACTGTGCATAGCCCTTATCTATAGAAGACATACCTAACCTGCTATGGCCCCACCCAACATGGAGGCTATCTGAACCATAATGTGTGTATGTTTTGGAGAAGCTCTGTCTGCTTTGCCTACAGGGCCTGGCACACAGTGGAGGGGCTTAGCACACAGTAGGAGCTCCAGCAGAACTTGGAGTGAATGACATCCTCTCATCTCACATTTCCAGGTTGAACAGAATACGACTTCCACTCACTGATTTGACCTGATTTTGATTTCATGCAACCACACTTTTTTTTTTTTTTTTTTTGTCTTTCATGTTACAAGCACAATGTCTTCATATCAGGGCTAAGAACATAGCTCACTACTAGAGTGTGCTTAGTATTCGTGAGGCCTTTGGTTCAATTGTCAACATCATACACACACACACATACACACACACACACACACACACCACCATCATCATCATCAACCACCACTATCATCTTCTATATGCTTGGGGCAGGGATCCTGGCAGAGAGTGTATACTGAGAATGTGTAAGATCCTGGGTTCAATTCCAAGTACATTTGGTTTTTCTTTTGCATGGGCCTGCACATTGTTCAAGAGCTGGTGCCTGGGATGCAACTGCTAAACCAAAGGCTACTGTGCATCCTTGACCCACCAGCACGGCCACGCTGCTCCCTAAGGCAATGACACCAACACACTCCCACACACTCCTGTTTTGCCCAGCACAGCCCTCAGATCTGACAGATCTTGCTCAGCCAGAGGGTGGATACAGATGAGAGTTTCAAGACACAAGTCAGTGTTTCTGACAGTTCAGTTTGGCCAGATCCCATGTGAAGAAAACCTTTTAGGTCCATTTTCTCAAATAGTCTCACAGCAACCCTGTGAGTTTCACAAATCACCTGTAAGGGGGAGAAACTGAGGCTCGGGGCTCAGCACCTCATTAAACTTGCTCAGCGAGATGCCTCTGAGCCATGAGCCCCAGAACACTGCACTCTTAAGTTCAATGGCTGAGCCTCATAGTCTCCATCCATCCATCCATCCATTCATTGTTACTCTCCAACTTTCCTTTGTTGAGAACATGTAACTTCCATAAGTCAGTAAAGACCCTTGGTGAACTTCATTTTAAAGTATTATTTAAGTGTAAGAGAAACTGAGTGAGCTGAGGACAGGGGCTCTGTGAGCTGCTGATCTGGGGAATCACAGCCTCCCCCTCCCCCACTTTCTCTCTTTGGCTGTGTGTCATTCATCAAGAGAAATGGGTGCTGCCCAGAATGTGGGGTAGGATATCACAGCCTTCTCTGGGCTGCACCTCAGTCAACTTTGAGACCACCCTAGTCCTCACCCCTCCACATGGTGGCCCCACTCACCAGGTCTGGTTGTTGCTGGGGTCTCGATGCAGAAGGGAGCTGAGAACAGAAGGTGCCCCTGGCTGGGGCGCTGTGACCCAGGCCCAGTCCACATCCACATTGAAGGCTCCCAGGGGCTTCAGGCCTGCGGGGAACAGAAACACTTCATGAAAGAGGCACACTGTTGAAGCTGTGGCTGTACCTGTACCTGGCATCAATCTGCCAGATCTTGTGGTGTCACCACCCCACTATGAAGATGAGAAACAGCCTCCATCTCCAGGAACGCCTTTCCCATGGTGAAGAATGGATGTGGGTGTGTCCGACCCAGGGATGCTGGTCTCTCTTCTAAACCAAACTAGTGCTCCAGCCCCAGGGAAAGCACTCTCTGAGGAGCGAGTCACATGGCTCATACTGTGACCTGAACCAAACTTTATCAGGGATCCAGGCCCCAGAGATGGTCTATACTGCTACAAGTGACCCAAGAGGAAGCACAATGTCCTCAAGAATATCTTCTAAGAATGTTAATAGTTTGTGCCTTACAACCCTGAACTGGAAACAAGCCAAATGGCACCTGTGGGAGAGTGGATGAAGCAAGCTGTGTTCATGTGATGGGACACCATACTCAGGAACGGACCGAGGCACAGGATGACCCTCCACTCACCGTGCCCAGTGAAGAAACCCAGGGGCCTGAGGAGAACTACAAAGAGCTCGGAGTGGTGATGCTCACCGTTAATCCCAGCACTCGAGAGGCAGAGGCAGGCAGATCTCTGAGTTTGAAGCCAGCCTGGTCTACAGAATGAGCTCCAGGGCAGCCCGGGCTACACAGAGAAACCCTGCCTCCTACCCATCAAAAAAGAAAAAAAGATGTATCTTAGGACCAATGATGAGGCCTCTTTTCGTTCATACCAGCGACTTGCTTTAGCTGCGTCTTAGCGTTTGCGAGACAGTTTTCAGCTCATGAATCATTTTTAAATAGTGCTCATACTTTCTCTTTTTGTATATTTTTTATTTCAAGATCTTACACTACTCAGCCATCTTCACACTCAGTTCTTTAGCCAAGGATAACTTTAACTTCCTAATGCCCTGTCTGCACCTCCTGCCTGCTGATACCACAGTCATAGGCACCAGATCCAACTTTATTAATCAGTCTTTAGCTTTGTTAACTTTCTCTATAGCAAGTCCATTTTCAGCCTCATTAGTACTTGCTTATATCTTTAGTCCTTCCTATACTGTCTTTGGGGTTGATTTGCTTTTCTTTTAGCTGATTGACATAGCATCTTCCAGGCTGGAGAGGTAAGCCGGTGGTGAAGAGCATTGGCTGTCTTCCAGAGGACCCAAGTTTGACTCCCAGGTGGTTAACAACCATCTGTAACTCCAGTTCCAGAGAACCCATTGCCTTCTGGCCTCCATGGGCACTAGGTATGTATGTGGTTGCGATGCACAAATATACATGCAGGCAAATTACATATACACATTACGAAAAGTGTGTGTGTGAGTTTATGTGTAAGTGTGTGTGTGTGAGTGTGTTTATATGTGTGTGTGAATGTGTGTGTGTGAGTGTATGTGTGAGTGTATGTGTGAGTGTGTGTGTGTGAGAGTTTGTGTGTGTGTGTTTGTGTGAATGTATGTGTGAGTGTGTGTGTGTGAATGTGTGAGTCTGTGTGTCTGTGAATGTGTGAGTGTGTGAGTGTATGAGTCTGTCTGTGTGTGAGGGTTTCCATATTTCTCTGGAAGGTTTACATCTATAGCAGGGATGGGGAGAATAGAATTGTGTGCATATATGTGTGTGGGGAGGTTGGTTTAGTTTCTTGTTTTTTGGGTTTTTGTTTTGTTCTGTTCTGTTTTTTAAAGTGGGGTTTCATATAGCTCAGGCTGACCTTGACTCCTAATGTAGCTGAAGATATCCTGAACTTCTGCTTCTCCAGGTTTCATCTTCCCAGTGCCTAGATTACAGACCTGTGCCACCATGCTCAGCCTCTTTGAGTGTGTGTGAAAGACTGCATTTCCTGTAATCACTGCTTTAAGTTCTGATTTCTCATATTTTAATCTAAGCACTCAGTGTTTCCTCTGTGATTTCCTCTGTGACTCTGGGTTGTAACCAATTTAGGCTCCATCTGAACTGCAGTTCTTAGAGGACATGCTGGGTGGGGTGGCCAAGATAGTAGAGTTTATATTATACATTTTTTAGTGATAAAATATTGATAAAACAGTGTAAAATGTTAATATTTTGTTGGTAAGTAGAAATATTAGTTCATTAATATGTGACTAAAATTGAATAATGTTTTTAATATTAGCTGATTTGGTTTTTATGTTAATTGCACATTTGAGCATTGGCTATTTTTGCTTGATATTTTAGTTTTTTGGGTTTTTGTAGACTTATTTTATTTGTTTGTTTTTTGGAGACAGGGTTTCTCTGTGTGGCCCTAGCTATCATGGAACTCACTATGTAGACTAGACTGGCCTCCAACTCAGAGATCCTCCTGCCTCTGTTTCCCAAGTTCTGGGACTAAAGGTGTGTGCTACCGTGTCTGGCCTAAGATACATTTTCAATAAGAGAATATTATACCAAATTTTATGCCAGTAACCTTGATAATTTAGGTGAAATGGGGAAATTCCTTCAAAACAACAAACAAACAAACAAACAACAACAACAAAACTGGCCAAAAAAGAAATATCCAAGGTGAATCAGAGTTTTAATCATTACCAAGAACCTCAGAAAGAGCGCTAGGCACAATGTCTTCACTGATACAATCTTCAGAACAATTGAACAATGAACGCCAGGCTCACACAGACAGAACTCTCTGTGCCAGTGAGTGGAAAATAAAAGATGTTTCAAATTATTTTATGATATCAACATAAGACTGATATAAAATGCTGACAAGAACAGCCAATGAAAGGACAACTGACAGCTGGTGGCCCCACCCCTCATGACATCATGGATGTAAAACTTGCAAGTGAGAGACCAGACCAACTCCATCTTGGGTTTAGGCTCCATCTTAGAGAATCTGACCTAAGGTTGAATTTGAGTTAACCAACAAGCCTGTGCACCTAGCATGAGTTTCCAAGTCACTCCCTAACAACCACCAATCAGGAGGAAAGCAGAAGTTAAGTTTATGGTTTGGCTTCCAGCACCAGCCAATTATTTTACAGGACAACAAAATTTCATAATAGCACCCCCAATCAGATGTGTGCCAGGCTAGAAAGCCCCTTGCTTGTTTGCTTGCCCGAATAAATGCTTGCCTGAAATTGGGATCGGGCTTCACCGTTCAGCCCTGCTGCCTCGTGGCTGGCAGGGAAGCCCAAGCTAGAGCTTGAATAAAATCCCTAATGAGATTGCATTGGAATCAGCTCCGTGGTGCTCTTTGGGGGTTCACAAACGCTTTGAACAGCCACAACA
Organism: Mastomys natalensis; assembly: GCA_021653895.1. Classification (NCBI taxonomy): domain Eukaryota; kingdom Metazoa; phylum Chordata; class Mammalia; order Rodentia; family Muridae; genus Mastomys; species Mastomys natalensis. The sequence continues at coordinate 299,567 of JAJTUV010000598.1, forward strand.
CAGGGAAATGGGATGAAAATTCTAAGCAAACTAGAAATAAGGAGAATTCCTTTAATCTATAAAGAATATCTCTAATAATCAAACAAAATCCATGTTTAGCAAACATTTTTTAAAGACAGTCTTCATACTTAGCCCAGGCTGGCCTTGGACACTGAGCTACATCCCATCCAAAAGGAATGTTTTAACAATGATGGATTGTATATCTAAATGTGAAAAAAGGAAATAATACACTTTTTGTTTTTTTTTTTTCTTTTTTTGGTTTTTCGAGACAGGGTTTCTCTGTATAGCCCTGGCTGTCCTGGAACTCACTCGGTAGACCAGGCTGGCCTCGAACTCAGAAATCCGCCTGCCTCTGCCTCCCAAGTGCTGGGATTAAAGGCGTGCGCCACCACCGCCCAGCAATAATACACTTTTAAAAGAAAGCATAGACCTTGTAAGTAGACAAATATTTTTAAAATAAGACACAAATAAGCACAAATTATAAGGAAATGAGTGAATAATTTCTGTTTACCAAAGAGGGGGAAAATCATTAAAGAATGAAAGAACCATAAACTTAACTTCTGCTTTCCTCCTGATTGGTGGTTGTTAGGGAGTGACTTGGAAACTCATGCTAGGTGCACAGGCTTGTTGGTTAACTCTAATTCAAATCATTAATGAATTAAAATCATTTAATGAAGAATTAAAGGCAGTGTAGCACACACCTTTAATCCCAGCACTCAGGAGGCAGAGGCAGGTGAATCTCTGAATTTCAGTCAGTCACTGACATACAAATGAGTCTTCTGAGGATCTTTATTTCATTTTTGCTTATTTGCGTGTGTGGGGTGCATGTATGTGTGTGCATATACGTGCAGAGCCTGAAACTGACATCAGGTATCTGTCTTCCATAAGTATTAAGGCAGGGCTCTTGGTGAACCTGAAGCCAGGTCGCCTAAGGGGCTGTTTGTCTGCCTCCTGTAAGGAGATTACAGGCGTTGCCACACCCACCTGAATCACGTGGGTCCCGGTCCTCACACTGGTACAGCAAATGTTTTGTTCATGAAACTGTCTGTCTCCTAGTCCAGATTCTTACTTTTTTCTTTTGCTTGTTTGGTCTTTTGAGTCAGGGTCTCTCTATGTAGGCCCAGCTGTCCTGGAACTTACTGTGGACCAGGCTGGCCTTGAACACAAACTCCTACTTCTGCCTCCAAAGTAGGCAAATCCTCCAAAGCCAGGATTCCATGCTCGCCCATATCTGAAGATCCTAAATCACAGATCCTGAATCAGGAAGACAGGGAAGGGCCCGAGAGCCCAACAAACCTCCTCATTGTGAATATGGCTACAGCTGGTGGGTCCTCAGACCTTGTTTCAAAGTTTTAGACTATTTTGGTAAAGAGAGGAAGTGAAAAAGATGCATCCAGTGCCGGGAATCCTGAGAGCCGAGTCACATGGGTGGTAGGCTCGTAAGCTTGGTGCAGCTATCCTGTACACCTTCAGACACACTTGAAATCTTGTCACGAAAACCCTGTCACTGGTTCGATTCCCGGTCCTTCTGCCCAAGCCTGTGACAGGAGGATCCAAGAACAAACAACTCCAGTTTATCTTATATTGTCCCTACGCTAAACACTCCTGTGACCCCTTCTTTTACTGGAGTTTGAGTGTGTGTGGTGTATGTGCACGTTCATGTGGGTATGTGTGCACGTGTGCTGCTGTGTATGGAACCCAGAGAATAGCATCAGGTATCTTCCTCTACCACGCCCTACCCACCTTATTTTTGAGAACCTGGTGTTTCATCGGTTGGCTAGACTGGTTGGACTAGGAGCTCTGGGGTCCCCATCTGACTCTGCTCCTTTAACACCAGCTCTAGAGTCACAGATCCACACCTCCGCTCCCCAATTTTTATGTGGGTGCTGGGGGTCTTTATTCAAGTTTTCAGCTTAAAAGTAGAGGCAGGTAGTGAGTTCAAGGGCAGCCTGGTCTACACAGTGAGTTTCAGTCCAGTTAGGGCTACACAGTGAGACCCTGTCTTCAAAACAAAAAGTCTCATGTTTGCCCAGCTGAGACATCTCTCTAGTCTCATGTTTCTATATTCTATTCCTTTATCTTTACCTTTTGTTTTGTTTATAAAAGGGAAGAATGCAATTAGACAAGGTAGGAGGTCGACCATTAACTCACATTCTAACAATGAATCTGTGTACTTTCTAAGCCAGCCCCACTTTGGGCTCTGGACACAGCTCTGGGTCTCAGTAAATGCTTAATAACATTTTATCTGGATAAATGTGTCCATGAGTGGAGACCAGCCGATGTCACTCATGGTGTCTACAAAACAGGAAAAAGAAACTATTCTGGCCGAGTGTGGTGGCAGATGTCTATGAGTTCGAAGCCAGCCTTGACTACTTAGCAAGACCCAGGACAGTCGGAGCTACCAGAAGGGCTCTGTTTCAAATAACAAAATCAATTTGATGGAGCACAACTGTTACTTGTATTTAAACCAAGATGTACTGTTTGTTTGTTTTTTCGAGACAGGGTTTCTCTGTGTAGTCCTGGCTGTCCTGGAACTCACTCTGTAGACCAGGCTGGCCTCGAACTCAGAAATCCGCCTGCCTCTGCCTCCCAAGTGCTAGGATTAAAGGCGTGGCCACCACTGCCTGGCTCAAGATGCACTTCCTTGAGGATTGGCTTGGAGAAAGCATACAATTCTCAAGTTTCTCAGAGCTGCATTCACACCCTCTTTATAACTACCCTGAGCAAGGAAGAACAACCAGACCATGAGTTCCCCAGTGCTTGGGGAATCACAGAGCACTTTGAGAACCCAATGGCTCCAGAGACTCTCTAGTCCCCCAAGTGCATTCCATGTAGTATGTTGCCCAGGACGTCACATTCCAAAATCTGACTGTAGGAGACCAGAGCGAGTCTCAAAATACACTTCTTCAACACCAATGAGTTGGTTTTTCTGAAGGAAAACAGACACAATGAACATATCAGCTCCAAAAGGCCTTTTTACTTTACATCGAAGGGGAAGAGGTGGGTTTTATTACCTGGACTGTATTGGCTGCATCTCCAGGTCCTTCCCCCACCCTCTCAGAACTTCAAGCCCCAGCAGCTCCAGGTCCCTGCTCTTCTTCTGCAGCTCGGGGTCCTAGATAAGTCTCTGTGTACCCCTATGTTCTATGTTTTCGTCTGACCCTGTTTCTCCTGCCAGTCTTTCTGATGTTGATTTTGCTGCCATCCCAGACAGGGTTCCTGGAGTCAGGACTCCCTGAGAGAAGGGAATGATGGCGTTCCCTATGAATTCAGAGCTTGGCTAAGGACAGCGTGAGGTTTAGACTCAGCCTCCTTGGCTTATTTCATGCTGCTCCTTGTGTCTCGGTGAGCCAGTTAAGAGGAAATAGGAATCGAATCAAGTGAAGGGGGAGAAACTACAAAGTGGGAACCGCTGGATTGTCCCAGGGTGAGTGGGGACCTTCTGTCTTCCCTTTTTATCACCTACAATTGATTGTCAGAGTGGATTGGAAATCCCGAGCACCAGAGGTACCTTCCTACCCTGCCTAGATGCTCCCTCCATCCCATGGGCCTTCCTCACCAGTTGTCCCCATGTTCCTGGCAGGCCAATCTTATGGGCCTACTCAGCCAGTCAGCAGCCAGTCCAGACCCTGGGTAAAGTAACTCACTGATCCCGGAACCCACTCCGCATCCTGTGGTGTTTGCTGGCTCTGACTAAACCTCATCTTGATAAACAAAGGGGTGATTAAATCTGTCTCCCCCAACCTGTGATCTGATCTGAGTCATGCATGACACCCCCAAACCACAGAGCCTAGCTCCGGACCAGCCTCAGAAGAAACACCCTGAAAATACCATAATAGGTCAGCCAGCCCTCTTTCTCACTCCTTCCCATTCCCATGTTTGCTCTGTTTAACTGAGGGGTCTGGCTGGATCTGGGGAAACAGAGAGAGGGGTGGCGTAAATAAAATCTGATAGCTGCCTCCCAGGGATTTGCTGTCTTCCAGGCACTGTGCTACAGGATGAAGCTACCAATTTGCTCTTGAAGTCTAAATTGATTATTTGTGTCTGGGCCCAGGTTGCTTGATTTCAATGCTTTTACCAAAACCTGGACACACTGAGGGGTAGTCAGAGAGCAGGGTTACAAACGGCCCCCGAGGGCTGAGCAGCAGCTTGCTTGACATGGCTGGCTCCCTGTTATGCTAGCACCTCACCGGGCCAGGGCAGAACCCTGCTTTAGGGCAAGGACTAGGTCATTGAGAACTGACTGTATAGACAGGGGGCATAAGAGCCGAGTATGCATTCATAGGTATGCATAGACGTGTGCATACACGTATGTGTGCTTGTGTGCATATGTCTGTGTGTGTGTGTGTGTGTGTGTGTGTGTGTGTGTGTCCTGGAGTCCACTGTGGGGCTTTACACTTCATTTTTGCTTGGGTTTCCTTGTACCCTTTACTTCATACTTTCCACAGAGACTCAGAAAAAATAGCCTGAGCCCTAAGGGCAGAAAGTCTTGAGTTCAAATCCTTGCTATGCCATAGAGTCCCATTACTTTGTTTTCACATTGTGACACAGGCTGTGCTAGCTCAGGGCCTGTCAAGTGGAGGTTTGGCGCGCAGACGCTGGTGTTAACAAGGCTCTGTGACCACAGGTAAAGGGCTGCCACTTCTCTCAGAACCTCACCGCCCACCTTCCTCCTCCAAACTCACCACACAGTCAGGCATGAGAACCCAGTCAGAATTGTCTGTCACCACTCTACCCACAGGGCTGCTCCCCTAAACTGTCTGGCAGTCACATGGGCCTCTGAATCAAAGACCTCACCCTGACAGCCCCCACTACCTCTTCTTTTGCAGTAGGCATTTTTAATGGCTTCTCACAGCTCAGTGGTCATCACTGTTCTCAGTAAATGAAGTCCACATTTATAGAAGGAACTAGCTATAGAGATGAGTCTAGGCTCAGCCTCCTGATGCCTGGTCCAGAGGCCCTGAAAGTCTGCATCTGCAGATCACAAGCATCTACAGAACACCTGTCTGAAAGGAGCAACTCACGAACCACATCCCTTCACCTTTCTCACAGAGCCTTGCTACCTCAACCCAAACCTCAGTGGCACCCCAAGAGTCCACACCTCCACACCTCTAGTTTACCTGATAGCAAAACCAGACACCAGTCTCAGGCAATTCCTGGATGCAAGGCACAGCCCCATGCTAAGCACATGTGAATTTCCCAGTGTTCCCCCTGACCATCCCTACAGTTGCCTCCAGCTCTACACTCCTGCTCTCCTCAGCACTCATGGGTTGGACCACTGCTGCAGCCCCTCACCAGCTTCTCTGCTGTCTCCTCTTAGTCCTCAACTCCATCTTCCCTACAAGTGTAATCGCCCCTACCACGTTCAAGACCATCCATGGCTTCCGAGACTGGCGCTCTGAGTCCTCCACACTGCTCAACTACAGCACTGAGAAGCCCTCAGGCACCCATGTCTTCCCCATGCCCCATATATAACCATATACCCGTGCACTCCACCCACTCTATGTACTGTTGTACATAGCATACATACCTCATGTCTACCTATAAACCCCATAAACCTCAAGTAGTCCAGTAATGTACTAATACCTATATGTACTCATACAAACATCTATACTCCATGCATCAGACACACGTAATGCATACTCCACAAATACAATGCACACTGCATACTCCATTCATCCTATCTAACTTCCATATAAAATCTGTACACCTCATACATGCCATATGTCTTACCTACCACACAGGGTACATACCTCATACAGTCTATAATATAGTAGTACACATGGACCATATATGCACCACTTGCATCCCATACACTCCCTATACATACCACACATACTTCATATATACACAAGCCAGTTTTCCAGAGGTCAGAGTTGTGACGTTGCACCAGGCTGCCTGAGTGTTGTTTCCTGCTTCTACTGAGTCCTCTGGCTCTTTCCATGAACCCTCCCTGGGCTAGGACAGTTAGTGTGTGTATAGCCTGCGTTTTTATCACACTGGGGCCCAGGTCCTAATCTGGGATGGGGAGGACAACATCAGAGTAAACAGCTTTCTGCTCTCATGCCTTTGCTCCTCCATCTTTTTCACATGTCCAGGCCTGGCTGCTTCTGAAAGCCCCTCTTCCTAGTCTGCCTATTTGCTGAGACTCTACCATTCTCCTAGGCATATCTCAGGTACCTGGATCTCTGATCCTGAGGACCAAGCTTTTCTCTGACATCTACACATAGCTGTAGGCTACTCCTAGGTGGAACCAGGTCAGCCACCTCCTCGCTTACCCAATGGGGACCACTGGGAGAGCTTGGGTTGGTGTCCTGAGCAGAGCAGGACCTGAACTCTCATTCCTTCCTCTTGACACATAAGGTTTCACAGATCCATAGCAAAGTTCCCTTCACACAAGAGAAGTAAACTCAACCTCTGAGACTCAGGAGGAAGTGAGTTACTGTGGCCACAGAACAAGTCAGGACAGGATTAACTCAAGGTCAGACTATGTGGTGTGGTGGGGTGTACTGAGGCTGGGGGCTGGGCTGCTCTAGACAAATGTGTCTGCACCTGCATTTTCTTTGAACCTTCCTTAGACAACTTTTAGTTCATTTGCTCCCATGAGTGACAGGAGAAGATCATTACCACAGTGGAGGCTTGGAAGGGCAGAAGGGCAGAGCCACCTGCTCAGGAACAGTTGTGGATTGGCCCCAACCCAGGGAAGTCAGGCAGGCACAGGACTCAAGAGCTTGGGGCCTGTGATCAGTCTGCATTCTCATTCTCCTTGGTCACACCTTGTCTGCTTCTGACTCCCAAAGCCCTCGGGACTCAGCCTCAGTTTTGAGGCCTGGCAGATCATCAAGCATCACAGTGTGCAACAGTGCTATCTTACTTCCCCCATCACATACCAAGACCAAGCGCTCACTCCATCCCACAGCATAGCCAACCCCACAGGCTGCAGGGTCTCAGTGCCAATCTGTCTGTCTTGCCTGCCTTTTGTTCGTTTTTCCAAGACAGGGTTTCTTTGTGTCTCTGTGTAGACCAGGCTGTCTTAGAACTCAGAGATCCATCTGCCTTTGTCTCCCCAGTGCTGGGGTTTAAGGCATGGGCCACCACTGCTTGGCTCCATCTTATTTTTGTTGCATGTCAACTTGGGGTGTGCCAGAGTCTCGGGGGTTTGATGAATGGCAGGGAGTGGGGGAGGTACGGAGGTGATGCCATTGCTGAGGATTGCAGGAAACAAAGGTGGGCAGGATGCCAAAGTGCCACTGCTAGAGTCATCATTCCAGACCACAGGGCATCCTGGAACCGTGAGGCAGGACAGATGTGGTTCTGTCTCTACTGCTCTTGGTTGCACTCCCTCAGTCTGTCTGTCTCTAGGCCTCAGTCATCTCTATCCTGGAGTGGACTACTCTAGTCTCAGCATCTTCTCTAGACAGCTTTTGATGATGGGGCATCAAAGCTCTGATTAAAAATAAAAATGTGAGACCCCACTTCTCTCTCTGCAGGTAACAGAAATAAATGAAAGTCTAGGATGCAAAATAACAAAACGTTCAACCAACTTCATCTTTCCATGGTGACTATCAAATGCTTAAAAACAAAGCTCATGTATCTGTGCACATGCATGTGTGTGCACATGCACGTGTGTGCTCATGAGTACGACATCATGCAGAGGACAGAAGACAAGCCAGTCCTCTCTTTTTACCATGTGGGTCTCTGGAATAGAATTCAGGTCATCAGGCTTGGCAGAAAATGCCTTAACCTGCTGAGCCATTTCACTGGCTCCCCTAGGTCTTTTTAAAATATCAAAAATTTCCCTAAAACATGTCAATGATCTAAGCAGGGTTTAGATTGCCTCCCGAGTGCTCGGACTCATCCTGCATCCTCCTCCTATGGTGGCTCAGCTCCTTCATACCTTCACTGAGCGGCATGAACCAGCGTCCACAGATACAGCTCCCAGCCCTCATATTACTATGTCTGATGCCCATCTTATTCTCTTGCCAAGTATGAGCAAGAAAAGAGACCCAGATCACTAGGCAAGAGCAGACTCGAGCTCCATCTGAGCAGTCCCTGGGGGCTCATCTGACTGTGCTATCTTACGGTGGTCTCAGGACAGTTTGTCTAAAAGCAGTTCCCACTCAGGGTTAAAGACAGAATGGGATCCCCTGGCAGCAGAAATGCCTGCCCCTCCACCACATCACAGAACAAGAAGCAGGTTCTCCCCGACATTCACTCTGTAGAGTTTCACCCCCAGTCTCCTGCCAGTCTCCACATCCTCTCCAGTCCCCCAAGACTCGCAGCAGCTGAAGCTGCTCTATCAATGAAGGGCCCTCTTCTGGGTGGCACAGGATATCATTAGCTTCCACATTCTGGGAACTAGCTGGGCATAGAACTGAGGATGTGGTAGAGTGAGGGGAGGCTGAATGGAGAGGGAAAGAGGGTAGCAGCGTCCTAAAGCCTGAGGCCAGGGACCATCAGCACTGTGAGGTCCTCCCCAGTAAACCTGCAGATCTGTCTGAGCAAAGGCTCTTCCCAAGGGACGCCCATCATTTCTCTGACCACTAATCCTGAGCCCAGGCCGACAGACAGGGGGTAAGGCTGACTTACTGGCCATGCAGAGAAGGGCATGGAAGAGCCACTTCATAGCTGGAGCAGACGCAGCTGTGTGAGCTGAGTGGGGCGACGCAGAAGGACCTCAGAAGGTACTCAGCTTCCCTTCCTCTGCAGGGGAGGCCAGGAGGCGGGGACAGAAGCATATACAGATAAGGGCCCACAGGCCCACAGGTACTTTCAAGTAGACATAGCCACCATAGCTTGTACAAGGCCAGCATGTGGCTTCCCCCGTAGCTGTGGGCTAGGTCCTGGGAACTCAGACAATTGCCAGCCCAGTTCCATCACTCACTAGACTCACCATTTCATGCACGAGTGAGCTAAGATTTGGCTGGTGGTAGTCCTGGGTATCTTTGGCAGACAGGGGAGGTGCAGGTAGGCAAATTTGGCCTGTCCCATTCAGAATGTTCCCCAGTCAGACTCATGAGATCAGCTCCCAGCCATCCTGGGTCCCCTCGAATAGAAAGTGCCTTCACAGGTAGAAACACCTGCAAAGCCAAGCCCCTCACCTAGCTGCCTGAAGCTCTGCTTTGTGGGAAAGCATTACTATCAGATGGGCTGGGAGGGCTCCTCTGCAAGTCATATTTATGGCATTGACAATCTTTGGTGGGTACAGAGGTGTTGGCACTCCATAGAGTTCTACAGAGGTGCAGAAAATGCCCCTACGCCCTGTACAGCTCTGGCCATCCTCACTGCCTGGCCTCCTGAGATGCCTGGGGTTCGCACTCAGTCTTGTTTCTTGTGGTGCTCCATGTGTGTCAGTTGCTTGGTTTTTGTTTCATTGTCTAAATGTTTGTTCTATGTTGCATGTTCAAAACACAAAAAACGGTTAAAACTGCTTGATCCAACCCTTGATATAGTTTAACTTGGTTTTAAAAAGCAGTCTTAATGTTCACAGATGAGTTACCTGTAGCTAAGAGTCGAGCTGAGCCAGAGAAGCTTTTCCAGGAATTGATTATCAGCATAAGCTGCTCTTAAAGAGAACAGCAGTTTTTTTGGATTAATATAGGGAAGCTGAAAGTTGTTTGTCCTAGAAAAATCTCTGTGACGAGCTGCCTTTCTCTTGAAATTACAGCTAGAAAAGGCAAGAAATTTTGTTTAGTCTAGATATATAAGATGTGTAGCCACTTCATTGTTGTTTCTAATTGGTTTTAAAAGTATAAATAAGTTCTATATGTCTTGTTTATAGATTATTGGCTTATAAGTTATTGGGTGTGATTAGAAACTTGCAACTTTGGTAACAGAAAATTGGCTTAAAACTGGTAACACAGGATTAGAGTCATTCAGAAACCAGATGTATAGAGATAGGATTTAAAACAATGTCTCTTTAAGAGTTATTAAAAGCTGCATATAAGAAGGGACAGCCAAACTTTTTAACATAAAAGTAATGCATTTGGTGTTGATTTTAGACAAAATAGATTGTTTACATTGTTTTTGCTTCTCAAAATTATGGTTACACTCTAATGTTGCAAAAGAAACTTAAAAATATAGTTAAATTGCAAGAATTCCATTGGCTGCAGTTGGCAGTTCAATCGTGAGTTTGGAATTTTTGGATTCACCCATGTTTATAAAAAAGAAAATAAAACAGGTAGAGTTAAATAAAAATATTTTAAACAGCTGTGATACAGTGCAGGCCTGCAAGAAAGGTAATCTTTGCACCAGGCCTCAGAAAACAGGCTGAGATTGAGAGCATTTACATTTAAATTAAGACAATGCAGACTGGGCTCTGCAGAGGCTGGTGTGACAGACATTCCTTTTGTCCTAATCAGCCCCTAGAAAGGTGTTTTCCGAAATTTGTTGATTGCCTTGCTTGTTCCTTGGGGGAGGAGGTGTTAGCCTCAGGGCCAAAATTTATGACAGTTTAGGGGCCAAGAGTTATAAATAATAATTATGCTACAGGAAAGACAGGATGGCTTTGGTTCCTCTGATGTGTATTGGGTCCGATCTATTACTAGCAAGAGACCTAATCTTAAATTAATAATTGAAAGAAAAAGTTTTGAGAGATTGATAGACACGAGAGCTGATGTAACAACTATTAAAGGACAAGATTGCCTTCAACTTGGCTATATCTGATACTCTCACTCAGCTACAAGGAATTGGTCATTCCATTAATCCAAAACAAAGTTCAAATTTAAGATTTATAAAACTTGTGGGACATTACTGCCTGACTTGCTTACTCCGGCTGCTATTCCAGTAAATACATATAAAATTATTATAGATTTAAAAGATTGTTTTTATACCATTCCTTTACATCCTGGTAAAGGTGATGAGGTTTAAATTCAGTAAATTTGCTTGTGATTTTTGAAAGCCCATGAAGCAATATCATTAGAAAGGTTTGCCTCAAAGAATGATTAATATATATATATAAAATTGTTGCTGTAATATTAAAAGTTAAGCATTTAAATCTCTCAGTGTCTATTATTCATTATATATTTTATTAGCTGATCTCTCTAAAAGAGTTTTTCTACAAGCTTTTGCTCTAATAAAAGGAGCTTTAAAATGTTAGAGTGCTTGTTGTTCCAGAAAAGATTCAAAGGCACTATCTTTTCAATATTTGGGACCTCAGCTATATTTTAAGCAGATTGTGACACAAAAAATTCCAATAAAAATGGATAGTTGAGACTAGAGAGATGACTCAGACGTTAAAGGCTAGACTCTCAACTAAAAATATTAGAGTTCAATTCCCAGCAACCACATGGTGGCTCACAACCATTTGTGGTGGGATCTAGTGCCCTCTTCTGGCTTACAGGTATACATACAAAAGAAAAGATTTACTTTTAATGATTTTCAAAAGTTGTTAAGAGATATTAATTGGCTAAAACCTCATCTTAAGCTTACCATGGGAAAACTTGAACCTCTGTTTGATATTCTCGAGGGGGATGCAAATCCTAATTCCCCTCAGCAATTAACTGATGAGCAATAGATAGCTTTGCTGAAAGTAGAGTAAGCTGTCAGTTATCAACAGATACATTATATAGAGACTGTGATCAATTGTTGGTTGTTTGAGTTATTGCTACTCATGTGCTCACAACAGCCCTTTGGCAAAAGAAACCATTAATGTGGATTCATCTTTCTTCATCTGCAAGTACAGTTTGAACATCCTATTATAAAACTCTTGCAGTGTTAATACAGGATTGTAAGATAGAATCCTGAAAGTATTTTAGATGAAATGTTTATTCCTTATTCCAAATAGAAATTAAGTTGGTTATTGGAGAATAATGATATTTGGTTTATTACATGGCAATCTTTTAAAGCAAATTTGATAATCATTATCCATAAGACAAGTTGTTTGAGTTTTTCTCTATGCATGCTTTTGTATTTCCTATAAATTTACATGCAGCCCATAGAAAAGATGTTTACTACATTTACAGATGCCTCATCTATTGAGAAGGCAATATATGTAATTAGATCACATGTTCATTTTCTCCAGTTTCCCCCTGTTTCAGCACAAATAATTAAATTACGTGCTGTAGCCACTATTTAAAATGCTAAAAAAAAAAAAAAAAAAAATCAAGCTTTCATTTTGTATGCTCATAGCCAGTATATGGCTCATGGTTTGTAATTGCTTAAAATTGTCCCTTTTTTAGATATTACTAATTCTCAAGTTTTACAGTTATTTATACAAATACAGCTTAATTTAAGAAACATTCACTTTTTCTTAACTTTATAAGACATTTAAGAGCTCATTGGATTGCCTGGACCCCACAGGGCAATGCAGAGCAGATTTGTATACCAGCCAGATTATAGACCTTACAGAAACAATTGGCCATACAATTTTATTCTTTACATCATCAAAATAATAATAGCTTGAGACAATAATTTGATATTTCTAGAAAGTACACAAGTTAAATTGCAAAACTTGTTCTCAGTATCCTCAAATTTTTCATAATGGTGTTGAGCCTTGAAGACTTATGCGTAATCAATTATGGCAAATTAATGTTACTCATTTTTTATTTTAAAAAAATTAAAATATGTACATGTGACTTGATACCTTTTTAGGCTTTCTAGTTGCAACTGCTTTAACAAAAAAAGCAACTAAAAATTATAATTAGTTATTGCCTACATTATTTTTCTATGCTTGGTGTTCCATTTCAGATTATAGACAATGGAACTGGCTATTGACAGTCAAACATTTAAGATGTTTTGTTGACAATTTAATATTATCTTTATTACTGAGATTCCTTATTATCAAAAACAAAGAATTGTGAAAGAGAGATTATGAAACTTTAAAATAATCTTAATAACTCTCTTGAATGTGAGAAGAGCAGCTACTGATGCTTCTTCCGTGGTTTTGCAAGGAACTCTGAAAAATTGGCTTTTTAAAACTAAAGAGGGGGAATTATACCCCCCAAGGTCACCAAAAGCACACCTTGTTTTTGTCTTTTTTTAAAATTTTCTGCCAACTGATGCTAAAGGTCAGTCTGCAGTGGATCGCCACTGGCATCCAGTTACTTCCAGCTCATTTGCCAGGGTCATGTGGAGAGACCCCTTAACTAATTCTTGGAGTGGTCCTAACCCTGTTTTAATTTGGGGTCGTGACTCAGTTTGTATTTTTTTCTGAAAAATAGAGCCTGATGGCTGCCTGAAATATTGGTCCATCAAGTGGACACAGATCTTGAGCCTAATAATTATGATTCTAATGATGAAAATGGCTCTATATCCTTATCAGTCAGCCAATTTAACATGACATGTAGTCTCCGCTCTTACTGGAGAGTAAGTATTTTTTATCAATACTTAACGTCACCTACTATATACCTGGTGGCCAGACTTGTGTCTGATCCCTGTCAACTAACAGTTGGGTTACTGCTGGAATATTTCCGCTTTCAACCTTAATTTCTACATTGCTTGGATAATCATATTGCTTTTAACCTTTGAACCTTGTATTTTAAGCAGATTGATTGCCCTCACACAGGATCACTCAGCAAGCTCAGCTTTCATCATGGTAGTTATCCATCGCTATGAAGAACTGCATCCAGTGCATGCCCACAGGTCCTTTGGTCTGATTGTGGTTTTGGTCTATATGGGAAAGAGTGTGCCAATGATGGCCGGTTAGTCAAAGATGGGTAAGAGTGTTCTTGAGCTCCTATAAACCTAAGACAGAGGCATACATCAATTGCTATGTATGTTTCCTCTAAGACGGGTAATATAGGAGTAATATAGACACCGACCTAAGCCAGGCATGGTCGCCCAGCCACTCGAGACCCTAGACGGGATGAAATCTTGTGCCCCATCCAGCCTCTGGCACTGCTCATCTTTATAAAACTAAAAAGGGGGAACTGTGCCCTTCCCCCAGCCTTGCAGGCCTGAGAGACCTTGTTTACCACAGCAGACCAAAACAATAGGACTCAGGTGTTAACCACCTTGGCAGACCCACAGTCTGCTACAGGAGCTGAGGAGAATAGACTGCCTGCTGAGCTTGCCTGGAGACACCTCAGGCCCGCTATTAAGGATGGATTCCCACGATTAAGGATGGATTCCCCTCACCCATGCCTCCAGGATGAAGCAGACACAACTCTGGGGTGGGGGTGGGCTTCCCCTTTAAATTGAAAGTGGAACATTAAAGTATTGAGCCTTGATCAGAAACCTTTGTCCTGGCTTCATCTCTTCCCGACCTCCTGTCCCTTCTTCCATTCTCAGCCTCTCTTTCAAGTGAACTGGGTTGACTGTGGCTGCTGGCCGGCAACATGCAGGCTCTTGTTCGGTTCTTCTCTCACAGCACCCAGTCCTAGGCTGGTAGTTTGGCAAATACACACTTCCCAGGAACCAAGCTGAATGCCAGTCTTATACCACTAACTAGACCGTATCCTTCCAAAATATCCATGTCATGAAAGACAAAAGAAAGGCTGAGGACATGCTCCAGTTACAGAACAAAGGCAGTCCACTGCTTGAATGCCAGATTAGATCCTGGATTGGGGGTGGGAGGTCGAGAAATGCCTGAAACAGCATTACTGGACAGACAGAAGGAAGTCTGAACCACAAATGAGCAACTATTATACTGACCAGACACTACCTATTCTGACCTTGGTAGCTATCCTACGAACACAACAGAAAGCATAGTGAGGGTAAGTGGAATGCAGTGCAAAATGCTTCAAGTAGTTTGGGGGGGGGCGGGGAAAGGGGCAAGGGAAAGACTGGATGGTTAAAAAAAAATAGAGAAAAAATGTTCTTTGTTCTATCCTTGATGTTACTGTGATTCTGCAAATATTTCGAAAGAAAGTTTATAGAGCCATGGGAGATCTGTAATCCCAGAATTTGGGAGGTTGATAAAGTATTGAGAGCTCCAGTCCATTCTGGGGTCTAGGCTGGGCCAGCTTGTGTAACGAGAGCCTCTACCTCCTCTCTCTACCACTCCCCAAAGGGAAGTCTGATACATATTCAGGGAGAGGTGTGTATCAGGAGGTGGGAGACTGTCTTGAGAGTCACAGGCAAGGAGGAAGTGTGACATGCACCAGTGGAGGGGGGTTGCCATCCATCCTCCAGACAGAAGTTGTTCCAATCCCAGCCAGCCTTTCCTCAAGAAGCTGGGAAGAATACATTTGAAGATGAGCTCCACAGGGAGTCAGGGACAGGCAGAGTCAAGGCCTTTGTCAGAGGGGAGTGTCTGTCATCTCATGGCTCATGGAGCTGGTATCAGAGGGACGCTAAGAATTGAGCCCAAGGCTACACGAATGGATAACTAAGTTGCTAAGGAGCCAGACATGACTGTTTCCTCCAGAACCAGGACCCTGAACTACTAAAAGAAAAAACAAAAAACAAAAAAACCCTCAGATGATGAGTTTTTGAGAACTTAGAAAGCACAAATACAGACTGGCACCCTTACATTCCCAGGTGCTGAGGGCTGAACAATATCCATCTCCAAATTCCTATATTGAAGTTCTACACCTCAATGCGACTAGACTTAAGAAACTTGGCTTTAAGGAGTTCACTAAATTTAAAAAGAGGTCAAAAGGGTGTGTTTCAGACCTAGTGCCATAGGGTTGGTGCTGAGAAGGGTCACTGGCACACACGGAGGAGAAAGGCCATGTGAGCAAGCTAAGGAGAGGACTCTCTCCATGCTGGGACCTCTCAGACTTCTAGCATCTACGCCTGTGAGATCTTGTCACAGCTGCCCCAAAAAACTGAACCTTAGCCTACCTTCTCAGATAGTTCCCAAATTAAAACTGAACAGTGTTTGTGTATACCTGCATGCAGTACACACATGAGCATGTCACAGTGAAGTAAGGAGGTCAGAGGACAGCCTGCAGGAATCTTCCTTTCCATCATGTAGATCCTAGTGAATAATTCAGGCTATCGAGCATGGTGGCAAGAGCCTTCACCCACTGAGCCATCTCACTCATCCTTCTGGTCCCTTCATGACTGAGGGGCCAGGAGGGAGAACACTGCAGGGCTGTGGGATCAGGTGGGTCTCTTGCTGATCTCAGCTCCATCCAAAGCTCCTTGGGAAACACCGCAAGAGTCTCTCCTATCTCACCTCATTTGAGGCCTCCATGGACAAGGGAACTAAGCCCCAGAGAGGAAGGGGCAAGTTCCATCTCCCAGTAGTGAATGTCAGAACATACCCTACCTCAGCTCTGGCCATCATTCCATTTGAGCTAAGAGTGCTGCCAACAGCTCATGGTCCTCAGGGGAACATTTGTACATAAGCAGAAAAGGAACATGTCACTGGATCCAACACTAGGATAAGGAGTGGATAGGATAGGAAGTTTTGTCAATGGTATGAGGCTCTTGCTCTTTCTGACCTACACTGTCTCACTAGATCACACAAAGTCTGGTATGAGGCTCTTGCTCTTTCTGACCTACACTGGTCCTCACTGAGATCACACAAAGTCTTAACATTGAAGAATCTCAACATCCAGAGAAGGCCTCTGGAACTGTTTAAACAGAGACTTCCTGGGCAGGCTAGTGACTTTGATAAACTGAGTATCACCCACACTCTAGAGTTTATCAACAGCACAATAAAATAGCATTTCCATACTTTACAACATGCTTTAGTATGCTGAATGGTAAGATATAGATATATTTTCATGTCATATGTTTGGGAGGTTGATGTAGGATTGAGAGCTCCAGAGTGGTCTAGGCTCTAGGCCAGGCCAGCTGTGTAACAAGGAGACCATCTGAAACAGGCTTCTGAAGCAGCATTCCCGACTGCTTCCAGAAACATCAAAGTTCTGTGAAATGCTTATAGGGTTTTGAAGGCGCTGGGACCACCACGCTTTCTACTAAGATTTGCCATATAAACATAAGACAAGTTCTAGGCATTTGCTGCCAGTCATGTTATGCACCTTATAATCTGTCTAGAAGTCAAAGTACCATTCTTAACGTTACCAAAAATAAAATGTTTTCTTCTTTGAGCTCTTACATTTTAAGGGAGAAGAAAAGGCTCAAGTTCAGAGTTACATCTTATATAAGGTTTAAAAGCAAAGTTTTAGGAAACAAAACTTGGGCAGCAGCTAAAACAACTTAGTCTGCCTACCAAAGTGCACAGTAGCAGTTCGCCCCCAAGAGCACTTTGGTAGCAGAAGGAATGATGCTTCAGGTAGGACATCAGCTGCTGGCGGGCAGTTACTTCCTGCCTCCTGTTCTGGGTTGCAGTCACTTATCTTAACAGGACCAGGGGCTAAGAATCGGTTCAGTGTTCCCTCTTTGGGACCTCTTACTTATCAGCCAGCCTTCTTTCCTCCTATCTTAGGGCAGATGAATACTATACTAAAAAAAAGGAATGTCAGGACAGGAGAGATGGCTCAGAGGCTAAGAGCAACTGCTGCTCTTGTGGTGGATCTGGGTCGGAGTTGGGTTCCCAGCTCACAACTCTGTGGGACCACAGTTCAGGAACTCTGAGGCTGTTTTCTTTTAGATCCTGGTCAGACCCAGGCATGCTCTTTCTGGTACTGTGGACTTTCTTATTCCTTCTCTAAAACCTCCTCCTGGCCATGATATGGCTGATGTCCAAGTCAGCTTCACTCAGGCAGTGTGACCTTTTTTGCTTCCTTCGCCTCACCATCTGCTGAGATTTGCAACTTGCCTGGTATGTTTCTTTTAAACCCTAATAAAACTGTCCTTGAACCTGAAAAACAAAGTGATTTCCCAGCAACGTTTCCAGAGCTGGAAGAGCTCCAGCTTAGATGTTGCAGATCACTAACAGCTGACGTTTTCTGAGACCTGCTGAATGAGAACTGTTCCTTACTGCACAAATGCTGTTATGCCAATGAGTAATCTCCATTTGCATCTGGTCGGCTCAGCCAGAATAAAAAAGCCTGCACAGGACGGTGTGCGAGCTGAGTTGTCACAATTCATTCACTTCACAAATACTTCTGAAGCACTACTTACACTGGGCTGGCCTGGTTCAGTGATATAGAGAAAACATGAAGACACCTGCTCCCTAGGAGCTCACAGGCTGGAAGGAAAAACAAGAACAAAACATGAAAGAAGGCATTGCATATACATGGCAGAAAAATGAGGACTGCCCTGTAAGAGGCCTGGGGCCTCAGAGGGTGGAGCTGTTCTTCTGGCTGGGGGTTTACTGTCTCACAAATGCTCACAGAAGACCTACTGAGTCAGAATGGTAGTAGGCATGGAGAGAGCCCAATGCACAAGCCAAATATGGTCCCTGCTCTCATGAGCTTATAAGCTAGCAAACATATTAACCAGGAATAGGAAGTAAGAGTACAGTGAGGTGAGCTGGGCTAGGGCATGTGGTTTACATTATACGAGTCACAGGATCAAACAGGAAGCATTTGTCTGAAAAGTTAAAAAAAAAAAAAAAAAAAAAAAAAAAAAGCCCCAGTTGCAAGGTGATGGAGCCGCACTATCTCTGTCCTCCCATCAGCAAGCCCAGGCAAGCTGGACATCCTTTGTCCTTCTGCTGCTCCTGTGGCGCAAGTTCCCAAGCTTCTTTTTTTTTTTTTTTTTTTTGGTTTTCGAGACAGGGTTTCTCTGTGTAGCTCGGTTGTCCTGGAACTCACTCTGTAGACCAGGCTGGCCTCGAACTCAGAAATCCGCCTGCCTCTGCCTCCAAGTGCTGGATTAAAGGCGTGCACCACCACTGCCCGGCGTAGTTCCCAAGCTTCTTAAAAGTGACCTCAATGAGTGTGATCTGACACCAAAATAAGGGGCCATTTGTATGACATGGTCCTAAATTGCAGGGCCAATTACTTCACCTAGTACTGAACCAAAGAAACAGTGATCCCTTCCCACAAAGGCAAGAACTATGCAAGAACCTCATGATGCTAGTCTTCAATATAGCACCTGCCTTGGGATTTCCAAGACGTATTTTGATTACTCAGTTTTTACCTTGGGTATTGACTTACGATCTAACCACAGAGTCAGCTAAGATTCCTTTATGGCAATACTGGGACACACATACAAGGAAACCAAAGTTGATGATTGTCTTTTAAAACCTTGATCATAAGAGAAATAAAGAAGGCAGAACAGCGATGGGACCTGAAGGCATACACTGTGCAGTCTGGAAAGCCAGTGAGATCATAAGGGATACAAGAACTAGTAGACATCAGGGTAAGGAAGAAAAGAGAGCAAGCTACAGATACTGCCAGAGACTATATCTTGACAGCTCCAAAGGCTATCAAAGAAGTTTGGAATTTTATTCCAGAAACAGTGATGGAGTTCTGGAAAGGTTTCAAGCACAAGCATAGTAAGATCAGATTGATATTTTAGAAGTTCATCTTGTTATACATGAAAATATGTCCAACATAGCCAGGCATGGTGGTGCATGTCTTTAATTCCAGCATTCAGCAGATAGTAGCAGGCAGATCTCTGAGTCTGAGGCCAACCTGGAATTCCAGAACAGCCAGG
Source organism: Mastomys natalensis (assembly GCA_021653895.1). NCBI lineage: Eukaryota > Metazoa > Chordata > Mammalia > Rodentia > Muridae > Mastomys > Mastomys natalensis. The sequence goes on from JAJTUV010000598.1 coordinate 318,968, forward strand.
GATACACAGAGAAATTCTATCTTAAAAAACCAAACCAAAACAAAAATATTGTCCAACACATGAGACTTTGTCTCAAAACCATACACACACACAGGAGGAAGACATGATGGCCAACATCACTAGTTATTAGGAAACTGCAACTCAGAACCAGCTAAGTGACTGGGCATGTAGCTCAGTGGTACAGAACTTGTCTACATCTGCAAAGTCCTGGTCTGGTCCCCTGCACTGCAACAAAATAAAACAGCACATACACAATGAAACCCCACTTCAAATTAGTAAACAATATTGGTGAAGACTTGATAAACTGGAATCCTGATATACTCCACGGGAACAGAGTTTGGCAATTCCTCCAAAGACTAAAGATAAGAGCTACCTTATGATCCATCGATTCCACTCCTACACATAAGAATGAAAACATGTTGGGTGTGGTGGTGCATGCTTTTAATCCAAGCATTTAGGAAGCAGAGGCAGGCAGATCTCTGTGAGTTTGAGGTCAGTCTGGTCTACAAATAGAGTCCAAGACAGCCAGGGCTTGTTATACAGGTAAACCCCATCTCAAAAACAAAACAAAACAATAACAACAAAAATCAAAAACAAAAAAAACCTACCACCACTACCACCAATAAATAAACATGAGCTGTATACAAATATATACAGACGCCTATTCATGATAGTCTCAAACTAGAAATCACAGAATGTCCATTACATGGACAGTAAATAAAATATTTAGACAATTTTAAAAAACTGAAAAACAACAACAAACAAAAAAAAACCACTGATGCCGGGCGGTGGTGGCACACGCCTTTAATCCAGCACTTGGGAGGCAGAGGCAGGCGGATTTCTGAGTTCGAGGCCAGCCTGGTCTACAGAGTGAGTTGCAGGACAGCCCGGGCTACACAGAGAAACCCTGTCTTGAAAAACCCAAAAAAAAAAAAAAAAAAACCACTGGCAGGCACAGTGCCACATACCTTTAATCCCAGCATCTGGGAAGCAGAGGAAGACAATCTCTATAAATTCCAAGGCCAGCCTGCTCTAAGGGCAGTCAGGTATACAATGAAAACATGTCTAAACACACACACACGCACACACACACTGTACTTGAAATGGTGATATATACCATGGCATGGATGAACCTTAAAATGATGTAAATAGACACATTACATATAACATTTATGAAATGTCCATTATAGACAAATCCACAAGGACAGAAAGATTAGTAGTTGCCAGATCTGAGGAGAGGTAAAGGATGACTGCTAGTGGGAACAGGGTGTTTTTGGTGATAAATATGTTCTAAAACTGATGATGATGATGATGGTTCCACAACTCTGTAAATAGCTGACAACCAAATGTACACTTTACATGGAGGAGCTGCACTCTATGTAAAAATGTGCCCCAGCCGCAATGTGTAGAACGGAAGAGGGAGAGTTGAGAGAAGCTGCCGCAGAGAAGCAGGGAAAGAGTCATGGAATTACGATAGAGGAGGCCCAGAGGCCATCAGCTCCTCTACAAAGAGGGAGAATAGAAAACAAAGATGAGGTATCTGCAATTATTACCAAGCAGCAAAAGGGCATTTAAAAATCATCTACATATAAAGACTAACCCCATATGTACAGAAAGTGCCCTGAAAAAAGTATACCCAGCTGCCTGCCTAGCTATCCTGACTACTGTCACTCCTAAGCACACAGGGCTCAAGCTGTTGAAGATCTGAGCAGCTCCGAGTGCTAGCTGGAGAGAGATGGAGAGAGATGCTGGGAAGGCCATCACTTTAGGCAGTACGTAACTTTCTGGGTTGTCTGTGCTGTAAGAACTGCAAGGCTGCTGAAGAGGGCATCTTTCCTGGTCAGCTCAAGGAGCTACTTTTGAATACATACTGCCTACCTTCCATAAAGTCCTCCCCTCATCTCTAGCAGGAGACTGACAAGTGCTCAAAGACCCTAGGCAAATGGGCCTGGATTGCTAGGCCGAGAGTGTCAGAACAGAAACAAAAAGAAAGCTGGGCAGGGGGAGGGGTGTCTAAACTCTGAGGAAGCCATGTCAGGTGGGAACCACGCGTACATCTTCAACCCACTGGGAGAACTAGAGCCTGTAAAAGGATGGGGGAAGCTCCTGTCCACAGTCTCATAGCCACCTTGTCTTCCTGACACTTTGACCACCTCAACAGAAAACATTCCACAGCCACAGCCTCAAGAATAAAATACCACTGAGAGATACCAACAAAGCCAGAATCTCTGCACCAGACCATTTACTTGCTTCATGGGGAACAAGCTCAGGCCCACTGTGTAGAGTCCTGGTTAGCATCCAGGTCTCTCTATTCTCAGGCCCTTTTTCTTCTCACTCTACCAAAGCTTGACCCTCTAAGAACCTGACTGTGAGCTGTGAGCTACATGGGACAAGAGAAACTTAGAAACCTTGGAGGCCTTAGGTCTAAACTAGCAGAGAAATAAGAACTATCTTTCTAGGATCCTTGGAAGCCAAACCACTTTGGTTATATGCTCCCATCTTTCTGGGGGTGAAGTTTGGGGGTGGGGTGTTCCTAACCAAATACATATGATGCAGTTTTGTTACAATACTGCAACACTGTGCACTCACAGTGTAGGCAGCCATCAAGGGACAGGTGCTCAGCCACAAGTCAAGTGCTCTATGATCTAGAACAATCCAGGCAGGTGAAGAGCTTGACATCCAAAACGGATTAAGCACTCAAGTGAAATACCACTTTTAAGCCTCTAGAGTAATAACAGTATTAAATACTACAAAGTAAAAGTCAGATGAGAAGCCAAACAATCTACTACCTTTCCATGGCAAAATAATTTAAAAGGAGATTAAAAATAAACTTAAATTTTATGAAACTATTATCTTATTTGCTAGTTTTGAATAAGGGTATCATTTCTAGAAAAGTGGTAAAGAACAGGAGCCCATCACAGATGACAGCAGCTTCTTTCCTCAGGTGGCCACAAAGCAAGTTGAACTCAAGTACAACAAACCATACAATTGGTATCATTCAAAATAATCAGACTCCTTTCTTTGCCTTCTTCCAAAGTATATAATGTATATTTAACAACACAAAAGACACCACTTGAGCTTCCCCTTAGCCAACAGGAGGAATAGCCACATATAAAAATTAAAAATTTAAACTTTTAAGTCATTAATAGTTTTTAAACATAATACAGACTTAAAAATTGTTCAACATCAACCCAAGACCCCACCCCTAAGCACAGAAATCAACTCCAAATCCAGAAGTCACAGTTGTTTGTCCCTAGAAGTTCTACAGCACTGAACTCGATCTTCACATCAGGCTACCAGCCAATAAAAGACTCTAAAAGACCCCCTGGGAAGAATGGCAGCCACTGCTGATTGCTGCCTGTCTATCTACTCAGGAGGGCAGATGCATCTCAGGTCAGGTCTGTGAGACTCAGCCACCACACTAAGGTCCTGGAAGGCTGAGCGGCAGGCAGCTTCCCTCATCTTCCCCCTCAAAGACTGTCCAATAAGCACCTGAGAACTGACTTTTCTTAGGAAAGGGTGCTTGCTGGCAAGAGCTGTCAGGGCCAAGGCAACAGTGAAAAGTTCAGTTCTCTGCTCTTTGGATGACTGTGTAAAACATTTCTTTTAAAAGACACAATGTTAAAAATATTAAGAAAACGTCTACAAAATCTGGAGGGTTGCCTTTAACTCCAAGGGTAAAGCTTGTGGGGTGGTGGGGAAGACTTGAGGGCCCAGAACTATAACTCTGCAGCACAAGACAGAGACACCCTTCAAAACTCATCACACTTTAAGCTGTCCTATAGGACAGCAAGTGTTCAGGTGCAGGTAGGAGGAAAGGGCGCCAACTCCTGCAAGGGAGGTTCCTACTGCACGCCCCACCCTACATAAGAATGTCAGGTTTCAGGGCAGTTGCCAAGGCCAGGGCATCAGGACTCTGCCTCTGAACCAGAGCTACTTTCCCGGCTGACTTCAATCTGGAGCGACGGCAAGCTATCTAGCCGACTCTTCTTCTGGCGAGACTGTTCTTTCTCCTTAATCAGAGCACCCCATGCTCTCTGTAGCTCTGAGTCATCTTCCTCAGCGCCGGATGCCCTGTGATCCACTTTCTTCGTGTTCTTTTCTTTGGTCTTGGGTGTCGATCCTAAGCGAGTCCATAAACCACCTGTTGGGGTGAGAAGACACTTGAGTTGGCCACCAGTGCTGAGTACCATGGAGTTCTGAGGAAGCAGGCACACTGCCAACACCTGCCGTGCAGGAGACATCAATAGAGGTGATGGCACCAGTCTGTAAGCGGACAGTCTGGGACTCAATGGGAGAACCTCACAGCTCAAGGCAGGTGTCCCCACCCCAGACACTGAACAGACACTCGATGTGCTCTCACATTCTGCAAGCTGAAGGGTCTATTTTACTATGAACAATTCTCAGGTTTCCAACTATAAAATTTTAAAGTGTTTTTGCTTTGGGCTGAAGGCCTTATTGGTTAAGCACACTTGTTCTTGCAGAAGACCTGGTCATGTTTCCAGCACCCACATGGCACTTTACAACAGTCCATAACTCCACTTCCAGGGGTTCCAATGCCCTCTTCTGACCTCAAGGGCACCAGACACGAACATGGTACACTGACAAACATGCAAACAAAACATTTAAAGGTTTTACTTATGAAGAGAAAAGCAAGGTGGAAAAGTTATGGAAAAATGTTACATGAAAAAACTAGATATTATGTGTGGACAAAGAAACTAAATTATGTGAAACTAAAAAGAAGCAAATTTTCCTACAGGTGTGGTGCTGATGCTGATGTAAACAAAGGCAGTCATGCTAACTGAAGAGGGAACAAACACAGACCTACTTCCTATGCTAGAGCCACTGGTCTCCACCCCCTCCATCACTGTGAGGTGTTACTCACCTGACTTCCTCTCCCGAGTGTCAGAATAGAGGCCTTTAACATCTTGCCTGGGAACACCTAGCCTGCTATGCACATCCGAAGAGGGCTCTCTCCGAACCACCTGGTTACTACTAACAGCCTTCTCTGGAGAATATGGTCTTTTGCCTAACCGCTGGCGAATATCTGAAAAAAGAGAAAATTATACCTGTCACTAAGCATATGTGTTTTACTTCAGTACCAATGACCTAGGCTTTTTGTCTTAGCCATAGTTTCTATTGCTGTGACAAAATACCATGATCAAAAGCAACTAGGGAGGAAAGGTTCATTTCACTCACTCTCTATATAACAACTCATCAAAAGAAGTGAGGGCAGAATCTCACACAGAGCAGGAACCTGGAGGCAGGAGCTGATGCCGAGGCCATGGACGAGTGCTGCTTACTGCTTGCTCTTTGAGGTTTCCTCAGCCTGCTTCCTTACTGCCTAACATGTGCTGGGCCCTCCTACAACAATCAGCAATCAAGAAAATGTACCACAGGCTTCTCCACAAACTAATCTGGAAGGGCATTTTCTCAGTTAAGGTTCCCTTTTCCAAAACAACTCTAAGCTCGTTAAAAAAAAATTGGTCAGCCACCAGATGGTGGTGGCACATGTCTTTAATCCCAGCCCTCAAGAGGCAGAGGCCCCAACCAACTAAACTCATCAGCACAGCTCTCTAAAGACCTGATCCCAAGTCTCCCATAGTGAAGGGACAGTACCCAGCAAGAGAAGGCTTTTAAAAGCCAGTTCTGTTCATAATTGGTCTTGGTTCTCTTAAGAAAACGTAAAACTTGGATGCAGAGGCTATCAGATGAGTACCTGAAGCAAAGTTTTCTTTCTTCCTTTTTTTCTTTTTTGCCAGAACCAAGTAAAACTAAGTAACATACCACATTTTTCAGTTAACAATAATACTGCAAGCTTCCTGGGGGTAGAAGTCACAATCTTTGAAAATACAAGTAGTTCCCAATAAACTTACTACATTTAACCAATAAGTATAATGAGACTGGCAACAAGCCACTCAACTTAACTTTATTGGTTTGGGGTATAAAATATTCCAGGGAAATAATATTATAAATTACTATTTAGTGTCCTAAGCTAAGTGTGCTCTCCTCCAGACCTGTCACAAAGCCGCTGGCCTGAAGTCTCCCTGACAAGCAGCAGCAGCAGCAGCCATATGCTCACCAGCCTTGAGCCCTACTCTTGACATCTCATGGAAACTCCCCACAGAGCTCAGGCTGAGCCTCTTCAGTGGCTTCTCTTCCATCCTCCTCCTTCCCAGGGTTCTATTCTCACCCCTTTTGACTTCACTGTCCCTAAGAAGTTTAGCCCTTGTTACTTTGTTTTCTATGCCCACTATTTTCTAATCCTCCAAAAACATCTTTTAAAATAAGAATATTATTTCCCACTTCAAAACGTAGTTTGCTGACTGTGTTCTATTCCCTCCCAAGACTAAGCTCTAAAGCTACTTTCTCCAAAAGCCGGCTTCAATTTTCTCAGATCTGTGGCAGCTGTTGCAGCCTCCCCAAAGACTTGCACATGCCAGTCCTAGCCCTAAGCACACGTTTATACTGCTCTATTAGGGTTTGCTCACATATACAATCTAGTTCACACTCAATCATGTTTCTAACCACCCAACTTAACTTTATTGGTTTGGAGTATAAAATATCCCAGGGAAATAAATTATTTATTATTATTTAGTATTAAAATTATTTTTTCAAACAAAAATACTGAAAAGCTAGTTTTGTTGCAAAATCTGATTTTATTTATTTTCTCATGAACTTCAATGCCTATCTAAAGATTTAGGCACAACAGGAACAATTAAATGAGTTCAGAAGAGCCTACCCTGGCCTACCTGCTCTCAGGTGTTCAGAAGTGTAAGGATTAGAACTCTTGAGAGGAAAGTATCCTGGCAGTTGGGAGCCAAGGACTCCCACAAAGTCACACTGCACAACAAACCTCTCCCAAGAGACTGATTGGGAAGGCCATATGAGGGTGGCTGCCTCTGCTTGAGAGTAAAGAACTGAGCAGGAGGCAGGCTTTATATAGGTTTTCTTGGTGGTGGTGGTGGTGGTGCTTTCCAGGGTAGCCTGGGATCGGTGGGATTTTGTGGCCAGATCTTGAACTCTATTTTTTCTCTACAGGGCAGAGTTTGGCCACCTGCATACTGAGGGCTAGAAATTAAGTTAGAGTACTCTGGGATGGAACTCCGAGGGGCTTATAGGAAGGGAGTCAGGAACACAAAAGAGGGAAGAATAGTACCTGGTTTAGTACTGCCGACTGCTGGCCGTGGACAGGAATGCTGACGCTTTTCATCTAAGAGGTGACGGACATCTGCAAATTTCTCAGGAGGCAATTTGTTACCAATTCGGTTTTTTATATTGCTTGTGGATATACTATCTGCCCTCATGGGATTCCTTTAAGGGGAAAAACAAAATCAGAGAGAGCACAAGTAACCAATTTCAACTGTGAGGAAAGATGCAAGAAAGTCTCCTACTTCAGAAAACCTCAATTTAAGATGTCCGCCATTGACTTACAAATATCACTGTAATGGCTCACCAGGATCAACATGCTGTGAAGATGGTGATGGCGACAGACTGCTGACTTTGACAGTGTGGCTTCCACATGATGCCTGTACACTTTATCATAGAATACATAACTGATGCTCCCTTCTCTAAGGGTAAGCAAACCATTAAGCAGACACCTGCGAAGAGGCTGAAACTCTGCTTACACAGGTACCATCAGGATCTAGTCCAGACACAGTTAAGTCTACAATCCCCTTCTTTACAGAAGCCTTCTCTGTCTACAGACGAGACCCTCCTCATGGTAGACAGCATTACTCTGCTAGAATTTGCTATTAGTTCTATAAAGACTAAACACAAAGATATGAACAAAGCCATACAAATCAACACTAAAAGCTCTTTTCCTTCCTACCTGAGAGTACCTCAGAAAGATAGCAGGCCTGGTGGAGCAGGTATGCAGTCTCAGCTACCAGGGAGACTAAGGCAGGCTGTAGGATGCTCACAACTTCACATGCTCAGTATGTTACTCAGCATATTTAAATCCAGCATACTTGGTCTAGAGAGATCCTGCCTCAATTTTTCAAAAGATTTAAATAAAATCTATACTTAATGAACCCTCTCATTAAAGTAACTATGTTCTCTATTTCAGAGGTCCCAAACATTAAGAAGAGTAGCACCTAGCCCTGGTGAGGGTATGAGTTACAAGCAGTAATGTGGGCAAAGGCCTAGGAAGGAAATCTAGCAACACATACGGTATTTTAAATACATGGATTATTTTCTATGGCAAGGCAGACTTCGAGGGATCTATTTAGCTTGGGCAATATTAATAGAAATGTCAGGAACTATCAAAAGGTATTAGGTGTGGTGGAGTACACCTGTAATCCTAGCACTAAGAATGTCAGAGAAGGAACAATGCACATACAAAGCCAGCCTGGGCTCTGCAGTGAAACCCAATCTCAAATAAATAATAAATAAATAAAATAAATAAGGCGAGCAAGATGGCTCTGCAGGTAAGGATAGGTGCTTCTAAGCCTGACCACTTGTGTTCAATATTCATGGTAGAAGAATGAAAACTAATATAAAAATGATTACAACATGAAGAATTACATTTGGTTTTTTTGTTTGTTTTGTTTTTCGAGACAGGGTTTCTCTGTGTAGCCCTGGCTGTCCTGGAACCCACTCTGTAGACCAGGCTGGCCTCGAACTCAGAAATTCGCCTGCCTCTGCCTCCCAAGTGCTGGGATTAAAGGCGTGTGTTACCACTGCCCAGCAAGAATTACATTTGTAATTACCATTTAAAAATCAAATTATAGGGGCTGAAAAACATGGCTTTTAAGAGTTAAGCATGTTAAAAGCATTGGTTGCTATTCCACATGACCAAAGCTTGAATCTCAGCACCCACATGACAGTTCACAACAATCTGTAACTATAGTCCCAGGGGATTTGATGGTCTTTTATGACCTTTGAGGGTACTGCTTGAATATGGTATATAGACATTCATGCAGGCAAAACACTCATCCATACAAAATAAAAATAAATACTAAAAAAAAGAAAATCAAAGCCAGATGTGGTGGTGCATGACTTTAGTCCCAGCACTTGGAGGCAGAGGCAGGCAGATATCTGTGAGTTTGAGGCCAGCCTGGTCTACAGAGTGAGTTCCAGGACAGCCAATACTGTCCTGTCTCAAAATCCTCGAAAAAGAAAATAAAATTAGAGTAGGAATATATCTCAGTGGGAGACTGTTTACCTAGTATATACACAAGACATCTTCCTGGGTTCAATCCTCAGTATTGACAAAACAATTTAAAGTTAACATTGACTAAAAAGAGGAAAATACTTTTACCTAATACTTTTCAATTGTGATTCTACTTCATCTGCATACATAGTCATTTTCATGCTTTTCTTTGGGGAAGGAGTGGAAATCATCTTCAGTTCCAGGTCATAGTCCATCTCATCCGAGTCTGAGCTGCTCGCACTGGATCGCCTAGACATGCTCCGCTCACGGGGCTGCTTGAGGGCTGGGAGCTCCTCATGGTACTCCACCACAACTCTGTCATCGGCATCCATGTCCTGGTCCTCCTCTTCCTCTTCCTCCTCTTCTTCCTCTTCCTCAATGGGTTCCTCAGGAACATTCACTAATCCTGAAGAAATTTAACCCAAAAGGTTAGTACTAAACTTAAGGCTAAACTAACAAGTATGGTTTCTACTCTACACTGGTAGAAGGAAAGAATGCCCCCTCTAAGACTGTACTGGAGAACTGCCTACAAGTATCAACCGGACACCACTCTTATTCTTACTTGTTTATCCAGGAGACTGGCTAAAGCATGAATATGGTAGTATAAACTCATGTACAATACGAGCAATCTTAATTATTCGTGAGTTTTATATTTATAAATCTGTCAGACTTATTTTTGACTCCTAAATCAACACTCAAGGTTCTGTCAAAAACATCTGAAGAACTTGCAGACTGACAGAAAACTGAGTGGCCAGATGTATTCTTCCTGGCCAAGGCCACAGCAACACTACCTTCTTATTCATTACTTATAGCCCTAGCAAGGTTCTTTTTGATCTATTAACTGCTGTGTTTTCACACCTTTTTTGGCATGTGCTTTCACCTGCTACTTTCACTGCTTAAAAATGGCCCCTAAGCTGGGTGTGATGGCTTATGCCTGTGATTCCATCATTGAGGCAGAGGCTGGTGGATCTCTGAGAGGCCAGTCTGGTCTACAACAGTGTGTTCTAGGACACCAGGGTTATAGGAAAAAAAAAAAGGCCCCCAAATATAGTGAAATGTTGTTTGGTGTAAAAGGATGGTGGTGCATCTCATAAAGAAAATACCTATACTAAATAAGCCTTGTTCAAGCATAAGTCATAGTGCCCTCAGCTGTGAATTCAATGTCAATTAATTAATAGTACCTATTAAACCAACTGTCTTTAAACAGAAAAATTAGGACAGCAAGGTTACATACTCATCAGTTGATGAAAATAGAATGACCAGATGTTTTATATGATTCAATATGCATAATTCAATGTTCAGTATAACTTCATGCCACATGATAACTCTTAATAATAAAAATCAACATTAACTCTAAAGTTTATGGGTTAGGAAGCTAGAAAGATGGCTCAGTGGTTAAAAAAATGTATACTCCTCTTGCAGAGAACCAGAGTCAATGGCTTGTAACTCCAGCTCCAAGGGAATCTGACACCCTCTCTTGGCCGCCACAGGCACTACACAAACCAACACCCCCTTACCCCCATCCACAAATAATTAAAAATAAAATCTTTTTTTAAAAAAAGAACATGAAATAATGCTTGCAGTTAAGTGGAAAAAGCAAATATAAAGTATACACTTACAATAATTATGATTTTTTGAAAGTAGACAATAAGATACATGTAAAATGAAATCAGTTACTGTATTGGGATAGTTGAATTAGGGGCATAAAGAGAAGGTTACAACAATATCTCTTTTTGTTTGTTTTTCAAGACAAGGTTTCTCTGTGTAGCCTCTGTAGACCAGGCTGGCCTGGAACTCAGAGATCCTCTGGCCTCTGTTCTCCTGAGTGCTAGGATTAAAGGCGTGTGGCGCACACCCAGCTGACAATGTCTTAAAGTAACTGAAATTGGAAAAGTATAACAGAAACTCTATGTATAACTAATATGCAGATTTCAAAGATACAATTCTGTACACATCCATTAGTAAAAGTATATATACTCCACCTCTTCCTGACTCATCCAATGACATCAGCATCTGTGCACATTGTTTTGTTTGTATACTGACTTACCTAGTTCTATAAAGTAGAAGACTGTACATGTCAAAATAAAATTCAAACTTTTAGAAAACATAATGAAAATGGTTCCTTTACAATAAAGATACAAGAAAGAGAGAAAGAAAAAAGCCTCAAGTCATAATGTCCCATGTCTTGGCAGCATTCATATGCAAAAACCAATGTGTAAAAACACTCAACACAGCAGCCTACTCACATCATTGGAAAGGGAAAACAAAGTCAGTCCATTTGATGAGGTTGTTTCCATGCAGTCGTTGACATTAATAGTAGAAAAATTAAGTTCCTAAGAAATTTTTATTTTAATTCTCTCTGTAACATATGGTCTTTTTAAAAACAATTTTATAAAATCATGTGACCTCTTGCACGGGCAATTTAAAATTAACCACGACTTACTTTCCTTCCTCTATGTTGGCAGAGGGTGGGGGCAAGGAAGAGAGGATGATAAAGTTTGGAACCTTAAAAGACTGTGTTAAGAATAAAAATATGATTTTGAGAGCCAAACGTGTGTGTCTACCCAAGAGCTGAGCAGGCAACTACCGGAATGTCGGTGTTTATACGACGTCAAGCCAACGTCATCCCCAATCAGGGCTCTCTTCTTGATCACATCCCGCTGAATGCGACGGGAATGATATCTTCGCTTCCTGCAATATTGCCAAAATAAGCACACCATCAGAAACCAATAGGAAGGATGCTGAAATCCACTTCATTCCAGCTCCACAACGGCAGTGTTAGGTGCCGAAGCAGCGTTCTCATATCATTGCACAGCTAAGAACCATGAGCTTTCCCTCACTGGCCTTTAGTCCACATTGGTTCTGACATTCCGCCACAGAACACCAACTAAGGATGAAAAACAGCTCAAGCAGTGTTCAAACGATTGCATTTTAAAGCCATGCTTGGTGGCAATGTCTGTAGTCCCAACACTTGGGAGGTGGAGGCAAGAGGATCAGGAAGGAGTTCAAGGTCCTGCCTGGCCACAGATTTGTCTGGGTTACATGAGATACTGTTTTAAAAAACTAAAACCAAAAGAACTCCCCCAACACCAAAAAAAAAAATATTTTGCAGTGGTCATGAGTGAAGACAGAGACTTGAAACAGACAAAATGTGGAGAATAAAAAAACTCCAGAGTGCTTAACCATAAATGGACATCTATATCACCCCTTCAGGTTCAAGAAACACTGTGGAGGAAGGACCAGAAAGAATGAAGAGCTGGAGAAGGGCGAAGTGGGGTGAACGCTGACTTCCTGGGTATGGCCTGATTGCAGCACTCATCAACTCACAGCTGTGATTACCGGCACAAACCTACCCAAGACTGAGCTCATCAACCCATTATGGAATGGGGAGGGACTCACAGGGCCCCATGATAAAGCAATTTGTAGTTGAGTGAGGAGGGAAAGATTTTCTTCAGTGACTACTGGTAAGATACCCACACTCCTGTAAAAACCCTAACAAAACTCCATGGGTCACTCACACACACAAGAGAGCCATCGAAGTAGAAGGGAGCTAGTTGGATGAGGACTGGGTGGGGACAGGTGAGGCCAAGATCAAACTATGAAAATGCATTATCTACATGTACACTGATGTCATAATGAAGTCTATTATGTGCTAATAGAAACATTAAGATAGGCAAACAGCCATCATATTTTAGGGTTTTGGACTCACCATGAATTGCTAAGAATTCCTTTCATGCCTCCATAATTTGGATTTCCATATTTCATGTAATATTGACTTCTTCTAGCTGCACCAAGTTCCTTTTTATCATCTAAAGTTAATAAAACAGTTACTTAGGGTTTCCTATGAGAGTGAAAATAATATTGACTGGTTGATTTTGGATGTTTGCATTTTGATGCAGGGTTTCATGTAGCCCAGGTTGACCTTAAGTTTGCAATATAGCAATAGAAAGACCAGATAAGCCAGGCAGTGGTGGTGCATGCCTTTAATCCCAGCACTTGGGAGGCAGAGGCAGGTGGATTTCTGAGTTTGAGGACAGCCTGGTCTACAGAATGAATTCCAGGACAGCCAGGGCTATACAGAGAAACCCTGTCTCGAAAAAAACAAAAAAACAACAAAAAAAAGAAAGACCATATAATCCGCCTATAATACTTTTGGATATATGCCCAAAAGGAATCAAAATTAGCTACTGTAGAGTATCTGCACATCCATGGTTACCAAAACATTATTTGCAACAGCCCATTCCATCAACCCCCAAAAGACTTTCCAGTACCCTCATGGCACTGTCCCAAATTGGGACATACAGTGGCATATTCTACTGAGACAAGATACTGGCAAGCACATTTCTTCTTCTGAAATATAGGGACACAGAAATTATGTAGAGATAGAACACCAATGCTACCCTCATATGGCACTGTGGTAGACACACTGGTGGCAACACTGCTATGACCATCAACAATAGATTCCTACCATGTGCTCCTGTTTCCTAGGACGTTGTGTCGGGCTAAGCTCAGCACTGCAAGACTCATTTATCTGTTATTCGGCACAAAAATACTGGCTTACTTGCTGGTACTAGTGAAGGTGAGCATCCTCTATGACAAGACATATAAGAACTTTATCAAACAGGCAGACATGGTAGATAATGGGTTCTCCCAGTGGGAGGAAGGGGATCGGATCCTGGGTATTCACTTGCTACTACACTGAGGTGCCTAGGTTGCTTAACTTCATCTCACCTGAAACCGGCCCAAAGACACCAAAGGCAAAGATATTGCACACATAGCTCTGGTTCAGGAGGAGTTTCTGCAAAATCAGACTTCTACCAGCATGCTAGATGCTGGCCTAGGCTGTGGTGGGAGAGCCCCTGGTCCAGGTGGATTCAAGTGTGATGTCAGTGGAAAGGAAACAACACCTTTACTACTGGTCATCACTTGTTACCTACCAGGATGACCAGGATGGACACAGTGGCAGACTCAGTGTGTGCCGAAGGAATCTCGTTTCATTTTAAAGCCAGCTCTCTTGCCACAGACATGGTGGTATCTCTGGGATGAAGCCCTGGATCGGATCAGTATAGCCCTAACTAAATCCTCATCCACTGCAGCACCTCAGGCGTGGGTTCTGCATGTCAGCGGGCACCGTGAGCACTGCCAAAGCCCTTTGTTCCAGTGCCCAGCACCCATGGCTCCAACAAAAAATCCTACTTTAGTAAAACTTACTTCATAGAAACAAAGTGTCAAGCCAGACATGGTGGCTCACACATTTAATCCCAGCACTTGGGAGGCAGAGTCAGGTAGATCCTTGAGTTCCAGGCCAGCTGGTTTACAAAGCCAGTTCCAGAACTGCCAGGGCTACACAGAGAAACCCTGCTTTGAAAAACAAAAACAAAGGCTCACAAAGCACCCTGTTTGTTTTTCTACGTGGAATTTCAGAGTTAAGGGAAAGGGAGGGAATGTATGAACAAGAAGAGAATGAAGTGGGACCCAGGGACATCACAAACATGTGTGGGAATGTAACTGTGAAAGAAATACACACTAACAAGTACAAATGTGAATGAAATTCCTTCCCAGTCAGTACGCTGCTTTTTCATGAAGTATTTGTTTAAAAGGAGCTTTGGCATTATTTGAGCTAGCTTCTTGACAACAGGAAAGTTTTATTCAGTAATTTCATCATTCTGACCAAAAATCAATACCAAATATCAAATTTACCTTTTGTAGCAAATCTCATGAATAGTCTATTTCCTTTAGCAAGTTTGTTAGCTGGACGAAGATCATTTCTTAACAGAGACTCTTCTTCTACCTGAGACAACGTGTCCAACTTAAGAAAAGAGAAAAAAAAAAAACCACTTTCAATATAAAAACCCCAGCATTTTCATACTTTTCTGTACAGTTCCATTAGGAAGCATTCTGTCTTTACACCCATCAGTGTTATAGACCTTGTTCCTCTGGAGACTTCTGAAGCCGGGCTTTCTCCGACTATCTCGCCTAAAAAATAATGCCCATCATTTTCTATCTCTTTCAATATAAACACTTTTTAAAAATTATGTGCATAGGTATGTCTCTGTGTGGAGTTATGTGCACATGAGTACAGTTGTGTACAGAAGACAGGACAAAGTTGGATACCCTGTAGTGAATATAACAAGCAGTCGTAAGCCATCCTACATGGGTGCTGGAAATTGAACTCAGGTCCTCTGCAAACATAGCATGTACCATTCCTGCAGCCCTTAATCTCTCTCCCTTTACCCTTTACAGTCTTCCTGGTGCTAGCTGTGTCTCCTAACTGCATGCAACTGTATATTTGCCTTCCCCTCTAGGATGCAGCCTCCAGTGAGGCAAGGACTCTTTTTTTTTTTAATTGATAGCTTGTTCCCAGAATTTGCTATATAGTAAACACTTACCACTTAAATATTTAAACATGAAATGAATATACTCAGCTGAGAACTCAGCTGAGAGACACAGCACTTGCCTAACATGTCCAAGGCCCTAGGTTCGTCCCAGCACCATACACACACACACACACACACACACACACACACACACACACACACACACACTGTTTCAAATGAACACTCACCAATATTTCTAACAAACCCTATTTGCTTTTTCTTATTTTATTGGATAGGTAACATTTCAAATGTTTCTTAATAAGCCCATTTTCTCTTGTTCACAAGGATAAACACTATTCTAAGATTCCAAGATGAACTGTTACATCCACACAAACTAAAAGGCTGGTGCACTTTCAGAAGGTTCCATGGTGAAAGCTAGACAACACAGCTTACTAAGTCTTTAAGGCTTACATTTAAAAAGACAGTAAGCACCTTTTTCAATAAAACCTTACAGATATCTTTGCCCTATTACTAACCTCTACATCACTTGAATTCTCATCTTCAACTTCTCCTTCTTCAGTCTCGTCGTCATCTGAACTGTCTTCCTGCTTGTCTAAAATGGAGTGTGAGGGACAAGAGGAACCTTAATGTAACCCCATCATAAACTTGTAAAGTTTAAAAAGCCCAGTGTTTCCTATTCCTATTGACTGTTAAACCCAAGTATCATAATTTACCTCAGAAACATCTGGTGAGGCAGTGTTCATAATGTTCTACGTAAGGCCCTGAACAAGTCAGTGCAAAGGACAGGAAAGGGTTTTCTGTGTGTGTAGTTACCTTTCTTGTTTTTCTCAGACGACTTGTCTTCACTGGCATCTCTGCTTCTTATCTTATCCTGGGCTGGTAGAGAACTCATATTGATGAGAGCTCGTGTAGCCGTCATCTCATCCAGCCAAACCACATTACCTAAAATAAAACATCACCCACATCCAAGTGTAAATTTCCCGAGGGCAGATTTGGCATCAGGTTCACTGCCACAGCCTCACCAGCTACAAGGCTGTAAGTCAACGTGAAAACCAGCTCACAAAGAAAGTCTGCGACGGTGGCAAACGTCTCATGAATGTTGTCTGGAGCTGCATTCCCAAATCCAATTCCACCAATAACTGTTCTAAGCAATGAACTGCCTGAAGCCAAATGTGGCAGCACACACTTACAATCCCAGCATGTGGTAGGCAGACGCTACTGAATTCCCAGTGCTAGACCAGGCTGGGCTAGACACGACCTGCCCCAAGAAAACCCTTCTGAAACACAGTGATTGCTTAATTTTTAAATTAAGGTTAACTTTTTTCTCCTAGGCTAAGGATAAAAGTTAAGCATAAGCAGTTTGGGCAATAATTATTCATTTTCAAAGATATTAAGAACTCTTTAAAAATCATAAACAAAAGCATACTAAGCAGAAAATGTGGGTATACTTACAGGAGGTATCATCCAACCACTCAATGTGAGCTGGAGGGTATTCCTTAAAATAGGAAAAGATGTCCTGGGTACTCATTTCATCCACTCCACAAATGTAGATTGTCTCCAGTCTCACCTTGGGGATTGCTAAAAAACAAGACACAGAATTTTCCTACCTGCTACTTATAGCTTGCTAAGAATTCTTTACCATGGTTTAGATAATGATTCTAGAAGAAGGACCTAAACAGTAATTATTTCAAAAGAACACAGAACAAGAAGATAGGGTCAACTTCTTTAATGTTTACATTGACCCACATAAGCAACTGATGTGATTCAGAATAGCCACCCAGTGCTCAGACAGAGAAAATGGATAGCACTGGCAAAATACATTGCCCCATAGGACTATTCACAGTACTGGGGCCTTTCTCAAATCCTACTGTCCTGTCCCTCCCCCCAAAATATACACACAAAAGAAAAAAGACATTCTACAAATCAGAAAAAAAAAAAACAAACTCAAAAATGAACAAAAGATCTAAAACAATTTATACAGACAGAAATATAAATAAATGGCAGGTAAAAATATGAAGAGATGGGCTGACCTTCCTACTAATCTGAAAGTTCATATTAAGAAGATACCAAGCTGGTTGTGGAAGTGGACACTATCAATCCTAGCAGTCAGAAAACAGGCAGGCAGATCACTGTGAGTTCCTGGCCAGCCAAGGCCACATAGTGAGACCCTGTCTAAAACCAATAAAAAAGATACTATTTTCTACTGAGCAGATTTTATCTTTTGCATGAAACACAGGCCACATGGGAAGAGTTGCTTCTGCTAGGAAAGCATGGACAAGGATACTCCAAAGGGTATCAGAATGTACTCTAGCACATCTCCTACAAATCTATGCTTTCTCAGCCTCAATCCTAACACACGTGTGAGTCCACAAAGGAGCTCACATAATGATGTTTATGACAGCATTATTTCTAATAATCCAGCAGCCACGAGGGTAATAAGTTATGGCTTACCCACATTAAATAACTTATGGTTTACTCAAACAATACATAGAATATAACACACACACAGACAGACACAGAGAGACAGAGAGATTATATACTAGAGACTCTAAAACATACTGAATGAAAAAAAAAATTAACAATCCCTAAGGCCTGGAGATAGCACAGCCATTAAAGAGTTGGCTGCAACAGAAGCCTGAGGAATTGAGTTACAACCCCAGACCCCACGTAAGAATCCAGATGCAGTGGCATGCATCTGTAGCCCCAGTCTCCACAGATGGGAGGCAGGGACACAGCTCCTGGGTCAGCTGGCCTGGAGAACACAGCACAGCAGAAAGAGACCCTGTCTCAGCAAGGTGGAAAGTAAGAAACTACTCCCAAAAGTTGTCCTCACACTTCAGCATGCACACATCCACGAATAGATACATCAATATGTAGCATTAAACACCTTAATAGCTATAGGAAAAAGCCTGGTCCCATTCACAATACATTGAAAAGAGCTGTTACATCTGGTGAAAAAAAAAAGTTGAAAGTCATGGTCATCTGAGTGTTTCCATGAAATACTTATTCAAGTAGATTATCTTATCTAACCTTTTTAATTGTAAAATATGTAAATATGTCATTACGGATTTGTAAATCCTTATATATCTACTACCTGGTTTTAATTCCTTTAAAGACCTCAAGCAGAGACTAATGGGGAAGGGGCTGTGGACCAGGAGCAGTAAGGAGGAGCAGAGCAGGGGGGAGCACTGGAGGAT
The DNA here is from genome assembly GCA_021653895.1 of Mastomys natalensis. Lineage (NCBI taxonomy): Eukaryota > Metazoa > Chordata > Mammalia > Rodentia > Muridae > Mastomys > Mastomys natalensis. Next base: position 337,657 of record JAJTUV010000598.1, read on the forward strand.
GCAACTTAACAAAGCTCGACATGTACATGTATGGAGATGACAGAAGCCTACCAATCAGTACAAGTAGCATTAATTTTTTTGTTTTTTTCGAGACAGGGTTTCTCTGTGTAGCCCTGGATATCCTGGAACTCACTCTGTAGACCAGGCTGGCCTCGAACTCAGAAATCCGCCTGCCTCTGCCTCCCAAGTGCTGGGACTAAAGGCATGCGCCACCACCGCCCGGCTAATTTTTAAATCTTATGCAAATAAGACATCCCATAGAAAACTAGAGACTTATAATCTTCCTTCCTCTTCTCAAGTAAGTGTGACAATTCTGTTCCCATGACTCTCAAGTATGTTTTTCTTTTAACTGATACATGAAAACAGGGCATGCTGGCTCAGGCCTGTGATCCTCCCACTCAAAAGGCTGAAGCAGGAAGATCACCAAGAATTCAAAGCTAACTTGGGCTACAGAGTGAGTTGAAGAAAAGCTTGGCTATAGGGTAAGGTCCTGTCTCAAAACACAAAAGTAAAGCAAACATCTATGATTCATTTCTGGTATAAACATTCAAACTCCTTTCCTTTTTATACGTTTGAGATATATACAAAGTCATTCTCTATCATTACCTTCCCATGCAATTCCACAACCAGACCACCTTACTTCAAACTGAAACTACAGCCACTGATCAATCATCTCCAACCCTCTATCCTTCCTTTTCTCCCAGTCTGGTAACCAACATCTGACTCGCTACTACTACCGAACTCATGTATTTTAGAGTTCATAATGGAATCCTGTGCTACTGTTTACCTGTGGCAGGCTTAGTTCATTTAACATAATGATCTCTACTTCTACCATGCTGTCACAACGACAGGACTTTGCTTTTTTATAGCTGAATAGTATTCCATGGGAGTATGTACTACATTTCCTTAATCTATTCACCAGCTTGTGGGTCAGATGTAGCTCTGAGATAGGGCTTACCTAGCATGTGTAAGGCCTCAGCTTTAATCCCTAGCACCAGAGATGACCATTTAACTTAATTTCCTGTCTTGGCTATGTGAACAGTGCTACAATAAATAACAAAATGCACATGTGCAGATACCTCTTCACATTCTGCTTTTCTTTGGCTATCTGCTCACAAGTGGTGTATTAGGTTCTATGGTAATCCTACTGCTTAATTTTTTAAGGAACACACATAGCATTTTCCTCCATACAGCTATCCCAATTTACATTCCCACCCACAGTGCTACCTTGAAGGTTACAGACTAGAGCTTTGAGTAGGTTGAGCCTAGATAGTAGAAGCAGGTCAGCAGGCTTGTTATTAACTCAGAATGTTTGGAGCCATGACTTAATCTTCCAACATTGAGACAGGATCTTTCATTACAGAGTTCATGTTGGAGAACCATGAATTCAAGTTATAAAACAAAACAAAAAACTCATACATACAAACTCTTATCATGTATTAAGAAAAGTTTATAGCTCTGTGTTGTGATCCATAGTTATCCTGAGGTACATGCAGCTCACAGAACATAGGTTGGCATACCTGGGAAATACTTGGGGGATGGAGAGATGGCTCAGTAGTTAAAAAAACTTGTTCTTGCAAAGGACCCAGATTTGCTCTCAGGGACTGCATGTACATGGAACACAAACATGCAGGCAAAACACTCATACACATAAAGGAAAATATTTTTTATAAAAAAAGACTTGTAAAATCTGAAACAAATTACCAAAGGAAAACAGGAGGAAAGCTTCAGGTCACTGGAAGAAAAGAATTCCTTGGATAAGATCCCCTAAGTACAGGAAATAAAACCAAAACTAAACAGACAGATTATACCAAACTCAAAATTTTCTTCACAGTAAAGGAACTAAAATAATCATCAGAATGAAGAGACAATCTATAAAATAGAAGACTATATTTGCAAATTATACCTCCAACAAAAAGTTAACATCTGGACTATATAATAGACTCTAAAATCCTAATAGTAAAAAAAAAAAGAAAGAAAGAAAAAAAATCCAATTTAAAAATAGGCAATATGGCTGTGTGTGGTGGCAGAGGCCTTAATCCCAGCACTGAGGAGGCAGAGATTTTAAAAAAGGGAATGTAAGTTCAAGACCAGCCTGGCCTATACAGTGAGATCTAGGCCAGTCAGGACTACACAGTGAGATGCCTGTCTCAAAAGAAAAAGGAAACAAAAACAACTCCCAGTGATGAAAGAGGAAAAAGTCTGAGTGTTAAGGAGAATACATACTTGTTCATCTGGTAAAATAGACTTGATCATGAGTCAGGCACATGAAAAAGGGAACAAAACTCAGTATTACCACATCATATTATATACTAACAAAATATCACAATACTAAAAAAAGAAAGCTTACAGATTAAAAAAAAAATAGTTTAAACACAAAAGAAGGGTGAAAGGGTCCAGCTTAAGACCCATGCCACAAAATGGAGCCCACTCCAACATTGCCTGGAGGGCCAGGATCCAGAGGCTGGATAGACCAGAGACCCAGGATAGAACTAAACATGACCAGCCCCCCCAAAAGTCAATGAATCAATCCCTAATGATAGTCTGCTATATTTGTAGACAGGAGCCTAGCATAACTATCATCAGAGAAGCTTCATCCAGCAACTGATGGAAACAGATACAGAGACCCACAGACAAACATTAGGCAAAAGCTGGGGAATCCTGCAGGAGAGGAAGGATTTAGGAGCCGGGGGTGGGGGGTGGTCAAGGACACCACAACAAAACCCAAAGAATGAACTAACCTGGGCTCACAGGGGCTCACGGAGACTGAACTGACAATCAGGGAGCCTGCATGGGTCAGACCTAGGCCTTCTGCATATATGTTACTGTTCTGTACCTTGGTCTTCTTGTGGGACTCACAGTGGGAGAAGGAGTGTCTTTGACTCTTTTGCCTGCTTTTGGGACCCTTTTCCTCCTACTGCGTTGCTTCATTCAGCCTTAATATGAGGGGAGGTGCCTAGTCTTACTGCAACTTGATGTACCACATTTGGCTGATCTCCATGGAGGACTGCCTGAGTGAATCCCAGATGGAAGGTGGGGAGAGGGACTGAGAGGGGAGGAGGGAGCAGAAACTGCAGCCAGTATGTAATACATAAGAAAATAATTTTTTAAAAAATTTATTATTTTTTTGAGTATAAGGATAAAGAAAAATTATTATTCATTTTATTTGTTCCATATTATGAGCCCTGTCATGTGTATGCTAAGCAAGCATACTACTTCTGAGTTACACTGTCAGCCCTTTGAAACTGTTTTGAAATGATATTCCATCATGATAATTAAAACTGCTAACATAAAATATTTTTATGTAAATTTTTTAAATATATGAAATCTTTTAAAAATGTATTTGTTTATTTTATGTATATAAATGCTCTATCTGAATGTATACTGCGTGCCAGAAGAGGACATCAATTCTATTACAGATGGTTGTGAGCCATCATGTGATTGCTGAGAATCAAACTCAGGACCTCTGGAAGAGCAAGCAGCCAGTGCTCTTAAGTACTGAGCCATCTTTCTAGCCCTAATATTTAAAAAGAGTGAAAGAATAAAAAATTCTGCCTAGATATGTTTAATTTATCAGAATGAGATACATATTGACAATGGAAAACTTTCTTCAAAAGAAACAGGTCAAAATTCAGACTTGGTGGCACAGGCCTTAATTCCAACTACTAAAGGAGGCTGACAACGAAGGACTCCAAGTTCAAAATCATCCTGACCCTGACTCAAAATAAGAAAATAAGGACTAGAGATAGAGCTCACTGAGAAAGCACTTATCTGGCACGTGCACGTGGTTTGTTCTTAAAAAAAAAAAAACTCAACTTACCCGCTGGCAATGTCACTGCAAAATAAAACAAGCCTAAGAAGGTGGCCAGACTTACAGCAAGTGAAGTGTGAATTTACTCAGCTGCTCTCAAGCCAGGCACTCAGCACCATCTTGGATGCTCCCTTAGGGAAGGAAGATGACCAGCAACAGAGTAGGACAAAAGTTCAAGTCTTGAGGAGAGGAGATTTCAGAAAACTCAAAGAATAAGTCAATTCACAGTCCTTAGATTAGGATAATTAAAAACAAAACTAGTGGCCCCTAAATACAGAAACAGCTTAAAAAGGCTCTATGAAAAGTCACACGAACATTTAGGTGAGCACAACCAATCATACAAGCCTGGGAGAGGAAAACAAAGGGTCAATTCCAGGGACAAAGGGAAATTGTCGAAGTAACAGAAAATGCTGATGTAGAACTGTTAGGAAGCAGAACCCTAGAAAGAGAAAAGAGAGACAAAGCCCATAGCCAGAGAGACTAGAAGCAAACACACAACCACAGGAACAATGACAGAGTGTATGTGGAACGCCGCAGTAGCCTGTCATGACAAGAACCATGTTTCCAGAACAACACGAACAGGCCTGTCAAAAGAGCTGACTGTGCTAGGCAGTGGAAGTGCATGCCTTTAATCCCAGCACTCAGGAGGGAGAGGCAGGGGGGGGATCTCTGTTCCAGGCAGCCAGAACTACACAAAGAACCCTATCGTGAATAAAACCAAACACAAACAAACAAAAGTGCTGACAGTTTGCTGGGAGTAGTGGCACAAGTCTTTAATCCCAGCACTCAGGAGGGAGAGGCAGGTGGATCTCCGTGAGTTCTAGGCCAGCCTGGTCTACATAGTGAGTGGACAGCCAGAGCTATACAGTGAGACCCTGTCTGAAAAAACCAACCAAACAATAACAACAACCAAGTGCTAATAGATTTCTTTTTTCATTAATTGCTTTACTGCAAGAGAGAAAAGGCAGAACTGCTGATCTGCTTTGCTCTTCCACTAATAGCAGAACCCCAAAAACAAAAAAAAAAAAAAAGTGCTGACAGTTTGCTGGGAGTAATGGCACAAGCCTTTAATCCAGAACCAAAACACAAATGAAAAACAACATAAGAATCATTTCCATAGATTCAGATCTTCTGGTCCAGAGTTATATTACATCCCAACATGCTGACTTCAGAATTAGGCAATAATCTCTACACAGGAGCAGGAAAAGAGAAGTACCTTGAGGCCTTGAGAAGGATTAACCCCACACTGATGTAGAGAAGAGGAGGAAATTCAAACTACAGATTCCAAAGCTCTTCGTCAGTCTGAAATTTAGTAGACAGCAGCTATGATCCCTTAAGACACCAAATCTTTCCTACAGGAAACAGCATGAGTTAGTAAGAAAAAAGCCACACTAGACTCATGCTCTGGGATTTGTTTTTGACGAGATTACTAAATCAACACAATTCAAAGAATGCTGTGGATGATATTCCATCAGAGTCAATGTGTACCAGGAAGTCAATGCAGCTGTTTCTCTGCAGATGGAAATACACCATACAACCCAGCTGACAACTGGATCAAGTAAAAGAAACTACACAGACTTAAAGTGGAGAAGATACAGTGAAGAAAATAAAGAGAGGCCGGGCGGTGGTGGCGCACGCCTTTAATCCCAGCACTTGGGAGGCAGAGGCAGGCGGATTTCTGAGTTCGAGGCCAGCCTGGTCTACCGAGCGAGTTCCAGGACAGCCCGGACTACACAGAGAAACCCTGTCTCGAAAAAACCAAAAACCAAAAAAAAAAAAAAAAAAAAAGAAAAAAAAAGAAAATAAAGAGAGAAAAGGCAAAGAGCCAGGTATGATGGTATAACCCAGCAACCCTAGCACAGCACTCAGCAGGTAGGATGAGAGTCACAAGTTCAGGGAATTTCTGGCTTAAGACAGGTCTACTGCAGTGGCTGATGAGAGTGAGAGTGGAGAGTGAGAGTGAGAGTGAGAGTGAGAGTGAGAGAGTGAGAGAGTGAGAGAGAGAGAGAGAGAGAGAGAGAGAGAGAGAGAGAGAGAAGAGACGAGACAAGGACCAGCAAGCCTGTCTACACAGCACCTAAGGAAGGACATGTAGAAACCAGAGAGAGATGGGGGACCAGAAAGACATGTCAAACAAAAGAAAGTTGGTCAGGAGCAAATGAGGTGGCTCACACTAGTAACCCAGTACTTACAAGACAGGCAAGAGGACTACCTAAGCTCTAGGCCACCCGGGCTATACTAATACCTTGTCTCAGAAGAAAGAAAGAAGGGCAATGGGGCTGCAGTTCTTTTTCTTCCTTCTTCCTTCTCTTCCTTCTTTCCTTCCTTCCTTCCTTTTTTTTAAGATTTATTTTATTATGTATGCCCACAGGCCAGAAGAGGGCACCAGATCTCATTATAGATGGTTATGAGCCACCATGTGGTTGCTGGGAATTGAACTCAGTACCTCTGGAAGAACAGCCAGTGCTCTTAATCCCTGAGCCATCCCCTCCAGCTCCTGAAGCTGTATTTCTGTCTCCTGAAAGATCACTGTATGAATGAGCAAAGTACTTAACAGTGTTTTTCCTAGGAGTCACACAGCAACCACTAGACAAAAATTCCTAGAGAGCAATGCTCCACACAGGCAGGTATCCTAAGACAAAGTTGCCTACCCCAAAATGATTCTCATACCATCCCTGGATGCCAAAGGGCCAAAGGGAAGAAAGTTGGTCTAAATAACCTAGAATGTACCTTCCAACCATAAAAGCTCTGATCCTAAAGACATGAGGACCAAAGCAATTTAGTAATCTACTATTTAGACATCTGAAAGTAGCAAATTCCTTTTGATGTATTAACAGATGTAGCCTGTGTCGTGTTCCTGAATGCTAGCAAAATAAAAACACAGGCTTCCAGTCAGTCTAGACTTCAAGTCCAGCCCTGCTAGACCTGGCTATGGAACCTCAGGCAAGTTTCTCACTCACTCAGCACTTTGATTTTCTCATCAGTAAAATCCCTCAGGGGATTGCTAAAGGACAAATTAGTCGCATAGCAGAGCAACTGTAACTCAGTAAGCATTTAACAAGTGTTATTATTGTTGATATTAATAAGGAAAAAAATCAGTTGACATCTGGTATAGCTGTGGATATGAAGATACTTATTTCAATTCCCTTCTCTAAGAGGCTGGTCTGCTCAGGTGACTACTTAGAAAAATGCCAGATAACTAACATCTACTGGGTATCTACTATGTGCCAAGCACAAATCTAAAAGCTGCAACATTTTGTCAGACTCCTGACAATTCTGTCTAATTTTGTCCAAGTTTACAGAGCTACAAAAAGAATTTGGGCTTCAGAACTTTTGCTCAAAACCACTGGTTCCCAATCCTATCCAATCCTGACTCCACATTAAATTACCCAGGAGATACAAAAGAATAGTTACCTCTAAGGCTTATCCAACCGCACCCAGCCACGAATCTCCCTTAAGTTCATCTGGGTGAGTAACAGTGTTCCCTGGGTTCAGGAACAACGGTGAGGCCATCTTGCCTAAGGCTTGTTTTCAGGTTGCACTATAAAATGAGCAATATTCCCTAACTGATGTCCAGGCAACTTGCTGCCTTTTAAATGAAATTGAAATATCTGCATAGCTGAGTATGGTGGCACGTACCAATAAACTCAGAACTTGGGAGTCAGAGGCTGGAGGAACAGAGTCCATGGCTAGCCTGGGCTACATGAGATTCTACTTAAAACAAAAACTTGGCAGAAATGTGAGATTCTGATTGCTTTTTTTTATAAGCAGGATAAATATTGTTGAGTAAAATTTAACACACACACACCCAAAATCCTACTAAGGTTGGTATTGTATTTCCATTTTGTAGACAAGAAATATGAGACTCTCAAAAGTTCAATAACTATTACTAGTGGCAAAAGAAGTGGCACTAGATTCCAAGAAAGTTTGTGACCCTAAAGGCACCAAGAGAAGAGAGTATTTTGAGTAGAAAGTTGGGGATGCTCCATGGAGGGCAAATGAGCGCAGAGAAAGGCATGGACTATGGCTGGGACTGGTGGCGTAGTAAAATATGGAGCTTTAAAGCTCGGCTGTGAGAGAAGAACTCAAGGTCTTCCTATGCCTAGATTGTACTAGCACATGACTGCACGCGCGCGCGCGCGCGCGACACACACGCACACGCACACACACACACCAACAGATCAAAGGTGTTCAAAGTAAGGCTGGTGATATGGCTTAGAGGGTAAAGGCACGTGCACCTAATTCTGACCACTGGATTCCCAAGATCCACAAAATATGAACGAACTAGCTCCCTCAAGTTATCCTCAGACCTCCACACACAGGCTGTGGTATGTACAAAGACACACAATAAAAGAATGGTTTTTTTAAAGTAAAGTTTAAGTCTTTAAAGTTAGACAAATATAGGTTAAAATCCTGATTCTTTCATTAGCTCTGAACAACTCATTAAACTTCTAAAATCTGCTTCTTCCTTTGTAAAATAATTATAAAAAATATAATCCTCAGAGGCTTGCTGTGAGAAACAAATATATGTGCTTAACCCAGTGCCATAAGAAAACACGTTCCCAGGAAACAGTAGCCATTTTCCTCCGTCCAGTGGGTTTATGAGCTTCCAGTTTCATCAACCAAGCATGACTAAAGAGACACACACAGCACCACAGAGCTTCAACATGCAGTGAGAAGACTGCCGCCTGAGCACTCCTTTATAAACACCAGTATTTATAAATACAACAGAAAGAGGCCTTTTATATTCATGCATTTAGATAAGAAGGCAAAGAGAAGGATCTAGGCTCACTCAATTGAAGGCTCTCTTTTTAAAAAATTGCTTTGCTCGTGAGTATCATGGCGCACCTCTGGAATCTTAGAATTTGGGAGGTAGAAGCAGGAAGACCATGAGTTTAAGATCATCTTCAGTTTGAAATCAGTCTGGGCTACACGAGACACTGCCTCAAGCAAGCAAACAGAAAATTAGTAATTGGGCTAGGGTTGTAGTAACTTGAGTTGATTAACATGAGTGAGTCTCAGAGTTACACCTAGCACCACAAATAAACAAAAAACCCACCACTATCAAGTGCCTTGCTGTGAGTTCTAGGGAGAATACCTTAATGAAATACGCTGCAATTGGTTTAAGCATCTTTGAGACTAACTGCTGGGAGGCTTGCAAGGACCACATTACCAATGAAAATCCCAGCTGCTCCGAAAGTGTTCCAAGTACCCTAAAAGAAAGCTTCACAGTGAGACACTGCCACTATTCTTAAAGGCAAAGAAAAGCTAACTAACATCACTATGATGAAAACAGATGATGAGGAGATTGAGGCAAGGATGTACATCTCAACTCTGACACAACCCTCTCTCACATGTTTTCTGTTCCACTGTTCTAGCTCTGACTGAAAAATATTGGACAGTATCTCACCTTTACACAAGTGATGTCAGAATCCCTTCCTCTTGGGTATTTGGATGACGATTGGACATACAGGACAAAGCCAGAAACATGAAACAACGGCAGAGAAAGTCACTCTTGAAACAGGATGAGAAAATTTCCCCCAAACACACTGTACCTTTCTTCATCATGTCTCGGTCCAAGGCTACATTTCTCTGGGCAAGATTTACTTCTGCTCTAAAGTGGAAGCGCTTGGCTCGCTGTTCTTTCTTTTCAATTGCTTCCTAGAAAGTACAAGAAGAGGCAAAGAGGTAAAGGGAGGATGAGGAAAGTTAAATCACAAACATGCGGCAACCTTCAAATAAATCAGAATAAATAAGAAACCTTGAATGTGTTTTGCAGAGAACTGGACATACACAGCATATAGTAACCCCACTGAAATAATTTCCATTCTATCATAGCCTATGACTGCATCCAGAACATTGTAAGAAGTCAAGAAGTCAGTGAATACTTGTTTATAAAGTTTTCTGATATTTCATGTATCACCAGCAATCACACCAAGAAGTTAAAACAAATAACTTAACCTTCTCAATTTTCCTAGTGCAGAAATGGAGATACAAAAACTAAGAAGGTTTGCAGGAACTATCTCCTCTAGCTCAGGGCAGATCTGATCCAGTGCTATTTCTAGGAACCCCACAACTACCATTATCACTTTACATTGTCTGTGGGCATGGTAATCACACCGATTATGCTCTTCCACATTATGTATGCCTGAATGGTCCACTCCCTAAAGGCCACGCCCCCATTTAAAAATAACACCAGAGCAAAAATAGTCTCCTCTATTCCAGCCTTATGTGCATGGAATTGCCTGCTTTCATTCGTAAGTGGCAAAGAGCATTAACACTGCTGAAAAAACATTCGGCTTTGTAAATCTCTTCCAAAAGTGAAATAAATTCAGGTCCAACTATGATTTTCTGATAGCTCTCAAGAGCCCATCAGTAACTGCATAATAACTGAAGGTCTGACTAAAACCAGCTTGTGGGTGTGAGGAAGCAGAAATGCTTCTGTTATTTCCTAATAGTTATGCTCATTTTTTTCACTGAAGTTTTCCTAGCACAAACAACAATCTACTTTCTTCAGCTTGTCTGTGTGTGCTTAATGTGTAGGTAGGAACATGTGTGTGCATTTGAGGGTGGGGGAGCAGGTCTTCCTTAGTGCTGTGATTACAGATACAAACACACTTCTGTGCATTTTGTTTTGTTTGTTTGAACATGGGTGCTAGGGGTCTGAGCTCAGTTCTTCTGCTTACACAGCAAGCACTTCACTGACTGAGCCAGTGAATCTCCTAGCCAAATCCTTTCCCGGTACCTGCTTCACACACTAGAGAACAACGTCAGCTTGAAAGCAGTCTACTTCTTAATGACACTGACAACATTTCACTTTGTACTATTTTCTCCACCAAAAGATGCTCAGCTCTTTCTTTTGGCCTTTAAGTATCTGACACAACTGAGAGGGAAAAACTATAAAAAGCCAAGTATGACATACTTCTATTCTTGTTTTTAAAGATCCAATATATAAATATATAGTATTGTTTACATTTTAAATTGGGCCTGGAGAGATGGCTTAGCAGTTAAAAGCACTAGGGGCTCTTACAGAGGACCAGGTTTCAGTTTCCAGCGCCCACATGGTATAGTTCACAATTGTCTGTAACTCCAATTCCAGAGGATCTGATGCCCGCTTCTAACCCTCATAGGCACCAGGCATGCATATAGTGCACATAATACATGGAGGCAAAATACTGATATACATAGAAAATAAAAAATGTAATTGAAATTGAAAATTCTGTTTCAAACTGAACAGCACACATTTAAATCAGGAAGGAAGAAAAGATCTGAACTGAATTAAAGCAATGTACTAACAATTTATCACATGGAAAATACAAGGCTTCACTCCAGGGATTATAATGAAGGTGGTACAATGGTAATAGCAATCACTTAGCAAAAGACAATATTGTCAGATGCTGGGAATAGTTCAGTTGGCATAGTCCTCACGCAGACAATTAGAAAACTCTACTTTTTTAAGTTAGAAACCAGTGTTTCCACAGATATACATTAAGGGCTTATTTACATGTTGGGTGCTTTTAAACATTTTTATAGAAAGTAGAAACAAAACACATTTTTTTAAAGAGTGTAAATGTCATCCAAGTAAGCATTCCCAAGGCCGGGGACATGGCATGACTGTGGTTGTGCTTGCCATGTAAGCCTGACAACCTGAATGCGGATTCCCAGAACCATGTAAAAGCCAGACACCATGGTTGTAACACATGTTTGTAAGAGTGTAGACTCTTATAGCAGAACAGGAGACGGGAGGCAGAGATGAGAGAATACCTCAAACACAAGGTAGGGGGGGAATGGAGAGAGAGTTCAGCAGTTAAAACCACTGGCCATTCTTACAGAGAGCCAGTTTGGTTCCCAGTACCCACAGGGCAGCTCACGACTATCTGAAACTCCTAAGGGACCTGAAGCCCTCCCCTAAGCTCCTCATACACTAGTTCTGAACGTGGTACATTTACATACATGCAGGCAAATCACTCATACAGAAATTTAAAAATAATATCAATAATGCTACTACAAACAAACAAAAAAAAAGAAGCCAGATGCAGTGGCATATGCCTTTGATCCTAGCACCTGAAGTGCAGAGGCAGGTGGACCTCTGTGCATTCAAGATCAGCCTGGACTACATAGTGAGTTCCAGGACAGCCAAGGCTATGCAGAGAGACCTTGCCTCAAATAAAACAAAATAAACAAACAAACAAACAAAATGAGAGGTGAGAACCAACACCTAACCAACACACGTGTGTTACAGCATGCATAACTTTCACACAAACCACATAGACCCATCACACATAGTAAGTAAATGTTAAATGAAAACAAATATTAAAATAAGCATTCCCAGTGCAAACTCTGTCTTGGAAATGGTTAAGCACAGGCAACTCAGAACAGTGATTATCTTTTCATGGATACAAGCACACACAAATGCTGCCTGAACGTCTTCAGGATATATAAGGACATCCTTGGGTAGACAGATGTAGATATTTGACATTATGAGATCTCTCTCTAGATAGATAGGTAGGTAGGCAGGCAGGTAGGTAGGTAGGTAGGTAGGTAGATAGATAGATAGATAGATAGATAGATAGATAGATGAGATATATATCAGCAACAAAAGAAAAAATGAGGTAAAATATTTACAGTTGTGTAAATGGTAAAGCCCAACCTCATGAATTTCATCTATTTATCACACTGAATAATCAGTCTGTCTCACCTTGGAAGTGACGTCGATTCCAGTGATGAAGCTGCCAGCCTTGTTCTCGTACCTTCTGCTTGTGTCCTAACAGAAGAGGAAAGATGAGAAGCTCTGACAGAAAAATCCACCATAAAACGCAGCCTGACAACCCTTCTCCATTCTAACAACCTTTGTTAGTAGGAAGTCTATCTCTGAGGCTCGACAGAGGCAAGTAACCATTCTAATAAGAAGTCTTTTCCAGACCCCAGGCAGGAGCCTATTCATTACTATTAAGTAATAAATAATAATAAAATTATTATTAAGTAATTTTGTCAACTTGGGGTATCACATAAATGAAAATCTAAAGTCTTTTGTGAAAAATGTCAAAAATGAGATACTTAACAGATAGGACAAAGTTTCCGAGAAAGGCCACTAGGTGGAGCAAATTCCTCTGCGAAAATGCTTGGAGTCCTAGATCTCTGGGAAAAATACAGCCTAATACAATGACAAAAGGAGGGGAGATGAATCGAATGAGGACTCAAGCCTCAGGTCTGCAGCCAATTCCCTGGACACCGCATTCAACCTTTAGGCTCTGCTTTCCTCTACAATATCTGTCTTTCTGACTTCTGCTCTCCTCTGTGCTTAAGATAAGCCAACTTTCTCCAACAATCTTGTTTCCATCTCATAGACTTTTTGTATTTGCTGTCCTCCCTGCTAGGAATTGTTCCCTTCCAACTGACATGGTCATTTAGGGTTAAAGTTGAATCTAACTATCTCGGGGGACTTCCCTGTGCATCCCAAAACATACCAACTGCTTCACATCCTTCCTGGTCACTGTACTTTCTATCCTATTAACAGGGTGTGTTTTCTTTGTAACACCTAAGTCACGACCACACTATAATCTATAAATGTTGTTACCAAAGATACTGTCATTTGTCACCTCTAACTACCTTAGCCTTCACTCAGAACTTCAAATGTAAAACCAAGACCTGCTATCTCGGGGGAGTTCATGTTGTGTGTGAAAATCGGGCTATCCAGGCCCCAGACCGCTTTAGCTGGCATGTGAATATCAAACCACAAGTAAAACACTTATCATACCCACTGTGGTGAAAGAAAGATTAAGTATCACTGTGTGTCAGGAGCTGGGACCACCGAGTAGCTGCAGGGAAGGTGCGCAGGGACATGAGGACCCTCATTCACAATACCAACACACGCGTGTCTGCTGTTTGACAGGTCTAGCCCTCCCAAGCGAAGAGGTCCTGTTTAAGTGACACCAACTCCGCGGGATAAGACCCAACAGGAGACGTGGATGCCAGTGGCACCTAACACTTCCTTTCAGGGCTGATCCAGGTTCTGTTCCCGCCCGCGGCTCCCTTTTATCTCCAGCCAAACACAGTTGATTCGTTCCGGGCCACGGGCCTGAACCGAGGGGCGGCGAAAGGGGTGTCCCCAACTCTCTCCGAGATCCCCCGCCTCCTCCAGCGCTCTCTGCGCCCATTTCCGGGCGCCCCGGCGTCCTTTCTCTCTGGCGCTCTCCGGGTCATGCGCGGCCCCCGCCTTTCCGCGCTCGCGCCCCTCTCCCGCGTTCCCGGACTTGCGCCAGCGCCGCGGTCCGCCGCCTCCCCGCCTCGCAAGGGACACTCGCTCGGCGACCTCCTCAGCCCCCGCCCCTCTCGCCCATACCGGGAGCAGTTCCTTTAGGGAGCGCCGCACCGGCACGATTTCCAGCTCGCCTTCTTCCACCTCCATGGGCTCCGGCTCGCCACGCTCCAAACCGGACTCCACCTCGGGTGACGGAAGCCCCAAAGCTGGCCCAGCGGGGCCTCCGCCTTCACGGACACTCGCAGGCCGCGAACGGCCGCCATAGCTGCCAGCCGGCCGCACCACAGAAAGCCCGCCCCTCACTCCCGCCGCCTAGAGCGCCGTCGCTGATTACCACAGAGGAGCTCTGCTGTCACCTAGAGCGTCGTCCGTTTCTACCAGAAAGCCCTCCTTATCTCTGGCGCCCCCTTGGTGGCCTAGGAACCTGGGGCTGGCTTGGGGCGGGATTTCGTGGGGGAGGGGGCGGGACGAAACAGGGAAGGAGGTGGGGCGTCGTCTGAGGTTCCAAAATACCTACACTTGGAGGACTATACTAATAACTGTTGAGCAGATACTGTGTGCCAAATGCTTCCAAGGCTTGAACCCTTACAACTCTATAAATAAGATTTCATTACTTTCATGTCACATAGGAGAGAACTGAGGCACGGTTCTCCAAGGTAGGTTATTTACCTGGATCTGCGCCTAGGCAATTGTGCTAGAATGAGCCAGAATGAACTATAATCTATCATCTCAGCAGTCTGAACGTTTACAAAGTTATTTCCGTAGTAAACTTTGTCTCTGTCAAGTCTTCCAGTAATTGAACCGTTTTATGTAGTCAAAAATTTAAACTAGGGCCCAGTGTAGGGTTACATGCCTATAATCCCAGCAGTCAGGAGGCAGAGGCAGGTACATCTCTGAGTTCAAGAGCATCCAGGGATCCAAGGTGAAACCCTGCCTAAATTTAACTGGAAAGGGGTGGTACACGATTGTATTCCCAGCAGGAGGGTTAGGAGCTCAAGTTATCCTCCTATTACACCAGGGGCAATTGCTAGCTCAAGGCTAGCCTAAACTACCTTAAAAGGGAAGGAGGTGACCCACCCAAAGGGCAGAACCAGAGTTTAGACCGTGTTCTCAGTTCTGGAGCGCTACCCATCAAAAGACTCACAAACACGATTTCTTGCAAATGTTTCTAGTAAGAGTCTGGCTTGTTCACACTTTCAGAAGGCACTTGTCTGTCATGAGTCCTGATTTTGTGTCTCCTCCTGTGTCATATTTAGCTAGCCCTTTCTAGACCTATCTCCCAATCTGAAACAGGAATAGGTGAGATCATATATCTGAGCCCCTAAAAATCTTTTCAGAGAAAGACATATCATTCTAAAACAGAAGAACACACGAATCAGATACACTAGGTTACCTTGGGTATGGCACATAACCTCAGTTCCTTCATCAGAACATAGAACAATGGCACACACCTCCACAGGGAGAACGTAAGGACCAAATGAGCTAATTACGTATGGCTATATGATCCAACAGAAGTGGTGTAGTACATCAAAGTTTTCTTAAAACGGGCCTGCGCCATGGGACAAACAAGATGGAATTCCTTAGAATGGTGCCATCAATTGAGTGCAGTACAAATGTAAGTACAAAATTGGGTTAAAAGAATGGAATGTTTTCTTTTCTCCTGTTCCCCTTCCTTTCCTTTTTATTTCCCTTTTTTCTTTTGCTGTATTGACAATGGAACCCAGAGACTTGAGCATGCTAACAAAACCCTTTACCAGTGAGCTTTACCCAGCCCTCTTGTTTTGAGACAGAATCTTGCTGTGTAGCACTGGCCAGCCTGCTACTCTCTTTGTAGCAGAGAATGACCTTACACTCCTAATCCTCCTACTTCTACCTCCTGAGTGATAGGATTATAGGCATGTACCACCACGCCTGGCTCCCTAGTGTGTATTTTATAGAAATGTTTGTGTTTGGGATGGCCAGCTGTGGGTGACAGTCATGAACCCCACCATTACGCTATCTCTCTAGGCCTGTGGAGTGGGAGGTGGGAGAAACAGAAGCAGTTAATTACTTAGCCACACAGGCCTCTCTCCCTCCTAAAGAGACTTGCTCCTCGAGGATTCAATTCAGAGGGATTTGAAATTGCAGTGCAAAGAGGCCTTGGGGCAGCCACAGCGGGGGAGTGGGGAGATGGTGGGGGGTGGGGTGGTTTTCAGGCAGTCAACACTAAGCTCCCAGGCTGCTACCAGACAGCCCTATACCGTTCTCTTTACTTGGTCACCCAACTCACTTCTCCTGTCTCCCTGTCCACAGTGCAGCCCGACGAGGTGAAACCACAGAGAATTTAGGAGGTGGTAAAGAATATTTTTCAAAAAATTATAGTTAGTGGGGCTGGAGAGATGGCTCACCTGGTAAAATTCCTGCAGTGCAAGGACCTGATTCTAAATTCTCAGCAGTTGTGTAAAAGCCTGGCAGAGTGAAGGGCATCTAAACCCAGAGTACCGGAAGGGCAGCGGCAGGCAGATTCCTGGACCCACTCGACAGCCTTCCTTAGCTGAATCTGGTAGTCCAGACTCACTGAGAGACCCTGTCTCAAAAACTAAAGTGAAGATAGATCAGTCGTTACAAGTCACTATGCTCTTCCAGAGGACTCAAGTGTCTAAAATAATAATAAAAAGGAGGGGCCAGAGAGATGGAGAGAGGCTGGAGGCTGGAGAGTGGTTAAGAGTACAGATGCTCTTGCAAAGGACCCAAGTTCAGTTCCCAGCATCCACATCAGGCAGCCCACACCCGCCTACACTCCATGAGATCTCACACCCTCTCCTGGCCACTGAGTGAACTGTACTTACATAATCAAGGAAGATACACAACATCCACCTCCACATGCCCACATGGACACATACATACACCATACTTACATATAAGCACACACACATACAGTCAGAGCTGAGCATGGTTGCTTACACCTGTAATTTTGGTACTCAGGAGGCTGAAGCAGGATGATCACCAGGATCTCAGGGCTATCCTGAGCTATAGAACACTACCCTTCCCCCGCCCTAAAAAAAGGTAAAAATAAATCCTTAAAGTTATATATAATTTTCAAATATAAAATAAAAACATGGGGTGTGTATCTGCCTACTTTAACTGAATTCTTACCCAGCACCCACAAAGTCCTGGCACATTCCCCAGCACAGAAATAAACTAGGCATGAAAGCACACAGCTATAATCCCAGCACTCAAAAGGTAGAAGCAGAAGAATCAGAGCAATTTCAAGGTCAGCTTGGAACACAGGAGAGCCCAGCCCTTCCCTGTGTCAAATCTTACTGTTCATTAAAACTACCCGTGGCAGAGAAAAGTTCCATTCTGTATCTTTCCAACTACAAATAGTCAGTTGTGGAGAGGAGCGGGGAGGGAGGCATGAACAGATGAACACTGGATGTCTAGGACAGTGAAGACCCAAGCTTTGACGTGTTCTCAGCTGGAGAAATGTCTGTGGCCACCAGGTACAGTTGATTACACTCATGTGGGGAGGAAGGGCGGTAGGGAGGAATGCCCTAACATTTAAGCCTGGAATTCAGTAGCACTGATACCTCAGAGGCCTAGTCCAGTCAGCCAACCACTTGCTGTACTGACCGTGTCTTCAGTAGACCCCAGCATCACCTACCTACCCCTGGCTCCCCAAAGGGGACGCTGTCTATTTACATTTGAGGAGGATAAGGCTGTTTGCGGGGGCTCTCTTGTGTGTAGTGAAGGTCACCCTGTAACCTGAGATATGTATCCCCTGGGAAATCTGGAACCCTCAGTAGCTCCCATCCCCAGTCCCCCACCCCAGCCACCATGTAGACTGAGAGGTTGAGGAAACAAGAGACCTAGAAACAGGTCTGTAGGATTCAAAGCCTATAGACATCTTCTCGTAGGCACCACCAA
This sequence comes from Mastomys natalensis, assembly GCA_021653895.1. Lineage (NCBI taxonomy): Eukaryota > Metazoa > Chordata > Mammalia > Rodentia > Muridae > Mastomys > Mastomys natalensis. The sequence continues at coordinate 355,635 of JAJTUV010000598.1, forward strand.
GACATGTTCCCTAAGACATGTTCAGCTGCCTCCCAAACCTTTAACCAGACCCTCTGTTGCTGGGGCTCAGTTCTCCAATGTGGTATGGTAGTTTCTATCTCTGAGTTCCCCACATGCCTTTGCATGTGTAGGGCTCACAATCTCCTGGGAGCTTGTGTGGAAAGGCCTGGATGTGGGGTTAGTGAGCAAGAGATGTCGATTCTAACCTGACACTTTTCTAAGGCACTTTCCTCTGGGCCTCAGTTGTCCTACCAATGTGCATACTGAAAGGACTGCATTCATGAGAAAATCACATGGAGCACCTGTGATTCTCTCCAACGTTCTCAAGACCCAACCATCCTGATTGAGAATTAATGTACTTTGACAGACAGAGGTGGGAGTATGGGGAGGGCAGTACCCTGGAAACATCTGTGGGCTAAAAGACACAATGGGGACAGAAGTGAATGGGTGGATGGGTAGAAGCTGAGCCAGTAGGGCACCCAGAGAGGACAGCAGCAGGCCTTGTACACTAGAGGAGGATTCTTGCTAGGCAGCTAGTGAGGACACAGGCTGGAGACCAGCGAGATGAGAGTTAGGGTGAAACCCAGGGGCTGTGAGGATGGGGAGGGAATGGGAACAAAACCCACTTATTGGTCTGGCATTTGACAAGCTCATCTGGCTACTGTCTTCCCTCTGGAGAAGGCCTGGTACTGCCCCTCACAGGAACATAAGGTGACCAAGAAGAAGCCAGGAACATTGATGGTCTGCATTCCTCAGGTAGAAAAACTGATCACCAACTGACAGCCTCCAGCCTGGTCATCTCGGTCTGTAGCACTCAGTAGCCTCCAGCTTCATCCAGCTATAAGACCACGGCTGGGCAAGCAGCAGCCATATAGGGCCTGCTGGGCAATAGCCCCCAGGTTTCCCCAGAAGGTACTTATTTTCTGAATTATGTAAGACAAACCAGGCTTTTGTAACAAGGACTTAATTTACTGTCACAAAAACTCTTTGAAAGTGCTGATACTATTTGTACTATACCAATGAAGAGACAGAGGTTCCTGAAATGACCCGCCAAAGTGTCAGTTATTAGGTAGGTAGCCAAACTTGTGTTCGAACTCAAGGCTGTCTGACCTCAAAGATGACATCTGATATCAACATCCTGGAGGAGCCCATGACTAGAGTGCTGAGGCTAAGAAGCCAAGGGGGAAGACCCTGGGCATGCCAGCTCCCCAACTTAGCCTTCCTGAACCCTATGGTTCTCAAGCACCCAATTTCCCCAAAGCTGCATAGGAGACAGGAGTCCTTAGCCTCATGAGCCCACCTTCCACCTCTCCTCTCCCCACCTCTCACTATCCTACCATGCTGTTCAGGTGCCTACAGTGCCTCAGAACCTTCCAGAAAATTGATCCAAGTCAACTGTGACAAGAAAGAAACATGTCTGGATGCAGAAGACATACGAAGATTTTTTTTTTTTTTAACTCAACAAAGGGCTTTTTATTGTTTTTAATTCACTTCCTAAGAAGTTAATTTTTATAAACACTCTTATGGAGTTTGTTCACTTGTGCTACATTCAAAACCAAAGCCAACCAAAGCTCTCAGCAACAGGTGACAGTGAGCATGCCTTCCTGGCTCTGCTGGGGACAATACAGCCAGCCACCCCACTCCAAGCTTCTCCCGTGTGGGTCCCATCCACGTTGCTCCCTGACACCTTGCTATTTATTGGTTGGCATTTAACTTGCCTCCCATTCACTCTATAAAAGTATTCTTAGAGACAGGATTAGATGATTTGTTTTCAAGCCCTGGGTTACACTGGCTGCCTTAGTACAGAGGAGTAGGGTTGAAATGGGAGCCCTTTGACAATGGGCTACCTGCTGCTCCTAGGCATAAGTTGACGTAGAAACTATATTACAGATGCATGTGCCAGTATGAGACATGCAAGTGTGCTGTATACAGCAGATGGGCACGCACACACATGTGCACATGAAGGAGCAATGTACACCCATGGGCACAGAGATACAGTGGGAACCAGCACTCCCACCCAGCCTCTCTCTTTCTAGTCTAGCCCTCCTGCATTCTAAAACCAAGTGGGCAGCCAGGATCTCTTATGGGAGGCTTTCAGAGAGGGCTACCTGAGTCCTGCTCATCTCCCTTTGGGGACCAATCCCTATGAGCGTTATCAGTAAACATTAAGATAGCCAGGCGACCACAGAATCCAGAGAGCTGACGTCTGTTCTGGAAGGGCAGTGTCCACGCGTGTCCCAACTGTGCAGCTCTGACCTGTGTGGGCTGACTGTCTGATGTCCTGTACTGGAGCAACTGGCAGAAGGGCCATCTGCCTGACAGGGAGTGCATCTTGTATGGTCGCTTGTCTAGCTGGGCCTCCCACCTGGACAGTTTATCCTTCATCATAGGCATGTGGTGAGTAAGCCAGCATCGGCTCAGAGCTAGATCCCAGTTACTTCCACATTTGCAGGGCCACAGTTCTGAGAGACGGTGGCCCTTCTTGTCACTCCTGGTGTTCTGTAACCTTCATTCTGGAGATCCATAAGAGAGGAAGGGAGGTTGGCAGGCAAAGTGCACTGTTCCAGGCTCAGGCCTATGCTCTGAGCTGGATTCACTTCAGCCCTTTCTCCGGCGAGTGCTAAGTGTAAAACACAGTCCATGAATTTCAGGTCCACGTGACTGCCAAACAGTGTCCCACGAACTACCCGAAGCCCGAGGAAGACGCTCTCCACAACAGCTGCTCCCACCCAAGCCCTCAGGTAAAAGACAATGAAAGAAGAATCTGGATCCTCCAAGATCAGTCTGCTCGCAGGAATGTGTCATTAGCTAGAGATCTGAGTACAGCAGCACTCAGCACCTTCCACACAGAGGTGAGGCAATCGCCCCTGCTCGTGTGCAGCAGCTGGGCAGGCCACTGATCCCTCCCGGAGTTCTCTGAGATTCAGCCCACCAGGTCTCCACCTGCCATTTTGGTCTCTTACCTTCTGCCCTGGGCCTTACCAGCCAGTCAGATAGGGTTTCTAATTTTCCCCGCAAGATGGATCAGAATAGAAAGAACCAACCAGGACCCCCGAGCCCCAAATGACACACATTCCAATCCTGTCCCTGGATGTGCCTGTGCGCAGGTCATGCAGCACAATGGGTGAGGGGGGCCAGGAGAGGGGCCGCAGTCTCCAGCCCCCTGCCTGCAGGGGCGACTATTGCATGAGGGCGGTGGGCCTCTGGAGGTGCGGAATGAGCATGCTGCCGATGGCCCTGGGCACATGCAGGGACTCAGGATGCAGCCTCATCTTCCTGGACTCCGGGAAGCTCTGGGCTTTTGCCCCCTTCTCCACATCCTTCTTTCCTGTTAGGAAACACCAGGGGCAGAGGGATCCCAGGAGTCAGAATGTGTCTGCAGGGGATTCTCACATACATTCACATATGGTTGACTCTCCCATAGCCTTTCACATCCCCACTCTACACTAGCCTCCCTAGGATCTGCCCCATCATGGCAGTCCTTCTTGCTACTTCCCCTGGCCCCACCCTCAACTCACAACCCTTCTGTGGCTACCCACTGCTCTGGGATGGAATCTAAACCTCTCAGGAGTCTCTCACCATCTCACCCAGATGACTTTCTAGTATTCCAGAAGTACTGGCCAGGTCAAAGGTCTTTCATGTTGACCTTGACTGGCCCCCAGTGGGTTACAGGCTTTCATTCTGTGTTTTCTTTCATTCTGTGTGCCCTGTGTTTTCTCACAGGGCAGAGTTACCATCAGTCTTGGAATTCCACTATTCAACAGATCCCTGAATCTGATCACCCATCCTCACTCCCAACCTTTGTTTTAAAAATATCCAATCAAAGGATCAATTTCACTGAACTCGATTAACAATATCATAAAATGTAAAAAATGGAGTCTATCAAGGACCCCAAGGCCCTCGATGAGGTTAAACTGTACTTGTTTTTGATGTTCAGTTCTAGGGAACAAACTGTAACTGTTCTTAACAATTGGCTGCTTCATTGTACCACCAGGGGGCACCAGGACAACAAGCACTGAGCTGGAGCGGTCCCATTTACTGTACAATTGTGATGTCAGACTCTTGTCTGTACATAATCCTCAACAAACTCCTTTCACTCTCAGCTCTGTCTTAGTTTGTTTGTCAAATTCTATATGATCCCCTCCACCAGGAGCAACTCCAGCATCATGGCCCTGATACTAATTACCTCAAAGAGGAATCAGGATATACATAGATATCTCCCAGGTCTACCTCACTGTGTGGCCACTCCTTGTAAGGGCAGGCCTGCACAACATCCATGCTCACCTCCTTGGGAAAGTGCCTTTACCATGGGGCAAGCCAAATGTACAGCCCTTCTCCCTGAGCTCCTTCACAACCAGAGAGGTACCCAACTGCGCTAGAACCATGATATTCTGGTTCACAATGCCTCACAGTTCTCTCAGAAGGTCTGTACACAAACTCTAACTGGAAGGTAAATTTTACCGCAGCAGAAAAGGTGGAAGCCAGAATCAATGTTCAGAGAACTGTTTTTCTGATCTCTCCCAAAGTGGTGAACCCATACACATGGTCCAAAGTGACCCCTTAGCAAACAAGGGTTCCTCTCCTCTAGCCTTGTCAGCTAGCTCCACATGCACTCTCTCAATGAACCAAGTGCTGACTATGGATAACATGAGCCACTCAGGAGGGCATCAAATGCCCAGCCTGGGGCTAGGGAAAGTGGTCAGAAGTGGCACATTGCTCCATGGACACCAGCCTTCAATAAAGAGCAGTCCCGAATCTGCCTGTAGATCTTGACTGCCAAGGGCTGAAGGAAGCACAGATTAGATGCCAAAGAGTTGGGCTGGACCCCGTCGGAGAGCATGACCACAGCGGGCTTCCAGAAAGTAGTCTATCCCATTGAGGGCTGAGTTAAGTCTTCATCTCTTACAGTGTGTGCATATAGGGCATTAGGCCTAGACAAATGGGGCCCTGCTCTGAAACATGGATATGTCCCTAAGCTCTAGGGACAGCTCCACACTAATACAAGTTGGGGACATGTCTCAGTGCCACACCTCAGCCCAGGCCCAGGGAGCAGCCCACAGGCCTCAGCCCACTGTACTTACACCAGTAAGTTTCCTGGCGCAGACATGGATCTTTCTTCCCTGCGTGCTTGGGGCTCAAATGGGTTTCCAAAGGAACGCTTTCTCAGCATAGACTTGACCAGGATCTGGGGAGGATAAGTCAATATGGGGACTAGGCCTGGCCAGCCAGTCCCAGCCTAGGCAAACAGGAAAGGTTCATGGGGTAGGTGTGGTCTAACTGACAGGTGGGAGCCTTGAGCCAAGTCTCCAGGCCTTTCACTGTCATGCCTAGACACCAGTGTGGTGCCTCAGGAAGAGCAGGAGTTCACAGAATGTAGGCAAGGAAGGAACTACTTCTTCCTGCCACGCCCCTCCCCAAACCTCAGGTCTCTCCATCAGGCTGAATAAGGTGACCTTATTCCAAAGACTCCAATGGAGCAGGGGCTTCCATGGCCCCTGTACTGTGGCTGACTGACCTGATGCCCTTCATGTTGATGCCTTTGATGTTCCTTCAAAGGCCAAAAGCAGAGCAATCCCAAGCAGTAGCCACACCCTTCTAAGATGAGAGTCCCATCCCCCACCCTCTTACCACAGTGGTCCAGCTGGGGATGAGCTTGACTGAGTTCTTCACCTCTTCCTCAGTCACCTCCACCACACTGCAGTGTTCCTCCTCTGAAGGGAGGGGTTCTTCTCCATGTTTAGTCACCCAAGGGTGTAACTGTAGAGCCCAGAAGATAGAGAAGGGTCAGGGTCATCAACAAGGGTCATAACCCAGGGAAGGGTCAAACAGACATCAACCAGCTAAGGTCCTCAAGCATCCCTAGCATTGAGCTTGAAGGCGTCCTCAACCCAAAAATGCCAAACCCAAACCCAACACACATGTCCCAGGGTAGGTCTGTCCAGAAGGGGTCACAGACCTTGGCCCTGGACAAGGCCTCTTGTCTCCCACCTTGATATCTGACACCCCAATTCTTGTTTCAGGGTTCTTGTCTAGCATCTTCAGGATCAGGTCTTTGAGTTCCTCACTGACCTCTGGCCTAGGCAGAGAAAAGGAAAGGGACCAGGATGCCACCATGAGCGAGGGTCCTTTTCTCCCTTCCTCAAGACCAAGAATAATCCCAACCACATTCCTCAGATGGAAGGACAGGAGGCCATCCATCTGCTCGGGCCCCTCCCAGAGATCAGTTTCCCCTTTCTAACTCTGAGGGCTGAGACGGGACCCTCACAGGGCAAATGCTCTACTAAAGTCCAGATACCCTCCCCAGGAGGCTGGGGAGCCTCCATGATCCCCTCCATGGACAACTTACTCCTCAGGGAACACCACGGCCTCATTCTTGATCTTCCTGTGCAGGGCCAGGATGTACTCATCAATGAATGGGCACTGTGGGAAGAAGAGACAGACAGGATGTAGGCCTTGATCCACACTGTAGGGGGCCAGTGGTGGGAGGCAGTTTATGCCCCAACTCCATCCTGGCAGATGGGAAAGGCCTCATCTAATGTTCAGGGCACACAGCAAGGGCTCAGCAAATGTAACTGAGCAGATGAGTCACTGGAGAACTATGCTGGCTGTACCTGCCACCAGCAATAAAACTGCCTGCAGCAAAGCCTTGCTCTCCCAGGGCCTGGTGTTTGGGGACATGTTCACTGAGATACCACCTGCCTTCTTAACTGTGGTCACCAAGCCAAAGCACCTGTGGGCAGGGATCTTCATCATGTCAAGGTTAGGGGTCAGCAAGACCCAACGATGTGAAGAAATGATTGCATGGATGAAAGAATGAATGGCATCAAGAAAGGACAGGGCTCACCCTGGAGAAAAGGCAATGCCACTGTCACCTCCTCTTGGATACTTCCTGTCCCAGGACAACAAATCAATCCCTCCTAGAGGGGAGAAAGAGAAACAAAAGGTCTCTCTTTCCTCAGGCTTCTTGGCCCAGGTAGGGCTTCTCAAAAGCTGTTTTGTCTAGGGACACAAAAAAAGTTCCTGCATCTGTCACCCACTCCTGGCTCCTTGGATCCAGACATAGAGTTTCGCAGGCCCCTCAGGACTCACCTTCCCATAGACAAAGCAATACAGCGTGACCCCAGTGGCCCATACATCCAAGGCCTAGAAAGAAACAAGCCCACATCAGTAAATATGACAACCCCCAGCCCCACATCACCTCACCCATCTTTTTCAGGCTCTGGAGGAGCCTTGCAGGGACACTCCTTCCCCAGGCAGGCACCAATCAGCAAACACTCCCCGAGGCTGGATCTGTGCTGGGCCCTGCGCTAAGCGCAGGGAGATGCCAAGGATGACCGGAACAGAGCTGTAACATTCCTGGGATTGTGGACTTTCTAGGGACAGGCCCAGAACAGACAGTTTCTAACTCATCAGGTTCCAAGCCTCATTCCATCCATGGGGTCATTTGCTGCCTCCATGACACAGATGTACTTCCAAAATAGCAGTATGTATTGAACTCTTGCTCAATAAGTAGCTCTAGGTTCAAAAGAGCCTCACTACAGTTACTTTGCAACTGCTTCCAATGCCAGAGGCAACCCCTGCCCCTCCTTATCCCCATGCCCTCAGACAATTCCTCTCAGGCCCAGGTAGGGCTCTCCATAGGATCCTCATGTGTGCAACACCTGACATAGACAGTCATCATCATTATCACCACCTATCCATCCATCCATCCCATCCATCCATTCATCCTTCCAGGGAACACAAGACAAGTGTAAACTGGTGTGTCCTGAGACATCAGTCTGCTTTCAAATCATTAAGGTCAGAATGACCAAGAGAGGCCAGGAAGCTGGAGGGTGGGGGAACACAGGATAACGTGTTTGTAAACCAACCCGTGGGATGTAGCTACTGGAGAATCACTAGTTCAGGGACATTCTTAGCTACACAGCAAGCTCTAGAGCAGCATGAGATATGTGACATCCTGTCCCCACCCCTTACCCCAGACAAAAGGTGGAGAGAGAAACACCTCCAGTTCAGAGAACGCTAAGGAAATATGACAAGTGACCCTGATGGATCTCCAGGAGTAAAAAAGAAAGAAAAGAAAGGGAGATTAGGCAAGCTGAGGACAATTCACATGTATGCAACATATTATACAACAGTCTCATCAGTGATGAGTTCCCGGCCTTGGTCACTGTACTCAGATTATGTAAGAGAATGTCCTCGTTCTTTGGAAAGCCACTAAAGTACACAGTGATAAACAGACACATTGTCTCAAAATAAACTTCTGAATGATTCAGAAAAATGTAATAGAAATATTCAGAGACATAAAGACAACGCAAAAGCTCATCTAGCAGGATGGAGCAGGGTGAAAGGCTGGAGAGATAGCTCAGTGGCTAAGAGCACTGGCTGCTCTTCCAGAGAATGTGGGTCTGGTTCCCAGCACCACATGGTGGCTTGCAGCACTCTGTAACTTCAATTCCAGGGGATTCAGCACTTTTTCTCGCCAGGCACACAGCCGATACACTGACACACATGCAAGCCAAATACCCACAGCATAAAATAAAATACTGATTTTTCAAAGTTATACAGGGTTCCTTTATATATACTATTCTTTTATAACTTTTCAGTAAATTTAGAATTATAGAAAAATAAAAAAATCCCTTTTGAATTTTGTTTGTGGCATCAGGGAACGAACCCCAGCACACATGTGCCAATCAAATGCTCTACCACTGAGCTATGTGCCCAGCCTCAAATAAAAGAGTTGAAAAACTAATTTAAGCCCTTGGCCTCTGCTTGAACTCCAAGGCCCACACTGCCCAGCTACCTCTTCCCCTTCCCTGTATGGCAGCATGCAGTGGCGCTGCAGAAAGCGCCAGGCAGTGAGGGAGGGCATCCACACTGCTGCAGTGCCCTCAGGAAACCTGCCTGTCACTGTCGCAAAGTGGAAGCATGCAACCCTGCAAACCAGGCACCGCTATGATGATGACACTGGAAAACCATGAGACCAAGGAACAATCTCTCTCTCTCTCTCTTTCTCTCTCTCTCTCTCTCTCTCTCTCTCTCTCTCCCTTGTTTTCTTACTCTAGTTCTCTCTCTTGCTCCCTCTCTTGCTCTCTCACTCTCCCTTGCTCTCTCACTCTTGCTCACTCTCTCACTTTCTCTCATTCTCTTGCTCTCTCTCGCCCTCTCTCTCTCTCACTCTCACTTTCTCGCTCTCTTTCACTCTCTTGCTCTCTCTCACACGTTCTCACACTCTCTTTCTCTCTCACTTGCTCTCTCTTGCTCTCTCTCTTGCTCTCTCTCTCACTCTCACTCTCTCGCCCTCTCACTCTCTCTTGCTCTCTCACTCACTCTCACTTTCTCACTCTCATTCCTCTCTTGCTGTCTCTCTCACTTTCTCAGTCTCTCGCTCTCTTTCTCCTATGTGTTGTAAGGAAGCTCACAGTTTGGTGTTGGGCTGCATTCATAACCACCTCTGGCCACATAAGAGTCTAAGCCCCAACCAGCCTTATGCCTCTCAATCCTCTTGCACATTCCTAGATTCTGCCTCCAGCTCAGATTCTCCTGGGTCAGTCTAGACCCTGCCATGTCCAGGACCTGAGGAAACCTCCACACTCCCCTGACCATGGCTCTCAGCCCTCATCACCACACGGAAGGATAGGAATGGGACTGTCTTGGTTCTGCCTGTACCACAGCCCAGCACAGAGTCCCACACAGAACAAGCAGCAGTAAGAGATACAAGTGAGATTGTAACCATTTGCTAGAAATCAGAGGAGCTCTACATGGGGTTGGGCTCCAGGGAAAAGGCAGGCATACCACTATTAGATGCAAGAAGCCTGGAGTCCTCAGCTTGCAAAGTCATCCCACCCCCACCCCGCTGCAAGCTGTTCTACCCTCCACCCAAATCCCAACCTAGCCCATGCCCTGGGAATCACCTTCCCACTGAAGCTCTGGCCGGAATCAGAAATGGCCTCTGGGGCCATGAATGCCGGGGTCCCTGCCGTACTAGACAGCTGAGCATCATTCCCCTCAAACTGGTTGCTGACACCAAAGTCGGCGATCTTCACATGCCCATCGTCCCCAAGGAGTAGATTGGATGGCTTGATGTCCCTGTGGACAATCTTCTGGCAGTGCACTGCAGAGAGAAGCCGGTGATATACAAGCCTGGGGGATCGCTGCCCAGGACCGTCTCCTGCCTTGGCCCAGCCTAAGAAGCAAGCTGTTACACCCCAGCCCATGTCTGCTCGTGTTATGAAAGAACCTTAGAAGATGGCATTGGGGCCACCTGCTCTATAATGCAATTGAAGACACTGAGGGGAATCTTGGAAGTCTTTGGACATTTCCTGCTGAGGAGGGAAGTCACAGGAGAATACAGAGGAGAATTTCTCCATAAGCCCTTTCCAAGTCAGCGACGTCTGCAGGCCCAAACAGCATCAAAGCCTTCATCCTTGCTTCCAGGGCTGATGCTTGGCTTGTGGGGGGCTGTATTGTCCTACAGACACACAGTACTGCCTCAGCCTAGGGATCTGAATAATAGGGTTTCAGAGAAGAAGGCACCAGGCCTTAGTCGGCACCACTAGGATGGTTGGGGTAAAGGTCAGACATCTCCAGCAGAATGAAGTCAGAGTCAGTAACAGTGCAGAACACTGGGAGCCTGCTTTGTCTCCAGGTCTCCCCTTGCCAGAAAGGGACACTAATCTGACAGCCCCATCAGAGCAAGGAGGCCCAAATGATGCACATTTGACCATGGAATATGGTCTTTAATTCTTTTCTCAACTCTAGGCTTGCCCCTGAACTCAGGCCCTGTACACATGAAGATGTCCAACAGATAACAGTATCAATATGCATCTGGGTATCGGAACTTGACACCTGCCTACAAGCCCCACCAGCAAAAGAGAAAACTCCTATTCTGCCAGGTAGACTGGTACATGCCTGTAATCTCAGTTGAGTCAGGAAGACTGCAAATTCTAGACCATCCTGGGCTATATAGCAATACCCTTTCTCAAACACGAAAAGGAAAAAAGAAACTCCACATTTTCCCCTACTGTTCTCTGACCCTAAAGAGCCGTTTCAAAAAATTCTCAAAACCACCTCAGCTCCTCCTCTTCTCGATCTCAGAGCAAGCAGTCAATGGAACCTAAGGCGAAAAGAGCCCAAGCTGGGTATAGTGATACACACTGTCTGTCATCCACCATAATATTAGAAACTTAAAAGACTGTAGGAGATGAGGAGATTGGGGCCAGTCTGGGCTACATAGTGATGCCTGAATTTAAAAGAAAAAACATATGCCTGTGCATAAGTGTGTGCCTGAGTGCATGCATGTGTGTGTGTATGTGTGTGTGTGTATGTGTGTGTGTGTTGTGTGTGTGTGTATGTGTGTGTGTATGAGTGCATGCATGTGTGTGTAGTGTGTGTGTATGTGTGTGTGCCTGAGTGCATGCATTGTGTGTGTATGTGTGTGTGTATGTGTGTGTGCCTGAGTGCATGATGTATGTGTGTGTGTACGTGTGTGTGTGTGTGTGTGTGTGTGTGTGTATGTGTGTTGCATCTCAAGTGTCTATGTTACTACACCTGCATCCATCATCTGGGCCTTTCTGACCAGCCCCAGCTGTCCCTCCACAAGACCAGAATCACAAGTCTTTGGGGGCACAGATGCCTCCCTCATCCACCTCTCTAGCTGGGCCCTATGGAGGTTGTAACCTAGAACTCTAGATTAGCAAGTATCTGAAGTGGGGTTAGGAGATGGCAGACAGGCCATAGGCAGAGGAGAAGGATCCAGAAAGGGAAGGGAGTGCAGCCAAGCCCTGGAAGGGCTGGCTGTTCCTGCCCAGTGCTTACTAGTCCAACAGACCAAGAATAAAACCTACCCTTCCTTCCTGCACTATGGGCTCTTACTGGAGTCTACATATTAAACACTTCTCTGTGTGCCTCAGATTCCCTACATGTACAAAGAGAGCGTTAATCTGGAGACACGAGAGGGGCTCAGCAACATAAAGATGTCCCATGTCACTGTGGATTACGCCTCTGTTAGGGAGGGAGAATTCACTCACAACAGGTCCAGATGTCAGAGAGATGGGCAGCGCCCCATTTCCCGACTCAGGCCAGAACCCTAGGTCTCTGAGGGCCCTTCTCTCCCTAGACCAGTTAGTCTCTCCATGCCAGCCACTCTACCTCCTCCCCATCCTACTGCTACTGCTCTAATCCCGACCTCACCATCTGTCACTTGAGCTGTGGAAATAGCCTGCCCCTGGCCAGCTGGCTGCCTCTCACACCCCATCCAGCCACCACACAGCTGCCAGGCAGCGCTTTCTAAGAAGCAAATCCCATCAGATCTTCCTCTGCTTGGAGTCCTCATAATACTGACAGGATTCAGTCTGAAAGTCTTCCTCCGCGATGATTCCAGGCCTTGCGATATGGCCTGGACAATGATCCAGCACCATTGCTTGTTAGCCACCAGGCCATGCCACTTGGATGCACCATCCCGACAGAACAGCCCCACTCCTCTCTTGCCTCTGCCTGACAGTCTCTCCTACTATCAACCCTCACAGCTGGCCAGTAAACCCCGACTCTTCAGGACTTCGCCTCTTCCAGAAAGCCCGTGCGGCACCTGTGCTTCCGCAGCCCTGGCAGGTATCACTTGCCGCACAGAGCTCCCTCGGGCCTAGACCATCATCTGTGCCCCAAGAAGGTGCACATAAGTGAGTGAAGTGAATGGATGAAATAAAGGAATAAGTGTACGTACTTCCTGGCACAGAAGCTATGCGTCCCTGAGCTCTTGCCTTAGAGGTCCTTCCAGCTAAGCCTACCCCGCCATCGACACAGGCACGATGCCAGGACACACTCTTCCCTAAGCAGCTGGACACAAATCTCTTCCATCCCACATCTCCTGATGTTCTGCAGAGAGGAGAAGCTTGGCTAGAACCCAGCGGAAAAGACCAGGACAGAAAAACCACGCAGAGCCACACAGTGGTGAATGCAAAGCACAGCGAAGAATCTAGCGCATGCCCAGTGAAGTCCACTAGGTCCTCCCACACCTCCCCGCCCCTTTCTCCACTAAAACTGATTGGCAGACCAGCGCCGACTGACAGAGGGGCTCAATGGCTGTTTAGCGTGGGCACAGCCCGCTCCTATGTCCTCTAGATCGAGTGGACACGCAGTCTCACTCACAGTACTCGAGGCCGAGGATGATGTCCCGGAGGTAGAGGCGAGCTTGCTCCTCTGGGAAGGGCTTGTCGCAGGGCACTTCCATGACTGGCCTGTGAGGAAGGAGGGAGGACTTTTGAGTGGAATCAGGAGTACAGAAGGCTGCAAGGACTGGGAACAGGGGCCCTCCTAGGATCCTAGTGCTCATGGGTTCATAGAACTCAAGATACTAGCTTCTCCTATATGCCAAAAAAGTTGTGCCCTATCTATCCCTTTTCAATCATAATTTCAAGGCAAATTTATCTCCCTTTCCACTGGCGTGTAGTTCTTGGAAGAATTAAGTTTAAGTGAATAATTACAAAGGTGCCATTTAAACCAGTGGCTCTAACCTGTGGACCCAGACTCAAGGGTCAGGAAGTCAATGAAGGGGGTCTGTTTTTCCTTGTCTAACGAAATACAATGTTTCAGAATGTATAACGTGTGATAAAGATAGGTATAGACAGTGTTGCAGATTATCAGTTACAGACATGGGCAGCAATACAAACTTACATTTTTTTTTTAAACTAGAGTGGTAGAGCACACTTTTAACCCCAGTATTCAGGAGGAAGGGTCAGGAGAATCTCTGCGGCTTTAAGGCCAGCCTAGTTGACACAGCAAGTTCTAAACAGCCAGAGCTACATAGTGAGAGCCTGTCTCAAAACAAAACAAAAACAAAAGACAGCCTGCTATTGCAGCAAGTGCTTATAATCCCAGCACTTCAGAGGCCAATGCAGGAGAATCACTATGAGTTCAAATGCAGTCAAGTCAACTTAGTGAGGTCCTGTCTCCAAAAATAACCATATACTTCTGGTGGTGGTGGTGTGGGGGATGGTGGTGGTGGTGGTGTGGTGGTGGGGACAGGATCTAACATAGCCCAGGCTGACCTGAAACTCAATATGTAGCTAAGGATGTCCTTGAACTTCTGAAGTTCTAATCCTCTTAGCTCCACCACCTGGTTACAGTATTAGCTACCATCCTTGGTTTTAGGCAGTGCTAGGGACTGAACCCTTGGCCTGGTGCATGTTAAGTAAGTACTCTACCAGGTCAGCTACAGGCTCAGGCCCTAAAAACTTCTTATTTTGAATGCAGGTTTTAAAAAATTTAGTCTTTTAGTAAAGAACTGGTAGAGGGATAGTTCGTAAGCTTCATCCAAGGCTCAGCAGTGAGGGGTTCGGTCTGCCTAGCCCTGTACCCACTCCACCGGTCCATGGCAGCTGCTCTACAAATATTCTCATATATCAAATAGGGCGGGTAGACAGAGTTAGAACACCAGGCTTCATCAACAACTTGCTGTGTAACCTTGGGTAGGCTATGTACCTTCTCTGACCCTTGGCTTTCTCTCTGCCATAATCATGAGTTGGTAGTAAATCACAAAGAACCCTTGGTGATTTAAATGCAAGTATGAGTTTTACATGAGAACATCCTTTCTCCCACTTCTATCCAAATATCTTCCTAGTTTGTCAAGGTCTGACTCAAAGCCCATCCCTCTCCCTGCCTGACTCCCCAGCCTCCACAACCCTCACCAGCCTTCATTTGAACGGTCCCAGGTCTCTTATTTACCCTGAGGCAAGAGTTCCCAAGAGCTGGTGTACAGCTCTGCTTTCTCCTGCACTAGCTGGCCCCTGGGCAGGGAGACAGAGGGAGGATAGGAGACCAGGATTAGACATGACCTTCCTGAACGGGACGGGGAACTCACCCCTTTCTCAGGAGGTCGAACACTGAAAGAAAAGAGAAGACAGGGATCATAAGGCTATGGGCGGTCAGTGCAAGGTTCCTCCCTGTTCTGGAGAAGAGCAGGGGACGAGACAGGTGAGGTAGGCTCCCCATGGAGCTGCCTGACCAGATCCTCGGGTGCTAACTGAGACTGTCAACATGGACCCCTTTGCCAGGGAGGAACTGAACCCTGAGAAGGGGCAGACATGTTCCTGGAAGCTCCAGCCAAACACCCTGACCAAAGCCTTGGTTTTTGATGCCTGAAGCCAGCTCTCCTGCGCCGCCCCTTTCTGTGATGGAGCAGAAGCCAAGTGTCTTTCAAGTCCTGGGCTATCCCTAGAGGTTCACCTCCAGCCCCCACCTCATTTCTCCAAATCTCCTCCTAGAAAAGCCTAAGTATCAATCAGAATAAAGACCTTAAATAATAACATCCATATTAATAAGGATAATTACAAATGTGCACATTTCCTGACATCAACCTATGAGATACATACCATCCTTAACTCATTTTCTTATTTGGTTATTATAACTATCATTTTTGAAGGGCTGGGTATTGAGCCCAGTTCTCCAAGCATGCTGGGCAAGTGCTCTACTGCTGAGTTACACTTCCAACCCTATTATCCCATCTTATAGGTGAGAAAACTGAGGCTGGATCCCAGATTCACTGACTCAGCCAGCTTCTTGCACCTACTGAGTACAGAACTGTACCGACCCGGACTGGTCAGGGGCAGGGAGTGGGGCCAAGAAATAGTCACTAAACATGTTTAATCTAGGTCTCGTTCTACAGTGCTGCACAAGGGAATCCAGAGATTGAGAGTACAGAAATCATGGCTACCCAAACTTTCTCTGTGTCCCTGGGGAGCCCTCACTGAGACTGGCCCTAGGCGAACAGCTGTGGGAATGAGCTGGGTCACTCACCCAAATAGAGATTGTCTTCAGCAGGGTCATCCAGGACCTGGTCAGAGAGAGCAGACACGGGCACAGGGTTTGAGGAGGAATAGAGTTGGGGAACCCAGGCCTCCTGTCCTTTTCTAACCCAAGACCCCTACTGTTGCCCTGCAGCCACCTGGATACAGAGCAGGAACTATACAGGTACCAACAGAGGGGCCTCAGTATCACTGACCCATCAACCCTCCCTCCATGTAACAACCCCGCCCCTGGAGAAAGGATTCACAGTTACCTCCAGGGCTGCCCCTCACCCTCAGCAAGAACACCCTGGACCAGCCTGGACTGCCTCAATACCTCCACAGTCCCATCCAAGGATGGTCTGCCCCCAGTGCCTTACTCACTTGCTCCCTAGGCCCTGGTAGGTGGGGCACCACCCCACCCACTCACTCACCCACCCACCAAGCTCCAGCACCCTAGCCACCCCTCCTACCTCAATCAATTTGACTACATTCACGTGGTCCAGTTTCTTTAGAATGGCAATCTCCTGGTACACACGCTCCAGAGGCAGCAGCTGTTTGGCTGGCCCTCCTTGGGCAGCTTGGGATCCTCTGGGGGGAGGACGGCCTGTAACCAAAAAGAGAGTCAAGGCGCTGGTCCTGAAGAAAGACCCTTGTGAGGCTGAGATCGCGTTCAAGTTCACCAAGCCTAGTCCATCCCCAGGCCTTTGCTCCAGTTTCCTACCCTCTGCCCCCACTCCTAAGCAAATGTAGTTATAGACCATCCCCTCCTCCTCTGCCCCCGGCCTAGGAGCTCCCAAGGTCAAGGCATACATACGAGGAAAGCCATACTGCTTCAGTAACTTCTTTTTGGAAAGAACTTTCATTGCCTGTGGAGAAAGGGACCGAAATATCACATGTGAGCAGCCACCAGGGGCTACAAAAGGCCAGTCTCATGGGGACTGTGGTCAGGTATATGTCTGCTAAGTGATGCGCATATGTATACTAAGCCGAGCCTAGGCCTTCCTCCTGTTCTCTCTTCAGAGGAAGCCAGGCTCTGCTCACATACCCCAAGAAACAGGAAGTTCATTCCTCAGCACACTCCAGGAACAGGAAGCTCCCCCTAAGAGGTAGCCCTAGCCCCTTACCCCAGCACTTCTCCCTACTCTCTGGGCTTCTGGGACCTGACCTGGGCAACACCCATTCCCAGTCCAGACTCACATAGTGTCTGTCTTCACTTTCGTTGTAGGCCAACCTCACCACACCATAGGCACCCTGCAGAGAGCCATCGGTCAGTCCACAAAACAGCCACATTCTCAACAGCTCTGGTCCCAGCCTCTGCACCCCAACCCCACCCTATCTCCCACCATCTAGTTCTGGGGCTCACATTTCCAACTGATGAGGAGGGAACTCCTGTGCCCGGGGAACCATCTACCCCTGCCTCACAGCTCCATGCGGCCTCTTGTCTCCCCTAGTCTCCACTAAGAACCTTGGGAGTCAGGAATCAGAAGTTATCCTGCCCTCCTCTGCTAATCTCCCAGTCAGGCTGGGTGTTCCTGGCTCTGCTCCCTAGTCCCATCAGAGGGAAAGAAGGATGCTCAGAGAGGGTTCTGCAGCATTGCCCCCACCCCCTTCCTGTCCAGGTCCTACCTTGCCAATCTCACTCTGCAGCTTGTACTGGTTCAGTTGCACACAGTCCTGGGGGAGAGGAGAGCATCAAGGACAACTCACTCATGTGCAACAGTGCTCCCATCTAGGGACACTGTTCAGGGCCCAGCCTCTACTTCCCAGACCCAAAGCTCACCAGCCTTTCAACTTCAGATGGGGAAGATTGGAGGGTAGCCATTGCCACCACGAGAGACGAGAAGCCTCGGGTGATACGTGAAGGAAGCTACGATGGGTGAAGCCCTGGCTATGCTGTGCTCCCATCAGGACCCAAGTTCACATTCAGATCCAAGCCTATCAAAGACCGGGAACTGGAAGCACACTGCAGTTTCTAAGAGAGTAGTCTCGCGGAGACACGATCATGGCTCAAGCTTGGGTTAGGGGTAGAGACATATACCATCTGTTTTTAAAGTTCTACAAAGGCTTCTTAGGAACAAGAGAGGGCCTACACCTGGGCTGAGGGTGGGAAGAAGACAGGGGGTAGCCCTTGATTCAGATGGCCCTTCCCTGCTGTTAGGTAGAAAACTTCTCAGTGAGCTCTAAAGATATGCAAACCAAAGAAAGCTAAGCATCTGGTACATAATGGTGGGTGAAAACCTAGGCTTTCCTGACAGGTCCATGAACAACTTCTAAGTCCACCTCACCAACCTCCGTGTCTGAAATGGCCACATGGTGGGACTCGATGGTGGGTCTCCGCCAGGCCCGAGGAGAGATGTGACTGGCAGGTCCTGTAGAGTAAGGCCCACCCTGGGCCTCCAGACAGCTTCCAGCTGCTCGTTCCTGCAGGGAGAACTTTCTAGCTGAGAGGCTGGGACGCACTGGAGTGGGTCTTGAAGCACTGCCAGGGATCACAGAGGCAGCTCTGGCCCGGGGTGGAGGGTCCACACCATTCCTGGCAGGCTCTGGGCCCTCATCTGCCTCTTCCAAGTGGGCCACATTGATGGCTGCCACCCGATCTACCAGCTCTGTTCGAGGGTCTTGGCAGCAGACGGCTGGGCCACTCTCCATCACTTCAGTCAGTGGATATTCTGTAGAACCTTGCTGGGAACCATGGAGAGGAGAGAGTGTCACTCCTGGCCAGGCAAGTGGATTGAGTCTAGATCCTTTTCCTTCTATGGCCACAGTGCTGTAGACCTACCTCCGGGGTGTTCCCTTGACTTGGCTTACTGGCATCCAGTAGCTCACCTAGCTCTGCTGCATGCTCTCAGTGTCCTGCCCATAAAACAGCAACAGTCCCTTCTGCTCTGATGGCTACATAGAAAGGGGCAACAAAACAGATTCTGCAGTGAGGACAGACAGATGTGGGGAAGGCCTGGAAGCCTTAGCCACACTAAGGCATGGAGTCTCAGGTCAATTCAGTCCCAACTATACAGGCTGCCCAATGGCTCAGCAGTTGATGCCCTTGCTGACAGAGTATTCCAGTACAGCCCATAGAAGCAGGCGGGGCACAGGAGCTGCAGACCCAGACACCTCCTCCAGGAATGCCTCCTAGATGTCCCAGATCTTCACTACAGTCCCTCTCATTTTCAAGAGCATTTCCTAAGGTCTCTGGCTTCCACCATCTCCTCTCACTATCTTCAAGACCCCAAGGTAATTCACCTCTCTGCCCTAGTAGAGCTGCCAGCCCAGGGGAGGGTACCCTAGGAAAGGGGTCACCTTGGGGTCTGCCATACAAGACACTAGTGCAGTTTCTATATTCCTCCTGTTTTGTTTTTCCAGCCTGTCTATGTGACCAAATGTCCCTTACAGTTGCTCTGCTGGGGCCAAGGTGCTCCTGGGACTGGCTTCACACATTCCTCCTATCTACTGCTTCCTGGGTCCCCAACCTGCTCAAAACCCTAGCAGTAGCCCTGGCTTGAGCCTCAATCCCCAGCCTCAGCCCCGCCATCACCCTTAGCTACACATTGGCCCTGGCAGAACCCTGACTTACTCTCAGACCAGGACCACCACCTCCACCACAGCCGGCATGCTGGCTCCCTCCTTACTGGGCCTCATTCTGCATCTTCTCAGAAAAGGAAGTAAGTGGACTCCTGAACCTCTGCCCTTCCGGTTTGTTGGTGACTTCCTCTACCCTGACTGCAACTCAGAGAACACAGGTACCATGGGTGCCATGCTCACTCTACCTTTGGCTCTCCATCCTTTGCTGTAAATAAAGGCACAGGTGGTAGGGCCAGCTGGAATGCCATAGCCTCTGGTAGGAAGCCACCTCTGCTGACAACTTAGACAGCTCTGGGGCAAGCCAGGCTCCCCTCTTTACTGTGGATGCTATGCCTACCTAGCTGCCCTGGCTACTGTCAGGCTTGGAGGTGGACTGTAATGGGGCAAAGGTCAGAGCCTCTGCCTAGCTCCTCTACTCCCCCAGTAGAGCTGCCAGCCCAGGGGAGGGTACACTAGGGGAGGGAGTGCCACCTTGGGATCTGCCACATAAGACACTAGTGCAGTTTCTATATTCCTCCTGTTTTGTTTTTCCAGCCTGCCATGTGACCAAATGTTACTCACATGTGCTGAGTGCTAGGATCCAGGAGGCAGCAGAGGCAGCAGAGCTGCTGCTAAAGAGAAGAAAGGAAGAGGGTGGGGGAGACTTATGCGGCTGAAGCTCTGAGAGGTCTCCTGGAAGAGGTGAGGAGAGCTTCCTCCCTCTCTTCCATTCCCCATAGGGTAGGCCTCCTCACCAGGTCCTAAGCCCTGAGACGAGTTCTTCAGTCTGCTTTGTCTCCATAAGATCACTTGTGTCCTCAGCAGCGCTTAGCACATAAGAACTTGATAAATATTTGCTGAATACAAGTGGTCACCATAGTGATCTCTGCAGCCCTGGTCCCATTACACGGATGGGAAAGCACCCTCAGTGAGAAAAACCCAAGCAGCGTCAGGGTATAGACCACATAGGGATGGAAGACAGAGTCAGAAGTGAGCCTCCAGCAGAGAGAGGCCCCAGGCTGGCCTGGCCCATAACTTTTGCATATAATTTCCCTATGGCTACAACTCCTGAAAGGCCGTCTTTCTTTAGCTCCCTTTCCTCTTTTCCTTGGACAGGGTGGGCTGGGGAGAATAATGCACGGAGTGGGAGGAAGGAGGGTAAGGATGGGTCTGGGATCACACAGCAAGTGGGTGCAGAAGTCTTCCTATTCTAGTCTAAGGACTATTACCCGGCTTGGCACCCAGGCTAGGGTGCCTAGGCTGCCTATCTCCTGGCTGTTAGGTGTTGGGAAAGCATGTCTCATTGGTGAAATGGGCCACGAGGCAGGTCTTGCACCCGTGTGGCTGTGAGGTGTAAAGAAGCTGATGCAGCTAGGGACATAGAACAGCGGTTGCTACTAACAAGCTCCAAAGGACTGAGTTGTGACTGCATGGGATGAGCTGGGGCCCAGATGGATGCGAGGGTGGCTGTGGGAGGAGGTTGTGAGAGCTGACGTCAGGCTCTCCATCCCTCCCTCCCTCTTGCCTGGATCAAATTCAGGTGACTAAGACTGGCTTGGCTGGAGAGAGGCAGCAGGGGAGGCCCAAAGTTTCTGCCCAGTGTCTTGGAGACAGGGCCTTGTGCCTGGCCTGCGGCTATGCTGTATGCATGGGCTTGTGTCTGATTGGGAAGAAGAATATACTGGAGGAGGCTAGAAACTGGTCTGCCTGTGCTGTGGATCTGCACCTAGCAGTACAAGTGTGCAGATAAACAGCTCTCATTCATATTCATCCTCTCTTTCTCTCAGCTCCCCTTTTACCAGCTGATCATGTGCATTCTGTCCCTTTAGGCCTGCACATAGATATAGCCAGGGTCAGGGGAGCCAGACTCCAGAGGTTAACTCCACAGGGTTATCTGTCCCACCAGCCTGAAACTGGTGGTGGTTTGTAAGGCTGGCCTGAGGGTCCACTCCTCTTCAGCAGCTCACCCAATGGGTCTTCTCAAGGCCCTACCCAAACTAAAGCCTTGAGAATGATTTGTAGAAGGCTATTTAGTAGGCAAATAGGGGTCAAGTGGACAAACAGAAAGATGGACAGACAGGCTGAGACCCAGACCCAGTCCCAGGGCACAGCAAAGAGTCTTGTGGGCAAGGAATTCTTCCACTAGCCAAGAGAACAGCCCAGCCACAGGTTCTCCCTCATTAGGTAAAGTTCAAATCCTATTCTCCCAGATAGAAACTGTGCTGCCTGGGTTAGAGCACTCTTAAAGATGCATACACACACACACACACGGTTTGCTTCCTCTGTAGCTCTGGACTGTCCTGGAACTCACTTTGTAGACCAGGTTGGCCAGATCTGCCTGGATCTGCCTCCTGAGTTCTAGGACTAAAGGCATGCACCACCATGCTGGACTAGGACACTAAGCTTCTTGAAACACCAGTTTTCTCCCAGGTGAAGCAGACAGATGGCTACAGTCCAGCCTTCTCTGTGAGCCCTAGCTGCAGACACAAAAACAGTCTGTTCCCGAGTAATAATGTACCTGGAATGTATGTCCATTAGGAAGCAACTCAGAGTGAGCCCCACTCTACCAAACACGACCCACTTTAGATGCCTGGCTCCAGACTAGCTTGACTCAGGCTGCTCCTTCAAGCTGCACCCCACCCTCCAAGTGTCGGCCACTCCCAAGTACACAGGCTCTTGGCTTCAGAAGCCCACTTCATCTGACCTCTTTCTGAGGACATGACCCATCCAGCTACGTCTTTTAACAGAGGCCAGAAGAAGAAAGAGCAAAAAGACCCTGCAGTCACCCACAGTGGTTCAAGCAGCCCTACCTACGGTAACTTCAGGGACCAGTGACTTCAGAGTTATATTAGAATGTTCCAGAGTCAGGCTGAGCCAGGAACCAATTGCCATCCAGGCAGAGGATGAACAGCCCTGATCAGCAAAGGAATGGCCAGGGGGAAATGCAAGGAGGTAGTGGCCATGTGGGCTGCACATCAAAGCCGTCCTGACGTTTCAGGACCATTTCACTGCAGCCTGCTTATGCTTCTGGCTAGGGTCTATCGGCTCTGGCGGTGGTGCCCTCAGCAGCTCCCCGCCCCTGCCTGGGATGACTCAGTCCCCTTAAGGGAGACCCAGGAGTCTGGCGCCAAGTCATGCTCAAAGATGCCTGCTGTGAGGACGGCCCTCCCACTACCTCCGGGGATCCCCAAACACCCAGGTGGGCTCGTGCCTCCCCCACTGCCACTATTCTCCAGGCATCCCTCAGCCCACCTGTGAAACTGACATCTGTGGGCCTCTTTTTCTACATGAGCTCTGAGCCTCCACCCTCTTTCCAGAGATCTCCCTTCTCCCTGTTTCTGGGCAGTTCAGCTACATCAGGGACTATCCAACTCAGCACCACCCCTGTTCTGTTAGTCATCCACTGTTCCCATCACAGAGATGGGAACTCCATTTCCCCAGTTTTCATAGGGCCTGGGCCAGAAAGGCAAGAGCCAAAGGGATTGTTTCCCCTTTCTCCCTCTCTCACCGCCCACCCCTCCACCTCCTCTAGTACTCACTCTCCGCTCTGGCTGCATCCCACTACTTCAAGCTTTGCAAACTGCAGGCTCTGTGTCACCAGGCCTTTGCACAAGCTGCTCCTTCTGCCAGGAACACACCTTCCTTGGCTTCACTGCCTGAAGACCAGTTCAGACATCACCTCCTTTAGGAAGCCTCTTTGATCTCCCCCACTGCTGGCTGGCTGAGCTCACTAAGTTAAGCACCTTAAACAGCACAGATCTGGGGATAAAATAGCCAGGTTCTGACCTCCACTGTTCTTTCAATACTTCTGGAGGTCTCCCTACCCCAGATTTAATATCCCACCCCTCTCTCCACACCAGTTGCTAACAGGAAGATTTCTAACATGCAAATATGTTTGGAGTTTGCCTCTAGTGTGAGTCTGGGGAACAGACAGACACACTGACTCCTGGCATGCAAATCCAGAGTCATGTTTTTCTGCTACAACTATTCACAGGGTATCTGCTATATAGGTACTAGGAGGTAAACTGGGAAACCCAAAAGACAAAGTCCCTGCTCTCACCATTTGCTTTCCAGTAGAGTCATGAAGCAACAAATAAGAATGCTAGCAATAAATACATAATGGGTGCCGTGGGATGCCCTGGGAGGACAGCTACTGCAACAAGGCAGGAGTAAGATGTAGTGCAGAAAGGGCTTATATGCCACGCAAGCTCTAAGCAGCTTTGAAAGGAGAAGGACAGTAGACCGTGTGGACACTTGGAGAAGAGCATCTCAAGTCAGAGAGACTGGCCTATACATGCAAGTGCCACGAGGCAGGAAGGTGCTTGCTCTGTGTGAAGACCAGCTGGGCAGATATAGCTGCAGTGGAAAGTTCCTTAATGAAGGTGTGCATCTGGAGAGAAGCTAAGGTCCGCTTACACTGGCCTCTGAGGTGTTTTCCTGGAGGAGGTGACATTGTGACCACTAAGCAGGATTCCAAAGGGAGAAATGGGACTCTCTCCCTTCCCAGCATGGTAGTGGGACTCAGGCTTGGTTTAGGGTTTGTGGAGAGAAACCAGAGGCCTCCAACGCCAAAGGAGCCAAAGGAGAGAAGCAATTCAGTTGGATAAGGTTTAAAATAAACCCCAGTCCTGGTGTGAGGACTGAGCATGGGGAACCAAGGAGCAGGTAGTAGGGTCTAGAACAGTCTGACCCACTGTGTACGCTGGACGGAAGAGGTAGGGATGTGCAGAAGAGCCAGCCCTCTTCCTTTTCCCTGGGATTTTCAAGGACACAGCTGTGCGCTTCTCTCACACCCTGAACCTGGCCAAGGCAAAGAGAGGCGCTCACTGGGACACAGTCCTGGGACCCAAGGCACGTGACGACCGACGAGCTCTGCTCACTCTAACACCCTCAAGACCTGACACACCCCTTCCCTGACAGATGTAACCCTTGTCCTCGTGACCCGTGCTCACACACCACTCCATCCTGAAAAGCATCCCCCACGTACACAGGCACACTCTTGTGTCCACGTGACGCACGCACACCCGCCTCCAAACACCACACACAGCTCCCCGCGCACGTGTGCACCCTCGGAGCACCAATCCTGTACCCACCAGACCCAGAAACCACAGCGCCGCCTCCGCCACCCTCACTCAGCCAGGGGACGACTGCGCAGCAGCTGAAGTCGCTCGCCGCATCCGTCCCATTCATCACCCCGCCCCCAGCTCTCCACGGAAGACTCACGGAGGGCCGTGGGAGAAGCGCTCCGCTGAGATCCACACGTGGGTGCACCCGTCCAGGCCCACTCCGAATAGACACGGCCTCCACCCAGAGCCGGGGCCCAAGGCACCGCGCGCGGGGCTTCTATGCAGTCCCGCAGACAGCGGCTGCGGAAGGGACGCAGGTGGCACCCGCATAGCTGGCTTAGACAGAAATGCAGGCTCGGGGAGCCACCCCGAGGACCTGGCCCTGCAGACACAGCGGGAATCGCTGCACGCCAGGTTCCGGCAGCCCACGTAGACGCGGCCTCTCAGACCACCCCTCTACAGCACGCTGGCTGCACAGGGCGGCTCAGCCGTCCGCACCCCAGTTCCCAACTCTAAGTCCCGGCTGTTGACCCTACCTAGGCACCTGGCGACAGTCTCTGCGATGGGCGCCAGACTCGCTCCCGCTGTGCGCGCCCCGCCCTGCCCGCCTCGCCGGGCTAAAATCGCCCGGCTCAACCCGCCGGCGCCGCAGCTCCTGGCTGCTCTCTCTCCCCCGCCCGCCGCCGCGCCGGCCGGCGATCATTGGCTGGGCCGTGCAGCGCCCCGCAGAGATGTCCAATCAGAGTCCGGTCCTCCCTCCCAGGGGTGGAGGGGGCGGGTCCCGACGGGATCCGGAGGAGGCGGCTCGGGAGGGGCCCTGCGGATGGGCCCCAACGCGTCACGCCCCCGGCGCCCGCAGACGAGCAGGCTAGGGGAACCCGACGTCCCTCAGGCCACGTCTTGGGCCCCTCAGCCTGGCCTGAAGCGTACGACGCTTTTCCCGAGTCCTTAATCCGGTGTCCTAGTCTGTAGAGTCAAGAGCATCTCTTCCTCGGGATGAGGCCCGGTGCGTACCAAGGAGAGGCTAGGCAGAGGCCCTGGGAGAAGGGCCTGGAGTTGAGTGTTCTCCTGGGGTTGAGGGAGGAAAGGAGGAGGGAGATTCGTCAAGAGTGCTGAAGTGGGAAGGCACTCAGGTTTGGAGATGAGCAAAAGGCAACTGGCCCCTGGCTGGGTCAAGGGAATGGATGGAAAAGAGCCCTCCAGAACCAAGTGGCCTTGATTGTGGTTATGCCTGGGGACTTCGGCCTTCAGAAACTCTTAGTTAGGTCCTGCTATTATTAGTCTATTGGAGATCCCCCACATCACTGCTTGCCTCAAACCCAGACCCATGTTGCTATCTCCGACCTGGTCTCACCTGTGTCTCTGTCTCAAACAGGAGTCAGACCAGGAGTTACCTGTGTAGCAGGTTTTCTGACCCAACCGATGTAGCACAAGAATCTGCCATGCTGCCTCTTAAGATCCCTAAAGGCGCTCTCTCTCTCTCTCTCTCTCTCTCTCTCTCTCTCTTCACCTCCTCCCCCTCCCTGAACTTGACCACCACAGTCGTGCCTCCACTTGATTTGTGCAGCAGCCCCACCCCCACCCCAATCCAGTATCACTTCCTTTCTGGGGCAAGCAGGACAGGCTTTATAAACACCAGACAGCTGCCTCCTAGGATCTCTCATTGCTCCCCATTAGGTCCCCTCAAGCCCTCTGTAACTCACTCCTCACCACTGGCCTGCCTAAACCCCACTTGTCTTTTGGGACTCAGTCCAATGCTTCTGCTGCTAGGAAGCCTTCCCCATGAACTCTGGATACCCAGAATGGCCAGCAGCCCTTTCTCAGTGCTTCCCAGATCTCAGCACCTCTTCACTTAAGTCCTGCCTGGTACAGGAATTCTTGAGAGTAAGGGTTGTGAGTTCGTCCAGCACAGCCTGACCTCCTGATAAGTGCCCAGCATATTTTCGTTGAATGAATAACTAATTGGGTCCAGCAACTGGAGGATTGGAACTATGGAGCAGGAGTTCAGGAAAGAGCTGGGCTACAGAGACATTTTTTTCCCCCAGTTTTAAAGACTGAACCCAGGGCTTCCTGCATTCTATGCAAGTGTGCTACCACTAAGCTATACCCCAATATCAAAGAGACGATTTTGAGAGTCCTCAAGGACCCACAGTCATAAGTAGAACCGTGGAAAGTCTCAAACAGATCAACTGAAACAAGGCTGAGAGGACTGAGTGCTCTCTTAGCTCAAATTCTTGTCTCAGGTAGGATCAGAATTAAGACCTAGGCAGCAACAACAACAGTAACAAATCTTACGTAAACCTTGAAGAACAGTTCTGGGCTGGTATGATAGCTCTGTTCCACAAAAACTTTGAGATGTGGCTCCCCCCACCCTCTGAACCAGGAAGCCCTGGCCTTGGTCCTTGTGGTTCTGAATAGGGGCCAGAACTCCAGTTATCACATGTGCATACCAGGTTTTGGAATGGAGAAAAGTAACAGAGGATCAATACTAACTCTTTTAAGTTTTTAAAAATTTATGTGGATGAATGTTTTGCCTACATGTATGTATGTGCATCTGTGTGTGCTTATGGATAGTTCTGAGCCACCATATGGGTGCTGGGAATTGAACCTGGGTCCTCTGCAAGAACAGCACGTGCTCTTAACCACTGAGCCAGCTCTCTACCCCAATACTAGCTCTTTTAAAGAAAGTGCCACAGCCGGGCGGTGGTGGCGCACGCCTTTAATCCCAGCACTTGGGAGGCAGAGACAGGCGGATTTCTGAGTTCGAGGCCAGCCTGGTCTCCAGAGTGAGTTCCAGGACAGCCAAGGCTACACAGAGAAACCCTGTTTCGAAAAAAAAACCAAAAAAAAAAAAAGAAAGTGCCACAGAACATTCCCTGTACATCCCACTAACTCAAATTTTTCACATAACCAGACCCAGTTTCGAGAGCTAGAACATGAAAAGGTTCTGGGCAGCGGTGGTACATCCCTTTAATCCCAGCACTCAGGAAGCAAAGGCAAGTGGATCTCCAAGTTCAAGGCCAGCCTGGTCTATAGAGTGAGTTCCAGAATAGCTAGGGCTACATAGAGAAACCCTGTTTCAAAAACAAAACAAAACAAACAAACAAAAAAACCCACCACCACCAGCAACAACAAAAGACCACACATGGAAATGCACCCTCCACTATAGGCAGCTAAATGTCCAACCAAGGAGCAAGGGTTATAGCACCAAGAAAACTCTCTCTCCCTCTCCCCTCCCTCTCTCTCTCTCTCTCTCTCTCTCTCTCTCTCTCTCTCTCTCTCTGTGTGTGTGTGTGTGTGTGTGTGTGTGTAATTTCCAGAGACAATGAGCAATAGTGTGTACCAGGCACTACCGTGGCCACTCTCTTACCTCAACCCTTGTAAGTGACCTTGGCAAGGGCGTCTGGAAGTGATGGGGGTGGAGGCCAGTTACTGAGAAGAGCAAACTGGTCTCTCTGGAAGGGTGGCAATGAAGACGGAGTAGGCTGCTCTGCAGGACAGCATGAGCCAGAGAAGGAGGCAAGAGAGGAAACCATGCAGGGCACAGGGAAAATAGAGAGGAGGCCTCCGTGGCCTGAGGTATCTGGGGTGGTTGGAGACTTTTTTTTTCTTCCACGCAGGGGAAAGGGACAGTAGGCGCAGGCTTTGGGGACTGGAAAAGAGAAGGATGGAAGGTTCTTGGCTGGGGAAGCTGGCAGAAGGCCAAGGTCTGAGAGAACAACTGGTCCGTGCTGTCCACTCTGCTAGCCACTACATGTAAAATAGCTACATACAGCTATTTTAGTGAATTAAAAGTAAATCAGAACTGGGTATAGTGCCCAATATCTGTGATCTTAACATTTGAGAGACTGAAACAAGAGGATTAAAATTAATATGGTTAAAATTATCCCACATAACCATGCCATATAACAAGGTAGTTTTTTTTAAAAAAAAAAAAAAAAAAAAAAAAAACTAAAAGGTGAAATGACTCCAGGCGTTCATTGGCTACCCTTGGCATGTGGCCACCACATTGGACAGTACAGATCCATCACTATGAGTAGTCGTGCTGGACACGACTGGTCTAGACAGAGTAGGGGTGGAGGTACTCAGAACCTCTGGTTGGATGTGAGCCCAGGCTGGAGGGTGTGCCTATGTGATCTTCTCCACTCTCCAGCTACAAACCTCATGTCTGTGGAAGTGTCCCCAGATCCCTGCGACAACAAAGCCCTCCCTTAACCATGTTTCCCAAAGCTGTTTCTGGTGAGCTTAATTGCCCCCGCAGCCAGAACAGCTTGCCCCTCGGTATTGGGAAGAGCGCTGGTGCCCTGTCCTGTGCAGAGGCTCACTGGCTCAGCTGGGCCCCGGGCATCTCTCACCAGCCTTCCCTCAGGGATCTCAGCTGCTCAGCGCAGCTGTGCATTTCACAGGCAAGCACACCGAACTTCAGACAGGCTTGAAAGGAAAGCAAGAAACACAGCCATTTGTCCTCATTCTTTTTATTGTGTCTCAACCCTTGCCTCCTCAGCCCTCATGTTCCAGCCAAGCTGGGCAGGCAGTGGAAGCTAGGAGTGGGCCACAGGCAAGGGGCCAGGATTCATCAGGGTTACATCTCCAGCTGAGGTAGCTGAGTAAGGTTCAGTGGCTAAAAGGGCTGGTCTGGTGTGGCTCCCTCAGGAAGAAGCATCGTCCCATGGGGGTGACACTGTATGGAGACCATGTGTCCCTGCCTGGGTGTGTAGGTGTGTTCAGATGGCTGTGCCTGCAGCACTCAAGCTGTTCCAACCCACGGTGGGGGTGGAGGGTTGAATGTGTAGGGGGGGTGTGCACATGGGGGTTTGTGAATCCCTGTGTGGCACAATAACAACACTACACACTTGCTGTGGGTGGTTGAGACCCTGTTCAGTGCCTACACCTGCCAGTTGGTGCTGACCCAAGGCTGATTGGGAGCTTAAGAGTCAGAAAGCTCTAGGATAGCAATTCTTAAGCCTCGGCTACAAAGTGGCCTGTGTTTCTAGTTTAGGAGGAGGTGGGGTGTGTATCAGGCACCTTCACTGTTGATGAGCCTCAAAGGGAATTCCTTTGGAACTTCCTACAATGAAAACATCCCTTGCTATCCAGTAAGGCAGCCACAGGTCAAAAGTATCCCCATAACTAGTACAACCCAGCCATCTTTTAATTACATTTTAATTAATTTAAGTTCAAACTGACACATCTGGCTAGTGGCTAGATTTAGGCATGTGGAAGAGCCCAAATCCAGGCAGGTGAAACTGTGGGGTAGACAGTGATAGCCCGAGCCATAAGCACAAAGCTAGGGTATAAGTGTGTGAGGAGCCCACCCATATGGACCCAGAGTGGCGGAAACTGGAGGGGCATCCCTCAGGAGAGGAAGTGTGGAACTGGATCCAGAGCTTTGAATTCCAATGTCTTGCCTGTCTCCACTCTGAACCAGAGGGCAACTGGTATCTGCCTTGCAGGAAAGCCTCTGGGAATGGCCTCTGCCCTGGCTCAGAGCCACCAGCCCTTGCCGGAAGCCTCACACTGAGTCAAGTCTGGAGCTCAAGACTAAGGTCAGGAGGTCCTCATGTTCTCCTGCAGGCCCAGAGTGGAGCTGGTGGCCCCGGGGTCATGTTCGCCCTGTGTATACAATGTGGGAATGCAAGTCAGGCTCCAGAAGCACTGCCCTGCAGTACCAAGCCCCGCAGGACAGCGCCTGCCAACATAAGTACAAGCTTGAGGTCTTTGAAGGGACCTGCTCTAGAAGTTAAAGTTCACTTACCTCCCCTGGCCCCATGTTCTCCGCATACTTGAACTTCTTCTGCTTGTAGTAGTGCCTCTTAGGTAGGATGTGGAGTAATAAGAGATCACAAAGAACTGTAGCCTGAGGACATGGAGGGGCAGGGATGGAGAATGGGAATCTGGGGCAGATACAGACCTTCCATGTCCTATAGTGGTCCCCACTGACTGTGGTCCTGGATGAATCCTTCTGCTCTAGACCCTAGTTTCCTGAAGACAGGATAAAGTGCTGCAAGCCCCTCCTGGAACCCTGTCAGCCCATCCTACCTCTCTCCTGCTTTAACTCTGAGCTTCAGTTTCCTCAGGTACACTGTGGGTCTAGGGCTGGGAAAGCAGAGGCTGTCTCATTCATGAAAAGTAGCTATGGTCACGTTTTGGGGTTCTGCTACTGAGTGTAGAAGAGGAGGAGCCAAACTCCAGACAGCAAATGTGTATCCCCAGTACTTACCACTCCAAAGATGCCAATCCCAGAGCCAATGGTCGTCATAGTAGGGATGATGTCAAACTTCCCAGCCTGGTGGGGCAGGGCCCAAGGGAGAGCCAGGTCAATAGAAAGGGCCCAGCTAGAAAAGGTCAAGCCCTCCTCCCACAATTCCACACTATTACTGCTACCAGTGGTCCAGGGCAGCAGCTCTCCTGAGAGCCAGCTCCAGAGTTCAAGCTGCAGTCAGTAAACCTGAGCTTTGATGCTCACCCTGCTCCAATAGACCCAAGGAGATGGTAGGAGAGCATGGCAGTGACCCAGAACCTGGCCAGGGTCATCACCCATGTCCATGGTCATTAAAAGCAGATCTCTGAACACCCATCCCATCATCTGATCTGCGACAATATAATATCATATCATATAATTTTATATCATCCATAACAACAGACATCCAAAGCAGGAAGGCACCTTGCCAGACATCTCCTCACGTAGGACACTTACCTTGCCATTCACAAGGATATCAAAGTGAATCCCAAACACCTTGAAGAGGTGACGACGGTTTGTCCGTTCTGCACGAAGTGCCTGGCAAATCTGGGGGTGGGATGGGGGACAGGTAGCAGGAGATGGTGACAAAAACAGGTTGGATGCCAGAGCATTAGGAAGGGACCCTCCAGCATTGCTCAAGGAGAATGGCTGGCGTCCATCCAGGAGAATTGAAGTCAACCCTTTCTTGACTCTCACCAAACAGAACTCCAAGGGGTAGAGACCAGGCTTGGGGACTCAAACATTTAAGATTTTGTTTCCTGCTGGCTTTCTGTTTGACAACCCACACAGGATGGAGACCATCTAGGGTCCTCTGGTCCCCTCTGGGAACATTTGTCAACCCATGTCATTCCAGAAATAGGCAGGGGTCCTGTCAGGTACCTGAAGTTGAAGCCTGGAGACAGATTCTTCTCCCCATATAGTCCATGGAACTGGTAGATGGGTTTGCAGTGCCGTACATGCCAGTCCAGGTCACAATCCCAGTCGATGGTGATACCAACCACCCCACCCTGCCAAGGACACGGGCACATAAGACCTGGGCTTTAGGACTCTAAAACTCCTGTCCAGCTGGCAAGATGGTTTCATGAGTTTAAAAGAGAAAAAAGCAAAAGAACAACAACAAAACCAGCAATAAGGAAAACTGTCTTATAGATGGTGCCTGCACTCTCCTTAAAACATTGTTTTACACTGTTAATTTTGTGTGTAGATACATACACACTGTGTGCATCATGACTGTGGAGGCCAGGGGACAACTCCCAAGGGTGGGCTTCCACCTTCTACCATGTGGGACCAGGGATTAAATTCAAATTGTTAGGCTTTCAACCAAGCACCACCCATTTGACTACCTTGTTCCCCACCTGCACTACCTCAGAGAGAATATTCTGTATTTGAGAAGGGACACTGAGGTCTGTTACTATCTCTGTTCTCACTTCCCACCACTAAGCAATCATTTCTAGAATATACCAAGTCTTCCCACCACAGGGCCTTTGTACCCACTCTTCTTCCACAAATCTGGCCCTTTCTCATTATTCAGCCATTTATCTTGAGGGCTTCCCTGACTACCACCTCAGTTTAAAATATGTCCCTTGTTATTCTTTCCTAAACAAAACCCGTGTTTGCTTTTAGGCCATTTGTCCATTTTTGGCTTTAGTTGCTTAGTGGGTGGACTGGTTTTTGTTATTTTTCAATTTATTCGTGTATGTACCTGTGTGAATGTCTGTCACATGTGTGGGTGCCCTCGGAGTCCAGAAGAGGTCATTGGGTTATGGGTAGGTTGTAAACCACCTGATATGGGTGCTGATTCTCTGGAAGAACAGCATGTGTTTTTAACTGCTGAGCCATCTCTCCAGTTCCTTAGTTTTTCAAGACTGGGTATTGCCGTGTAGCCTAAGCTGGCATCGAACTCGTGGTCTTCCTGCTTCTGCCACCTGTGTGCTAGAATTGCTGATGTGTGCTAGAGCACCTGGCTCGTCATATGTGTATTCTGTGTGACTACTTATTGACCTCTCTCCTCTAAGACTGTCAGGTCCACGGGGACAGAGCCGACTGGCACTCATCACTGTTTCTCAGTTCCTGGCTCAAATCACAGTGCCGTGGGAGACAAAGCCTTTGAACTACACTGGCCCTGTGAAGTCTGAGCAGAAAACACTTCAGAAAGTGAAGGGAGGCAAGGAACAAGACAGGTGGGTGGCTCAGGCCAAGAGCAGAGAGGCCATTAGAGCAGTGGGCGGGGAACTGAGCCAGGCCACAGGGAGGCGGGAACAGAGTTCCAGACCTCTCAGTGGCTGAGGGCAGGCGTGGGTTCTAGACATGGGGATTGCAGAGTGCGACAGCCCTTTGGGTAAGGCAAACCGATGTTTGAACATCCACAGTTAACCACTGCCTGGCTGCTTCCACCTCCATGTGGTTCTTGAAAGCAAACACCTGCAGACCTCTGCCATGCACAAGTGTCTTAAGTGGGACATGTTGGTGATCTCACAGAAAAGAGACTGGTTACCATGTCCACATAGGCAGCTGCAGAAGCAGGCACAAGAAGGATCCAGCAAGAACAGTGTATGGGATTGTCCCAACAGGGCAGAGCTGAAGTGCTAACGAGCAGGTGCATGCTCACTTGATTCTCTCGACACCTCATTGGAAGGAATGGTGCTATTAGTATCTTTAGTGACAATTCTCAGACATGCTGAACGTAAGAGGCTCATCTGAGAGCACTCTCTAGATGGGAGGCAGAGTGAGATTTGAACCTAGGCTGCATCTTTGAGAGCCTTACAAAGGGACTGTGGTCTTGGAATCCAGGGGACATCCCTGGAATCCCTGAGTTCCATCCCTATCACGAAGAAAGAAAACACACAAAAAATGAACTATCCAGTGATTTTAGGCCGTAGGACAGCTCAGTGTTAGGATATACACTACTAAGCATTGTGAGGCCCATCCTCAGCAGGAAAGATAATTAAAAAGTCAACTGGGTGTGGTGACACACACCTATACGCTTCATTAAGTAGGCAGAAGCAGGAGGGTTAGGAGTTTGAGGCCATCCTGGGCTACATAGGGAGACTCTGGCCCAAAACAACAAAAAGGAATGAAGGAAGGACAGAAAAAAAGGAAGGAAGGAAGGGAAGGAGGGAGGGAGGGATGAAGGAAGAAAGGAAAAAGGGAAGGAAGGAAGGAAGGAAGGAAGGAAGGAAGGAAGGAAGGAAGGAAGGAAAAAAGGAAGGAAGAACCATCGAACATTCAAGTGACATTGTCTGCCCACATGTCTTCATTCTTAGCACCTCCTCCTCCATGGTTCAGACCAGGAGGACCTGCAAAGGACCCTCAGGAGATCTGATACTAGGGGACAGTTGCATGCACACACTTGGCCTGTGCCAGGGAGAGGCAGAATGGGGCTGGCAGCCTGTATTGTGACACCCAGCTGTACCCTCCTTGCTGGCACCCTCCCATCCCATCCCATCCCATCCCATCCCATCCCATCCCATCCCATCCCATCCATACCGTCTTAGCAAGGCTGCGGAAGTCCTGGCCTGACTCTTGCACCACATAACCAAGGTTGAAGACTGGGCACAGCGGGTGTCGAATCTTGTCGTAGAGGCATTTCTTCATGTAGGTGTCATTCACCTCCTCCACCAGGTTGCGCCTGTGTGGAAGGCATGGGTAGCAGCCAAGTGCCAGCTGGGAGGCTGCTCACTTCACTCAGCACTGGGAGCTCTCAAGAACGCTATAGAGTATCCCTCCTCCAGAGAAGTCTGCTCTCTAGGAGTCACTGCTGCCTCCACTGATGGGAGCAGCCCAGAGGGAGGGAGACAGTGTGCTGAGAGCGCTGAGAGCGGCTGCAGCTGTGTCAAGCCACCTGCATCTCTGCCCTCCTTTCCCACGAACCTGTTGACCTTGAAGCGTGGAAAGCTGATGCTGTTTTTGATGAAGAGGGTGAAGTTCTCAGCCTCGTGAAGAAGAGCAGGGCTGGGGAAGACAGTATTTACTCAGTGCCCTTCCCTAAGAGTGTTTGCCTTGAAGAGCTTGGCGGGGAGCAAGGAGCACAGAGCTTCCTCCCCCCCCCCCCGCCCCCAACAGAGCGCACTGACTTGTGGTGGTGTTGGAGTGGCCATGCTACAGATGGGAGGGGCTTACAGGCTCCTAGATCAGGGAGACTCTTGGGCCTGAGCCATATGGATAGGGTGAGTGAAGTGTGGGATCAGAGGTATAAGGAGCCCATTCTTGCTAGATCCAGATGTCTGTGGGCCTAAACTCTGTCTCTAGCTCCCTTGAAGGAGACGACATCAGTTACCTTGGGATCTTGTCATCCACCTCTACAGGACACCAGCCAAAGATCTCACAGGTCTTCACAGTGCCATTGAAGGGCACACATTTGCCTGTGCGAATACCTGTAGGGAGACAGGAACCCCTCGGTTCCCACCCCATTCTGGGCTTCTACCTCATGGTAGATGAAAGCCAGGATGAGAGCTGGGTAGACTCTCTCAGTGGAGAGCAGCTTGGTGGGGTGCGGGAGAGAGAGGCAGGCACAAGCAAGGTGGCTGTGGAGGTGACAGGAAGGGGCTGGTCTTACCTTGGGCTTTCCTTTCTGCTTTTCCTGGAGTGCAGCCACTGTCATCCTGGCATATGCCACCTTCTGGGTTCTGGGGGATGGGAGAGCTGCTGGCCCCAGACCCTCTCCTATCCCCCAGGGCCACAGTGTAGACATGGAGCAACATCTTATATTCTATAGGAGACCCCTGCTCACAGCCTCCTCCCACATTTATCCTACTTCTCTGCCTAGCTGACAAGTGTCAGTGCCCACTGGCAGGGGAGTGGAGATTGGGATGGAGGAGCCTAGTGCCCAACAATGGCACCGTCAGTGTCTGAGGGTTATTTTGTATGACTCTCTGTCAAACATTACATTATAACCATAATCAGAAAACTCATCCCACATTACCACCAGGGCCCAAGGGAATTTCTCTCCCTGTGAGTCAAGGAGAAGGGTGGGGTCCTCACCTCTGCACAATGGCCTTGAGCCTGCTGAGGGGTCATGATGAAATTGGTCATAACTACAAAGGAGCTGTCCCCCTGGAAGTGAAGGGCAGAGAAGTGATGGAGAGGATTGGTAAAACAGCCCCAAAGTGGTAAAACACTGCCCCAGAAGGGTGCTGGAGCCCACCTGACACCCACCAGACACCACATCCCAAGATATCACGGTGTAGTCTCACAGTAAGGGGACTGGGGTCCAGAGAGGAGGAAACTGGACTCACCCCTCAGAGAGCCTTAAGCCAGGGCTTATGGGAGGAAGGATGGTGCAGCTTACGTGTGCTGGGAAGACATAGTCAGCCACGTCCCAGACCTGGGGTCCCATGTCCTGGAGCTGGGTCACAGCCAAGCCCTTGAGCTTCACTGACACACTGCTGATGAGGCCACTTGAGGTCTGGTATCCTTTTTCATAGACAAACACCCACCTGCCGAGGAAATGGAGTTAGGGTTCTTTGCACTGTTAGACAGGACATCCACGGACACAAGTGGCTGGGAAGGCCTCCGTCTTTTCTGGCATCCTCTTGTCCACCTCGGATACTTTCTGAGTCTCTTTGGTTCACAAGTGGTTTCCCAGGCTGGAGCCAAGACAGCTTTGCCTGCTGCCCCCTGCTGGCCAGTGGCTAATTTCCCACTACTCCACGTCCCTCCTAATCCTCCAAGAGCTGTTTGCCAGGGCCAGCTGGCCCGCTCTTGACCCCAATCCTTCTCCCCAACACTCTAGTTCTTTTTGTACAACTTCCAGCAAAGTATGAGGACTTCCCAGGTGACCAGTTTTGCCTCCTCAGTGCCATGAAGTTTGGAGTAGATTCTTTATCTTCCTCATCTATAAAATGGGAATAACACTAGTACTACTCTGCTAAGGGAATTAGCACAAAGAAGTTGCTTAGGATACTAGCTGGCATTAGCAAAGGCTGTGAGTTGCCATTACTATCTAGAAATGGAGGAAGAGAACAGTGTGGGAGAGCCAGGGCATGGGGCTAGAGACCGTACCCCCACCTTGCAGCATCCAGCCTCCTCCCCCAAATTGTTGTGTGAGTGGTTCACATTTGATCAAGGAGGTCCAGTGGGACTGACCTCACTCTCAGGGATGGGCACATGGTTAAGGCTTGCCAATCAATGTCCCACCCTTCTGGCAGAGATAACGAGTCTCACTGTTATTAAAGGAGTGTCAGTAGCAAAGTCAGGTTTCTTTTTCTTTCTTCTTTCTTTCTTTTCTTTCTTCTTTCTTTCTTTCTTCTTTCTTTCTTCTTTTTTCTTCTTTTCTTTGGATTTACTAGGAAAATTTTACTAGGATTTACTTCCTCTGTGCTGGATGGCTAAGCAGGGTGCCTGGGAGACCAACACTACTGTCAGCCATTTTTGCCACCTCAAAGCACCAGCCTGAGGATGAAACCAGAAGACAGAGAGGGCCAGGCTCATTGCTGGAGCCCTCAGGGGGAAACTCCAGTTTCTGGACTTTCTGGAGTATCTAGAACATGATCCAATGAAGTCTCTTCCATTGTCTGGACTAGCTTAGGTTTCCTTTCTGTTGCTTATACTGGAAATTTTGTATCTCACTTCTATCTGAGGATAAGCTCTTCTTTCAGGAGAGACTGAGTAGCTTTAGGATGTGTTGCTCACTGGAGCATGTACCCATAGTCCTCTGCAGGGAGAAGACTGTAGGAGTGTATGCTCTCCTCCTCCATCCTTTACCTTACCTAAACAAGGAGCGCGGAGTCACCCACTCTGGGGACAGGATTCTCCAAGCCTTAGTCCCAGAGTCACTGTCATTTCCCTGTCCTGGGTTCCAGGGAAGCAGCTGGACCTCTTTGTCCTGCTACTTTAAGTCCTCTCCTGTCTAGAAGCCTGCACTGGAACCCATCCCTCTTCCAAGCCTAAGTGTGGTCACTGCTGCCCCCTGCAGGCCCAGATAGCAACAGGTGAATTCCAACCAAGGTCTAGGTTCTTCCCAGGTTGCCTGCCAGGCTGCCCTGCTGGGAGACAACCCTTCAGGAAGAAAAGGTTCGTCCTGTGGTCGCTTTCTGCAGTCAGGGCTCTGCTCTGAATCCCAGCTTAAAGGGGCTGCTGTGGAGGAGGGGGCTGCTGCACATTCTCAGACTTCCTAGAGAAGCCACTGGTCTCCCCCTTCACATCTCCATCCTCAGAACCCCAGTTTCTCTCTTTGCCCAATGGCAACACATTACACAATAGGTGGAGAATCTGAAGTCTGAGGATGCCCCACTCCTGAAAATCAGAGGTCAAATAGGAGCAGACCAAGGCTGGAGGCCTCCCACCCAGGATGGCACAGCACTGGTGTGGGTGTGTCTTCCAGGAGCTCCTCTCCTGCCTCCAGCTATGGGCTGGGACCAATCACACAGTTTCTGGGCTGTGTCTGCCTGCTGTGTCTGGGCTGTGTCTGCCTGCTGTGTCTGGCTGTGTCTGGGTCAAAGGAAATGTCAATTCTGGCATTTATGACCTCAATTCTGATAATAATAGCTTTGGCATG
Organism: Mastomys natalensis; assembly: GCA_021653895.1. NCBI lineage: Eukaryota > Metazoa > Chordata > Mammalia > Rodentia > Muridae > Mastomys > Mastomys natalensis. The sequence continues at coordinate 393,774 of JAJTUV010000598.1, forward strand.
CCAGCAACAGGCCTGTCACCCAAAGCTATGTCTTTTTAAAAGATTTTATTTTTAACTGTGTGTGTGTGTGTGTGCGTTGTGTGTGTATTTAAACACTTAACTATAGATAACCATGAAGACTAAGGCAAGACATTGAAACCTGTGAAGCCAGAATTACAGGTTAGTGTGAGCTGCCCGCCTGAAATAGGTGCTGGGAACTGAACTCAGGTCCTCTGCAGGAGCAGTACACACTCTTAACTGCTGAGCCATCTCCTCCAAAGCCGTGCTTGGCTTGGCCTTATGGTTACCCCTCTGGAAAAGCCATCAAAGAGGTCTGAGGTCAAAGACACTGCCATCTTCAGAAGCCCCTCCCATTCCAGGAATGACCATTGGCAGTCTCTGAGCTCTCCTGGGGCTCCCTTCTCAAAAGGTCCCTGGGAAGAAGACACACACTGAAGTGGCCCATGTATTAGACATGACAGATGTACAGCTTCAAGCTAGAGGCTAAACTCTCTGAGCCTCCAACCTTCTCAGTAAAATAGAGGATGCCCTCCCTCAAAGGTAATGCTCACTCAGCAAATCCTTAATGAGGCTGCATACTCAGGCCAGGCCCACAAAGACAAAAGCATCTAGGTAATTACCTGAAGAGGGTTCTATGAGTTCTCTAAGTAAATTAGATAAGTACCTAGCATGCCATGGACACATGAAAATGAAACTCTCTCATCAGATCCTTCCCATTCCCGAGGCCTCCATTCTCAGCCCAGGACAGAACTCTGAGTGAGCTGCTGCAGGTACACTTGCCTCAAGATCTACCCCAGCTTTTGTGCTCTGCCCCTACAATTAAGCCTCACACATCTAGTTTGTCATTCAATAAACATGTATGTGTCAAGCCCATCTTCTGGGTCAGGCACTGTTCTTGACACTAAAACCAAGAAGTGAGCAAAACCCAAGAGCCTGTCCTTAAGAAGTCTATCCAGATGTCTGCACCTATGGGTGCTTTGTGCTGGTATCCTCATGCATCTGTCCTCATGCAGGAGTCACCTAGCGGACTCACCTCAGGACCTGCCCACAGAGGGTTAATGGAGAGGGCAAGCTAACTCAGAGTGACCAGTACCTTCCAACACAGGCCCAGAGGTAAAGAAGTCAGAGAAAAAGCAGTGTGGCTTGTCTGCCTTCACTTCCTCCTAGAGTGTATGCTGTTGCTGCAGCTGACATCCTCTGCTGACACTGGGCCCTACCTTCTTTGGTCTTCCAATGTGAGCTGAGAACTAGTGACTCTCCAGGAATCTTCCAGGCCTTCAGCTCTATATTGAGACTCCTGAGGTATCCACCTTCATGTACTGATCAGCTACCAGGCTCTCAGTCTCTCCAGCATATAGAGAGCTGTGGTCAAACTACCTGGCCCATATCCATTGTGTAAGCCTATCTAGCGACTCCCCTTCTACGCTACATATACATTCTATCACTGTTGTTCCTATAGAGGACTTTTTCTAGTACAGATCTAGGTACTGAGGAATAGGGCCATTGCTTAGATAAGGCTGACCATGTATGTATAACTTAGGCTTTGAAACTGATCTGTGGAAGACCTTGGAGAAGCCCTTAGATGCTGTAAGCAGAGTTTAATAGGCCATTCTGGCAGGAATTTAGAAGACAAGGATGCTAAGAGAAATGAAGCCAGTGGGGAACAAGATCATGAGGTCTCATGGGGGAATACAAGCTCTTTTGGCAACTAGGCCATCTGGGTCATTCTTGTTGTATACTGGCAAAGAACTTGACCTCATTCTGTCTCTGTCCTGAGAACTTGGCTGAGGAAGTTTGCTTTGTTGTTTGGACCATTTGAAACAAAGTTTCAAACATTCTTGCTTGACCTCAAACTCTCTGTGTAGCTGAGGATGACCTTGAACTCCTGCCTCTACCTACAGAGTACTGGGACCACCGGGATGGGCCTCCATCAATGTTTATATGTACTGGGGATGTAATCCAGAGCTTTGTGCATGCTATACAAATACTATTGCAACTGAGCTACATCCAATGAAGAGGGTTTAACTTAGCTGAGAATGCCCACCCTGAATGTGGGCAGCACCACACTGTGAGCTGAATACAAAGGAGAAAGCAAGCCAGCATTCTCCCTGCTTCCTTACTGAGGGCTGGGGAGACTGGCCATCCCAGTTCCTGCCACCACAGACAGAGTTACTGCCACCACGCCTTCACCATCAAGATAGACTGTATCCTCAAACCATGAACCAAAATAAACCCCTTCCGCCTTCAGCTGCTCTTGTCAGGCGCTCTCTCTCAGCTACAACAGAAGTTATTAATATACTTGGGGACCCACATTCACCGTCTACACCAGACATCCCATAGGCATCTCCGATGCAATGAGAGTGTGTGGAAAACAGCTCTAAAGTTCCTCAAAATTTTAAATATGGGATTTCACATGACCTGATGCCACTACTAGATGGATACTTTAGAGGAAGAAAAAACATCCATCAAAATACTGGTTCACAAATACTCAGGATAGCATTGCTTCTGGGAGCCCAAAAGTGGAATCAGCCTAAAATGTCCAACCACAGATACTCTAATAAACAAGATGTGATGAATCAACACAGGGAATATTATTTAGCCATAAAAAGCATTGGGTTACTGGTACATGTCACAACCAACACAGCAAGAAAAAGAAGCCAGATACAAAAAGGCACATGGCATGTGGTTCTATTTATAGGAAATGCCCAGAATAGGCAAGCACTGAGGAGAAGGTGTGTGTTTGTGTTGTGTGTGGTGTGTGTGTGTGTGTGTGGAGAGAGAGAGAGAGAGAGAGAGAGAGGTTTTTTTTTTTTGAGTGATAGAAATGTAATTAGAAGTGGAAATTATACAACCCTGTGAATAATAAGAACAACATACTTGTGAGGTTTTGCTTGATTTCAGACAGCATCATCCTGTACTCCAAACTGGCTGAGAACTCACCATGTAGCCCAGGCTAATCCTGAATTCATAAATTCACGATATTCTGGGTACTGAGTGCTGGGATTACAGGTAATACCACCATGCCTGACTGGGTCAGAATTGTGGGGTTGTGTGTGTGTGTGTGTGTGTGTGTGTGTGCATGTCTATGAGAACTAAGGAAGAACTCAGTGGTCGGGGAGTGTGATTAGCATACTCAAGACCCTGGGTTTAATTCCTAACATCAAATAAATGAAAGACAAGTTAATTAGAAGAGGGGACTGGAGAGATGGCTCAGCAGTTAAGAGCACTGACTGCTCTTCCAGAGGACCCAGGTTCATTTCCAAGCACCCACATGGCAGCCACAATTGTCTGTAACTCCAAGATCTGACACAGACATACACACAGGTAAAACACTGATACACATAAAATAAAATTAATTACTTTCGGGGTCTGAAGAGATGGCTCAGTGGTTAAGAGCACTGACTGCTCTTCCAGAAATCCTAAGTTCAATTCCCAGCAACCAGTGGTGGCTCACACCCATCTGTAATGGGATCTGATTCCCTCTTCTTGTATGTCTGAAGACAGGGACAGAGTACTCATATACATAAAATAAATAAATAAATAAATCTTTAAAAAATAATAATTACTTTCTTAAAAAGTTAATTAAAAGAGTGGATTTTATGGTATTTGTAGTCTGTCTCATGCAAGTTCCAGTCACCAAACAAAACATTCAACTGAAGCCAGACATGGTAGCACACACCTTTATTCCTAGTACTTGGGAGACAGGTAGGTAAGTTTGAGGCCAGAACACAGTGAGTTCCAGAAGAGCCAGGGCTATGTAGAGAGACCCTGTCTCAAAAATGAAACAAACAAAATCCAAAAATCAAACAAACAAAATCCAACTCCCCCCCCCTTTTTTTGACTGGTTTTCACTGTTTAACCCTGGCTGCCTTAGAGTCTTAGAACTCACTATGTAGATCTAGCTTGCCTCAAGCTCACAGAGATCCACTGACTTCTATCTGGCCAGGGTTAAGCATGTGTACTTCCATACCTGGCCAGTCTAGCCCACTTAAACCCGTCTAACAAAAGTTTTTACCCCATGTCCCCTCTGCTTTCCAGTAGGAGGGGCTAGACCAATGCAACTGGAGCATTCTGCCTGTGACATCACCTTAATCCAGACCGGCAGAGGCCCCATCTTCAGAGCTTCTTCCCCCCTCCCTTGCCTTGAATTTACAGAGAAGGACATGCCCAATAGAGACCAAAACTTAAGCTTTCCTCTGAGCCTGTTCCAGGTCTTGGCATCTCAGCCTCAGTCTATCTGTCTGTCTGCCTGCCTGCCTGTCTCACAGTCTCTTTCATTAGAACTGTGTTCCGGTACTTGACTTTGTGTCCCTCTCCACCGTTGTGCTGCCCATCTCCAGTGTGGGCTTCACTGTGTCTGGTGTCCAGAGACTGACTCTCTTATGTGGTCCTCTCCAATCGCTGTCCTATGTAACAATGGGAGAACTGAGGCTTGAGAACTGGTAGTCACTGTAGCATCAGGAGTAGCCAGATGAGGGCGACAGAGACAGTAGGGGGCCCTGGTGGACAAGGAAGCCTGGGTTTGTGTGAGCTGAAGACCTTGCCTTTGACTCTGCTGTGTGAACTGGGCATTTTAATGAGAATAGTTGCATCCCTCACTTCTGATACCCCACCCCCACACCAACAAGAGCTACATCCATTAGCAACTGATAGACCATCTCAGGCCAGAAGAAAGAAAAGAGGGATGGGGTGAGGTTGCTGTCATGGGAGGTATGGATACGGGCTGAGGGGCAGTAGGGACTCATCTTGCAGCAGGGCTGGGACAGGGAGACCATCCCTTCTGTTCTGTCACTGTGACAGCCAGGCACTGCTCATAGCCACAGTTCTGAAAACACAGTAGAGAGGCCTGGGGCCTGAGTAGGGACAACCATTTTGGTCTCCTCAGGTGAGAAACAGGCTAAGCTTGAGTAGTGACTTCTGCTTCCTGGAGGAACTAGAAAATAATTAATGGTGGATGTTTTCACTCTTCTTGTGCCCAGCATGTGGCTATTGGTGCCCATCAAAAAGTTTCCTAGAAACCTGGTAGAGGCGGGAAGTGAGAAGGCAGAGCAGAGGCCCAGGGCTGATTTGCCTTGTGACCTAGAAATTCCAGGGCTCCTCTATGGGCCTTAGTTTTCCTCCTAAGCTTGACCATATTGATCTGTGACCAAGAGGGAGACAGAGCCCGAAATGCAGCTGAAGCATCCTGGCCTTGGCTGCATCTGACCAGCTCTGAATCTTAGGGGACCAGTGAACAGAAGAAAGGCTGTTCTGGAGGCTAGACACTCCCAAGAGGTTAGTACCACAAGAGTAGCTCTTTGGGCCCTTAGTCCCAGTCCCCCCCAAATGGGAATGTGCAGAGCCCTCAGAACCACACAGCACAGTCAGGCAGGGGTGACGGGTGTTCCCAGGCTCCCATTAGAACCCTCCCTTTTAGTGACCCCAGGGCCTCTGGGGGCTCTTTTAAGCCTGATTTGAGTAAACATGATGCCCCTGACATGTGACACTTCTGAATTTGAGTAAACATGATGCCCCTGACATGTGACACTTCTGGTATCTGGCTACCTCAGACCCAGGCAGACGGAGACAGCCGTACGTATGCTTGCACATCCAATATAGGTACATAAAACCACTGGTACACAGATAAACATACAGGACATGGGCAGTCATAGAACACCATGTTAGCCCACACAACACACATGCACATGCAAGGTCCTGCCTGGTCTGTTGGCTTCCAGGACAACCAGTCCGGACTTTAAAATATAGCCTTCACATGGTTCCTAGGCTAGCCAGCTGGCTGAGGTAGACCTGTGCTACTCTGACCCTGTGCCAGGGAAGGAGATGTCACACCTGGGAATGGAGACTACTTTCATGCCTCCATCAAGATGCTAAGTGTTCAGAATCCAGTTGTCTTTTAGTTTCCAGGGGCCCAGATGTCCCAGGTTGTCCTTCGTTCAGACTGGTGAGACAAGAACAGAGTCTATCTTCTGGCTAGTAAAATGGAGTGTTGCTTTGTCTCAGTTGCATATGGGAAGCTGGAGGTGAAAGGGGCCCTTGCAGGGAGTACCACTCACACACTAGAAAGGACCATTTACAATGTCACTTCCTCAGGACCCACAATGGTGTTGCCCCTTGGTCACCATGCACCCAGTGTCCTATCCTGCGTTGGTGTCTCCATCTTGACAGTAGGTTTACAGGGCCTATTCCTTCTTAATAGCATGGAGGCTCACCAGGAAAGCTTTCAAGTGCATAAAGAGATGAGGGATTCCTCAGTACCCCAGAGCTCTGAGGACTGGCACATGAAAAGGACTGGTGCCCAAAGGTGGTGGGAGGGGGCTTAGACTCACCCAATGACGTAGACCAGAACCACCAACTGGATCAGACGGAAAATGACTCCCACTTTCTTGTTTCGTACCAGCACCATCCGGGGAGTGTCATACTCAAAGAAAAAGGCTGACAGCTCATCCTGCAGCCGCCGAGGCATGGTGGGCCAGAGATGAGGCCACACGCGGCCGCTGTGGTCAAGGGCAGCCCAGCATCCGTATCTACGACGGTATTAGTAGAGTGACTGGGGGCCTTCTTGGCCCCTTAAGAACAGAGCAGGCCAGGTGGGGCCAGAGTTGGAGGTTTAGCCAGTGAGGTCTGGGTTGGGAGGAAAAACCCAGGGTGATCAGAACAGCTTTTGGCTGTTGGCAGGCAGTGGAGTACCGGCCAGTGGTGCCCGTGAAATAAATTCCCAAAGATAGACAGAGGCGGAGCCAGTGAGGCCACCCAGGCCCAGCCCCACTACCCCTCAGGCTCCGCCTGAGCCCTGCTGGGCCTCAGGAAACAGGAGCTGCTGTCCGGAAACCACCATGGCCACCAGCCACAGGGCCAGAGATAAAGCTACTGGCTAGGCTACCCCCATTCCAGGAACCTGACAGGACAGAACTGGAGGGTCTGGCCAGGACTTGGGATGAAATCCCTCAAAGTCCTACTTCCATCCCCACCTCACAGTCTCAGAGTATACAGCTCAGACCTGGGAACCTGTAGGGAGATGGGCAGAAGTGGATGCAAGTCCTCTAGCCTAGAGCTGCCCTTGGACACTCCCTATTCGTCAGCCCCTTCAAATCCAAGCCTGACCTATACCCATTAACTTCAGCCTCAGGCTGGCATCTCAGGCTGGCATTTCTATCTGCAGCCTTGCTCTCCCACTGTCTGAGCTGCTTGACTGTACCTCCTGACACCACTCCCATTCCATCCTTGCCACCAGAACAGACAGGGAGGTAGACATCTAGATGAGACGAGGGTCACCTATCCCTAGGGAGTTCTAAGACCTAGCTGGAAAAGCCTAATAGGCAGTTGTGTCACTCGTTGAGGGCTTGGGGACATTGGCCTCTCTAAGACTACTTCCTGTAAAGTAGGACAACATAACACTTTCCCCACAGAGTGAAGCCCTTGGGAGATGGGTCCCAGCAACCTCAGGGACAGAGAACTAGAATACACTGTTAAATGAGGGGTTTGGGTCCAGTGCAATCCTTGTCTTCCTCAGTAGTAACCCAGATCCTGAGCATAGGCGTCTCAAGAACCGGATCAGGTTGGCTCACACTGTACACCTAGGGTCAGAGGGAAACAATCTCACCCTGGCTTACTGGAAGAATCAGTTTGAAGTACAGGTCTCTTTGGTAGCCTTCACTGCCCTGCACCCCAGGCCAAGCCAACCCACACTGAGTGCTGATAAGGAATCTTCTTCCTCATGAGCTACTTGCAGGGAGCAAATCGCCCTGGGCAAGGCAACGAGCCCTTATGCAAACTGGACTGCTTTCTGAATGTCTCCTTCCAGCACCCAGGACTAGTCCCAACCTCTTGGATAGAACATACATGCACACACACACACACACACACCACACACACACACAGAGGCACGCACGCACGCACGCACACTGACATTCCAGTAGGAACTCTCTCAACTGTCTGCCGCCACTGTCCAGGGTGGTGGGAACCACATCCTTCCCTTTTTTTCCTAAGGAGCCAGAGCTTCACCAGGCTCCTTGACCTTGCCTTGACCCCAAACAACAGGGTATGTCCCTCTCCCAGCTGACTTCATGTCCAGCTGTTGGAGCAGGAGGCCCAGAAATGAACCATTTGTGACATGAGTGGGTGAGTGTGAAGACTGAGCCATCTCTGTGCCCTCCCCGATGATGTTCATGCCATAGTCTAGAGAGGGACCAGCTCCAACTGAGGGAGAAGAGAAGGATGGAGAGAAGAAAGGGAGAGGAAGGCAGCCATTGTCCAGTATGTTGCTTCGTGCCACAGCCGCCCTCTCCCATACTCCTTGTCTTCCTCCCCCACTTCACCTCCTCCCTTCCCTTCTCTTTCTTCCTCCTTTTCTTCTTTCTTCCCATTCTCTTTCCTTTTACTTTTCCTCTTCTACCTCCTGCTCTTTCCCCTTCCTCCCCCTTCTCACTCCATCCCCAAGAAGCCATGTTTATAGCTAGTTGGATAGACCCTCAGGCCCATGTCTGGAATTAGCCCTGCTCTCAGGAAGCATGGCAGAGAGGACCACCTGAAAGTACTGAAACACCCAAGGTGGGACTAAAGGCACAACTTTCTTTTCTTGATAATAACCCTGCAGAAGCAAGCCAACCACATGAGACTATAGGGGCGGCTCAACGGGTACAAGCACGGTGAACCAAGTCTGGCTCCCCAGTACTCATGGGGGTTGGGGGCGTTTAGCAGCATGCATCTGTAACCCAGTGCTGGACTGGTAGAGATAAGCTGATGCCTGGAGCTCATGGGCCAGCCAGCCAAGCTCAAATGTGCTCTAGGTTCAATGAAAACACCTGTTTCAAAAAATTAAGGTGGGGAACCATTGAGGAAGACAACTGATGTTGACCTGTGACCTCCATATACACACACCCCTCCATATGCACACACCTCCAGATGTGCACATGTCACACACACACACACACACACACACACACACACACAGATCTCTCTTGCACTGGTTCACTCTTAACAACAGACATCTTGTAGCCCTAGGCTTTGTTAGTACAGGTGGAGAGGACACTTGTCAGAATTCCACACAATGGAGTTCAGCAGCCTTTCTTTACTATGGCCCTGTAAAATGGATGCTAGAATGCCCATTATGCAGATGCAGAAACCAAGGCTCTGGAAGTTGAACACCTGGTCAAAGGTCATGGAACAAGAAGTTCTTGAGTTTGCTTGTGACTGGAAGAGAGGCTCCCCAAAGTCTAAGGGCTTGGCTCAGGTCCCACCCAAAGACTCCAACACTGGAGATCTGCCAGGCCTGCCTTATAAGCCCAAAGGCCCGGTAGCCAGCTCCGGTTCTGGGCCGGGCCTTGTAGGGAGACATGGCCCTGCTGCCAACGACTCGGCCCCAGAACAGCCTCCCCTGCTTGGCTAAATTTAGTGGCCGTGTGGGTATGGAGGGGGTCAGTGCCCATTCTGGAGCCACTGCCCAGGCCCAGAGGGCAGCCTGAGTCCTCAACAGGGTGAGTGGCATCGATTCCCACTTGTTTCCTTCGTCACTCAGGGTCCCTGGCAGTCGGACTCCCACCGATTCCCACTTGTTTCCTTAGTCACTCAGGGTCCCTGGCAGTCGGACTCCCACACTGTAAGGGCCTGCCCTGGTGTCCTCAGGGAGTCACCCCAACTCCCAACTGCCCCTCTAATGCTGTTGGAACAGAGCTGTTGACCTAATCGTCAAGGGGAGGTCTTTGGAGAAGACTGGGTATCAGCCATGTCCCCAGGCCTGGCTTCTCCCCATTGTCTGAATTTTCCAGACCTCTTCTCTCCCACTGTGGGCCATGACCAGGCTGGCGCCTATCCTTCAGTGCCCAAGGCATCATGGTCTGCTGGTCCACCTCCATTCTTTCTGTATCTTTATCCACAGACCTTTTCTGTCCAGTCATAAGGGCTTCTGGCTGACATAGGTCTCTGTCCCCAACACTGAAGAGACTTGTTTCTTGGTCAGTTCTCAAGGTTACCACCTCTCTGCTGTGGGCAGCACAGGTTCACTTAACTGTTTCTATGGCTCTTTCTTATTTATTTAAGATAAAGTCCCACGAATCCCAGGCTGACCATGCAATGGGGACTGACCTTGAACTTCGAATCCTTCTGCCTCCATTTCTCAAGTGCTGGGATTACAGCAGTACCACCAAGTCTGGTGTCTGCAGATGGAGATGGAGATCAAGGCCCAGGTGTTGTACATGCCAGGCAAGCTATGCCTCTAACTCCTTTCTTTTTTCCTTAAATCAAACCAAGTTCAAGTGGAATTCACCTCTTTAAGCTTCCACTTTTGACAGTTTGATGAGTTCTGACAAATGCATGTGCTGCTCTCTGGCCCACTATTCTAGAAGGTTCCTTCCTGACCCCTCACACTTTGGTTTTTCTAGATAGGGTCTCTTGGTTCTGGAACTCACCCTATAGACCTGGGTAACCTCAAACTCAGAGGTCCACCTGCCTTGGTGCTGGGGTTAAAGGCCTGTGCCATCACGCCTGGCTCCTCCCGCCTCTTTGCAGTCACTCTTTCCCTAGTACCTAGGCACAGCAAACAGTGATCTGCTGTAATTTATGTTTATGCTGCCTTTTGTGGTACTCCAGAGAGGTTAAGATTTTAAACTCTATGTAACTGTATGTGTTGATAATTTATGCTTCTTTGTTGCTAAATATTTTCTGTTGTACAAAGATATCATGGGTGGTTCATCCATCTGAAGATGGCTGCAGTCCTGTAACAGGCAATAGCCTGTTGAGATCAGGTTCTGGATGCCGGTGTTCCATTCTTTGGGATCAGGTCTCCAGATGCCCGTGTTCCTTTCTTGGCTCTTCCTTCCATTTTGATTGTCCAGGTCTCGTAACACAGCCCCAATATGCCCCCTCCCCTTGCAGAGGGGACCTGGAGAGCACAATGTCCTGATTTCCAGAAAAGTAAGGAGACCCAGGAGCATCTTGGCAGCTGCCACCTTGGAGCCAGAAAGGAGTATGCCGGGATTGCCTGGGAATTCCCTCCTGGGTGAGGTGAGGAAACCTCTCTGTTTACCTTGGCTGCCTTGCCTTGGGCTGTAGATGCCATGCTGTGTGCTGGACAGAGATGGATTTGGGCAGGCCCTGGTGGGGGTGGAGGCAAAATGGACCAAGCCACCATGCTCCAGAAGTTGCTGGGGAAGCTGCAGCCGCATACTTCTTCTGCAAGTTCCCTTAGGCTTAGACTATCTCATCTCTGTAATGTATCATTATGATGAAAGCCAGAAAGATTGGCCCATAGGTTCCTCATTTGTCAGTCCTTGCTGTCTGTGCCCATCTCATGGGGCTCATTTAAGACCATAGGAGTACAGGGTTTATATTTGAGAGAACTTAGAGATACCTTGTAACTAAGAATACTTCTAGTCATCCTACTGGAAAAATAAATCCTTGGGAGTTCCTCGGGATGTGAGTTATATCGCCTCTGTCACAATTAGCTTCATGGATGTGTGTCTTAGATAACATACCAGGCCCATACATAGAAAATCCCTTCATTTGGCACTGGAATTCTGGTTTTCTTCCTTCTCACAACCCTATGGCCTTAAAGTGCTCTACCTTTGGATTTCTCTTCCAGCTCAGTAACACCTTGGTCAAAGGTTGGGCTGTTTGATCTTACTAGCTAGAGCCCAGCCCAACTCAGTGACTAAGTTTGAGGGCTCCAGGTTTTCACTTTGCAATGGCCTCTTGCAGATGTATTGTCAGCCCTGCCTCTTTCCCTGTGTTTCAGGACTGGGTATCCAGGTTTCCATCCCAGGACAGCTAGGTACAGGATTAGATGTTAAACCTTCATGGTGAGCCTTCTCTTCAGAAACAGGGCTAGTCCCTTCTCACAGCTATCTCACAGGACCACCTGAGGAGGCTGGTTCATATTAAGCACCATCACAGAGACATGCCTGGGTGGCAGGAGCTGAGGAAAATCGTAAGGAAGGGGTAGACACCTTTGAAGTGGGCATAGGACTGGAAGTGGGATAGATTGCTAGGGCCAAGGGATAAAAGCATAGCAAGAGAGAAACCCTAGCGAGAATCACAGAATTGCCAGCAGGTATTTGCCAGGGACTCTGAGGGACAAGGGGGTCCTGGGATGCAGACTCCAGGCTTAGCTCTGTCTCATCCCATCCCCAGCTCCTTTTCCTTTGAGATGACATGTTAATCATAAAATATGTGATTAAACTATTGAGCGCTGCTTTTAAACTGCCAACAGCAGAGCAATAAGCAGGCTGTTGCATGAGGCTCAGGCTTACCCTACTTCTACTATGGGAGTGTGGTTCCAGTCTTGAGATTCTAACTTAGTGTTTCTCAAAGTCCCATCTTTGAGTAAGAGATGGACTTGGCTTTGGGATGGGATCCCAGACTTTTAGCTTTGCTAGTTCCAGGTAGACGCCCACTCCACCCCCACCCCCTAGGGGCCCCACAGAACTAGGGGCCCACAGGGTTCAGGTAAAAGACACTACCAGCTCCAATCCCTCAGACGCACACCTTTATTTCTCCACCAGAAACCATCAACATGTGGGCACAGAGCTCTGCTCCTGCCAAGCCATCCCTCCAAGCTGTAGTTCTCTCTGAGGTCCCTCCAGAGCCTGCCAGAGGAGAGGGAGGGAGTGCGGGACAGTGGGCAACCAAACTCGAAGTTCATCTGTCTGCAAGGTAGGCTGAGGGAGCTTTTGTTACTGGGGGTCAGGACAGTGATGTGAATCTTGATTTACATATAAAATAATCATTTTGTACACACTCAAGGAGGAGCTAAGTCACACTGACAGGCACTTACTCCGTTTCCCGTGACATTTAGCGAGCTTTTGTCAAAGAAGCAACAGCAGAGTTAAGAGCAGAAAAAAGAACCCAAACGAAACCAATAAAAGTTCATCTGATAGATGCCCCCCCACCCCCGAGATGCTGTCTGTCAGTGGGGAGGTAGGGGAGGAAGTCCCTTGTGGAGTCACTTCCCTAGTGACATCTCTCTGACTCAGAAATTTATGCTAGGAGGGAGGGGCAAAGAGTAATGCCAGGGGTCCAGGAGATTTAGAGTCACCCAGCCCTGCAGCAAGTGACATGGTGTCACACCAAGCTGGGTGGCAGGAGAGCTGACATGGACCCAGGGATGCCTGGAGTCTCAGGCACCAGGGCATGAACAGTAAAGTTAGGATATCATGAGTCAACCTGAGCCGAGTAAATGAACCTCAAGGTGGGGACAGGCTGAGCCCAGCCAGCCAGCGCAGGCTGACACCTGGGAAAGAGAGTCCTTGTCCAAGCCCGCCCCCTGCTTCTTATGTTCCTATCTGTCTGTGATCCTTCAACCCCCTGGGGCGGGCACATATATAAAGACACAGAAGTGGACTTGGTGGAAGCTGAGCCGAGTGGAAGGGGCTGCCCCTCCTCGTGTTCACAGCTGGACCCAGATGGTCTCTTCAGACTCCTCCTACCCATAGCTGACCAGGCTCCAGACCCAAACTAAGTAAGAGGTCAGAGTCAGTAAGAAGGCCCCCAAGAGCCCTCCATCAGGGCAGAGGCCCTGGTTACCGAGCAAACTGCCCGCCTCCAAGTGGGGGAAAGGTTGCAGAGCCGTGGGGGACTGTGTGGTGGCCCTGCAGCCAGCTCTGGCTTCTTAGCCTCTTCTCCTGGACTCAACTTCTGGGACAGAGCAGTAGGGAGGGACAGAAATGGAGACAGGAACCTGGGACCGGACCTAGAGGTGGCCATTCTTGTTTCAGGCCTGCTGTGTTCAGCAGGTCTAGGAGACAGGTGGCTGAGAGTGGAGGCAGGAGTGGGAACAGGACAAATGCCTGGACACTATCAGTCCGAGGGCCACACTGGAGACTTCCCTCTGCTCCCAGGATTTACTTCAGGTCCTTTTTTTCTGGAGGAAAAAAAAAAAAACACAAAAAATTGAGAATCATATTAAGACAAGGAGTGAGATATTCTAGATTGCTCCTTCTTCTTCATTTCAGCCTCTTACCCTCTCCCACTTTCTAGGGCCTGGAACCTTCTATATATGACCTATCCACAGCCTCAATGGCACGCCTGAGCCACAACCCCCAGGCATCCAGCTGCTTTCTCTATGTCCCTTCAATATTCCCAGAGAAAACTCATATTTCTGTTTGGGGAGTGCCCCCATTACTGTTAGGGCCACAAGCAGGGAGTCCTCCTTGCCTTCTCCCCATCCCACATGTGGTTTGATTTCAACTGAACACACTCAAGCGGACCTTCACCTTGGCAGCCCACCTCAGTCCATCTCGCCTAACCACCTCCCTTCTGATGCTGGCATTGTACAAACCCCCTCAGCCTGGCCCTACTATCCTTTCCATGGCTTCCGTGTCCTTAAATGAATTCTGGGTCCATCCTGTACCTTGTACTCTCCCAGATCCATCCCTCTCAGCTTCTCCATCCCAGCCTACAGGCCTCCTGACAGCCACTCAGTCACACCTGAAGAGTGCCAAGTGTGCAGAGAGAGGACCCTAGTCCCAGAGCTGACCCTACATCCACAATTCTCCCCAGGACACATCCTCATAAATCACAGAGGAACCACAGGCATTGGGCCTCAGTAAAACTTCCCTAAAAGGCCACTGAGCTGGCTTGGGAACGTAAAGGGTCCCCTCTCTCACCCCCGCCCTGTCCAGCTTTAGGAGGCCCAAGGGATTTCGGCCGCCTGCCGGCCCAAGGCAGAGCTGTCTGGACTTCCAGCAAGCACATAACTCCCCAGGGCAGCCACAGGTGCCCAGTCCAGGTCGCGCCTGAAGACCTGTGCTCACTCCCTTTCTTTTTTTTTTTTTTTTTTTTTTTTTTTTGGTTTTTCGAGACAGGGTTTCTCTGTGTAGCTCGGGCTGTCCTGGAACTCACTCTGTAGACCAGCTGGCCTCGAACTCAGAAATCCGCCTGCCTCTGCTCCCAAGTGCTGGGATTAAAGGCGTGCGCCACACCGCCGCCGCTCACTCCTTTCAAGTCAAACTTCTCCAGGACCTGATGGTCACCATTTCGGGTCAAGAAGGTTGGTAAGGGTTGGCTTGGGGCCAATTCACCCGAGCTGGAATTAATTTCTTTCTCAGGCCTCACAATCTCTTCAGCCCCCACTCCATGCTTACACACCTTTTGTGGTCCCTACTCCCTGAGAGTAACCAGGGCCTTGTCTTGGGCGTTTTGGACTTCAGTGTCCTCTGGGTTTCCCCTCACAGATACCAGCTTTATTACAGACACCTCAGCCTCCACCCTGCCAGGTTCTACCCTACCCACGTAATCTGCATTAATCCAGAATCTTCTAGTAATTTTCCTTAGCACCAACTGGGCAGCCTTCTAATCCCCCCATCTAGGCATCCTTCCTCCTGTTGAGCCCAGGAATCCAGTGTGGATTTGTATCCCAGACACAGGGCTCCCTCAAGGGAATGAGACATTTTAACCATGGGGACAAATTTTTAAATTTCCTCAAGAAAATGTGCTGAGCTCCTTGGTTGCTGTGGTCACTAGGGATGAGTGCCGTTTCTCAAGGAAGACAGAACATCCTCCAGATGGCTTCTGGAGGCCATGCTTCACAAGGGAGTTTGTCTGTGGGCTGAGTGTGGAGGGAGGGCTTTCCTGGGGGACCCTCCTGTGCTGTCTGTCCAGAGATGAAACTCTGAGGCTCCAGTGTCATGCTCACTTCTTCCAGGCCTCTCCCAGGTCCACCAATGGCGAGCCCGAAAGAACCATATACGGAGGAAGCCGAATGGCCTAGTCCAGCTGCCCTCAGCCCACTCATGGGCTCTGTGAGTCTAGCCATTCCCTGTTCAGACCTCTCCAGAGAAGAAGGAGAGGCTCACTGAGGCCTTTTCTAAAAAGACAATTTTTTTTTCAGTATTCCATAGATTTGGTTAGCATGCGAATGTGGGGGCCTTTATGGAATGACAGGCATGGGATTTATTTATAGCCTCCACTATTTCCTGGATCAGGGGTCACATTCCAGCTAGAAGTGACCCCCAAAGTCCCAGATGCCCAAAGCAGGTCTTAGCTTAGTTGCTGAGCCCTACCCAGGTCTCTCTCTAGCTCACTAGCTTTCTTCTCTGGACCTAACCCTGTCACTGTCCCTCACTCCTGAATGAAGACAAATCTTCTCCTTTGTCCCACCCATTAAAAGGACACCCAAAAAGCCAACCCGGTACGGTACGGGTCCTGGAAGTGGTCGGTGGTTGCCTACTCCAAGCCTGCATAAATGTCCCGAGACACCTGCATAAAGACAGGCCAGTACAGGGAGGTCAGAGGTCAAGGCTAGGAGTACCGCAGCATCTTATCCACATATGGGTGTGTAAGGCAAGGTGAGGGTGGGTTAGTGAGGGCTGTGGGGGGAGAGGATTCAGCAAAGTGAGGGAGCTGAGGCAGTGAGGCTCTGAGCAGTGTTACCACTCAGCCCAGTCAAGGTTCTCACAGTGCAAGACACCTCTCCCAGCAAGTCCTTGGGTCATAGCCACCAGGACCCTTTATATCCCACTTCATGATCAAAAAAAAAAAAAAAAAAAAAAGCTCTTCTACCGTGCACTTGCATCCAGGGCAGTAGGGGTTTGGAGGCAGAGGCAGGCTGAAAGTAGCTGGCGAAGAAGCAGAAGGGGGTGGGCCTCCCACTTACCATCCATGTGATTCCTGGACAGATATTTGAGGGCCTCGTCCAGCAGGATGACAGGCAGAGACATCTGAAGCACCACCCCCCACTGCCGACCACTCAGTGGGGTCACCTGGAAAATGAGCTGGTGGGGGCAGGGAGGCCCAGTTACAGGCTGCCAGCTGTGTATCTTTGTCACTCACTCTGGACTCCAGTGCACTCTTCGTGGGCATGTCCTTGGAAGCCCTTCCTTCATACCTTTGTCTACAGGGTTTCCCAGAGGAAGTGCTATCCCCCTGCCCACCCATTCCTTCCCTGACTTCCACTCTGGCCCAGGTGGACCCCTCAGCAAAAGGGCTCCATCTTTTCTGTACCTGAAGGTGGGAATATCTGTGGAATGATGGCTAGACACATCTGTCCCTACTGTCGTTCCTGCCCGAGGCCTAAGAAGGTCCGGCACTCTGTTGGAACCTCTAGTATCCAAGGACTACTTGGTGATGGTGACCCAAGGAACTAAGGAGGGAGGAGGCATGGCGGTAACTCACAGCAGAGGCGGCACCAGAAGGATGAGAAAATGCAGAGCCATGGACATGACCACAGCCCCCAGCAGCCAAGGATTCAGCCAGGGTGGCATGCGCAGCAGTGACTGGTTCTCTGAGACGCTACGAAAGGCACAAGGACTCACTCAGGACAGTATGTTAGGTTGTGGTGGGCCCACCAACCTCAGTAACCACCTCTCTACCTAGGCTGTAGAACCAGGGTGGATACTTCTGCTGCACATCCCATTCACCCATCTCAGGGCTTGGGCCCACTTTCTCTGTCCCTCAGATTCAGTCCTGGACCTCCATTTCATCATACCCTAGACCTTTCTCTCCTGAATTCCAAATTTAGGCCCCACTGAACATATTATCGCCTCTGATCCAGAGACCTTAATCTTTAGTCTGCTTGGATCTCAATCCAATTCCTGTCTCTCTTGGCCGGAGACCCCAGTCTGTCTCGGACCCTGGCCCAGCCTACCTGTTGGGCATTGCACATTTCAATGGTCACAAGCACAGATAAGGCCATGGTGTGGGGAAGCTGACTCAAGACTCGCAGTCAATGCCACAAACAGTGGATTGTCTCAGAGCATTCAGAAGTTCCTGAGGATAAAGTGATAGGGTCCTGTAGGCAGCCGTGGTTATGACCAGCACCTGACAATGTAAGCAGCTGGCTTCCAGATGGCCAGCTCAGGAACTGGTAAACTGTAGGCAGCCGTGGTTATGACCAGCACCTGACAATGTAAGCAGCTGGCCAGCAAACAAGTCCTTTGAGCATGCGTCGGCCTCGTGCCCCTTCTGAGTGGGCTTATGCTAATAAGGTGTTGGCAGCTTAACCTATCCTGGGAGGACACATCACCCAGCCCGCCTAGGGCAGTTATATAAGCAGCTCCTTTCTGCTGCTTGGGTCCAGGCCCTTCCATCTCCTTCCTGGTCCAGGCCTTTCCCTTCCCTTCCTGTCCAGGTCCCCCGTCCAGTTCCCCATTCCTATGTCAAGAGCCGTTCCTGGATTAAAGCCAACTGAGAAGGATCCTACCGTGTCGCGTCTTACTTGCGGGCCAAGGCGGACGCGACATATGGTGGCCGTACGGGGAAACTGAGGACTTCACCTTCGTTGGATTCAGAACTCAGCAGCTAGGAACGGCGGTACAGGTATATTTATTGTCACAGAAAGTGCCCAGTGAGTAGGGCCGTCACAAGGTCCGCGGTAAAGCGGCGTCACAGAAAGTGCCCAGTGAGTAGGGCCGTCACAAGGTCCGCGGTAAAGCGGCGTCATAGAAAGTGCCCAGTGAGTAGGGCCGTCACAAGGTCCGCGGTAAAGCGGCGTCACAGAAAGTGCCCAGTGAGTAGGGCCGTCACAAGGTCCGCGGTAAAGCGGCGTCACAGAAAGTGCCCAGTGAGTAGGGCCGTCACAAGGTCCGCGGTAAAGCGGCGTCACAGAAAGTGCCCAGTGAGTAGGGCCGTCACAAGGTCCGCGGTAAAGCGGCGTCACAGAAAGTGCCCAGTGAGTAGGGCCATCACAAGGTCCGCGAAAAGCGGCGTCATAAGGTCCGTGGTCATAGGTCCATGGTAAAGTGGCAATTGAATCACGAGAAACCTTAGAAGTATCATGTTTGTGTTTGTTGTAGACCAGGTGTGGGTCGGTCTGGGTGTCGTAATTATGTTTTTCCTAGTATGTAGTCTTTGTTTCTGTTTAAATTGTCATTGTCCAAGACATAAGTGTAAAAAAAATAATAAAGGACGAAAAAGGGCCTCCAACATCTATCCTAGCACAAAAGATTTAGAGACAGAGAGTTCCTCCAGCTCCGATAGCTCAGATGAGGAGGAAGGAGGGAACTTAGGCAAGATGGAGGAGGAAGAAAATTTAGAAAAGATGGAGGAGGATCTAGAGAACCTATCAGTTGAAAGGGAGTCTGTGACCCTCCCTAGGCGAGGAAAGGCAAACATGGGGCGGAGAAGCTTAAACCACCTGCTTGGGAGACGCCCACAGCTCCTCCCCTAGGCCCCGCCTCCCTATGCGGAGGTTCCTCGGGCCAGTCTGTCCTCAGAGACACAATGTTCATTCTGCCCACAGACTTGGAAGGAAGTGCGTATAGCCTTCCCAGTTTATCTTGGACTGGAAATCCATTTACAGTACTGCGTTGGATACCGGGTGATTTTATACCATTGTGTGCCGTCATACGCACCTGGCCAGTGCCTATGCCGGTCCATTCTAACTCCCCGGTCCTCCTTACCTTTTTCCCTACTTCTTGTGCTCAAAATGCACTTCCTGCTGGCTAACCTATATAAACTTATTCAGCTCTCTTACGTCTCCTCTCTCAGGGGACTGTATATTATTCCTTTGGTATATAACTCTTCTCAGTCTCTCAATCAGAGTCGCCTCCTGTCTGAGTACCTGAAAGGAAATCGGTCGAAAGAAGACGAGTACCTATCCAGGAGGCTCCTATTGCAGATCGCTACCCTGAATGGCACCCGCCTGGATCCCTCTACTTTGGAGGGGCTCACCACTTGGGTCAAGGGTGCCCTCAATTTTCTTTAAAGAATGAGCGGGAGTATTTATCTGGGAGCTGTTGTTCTCCTAGGATGTGGTTTCTCCCTTTGGTTTCTGTGTCATTTGTGCCATGACCATGCAGGACATAAGGTTGTTGTTTACCAGGCGCTGACTGCCATGAAGGAAGGCACTCCCCCAGGTATTTGGCTGGCCTCTCTTAGGGAGGCATAGTGGGGAGCCTTCTGGACCCGGTAATGGCCATCCAGGCATAATCCCTAGATCCTGACCATCTTGACCATTGCCAAAGGTGTACACTCATGAGGCTCCTACAGCATCACCTCAATGTTTCTGAAGCGGGGAGTACGAGGAGCGCCTCGACTAGAGATGTTCTCAATCCTGAGATAGATTCTCTGAAAGCATGTCCGAGTGCATAGAGGTTTTGTGCCAAATGTACCTCTCCCTGAAAAAAGGCACGAAGGCGGGTATGGCAGAAATATAAACTTTCCCATCACAATGCCTTCACTTTGCACAAGGGCTCGGACCTCTGTTTTCCACCGCTGACTTGCTGCGCTAGCGGCGACTCTATAGGTGTGCTTTATCGCCTCACGCCAACCACCTAATGAATGAGTTCAAGCATGCTTGGGTGTGGGATGCCTAAGGTCTGAAGGGTCCAGAGGTAACCTAATTCAAATTTAATAAATAAATAAGGGGGAGATGTAGGCAGCCGTGGTTATGACCAGCACCTGACAATGTAAGCAGCTGGCTTCCAGAGTGGCCAGCTCAGGAACTGGTAAACTGTAGGCAGCCGTGGTTATGACCAGCACCTGACAATGTAAGCAGCTGGCCAGCAAACAAGTCCTTTGAGCATGCGTCGGCCTCGTGCCCCTTCTGAGTGGGCTTATGCTAATAAGGTGTTGGCAGCTTAACCTATCCTGGGAGGACACATCACCCAGCCCGCCTAGGGCAGTTATATAAGCAGCTCCTTTCTGCTGCTTGGGGTCCAGGCCCTTCCATCTCCTTCCTGGTCCAGGCCTTTCCCTTCCCTTCCTGGTCCAGGTCCCCCGTCCAGTTCCCCATTCCTATGTCAAGAGCCGTTCCTGGATTAAAGCCAACTGAGAAGGATCCTACCGTGTCGCGTCTTACTTGCGGGCCAAGGCGGACGCGACAGGGTCCGGGAGAACATCTGTTACTGAGGTGCTGGACAGAGGAGAGGGAAGCCTCCCCACAACTTTGGATGAGTAGTGAGCTCAGCACTGCAAGGGATGGGGTCAGAGAGTGACTATCCTGAGTGGGAATTCTGTGGATCATGGGAGCAACTCGTGTTAGGCTGGGGAAGGCACTAGGAGGCCATGGGGTTGGAGAAGGGTCCGGGCTGGGACTTATAGGACTCTGAAATGCAGAAGTTGGAGAGGTGATCAAAAGAAACCTCCTAAATACATGAAGCAATTATGCATTTCAATCAATACAATTATGCCTAAATAGGACTGGCCTCTGGAGTAGACAAAGCCTACATGGTCCTCTTCGATTGATACTGACATCATGCAAGGTTCTATTCCTACCCGGCTCTCTGTTCCCTGCTTTCTGCTTATGACATAGAGAATGATTGCCAGGGCTCAGCCTTAATGCATGCGTCCTCTGTAATTAACGAGCTGTCAGTGCCATAAAGAAAGTGCCCCTCCCACCCTTCATCTCCAGGGACCTTTCTTTTTGCTCACGGGCCTCACTCAGAGTCTCCTGCACTAAAATGTTTGAGGATGTCTGGGAGAACTTCTGACTTGTTTCTCTCCCACACCATTGGGACGAGTGTGACCATTCATAGCTGTTAGTCTACTTGGGTCTCCTGCACAGAGTTCCACTTTACTAAATCTGTAACTGAGGATCTTTAAGGTCAGGGCTTAGCAGCAGGCATTGTGCTGTAGAGATAAATCTTCCAAGAGAGATCTGTCCAGGGACAGATGGGCACCCCTGGCTCTGTGCTTGAGCCCCTGCTGCTGCACAGAAGAAACCCTATTGACAACTTTGGTTTGGCTAGATCCCTCCTACAAGTTGAGATTACGTCCCCACACCCAGTTTACTGAGTACCATGAACCCAACCCAGACTGTCATACGAGATAGACAAACACTCCACCAACTGAGCTACACCTTCAGCCCCAGTCCAGCTTCTGAAACTGGGTTGGATCCTTTAAGGGGTCATATGACTTTGGATAGGTGTGGTGGTGGTTCCTTTTAATTGTTGATACAATTCAGAGTCACCGGAAAAAGGGAATCTGTAGATCAGGTTGGCCTGTGGGCGTGACTGTCTTGATTATGCTAATCAGTGTGGGAGCCTCAGCCTGACACCAGGCAATAGCATTTCCTGGACCCGGTACTAGACCACATGAAAACAGAGAGAGCAACACTTCCAGGTCAGTAGCCTGCACCTACTTTCCTCTTTAATGGTGAAATTAGATCTCTACCAGGGAACTGGGTACTATTGTTGGTTTTGATTTCTTAAATGATTTATTTTTATTTTATGTGCATTGGTGTATGCATATCTGTGTGAAGGTGTCAGATCTCCTGGAACTGCAAATATAGGCAATGGTGAACTGCTGGGAATTGAACCTGGATCCTCTGTAAGAGCAGCCCGTGCTCTTAACCACTGAGCCGTCTCTACAGCCCTGTTTGTTTGTTTGTTTTTAATTGTGTGTGTGTGTGTGTGTGTGTGTGTGTGTGTGTGTATAATTTTATATGTATAGGTGTTCTGCCTGCATATATGTCTGTGTACCACTTGAGTGTCTGGTACCCTCAGAGGTTATCAGATCTCCCTGAAACTGGAGTTACAGACAGTTGTGAGCTGTTACACATTTGCTGAGAATCTAACCCAGGTCCTCTTTATAAGAGATCCAGTGGGTTTTTTGTTGTTGTTTGTTTGTTTTTCAAGACAGGGTTTCTCTGTGTAGCCTTGGCTGTCCTGGAACTCACTCTGTAGACCAGGCTGGCCTCGAACTCAGAAATCCCCTGCCTCTGCCTCCCAAGTGCTGGATTAAAGCGTGGCCACCACCGCCGGCACATCCAATGTTTTTAACTGCTGAGCCATCTCTCCTGCTCACTTTTGATTTTTTCAGACTGGGTCTCATTGTGTATTTCTGGTTGGCCTGCAACTTGCTATGTAGACCAGACTGCCTCAAACTCATAGAAATCAACCTGCCTCTGCCTCCTAGGTGCTGGGATTAAGGTCCCAGTTGGCAGAATTGTTTTACAATACATTTCCTTTATGATTTACTATTAATAAGTAATCGATTTGTATATGTACTTTAATACCTATATGCTTGGGGTCATATACGAATTTCTTGAGTGAGAAGAGGTTTCAAGTAGAAATGGTCTAAGAAATCATAAACCAGGAGGCTGGAGGGATACCCTAGTATTGGAGCCCCGGCTGCTCTTCGGAAGCCCTAGGTTGGATTCCTAGCATCCACATGGCAGCTTATAACTGTAACTACAATTCCAGAAATCTGATTCCCTCTTCTGGCCTTTGTAGGCACCAAGGACACACGGTACACAGACACACAAGCAAGTAAAACACTCTCTACACACAAACTTAAGAACAAAAAACCCAAAAACTTTACAAAAAGTCATGAATCAGAGTGTTCCCTTTTGGGAGCATCACCAAGGATCCCGCTCTTGAAATCTGACAACTGGAGGGTGGAAAGATGGCAGCGACAGGCAGGTCTCCAGGGCTCACTGACCAACTAGCTTAGCTGTATCTACAAATCTGTGAGCTCCAGGTTCAGTGAGACACTGTCACAAAAAATTAGGTTGAGAGTAATCAAGGAAGACACTCAATGTCAACCTCTGGTCTCTGCACACATGTGCACATCTGCACATATCCACATAAACAAATACCATACAGAGTGTGTGTGTGTGTGTGTGTGTGTGTGAGGTGAGGAGATGGGAGAGAGAGAGAGAGAGAGAAAGAGAGAACACCGACACACAGAGACACCAGTGAACTCTTAGCCTAAAGGTCTACTGAAAAAATTGCCACCCTGAATAAGAGTTCCCAGTTCCACAGGCCATCCCTCAGACTGCCAGCTCTGTGTACAGACCCTCTGACTAGCACTTCCATACTGAGTAATTTGTGCCCAGGCCACAGTGATGTTTGATGGACATTCCTCAACCAAATGACTGACTGAGAAAAGGAAGGCCCTAAGTGAGATGAAGAAAACATCCCATCAGGCTGCTTGGGGACTTAAGGAGATGGCTAATGTGACTCTTAGGTGTCAGTTTCAGTGGCCAGGCAGACAGTGGATCTTAGATAAGATGAAAGGGAGATCAGTGTGGGGAGACAGCCTTGGTGTGGGCCTTGTGTGTTTGCATAGGGCCTGTGAGAATCTCAGAGGAGGTAAACGGCATTTATAGGGTTGAATCTCAGAAGAGAGGAGGGAGATCCCTAGAGAATTGGGATTCTTATTCTAAAGCAGCTGTTCTCAACCCATGGGTTGCTGCGACCCCTCTGGGAGGCATCAAATGACCCTTTCAGATATTTATGTTACAATTTATAACAGTAGCAAGATTACAGTTATGAAGAAGCAACAAAAGTAATTTTATGGTTAGGAGTCACCACAACGTAAGGAGCTGTATTAAAGGGTCACAGCATTAGGAAGTTTGAGAAGCACTGGTCTAAAGAATAGCTGTAGACACAGTGATGGGTGGAGGCATAGTCCAAAGCTACCATGGGAGCCAGAGGTGCTGGAGCGATTAAGGATGACCTGATCCCTGAATGAGGATGAGAGAGAGAGAGAGAGAGAGAGGAGGGAGAGAGAGAGAGAGAGAGAGAGAGGGAGAGGGAGAGAGAGAAACCTTTGAAGGAGGTGGGGCTATGCTCTGTACTGTGCTGGAAGGGATGGGCTCATGGGCTTGAGGCTGCTGGGTGCCAGAACATGGTTCAGGGCTGCCTCCTCTCCAGTAATACAGGTAGCATGCTCTAAGGAAGGTAACACCTCCCTCAGCAATCCCTGTGCATTGTTCTGTAATATCTGCTTCAAGCAACGGCCAGAAGGACAGACAGCATCAGAGAGAGGTTTAGCTTATTTCCAGAGCTGAGCTAAGCTAAGGCTGCTTGCTCTACACTCTGCTGTGTGGTTGTAGGTACCTGCCAGTCACGGATTCTAGAGGTCAGTGGGTCCTATCTGAGAAATGCTACGTGGATTATGTGACTCTCTCCCTTTGATCTTTGATCTCCTCTGTTTGACCCTCAGCCTGAAGTCCCACCATTTCAGGGCCCACACCTCTGGGCCCTCAATGTTTCAGGGTTCTTTGGTAAAGGTAAGACACCTTCTGCATAGTTATGGCCCTAGGCCCCCTTAAATGATTGTCAGAGAGAAATATTTCCTTGAGCTGGGGACTATGTTGGCCCTGGGGCTTCCAGGCCCACCAAGCTACTTGGAGGTTGGTGTTCACACCTTGGAGGTTGTTTTATGGGAAAGTAGAGCTGCAGCCCAGCCACAGAGGCTGAGTCTCTCTCTGGAACTCCCTCCACTTTGTAATCGGTAGCCCCACCTGTCTGGCCTCTACTTGCTCACCAGCTGATAGAAGGTGACTTGAGGTCCCTCGGTGTCATACAGGAACCACCAGGTGGCAGCAGCCACTGTAGCCAGACCTACATACACTGTGGGCGGACAAAAGGAGATACTATAGTAGGCAGTTGAGGGTCTTTGCTATGCATGTCCCCTTCCCAGCCATCCCCTGAATCTTCCTCTCCCTCCCTAAGCCATGGTGTGCTAACATCTATCCTGTGCTAATGGTAGGCCCTCAGTGGTAACCTGATAGGCCGTACTCTTAGGCATAGTGACTGGTCCAATTTGTACTAATAAAAACAGGCCTGCAACTGTTATAAAAATTAACCCAAAGTCTCCCAGGGCTCAGGAGATGACTCAGTGGATACAACTGAAGATCTGAGTTTGGGTTCCCATCACCCATGTAAAAGGCTAGATGTGACTATGTGTGCTATAACCCCAGAACTATGGGTTTGTAGGGATACCAACAGGAAGATCACTGGAGCTTGTTAGCCAGTCAGTCTAACCCTCCCCCACCCCACCCTCCAAAAAGGGCAAGCTCCAGGTTAGTGAGAGACCCCATCTGAAGGGAAAAAGATAGAAGCTGATAGACCAGACCACAGCCTGGATCCAGCCATAGCCTGTGCCTAGTCTTTTCAGTCACATGAGCCCGCAGAGTCTGTCAGCAGATGTTGCCTGAGATGCATTATCTGCAGCCTGCAAATCTCGGATGATCCTGAAGGCTGGAGCCCTGCTCACCTCCAATAGCCAAATAGCGGAAAAAAAGCCAGCCGCTGATGAGAGCCTCACGGGGGTTCCGAGGCAGCTTCTCCATGATGTCCAGATCCGGTGGGTTGAAGCCAAGGGCTGTGGCAGGTAAGCCATCTGTCACCAGGTTCACCCAGAGCAGCTGCACAGGGATCAGGGCTTCGGGCAGGCCCAGAATTGCCGTGAGGAAGATGCTAAAACCAGAGTCGCGGGTTCTAGCCCAAGCAGGCCAGCTGCCACTAGCGGGTCCAGCTCCAGCTCTACCCCAAGCTGAAGGAGGGGCCTTCCGCAGCTCCCTCCGCAGCCCAAGAGTGAGGGGATGAGTATAATAGGCCATCTGCCCCTTAGGCCTAACAAAGGACAGGTGGGATACCACATGCCCAAGTATCAGAGATGTGCAAACACCTGACACCTGTCATACAATCACATAAACACAAGCAATCACCTATGTGCTGGCCCCAAAGTGCAAAGGTGCAGAATCCACATGCATTGAGTACACGTGAGCTCACCACATCCAACAGGCGTCTCTACCATGCAAACAGAAACACTCTGCTATACATCCTGTTTGTGTTTATACTCAATGGTGCATTAGAGTACACACACAATCCTAAGCATAGACTTCTCACCTGAACACACTCTACATACACAACAGATCAATGCATGCATACATGTAGACACCCTGTTGCCCTGTGGTGAAGTTGCTTCTCCAGTCTTATGAGTCTCAATGGGAGAAGCTATGAAGATGAAGACCATAGCTGGGGGGATGGTAGAGGATGCTGGATTGCACCCCAATCCAGGGGTGGCCCTCTCAGGGACAGAGTTGGTGGGCACGGGAGCTTGGGAAGAGGGAGCATGAAGCCTCACCAGACAACCTCGCCAACATTGGAGGAGATGAGGTAGCGGATGAATTGTTTCATGTTGTTGTAGATGGCCCTGCCCTCCTCCACTGCAGCCACAATGGAGGCAAAGTTGTCATCGGACAGCACCATCTCTGCTGCTGACTTGGCTACGGCAGTGCCTGAGCCCATGGCGATGCCGATCTCTGCCTTCTTCAGGGCCGGTGCGTCATTCACTCCATCGCCAGTCTGTGGGCCGGGCCAGGTAGGACACACCTGAGAGACTTGCCTACTTCTTCTTACCCCAAGCAATCCTAGTTAGAGGATGTCCCCAAGGACTCAGACAGATGGACAGAAGAAATGGTGGGGTCAAGAATGAGCTTTGAGACTGAGCCTGTCTGTAGTCCCAGCCACTCACAAAACAGATGCGTGAGGATCACAAGTTCGAGACCAGCTTGAGACCTGTCTTGGAATGAAAGTGCAAAAAGGGCCAGAGATGTTGCTCGGAGATAGAATGAGGGTCCTGAGATCTGTCCCCTCCAACAGCTCCTGTCCCCATACATACATACACACACAGAAATAAAGGAAGGGAGGAAGGAAGAGAGGAAGGAAGGAAGGGCATGATCTTATAAATTGGTTTGAAAGTGAGATTAGAGAAGGCAAGTGATGTGGGCTAGCGTGAACTTGGACAAGATCAAGCCTAGGTCTAAAGATGCTGATGAGACAGGGATAGGGATAAGGTGGACCAACACTGAGGACAGGCATGAAACTCAGGTTAGATACGGAGTAGACCATCAGACTGAGATTAGGGGAAAAGCTGAAGTCAATCCAGGATGAGGTCACAGTTGTAGCCCAAGCTAAGGGCTAGATACATACTAGAGTCCAGGTGAAGGACAAGTTCTCGACAGGACTCAGGATGAAGGTAAAAACAAATTAAAGTAGAGGTCTGAGTCAAGGTCATTGTCCTTATGATGAGTGACATCATCGTCAAGTTTGGAAGCCAAGATTGGAGACCAGGTCAAGACTGAAGTCAGCATAAAGGACTGATCAGTACAGGGGAATCAGAGTCAATGTCAGCAATCAGTTCTGGACCAGGTCAACATGAAACACATATCAGAATTAAGCTTAATGTAAACAATAAGAGACTCAAAGAGCAGGGTTCACCTCCATGGTAAAACACGTGATTAACCAACACAGTTGGAGATCAGGGTCAGTACAGAGTCAAGGTTGACAGCAAGACTAGGTTACAGCTGTATCAAAGTAAGCAGCTCCCGGGCTCTACCCCTGTAGCCTCACCATAGCAGTGATCTCATTAAAGGACTGTAGGTTCTCCACGATGCGAGACTTATGTGCGGGCTCCACACGGGCAAAGCATCGGGCGGTGCGACAAGCCTGGCGCTGCTGCTCTGGGCTGAGGTCATCAAATTCACGTCCGTGTAGGCCTTGCCCACCACATCCTCCGTGTCCCCAAAGATGCCAAGTCGGCGGCAGATGGCCACGGCTGTCCCTTTGTTGTCCCCTGTGATCATGACCACTCGAATACCCGCCCGGGAACAGCGTGTGATGCAGGCAGCCACCTCTGGTCTCGGTGGGTCTAACATGCCCACACAGCCCACGAAGGTCAGGTCTGTCTGTGGGGAGGGGCAGAAGCAAGCACAACCTGAGTCTATCCTTGATCTGTTGCGTGCCCAGCCACTGAGAGAAGAACGTGGCTCGCAGCACGCACCTCATATTGCACAAACTGGCTGCAGTCATCCAGACGCATGTCCTCTTTTCTTGGGGGCGTGTCCCTGGTGGCCAACGCTAAGCAGCGCAATGTGTCTGAGCCTGAGCCCCAGTCCCGGATCTTGGCCAGGATATGCTCTCTGGAGGTGGTGCTCAGGGGTGCTGTTCGGCTACCCACTCGGACTGAGCTACAGCGCTCAATTACACTCTCAGGAGCTCCCTGCAGAGGGAAGGAGAGGAGTCAACCAAGCCAGGACCCTGGCCTTCCCTGCTGCTCAACAGAAAACACTGCAAGCCACTATGGACAAAGGCCAACAAAGAGAGCACACAGAAGGGAAGAACCAACCATTCTTTGTAAGTTCACAGAGGGAACCTGGCACGCCTCACCATGAGAAAACCTAAGCGGATGTGCAGGCAAGGTCACAGCCAACCATTGGTAGCCCCTGTCTCTACCAGCCGGCAACTGAGAAGGCTTGCCACAACATTTGCAGGTCTGGGTGGGATCAGCATCTCCCATGGGGACCTGTGCCTCTCCCTGCTTGCCTGGTACCAATGGGATTCTCATTCTGTAAGGGCCCCACAGCAACAGGGAGGCATGCTGAGCCCCACTTGAAAGAGAACATACAGTACGGCAGGTGTGACCCTGGCAGGGTAACTGACTCCTCAGTTTCATCAGGGTCTCACCTTGGACCTCACCTGGGCCTAGGATTGCTTTCTGGCTAGCCCAGTAGCGTCTTCCTCTCCCTTAGCCTAAAAACCCAGGGGCTTCTCCAAATGACTAGGGTTCCCAGGATAGAAGTTCTGTTCTTTTACAGGCACTAATACCTTCATTTTAGGGCAAAGCTAAGGATGGAATCCCTCTGTCAGGTTTGAAATTGGCCCCGGAAGACTGGGATGAGATCAGCTCCCTTCCCTTCCCAGGTCTCAGCTTCCAAAGAACAGGCATCCCAACCAGATCACCACAACCATCTGTAGCAAAAGGGCTTCTGAGAGAGTCTAGTGCAACTTTGTCATTCCCACAGGTACCTCTCTGTGGAGAGGAGCACCAATGACCCCAGAGTCCTGTGACAAGGCAGTAACCCTCAACCCAAAACTAGGTCTGTGGTCCCTTCGCCACTGGATGCTGTCCTCAGTTCCCCATGGGACACTGTCCACTCTCACTCTGAAGTCATCACATTGACAATGGGCCTCACAGCTCCCCGAGCCTCCCCACGACTGCACTCTGTGGGGCCTTGTTTGTCTTTTTATTTATCTGTTTTCTCCCTTCCCTTCCCTTCTCCCTTCCCTTCCCTTCCCTTCCCTTCCCTTCCCTTCCCTTCCCTTCCCTTCCCTTCCCTTCCCTTCCCTTCCCTTTTTCCTTTCCTTTCTTTTCTTTTCCTGCCCTACACAGGGTCTCATGTAGCCCAAGCTCATGAACTCAAACTTGCCAACAGTGCTGAGATTATAAGCATACACCACTACACTTGGTTACGTCGTTCTGTGGAACAAATTCATGGCCTCTTGTACTTTAGGCAAATACTCTACCAACTGAGCTACACACCCTCGGGTATTTTAGAGACTGAAGACCAGACTGCCTCCCCCTGCCCGCTCCATTCCCCAAATTCAAAGAGTAACCCCAGCTCACACAGGCAGGCCCCCACCTTTACAAACATCTTGCTGCCCTGGGCCTTGGGGTCAGAACGAGTAGGCGTGCAGTACACAGACATGGACTTCCGGTCCCGGGAGAACTCCAGGGTGAACTCTTTCCGCATAAGCTGCTTGATGACCTGCAGGGTCCAGGGAGGTCAAGGCATCAAGGACAGAGCTGGCAATGCTTGCCTGTTCCTCACTAGCCGCTCGGGAAGACTCTTGTTCCCTGTGGTCTACTCTCTATACTTTCTCTGACTCTGGCATTCAATGCCCCCACCTTTCTTTCCCAAAATGTGTGCATTTCCCAACTGGAAGCCTGTATGCACACTCAGCCGTTTCCTCTCTCTGCTCCACAGACTCATCTTGCAAGGTGCTTGAGGTCCTCTATCCTCCCTTGAAGCCTCCCCAAACCTATGCCTTTCTCTTTCACATCTCTAGACACCCCAGAACCCCTGGCTAAGCCCCGTTCTACTCACTGAGTTGCAGGCGCCAGCACGCTCCACCCGCGACAGTCCTTTCAGGTCTGTGTCAAACACGTTCATCTTCTCTACCAGGCAAGTCAGGGCTGTCTCTGTGGCCTCTCCTACCTTCTCATACACACCCTTAGCCTGGAGGGTCACAGTGCACAGGAAGTGAGGGCTTCCTGCTGTCTTTACTTATTTTTGAGATAGACAGGGTTTTGCTACGTACTCAGGATGGTCTCAGATTCACAACTCACTCTCCAGCCTCAGCCTCCCAAGCACTGGAATTATATAAGTACATCTGCACACAGGCCTTCCAGGTTTTTGCTGAGTCTCAATGCTGCTCCCTCACTATAAAGGGGCCCCTGGCTCCTGTGTTGTAACCTACTGTGCTGCTGTCTACATAGAGCATCTTTGGGAGAGGTAATGCGTCTACACCAGTCCCCTGCAGAAACCCTTCAGTGGCTGCTCTCTGCTTGCCCTTAGCTTGGCATGGGAGCTGACCTAGCCTAGCTAAGTGTACCTGGAAGACAGGAGCACCCTCTCAAATGTTCCATTCCTCTGCTCCAGACACACGAATGACATTCAATGTGTGTCACACCTAGATTTTGCAGAATGAGCCTTCCTGTGCTATGCTTTCTGCTTTAAAGTCCACTCTTGTCCTGTCTACTACCCAATATCTTTCCAAAGCATCCCTGGCCTTCCAGCCTCTTACATGGCAGCCTCTCACTCCTACCTGAAGAGACCTGGGGGCAAGGATACAGAAACAATGTGAGCAGAGTGAGGAGGAGGGTTGGAAGTGAAAGTGTGCAGGGGTGACCATGTTCCTGGAGTGTGACCCGCTGAGGCAGCTGAGACCACCAACCCGAAATAATGAGACTCTGGCCAAAGGAAAAAAGTCTGTCCTGAGAAATGGAACCTGAGGAGGTCATGTAAAGGAGTGAGGGCCCACCTCATTGTAGTCCAGTGCAGAATCATTGCAGAGGGCACAGATGGTTGCGAGCTCCACAAGTCCATCAAACTGCCCACAGCGCACAGGCTGATCCCCTTGTCTCCTGCAGAGAGTGAGAGGTCAGCACAGGGCCTGGCCCCGCCCCTGAGTGATGGCCTGCACTGGCCCAGCACCCAGGAAACCACTCCTAAGGGCCCCTTTGGTAGCTCCGTCCACTTGATCCCACCACCACCTCACTCCCGCACTCACACTTCGCCCTCTGGGGTGTACGTGGTACCAGAAATGGTGAATTCATGCAAACGACAGGTGCCTGCCTCTGCTTCAGCTACCACGAACATCTGCGAGCACACAAGTGGGCTCAGGTTAATGGATGGCTGCTTATCTTTCTCCCATCAGTTAAAACGAAGTTTGACTGAGGAGGATATCTGAGGCAGTTCCACGAGAATCACCGAAGGGTCTTTCTTCTCCACCAGAGTGAAGAAGTGAATCCAAGGTCCAGGCTAGGCACCCAAGACACTGCTCTGCCCAGAAGCACCTGCCTCTCACTGCCCATTTGCTCGGGACTCCTGAGGGTTTTGTGCCCATTTTTCAGTGCCTGAGACCAACACCAGAGGTCCCTGAACAGGATACCTGAGCGCTTGTCCATCTCTTTGTGCAGCCCCCTTTCAACCATTCAAGGCTCATTTCTCCACCAGTGACACAGGGAGAAAGTCTCGCTTTGAGATAGTTTCCTCCAACCCAGAGTGACTCCAGAGAATGACTCTACTGTCAGAGTCAGCCCCTACGTGGACTCTCCCCTATAAGGACAGCCCATTTCCTGGTCCATCAGTCAGCTAAGACCAAGTTATCACAGCTTATTCTTAAGCCAGTGACCAGTCTAGCACCCCAAGGTACTCCCTCCGTCTTGTCCTCTCTGTTCTGGGGCAGTCTTCTAACAAGCAGGATCCATTACCCAGCATGCTCTGCCACTGGCACTTTTCCATACCATGCTTGGATCTTTATTTTAGTCGAGGAACACTGAATAGGTAAAATCCTGCTAGGATTTCGTCAGAGGACACAGGCCAGCAGATCTTGCCCATGCCAGTCTCCTATGTCAGGCTCTGGTGTACTTCCATGGGGCTGTAAGGTCTCAGGAGTCCTGAACCAGTTCCTAGGGCCTACTAGGCAGACTGTGGGAGGAGAAGCAGAAGGGGCACGACGAGGGCCTGGGATGTGTGAAACCCACAGAAGTCACCATCTCCCTAGCTCTCCCTAGTGAGTTAGAATGGACTCTGTCCCTTGGAATTCCAGCCAGAATCCCTGAACACATGGACAGTGGACCTGGGATGTGGGATCAAGTGCCCAGGAATAAATAATTGCTGCCCTATAGCCCTTCCCAGGTCACTGAAGCCAGCCTATCTGGTGACAGGCATCAGGTGAACAGACAAGCCAGAGCAGGATAGAACCTGGGTCCAATGACATGGGACTGCACTTGACTCTCTCTTGGATCCTTTAAGTAGTTACCTGGCAGGGCTCAGATGTAGGTTTCAGATGAGAAGACTAAGGTCCAAGACTGGAAATGACCTGCCTGGGATATCGTAGTGACACAGAGCCCCAGGGATATAGCAAGACAAGCACTGATGTAGTGTGTACACATGGGAGACATTTGCTGCTCCCCACCCACTGCCGATTGGGAGACAGTACAGGTTCTCCATCCTTTACCCCCACCCCCAAAGGTCAGGGAGCCCAACATCACCCAACACCAGCAGGTCCCACCCCAGCTGCCACTCACCCTGCAGACAGACATCTGATTGGTGGTAAGTGTCCCTGTCTTGTCAGAGCAGATGACTGAGGTGCAGCCCAGGGTCTCCACAGAAGGCAGGCTCCTCACAATGGCATTCTTACGTGCCATCCGTCTTGTGCCCAGTGCCAGGCATGTAGTGATGACAGCTGGGAGGCCCTCAGGGATAGCAGCCACAGCCAGGGCCACTGCGATCTTAAAGTAGTAGACTGCACCCCGGAGCCAGGATCCACCGTGGGCCGGGTCGGCAAAGTGACCAATGTTGATGAGCCACACAGCCACACAGATCACAGAGATGGCATGGGACAGCTGCCTCCCGAATTCATCCAGCTTGCGCTGCAGTGGCGTCCGCTCGGGTTCCACAGCCGCCATCTGGCTCCGAATCTTGCCCAGCTCTGTGTGCAGACCTGTGGCCACAGCCACACCCAGGGCTTTGCCTGATGCAATGTTGGTACCCTGACCGGAGAAGGACAAGGAAGTGCTGCTCAGCCTCTGGCCAGGGCCTGGAATCCCTGACTTCAAACCAGAGCAGGCTCTTCTGTTCGGTCGATCTTTCTAGACGTACATGGTTTGGTACTTATTGGATTGTTCTTCAGTGAAGACAAGGATTCAGAGGGTCTCCACATGTCCTGTGCCTAGCATAGTGCCTGGCACAAAGGAGGCTTCAGGACTGACATCACCCACATGTCTCAAGCCCAATCCATATAACCCATCCAAATAGGACTCATAAAAGTCACTATGGCCACACAGGAAGGAGAGTGGCTGACAATGAGCTCAGGCAAGTAGTTTAAAAATATTTACGGAAGAATCTAGAAAACCTGAGGCTTGGCACTAACATTCCCAAAGCCCTGGGCAAAAAATCCAACTCCTAGTGTAGAGGACAGGTAACCTTGTACCCTAGTGTCCTGTTCTTCAAAATGCCCCTACAGAGGCCCAAGATGCAGTTTCCTCAGAAGCTGCCTGGTGCCCCTTTGGATGGATGTGGAGCTGGTAAGAGCACAGGTGTTAGAGGCAGGCAACCCAGAGCAACGAACGCATCTTTACCCTGCTAGTTGTCCACAACTAAAGCAAAGACCCACAGCAAGCCACAGACCCCTCCATGTGTGCTGTGCCTCCCTCCCATTCAAAGCAACTCATCTGCCCTGAACTCTGGCAGGGCTCTCAGCAGGAGATCTGAGGACCCATGGTGTTCTCCATTTCTGTTCGCTTCCAAGGATGCTACCCCGACCCCTGTGCCTCGGTGTGCTGGTGCATGGTCCAGCTGAATTGTAGCTCTCTACGTCACTTCTGTTACCCTTTCCTGCCTGGAGCATTTCCATTAACTGACTGAAGGCATGTCCCTCTCCAGCTGGAGGCACAGTGTCCTAGCAGGAAAGAGAAATCCCTAAGACCTGGATGTATGAGCTCACATCTCAACTCTGCTGCTCGTTCACCGTGACCTTGGGCAACTGACTCAACCTCTCTCAGCCTGTTTCCTTGCTGGGAAATAAATAGATAACAAGATACAGACAACCTTATTTCAAGCTTGTTGTGTGGCTTAAATAAACTATCAAGTTTAAAGGGCTTAGGTGAATGCCAAGCAGGCAGGCCTCAGTAAACACAAGCATTATGATTACTGCAAATTTGCATGTATTATCAATAACCAAGATGTCCATTGCTATAGGACTTTGAAAAATGTAAAAAAATAAATAAATAAATAAAATTACATGCCAAGCATAGTGGTATACACCTCTAATCCCAGCATTCAGGAGGCAGAGGCAGATGGATCTCTGAGTTAGGGGCCAGACTGGTCTACATAGGGAGTTCCAGGCAACAATATGTATATATGTATATGTATGTGTATGTATCTGTAACTGTATCTGTATGCACATACATATATCCATATATATCCATATACACACAGAGCTGTACAGGCTTGGCAGTAAGCACCTTTATCAGGTGCGCCATCCCACCACGGCTCCTATGGGACTATTTTTACTTTCTGGGCTGGGCCCCAAGCATCCCCGACACTTACAGAAAACAATGTGTTCTTCTTGTCCTGGTTCACAGCTCGGGGGTCTGGAATGGCCTCTGTGTGCTTGGTCACAGACACAGATTCCCCTGATTACAGGATGAGATATGAGAAGCCCTGCCTGGAGACAAGCCCATCACCTGACCCCTCCCACACTTTACCTGAGACTTTGGGGCTCACCTGTCAGGATGGACTGGTCTACTCGAAGTGTGGTGGACTTGATCTCGATGAGGCGGAGGTCAGCAGGTACCTTGTCTCCCACTGTACAGGAAGAAGGGTATGGCTGAGGGTGGTCGGGGCCCTAGTCCCAGCAAAGCCAAGAAGGCTCCCAGAGGCAAGGCTAGAACCAGAGGAGGAGTCCTGAGCTAGGATCCTTCAGGCAGATCCCAGCCACTCTGGCCACAATCTCTGGATCTGTCCAACAGGGGTTAGGGAGGTCCTAACCGTCACTCCTCTGTAGCTCAAATTGGGAGCAAAGAGAGAAACAAGGCTCCCTGATGTCATATAGTAAAAGAGAAGGACTTGGACATACTCACCTGCCACTTCCACAATGTCCCCAGGAACGATGTCCCTGGCTCGGATCCTCTGCACACCCTTGCGATCAGAGCGGATCACCTTACCCATCTCAGGCTCATACTCCTTCAAGGCCTCAATGGCACTCTCCGCATTGCGTTCCTGCGGGACAGAAGCGGGCAGGTGGTCTCCTTTTGCTGCCTCAGGAGGCCTCCCCTTGAGAGTGAAACTTCTGGGGACTAAGATCGACCTGAAAGTAGGAAGCCCACCCAGAGACAGCCCACCCCCAGCTCCTCCAACCTGCCACACTCCCACGATCGCATTAGCCACGAGGATTAACATGATGACCAGGGGCTCCACAAAGGCTGTCGTGGTCTCCTCACCCTCCTCGAACCAGGCCAGGACCTGCAGGGACAGAGCCATTAGCCTGACTATGTTAGGGGGTCCCTTGACTTTTGTCTCAGAATTCTGTCTATTCCCCTGGGGAATCCAGGCCTTGGAGAGAAGGTCTTGGTAGAAGAAGAATGCCTACCTTAGAGATGTGGTGGACACAGCCCTCATCCCACTCAAACCAGCCTCTGAGGAGACAGAGGCAGCTGGAGACCCCTCCCTGTCTTCTCTGCTTTCACTATGGTCCTCAACTGGCAACTCCAGATACTCCTGGGAACTTGTTAGAACCAAATATCCCGAGCAGAAATTGTTCACGAGCCTTCATGGTTTTGATGAGTGCTCACGTTCAGAGTCCTCTCGTCAGAGGAACATCATTCCCACTACAGAGTTTAAGCCTTAATGGGACTCAGGCCAAGTCCCTCATCCACTTCTTTTTTTTTTTTTGTTTTTTCGAGACAGGGTTTCTCTGTGTAGCCCAGGCTGTCCTGGAACTCACTCTGTAGACCAGGCTGGCCTCGAACTCAGAGATCCACCTCCCTCTGCCTCCCAAGTGCTGGGATTAAAGGCGTGCGCCACCACCGCCCGGCTCCTCATCCACTTCTTGGCCCAACTTGTCCCCTCCCTTCAAAGCCCTCAGCATTTTCATCTGTTCTTTGAAGGGTAGAGGCATCCCTTCAGCTTTGCCATGTTAGACATCTGCATGCACAGATTTGTTTTTCTTTTGCAAGAGTTTCAGTTTTCACAAGGACAGTGACCAGGATAGCTACCACCACTGCACAGGAAGAAGCAATCCCAGCCAGTACCATGGGGCTCCACACTCTGAGGTCTCCTCCCCAGGAACAGGAATCATACCTGCTCACCTGGCATTAGCCTTGTGCTCAGCCATGGAAGACACTGTCTCCCTCCCCACCTCCAATTCTGAACCCAGGAACTGTGGTCAAGAAGGGCTCTAGACAGCAAGAATGAGAAATGCACCAAGAAAGAAGAGCCAAAGACAGAGGCTAAAGACTGTTTGAGGAACCCAAGAAGAGACCAAGAGCCTTTAAACAGACATCTGGCAATCTGAAGACACATTTGACACATCACTGGGAGATGATGCTGGTACCTGATGGGGGTGGGGGCAAGGATGCAGCGTATCAGACCACTCCTACCCCCACCCAGAACCATCTGATTCAAATATCAAGGGTGCTGAGGTTGACCAGGCATAAATGGATTAGAGGGATTCAGGTGGGAGCCAGCGGAGGAGTGTCCATGACTGAGAGGAGAGTAGCCTAAGGCTCTGAGAACCTTCAGGACCCGCCTCACAGGATAGCAGGAGGGGTTACTTACAAAGGAAACCAGGGCTGCCAGCAGCAGGATTCGCACCAAGAGGTCCTCAAACTGCTCCACCACCAACTCCCACAGGGATTTCCCTGGAATAGGAGAGAGTGAGGCCCAGGTCACTGGTCATCTCCCCTTCACCCCATCACCTTCTCCACTCATCACAACTAGGGACTTTTAGGGACCCTCTCCCTGTTAGTCAGAGGAAAAGTCCGAAGTCCTGAAAGGCTCGGCTGAGGGTTCAAGACATCTCTCTGGGATGGAGTGTCACAGCCTGAAGGTGTCTAGCTCAGAGGTTTCATAGCCTGCAACCTCCCCCAACCCATGGCTCACCTTCCTCGGTAGGGAGCTCTGCAGGATCCAGGCAGCCACGGGAACAGGAAGAGACAGGAGAAGACTGTTTACTAGTAGGATCTTCTGGCATCTGGAAACCCCTCCATGGAGCCCACTGGGCCCACCATAGTGTCCCATGTGTCCTCTCAGCTCTGAGGTTACAGAATCAATGTTCAAACTCAAGGGCAACCCTTTACCCACTCCACTCTGTTAAGTAGTCTAGTGTGGCCTGGCTCACCTTAGGATGAGACCAGAAGGGAGGGGGATTCCAGCCCCACCCCCTTACATAGAAGTGAAATTGAGGCCTGGAGAAGAGAAAGATTCCAAGGTCACAGAGTGCACAGTTCTTGAAAGTCCATCACATGGGTCTTCCTTGTATGGCTGCCAGCCCTGTCCGGAGCCTCCCTGCCTTAACAGGTTCTGGGTGTTCATCTGACTATGCTCCTCTTAATGCCCAGAAAAGGGCCACCTTAAAATCCCACCACCCAGCTTCCCTGGACACCCCTAGTATTTCTAAACACCAAGGAATCATCTATGTTCAGGTCCTTCTTGGGGTCCCTTTTGGGATGCCATTCCAGACAAACTCAAGGAAGACGGCCCTTATGTGTGCAGTGCCATACAGCACCGTGAAGAATATTGCCTCTAAACACCAGTAGCACCTGCCTCAGTTTACCGATAGGCCAAACTTCTTTAAAAAGTTTATTTTTAATTTTTATTTTATTTGTTATGTGTAAGGGTATTGCCAAGTGTAACACATCCATGCCTGGCACCCAGAGAGGCCAGAAGAGGGCGTCAGATTCTCTGGAACTAGAGTTACAGATAGTGGTGTGCTGAGAACCGAACCTGGATCCTCTGCAAGAGCAGCCAATGGGTTTTTTTTTAACTGCTGAGCCATCTTTCCAGCACCCGCTCCAAACTTCTCTACCACCTACAATTCTTTAATTAATTTTATACCAGCTGTAAAATTACTGGCTGGCTGCTTTGGGTACCTGGGAACATAAACTTTTCCCAACAGCCTCTGACAGAG
Organism: Mastomys natalensis; assembly: GCA_021653895.1. Lineage (NCBI taxonomy): Eukaryota > Metazoa > Chordata > Mammalia > Rodentia > Muridae > Mastomys > Mastomys natalensis. Next base: position 432,635 of record JAJTUV010000598.1, read on the forward strand.
GCATCTGGAGGTGCCAGGCCTTTTTCACATATATAAGGACAAGGGTTCAGAGTGGACAAGCAACTGGTACAAAGTTTCACAGCAAGTCTGTGTCTGTGTCTGTGTCTGTGTCTGTGTCTGTGTCTGTGTCTGTCATCTGTTGTCTGTCTGTGTCTGTGTTGTCTGTGTCTGTCTGTGTCTGGTCTGTGTCTTGTTGTCTGTGTCTGTGTCTGTGTCTGTGTCTGTGTCTGTGTCTGTGTCTGTGTCTGTGTCTGTGTCTGGTCTGTGTCTGTGTCTGTGTCTGTGTCTGTGTCTGTGTGTGCGGTGGCAGGGGCTGGAACCCAGAGCTAGGACCCTGAGAGCTTCCCCTCTTTGGCAGAGCCCTTCCCCAGCTGAAGCTGTCTGAAGCTCCGATGTGATCAGTCTTTCTGAACTCTGATTCCTTCAGTCCTTGGCAACTCAAAGGTTCGCAGCCGCAGCAGCTCCTAGGCCCCATCTGTAGTGCAGACTCTGAGGCTCCCGTCCTCTCCTCTCCATTTCCTGACCGTGGCCCGGTTCCTCAGATCTGTCCACATGTTCTTGGCCCACAGACTTTTTTTCCTGTGGGAACTCTTCCCAGACCATGCACAGGGGAGATTTAGGGTCTGCACCTGTCAGCTGAACCAGGGACAGCAGCAAGCAGCCACTGGCCCTCAGGGATCCAAGAGGGAAACATATAACCTAAAAATACACTTTCTAGCATTTTCTCTAAAGTCCTATTTTAGGCAATGGCTGACATTTTCCACGGAAAATGTAATCTCCAGTGTCCTGCATTGAGATTAAAATCAAACAGACTTTCCCTTTTGATCTATTTAACTGAAGCGAATAGGAAAGGCAGGGGGAGGTTCGAGCCCAGTTTCTGGGCCAGTTCTTCAATGGAGCAGAGTCCCTAAGAGGTCATCTTAGCCATGCCCCTGCATCAAACAAAGCAGTGCCCACCCCCACAGCACATATCAGCAGCTTCTACTGGGCTCTCCCCAAGAGTCTGTTTTACTAAGGTTCATGGTCAAGAGAAGGGCTGTCAGTCTAACCTAACTTCCTCCTGCTGTTTCTCTAGTCTTTTGCTGTGAGGCAAGCCTCTACCCTCAACTCCACTCCTGCCCCGGGATGCCATGCTCCTTGTGACACACATTGGTCAGGATCAGGCCTAGGCGTAGGACACTAGGTCACAGGCACACACAGCAGTGCTAGGCTTCAGGTTACATTCTGCCTGCCCTAGGGGTGTCTCTCTAATTCCCTTGCCTACTTGTCCATCTGGATCTCTCCTCTGGTTCCCTGATGCACAGTGACCCACTCTTTAAAGTCACCACATTTCTCCATATACTTTTGTCCCCCCCCCCACACACACACACCCCCTAAAGGCCACATTGTAACCATGCACTCCTCAGCCCAGGAGAGTTTCCAAAAAAAGGATGTGTGTTACTTCCCAGTTGACAGACTAGGTTTTTGGTGCAAGACTCTCTGGGGGGGGCACTGTCCCATAGACTGTTCTGTGAAGATGGGCGGAGTCTCTCTCCACTCTGGAACAGCAGTTTCTAGCCAGACATGGACACTGAACTCTGGGAACATGGCTAGTGTGGCTGGGGGTGACATTTCTCATTTTATTGACTTAGTTCATTTAAACTGAGAATCAGTATCCCACCCATGCTGCTATGGGCGAGATACGGACCCTCCACTATAGTGGGGGTAACCCGAGAATCAGGGTGTGGTATGCCATCCTGTATCACAGATACCCAACCTGCCACCCTACATAGCAGGGAGTGAGCCTCTGTCCTCTTAGGCCACTGAGGGGATTGTGTTTGGAGCTGCTTTCTTGTTCAGTTTGTTTATGATATCTCAGGGTCTCACTCTGTATAGCCCAAGTTGCCTGGAGCTCATGACCCACCTGCATCAGTTTCCCAAGTGTTGCAGTTCTAGGTGTGCTCCACCGTACCTGGCTAGCTACTGGGATTTGCGGGTTGTTAATGCAATGCCTGGCCTCTACTGTTATAACTAGACCCTCTCCAACCACTCCTAGGAAGGCTCAGCCAGCTCAGTGGTCAGGGGGAAGGCCAAGCCAATCCCTGCCCAGGGCACAAAAGATTTTAATCCACCAAGCAACTGACTCCCACTGGAAAGATGGAGTCTCCACGGCTACCACAAAAAGTTACTGTGACAGTTACCATCAACAGCAGAATCCATATTTACTGTGATCAAGCAGGTAGCCTTACCACACTCTGTGTAGAGGATAGCAGAAAGGCTGGTGTGCAGCCTGCACGGTACCCCGTATATCTGGTACCAGTAGCCAGCACTGACCATACCAGCTGCCTTGTTACCCCATTCTCTAGGCCTCCCACTAAGCTTGAGGAAATACAAATGTTACTACTTCTGCTTGAGCACAGAGAGGCTGAGTTTCAACTTCATGGTCACAGAGCTGGGTAGTGTCAGGGGATATTTCTACACCCAGGCCATCTGACCCTTAACCTCTGCCCTGGGCCTCCTATGGTAACTCCTAGGCAGCCCTGCCTTCTTTCCCCTGGTCCCTTAACTGCTCAGTCAAGGCCACCTGAAAGACCTTGGGATCCTACATATTTACCTGGGTGCCCATTACCTTTGTAGCAAGCTCAGATCCATCCGCCCAAATCACCTGCTCCCAGAGGATCTGTTGTCCTCTCAGGTAAGGTTTTGGGGGCCACAATATCCTGCCCATTCAAGTCTGGTCTGCTTCATACTCTGAATTCCACTAAGACCCTGACAGATCTGAATCTCTCTTTCGGATGAGTAAGTTCCAGAGTCACAGAGGAAGCCCACATCTGGAAGAGTCCCCATTGAAGAGAAAGATGTTGGCTCTCCTACCTGTCCCCAGCTGGTCCTGAGGACTGATGTGCTGCCAGGCCTGTCTTGGTACAGATATCCCATTTGCAAATAGAGGCCCGCCTGCACTGTCCCCTACAGTGCTGACAGCTACACAGGGCAAAGGCAGTAACTTGGTAGGATCCTATCCCCACTCTATCCTTGAGTCTCACACAAAGAGACTCAGAACATGGAATCTGGTCCCAAGGGCAAGAGTTCAAATCCTACTCTAATTCTTGTTATGCTAAGACCACTGGCAAGCCCATGGGCAGTGTCTGTTTCCTCATCTGCACAAAGGCTGTGATGATCGGAATGGCTCTTGAGGCTGACTGAAGTCCGAGTGATTGGCCAAAGAAAGGCTGCTGAGATGGACACAGTCACTAGATGTCAACACATTGACAGTTGTCCAAAGACCAGCTCCATAGCAGGATTTGGTCCATGAAAAGTCTCCAGCACCCAGCACAGCTCCTGGCACACAGCATGGAGCCTTGCCTCTGTCCCTTCCTGAGCTTCAGAACTTAAGCGCAGGCTCCTAGGCGTCCCCTGACCTTCCCTCCCTCCCCTGTCATCCCTACCTGAGGTGTTTGTTTCTCTACAACCAAGGAAGAGGCCCCATGAGGGCCACCACCTTCTGTTTCCCTCCATACGACTCTCTCACCGCCTCATCAAGACTCTAGGAAGCAGGGGGACTGCTCATACAACCCTTGTCAGTACACCACTCTCTGACCAGGAGTTAATACTGGGTCTCTAGCCACCAAGGCAGGCTGAGCCACCCCTGGAGCCACACTGTGCCTTCACCCCATCCCACCCGCTCCCAGGGCCATTGTTTATTTAGTTGCTTAGGCCAGAGTGTGGGCCTACTGCCCATCCCCAGGAGCTATGGCCCAGAGAGTGCAGAGCTGGGTACACCACTCCGCTGCTCACACTCCCCCCACTTGCTCCAAGCACCACCTGCTCCTCTAATTTCCCCCTCCGACTCCTTCTTCCTCTCAACACTGAAAACTGGAATTTCTGCTTCTAAATGTCAGTTCCAGCTGGGAGAGGCGGGCACTCACCAAGGTCTTCCTCCAAGGCAAATTTACAGAGCAATTAAATTGTCACTTGCGGAGGCAGGGAGAGGTTCTAGCTAGGCAGGGCCCGCCCAACCCACCTGTCTCTGTCCTGTCTCCAGGGTCCAGCTAGAGTGGCTAGCCTGGCCTGGCTCTGAGGGGGACCTGTGAGGGACCCAGGGGGAGGAGGCTCCTGTGCTGCAGAGGGACACCCCAGCCTACCTGGAGCTAGTGGTGAAGGGTCTGTCAACACCCGTGTGTCTTGTCATATCACGGGGTAGACCCCACCCTGCTTGGGGTACACAGGGGTGAGAGGTCATGATGAGACAGGACTGAGCCGGTAGCTTGGCAGCCTTCAGTAAGGAGCTAGGAGATATGACAACTAGGGTGAAGCCCAAAATGGCTGCAGGCAACAGAGTACCCAGCAGAGGCAGTTCTAATACTGAGAGGTGCTTAGGAGATGGGAGTCATACCTCTGCTATGCTGAAGACACTGAGACCCAGAAGGGGTCAAAGGTCAGCCAGAGCGTGAGGCCACACCTGCCCTGATCTCGTTATCTTGTTTCTGGGGGTCATGTATATAGGTTTCCCGTTCTGATGTCAACTAGGTCCTGGGGTGAAGGTAGAAAACAAGGTTACAGCTGAGGGACTGTTGAGTCCTTCTGGGATTTTGCCCGACCCAACATCCTTAGCTCTCCACAGTCCTCAGAGGTAGATGTTTGTGTCAGGATGAGCCTCGAACTATCTTGCCTCCAGCCTTGGCCTATGCTGTTTAGGAACAGACAGACGTCAGGTGGCTTCTAAGCATCCAAAGATGCTAAACTTGACTTGAAAACAGGTAAAAACAAACAAACAACAAGGCAATCAATAAGAGGAACTTTCCCATCAGATCAGCCCAGGTCAAATGCAGGCTTTTCCGCCACTGGCATCAAACGTGGGCAGGTCAGCTGCTACAACCCGGTGGGCAGCAGCTCACCCACAGCCCCCAAGAGTAAAAACACTCCTGTTTTACTGGCCAGTTCCATTAGGAGCTTGTCCTGGAATGCCACTCACAGTGTTGACAATGATATGGGGATAGAAGGCTCCTTGTAAGGTCACAAAGGCCACAAACCACCCAGCAGCCCTGGGAAATAGGGTGAAGGAACTGCAGCCAGCCCTGCTGAGACCCTGTGAGGTTTCAAGGAAGCTCAGGGGAGCTGTAGGCAAGAGGACCAGCACGTCCTGGCTACCTCCTTCACTGTAAAACAACAAACAAAACAAGCCTGGATCCTAGTGCCCTCCCCAGGCCCCTGTGTGTATCCATGGAGAGGCTGTATACTTTTTGCACTCTTTTATTTAAAAAGCAAAATAAATAAATTTAGGATTAATGATGTATCTCAGTGGTTAGAAGGCTTGCCTGGTGTATGCAAGGCCCTGGGTCAACCCTGAGCACAGTTAAAAACAAAAATGTCAACCAAGCCAAGCTTGGTGGCACAAGACTATAATCTCAGCACTCAGGAGGCTGACGCAGGGCTACGAAGGCTGGTGTGTCTCCGTGTGTGTTGACCCTCCTGGCTGCTCTCTTTAATAGTTGTTTGAGGCTTCCACCCAACTTTGAGGTTTTCTATCAGGGAAGGGAGGGGGGAGTTGGGAGGGAGAGATTCCCCAGTACCCCCACCATTTCTCCAACCCAGGCAGAATTTGCAAACTTGGAGGACTTAAGCAAATGACTTCCTTGTGGTTTCCAGCATTAACGACCTTGCAGGTGCATAGGCGCCTAGGGTAGGGGGAACACTAGTCCCTGGGGTGTCCCCTTTGCCTGCGCACCCTGCTCATCCTATCACCCAGCTTCTGGCCCAGAGCTCAGCCCCACCTCCTGGCTACAGGGCAGGATGACTGTATGTAAGTGACCTCACTAAGTACAAACAACCCTGACACAGGTTCTACTGCCGCCTCATAACAAGGAAGCCACCGCAAAGTGTCCAAGTGGCCTGCTTAGGACAGAGCACAGCCAGGGTGCTCACCCCATCTGCTCCACTCCAGAGGCTGAGCAGAGACTGGAGGACACCCAAGCCTCCCCCCATCTCCAACCACAACACACAGACAGAGAGAGCAGGAGGCAGGGAGAGGCAGCTGCTTCCCCTCTGCTCACCTGACAACTTCCAGAGCCCTGGACAGTTTCCTGAGGAACAAGCCAGTGATGGGAGGGACCCGGAGGTCAGAGGCTGGAAGGAAGCAGGAATTGTTGCTGTCCACACAACCCCAACACCTAGCACAGGTGCCAGCACCGGAGGACAAAAACTGTGACTGCCCGATACAGATAGAAAAAACTAAAAGTCCACCACTAACTGTGACCTTGGTAAGATACTTAAGCTTCTAGTGTCTCATTCCTTGGTGAAACAGGGCGACAAAGTCCTTACTTTGTCCAGCAGAGTTGTTTGGAAGAAGAACCGAGCTAATTGATGAGAAGTGCCAAGAGAGGCTCCTGGCATGAAGCAGTCAATGAAGTCGGAGCTTTTACTATTAACACCATCAACACAGAGGCACCTGAAACAACCCTGCCAATGTTTTCTGCTTGTCCCATCACACGCCAAGCCAGTATCCTCTCCTGTCACAACACCACACACACACACACACACACACACACACACACACACCTGAGATTCCCTCACCAGACAACACTACATGGCATAAGGGGGCTGGGGGCTCCCTCTCTCTGGGTTATCTCCTCTTCTAAACCAATGAAGGCATGAGCCAGAAAAAAAAAAGAGTGAACTAGGCCAGAGCCCTCCAGGGACAGACTCTGTGTGACCTAGGACAGAACTAAAGGCTGAGTCTCCAACTTCATATGGGAACCAAGGACCACAGTAACATCAAATAGATTGCAGACCCCAGACCTGCCCTCCTCTCCCTCAGGGTCGACGCGGACCCTGCTAGCCCTGTCTTCTTCAGCAAAGGGCACCCTCACTGCCAAGTCACTAATGGGGGATATTAAATAATATTTATCTCCTAGTTCCTCCCACAGCTCAACTAAATATAGCAACTAATTTTTTTGAAAAAGGATTTCTGCTCCAGAAAGATAATATTTACATAAGAGGTGGTTTTCATAAACCAATACAAACCCAAAGCATCCTTTGTGACAGTTCTTCCTACTTTCCCACCGTGCCTTGAGCAGAGGGACACCCAGGCCACAGCATGGTTCCCTCTAGTGCCTGGCAACTCTCAAAAGGTTAGGGGCTCTCCAAAAAGATAGAAGTTTGGAGTGGGTGGGCTCTCTCTCTTCCTCCTCTTCCTCCTCCTCCTCCCCCTCTTCCTCTTCTTCCTCCTCCCTTTCTCCCTTCTCCCTCCTTTTCCCTCAAGCTTTACAGGTGCTGTGGCCCTGAGCCAGGAGTGACAGGTCCTACTCAGTAGGACATTGCAGGGGACCTCTGTATGTCCACCCCGCAAGCTCCTAACAATGTGCGGGCCACATCTAGATGGAGTCTACTGGCACTGGCCAGGCAAGACTTTTGGCAGGAAGGAGAATCCCATGCTCATTTGAGGGAGGGGAGGAAGCCATACCTCTTTCAGTAAACTGAAAGAGTACGTGGGCTCCCTCCGTCCCCAGAGATTGGGCAGGTACCACTCCAGATCAGCAGCTGAGGGAAAGACTCCTCTGGGAGCTCCTCCAGACCTCCGACCTCCAAGAAGGTGGGTCTTTGCCTCAGCAGTTCAAACCCACATCAACTCCCGCCAGCCACATCCGCTTGGGGTTGCAGAAAGAGGAAGACCTAGGACTGGGGTTAAGAGCACCAAAGCTGACAGCTGACAAGCTGCGCCTTCTCAGCGCCTTCGTGAACCTTCCGGGGAGACTTCGGAGCCCCTGATAGGCTGGGCCTCGGAGTCCCTGGCTAGAGGGCCTCAGAGTCTGCACCTGCAGGGTGTCCGCGGATCGCACAGCAGGTGCAGGCATCCAGTGAGGCTCTGGGATATAAGGGGCTAAGGCTTACTGGGGTGCATCGTGACGGGAGTGGAGAGCCGGACCTTGCCCCTTCCTGCGAAGGAGGCGGGAGGCCCCGCCAGGTGCCCCATGATCATTTGCGGAGGCTTACTGAGCCCCGGCTTCCTGCCGAGTCAGGAGGGGGGGACAACCGCTCCCCACCGCAGGGCAGGGATCCATGCTCACCGTTGGGGCCGTAACGCTCCCGCGCGTCGGTCACCTGCTCCGGGCTCAAGCCGCCCTCGGCTGTCACCGAGAAGCGACGCAGCACGTCGGCAGCCGAGAGCAGGTGCGCCTCCTCCATGCTGCCTGCCCGGCCGTCCGCGACGTCCAGGCCGCTTCTCCTCCGGCTACTGTGTGGAGTGCTGCGAGCTTGGGTCGGGGCGGGCGCCTCGGAAGGCCATGACCGCGCTGGGACCTTCCCCGACGGCAGTGGCTGTGGCAGTCCGGCCCGCGCCAGGATGCTGTGCCCGGGGCTCCGTCCTCTGGGCGGGGCGGCGCGGGACCCGCCCTGCACCCACACCCCTTCCGGCCGCACTCGCAGCCGCCGCCCCGCCCCGCCCCGCTGAGAGTGGGGGGGACCGAGTATGCTGCCCTCCTGTCCTACCGAACCCCTGTACTGAAGCTGCAGCTAGAGAGCCTCGAACCGGTCTGCAGAGCTGGGGGACCTACAGCTGCCACGTCGCAGCCTCTCTGTGTCCTAGGAGCTAGGAGGTCGGGGGGCGGGGAGAAGTAAGGGGATTGCAAATTGCAAATGTCCGTTTGGTGGCATCTCACTTCCACCGTTTTGGGGCACCTCTGCACAGCAGGACCCAGAGTCTGGCGGGAAGCAGACGCAGTGCCCTCGGGGGTCTCTTGCGGAAGAAACAAGCTGATACTTTCTTTCCTCGGGTGCTGATTGTGTACGCTTTACACTTTCCCAAAGGTCCTGCGACAAGTGCCCCACTCCTCATACACTCGCATCTCTAGGACCTTATGAGTGGCCCGGTGGGGAAGAAAGTAAAGTGCACCAGGCTGTTACCTACCACTCCAACATCCCCCACAGGTGAAGGGTGAAGGCGGGGATTCAGAGAGATCCCGGGAGTAGGAGCGAGGCACCAGGGGTGCCTGGTGGAAGTGACTCTGACCAAAGGAAGGACAGGGACAGAGGAAACTCCCCTATATCAGCACTGCCAGGGAGTGCCGAAGGGTTGCAGGCCTGAGGAGGTGGAAGGCAGAGACCACTCACCTTCCGAGAGGGGGAGCCAAGAGAACAGCGTGATCTCGTCTTCGCTCCTCAGCTGTTGGTCTCAGTGCAGTCGCTGGATCACCAAGGCTGCCTGCATAGTTCCTACCTTTTTGCACGGCCTGCCTGAGCATGGGCACCCCAGAGTCGGGTTTTTTCATCTTCTGTTTCCACCCCTGTATGCTTTCCAAATATTGACTGATGAGGACGGGGACAAGTTGGGCCTTTTAGTGGCTTTGGAAGGGCTGTCCAGACTCTATGACGTCAGCTGGGTCTCAGCTGTTGTAGGGATAAAGGAATGCTGCTTTTATGGCTGTGTCTCCTTCCAACTGACATTTTAGTTGTTTGCTTAGGATTTTCTAAGACAAGGTCTTTTTAGGTAGTCCAGGCTTTCTTCAAATTCTTGGCAATCCTCCTGCCTCAGCTTCCAGAATGCTAGGATTACAAGTGTATACTCCAACATCTTTGACCACCTCTTTCCCTCTGACCAGGACCGGATGCAGGCAGTCTCACTATTTGTAAGTTGTTAGGAAACTTGGTAGGACTCTTGAGGGAGACAGAGCCGCCCAGGGATACTGCCCCTCACTCCCAGAGACATGGAGGTATAGGCATTCAAGCAGCAGACACCCCTACATCCTCCCAAGCACACACATCCTGGGGGCTGATACCTCCTCCTCTGCCAACACTCAAGGGATATCAACACTAACCTCTCCCACGTTTCCCATCCCACATCTGTGAATTGGCTTTGCTAGAAGGCAGAGCCCCAGGCCTGATTGTTTGCTCTGGCAGCCCCACCCCTTTCCCCAGCCCACTCCACCCCATCTTCAAACTCTATGGGCAGAGCAAAAGGGTGGTTCCTACTCGGCAAGTGAATATACGGCTCAGTGTGCCCACCTGCCTGGCTGTCCTCACCAGGACTTCTGAGCCTTTCTCCAAATGTCTCCAAGTCATTTCACATTCCCTGTCCATCACTTCTGTGTTCCCAATTATGTCCCTGCCTGCACCTAGACAACAGCTTGAGGCTAGGGTGACATGGTCACGAGCAGGCTGTCCAAAGGGCATGTATGTCTGTTCTCCCTACTTCCTCACAGCTCCAGGCCTAGCTCGCCCCAGACCTTTCAAACTCTCCCACAGGGCAGATGGTGGCAGTTCGCCATCAGAATCTTGCCTGACTACCTCATGTGAGGAGCCGGACAGTCAGGAGGAGGCAGGTGTTCCCTGGGAGGGTTTGGGTGTCGCAACCTGTCACAAGCTGTTTGAATTAAATGTGGGAAACATCAGCCTCGTGTCTGGATGGAGACCCAGTCCCAGCAGAGCTGCATCATGGGAGCAGGAGATGGCAATCTGGAAGATAGATGGGGGGAAGGGGGCGCCAGGTTTAGACACCAATCCTTGATTAGACTGGTCCTTATCCTCACTGCTTTTAAGCAATGAGAGATGGGATCAGATTTGCCTTCTAGAAAAATCTTCCATGGAGCTAATCTGGGGAAATGATGGACAGGTATAGGGAAAGAGTTTCTGGTCTCAGCTTGCTGAGTATAGGTCAGGCTGGGGAGAAGAGCAACAAGGTGAGCTAGAGAAAGGTGAGGTTGCTGAAAGCCACGTGGGTGTCAGGGGCCTGAGGTACTCCAGGGGTGTTAAAGAATACTTCTCTATTTGGGACTGAATTTTTCCTCGGAGGCAGCCTAAGTCACCTGTACACACACACACACACACACACACACACACACAACCCCAAGGGGAAGAGAAGTCCAAGCCCAACAATACAAAACAGGGTGAACTGAGCCAAGCGGATTCTCTCCTGACTGTATAAACCGTACGCCAGAGCTCCAACTCTGGAGGAGGACCAGAGTTCACTAGGGTTTCAGACTCAGTGCTGTGTCTGGTGGAAGAACAGGGAAGTAAGGGAAAGTCAAAAGCAGGAGAGCAGTGAGCTAAGGTATAGAAAGTGGGAAGGAGGAGAGAATGGGGGAGGGAGAGAGTGCGAGGGAGAGAGAGGGGGAGGGAGAAGTGGGGGCAGGAGGGAGGGAGAGTAGGGAGAGGAGTGGAGGAGGGAGGAGTGGGGGAGGAGAGTGGGGGAGGGAGAGAGAGGGAGAAAGTGGGGGTGGGAGGGAGGGAGAGAGAGGAGTGGAGGAGGGAGAGAATGGGGGAGGAAGGGAGAATTGGGGAGGGAGTTTCCACCCTTTTCAAGGGGTTTGAGGGTTCCTCTACAGATGTGCCTGTATTTGAACAAATTTCTGGAGATTTGTAGTTCTTTTCTGTTTTTGTTTGTTTGTTTAGTTGATTTGGTCTTTCAAGACAGAGTTTCTCTGTGTAGCCCAGGCTATCCTAGAATTCACTCTATAGAGACCAGGCTGGCCTCAAACTCAGAGATCCACCTGCTTCTGCCTCCCAAGGGCTAGGATTAAAGGTATGTGCTGCTACCCTACCCCCTTAGCCCCATACCCCCAGCCTGGTTTGGTTTTTGAGGTAAAGAGTTATGTATCATTAGAAAGAAGTCAACTCCAAATCTCAGCTGTGTGGTCCTGGGCTAGGTGTTTACACCTCTGAGCCTCACTTTACTCTGGGTAATTGTCAGGGTAAGCCAACTCCCACAACAAAGTCAGCCCAAAATAAATGTGTCAGGGCTACAGTCTACAAAGGTTTACTTCTAATGGTGTAGAGCATGTGACTGACTGAACACTTAAGGTGGTGATAATGAGACCCAAACTCTTTCCTTTTGTGGCAGCAAGGCCACCGCACTAGCTCCATGGAGCCGGAGGTGGGGGGATAGGGGAGGAAGAACATGGCCTCAGTCATAGGAGGTTTTCATGAGCCTGTCCTTGGGAGTGATGAAGTCATTTCCTTTTATGCTCTACAGGCTGTAGTTCAATCAGGTGGCCCCACCTGACTGCAAGGGGAGCTGGGAAATGTAGTATCTCTAAGCTTAGAAAGAAGGAGGAAGAAGAAGAGGAGGAAGACAACGTAATGTTCTCAGCTACCCTTGGACATAATGGCCCACTCCCAGGGTTCAGGAAACAGAACCACAGGCAGCACTCTGTCTGCCTCAGCTGACATCTTGGGAGCTTTCCTTTTCCCTTCCCACTCCTGGCTTCTCTAGAGATGATCCTGTTTCTGAGATCCAGAGGCCAGTGTGTGACTATCCAGAACCTGAGACAGCCTGGGGTTCTCTGGCTACAAAGACTGGTTGTCTCAAAAGTAGCATTGACTAGAACACAGACAACCAGATATATTGACTTCGATTTTTGTTAGAATATTGGGGAAATATTTTTATTCTACTATCTACTGATGGCTGGTAGTCATCTTGTCACCTCAGGGATAACGTTTGGATATCAGAGGGAAATGGCAATGCAGACAGGCTCATAAACTTATGATTCAGGAAACCTGAAGCAACAGGATTGGAAGTTTGAGGTCAGCTGAGTTATATGAATTGAGGTGAAAAGGAGGCAGGAGAAGAGGAGGAAGAGGAAGAGGGAACCACAGCAGAAAGGAAATGGATTATTTCTGGGCTATGATGGACTTCAATGGATAGAGCCCTTGCCTGGCATGTGCTAAGGCCTGCTTAGTTTGTTTTTCAAGACAAGGTTTCTCTGTGTATTGTTGGCTGTCATGAAACTCACTCTGTAGACCAGGCTAGCCTCGAACTCACAGGGATCCACCTGCCTCTACCTCCTGAGTTTGTGAGCCACCATTGCCCAGCTAAAGCCCAGTTTGGGTTCCCAGTGCTGCAAAGAGTTAATTAACTGAGAGGTGGGTTTCTGATGGAGCCATAAGAACACCTCACCTCAATCTGCCTAAGCTCAGTCTGTCTTTTCACTCAGACCAGTCAATAAAATCCCAAAGGGGTCTTTTGGGGTTTCTGTTATCTGGAAGTGGAAGACAGGCTTCGGGAGCTCCAGGGGCTAACTATTGGGTTGGGAGCCAGGATGTGTTCAGTAGAGACCTACTGAGGTTAACAGGAATTGCAGAGGGACCTGTGATGGCCATTACTGCAAAACTCCCATGGAGGGAGATGGGAACATGTTTCCTGGGGAGAAAGGCCTTCCACATAAGCCCTGTGTCTGGCACTGGGGCACAGTCCAGCACCCTGATTTCTCTTAGACGCATAGAGTAGCCCTGTCTTCCCACCAGAGAATCAGACCCATGACCTGAGAAGGGAGGAGCCTGCATACCAGGCAGGGATACAGCTGCCATCAAAATGACTGGGGAGGACCTGCACCAAGGGCAAGCCACTAAATTCTTTTTAGACTTGCTGCGTTTCACCCAGGTAGGTAGTGCATTCCTTTAGTCCCTGAACTCAAGAGGCTGGGGCAGGAGGTTCTTGAGTTCAAGGCCATCCCAGCTATGTTCTTATAAAACCAAAACAAAGCAAAATACTCGGGCTTGTGGGCTTGAGAACCTTACCTTGGGGGTGGGGAGGAGGGGCAGGAGCACGTGGCTGCAGACACCTCATGTGTCCTTGTCCTCACTGCTGAACGCTGATCTGAGTTTATTGTCTTTTTGTTTTGTTTCATTTGTTGAGGCAGGGTTTCACTGTGTAGCCCAGACTGTCCTGAAGCTCACTCTGTGACCAGGCTGGCCTCAAACACAGAAATCTGCCTGCCTCTGCTGGGATTAGAGGCTGCTGAGTCTTATCCAGAAGGCATGTATAGAACAGCTATCTACTGTGGAGACACATGATACTTGTCCTAGAAGGAACACATGTCACTTACTGGGCCAAGGGAATGGGCTTGTTAACAGTGGACAGAGAGAGAAGCACTCGGGGTCCCCAGGCTAGCCCAGGACACTGGCTATGCATTTTGTGCCATATGGACTTGTTGGCATTTTGTGCCTCTTCCCCTTATATCTAGGCTGGCCCTGCAATGGCTAGGCCTGGGACATCAGGCCATGCTACTAACTCCTTAAGGCAACTTCCTGTCCTCACCCCCTTATCTCCCCAGCCAGACCAAGGAAAGGAAGTTGTCCCTCCAGAGGCACCCCGGTCCTCAGGAAGAGGAGTAGCACGTCATGAGAGGGCAGGCCTACTTCTAAGGCCCTCCTCTTCCTTTGTCTGCCGCAGCCACCGTCTTTCCCAAAGCAACTGTGCGGACTTCTCCCTTGCTAAGAGCCTTCCCTGACTCCTGTGTTCTTCCCCAGTAAAGTCAACTCCACCACTTGTCCTCCAGGACAACTTGCCAGGCTCAGTTCACGCCCCTGCCCTTCTGCTACCTCAGATGCCAGTCTAATCAACAGTCTATTCCTTCTCCAAGATTTGCTTTCTCCTTATCCTTGTCTACACTGTTATCTTCTCTGGAAGACCAGTCTTCTCTGTCATCTAAACCCTCTTAGGACATTCCTACCCTGGAGGATGATTTTTGTAATGACCTTTGGTCCAGACTGTCCCTAGACGATCTGTGTGGTTTAGCTAGTACCCGTCATGGAGGAACACCCAGTTGGAGGTCACCAGTGAGAGTTCACGCGAACAGGGAAACACAGGGCACTGGTTAATGAGGAGACCACAGGTGGGGTGGAGCTCTGAAGGGCAAGGAGGGGTGCGTCTCATTTCTCAACTCCTGAGCCACCACCACCTATTAGATTCTTCATGATGTTAGTTAAATGCTCTTTCCAGTGTAACGGGGCAGGAAAAGCAGATGAGATGGGGGATGCGGGGGGGGGATGAATGAGCATCATGTCTGTCAGGGTTCATATCATGGGTTCATATAAGCATCGCAATCACATTGTGAAGTCCGGCTTAAGGCCAGAGAGGAGCTGGAACCTGCCCATGTCCACACAACTCTCGGGGTCCCCTCCTAACTCCACACGTCACCTACCCTAGCGTCTGCCATGAAGGCACCATCTCTTGGCCAGTCATGTGTTCCAACTACCAGCACGTTAGCAATGAGAAGAGTGGGTACACCTGACCAATCTGAGCGTGCCTGAACAGACAGCCTCAACGGGAACTGAGTTGACACAGAACCCTGATT
Organism: Mastomys natalensis; assembly: GCA_021653895.1. Lineage (NCBI taxonomy): Eukaryota > Metazoa > Chordata > Mammalia > Rodentia > Muridae > Mastomys > Mastomys natalensis. The sequence continues at coordinate 447,679 of JAJTUV010000598.1, forward strand.
TGCCTTGGAAATGGTCATACCAGCCAAGCTTGTAGTCCTTGAGACACAGCTTAAAAAGTGGGTCTTACCATGTGGAACAGAGAGGAGGCCTCTGGGGAACCTAAGAGTTAGGCCCTGTGTGCAGAGTTGGAGAGGGACTTAGGGTGGGCTTTTCTCTGGGTTCTTCCAGGCTAGAGCTGAGTTCTGTGGTTGGTCAAATCCTCAGGCCAGTCTGGATTCTCCTGGACACAGTGCTGGCTGTAGAGCCTGGGGAAGCCCCTTTCACTCCGGACCTACAGCCAGATAGCAGGTGGGATAGACCCAGGTTAATTCTAAGATCCTAGTGAACTGTGGTTATGTGGCCCCCAGGAAAAAGTGGTGCCTTTGGCTCTCAGAATGGGGCAGTGGAAAATATTCACATCTCTATGTGCGGGCACCCCACTTCCTCTGCTTCACTCTTGCTTGTGGTCACACTTTCCATGACAATGCTGGCCCATTCACTACCTAGAGGGACCAGCTGTCCTGACTTTCTCTCTCTGTGCCCTTTGGGGCCTTCGGGTCCAGCTATGCCAGGTCTCCACCCCAACTTCCCTGTGTAGGCAGCCAGCCCAGCTCCCTGGGGATATCCTGTCATTGTGGCTCAGTGCCTGGGCTCTGTTTCTGCCAGGTCACCCCCCTTCCCCCCAGTGCCCTGGGTCCTTTCCAGGTCCCCAGGTAGAGCCTGGGAGCTCAGAGATGTGGGCAAAGTTGACAAAGGCAGGCAGGTCCTCAGTGTAGCAGGGCCAGGCTCTGTGTCTAAGACACTTGATGCCTGGGCCCTGAGCCAGCCCAGAGCAGATACATGGAGAACTCTCTGACCTAACCCAGAGCTGGCTCTGTGTGTGACCTAAGAATGTCCTCTACTCTCTGGGGGACTTTCCCTGATGGTACAACTTATGGCTAACCCAACCCTGGCTCAGGAGACTAGGGAATCTGTTACCACTAAGTGTGGTGACTCCCGGAGTGGTTAGCCACAATGGATGTCACTGGATTTTGGGGTGAAAGGGAGCTCCTGTGGGGCTGTGTTCCCTGGCTTCCAACAACCACACTCTATGAAAATATCCAGATTTGCAAGTTGAATTCTATTTGCCTCAAATTCCCTCGAGCCACACCCCTCAGTTGCATATCCAAATCAGGCCAGGCCCTGCTGGTGGATTATTGACAAAAGCAGCTGCTGGAGGTGGGATGGGGAATGTGTCTCTAGGCAGGGTCTCAGAGTAAGGAAGAACAACAGTTAGTAACTTAGGGGGTCTGATCTAAGCTGGCTGCCGCTGCCGCTGCCCTACATTGCTTAGTTAGGTAGCTAAATACCTTGTTGTGAGATGGGGGTCTTCTTAGCCAGGCTGGCCTGAAACTTGCCATCCTCCTGCCTCAGAAGAGCTGGCATCTTCACTATATCCTTCAAAGGACAACTTCTCTACACCAGATGAGGCAAAGTTACACCCTGGTGGACAGTAGAGCAGGGAGCCCACTCAGCTTTCCGGACCCTGAGTCTCTTAGCTGTGACACTGTGGATGGAAACAGCCAGATATTTGCACCAGAGCACTGGGCCTATGCTGTGGCTGGGCTGTTAACACACCTGACTCTTCTCTTGAGCCCTGAGTTACAGCCTGGGAAAGTGCTGAGGTGGCCAAGAATCCTACCAGTCACCCTTGACAATGCAAAGAAGCTCCACCTGCAGAAGCCATCGCTGAAGTGCTACTGTGTGGCGGTGAACAGATGCGCTGTGTCCCTGAACCCCACTGTTCTCTATGTGAAGTGAGAAATGAGGGACTTCCCTGTCATAGTCACCTTGGAACTGATGGTGGGGATATCACAGAGGGGACCAGGCTACTGTTCCTGAGTGGTGACCCCCCTGGCTCCAAGTCTATTCTCAAGAACCCAGCTTGGCTCTGGCCTCTGTTCGCCAGACTGTCTGTGATCTGAGCAGGAAGCTGGCCCAGGGCAATACCCACCCAGATCCTGGAGGCAAGAAGCCAGCAAGCAGGAACAAAGAACTTTCCATGGCTCCAAAGTTAATGAGGAACTGACACTCTTGGGCCTCGACTGGTCTTTCACCCTCTTCTCCTTCCCCCAAATTTCCATCATTTGCTGATATTTACATTGGAAGTGTGCCCAGGACTTCAGGAACCAGCAGGAACCAGTGGAAAAACAATACAGAGCTGGCGGGTGGATTACTAACAGTGGCGGCAGGTTTGTGTGCTTTCAAATACATTGCAAGGCAGCAAGTATCAGAACCGAACGGTTGCTGAGAGTAACTCGGTAGATCTCTATCCATTCCAAGACACTGGCGTGACACAAAGATGAAACCAATGAAGCTCTTCCTCAGGAGGGTCACAATTGTGAGGGCCACCTGTATAGCAGGTCTCCCAGTGAGCATTAGGAGCATGCTTGATAGAGACAGACCTGGGGTGAACCCTCTATGTGCCTGTGTTACCTCAGGAACGTTCCTAAATGTCTCTGTTTTACCATCTGTAAAATGGGAGTAACAACAGGCACCACCTCAGTGGAGTGTCATGTTTCTTGAGGAAATGAGTAGAGTTGCCAGCTGGCCACCCAACAGGGTTCCCTCCCCACTGCTGACAAGCACACCTTTTGCTAACAGGCCTGAGTTTGCTTCAGGTAGCAAAGTATCCAGCCAAGTGCATGCATCATGAGTGGGCTAAGCCAAGTCCTTTCCTCTTTGCCAACCGCTGGTTTTCCTAGCTTCTCAGGTAGTCCAGACTAACATCTCACTAAACTCTAGCTAATGCGGTATAAGAGGAAATTTTCTGGGGCATTTTAAAAAATAAAATACTGAAAACGAGAGCCCTTTGATTTTGATGCTTCCTGCATGTGACATGCTTCTGATGTCTGGGGGCGCAGCAGCTGTTTTGTGTCCATGAGGCATCCAGTGTGAGGCTGTAAAACGTAGACTGACATTGGCTGAGGAAGGAGAGGGGGTTGGGGACCTGCTGTGTAGCTGAGCAACAGTACCTCCTGAAATGCCTGATCTTCAGGCTTCAGTCTGGTCTGCTGCTTCTGAATGTCTTTATTCAAAGCCATCAGGATCTGCAAGATCTGTTCCTCAGACCAGTCAATGTCTGACAATACCAGCTCTGATGTCACATCCCTCCCTGTGCTTGCCATGACAAAGAGGCAGATGGAAAGGTCGTAGTGCTTTCCCCTGGCCTTCCCACTCTGTAGGTGAGTGTGATGGGGCTATGGACCCAGGTCTCTCAGGTCCTAAAAGTAGAGAGATGAAGAGCCCCTGGAGGGCACTCTGACTGCAAATGGCAGAGAGGCTGGGCTGACTAACAGGGGTGGAATTGTCATCACAGTCCTTGGATAGTCTCAAGGGTCATTTTGCCCATTGTGATTTTGTTGTTAATCCGTTTGGTTTCTTGATACACGGTCTCGCCATGCAGCCCTGCCTGCTCTCTCACTCCGTCCTCCTGGTACAGCCTCCAAAACACCGGGGGTTACAGGGGTGTCACTACACCTGGCTCTGTTCCAATTTCTGCCTAATGCCCCAATCTGCAGTGCTGTGAGGAGCATGTTGGTCCTGTGACTGAATCAGAATTTTAGAGGTGGAGGCAAGAGTGATCCCACCAGAGAGTTCCACTAGAGAGGTGGCCTGCAAGGACAGTCAAAGGAGAAACACTGTGTCACTCTGCCTTTGTGTGTGAGCACACATGAGACTTTCAGGGATAGAGTGCGGTAGAGGTACTGGGCTGGAGAGTCTGGAGGGTCAGGACTTGCTGAGCTCTCTATGAAGCATCAGAGGAGAGAGGAGAGCATGGAGTTGAGCCCAGAGGACCAAGGCCACACGGAGTTGTCATCTGATCCTTGCCCCTTCCCAACACTTGTCTGTGCATCATTTTTAATAGTGCTGGGGTTGAATCCAGAGCAGCACACATGCTACGTAAATGCTCCCTCTACCACTGAGGTACATTCCAGCCCAGATGAAGCAGGGTGGTATAAGAATGTGTGTGTGTGTGTGGTGTGTGTGTATGCCTTGTCTTACTGAACCTAACTTGTTCTGGTTCCTTTCTCTCTGATCCAAGTCAGGTCCATATCTTAGTAAAGCTTCCTGATGTTGCTTGTCTTAGTGTTTTACTGCTGTGAACAGACACCATGACCAAACAACTCTTATAAGAACAATATTTAATTGAGGCTGCCTTACAGGTTGAGAGGTTCAGTCCATCATTATCAATGCAGGAGCATGGCAGTGCCCAGGCAGGCATGGTGCAGGAGGAGCTTAGAGTTCTATGTCTTCATCTGAAGGCTGCTAAGAGAAGACTGGCTTCCAGGCAGCCAGGACGAAGGTCTTAAAGGCCACGCCACAGTGACACATTTCATCCAACAAGGCCACACCTACTTCAACAAGGGCCACAACTCCAAATAGTGCCATTCCTTGGGCCAAGCATATTCAAACCACCACATCACCTCAAATATCAGCCCTAGGGATTTACTAAGACCAAGTCTGGACACTATGGGTTCTTCCTGGACAGCCCAGCCCACTGGCATAGGACTGTGAGCTGTGTACCTAAATCATTAACTCTTTGCTGTTGTTTTGTTGTGTTTTCACCTGAGACAGGGTGTACTGGCTAGTCTTATGTCAACTTGACACAAGTTAGAGTCATCTGAGAAGAGGGAAACTTCAGTTGAGAAAATGCCTCAACTAGATCAGGCTGTGACAAGCCTGTAGAGCATTTTCTTATTTAGTGATTGAAGTGGGAGGACTCAGCCATTGTGAGTGGGCACACTCCTGGGCTGGTGGACTTGGGTGCGATAATAAAGCAGGCTGAGAAAGCCATGGGGAACAAGCCAGTAAGCAGCGCCCTCCTCAGGTTCCTGCTCTGACTACCTTTGATAATGTACTGTTATATGGAACCCTTTCTTCCCTCCTAGGTTGCTTTTGGTCATGGTGTTTCATCACAGCAATAGAAACCCTAACTAAGACACAGAGTCTCACTGTGTAGCTCTACCTGTTCTGGAACTCACTATGCAGACAAGGCTGGTCTTGAACTCACAGAGATCTGCTTGCCTCTACCCCTGCTCCACCATGCCTGGCATTGTGTTTTGCGTTGTTGTGATAAAAGTCCTGACAGAACTACCTGAAAGATGAAAGATTTAGTTTGGTTCACAGTCTCAGAGGGTTCTGCCTATCATGGCTGGGAAGGCATGGGCAAGAAGTTTAGTTCATGACAACGGGAGTTTGTGGTAGAGGCCATTCACATCACAGTGAACCAGGAAACAGAATGACAAGAAGCAGCCAGGAATAATACACTAAGGACCAAGTCTCAGCAGTCTACTTCTTCCAAGGTTCCCCCTGCCCCCGCCCCAAGCTTTCAGACGCTCCCAAATTAGTGTCTCCAACTGGGGACTCTGTATCCAAAGCAATCCTCTTGGAGATGTTTCAGATTCAAACCATAATAGCCAACTAACCTCAACCAACCTAGACATGGAGGACCAGCCATCAGGAGAAAGCCACCAGGGGCTTCTCTGCCTCTTCAGATAAACAAGACTGGGTCACCAGAGAGGCTAAGGAAGATGTAACTATACCCACCCGCCCTGCCCTGCCTGTGGGCCTCTGGAGTGGGTACCTGCAGGATGCAGGACTAAGAAGCAGCTTCTTGGGAGCTCGGCCTGGCTGGCCAAGTAGATGGAGGGCTGAGGGATTGTGTGGCCATGGAAAAGCATCTTCCCAGTAGTATCCTAAGCTGAGCTAATGTTCACAGTCATTCCCCTGCCAAAGTCCATGCCTCCGTTCACAGACTCCTTGCTCTGGCTCCTCATTTAGAATGTTCCCTAGCAGGAGACCTGGAGGGACACAGCCAGAATGTAGAGCTTTAAAGGAGGCGGGGAGAATGCTCACAACAACCCTGACTCCTTGACCTGCCATCTGAGGAGCTAGCGAGCTCTGGCCACAGCCCGGACCCCATGAGCTCCACGTCCTTCAGCTCAGCACATCCTGCCTGTCTTGGGCCACCTTTCTTGAGATATGTCCTGCTCCTTGGGAACTGAGAGTCCTTGTCAGGATGTCAAATCCTTTATCCTGACTGGAGACAAACACACTGGCATGTGATAAACAGACACACAGATACACAGACAGGCCTCGCTCCCTGATCTCTGCAACTCACCTAACCATCAGCCACCAATCTCCACTGCAGGCCTCAGGAGTGGGCTTTGCTGAGACACAGCCTGGCCCAGGACCTGGATCCCTGGTGCAATCACACTTCAGGCCACAGTCAATTCTGACAAATACTATCCCTCTCTACCTCAGTTTCCCCTTTTGCACTATAGTACCTGAGGATGTACAAGCAGAACCAGGGCATCTTGGTTCATTACAAGTTGATGAAGCTTCTGTTTTAAGGAGAATCTTTATCCACTGGAGACTTCCTGGGGAAGCTACCCACTGCTGCGACTCAAGGGTCTGAGTCGGATATTGGGGCAGGAGACAAGGCTTCATTGGTTTCCTGGTATTTGCTGAGTGGACAGAGCCTGTCTGATTGCTGGCTCCTGGGCAATGCCTATCCCTTTGGGCCTCAAGGTAGGCCCACTAGTCCTGAGTCCTCAGGAAACCTCCAGCTGTATTAGGACCACCTCAAAGAATTCCCATAGGTTTCCAGTCTCCACTCAGCCGCCAGGGCTCACTTCCTTAGCTCACTGACATCTTAGTGTTTTTAAGCAGGTTACTTAGACTCCGTGACAAGCCAGCAGCAAGCCACATTCTGGTGGTCTTCCAGAAGAAGGGGCTCCCTGGATCCACCAGAGTGTTCTCCCTGGGATAGAAACTCTGATCAAACTAGCTGATACACAAACAAGAAATCACTGGCTCATTCCATTGAAAAGACATGGACACAGATTGCTTTGGTAATGATTCAATGAAGAGTTCTCAGAGAATGTCTGCAAGAATCTCTCTCTCTTTCTCTCTCTCTCTCTCTCTCTCTCTGACAAGATGTGACCTCCTCAGAAAGAGATCCTCTTTGCCAGCTTTAATCAAGAGCCACCAGGTTTCCCAGGTGTGGGTTGACACCCTTCCCTCTCCAGCTGGTACAGGCAGCTGTTCTCTGAAAGCAGAGGTGGGGCTCCCGATAGACGCTAAGATTCCGAAGCTGAGGCAGGGCTGCTGAGCAGGCAGGAATATGGCTACCAGTGTTGGCTGGGAATATCAGGTTAAGAAGAGGGTTCAGCTCTTTCTGAGCAGTTGGGACAGCCCAGATAGGAGTAAGGAGGTCCCTGAGTCCCCAACCCAAACCCAAGAAGCACCAGCAGCTACAAATGGCTTTAACAGCCAGGAGACACAACTCAAAGTCACAGCAGCTGAGTCTTGCAGAGTCTGAGCTGTCAGGAGATCCTTCAGGCAGCACTGTTTACCCTTATTCTTAGAAACAGGAAGTGGGAGCTTCCTGACAGCAAGCTGATGTCATTCATGAGCCCTGGGGTTGCTCAGGGGCCCTAGTGCTTTCAAAGGAGTGTGGATAACACCTCATACAAAGAAGTACAATCAACCGGCAGCTTGCCTCGATTGCCTCTCTGGCCTCCCTGTCTGTTCTCTTTACACTTTGAGCCACCCTCTTCCTACAAGGCCGTCCTCGACCACTGGCCCTGACTACTGGTAGCGATAAGCTTTATTCACAAGACCTTTCTGGTTCCGATCCCTCTGTGTGCTAATCCCTCTCTCTACTCTCGGTTCCTCCCCTGTGCCCATTCCTTATGTGCTAGTGTTTTCCAGATTCTAAAATCTTCCTGGGGATTCTGAGGGCTTTACACTGAACATCACAAAGCAGCACTTGCAATGAGCACAGTTTCATCTGGGTGTTGATGATTGTTTCTTACTTTGGGCATCAGCCAAGGTCAGAGTCTAAAAGAAGGATGATGGCTGTCCTCAAAATGATAATTCAAAAAGAAATACTGGACTGGAGAGATAGCTCAGTGCTTAAGAACATTGGCTACTCTTTCAGAGGACCCAGATTCAATTCTCAGCACCTACATAGTAGTGCATAGTTCCAGGGAATCCAGCCACCATCTTCTGGCCTCCATAGGCATTGCATACACATGGTGCATAGACATACATGCAGGTAAAACACACATATAAAATAAAATAAAATTAAATAAACCTTTTTTTTTTTTTTTTTTTAAGAAAGAAATGCTTCAGAGATGCTAAAGAGCATTGCCCTCAGTGCCCTGCTTTGCTGGTTAATCTTGGGGAATGCAGTGGACTTCTGACCTTCTTGGACTACTCCAGAGCCCCCTAGCTCAGTGTTGGCAGATTCTTCCTCCCAGTCTTGCCCCCCATCCCTCTTCTATTAGCCTTACTGCTATTGATGGAATTGCCCTTGGGCTCTGTTTACTTTGCTCTATGTGTGTGATTTTTTTCACAAGTGGCTATTGAGAACACAATTCCAGCTTTCTCCGAAGGAGGTGCACAGCATCATACACCACGCCAAACAGTGACTGTGGCTCTCTAGCTCAGGGTCAGAAGCTAGCAACCTTGGGTTCCCACAGCTCCCGGGCTTCAACTTGAGTCCACTATGGGATCAACCAGAATGCTGGGGTTCCAAACCTAGAAAAAAATGCATGAAAATGGGCTTCCTTTCTAAGACATCCTGGGGATGTAGAATGAGTGAGACCCAGGTGTCAGTGCAAAAAGCCACCTCCTGAAGGGACTTGTATGACCCAGAGAGGTATGAAGCCCTTGCCTGGCCGCCCAGACACAAAGGGTCTGGGGCTCCCAGCAACAAGTGTTTCCTGCCCAAACCCGGCTGCAAGCCAAGCACAGTCTGGCCATGTTCAGGTCAAAGCAATAGTGTGGCCTTCGCCCTTGGCTTCCTGTCCTGCAGTGGGAACAGAGAAGGGATTAAAGCCACCGTGTGTGAATCTGGAGCTTTGCTGGTTTCTTCACAAGTGCATGCAGCTCAGAGTGAGAAACCTAAATGTACAAACAATTAGATACCATCGGCAAGCCTTGTAAGATACTACACCTAAATGGCAGTTAGATACCATCAGCAAGCATTGCAGACACCCGCTGCTCCCAGAGTCCCCTGGGCATGTGATGGCAGCAGGAATTTGCCATGTAGACTGTGGGAAGTGCATCCTGATGTTCCCTCCTTTGACGATTTGTCAGGGGCACAGAGGTACAGATAGCAAATTGAGACTAGGCAGCCAGTTGCTGTCACCCTTTGGGGGTCACTGTCCTTGAGGGTCACTCAGGAGTCCGTGAGGGGGCCCTAAATGCCAGAGTCCTCCTGTTTCTGCCTCACCCCACTTCAAGGCTCTGGGTTCTTGGGAGTAGTGGCTCTTGCGACCACTGAGGGGTGGGCACACCTCTCAGCCAGATTGCCTATACTGGTCTCCTGGTCTGTTGTCCCCTCTCTATCCCCCATTTATCTCCCTCTTGCTTTGCCATCTCGTCTCAGGATATTCCTTTTCCCCAGAGCTATGGAAGTATATCTTCATGACCTTGACTTTGACAATGGTTTCAAAGGACACAGAAGTCTCTTGCCATAAATGAAAAAACTAGATAAACTGGAACTACTCTAAAATTAAAATTTCTGTGTATCAAAAGACATTATTGAGCTGGAGAGATGGCTCAGCGGTTAAGAGCACTGACTGCTCTTCCAGAGGTCCTGAGTTCAATTCCCAGCAACCACATGGTGGCTCACAACCATCTGTAATGGGATCAGATGCCCTCTTCTGGTGTGTCTGACATGAGCAACAGTGTACTCATATAAAATAAAATAAATCTTAAAAACAAAACAAAACATTATTGAGGCTGGAGTATAGCTCAGCTGGCAGTGTACACAAAGCCCTGGTTTTGAGCCCCAGCACTGCTTAAACAGGGGAGGAGGCTCAGGACTTTAGTTCCAGTATCCTGGAGGTAGAGGCAGAAAGATCTAAAATTCAAGGTCATCTTTGGGTACAAATTAAAAAAAAAAAAAAAAAAAAAAAGACACTATTAAGCAAGTACAAGACAGGCTCAGGATGAGAGAAAATATCTACAATTCATATATTTGATAAGAATCCAGTTTCTAGTTCTAGGAAAAGGCATACACACACACACACACACACACACACACACACACACACACATCTTTTTCCCTACACATCTTTTTCCCTTGCTTTGTGACTCTGGCTGCTCTTGGACCTTGGAGCTTCTTTCCTTAGCCTCCTAGTGCTGGGATCACAGGTGTGCAGCATGAGACAGGTCCTGAGAAAACAGTCTTTAAACACTGAAGCATATTGGTAGAGGAGGCAAAAGCTCCATGAATGTCACTCCATAAGAGGAAACAAGATGTTTGGAAGCAGAAGCCAAGCACTTCTGGGGAATTAAGTCCCCAGCTTGCTCTTCTCACAGAGAGAGATTGTACTGGGGACTTCAGGAAGTCTCAGGGACTTTGCACAGGGAAAGATCATCCAGACTGGCTCACTGGTTGGCCTGGTTGGGAACTACAGCGCACTTCGAGCTCACTCCAGCTAGCAGGAGTCAGGAGCTGACTGAGCAATGACTTCCATTCTTCACAGCAGAGCAGGGGTTACCTGTGGCTCTCCCAGGAGACCTGGCTCCAAGCTCAATCAGTTAGGTCTCTTTGGTGGTAAATGAGAGAAACCCATTGAGATGCTCTCACATTTGATGGACAAAAATGAGACAATCTTAACTCATGCAACTGTCAGAAAGGCTGACTGTATAGAAGGAAGAATGTTGGTGTTCTCTGGCCTTAGGCTCTTGTAGGCCTGCAGACTAGCCCCTGGACACTCCATCTCAGAAACAGCCTCTCACATGCTTAGGCCTGGAGGCTCCGCTCAGCTTGGAGTGGGGCATGAGGCCTGCATAGGCCGCAGGGTGAGCGTGTGAGGCTGGGAATCCAGGGCTGCGTGTGACTCAGACCTAGGGGGCTGCCCGGGGAAGAGGTAGGCAGCTCCTGTTTGTTCCAAACCCTCAGCCTCTCAGGCAACCGGGGGAAAAAAACAACCCTTCCAGCAGGAAATGGCCACAGAGTCCAGCCTGCAGTGCAGAAAGCCAAATCCTGGACAAATGTAAAAACAAAACTTGAAAAAGGCAACTCTCACAATAGAAAGTTAAAAAAAAAAAAAAAACCCATTTCCCTTTTATTTCTATAAGCACCACACATTTATTATAGAAAAGTTTTAAATGCAGGTAAGTAAAAGGGATAAAATGTCCATAATCTCACTCACTACCGGGAATAACCAATGCTAAATTTTACTACATGTTTTCTGAGGTTTAGTCTATTTTATTCTTACCGCAGGTCAGAATGTGGACATTTTTTATAGATTTCTCACTCTGTAGGGTTTGGTGGACTTTTCCCCGTATCAGCGGGTGCACACTGTCTCAGTCCATTTTCTGCTGCTATAACAGAATAACTGAAACTGGTAGTTTATAAAGAAAAGAGGTTCATATTAGTTCACAGTTCCAGAGTCTGCTATGCCAGCTGAAGGGATTTTGCTGCTTTAGCTCTTGGTTTTAGCACCGTGGGGCAGATGGGAAAGGAACATGGAGTCAAGCTTGCTTGACACAGCATCCTTGTCTTGTGATCTCTAATGTGCTCACTAATGGCAGCAGGTGACCTAGACTGTTCCCAAGCTTCCACCCTCCTGCTTCAGCCTCAGATTCTAGGTGTGGACCATCTTCCCTGACTTGGAGTGGTCTCTGAGGAAAGTGTGTGAAGGAAGGAAGAACGGCCTTTGGGGTCTGCTCTATCTCTGTGCTACGTGGACGCCTCACTACAAGCAAACATTTTCATAATTGACATTCCTATGAAAACAAATGTTTTCTAAAATAATGAATAAAAAACGGAGGGCAAAATGGAAGAGACCTTTGTAACACACACAGTGGCTTGCTTTTTATAGCATATAAAGAGTTCATACAGATCGATAAGATTAGAATCAGCCTGCCCATGGGAGGGGAGGAGAGCCTGATGCCAACAACTCCCCCAAGAAAAGACACAAACTGCCTCTAAGCGGGTGACAGATGCTCATTTGCATAAATCATCAAAGACACATGTGACAAACAACTTGAAAACTAAGACGATATCAACGTTCACCGACCAGATTGGCAAGGAAGGAAAAACAGGACAGATTCAAACACAGTGGGTGAGTCTAGCCAGGCACCAGCTGGGCAGCAGGAAGGAGCTGGGTGTCCTGTCCCCTCTCTGGAGTGACACTGGCCAGGTGATCAGAGCCTTAGAGGGGCAAGCCCTTTATACCACCCTTCCCCCATAGGAATTTATCTGTGCTCCTGAGATGCCTTTTGTAACGCAGAAGACTCAAAAACTAGCAAATTAAAAACTAGATGAAGTATGTTAGTACTCCATTCTGCCAGTGTTGAACATAGTGCCACACATGTGGTGTGGTTTCACTGTGAATCCCTCACACCTCCTGCCCCCGAGAATTCATGAGAAGGCTTGGTCTTCAGCGGAATAGTGTAAGAGGCTGGAGAACGATCCACCCTCATGAAAGGGTTAGTGTGGCCTTGTGGTGTGAGTTCAGATTCTCTTGACATTAGATCTCAAAACGGAGCACAACAACCAAGCAAATATCACATTACAAAGCACTCCACACCTTCTTCTCTATACTACCAGGCATTGTCACTGCACGTTCAGAAATCAACATGTTTAGGACTGGGATGCAGCTCAGAGGTAGAGTGGTATTCATTGTGTGTGAGGCCCTGGGTGTGTTCCTCATTGCTATACAAAATATAATTTAATTAAAAAAATAATTTCAGAGCCAGTGAGATGGCTCAGTGGGTAAAGTTGCTTGCTGCCAAGCCTGGGTGACTCAGGTTCTATTCCTGAGACCACTGTAGTAGAAGGAAAGAATCAGCTCCTTGAAAATGTCCTCTGATTTCAAGATGAGTGTCATGGCATGTGTGTATATACGTAATATAAATGCATACATATAATAAGCAAAAATGTAACGTGTGTGTGTGTGTGTGTGTGTGTGTGTGTGTGTAAAGCTATTCACCCAACTACTATTTGGTTAAGTGGACCATTACTGTGTGTATGTGGAGCTTACAGCTCAATAAGAAGACGCTGATAAAGCAAATGAAGCCATATGACTGCATCAGTATATTTTGTCATCCTGGTTGTGAGGAGGAGAGTAATAGGTGTGTCATCAATGACAGCCTCCAGGGTGGCCCGTGATCCCTGCCTCCCAGAATTCAAGATATTTGCAATCCCTTCCCCTTGACTAGGGGAGGGGTGCTGGACTTGCTTAGATCAGCAAGGAAGCACCAGTGAGGAGATGACCTTCTGAAACTGGGTTATAGAAACTCTGTAGCAAAGGCAAACCATAACAAAACTCTTGTAGAAACATTTGCCAGCATGGTGGTACACACCTTTAATCTTAGCACTTGGGAGGTAGAGGCAGATCTCTGTGAGATCTAAACCGGTTTGGACTACAGAGTGAGTCCCAGGCCAGTCAGAGCTGCATAGTGAGACCCTGTATCAAAACAAAATAAAACAGCAACTAGCACAACCAAGCCCATGGCTCTCTCTTGAATGGCTCCTGCTGGGGCAGGCAAGCACCTACGCTGTAAATGGATTGAGTGAGAAATCTGGCTGGCATAGGAAAGACCTGAAGGCTTCAGGCTAACAGTCCGCAAGGAAACAAAGCCTGCCAATCAATTGCTTGGCAGCCAGTGATCCTTTTGCTCTGGTTGGATCTGAAGATGCCTGGAACCCACGTGAGACTCGAGCTGCAGGAAGCAGCTAAGCTGTGGGGATTCCTGCCCGACAGGAATTGAGATAAACAGTGACTCCGGAGCACCAAGAAGCCCTTGGGTGAGCTTTCCCTGTGTAGGTTCAAGTGTAAACTGACATCATTCCGACAAACGCCCATGGTCAGTGTTCCTCTGTCCGTCTGTCCGTTTCTCCCATCTCGTTTCTTTCTGTTGCACTGTGTGTTTTCACACTACGAGGGTTTTTTTTTTTTTTTTTTTCCGTTCTTCCGATAATTTATTCCTCGTGGAGTGTGTGTGTGTGTGTGTGTGTGTGTTGATATTGTTTTGAGATGGAGTTGCAGTAAGGTACCCAGCTGGCTTCACACTCCTGCGGCCGTGGCCCCTCCCAGTGAAGGTGCTCGTGTGCTCACTTCCGCTAGATCTTTAACTTTGTGGTCTGCAACTCAGATGAACTCATTCGTGTTTTACTAGGGTTTTTGTTGTCGTTGTTGGTTTGTAAATACATCCGTTTACTTCTTCCTTTCCAAACTGGGAGCTACAGGCTACTGGTTTCATGTCTAGCTCTCCTGGCTGGAGCCTTCTGTGCAATGCTAGGTAGAAGGATCTATACCTGCTGCAGCTGCTGCCGATTTAGGAAAACACCCATTTTCTACCATTTTTTCAGTAAGTGAATGTTAGTGGGTTTTCCTAGATCCCTGCATCAGGTTGGGGACCTGCCCTCCGGTCCTTCTTGCCGACTTCAGCATGGAAGAGCTTATCATCTTACAAAAGCTTTGTCTGTATCTTTTGAGAGGAACGGGGGTTTTTGTTCTTGCTGTGTTGACGTGGTGTTTAGAGCAGGATTGGTTGAGTAGTTACTGAGCCCACCTTGAATTCCTGTGGTCTCAGGGTAGAGTTTTATGATTTAGCTCTAGTTTGCTGGGATTTTAGTACCCATATGCACAGAGGAGTGGGCTGCAGTTTTTGTTTGTTTGTTTTACTTGTAGGGATTTCTGGCTTGGGTATCTAATATTGGCCTAAGAAGGGTAAGTGGGAAGTGCCGCCCTCCTGCTTTTGGAAGAGTCTGTGAAGCTGTGGTGTCTGTTAGAACCCCTCCTGCTGTTGTGTGGTCGGGTAGGATGTGATTGGATGACTATTTCAATCTCTTTACTTGCAGTAGATTGATATAGACTCCTATTTCTTTCCCAGTCAGTTTAATAATTGTCTTTTAAAAACCTGCCCATATTATGTTTTCTTTTCTTATCATATAGTTAGTTGTTCACAGCCAGTCTTTCTTGTTTCTTTCCTTCTTTCTTTTGGTTTTCCAAAACAGGGTTTTTCTGTATAGACCTGGCTGTCTTAGAACTTGCTTGGTAAACCAGGTTGGCTTTGAACTCACAGATATCCACCTGCCTCTGTCTTCCGAATTCTGGTATTAAAGGTGTGAGGCCACCGCTGCCTGGATAATGGTATTGATTCATAGCTTATTTCTTTAACGATGGCATTGTAATGGCTATTCCTGGTTGTCAACTTGACTGTATCTGGAATTGGAGGGCTCACCTGTGATCCTGATCCTGAGGCTAGAAGACACAAGTTTTAATGAAAAGGAGCAAGCTGGGAAAGGAAAAACACAAAATATATGGTTTAAGTATTAAAGGGGCACCAGGAAGTAGAATAGAGCTGAATCCTATGTTCTAGGACATAGAATTAAGGGAGTGGCACTTTGGGGCAAGATCCTACCCAGCTACATTTAGGCCTAGGCATGATGGTACACACCTTTAATCCCAGGAGATAAAGCCAAGCAGATCTCTGAGTTCAAGGTCAATCTACAGAGTAAGATCCAGGACAGCCAAGCTTAGGCAGTGAGGGAGAACAGAACAAGGGGGCATGTTTCAGCTCCTGCAAGCAACAGAACTCGGCAGTTTCGGCCACGAGTGAAAAATAGAAGGGATTACTGGGACAATTGACGCTGGTTAGCTGGAGCTAAGGAATTAGTGGTGATTAAGAAGAGACCAGCATCACTGAGGAAGTCTTCCCAGCATCTTCTGGGAAGTGTTTTCTGAGAGCACAAGAAGCTGTGTTCCAGAGATAGCCAAGGTTGTACCTCGTGCTGCAGCCATGCTTGGTAATGTGTGAGAGTCACCCAGGTGGTACTGGTTCTGAAGCATGAAGGGTCATGAAGAGCCACTGAGGCTCAGCACTGTGAGAGACCATGGAAAGCCACGGTGAAGGTGCAGCCTGAATTACAGTTGAAGGCCCAGGACTGAAGGGGTCATGCAAAGGAGTTGAGGCTTGGCACCATGAAGAGAGTTTAGGAGAAGCTATTGACAAAGCCTCGTTGCAGCAGAAGACCCCAGAGTATTGGGAGATGCCAGTACCATAGGTTGATCACCAAGAACAGCAGCAGCAGTGGAGTAGATCAACCAGAGCCTAGAATGATACAGGGGGCAGAGCTGGAGAAGTGATGCCAGCCCTTAGGAGGAGCCCAGAAGATCATGTGTGGATCCCAGACATTGGAACAAGAAGCTGTGAAGTTGAAGTTCACTTGGAAACCCCAAGATGTTCTAGATGCCAGAGCTGTGGGCTACCTGCTGAGGAAAGCTGCTAACAGGGAGTGGAAACAGCCCGGGAGAAAAAAGTTTGTTGCAGTCAACAAAGATGAAAAAGGAGTTGGAGATCTAAAGACTGCTTTGTTATCAGATACAGAGTTTGGAATTTGCATTGCTGGTTTCATGTCTTCCTTTGGGGATTACAGTTAAGTGATTGGATAGAACTCAGAAGAATCTTTGAACTTTGGACTTTTAACATTGTTGAGATTGCTATAGACTATGGGGACTTTAGAAGTTGACTAAATGTATTTTGCATTATGCATTGAGTAGGTATAGCCCCAATAGACTCATGTGTTTGAACAAGCCTATGAGGACCAGGGACTGGAATGTAGTGGTTTGAATATGTTTGGGCCAGGGAGTGGCACTATTTGGAGGTATGTCACTGTGAGTGT
Organism: Mastomys natalensis; assembly: GCA_021653895.1. Classification (NCBI taxonomy): domain Eukaryota; kingdom Metazoa; phylum Chordata; class Mammalia; order Rodentia; family Muridae; genus Mastomys; species Mastomys natalensis. The sequence goes on from JAJTUV010000598.1 coordinate 464,361, forward strand.
GGGCATTAAGACCCTCTACCTAGCTGCCTGGAAGCTAGTCTTTTCCTATTTGCCTTTGGATGAAGACAGAATTCTCAGCTCCTCCTGTACCATGCCTGCCTGGATGCTGCCATGTTCCTGCCTTGATAATAATGGACTGAACCTCTGAACCTGTAAGCCAGCCCCAATGAAATGCTGTCCTTATAAGAGTTGCCTTGGTCATGTGTCTGTTCACAACAATAAAACCCTAACTAAAACAGGCAGTGACCTGATATTCATATCAGGTCATTACGTCCCATATATCTGACAGAAATAACACAAGACAGAGTTTTAGCCCATGGCTTCAGAGATTTCAAGCCATGGGCCTTGGCCCCATGCTCCTATGCTTCCATGAAGCAGAGCATCATGGCAACCGGACTGTGTGGAAGAGATGGCTGTTTACCTTAGGAAGGAAATAGAGACCTGAGACAAAATAAATTAAAAAAAAAAAAAAAAAAGCCCCAAGGCCCCTTAGTGACCTGCACCCTCTAGCTAGGCTCTACTTCCTGAAACTTCTAGAACCTCCTAAAATAGAAGGTGGAGCCAAGAGTTCAGTACATGAGCCTGTGGAAGATACTTTAGAATAGGAACAATTCTCTCTCTCTCTTATTCTTTCTTTCTTGTCTTTTGAGACAGGGTCTCACATATTGGCCAGCTTGGACCTTAACCCCTAGGCTAATTGTCTTGTCTCAGCCATTTTAGTGCTAGGAACCCTCTTCTACCATTCATTTCTGATTTGGCCATTGAGTATTCTTTCTTCTTTTCTTGGTCAATACAGCAAAGGTCTTCTAATTTTCCACCCTTTCTTCCACTTCTTCCTGTTGCTATGATGTTGTCCCTCAGAGAAGACCAAAAGCATGGGGCCAAGGCCCATGGGTTGAACCTGTGAAGCTTGATTGTCACCACACCAAGCATGGTTACACAGGTCTGCAATCCCAGAATTCAGGTAGGAGATGAGCCCATGGTCATCCTCAGGGATGCAGTAAGTTGAGGGCTATCCTGGGCTACATGAGGACCATGTTGCAGGATAAAAGATGAATCAAAGAACTGACATTTAGTTTGATTTTTCTCTATTATTCTATTGTTTGTATTCCTTTCTCTTTCTTCTACCTTCCTCCCCTATTCCTTCCTTCCTCTTTCACTCATTCTTTCTCTGCCCACCATCCCCCTGCCCACCCAGGGTCTATGTAGCTGGTCTGAAACTCATGAGCCAATGACCTCAGCCCTTCAAGTTCTGACCCACAGTGTCCAACTTTCTCTGTTTCCTTGATTTCGTTTCCTCCCCCCTCATGGCTTTCTTATTTATTTATTTAAATCAAATCATAATTTTTACTTATTCACACAGGGGTTATAAACACAAAAAGGCAGGATGTAGGGAAGGGGATAACACGGAGCGTAGGTGTTCATGGGGAGTACAGATATCTCTCAGAACAGGGTATCAGCTGGGTGAAGGTTCAGGGGACAGGTCACTATGTCTCTGCCTATGATTCACTTGTCCTTTTCTAAGTTGTTACTATCCACCAAGGCTACCTATTTACAAGGTCTATGACTACTCAGGCTGGTAAATTTCCACAAAAGCTGCCTGTTCACAATAGCTTATAGCCATCTGTTTCAGTGTTTTTCCACAGAGACTCAAGACTTTGTGTTAGCATGTATGTATGTCAGGACTATTGCTGATTTTAGGCCTATGACTGATTGTAAGCCTTCAGTGTATAAGCAGGGCTGCCCCTGACATCTCCTCCCTTCTCTAAGTATAGAAGAGCCGTGGCGATTCTAATCTTGAGAAGGCAGGGATAGAGGCCTGACCTCCAATAATTGAAGAGGACCTTGTAATGGCTCCGGTCCTCCTGTCGTTGTCCAGTGAGGCATGAGGGCCATACACATCTCGATGTCTTTTTCCTGGAGTGGGGATATTTTTGACATCAACCCCTATGCAGTCAGGTTTGTCCCTCAGGGAACCCAGAGAGATATTTTAAAATTTTATTTATATTCCCTTTCAGTGCTTAGCCTCACAGCCTAAGCAAGAATTCAGATCGCCAGTCAGAGGGGGTTCTGGGTGGCTCCTCTCTGCTTGGTCTAGGGGCGGAAGTCCCCTCTTTTAGGTTGGGTAGAGATGGATTTTGGGAACACCCTGGATAGAGTTAACAACCTCATCTTGAGTCTCGTGGTCCTCTATAGCTAATTTATGATAATGTATCTGAATAGGTTTTGCTACCAAATTATCTATCTGTTGTATCACAAAGTTAGTCAGCCTATTTAAGGCCCAGGGACCAAAAGAAATAAGCAAAAATAACCCAATTAATGGTTCCAAGATGGGTGGAAGTAGGGTTGACAACCATGGAGAGGTTGAAAACCAATTCTTGTACCAGCTCTCATCTTTCTCTTTCTCTCTCTGTCTTTTCTCAGGGCCTTCTTGGATTTTTTTTTATGCTCTCTTTAACAATCCCTGTCTTGTCTATGTAAAAGCAATATTCTTCTTTAAGAGCTGTAACAGTCAAGAGCTGTACACAGTCTTTTCTATTGTAAAAGAGTAAATCAAGTCCAATAAAGCCCTTTGCAATTTTTGGAGATCATTTCAGACAGCGAAATGAGGGATTTCTTCAGATTAGTGATGTCAATCTCCAGCTGTTTGATGTCCTTGTCAATGGCCCATCAAAGGTCTGAGTAGTATAGGTCTGGAGGCCAGCATCAGGATTACAGCTTCTACCAGCAGACATCACGGGTATTTCATTTTTACCTGGAAAGGAGAAAGAAGGGAATTCTCAGGGAGATTTCTCTTCCCTGGAGGTCAATTGTTATTCATCTTATTTATAGTTGGGCCTGGCTTTGTGGGGCTATCTATGTATTTCATTAATCTATTAGACAGTCATTTAGCTGTGCCTTCTGTGGTATCAAACAGGCATATCAATCCTCCACCCCATATGAGAACTGGGTCCGGGCCATTCCATTTAAGGGTAAGAGGGTCCTTCCAGGTAGCTGAGGCATAGTTTTTACTGGTCTCTGCAATGCCAGAGGCAGTCAGCAGCAGATTTGCCATGACCTTTCAGTTTTAGAGAGTTAAAAGTAAAGAAGGCATGATGGCGAGTGTTTCGGGAGACTCCTTCGGGAGGGGGGAAATAGTTCCCCCTCTTTTATTTTTAAAGCCAATTTTTCAGAGTTCTTGTAAAATCAGGGCAGAAGCACCAGCAGCTGCTCCTTCCACACTCAGAGAGTCATGAAGTGTTTCCTTGATTTCTATGTCAGTTTGTACTCTACTTCTTTTAGGCGCTGTCCACTTCCCTTTATTCTTGGTCTTAAGGTAGGATTCTTTGAATGTATCTATATGAAACTTTTGATTTCCTCCTGCACACTAACTCAGGTGTGTTCCAAACATTTTTTGGTATTTTGTGTCTTCATTTCCATCCATTTTAAGTTATTTCTTAATTTTTCCTCTTACACACTGGTTATTTGTGAACCAGTGAGAGAGGGGGAGGGGGAGGAGGGGAGGGGGAGGGGGAGGGGGAGGGGGAGGGGGAGGGAGACAGCACAAAGTTGAGGTGGATGTGAGGGTGCACCTAGGAAGAACTGGGGAGAGGACTGAAGGGTAAATATGATCAAACTACATTGTATGAAATCATCAAAGATTTAATACATTAAAAAGTGTCAACAGAGTAACAGTGGGTTTCCAATTTCATTCCCTTATGACTGAGAAACATTATGGTTTCAACGAAATGTCCCCCATAGGCTCACAGGCCAAAAAGCCTGATGCTTAGTTGGTGGCACTATTTTAGGAGATAATGGAACCTGAAGACGTAAAGCCTTCCTTAGTGACACATATGTTACCGTTACTTTTCTATTGCTGTGACAAAAATCACAACCAAGGCAACTTATAATAGAATTTAAGTAGGTTGGAGTCATTGATGGCGGACCAAAGGCACTGTGGCAGGAACGGCGGAGAACTCACATCTTGACCCAAAAGCAGGAGGCAGAGAGCACAGTGGGGGTGGTAGGAAGTAGTGCGACCTCTTTAAGTCTGCCCCCGTGGTACATCGCCTCTAACAAGGTTACATTCTCCTACCCTTTCCAAACAGTCACCATCCGGGAACCAAGATTCAGCTTCAGAAAAGGGACATCTTCTTCAAACCGTCACAATAGGTCACTGGGCACACATGATTTTGAATGTTATACCTCATGCCTGGACCTTCTTTTTTTTTTTTTTTTTTTCTTTTTTTTTTTTTTTTTGGTTTTTGGAGACAGGGTTTCTCTGTGTAGCCCTGGCTGTCCTGGAACTCACTCTGTAGACCAGGCTGGCCTCGAACTCAGAAATCCGCCTGCCTCTGCCTCCCAAGTGCTGGGATTAAAGGCGTGCGCCACCACCGCCCGGCGCCTGGACCCTTTCTGTCTCTTCTCTCTTCCTGGCCACCATGAGGTAAGCTGCTTCATTCAACCACTGCCATGAGGCTTTGAATAAGAAGCCAGAAAACCAGGGGCAGGAAGCTTTGAAGCTGTGAGCCAAAATGAGTCTTTTCTCTTTTCGGCTGTTTCTCTGGAGTATTTGTCACAGTGATGAAAAGTTTGACCAATACAGAATGCTGGTGGTACCTGCCAGGTAGCGTTGCCAGTACTGCCTGACCATGTGGTTTAGAAACCTGGAATTGACCAATGGAATCTGGAAAAATTCTGGAGAAGTGATGGAGAAACCCTGGGTTGCTGTAAGCAATGTTTAGTGAGCCACAGTGTTGAGAACTAATAAGTTCAGAATGCTGATAGAATTGTGGACAATAAAAATTGTTCAGGAAGTTTCAGACAGGAACATGACTCGCAGAGGATTAGAAGCCATTCACGTTTGTGGTGATTTGAATGGGAGTGGCCCCATAGACTCTTCATCTCCAGTTAGTGGAACCATTTGGGAAGGATTAAGACATGTTATACCTCCTTGTTGGAGGAAGTGTGTCACACTGGGTTGGGCTTTGAGGTTTCAAATACCATTCCAGTCCCAGTCTCTCTCCTCTCTCTCTCTCTCTCTCTCTCTCTCTCTCTCTCTCTCTCTCTCTCTCTCTCTCTCTCTCTCTCTCTCTCTCTCCTCTCTCTCTCTCTGTCTCTCTGTCTCTCTCTCTCTCATCTCTCTCTCTCTCTGCCTGCTGCCTGTGGATCAGGATGTAGAGCCCTCAGCTAAAGAGCCATGCCTGACTGCTTCCCACCATGATGATCAAAAACTGTAAGCAAGCCCCTAACTAAATGCTTTCTTTTAGCTGGGTGGTGGTGCACATACCCTAATACCAGCACTCAAAGGCAGAGGCAAGCAGATCTCTGAGTTGAAGGCCAGCCTGGTCTACAGAGTGAATTCAGGACAGCCAGAGATATAAAGAGAAACCCTGTTTTGAAAAACCAAAAATAAAAGAAATAAAATAAAGTAAATGTTTTTAAAAAAAAGAGTTGTCTTGGTCATGGTTTCTCTTCACAGCATAGACAATGCCGCATTGGGGCAAAGAACTTTTCTATAGTTTGCCCAGGTCCCGAGACTTTGTAGCGGGCTAAATTTAAAAGTGGTAGACTAATTAATCAGATAGAGAAGAAAAACTTTGTGAGACATGTTTCTCTCTATACAGCCTTGGCTGGCCTGGAACTCACTATGTCAACCAGGCTGGCCTGAACTCAGAGAGATCTCCTGCCTCTGCCTCCTGAGTGCTGGGATCAAAGGAATGAAACACCACACCTGGCCCAGATGGAGAAAACTTTAAAACAGCTTGGTACTTAGTCTGTTTCTAGCTGGCTTTAGCCAGGTTTACATTAAGAATCAAGAATGAAAAGGAAGAATGCAAAGACTTGAAAACCTTGCAATTTTGTCAGAAAATTTGAATGGTTAAAGTTACCCCCAAGAAAGATAGGTTAAAGAGATTAAAAAGAAAAACAAGTTCTGTGTACCTGGACCACAGGTTCCTTGGGGGCACCTCAAGAGCTAACCAGACACTATCCATCAGAGGATCAAAGGCTCTGAAGGTGTGAAGACATACAATCATTTGAAAAACTCTAAGAAGAGTTCTTACAAGGGTCACCCACAGAAGTGTCCTTCTGGTTAGCCATTCAGAGGTCACAGCTTCCACCATCTAGTGGGGCTTGGCCATTGCTCAAGTTGGTGGCAGAATCTATTGTCATCTGCATGACTGGTTTTTGTAGGCACACAGAATATAAATGTTGTGGGCCATAGAGACTTTTAACCAGATTCAAAAGGAAAGCTTGTGAGACTCCGTTCTGTGTTCCAGGATCAGAATTCCTGTCAGCAGCGTAGGCATGAACTAGGCTCTGAGACTGCCTAGGCTGCAACAGAGAACTCAGAAAGCTGAGGATGCTGGGAATAATGACATCTGGGGAGGAAAGCTGCAAGCAGTGAGCAGGGCCAGCCCAGGAAAGGCCACATGTGCTAAAGCCAGCGTGTGGGGCCCACATCATCCTGTCACGTGCTTCAGATGCCAGAGGTACAGGATTTAATGTCTGCCAGACTGGGTTCCAGCCTTCTGCAGTTCCATTTTGCCTGTCTACACCTGTCCCTCTTCCTTCTGGTATGGGAACATATAAAACATGTTACTGGATATTGGAAGTATGTAATTTGATTTTTCAACTTTGTAGGGGCTCACAACTCAAGAGTTTATCTTTAATCTTTGAAGATGCTTTAAATTTGGGTTTCTGAGTAACTCTGGAACGGTTGAGACTCTGGAGAGTCTTAAGAGATGTACTGAAGACATTTTGCGTGAGGAGATGGGCATGTGCCTGTGGGGCTAAGGACATCTGGATGTTGCGAATGGTTTGGGTATGAACTGTCCTCCACAGGCTTGGTCCCAGCTGATGAGACTGGGGATGTGGTGGGAACTTTTGGAGGCAAGGTTGAGCTGAAGAAAGTAGATCAAGCCGAGTGTGACAGCTCACTGGCCAGTCTTGTGGAGGACCAGGGTTTGGTTCCTGGTGCCCACATGATGGTGAACAGCTCTGTAATGCCAGTTCTAGGGGATCTGATGCCTTCTTCTGGCATATCCAAGCACTGCATGCATACATGCAGGCACATAATTTTTTTTTTTTAAAGTCTAGAAAGGTGGAGTTGAAAAGAATTGTCACCAAGTGAAGAGATGAAAATTTCCCAGGAGGAAAAGCTTCTAATGTTCACTAGTACAGAATAGCAATGGCTGACAGCTATTTCAAGACAGCTTGTATAGACCTTTTTTTGAGGAGGTACAGGATGCTCTACTTCTGAGCTATACTCCCTACAGAGGTTTCTCAATGTTCCCAACTCAGTGAATGGTAAGCAGGACCTGGACAGGCAGGACTGCGATAATCTTCACTGTCTGGGAGCCTGAGGCAGGAGGTTTGCAAGATCAAGGCCATCCTGGAGAACTTAGACCTTAAAGTAAAAAAATATAGAAAGCTCAGTGGTCAGAAGATTGTTTAGTATGTGGGAAGCCATGGGTTAAATTTGTAATGCTGCAAACAAGACAAAATAGGAACATCACATCACAACCTGATTAAAATGTACAATAATGTGTCAACTTTAGAAATTAAATTTAAATGTAAAAGGCATTTTAGTCAGCTGTCTCTTTTCACTTCTGCTATGAATTTCTGTCCTAATGAACAGTCTCCCCACCATATTTTAGGGTATCTCACCTGGTGCAGTGGCTGAGCAGCTGTGTTGACAGGACTCACAGTGGCTACGTGGGGATTTCCCAGGCATGGCATCTGCCCAGTTGTCATGGATACATGTTGCTCAGCAGTTCTGAGATGACAGCCCATAAGGACATGAGTCTCCCAAGTAGCTTTTTAAATATGAAGGCAAATCGTGGCTGACGGTTTAGGGAAGCCTCCCATGACATGGCAACAGGAACAGCAACTATCCTTATGAGTAAAAATCCTAGAAGATTAGGAGAGGCAAGGACAGACAGACTGACTGGCTGACCTCCCACCTTCAAGCCATGGAGTCTCTTTTTGCCCAGAGTCAGATGTAATCCTTAGCTATCTCAGTTTTGTAGGCTGGTGAATTCTCCTTTTCAATTGAGTTAGTCTGGGGCCAGCGGGACAGCTTGGCAGGTAAAGGCACTCACTGCCACGCCTACCGACCTGAGTTTACTCCCCGGGACCCTGGTGAGGGAGAAGAGATTCTTTGAGGTTGTCTTACCACCTTCACAAATTCAGTGTGGTATGCTTGTGGATGCATACACACACAAATTTAGTTTGGAATTTAACTTAAATCTGGAGAGAGCTCACTGAATTCTGGAACAATACCTCCAAAAATTCCTTTTGAGCCAAGGAAAGCTACAATAGCCAAAAACCCAAGAAAGAATTTGCTGATGGCTGCCATTTGTTTGACTGGACCTTGTCAGTGGCCTTTCTACCATTCGGGAAATTCTATCTATCTATCTATCTATCTATCTATCTATCTATCTATCTATCTATCTATCTATCTAATCTTGATCTATCTATCATGTCTTTATATGTGGATGTTAGAAGATAACTTTTAAGACTCCATTCTCTTCTCTTTCTGAGTTCAAATTCAGGTTATTGGGCTGGGCTGCAAGCCCCTTCATCCACTGAGCTATCTCAGTGGCCCCTAACTCTTGAAGGCTTGTAAAACTTCAGTAGTGGAACATTTTCATACATACATACATTGCACGCGCGCGCGCGCGCACATCACACACACACGCGCACACACACACGCGCACGCACACACGCACGCACACACGTACCACGCACGCACACACACGTACACGCACGCACGCACGCACACGCACGCACACACGCGCGCACACACACGCACGCGCACACGCACGCACGCGCACACGCACGCGCACACACACACGCGCACACACACACACGCACACGCGCACGCACACACACACACGCACACACTCACACACACACGCACGCACACACACACGCACACACACACGCACGCGCGCACACACACACACGACGCGCACACACGCACGCACACACGCACACACACACGCACGCACACGCACGCACACACGCGCACACACACGCGCACACACACACCGCACGCGCACACACGCACGCGCACACACGCACGCGCACACACGCACGCGCACACACACACGCACACACTCACACACACACACACACACACACACGCACACACGCACACACACACGCACACACACCTATTTAATAGGACTATGTAGTTCTTTCCTGGAACAGATTTTTTTTTTTTGTAAATTTAAACTATTGCCTAAATTTGGGCCAGAAAAATGTTTCATTGGCAAGTGGGAAGAGACCAGCCAACCACAAGTGCTCTTATCCCCGTCCTCTATCCTACAAGTGATCCTCAGTAGGTGCTCAGACAATGCAGTCAGGAATCCCACTCCTATCTGCCTGCTTTAACAGCTGTGTATCGGCTCTCTGGCTCCCTGCTTTTCACCCGATGGCAGCAGACTACAGTGGGGTCTCTTAGCCCAGTGCTTTGTCAGCTCAATGGGAGCAAGAATTCTCATAGCACAGTGGTTCTCAACCTTCCTAATGCTGCCACCCTTTGAAATAGTCCATGCTGTGGTGACCCCCAACCATAAAATTATTTTCATTGCTACTTCATAAATATAATTTTGCCACTATTATTGTTAATGTAAATATCTGTATGCAGGATATCTGCTATGCGACCCCTGTGAAAGGATCATTTGACTTCCAAAGGTATCATGACAGGCCAAGAACCACTGCCCTAGAGACTCCTAGCAGGTATCAGTGTTTCTATGACAAGAATGGCTCACAGCCACCCTGACTGCAAGAGGAAATGGGAAAGGAAGTATCCCACAGACAGAAGAGATTACTAGGATGGTACCCAAGGAACGCACTACCCGAGGTTGGATCCCTTGAATGGTCCCAGTGAGGGGCAAGGCTCACAATTCAGCCAACAGAGGCTGGGCCCCTGAGGGATCTTCTGGACTCCTTCCCACAAGCAGGCAGTGATGAGGTTCTGGAAATCCTATCTGTCTGGCTGGGCATAAACTTCAAAGTATATTTCACAAGAGAAACTGAAGGGCCAGGCATGAGAGACATGGGCAGGGGACTGTGAGTTTCAGGCAGCCTGGGGGATACAGTGAGGTTCTTCCACAGGGGTAAGGGTGCAGGGAAGGGAAAAGAGAGAAATCCACACAGAGTTGTACTTTTTTTATATAGAATTTTTACAATATATTTCTCTTCATTTGCATATCTTATCCACAACTTAAAACCTTCTTTTTACAGGCTGAACTTACTCAGCTGATATAATCAAAATTCTTTCTTTCAACCAAATAAGAAAAATTCAAAATCGTAAACCCGTAAGAAAACAAATTAAAAACGATGATGAAAATAAGTCACTCCTCTCATTAGAACAGTGTCTGTACAATATATATGATTTGGAACAGAATTCTTTATAGATTAGGCACGTGTTTCCACAACCCCTTATGCCTGCCAGTTCTGTCCCGGTCCAGGCTGTCTTGCCTCCTAAGAGTCAGGGGGACATTGGCCTTGATGGAAATCCTTTCGGACATCCTGCCCTGGCTGGGGTCAGGAGACATTGGCTTGGCTCAGCAGCGCCACCCAGTGGCCTAGAGAAGCAGAGGCAGTGGGCTGCAGGTGGACAGGTCAGGAGGGCCCCTGTCAGAGTGCAGCTGTGGTGTGTGAAGGGCAAACTTAAGCTCATTCTATGCAAACGGAAGCACAGGGAGAGAAAACAGCAAGCAGTGAATGGAGAGGAGCTATGGAATCCAGCGCTTATTTACAATTGCTCTTCCTGATGGAAGGGTGGGAGGAGAGTTGGGGCCACTGTCCTAAGGGAGGCCTCCAGCCTTGCCCTGCCCTGCCCATCTGCTCTCTACTCAGTCTGAGGTGTGGAGGGGTGTGAGTGTGCCATCTCCTCCCCCATCTTCTTTTAACTGCTGTGTGATCTGAGCCACCGTGAGTGAGGCCTCTTCACCATGTACCAAGACTTGTTCTGACTCTCATCTGAGACCTACTTGGAGGGAATGGCATGCAACAGGGGCCTTCTCTGGGGTTTAGGGAGCTGGCAAAGCTCAGGTGCTTTGGCAAAGAGCAGAAGCTGAGAAAGAGGCTCCTCTGGGCAGGCACGCACCATGTCCCATACTATGGGACCTGGACCACTTCCCTCTGATGCCAGGTCACTCCATTTGTTTCTGTGTTTTTATAACTCATCCCCTCCTGTTCTGTGGCCATGTTTCCTGTGTGCTGGAGTTTATCAGATAACCTAATTCTATGACTGGGCAGGAAGTGGTGCCAGATGGCACAGCACCTTTGCACAAGATGCTCCCACACCCGCAGGCTCAGGCTCTGCCAATGCAGTCTCTTGCCCATTCCCAGAAGGGTCTTCAGAGGCCAAAGGGGCAAGTGTGGGCCTGGCTATTAGGAGCCTTTCTGCATTAGGCCTATGAAGTGGGACACGCCTCTGGCCCAGATACCTGCCCTTCAACAGCAGGTGCCTCAGGATTCTTTCTTCCTGAAAGTCCGCGGCCTGATGCTGACCCAGCATCCCACTCTGTGGCTTTGGGGAAAAAAGTCATAAGCACTTCAGGGCAATGCTAAAGCCATACAAGGAAAAATGCAAAAGCATTCACTAGAATGAATGTAGTTATTGCTAGACAGGGGGTGGCTAAATAACCAGGTGAGAGGTCCAAGGTGGTAGGTGTGCCGATCACCACGACCTTGGAGCAGAAGTATAATCAGGTATGTCCTGACTCCTGAACAAGGGCTCCTCTGAGGGCACTGCTGGCACTGAGGTGCTGGAGAGTCTGTCCATTTCTGTCACTTCCACAAATACCAGTTTGTCCTTGGGCATTCCCTAGGGGACCTCTCAGGGAGTCAGTGTGGTTCTCTTCTAAAAACATGAGGGGGAAACCAAAACATACTAAAACAAATGAAGAAACACAGACGTGTGCTGGGAGCTGTTGCATGGGTGACAAGCAGAGTCTGTCGGCTGTTCCCAAGGGCACTTGCTCTCACTGTGAGTTGGCCAGTGGAGCCACATGTGGCATAATGAAGATTGGTTGGGAACTGGTGGTGGCTGGGAGGTGCTCATGTTGGTTGTGGGCTGGTTTCCCAACTGGGCCACTGCTGCTGCAAGCTGCGAGTCTTACTGCAAAGGTAGCTCTGGGGGGATGATGCCTCTCCTGATGGCAAGCCTAGGCAGCTCCCGTTCAGTGGAGACAGAATCCTTTCAGAGACTGCTTCCAGGTCTTCAGTGCTGTGACTCCCCTGGAGGAGACTGGTCTCTTTTCTCTATTCTCTGAATAACTTTCCCAAGGCCTCTTGATGGCTCTTTCTGAGCCACTCTGCACAGCTGTGCCTTCTTGGACATGTGGCACCTGCACAGTGGGCCTTTTGATGAGGCGGCTGCTTGGCATTCAGATGGGAACAGGGGGTGGGCTCAAAGAGAGCTGGGTGCAGAGGCTTCAGGGGTTTCCTGAGCAAGGCTGGAGGTCTGCTATAAACCCCTGTAGACAAATTATCAAGTCCATGCATATCACACTGAGGCTAACACTCAACATTCCAGAGGCGAGTGGCCTTGTTTGGGTAGTTGATGGCCAGGCTGATAGCAGCAATGTTCTGCAGAGCCTGTGGAGGGAAAGAGCAGTTACTAACATCAAGAACCACTGACTTCCTCATCCTTGAGTCTAAGTCCCTCAGCTGGAGGGTGATAAGGTGAGCCAGAGGTAGTCCCCCTTACCCAGTGGCTCACAGGTAGAATGAGAAAGAAAACAAAACCAAAGCCCACAGGAAATCCCTGGGGTAGGTAGTAAGTAACCATGGGCCATGGTAGTAGTCTCGTTGCTGAGGCAGGGGTCTGGGAAAACCATATAACGGTACAGAAGGGAAGCACAGAGGTTCATACAAGTGAACAGCCAGTGCTAGAGGAGAGGTAGCCATGAGGAGCTCACAAACAGTGCAGGGAAAGCAGCTGTCCCAGAAGGACATGGTTAGAAGGCAGAACAGCAGTGAAGAAACTGGCCATCTGTGGGGAGGGTCCCAGGGAAGGGGGACTAGATATTCCTGGGGCAAGCATGAGGGCCAGTCAAGTCCATGGGAGAGAAAAGCTGGAACCAAAACAGCCACACATCAAAATCTCTTATAGCACATCAAGAAGGCAAGGGCCAGAGTACCAGTGTAGACGGCCGCTGAGAGGTCTCAGCAGCCCCCTGCTTTCCCCTGCTTTGGGAGGGGAGCCCCAGTACTGAGTACAACACTTCTAACCTTCCAGAGAGCCTTCCTTGAAGGACTGGGCTCTGGGAAGAGTCCCAGGCGGATGCCTACTGAGTAAAGTTCTATGAGCGGTGGAGATTCCACATCTGTCTGCTCTAGTCTAGGGCACAACACTTCCTTTTCCAGGATGAGTACTGGGCAGATGAGTACAAGAGTCCAGCTGTCTTTTGTTGAGGCAGACATTAAAGAAGTCTGCAAAAATGGAACTAGGGCTGTCCTCAAAATTATTTTGTTTTGAACAGATTTTTCCCAAAACACATTAACATGAAATGTGTTTACTACTGTCTTAAAAATTGAATTGATACATAAATGTTTAAGCATTGTTCTAATTTAGACACTTAAGTCCAACCTTCAATGATACACACTGATGTACATAGGGTAACACCAAACAGCTTCCCTGGGTCCTCTCTCATTTAGAAGCCCAGCTGTCACAAGAGGAGTTTTCCTACCAGGGAAGCAAAGTACATCCAAAAAATCCAAAAATATCTGAAATCTAAATCTATGGAAACTTCCAAGATCAGCCAACTAAAGTGAAGGCACTGGCTGTTTTGCTTTTAGAGACACAAATTCTTGCTGGTGTCTTCTGACCCCACAGTTTAATATGAGTGACGGTGATGAATGGGGCTCCCTGCTCTTTCTGAGAGCAGAAGGAAGTGACTGCAGTGCAGCTGAGCTCCATGTAAACTCCGGCAGGGTCTGGTCCTGTCATGTAACTCTCACATCCCCCACCCCCAGTTCCGGCAAGTCAAGTGGTGTTATCTGTCATAGCAACATGACCTACAGGCCAGCTCTTTGGGGACAGGGAGGAGGTACCTGTGCTGCACATCGGAGAAGGTGGTCCTCGGTGGTTAAGGCCAGCAGATACTCCTGCAGCAGGCCAAGCTCCTGTAAAGACAGCATGGGCTCCTTGAATGATAGAATGCAGGAGGGCTGAACAGAGGAACCCACAAGCAGACGGAGCCTCCAGGGGCAAGCAAGCTTACTGCGAGGCACCTGTGACACTACACTCTACAGCCATGAAGGAGCCTAGCTGGAAGGATCAGAGATCTGGTTCCAGAGCCATCCCTGATGCAACAGGGTGACCAGGCAGGGTACTGTTGTCATGTCTTCCTGAGGCAGACAGACAAAGGACTTGTGAAAGGCTCTTTCATGTGGCAATTCAATGAGTCTATTGTGCCTTGGAGAAGAAAGAGGAGGAGGAAGAGGAACATATCTGTTTGATTTTCCAGAAGTTCCTGTTGTCAAGAGCCAGTCTAAGGCGGTCCCTAGCCCCCTTTGGCTATAGGCCAGACAAAATAAGCAATCTAAGTTGACCTCCTCCAGGGTTGAGGATATGGGTATGTGTTTTGGGAATGCTGGACTGTAGGCCCAGGTCTGCCTCCTTGTGCAGCCTAGACAACTGGGGTTGCAGGCTTGGGTGTGTAACACTAGTCATGCCATAAGCAGGAACTGGTAAAAGCATATAGAAGTACAATCCTCTCTGCCCAGACTTCAGGGCAAGAGGTGGACACTTCCTTACCTGGGCACGGTTCTCAGTGACAAAGAAGAGCTCAGTGAGGGCTCGGTGTAGGGGCAGGAGAATGCCAGGCTGAGTCACATCCTCAAACAGGCCATACTCCATGTGAGTAAAGAGCTGCCACAGGGGCTTCAACAGCCCAAGGTCACAGGGGTCACTGAGGGGAGACAAGCACGGAATCATTTTACCGAGAAGTAGACCACCCAAGAAAGAAACTGCAGGTCAGGGTCTCCTTTTTCTACCCCATAGTAATATAGCCACCTCATTTCTCTCCGAAATGGTCACAGTCACCAACAGTAAAGGAGGAGGAAGACAGTGCCCAAACCCCAAAAATGACTCTGAAGAATCCAGAGGGCTGGAATTGTGCTCACAGGGGTCACTGCAGTTTTTCTTTTGACTGGTTTTACATTTATTTATATATTTACTTATGGGGGGGGGAGTGTGTGTGTGTGTTCCCTAGCATGACATGGTGAGCAGAGGATAACTTGTGGGAGTTGGTTCTTCTTTCCTACCATGTGGGTTCTGTGGATCAAACTGAGGCCATCAGTCTCAGCGGGAGTATTTTAACCCACTAAGCTAACTTGTTGGCCCTTATTGTGTGTTTTAAAAAATAATCCCTATAAACAAAACCTCTAGGCAAATGTGTTTTATTTTGTTTCACTTGGTACCCTAGGCTGTCCTTGAAGTCTTCACAATTCTTCTGCCTCAGCCTCTCAAATACTAGAATTACAGGTGTAAGCTACCATGCAGCCTTAAGCTAATTATTAAGTGGAAAAAGCAAGGTATAACATATCACATATAAAATAAAATGTATAAATGAAAGAAACAAAGAACTACTGAATGGACAAGGAAGACCAACATTTTGATATTCAATTATAAAATAGAAAATATACTTGCACAGGGTGGTGGCACTGTCTACCTTTACTCCCACCCACTAAAGAGGTGGAGGCAGGTGGATCTCTGTGAGTTTGAGGCCAGTCTGGTTTACACAATTTGTCCAGGACAGCCAGAACTACATAGAGAAATCCTGTCTTTTTTTTTTTTTTTTTTTTAAAGGGAGGAAGGAAGGAAGGAAGGAAGGAAGGAAGGAAGGAAGGAAGGAAGGAAGGAAGGAAGGAAGGAAGAAAGAAAGAAAGAAAGATAGATAGATATAATTATAAAAAAGAAAATATACTTGCAAGCTTGCTGGACCTGAAATCTTGCCTCGAGGAGAAGGCCTAATCCTTCTCAGACCTGTGTGCTGAGAACCCTGAGTGCTGTTGGCATGAAGGGCCAGAGGGAGGAACCTGAGAGTTCCCCCAGGCTCAGGAGTGCAGGAGAGAAGCCAGGAAATTGTGGAAAGACACTGCACCATAGCCAGCCCAAAGACCTTGGCAATGTGACATTGCTTATAGAGTATAGCATCCAGATGCTTTACTGGGAGCTCATGTGGAGCTAAATGACACACAATGTCTGCATATGGGGACATGGAACTAACAGCAAGCACCCCCAGCCCTCTAGGGACTGACAGTGAACCATCACTTTCTCTTCCTGACTTGAATATTCCTTTAATTTTAAAAAAATCTATCTTCATATTCCTTCTTCCTTTGAATATCATCACCTTGCATGGACTCATACAGTGTGTGCATTTTATCCACATACCTAAAGACAGGGAAGAACAGCTCCCACTGCTCAGGGGGTTGAGTGGGATGCATGGCTACTGTGCATACAGCACAGAAACCAGGAACCTTTTCTTGAGGACTGTGAGGCTACGGCCATATTCCTACTTCTATTGAACACTATAGCAGAAGTCCTGTCAGAGTAAAAGGCCAAACGCTGCTCCTGTGAGGGAGCACTGAGAGAGAGAACTAAGACTCACCATCACAGATGCCACAACTGAACGCGGCCTAGTCCACACCCTCACTCAGAGCAGATGTCAGATATACCGTAACAGGCCAAAGTGATACAGCAACAAAACAGAATCAGAGACAGTCTTAATTTAGCCTAGGCTTGCCTTGGAAATTAGCCTTCTGGGTGCTGGGATTATAGGCACAGACCATCATAACCAGCAAAAAATTTAAGTAATAATTATAATAGCATAAAACCATTAAATACCAAGGAATCATCAAACAAATTCTTTACAAATTGTATACAGAAATGTATAAATGATTTCAAGGACCTGTACAATGGAAGGAGAGAAAATGGCTGTGGATTAGAGGACCAGCATTCTGTGGAATATGATTCCCCTCAAACTGATATCCAGAGCTATTAGGAGGCTGGGGTTGCATATGGCTCAGTCCCAGCCTACCATGTTGAACACCATGGGTTCGAGTCCGAGCATCACAAAAAAGTTTCACCGGCCATGGTGGAGGTTGGAGTATGAACAACAGGGCACAGATATGCATACAAGGGTGATGGGGACACATAAAGTTGTTTTTCCTTTTTCAATTTGAGACAGGGACTTACTACATAGCACTGGCTGGCCTGGAATTCATTCTGTAGACCAGGATGGTCTCCAACTCATAGAGATCCAACCGCTCTGCCTCCCTGATGGGATTAAGTGCATGTGGCATCACACCAGCCTGAAATACTTTTTTATGGCTTTGTGTATATGTATTTGTGTATGGTCTATGTATGTATTCATGTACGTGTGTGTGTAGATGCTGTGAGTGTTCAAGTGGAGGTCAGAGGTCAACATCAGGGGTCTTTCTCAGTCACTCTGTACTTTGTATTAAAATTTTTTTATTAGATGCATTCATTTCATTTTATGTGTCATTATTTTACTTGCGTGTATGTGCACTCATTTGCATGCTTGGTGTCCCTGAGGTCTGAGGGTGGCATTGGGTCCCCTGGAACTGGAATTGGAGTTATGGATAATGGACTACCATGCAGGTGCTGGAACTTGGACCTAAATTCTCTGCAAGAGCAACAAGCGCTCTCTTAACTGATTAGCCATCTCTCTAGCCCCATGAACCTTTTTTTTGAGATGAGTTCAGATTTCGTTGGGTCATCTAGGTGGTTGGCCTATGAATTCCAGGGACCTACTTGTTGCTATTCTCCTTCCCCAAATACTGAAGACCTGAACTCAGGTCCTTATGCTTGTGTAGACACTTGACAGACTGAACCATCTCTATCCACCCCGACCCCCACTTTTGAGACAGGGTTTCATGTATCCTGAGCTGTTCCTAATCTCAATATGTAGTTGAGGATGACCCTGATATTCTGTACATGTAGAGATTAATATGCCAATATAAAAATGGATAGGTAACCTTTGGGTAAAAAGATTTATAAATCATGAGAACGTAAGTAGGTGGTAGGGTTAGAAATGCTCAGCACAGCCTGCTGCATGCAGGCTGACCTCTGAGTTTGAGACCAGTCTAATATAGTGAGTTCCAGGCCAGCCAGAGCTACATAGTGAGACCCTGTCTACAGACAAACAAATAAACCAAAAGTGAAAAACCACACCCCCAACATAGGTTGGGAATCCTGGGGTACACCTGAAATCCCAGTGCTCAGGAAGCCGTGGGTGGAGGACTCAGAGCTCTAGGCCAGCCTGGGCTCCATATGAACCCTCATCTTAAAAAAAAAACACCCAAGACAATGTTGAAGTGAAGAAGGAAGCTGAAGGACTCCCACAATTAAATGATGAGATATGTAGATCAGTCCTAAGTCTGCAGTCTGTAAGACAAGAAAACGCCCAATGTCAAGCAGACGTGGGACCAGAGTGCTCAGGCCAAAGGTGGATTCTGAACAAGCAGAGAGCCAGAGCAAAACACTAAAAACTCAAACTCTTATACCAACATTCATCCCAGGTCGATAACAGATGTCTTATGAAAGGAAAAGCAGCTAAGCTTCTAGAGAGAAATAGCAGATACCTTTATGACCTTTGAATGAAGCAAAATTACTTAAACAGAACACAAAACCCACTAACTTAAAGGGAATGGCATTAAAATTACATTTAAAGGTGCCATTAACAAAGGAATTAGGAAACAGAGTAGGAGGGGGTGTCTCCAGAGACTGAGCCCAACAGCCTACCTGTGGCTGCAGCATCGCACAATCCTCAGCAGTAAGTGCACGGCTTTCAGTCGCTGGTGACCAGTCTGGCGGCAGGCCACACCCACCAGCCATTCCCAGATCTTGCCCAGTGGGAGGTGAGGTACAACTCTTTCTTCAGACAACATCTGCTTCAAGATCTCAAATCCTGGTACCACCCCAAACACATACATTTTAAAAACAATTATTACATTAAAAGTTTTACATGTTGTAAGCCATTCACATTTTAATAGATATGGTGAAATCTTATGAATATTTAAATTCTGGCTAAAACTAAATTTCTTTTTGTAAAATAACACAAGAACATTTTTAGTTCCTCATTTTTGCAAAAGGCCCTGGCAAAAAACCCCAAGGGTCTTCTTTTAGATGGTGACAGAAGGCTCTTTTATCTGACCATTCAAGTGTACAAGTAACCAACCATCTATGACCTTGTAAAAAAAGCCAGGTACGGGGGTTGTGAGACACATTTGGAAGGTCTAAGGTCTTGCTTTGATTTTAATACAAGTCAGTAACATAATGACACCTCTGGCCAGAGTGTGACTGGTGGGCAGAGTATGCAAACAGAAAGGGGGAGCACACACCTGTCTGGAACCGCCCTAGGTGTCCAGCTGTCACAGTGAATCGGTAGCCCCACTCGGTGTTGCTCATGTCCGAGGTAAACCGGTAATACAGAGTATCTCCTGGGTCACAAATCAGCACAGGTCAGGAAACAGAAGCAACCAGGATAGCAACTGGAGTCTTTCTCATTAAATACATAAAGCTCATTTAAAAATCTGCCCCAATTCCTCTTTAAAAGTTTGCTTTCCCTTTACTTATTTTGGGGTGAGAAACGTGTGTGGGGTAGACATGTACATGCGAAGGTATGTGTGTAGCTGGTTCTCTCCACCATGTGGGTCCTGGGGCTTGAACTCAGGTTGTCAGGCTTGGTATCCAAGTGCCCTTACCACTGAGTCATCTCACTGGCTTTCACTATTACGTTTAAATGCTTCCTATGAAGTCTACATAGGGCTGGGGAGAAGGCTCAGGGGGCAAAAGTGCTTGCTGCCAAGTCTGACAACCTGAGTTCCCTGGGATCCATGTGGAGAAGACTGACACCAACAAGTTGTCCTCTGATCTCCACAGGTACACTGTGACACATATTCAACCCCTCAAACAAACAAACAAACAAACAAACACACACACACAAAATTTTAAAGGAAAAATCTATATAGTGAACTTTTTTTTTTTAAATTACCTGGAAGCTCAAAATCTTTCCACTTCTGTTGCGACCCGCTGAAGTTGTGCCGGTCCTGCTGAAAGTCACTACTGCTGGACATGGCTAGTTCATCACAGCCTTCCTCTGTGTTGCACTGAGGGTCAAATTTGATTGAGAGGTAGATTGCGCCAGGAATGTGAACTTTATCCTAGGAGGGAGGCAGAGAATACTTCTATCACTGTCACTAGCTGCCACTACGGCTATCACTGTAACCAGGGACATGGAGGATGAGCAAGCCACAGTCCCTTCCTCCAGCTCAACTTAGCCAAGGTGTTGAACAAAGGCTCTGTGAAGGTGAGGCACAGTGGGCAGCCAGAATAGGGTATTTACAGGGAGCTTCTCAGGGGAAGGAACAGATGAACATCAGAGTGGCTCAGCAGGGGCTACTGGAAAGGTGGGGAGCTGCACTGGAAAGGTTTGCATGTTCTGAGCATGGCAGGGAGTGTGCTTGGGTGAGGTTTCAGAGGCTGTGCCATGACCATGTGTACTAAGGAGAGGTGTCCAGACTGACTCTGATCTCATCCTGAAGAAGAATCACAGCTGCTGAGGAGCCAGGCCAGGGGATGAATGGGGAGAATGGGGAAGGCGTAGCAACAGGAGCCCCAAAGGCCAGTCTGGGGCAGTCGGGAAGATAGGATGATCCTTTCTGCAGTACAATTTGGCATCTGATCGAATGAGGTGAAGCTTGGGACAGGGGAGAGAAGAGGCTTAGAAGGACAGGGATGTTTACATCTCTGTGAAATGATATCTCAGGTGATCAACTTCTGAGCCAGCTTCTGTGTTCCTGTCCCAGCTGCCATAGGCTGTTCTCTCTTAGAAGCCCAGGCCTTGCTAGCCCCAGCATGTCTAAAGGGCTAAGGAAAGGTATGTGACATCAAGTCACTGAGAACACCTGAGGTGGCCCACGCCTTCTTAGCCAAATTCTTACGGTTCTCTATTTAGACACCAATTCAGGATGGAACAGATGAAGCTTTGAGGGCTAGGTAATTAAAAAGGGGTTTGTGTCTCCAAGGTGTGGCTTGGTCAAGAGAGAGTTAAAGAAGTTGACTCTAGACCCTCATACAAACTTACTGCTGGAAGCTAAGGAGGATTCACTTGGGAGAGTTTACTTTGGGAAAAGTAGACTCTCCTCTGAGGCCAGAAGCCCACGTTTTTCCTATTGATACACATGAGTCTGGAGAAGGGGAAACTTGGCTACCCAGGACTCATGGCTTTACACAGGCGACAAGGAAATATGTTCTTAGTCAGGGTTGGTGAGAAGACGGAGATAAGAGTTTCTGATGCTCAGTTGTACCTCGAAGCTGGTGTTGTTGTTGTATGGGTGTTTAGATTCCCTCACTTGCACCTCCATTCCGGGTTCCTCCATGAACTGACAGGCAGCCAGGGCCATGGTCCCCAGCATGTTCTCTCGGCAGCCCTGGAGTACTTTCTGTAGGATCTGAGAAGATAGAAGGTGGGAAAGGGCAGGGCCAGCTAGTGTCATCAGGAGGAAGAAGGGAGAGCCTACTTCAGTCTGAGATCCACTCACTCGAAGGCACTGGCAATCATCCAACCTGGCCCCAAATGCAGCTCCAGCTCCACCTCTTAACAGGCCCTGTTCTGAATCAGAATAATGGCTTCTAGGAGGGCCTTCAAGGAGAGAGCTAGTCACAGATGCTCCAGGCCCTAAAGCCTTCACCACCAAGCAGGCAGCAGGTGCTATAAGTACACATCACAGCACATAGGGCAAAATGACCAAGATGAGGAGCTCCGGGGACCAATGCGCAAAGAAGCACATGTCTAAGTCAGGGGCCCGCCAAGGCAGTGGCTGCCTGCCACTGCCCTTCAATGGAGGGCAGATGAGACTAGAGCACACTGCCAGTGCCTGCAGGGCTGTGATACTAGCCAACAATCTAGGGTTTTCAGAAACCCTAGATTTGTCCTGGGTGGGCAAAACAAGGTCAGAGAACACATCAACCTCCCCATGCTCAGCACACTGCACGGGAGTAAGAGGAGTATCATGAGCCACGGTTTCTGAACCTGAAACTGAGGAGAAAGTGACTAAACCTGCATCAGAAGGAATAAGTGCACAGGGATGCTAAGGTGTGAACCAGGATGTTTTCTGTGATGCTGGGCTCTCTGCTTCTATGCACTAGGAATTGGAAAATGACCGAGCATTAGTTAGATATTCATTTATATGTATGCATGGGGCTTGAAGATATATATGCTCACCATGCTCATGTAGGTGTCTGTGGAGGCAGAAGAAGGTAATGAGTCCCCAGAATTGGAGTTGTAGAAGATGGTGAACTGCCCAGCATGAGTGCTGGGACTAAACCTATGCCTTCTGCAGGAGCAGCAAGTGCTTGTAACTGCTCAGCTATCTTTCTCACCTCACAGCATTATTCTAAGAGAAAACAAGGGAGATGTGATATAAAAACAAAACAGATGGGGCAGACACATGGCTCAGTGGTTAAGAGCACCGGCTACTCTGACAGAGGACTCTAATTCAGTTTGCAGCATGCACAGGAATGCTCATAACCATTTTAAAGTACAGTTTTGGGGGACAGGACACCCTCTTTTGGCCTTTGAGGGCATAACACACACATGAAGTACTTACATGCAGGCAGAATATTGTACACATGAAATAAAAATAAATTAGAAAAGAAAAATCAAAATACAACATGGCGCCCAACTTAAAACTCCAAACTGGAGAACCAGGCTTCACATAATCTCATGGACTCTGGAGGAATCTCCATCACGCAGAAGCCAGAGTCCTAGATAAGCCTCTACCTATACAAGCAAGGTCATAGGGCAACCCCGGGGTGAGGGCAGATCACTTGACTTTCATAGACAGTCTAGAGATGACAATTTAAAACAGAAGGCAAAACCCTCACTGGAAGCCGTGTTGCATTATGGGGAGGCTACCTGGGCATCCTGAGTACCTTGTCCCCTGACTCTACATTATGTGAAGTTCCAGGGGCCTGAGAAGACACAGGCTAGCTAGGAGAGTTGTCAGACCTACAGCTGTGAAACAGTCAAGGTAGAAGGCCAAGGCTGGTTTCAGGGACTACTGCTGCAAATGTTCTCTGCACTCACTCAGGTCTGTGCTGTGAGCTCAATTCCAGAAAACCCATGGACCAGACGAGCACAGGCCTTATGTCTGCTGTATTCACACCTGTCAAGGGGCTGTACCATTCAAACACCCCAGGGCCAGAGATAGAGAAAAGGGGCAGAGAGGAGCCTGGCTGAGCAGAGGTAGCTACCTTCTCCCACTGGTGCTTTTCTTCCAGCTGCATGAACATATCCAAAATGTAGGTCATATGTGCAGGGCCACTAAGCTCCAGGATGTCCTCACTCACTGGCACGTGCCCTGGCCACTCGGCCAGCAGGGAGGCGAGCACATGGCGAGCATACAGGACTGCTGTGGCCTCGTTCACACGGAAGAGGTAGTCCCGGACAGCCCTCTTGCTCTTGCAGTTCAGCTCCTTGTGCAGGAGGGCAGCACTCTTGCTCCGGCGCTGCTTGGCATAGCTCTGCTGCAGCTCGCTCTCTGTGCTGGAAATCAGCTTCTGGGTCACAGGATTCGATTCAGGAGTGGCTCGGTCAGAGCGTGCAGGCCGGGACTGCAAAGCCAAGACCATCGTTTACAAAGGCCCAGCATTCTCACTATGGGGGCAGTAGTGCACACTCTTTGATCCCAAGACAGGTGACATACCAAGCATGGCAAGATAATCATGTCTGTGTCCACAGCTTTGGCGCTCTGCTCCTCCAGCCTCAGACTCCTACTGGGTTGCCACCTCTGTGCCAAGGAGCGAATCCTCTCATCTGTGGTGAGCTCATCCCCATCAAACCTGAAGGGGAGCCCAGAGATAGGCACAGAATGCGGAGAGAGACAAGAGCTTAAAATACACTGCACTTGTTAGAAAGTGCCCAGGGCTATACTCTATTATCCCCCCCACCCCCAACCAGTTACATCATCACTTGCTGTGCTTTGCAAACTAGGGTCACAGCATTCATCCATTCATGCATACACATAGACTTCTAAGCATATCTCCATGGCAGAGATGTAAACTGTCCCCATGGAATCACTTTCCTCTTTAGCTTTGTTTTTCAAAAATTACTTTTTGTGTTTGTGGTTTGTCTACATTTATGTCTGTGCATCACATGCAGGCCTGGCCTCAAAAGAAGGTGCTAGATCCCCTGGAACTAGTGTTAAAGATGGTTGCATACTGCCATACGGATGCTGGAAATCAAACCCAGGTCATCCGCAAGCCAGCAAGTGTTCTTAACCACTGAGACATTTCTCCCAGACTATTTATCTTTCTTTATTTTGGGATGTGTGTATGGGAAGCTGACTCATTACCTTGTTGTTCTTCACCTTATTTTTAGAGACAGGGTCTTTCACTGAATCTGGAACTTCCTGATTTGGTTAGATGGCTAACTAGTAAGCTTCAGGAATCTATTTCTCTATCCCCACATCTCCATTACTAGAGTTATAGACAAGTCCTGCCAGGCCTAGCTTTTACACAGGTATAGATCCTAATGCTTGCATGACACATACTTTATCAAGTGGGCTGTCGCCCAGTTTTCCCTGTCTGTCTGCCTCTGGATGGTTATGTGAGAGAAGCACACATTCTGTGTGCTTCAGTCCGAGGGTCTCCTGTGGTTTTAGTTACAGTAGCTCAGGCTGTACCCTGACTGCTGTCCTCTCACACTCCCTGCTCCATCTCACACAGGATTTAGGTAATGCATAGGGTAAAATGGAAACGTGAAGGAAGTTCAATGAAATTCATTACACATTAGAATAAGAAGCTAAATGGTTAGGGAGGTAGCTTAGCATGTACAAGGCTCTGGGCACTGCAAAAAGGGAGGGAGGAGACAGAGAAGCAAGACAGAAAGAGGGTAGGAGGAAAAGATGTGTGTGTGGAAATAGATATGATATCAAAGCCAGGCCATGGGGAGAGAAGAGGAGACTAGGTGGTAGATACATAATGTTCTACATAAATTCAGGAGATGGATTCTGGAGCCATCTCCAAACTTCCTGGCCAAGAGAAGGTTATATTGTTGATTATATAATCATTCCTGTGGAAAAGTCACAAAAATAATTTGCACTGATGAAAACACAGGAGCCCAAATCACTCTGGAGCCACAGCACTTGCTCTACCCTGTGCCATCTGCTCACTGGATGGCAGGAGAGGTATCCCAAAGTCTGTACCTGCAAGAGTGCACACATGATATTCTCAAAGGAAACTATTTAACTCTGAGAGACAGTCCAGGCAGAGTGGCACAACTGCCTTTCCTGGGCATCAGGAAGAACTCCAGGTCAGTCCCTTGGCTGCCTGGCCTGTCAGGACCTCTCTCCAGATCCCCTGGCAGCAAGTGAGGGCTCCTCACTCTCACTTGGAACACTTAAGTGCATCTCAATGGTCTTTACCTCTTCTGAACCTCTAGGAAGAAAGAATCGGTCTTTTTCATCTGTAGTTCATATATGGCCCGGAGGATGTGCAGAGGGCATTGAGGGCATCATGAGCCATCTGGAGGCACGGAAGAAGGCAAACAACAGATACGGTTATGTTCTTTAAGACATAGACAATATGCACTCCACAGTGACAAAACACTATTTCAGGTTACCCTAGGTTAGAGTTGAAGAATAATATGGAGTTACTTTTTAAAAGCATATCAAATTTTGAGTACTATGATATGAAATATGAAATGTGCAGTACTATATAAAGCCACTTTAGGGGTTAGAGAAATGGCTCAGGAGTTATACTTATTGTTCTTGCAGAGGACCTGGGTTTAGTTGCTAGTACCCACAACGTGGCCCAGAACAACCTCTGACTCCAGTTTCAGGGGGTTCACTGACTTTTTTGACGTGCTACAAGTTCCTGCATGCATGTGAAACATATAAAATCACACAGGCATACACCATGTACATAAAATAAGTTAATCTTAAAGCCACTGCAATGATATAGCTCTACTATTGTTCTAGTTCTTTTCCATATACAATAGACTAAACAGGAAATGAATTTTCAGGACATCAGATTAAGTAGTCAAAAAGCTTTAAAAACTTGTTTATGTGAATAGATGTTTTGCCTGTATGTTTGACAATGTACCAATGTATAGCCTAGTGCCCATGGAGGCCAGAAGAGAGTGTTAGGTCCTCTGGAACTGGAGTTAACAGACAGCTGTGTGCTCCCATTTGGGTGCTGGGAATCCAACCCGGGTCTCCTGGAAGACCAGCAAGTACTCAACCACTGAGCTACCTCTGCAGTCCTTAGACATATTGAGAATGAAGCAGAGCCTGAGGCAAAGAGAACCCATTCCTTTGATGCCCATGCTCTACCCACATGATGACCAGTGAACATACCAAGAAGCATATTCTGGTGGGTTCATCCAAGCTTTCAAGAGGGTCTAGCTTCTTCTGCTCCGCTTCTCCAGGGCTACTAACTGGCCGGTCCAGTTCTTCCTCTTGATCCCCTCGCTCATCTAGCTCCAGGTCTCCATGCTCAGTCAGAGTGTTGATCTCCTTCTTTGACGAGTACAGCATGATGGACAGAATCTACGCACACATCAGTCAAGCAGAGCAGGGAGATGAGTGTTGAGTGAGTGAGAAGATGACATAGGCCATTAATTACTTAAGGGTATAAGAGATTTAAGATATTAGAGTACACATGTACATGAGTATGTGATTAGTAAAGGAACATGAAAGCATGTTCAATTGTACATATAACAGAGGAAATACTAACAAAAACTATGGAAGCCCTTGGTTTATTAACTTTTTTGATAACCCAAGTGGGTATTATTCTTTTCCAACTTGTTTCGGAGAAATCTAACTATTAAGCTATTTAAAATGTTTATATCGGGGCTAGAGAATGGCTCAGCAGTTAAGAGGACTGACTGCTCTTCCAGAGTCCTGAGTTCAGTTCCAAGTAATCATCTGATGTCTCACAACCATTTGTAATGAGGTTTGGTGCCCTCTTCTGGTAAGTCTGAAGCCAGCAACACTGTATTCACATGCATTAAATGAATGAATGAATGAATGAATGAATAAATAAATAAATACTTCTCTAAAAAATGTTTATATATTTTGACCTACTAACTTATCTTTTAGAAATGACAAAATACATAAAAAATGTTGTTCAAATACAGCCAGTGAAGCATTAATAATGGCAAAACCCTGCAAGCACTTTCTAGTCTTATACATAGCCATTAAAAAGAGTGGCTATAGGATTTGCAGATCCAGCTCAGCAGTTAAGAAGAGCACTGGATGCTTTTTCAGAGGACTTGAGTTCAATTCCCAAAACCCATATGGCAGCTCACAACCTCTGTAATTGAAGTCCAGGGCAACTGATGTCCTCTTCAGGCATCTATGGGGCACTAGGCATGCAAGTAGTGCAGACATGTTTGCAGGCAAAACACCCATACATATAAAATAAAAATAAAATTAAAAAATAATTTGCTAAGATCCCAGTTACCCATTAATGTGTTTTAGCACATTTCCCTTAGATGTAAGCAAACCCAGAGCTGATTCTTCAAGTGCAGGCATCTGTGGAAGTGAGGGACACAGCATGACCTGGTGGCACGACTTCCCTTACACTAGATGCTAGCACTTGACCTTGGAAGCCTCTGGGAACTACAAAAATTCCACTAAGAAACATCTAAGGCTTCAGAGAAGTAGCAATAAAGTGAAATTATAGACTGAAATTCTACATAAGATAAACATGAGTGTGGTCATATTTACAAATTGATTTTAGCTCAAAGGAACTTTAAAGGGAAATAGTAATTCAAAAGCACATTTTATTATCATGGTATAATAGCCAATTATGTGTTTCCACAAAATACTTCTCCAAGGTTCTTTGAACAAACACCCAATTCATTTTCCTGGCAGGGGAGGACAGGTGTCAGGATCCCTGATTCAGGAAGACACAATCAAGGCTGGGTTTTAAAGCTGCACAGAATGAGAGTACACAGGGTGGAACTGGTTGGAACAAGCTAGCTGTGCTTCAGGGTGCAGATCTCCAGGAAGCCCTCCTCATTACCTCTAGGTCTCGGAGGAGCCAGGTCTTACTGAAGCCAGTCCCTTTGCTGCACTTCTTCACCAGCAGCTTTAGCAGATCGCTCTGGAGGAAGGTGGCATGGGTCTCTTCAAAACCGTGAGCCTGTCAAGCCAAGAGAATGATTTGCAGCTGCTATAGAGTGATGGTTAAGGTTGGACAGAATGCCAACCTTGCGCAGAGCCCAGTCTCAGCCGATGGCCCAACTGACCTTCCAACAGAAATGCTGGTCAGTAAGAAAGCACTCCAAATCTTAACCATGAACAAACACTCTTAAAACCTATTTACTGTCATTTCCCCTCTCTTTACTTTCCCAAAACTCTTGAGGCTAAAATCCAAACCCTAACCATGGCTGACGGGGTCCTATAAAGCTCCCTGCCTGCTTCTTTGGCCTCATCCCCTAGGCTGCACTACCTTAAAGACCTGGAGGTCCCCCTGCTCTGTGACTATCAATGCCCGGTCCTCCTCAAGGTCTGAAACTTGCTAGCCTTTCTGTCCATATTACCCAAGGCTAACTCCATATTTGCCACCTCAAATTTCCCTTTTTGAAAGGCTTTCTGATGCTGAGCTGTCTTTCTTGCAGGTAGATCCTCCTCTGGCCTAGAAGATTCTAAGCCTCATGAGAGCAAGGCCCTTCTTTTTAGCTCACCACTAAACATCCAGTTCCACTTGGTTCTTGGTGCTCAACAAATATCAACAGACTGAGTGAGCACTCATGGTGGTGCACACCTTAATCTTAGCATTTGGGAGTTAGAGGCAGGCAGAACTTTGAGTCTGAGGCCAGCCCGGTCCACATTATAAGTTCCAGTCAAGCCAAGATACATGACAACTACCTGTTTTGTTTTCTACCAAAAACCAAAAACCAAAACCAAACCAAACCAAAACTGAAAGAAGATTTAAGACCTCTGCTATCAGGGAGTTACTTTCTTCTTTTCTACTAGAGTGGAAACTGAAATAGTATGGTAATACTGACAACTATACCTCAGGGCTGCCCAGGGCTGGAAAGCCAAGCAGACAAGTCTCTGGTGGTACCTGAGTCCCCACAATGACCTCCCACCAGAGCTACTAGTCAGTGAACACTTCAGTGGCAAGGGGCAATAAACTTCAGCTGGGATCCTTTCAAGGAGAGCTCTGTAAGGAAGATCACCCTGCAAGTAAATGGAAATGTATCTCCTGGAAAGAGCCTTCCTACCCTTCAGCCCACTAAGGATCCAAAAGGCATCATGGATCAGGGCTTCTATCCACCCCAATAACATCTACCTCTAATCTAGCTACTTCCTCCCAGCCCAATGGCCACGCCTGTCCCTTGAAGCTTCATGGGATGCCAGCTCCCTTTATTCTTCCCTGCACTCCTATAATGATCCAGAGGAGCTCCTGTTAGGTGGGAAGTGACAAACTTTTCAGTCCAGGTTTTTTCCTCCCCTGACAGGATTACATCTCCATGAAGCCAACTGTGGTTAAGTCCATGAAACAGTATTAGAAAAACTGAGACTCAAACCACTGGGAAAGTTCTATTTCCTCCTTAAAGCAATCCTTGAGCAAGCATTTCTCAAAACCATCGGTTGTTAACCATTCATCTAAATCAGATGACATTTCCTCCTTGTTAATCCCCTGCAGATAGGTAGGTTTGTGCAAATGGAAGAGGCTCATCATTACCTTTAGTGTTTTATATAAACCTTTGAGAGCCAGGGACAGGACCCAGGTTGCTTCCACTGCCTCGGGACAATGGCTGTCCATGCTGGTTTGCAGAAGATGACTGGCAATAAAGGCAAAGTGCTGGGAGTACTGGCTCAGCTGGGCCTGAGAAGTGCCACAGTCTTGTCCTCCTCCCTTCTGGACCAGCTGGTAGTCCTTCACTGAAGCATCATCAAAAAGGGAAAGAAAGGCATAAAGAATACTGTTAGTGCCTCTTGCAGCTGGACTTCTCCACAAGCCTCAATACAGCAAGGACAGCAGGAACAAGCCTCGAAGCTTTATGCCCAGTTTGCAGGGGAACACAAAAGTGGTACAGGGACACTTGCCCATGGAGAAACCGAGAAGGAAAAGTCAAAATGCAAAATTCTTATTACTATGCACAAACAAGTTATTGCTGAAAGTGTTGTGATGACTGTTCTTGGTTGTCAACTTGACTACATCTGGGACTAAACCCAAGTGGCTAGGTACACCTGTGAGGGATTTTTTTTTTTTTTCTTAATTAAATCATTTGAAGTGGGAAGATCCACCTTTAATCTGGGCCACACCTTCTGCTGGCAGCCTATATAAAGGACATGGAAGAAAGAAGCTTCCTGTCTTTGCCTGCTTGCCTTCACTCTCACAGGTAAGTCCATTCCTTCAGTGGCATTAGAGCTTGCTTCTTTGGGATTCTGGCATATACTGAAGATCAGATGAGACATCCAGCCTCATGGACTGACTGAGCAACTACTAGATTCTTGGACCTTCTGTTGATAGACAGCTATTGTTGGGCTAGCTGGACCACAGTCTGTAAGTCATTCATATAAATATCATACACACACACACACACACACACACACACACACACATATATATACATATTTTTTTTTAGTTTTTTATATTATTTATTTATTTTTTTCTCTATTCTGTTCCCCTAAAGAACTCTGACTAATGCAGATTTTGGTACCAGAAGTAGTTCTAGAGCAACAGAAATATAAGGTTGAAAATTTTTAAGTATCTGGAATAGGCTTTCCCAATTTGCCAGCACCTATAGTTACCAAAACCTCTTCAGTTACTGAAGCCTCTCCCGGGAGCTTTTAATTTACACACTTAAGAAGACAAATGCATTTGGTTATCCTGATTCACCAACTAAGAAAGGAAACATATTTGGTGTCTTGGTATATAAAACTTTTGACATCTGTGGAAGAATAAGGAAAATAATGCTGCTGGTTGGTTGCTCCTAGCATCTCTGACAAAGGAAAAGAATGAGCTCCATGATAGAATTAGCCAACTCCTAGCATCTTACAATATGGTGAAGGGCATTGAACTCAGTGATGAAACTGACTGGCCCCAGCTTGGCATAAATAGTCTACAAGTCTCTAAGTTCTACTCTTCTCTCCAGCAGGCACGGAGCTTCAGTTGTTGGAAGTCAAGCTGAGGCCCTTGTTATAAGACTGGCTAAAGTGCAACAAAAATCAAGCCCCAGCCTCAGAGGGTGTTGGTGATTCAAGGCAGGCATTAACTGGTAAAGAATGGGATCCTGTAACTTGGGGTGGGGAAACCCACTGAAGTTGACAACTTTGAACCCTCAGAAGGGTTTGTCTCACCTGAGAAAGTAGTGTCTCCACCCTCAGCAGATATACTTCTACCCCTGAAATACTGCCCTTTCCACCTTTGACTGAGGGAATTAATCCTTCATTATCTGCTAAACCAGAAGTGACCTTCTCTGAAAAAAAATACCAGGCCAGGCAAACTGGGTCCCTCAGGGTCCACCAATAGTTGCCTCTAGACCAGATTTAATGCAAAGCAGACTCCTAGAGGGGAGGCAGAGAGTGCAGTCTGTGAGGAGGTGTGCTACATCACTAAAGATCACAAAACCTTTGCTAATTCACTTGAGCAGAAGTCTGGGGAATATGTGTGGGAATGGATTGTCAGGGTGTGGGATAACAGAAGGGGTATAAAACTGGATCAGGTTAGGTTTATTGATATGGGGCCTCTGAGTGGAGATTCAAGGTTTAATATGGATGCTTGGACCAAAAAAAAAAAAAAAAAGTGTCTAAAGTTTGTTTTAATGGTTGGCTGAAGTATTTGTCAAACAATGACCTACTTAGAAGGAACTGGAGATGCCTGCTATCCCTTGGCTTGGTGTTGATGAAAGGATTTTAAGGCTCAGGGAAATTGCAATGCTAGAGTGGGTACACTGTATAAATCTAATCTTCCACAATGGAAAGGCCCAGAAGACATGCCCTTCACTAATCCTGTAAGACGTAAAATGGTAAGGGGGCATCAGAACATTTGAAGAGCTTCACTGTTGTTCTTTCCTTGTGCCAGACCTTAGGGTTGGAGACTCTGCTGTGCAGTTGGATGAATTAGATGGAATGGGGACTAATTGGGCCCCCAAAGTAGCAATTGCCAGGTGGCAGCACTGAATCCCCAAAGGCAAGGTAATGGGCAGCATTGATAAAGCAGCGTCCTTAATGGCTGACCCATAATGGGCAGCACAGGCCAAGTGAGTTTTATAGTGTCATAACTCATACGGATCTTTGGTACTGGTTGGCCAATCATGGTGTTTCTAAGCATGAAGTAGATTAAAAAAAAAAAAGACTATTGGATTTTTGTTTGATCTAAGAAGAAAAACATCGAGAATAAATGAAAGAAAGGCTACACTAGATTGTGGCAAAAGGGAATCTCAGCCCATAAACCAATTTCCAGACAAGTCAGTTTGCAGACCCAGAACCCCTTGAATGAAAGAATTTTCAGGTTCCCCTAAGGAAGGACCTTGATAAAATATCTAAGAGTTTTACTGTTAGCTTTTCTCCAGTCCTTCCCAGTGGAACCTATGGACTTTTACAAGAGTAACTGTACACCAGGGGAAAGGAAACAACAATCCAACTTTCCAGGGACCATTGAGTACTGGTTCCAAATTGATGCTGATTCTGGGGAATCCCATTAATTACTTAACTTCCATAAGCTTCTACTTATGGCCCTTAAAGTAGAAGCTTATGGAAGTTAAATAATTAATGGAGTTCTGGCTGAAGTCTGATTCACAGTAGGTCCAGTGGGACCCCAAACTCATCCTGTGGTTATTTTCCCAGTCCCAGAATGTATACTTGGGACAGATATACTTAGAAGTTGGCAGAATTCTCACATTAGTTCCCTAACTTGTAGAGTGAGGGCTACTATCATTGGAAAGGCTAAATGGAAACCTTTAAAGTTGCCACTACCAGAGAAGATAGTGAATCAGAAACAGTACAGGCTCGCATGTGAGCATGTGAGCCCACGCACTCGCGTATGTGCAAACACACACACATGAACAGCATAACAACAACAAATCCCCAAATATCTCAGCCTAGAATTTCTATATCCAGAAAAATTATGTTTTATAAAGATTTTAATTATGTGTATACATGTCTGCCAGTGTGATGGTTTGTACATGTAAATACAGTGCCAGTGGAGACTAAGAGAGGGTACTGGATCCCCTGGAGCTGGAGTTACAGGTGGTTGTGAGCCACTAGATATGGGTGCCGGAACCAAACTTGGATCCTCTGCATGAGCAATATGTGCTCTTAACTGCTGAACCATCTCTCCAGCGCACTAAAATAATATTACAAAGTTAAAGACAAAGCTAGGAGTGGAAGTGCACACCTGCAACCCCAACACTTGGGAGAGAAAGGCCAACCGGGCTCTATGGTAAGACTCGGTCTCAGAAACAATGAAAGATGAGAACAACCATTCTCCAGACAGACTCCTGTAGCAGAAGACACGGACTACAAAAAATGCTAAGGGAAGTGTTTCAAACCAGAGAAAATTATACTAAATGGAAATCTGAATCTACGAGAAGGAATGAAGAACAGCAGAAATAGTAAATGTGTAGTTGAGTAAAATATACATTGTTTTCTTTTCAAAATTTCTCTAAAATAACTCATATTTAAAAGTTGACATTATGTACAATGAGATTTCCATCATGTAGGATAAAGAGAATGACTAGAATAACTCGAACGGAAAGGCAGATACGGGGCACAAATGAAGTATTTTGACACAGTTGCAAAGTGGAATAACATCTGAAGACAGACAGTCCCAGGTACACAGAACAAACTTTAGGGTGGTCTCCAAAGTGCTGCCTATGCTGACACCAGAGCAGCACTTACAGTTGGAGTCAACAGCAGACATGAAGCAAATCTTTTAACACATAAGAAAAATCAATCCAAAAGAAAGAAAGAGGGAAAAAAAGAACTAAGAACAAATGAGACAAATGGAAACTGTGTAAGGAAGAGGCGGACTTCGTCTCAGTTAACCACAGAATGCCTGGATAAGCACTGGAAGAAAGTGCTGTCAGACTGGATTTAAAAAGAAGACCCTGACTATATAGTATCTGTAAGAAATCAACTTATGTGTATATTATGCTTTTATTATTACTTTTTTATCTTGAGATAGAGTCTCACTATACAGCCTAGACTGGCCTCAAAGTTACTACCTATCAGGCTGATCTTGAATGTGTGATCTTGCTGCCTCAGTGCTGAGATTACAGACATGTACCACTACACTCTGCATAAGAAATGCACTTTCATTGTAACGATATGAGCTGGTGAGAAAACTCAGTGGATAAAGGCACTTGCCATCAACCCTGAAAATCTGAGTTCAATCTCTAGAGCCTCAGGTGGTACAGTGAGAGAACTGACTCCCGAAAGTTGTCCTCTGACCTCCTCATGTATGTGTATGCTCATGAGCACACACAAATGAATTTAAAAAATTTAAAAATTTAAAAATCACATGCAGGAGTAAGAACTCAGGCATCTGCACTGGCTTTTGAGCATGCAAGGATTAAACCATTTCTTCCATTCTTCGAAGATACAATTATGTTTATGACCTGTTTTCCTTTTTCTGGTTTTGACGTCGACAATCACAGCTCTATTCTTCTCAGTGAAGTGCTTCAAGATGATCACATTATGGGGTTCATTGGCATTATCCATATAAACACAGCGGGTTCCCACGCAGAGGACCTGGAGAATTGATGCAGGAAGAGGCACTTAATTAGGCACTAGCCCAGTCCCTTTTGCTTGCTCCTCTAAAAGCACACAGGGATGGGGGCTTCTTATCCCTAAGTCCAAAGGATTTGGTACAGACTTGGCATAACATTAGTTTAGGTGCTTGCCATAGCTTTACAGCTCCTCATTCCACTCAGCTGAGGCATACAAAATGAGTAAGATCAATATGAGAGCCAGAATGAAAGAAAACAGTCTCTGCAGTTGTTTGTGACTGAGTACACCATAGTTACCTACTATTTAGATGTAGTAAAATAAATTAAATGTCTGCTGTTGACAGTGCAAGTCTAACAACTGTGCAGTTCTGAAAATACACCAAGACTATAAAAGCAAATTTTGTAACTTAAAAAAAAAAAAAAAAAAAAAAAAATCTAAAACCAATTACAGACATATACGTGTGTGGGGTGTGTGTGTGTGTGTGTGTGTGTATGGGTGCTATAGACAGTTGGGCAAACAGGCCTTCAGATGCCGTACCTGGGGGAAGCCGACAAGCACCAGCAGAGTGAAGATGTTGGTATGCTTCAGTTGGAATGGCAGCTGCTTGATGCAGTGGTCTGTGAAGGTGGCAATGACATCTTGCCACAATGGGGCATTGTTGAGTGACCGAAGGATCTCTGCCATGGAGCAGGCCCAGTCCAAGCCCACTCGGCTGGAAGGCAAAAGTGCCAATGTTAGGTGGCAATGTGCAAGGCTACATTCTCACACACATCACAGCTTACTATCCCAGACAGAGTCAGACTCACACAAAGGCCATCTGTTACTTAGCTTAAAAAACTACCAGAATGATGCTTTTCACATAAAGATAAGTCAAAAAACAACAACCACCAAATCATGATCTGTTACGTATACACTTAGTCTACAAACTCAATTTACAACTATATTCTCAAATATCTCTCTAAAACAGTGATTCTCTCTACCTGTGGGTTGTTCAACCCCCAAAGCCTAAAACCACCAGAAAATTAGATATTTACTTTATGTTTCATCTCAGTAGCAAAACTACAGTTATGAAGACACAACAAAAATAATCTTATGGTTAGGGTCACCACACCATGAGGAACTGTATGAAAGGGTCGAAGCATTAGGAAGATTGAGAACCACTGCTCTAAAATGTCACCCTCACATGTATATACACAGACACATTCACAGCTTAGAGATGTAGATGGTACAAATCAGAATCATCTTTCCTTCTTCATTTAATTTCAAGTTTTGTATTATGTATTATGATTATGTTTTGTATTTTGTATTATGACTTATGTTCATTCAACCCCAATGA
The DNA here is from genome assembly GCA_021653895.1 of Mastomys natalensis. Classification (NCBI taxonomy): domain Eukaryota; kingdom Metazoa; phylum Chordata; class Mammalia; order Rodentia; family Muridae; genus Mastomys; species Mastomys natalensis. Next base: position 500,428 of record JAJTUV010000598.1, read on the forward strand.
CTGACTTTTCTCTGGAAAAATCTACCAGAGTAGATGAGAGCTGACTGGAAGGCACCACTGAGCCTCTCAGCTATTTACGTGTGGACTGACTAGTTTAATCTTCCAGAAGAGCCTAGGACAACAGCACTGCAGCATACCAAAACTCATCAACAGCCAGACCTCTGTTATCAGTGAATAGCACAGAGAGTAGAGTGGATGCTGGGTGTATAAAAACCAAGGCTAACCTGTCCAGACAGACAGCTCCAAGGCTGAAGAGCAGGTGGGTGGTCTTCCAGCCATCTGGCACAACAGCATTGTCTGCTGTAGCAAACAGGTTGTGCTTGGCTGAAAGGACCTTCATGACTGCAGCATCTACTTCTGCTGGCTGAAGACGGATAATTAACTGGCCCAGAAGACCCAGGGTGAGGTGGTAGGTTTCATTCAGGTGGCCTGCATTGGAGATGACCACCTGAAACATGAGTGGAAGGACGTGTTCCAGGTCTATCAGGGGGACTGTGGGACCCTGTCAACAGAGAATGGAAATGTCTTTCAGTGTAAAATCCAAACAGCCATACCAGCTACAAATGCCATCCATTCATGTATCATTTACAACTGGCCTGATTTCACTTTCTTTTTTTTTTTTTTTTTGGTTTTTCGAGACAGGGTTTCTCTGTTAGCCCTGGCTGTCCTGGAACTCACTCTGTAGACCAGGCTGGCCTCGAACTCAGAAATCACCTGCCTCTGCCTCCCAAGTGCTGGGATTAAAGGTGTGCGCCACCACCGCCCGGCCTGATTTCACTTTCAAAAATGTCACATGTACAATCAACTGTAAATAAAATAAATATGCTCAGGTATCATCTTATCCTACTTTTTTTAATTTAATTTTTAAAAATTTGTGCATGTATGTGTGTTTATGCATATGTAAGTGTGGGTACCCTGGATCCCCTGGAGCTGGAGTTACCGATGCTGTTGAACCTCTGGACATGAGTTCTAGGAACCAAATTCTGGTCCTCTGAAAGAGCGGCAAACACTCTTAACTGTTAAGCCATGTCTCCAGGCCCCTTCTTATCCTACTTCTAATATTCCTTTCCTCTAAAGTGTCAACAAAATGTTTATTTTTCTTCCTTTTCTGAAAGAACTAAAAAAATACATAAAAGTCAGACTTCCCATCACAGTCCCAATCTCGCCCACCAATGCCACAGAAGTAACAACTACTCACAGTTAGATGTACAGTTTGTCAACCTTTCTCCACATACACTTATAGGTAACACATACAAAGTAAATTATTTTTCCTTCCTTCCTTCTTTCTTTCCTTCCTTCTGTTTATCATGTATGTATATACATGTACCATGGCACATTCAGAGGCCAAGGAAAACCTCCAGTGTTGGTCTTTTCTTCTACCTTATTTGAGACAGGGTCTCTTTGTTGTTTGTTTCTATGTATCTCAGGCTAGCTCACCTATGGGTTTCTGTCTCCTCCTTCCCTCACTTCTCCCCTAGGAGAGACATGTTATTGTATCTAGCTTTACACGGGTTCTGAGGAGTCAAACTCAGGTCCTCATGCTTGCACTTTACCCATCAAGTCATCTCAGTCCAATTTTTCTTTCTTTAAACACTATCTGCATTTTACTTGGCTTCCAATGCTTTGTTATGACAAATGTCATTTAGAAAACAACTGACCATATACATTTCTGACACTTACACCATTATCATCTTCCATAGGGAGAAAAAATACAAAAAAAAATCAGAGAAGCCCTGTAGTGACTGTGAGTCGTATGGTGAGTGTGATTCGAGAGGGTAGTGCATCCATATTAGAAAAATAAAGCAACTGAAGTACCACAAGCTCTTGGAATGAGCCCTTCAAGAGTGAGGTGACAGAGCTGCTGGAGTCCATGAAGAACAAGGAAGGTGTGCAGAGAGGGGCTGCTGTGGGGTAAGCTGCAAGTTTCCCTATAATGGGAGTACCTAGGAATTGGCAAAAAGACAGACTGGTGAGGAGTTATTCAGGTTGGGGTTGTCTTAGTGTGGAATCCAAAGAGGAAGAGGAGAAGATTCGTCAGAGAACGGTGGCTATGATGGGAGATTGATCAAATAAGTAATTATACCAAGGGTTATGGGATCCATGACCATTTAACTTCATGTTAAAGATCAGAGGTGCAAATACAAACAGGAGAAAGCTGACTGTATCTTGTGCTGTCAGGCGTGGACTGCAGGAACTCATTCTCTGATTCCCTTTGCCGAGAGGGCCCATCCTGTCTCTCTTGCCTGATCTGTGACTGACTCATACATCAGCCTCACTCCCGACACACAAGAGAGTTCTCTCAGTCTAAGCATTATTTGGCAACAAACTGATTTTAAAATTGTCCCTGGACCCAGAGATCTGAGGACTCAGCCTTAGGTTGCAGTGATACCTCCTTTCCCCAGAGCTTCACAAACTTGGAGAATCTTGTTTCTACAGTTTGCTAGCTCTGTCTTGATTTTTTTTTAAATTTATTTTACATATGTGACTACACTGTAGCTGTCTTCAGACACACCAGAAGGGGGATCCCATTACAGATGATTGTGAGCCACCATGTGGTTGCTGGGAATTGAACTCAGGACCTCTGGAAGAACAGTCAGTGCTCTTAACTGCTGAGCCATCTCTCCAGCTCCTCTGATTCTTAACCATGAGAGAAAAAAAAAGTATTGATAAAGAAGTCAACTACATTAATATATACTCAATACCATTCCAATGAAAATAACTCTAAATCTTTAAAGGGGCAGTTTGATAGAGGCTTGATTTAAAAAAAAAATACCAAAATTCATACAAAATATGCAAATAGGAATAGTTCGGAATATTATAAAGAATACTGAGGACTTAGCTAAGCTGTTTAGGTCTTTGAAGATATCAGTATTATGAAAGGTGCCAAAACAGGACTGGACAGATGACTCAGTGGTTCATGAGGTTCAGTTTCCAGGATCCACATCTGGGAGCTCACAGCTGCCTCTAACTCCAGTTCCAGAGAATCCAGTGTCCTCTGGCCCATGGCATCTACAAGCACGTGGTGCATATAAACTCATGTAGGCACACACAAATGCACACAAATAAATAAAGTAGATCTTACAAAGAAATGAAGTTATTACAACAAACACTAAAGTAAGGTCAATAAACTAAAGAGACCAAATAAGCATGTCCTCTGAACCAGAGCATTCTTAAATGGATTATGATTTTTGTAAAAAAGCTGCAAGCCATATCCTAGGAATAAATGGGAAAATGTGTACCTAGGCTCTGCTCTGCATGAGATAAAATTACTCTACTAGTGTTAAATTTTTATCAGCTTAATTAAACCTTTTTAAAAATAAAGTCTCACTCTATAGTCCAGTATGGCCTTGAATTCATGACGTCCACCTACGAAGTACTGGGACTACAGGTACGAGCCACAAGGCTTGAAATGTTTCAATATGGTAACAACATGGTACGCAGAAGATTGCACTTTTAGAACTAAGGATAAAGTGTCTAAATTTATTTTTTCCACTTCAGGAAGAATGTAATATATGTATATAAAAGAGATAAACCATGAAAAACTAATATATCCAGGTGAAGATCTTCATTCATTGCACTTTCAAATTTTCAATGAGGTTAAAAATTTTCAAAATAAAAAAAAAAACAAACAGAAAAAGGTAATTATATGAATTAAAAACAGCCAATTATACTTAAGCAAAATGTAAGTTCACAGAAGAAAGTAACTTTGAGTAACAGTTATCCCCAAACCCCTGAGGACACAGGTGTTAATAATAGTTTTGCTTACCCCTTAACACTATTTTTTTCTGTGTATACCAACCACCCACTCTTTCACAAAGAAAACACTGCCTGCCTCTTACCGACTTGATGGGAGGTAACATGGCTGCCAGCAATCCCAAAATCCTCTTCTGGGAACACTCTGCAAACACTTGCTCAGGGTTTGGAGTCATCGCCTTCTCTTCTACTGGTACCTGAGATGACACTTCTGGATGTTCAGCGTCTGTGTGGGAAAATAGCACTTTCAGATTTTGCTGGGTTCTACACATGTAAAAGGCAATTAAACCATGACACTGTCTCTGTGCACCTATAGAAGGAGGCTGAAAATGTAATATTTTACTGCTAAAGCCAGGCTTGGTAATACATACTTGGAATCCTAGCACTTGACAGGATGGATAAGCAAGAGTTTGAGGCCAGTCTGGGTTACACAGCAGTACTTTGTTTCAAAGGGAAGAACAAAGGGGCTAAAGAGTTGGCTTAGTGATTAAGAACACCAGCTGTTCTGCCAGAGGATCTGGATTTGATCCCAGCATCCATATGGTGGCTCACAACCATCTGTAACTCCAGTTTCAGGAGACTTGTCTTCCTCTCTGGCCTCTGCCTATACTAGGCACACACTTGGTGCACAAATATACATGTAGACAAAACAGTCATACCCATAAAGGGAAAATAATCTTTTAAAAAACAATAAAACTGGGACTGAAGAAATGGATCAGCCATTAACAGTACTGACTGCTCTTCCAGAGGTCCTGAGTTCAATTCCCAGCAACCACATGGTGGCTCACAACCATCTGTAATGAGATCTGATGCCCTCTTCTGGTGTGTCTGAAGACAGCTACAGTGTACTCGTATACATAAAATAAATAAATCTTAAAAAACAAACAAAAAAACCCAGAACAACAACAAACTCTGTTGCTGAACACTTTTCACAGTTGCCTTCTCAAGGAGGCCCTTCCAGCTCCCTAATTAAACAGGCAGCCACCCTCTGTTACCTCCATTCTCTAAACCTGCTCTTAAACTACATGCTATCTAGCATTTGATTACCTTTTAATATTCTGTGTTTGTTGTTTATCATTTGCCCTTCTGAGTTTTGCTTCTTTTTTTTTTTTTTTTTTTCGAGACAGGGTTTCTCTGTGTAGTCCTGGCTGTCCTGGAACTCACTCTGTAGACCAGGCTGGCCTCGAACTCAGAAATCCGCCTGTCTCTGCCTCCCAAGTGCTGGGATTAAAGGTGTGCGCCACCACCGCCCGGCTTCTGAGTTTTGCTTCTTTTGTGATATACTTCAAGTATCTAACAATGTCCCAGAACATGGGGTGTTTGACAGATACTTGTGGCCTAAGAACCAGAATGCTGGTCTTCAGGGGAACCTGACTCTGGTAGACTTTGAGGACCTGGCATGATGTGGAGTGTCTACTGCTTCTGAGAGCTGGCCTTGAATATACTCACTTTCAGTTCTATTACAGAACAACTAATGGGATAGACTCTGACTCCCTAGGCTCCTTGAAGCACCTCCTCTCACCCAGCACTGCTGCCCCAACCTCTAAAACTGCAGCTCTGACCCCATCACTGCCATCATCTAGCAGACTGAGTCCTGAAAGCCACAGGCATGTAGCAGAGTGCCACAGGAGCTCTTCTGTATCATCTTCCAGTGCTCTGCTCTGCTCCTGCACACCTGGTATGTGGATCTAACCTCTTGTTAGTTCTGGACCCGACAAAGAGGCCTATGGTGTCTAAATGTCAGTCCCTACTGCATATCCTGGCACATTCAAGGTCCCTTACATCTCTCCCTTTGCATGGCTTTTTACAAACACCATCTGCTCTGGATCCCAATCAGGACTAACACTTGTCACCCTTCTTCTGGTGCTCAACAAACAGAAGGTACATAGTTGGTAAAAAACTGGACTAGGTAAGCTAAAGTGAAGGACAGATGATGCAAGTTACCAGCCACAGCTGCACAGATGGAGAAACCTTAGTTGCTGGACAATCTCAATTGTAAGCAACAGTGCAGGTATGATAATGTGTGCACTTGCAGAGGAAGGAGGGAGAGTTAATACCCAATCCTGACCTGGAAGTCCTGGAGGCACGTGAGCACTCGCAGGCGCATCTGAAACTTGGGTCTGGCATGAAGGGTCCTTCATTATGGAGAGGTCTTCACCTGCCTTTTTCTTCTGCTTGCAATCCAAGGGTCTGACTTCCTTATCTGCAGCTCTCTTTCCCTAGAAACAAAGTGGTAAATGTAAAAGAATACAACAACAATACACTCCATATACATTTTTATCATTAGCTAGTTTCTCACCCACTAAGAATCTTCTGAATTACTAATCTCTTAGACTAAACCACTTCTCTAAAAGAATGCTTCTCAGATCACATCTCTTGACGTGCTATCAGAACTGCTGGGTCATACAAGTATGACTCATACCAAATCTCATTCTGGGAAAATGATGAAGCTGTTGCCTTCCTTTAGTCAACACAAGGATCATCTTCATATACTTTCTTTTGGTAGAAAAAATAGACACAGGCTGGGCAATACCTCACAGTAAAGTGCCTACTATGTAAGCATGAGGACCTAAGTTTGGATATGTAGCAACCATGTAACAAGTCAGCAGTGGTGGGGAGTGCCTGTAACCCTAGTGTGGGCGGAAGTAGGGACAGGAGGATCCCTGGAGCTTACTGGCCAGCTAGTGCTACAGAACTGCTGCCTCAGGTTCACTGAGAGACCCTGCCTCGAAACACAAGGTGGAGAGTGACAGAGGAAGACACCTGATGTTGACTTCTGGCTTCCACACACATGCACATGCAAATGTACACATGCATACAGCATACACACATATAGAAAAGCAAACCCATCTTTACTTACAATAAGAAAGTATTATATCTGGTATTATCTTTAATGCTTTTATAAAGATAAGGCTACATAAAGTCTACACATAATAGTATTTCTATTGCCACACATGCAGGTATTTTATTAATGTAAAAATGAACATTCTAAGGGTATAGAACAGAACTGTGACCTCAGTGGGTAAGAGATCTTGGTGTACAAACACGAGGAAAGGTCAGATCCCAGCACTCCCATGGTCACAGACATGTTATGTTTGCAATGGTTGTCAGGGAGGGAGGCAAGAGGATTGCTGGGGCTTGTTGTCATATTAGTTCCAGGTTCCGTGAGAAACCCTGTCTCAAGGAATATGGAAGACAGTAATAGAGCAGGATACCCACTGTCCACTTCTGACCTGGAACTTACAGTGTGTGATGTTCTAAGCACTTTAAGTGTTTCCTCCAAGTGCGGCAGTACATAACTCCTACAATCACCCTGTATTATAGGCACTGATATTATCACTCTCATTCACAGAATGCACCTGCACACATGTACACACATACACATGCATGCACGTGCACACACACAAGACTGAGATGCATGCACACAGAAAAAGAGAGAGAGACAGAGAGAGAGGCAGAGAGAGAGAGAGAGAGAACACACAAAGCCAAGTAGAGGGAGTTGCTACTGGCTAAACATGGGGGCAAACTGAGCATCAAAATAAATAAAAGTAAAAGATTTGGATTTTAGTGGATTAAAAGCATGTAGTCATTTTGGTGTAAATGAATGAACACAGTGATAAAGGGAACCACAATGCTGTAGGCAGTCTGCTACATGATGCTGAGGGCTCAGGGATACAGATACTCCCAGGCACAGAGGTGAGGACTGCTGTCCCTCCTCAGTGGATGGACAGACTGCTTTCCACCTTGCACAAGGTAGTCTGTAGTAGGTTAACATGTTGAGTGCCAAAGGTGGTAGTAGGCCACAGATGAGAGATAAGCAGCTTGAGACTATCCTGACCTGGTAACCCAGATGAGGCTTCAATAGAAATACCAGTGGCTCCTGCAGCAACGGTGGGGTTATTTACAGCATGGGCTCAAGCTCTGAAGGCAAGTGTCTACAAAAATAATCTTTTGTTTATTTAGTTACTTAATCTTAATTTAAATTCACAAAAGGATCTTTACAAGTGTGTCACCAACACAGATCATGCTTGGATTTAATAAATATTTTTCTGTCTATACATCTACCTATCATCTATGGTGTCTATCTGTCAAAACAGTTAACTTCTGATGTCATCTATCTGTTGACTGAATATAAACCAATGCTGCATAATCTATGCTTTCTCTTACCATCCCTGGTGTGCATCCTTGTGTGACTGGCTCCATGAGTGCAAGCTGTGACCACGTGGTAGACACGTTACTTACATTGCAGGGTACAAAGAGGCCTGCATCTGCTGGCTCCTCGGCAAGTTGGGCTGTTTTCTTCTCTAGCTGTTCCTCTGATGCTTGGATGGACACTGTGCCTGGCAGGGTTTGATTCTCTGAGGTAGAGTCACCATCTGGCAATACACCAAGAAGAGCTAGAGCTTTAAGACCTGGAATAGGAAAAAACAAGAAAACGGTTAAATATTCCCAACAAGGGCTAACTCTGGCAAGTGCCACAAAGCAGTTGACCACTATACAGAAACAGATGGCTGAGGGGTTACACAAACCACAGAGCAGCACGCTTGGAACTCTACATTCATTCCACTCTTGATCTCAAGTGGGAACAGACAGACAGCAAAGGGAAACTGCACTTGAAGTCAATGGAACACTGAAGAGACAACAGGCAACAAGATTGTTTTCAAAGTTACAACCATATTTTTCTGATAGTATCAAGCAATTAAGATTTTTTTTTTTTTTTTTTTGAGACAGGGTCCCACTATGTACCATCGGCTTGCCTGAAACCTACTGTAGGTCAGGGTGGGCTTGAACTTAGAGTGCTGTGTGAGTTTTAGACTTAAAGACATGCACTATGCCTGGCTGGAAACTAGATTTTTAAATCCCCACTGGCAGATAGAAATATTACCAACTTTCTCCCTAATGTAAGTCTGATCCCCTGATGCCAATTAGGATGGGGAGTCTACCATCTGAGAGAAACTAAAAGTATAACATTACATTACTTTCTTACTAATACCCTTCAGGGAAGTCAGAATTACCTCCTTATTTTGTTATTTTGGGAAAGGGGCCCACCTAGCATCCTGTGATTCAGAACTGGAATTCAGGTGTGCATGATCAAACCCAGAAACACCGTTTTATTTGTAAGCAGCTCTTGTCTAGAATACAAGTACACATGGTTTTGTACTTCAGGTTTAAAGAAAAAAAAAAAAAAAAAAAGGAAAGATTCCTGAGCAAAGTGAGAAATTCAAACACTACAGATTCATGGACTTACAGAGTTCTCTAGAGTTTTGATTATTAATACTGAATTATATCATCAGAGAAGCACTTTGACTGTTACTTTATGCCAACAGCTCTCTAAAAAGAAACGAGAACTTAAGTTCCAGGCTAGGCTGAATCCCTCCTGTGAATGACCTCTGAGTCAAGCATGGTCTTTTAAGGCTGCCTGGGCTTTGCCTCCAACGGTAGGCAGAGGCTGGGACAGGGGTCCTACATAAGGAATAGTCACCTTTGCCTTGGTGGGCCTTCATCAGACAGTCCCCAACCAGCTGCATGCACTGGCTCCGCAGGGTGGCAGCATTGGTGCGGGCCTGGGGGTCCAGCTGCTCCCCATCTATGTGCTCTGTACTGGTCAGGTGGGCACTATAGAGAGCCAGGGCAGCAAAGAGCAGCCAGGAGTAGTTGTGGATATAGGGCTGGATGAGCCTCTGCCGGTCACTGATCCGGATGGTCACCATTGGGTGGGCTGTGATGCTGTGAGTTGGCAAATGGCTGCAAAGACATGATAGAACAGTATCAACTCTTGGCCCAGAGAAATGAGCAAGCACAAATACTCAGTATATCACACTAGCACGTCATAACATAAAGCCTGCACATGAAAACCATGCCAAGGAAGAGAGTTCTGAAAGTGTGCTAACTGCACTTTGGTAATGCAAGGTAATGCCCATAATTTTAAAAGATGAATTACAAGGTATAGAAAAGAAGTGACTTAAGTTTGAAATGTGCTTTAAATACTTTAAGGTAAAAGAAGGGAATGAAGTAAGCACACATGACACCATCTCCCTAGCTGGTGAATCCAAGGACACGGGGTGCACTGTACTACTCTCTCTTCTGAATATGTTAAAATTTTTACAGTAGAAACCTTTCTTTAGTAAGGAAGGGGCCACAAGATGGCTTGGCAAGTAAAGGCATTTACCACACCTGGGATCTGAGTTTAATCTCCAGAAACCACAGAAAGCAGAAAAGAGAAATCACTCCACAAAACCGTCTTCTGACCTCTACATGTGCACACACATGCTCATACACACACCTTCCCTCTCCCCAATAACAATAAACGGTTTTAAAAGTTAGGAAAGTTAGGAGTATAGTCCAGGTGTAAAGTGCTTTCCTAGCATTTACAGTGTCTTGGGTTCAATCCCTAGCAACACAGAAAAAGCAAGACGATTCCCTTTTAAGTGAAGACATATACCCCAAAAGGTTGTGGTAGCAGCAGAAATCTGACATACCCATAGGAGTATTTCTTTGCTGCGTAGCATCCATAGCAAAGGTCAAAGTCATCACATACATTGCAATTCATTCTCCGGCCTATGATCAAACCCTGGCAGTGGTCACAGGTAAACTCCATGTTGACCATTTCATGATCATCTCCATGGCCCTCAGGCTTCACTCCACCTGGAGAAAAACCAGTAGTGTGAGATGGATGGGGTAGAGGACCCCCCTCCAAGTGCTAGAAAACTGATCCTAGCACCACAGTCAAGTCTCATTTACTACTCCAGAGGGCAGGGGCTCCTTTGAAGACCTGAATGCTCTGGTAGGTATGAGCATATCAATGATATTCTTCTCTGTATACACCACTTTGGCAATGGTCCAGCTGACTGATCCCAATTCTACAGGGTCACAGTCATGTCAAATACATGCCAAATTCCTACCATGACTGCTACTTGGGAGAAACAGGTCCATGCCACTTTGTGAGCTGTCTTTCACACTCCACCTCTGATGGAGGTTACACACCTACTGGCGTAGTCCTAAGGAGTACTGAGGAGTGATCACATTTCTGTTCTTACTTTCTCATTGCAGAAATACAGGGGAAAACAGACTTCAGAACCCCAGACCCAGAGAGTATGAGAATGAGACACTCTAAATCCCTGCTCAGTACTCTTCACAGGTGGCCACTTCTGTTCTCAGTGCTGTAAACCTGATGTAGGTCCAAATACCCTTGTGACTAGAGTCTCTTAAAAGAGAATGACATAGTCTTCCCTGAGCATAGCTTTGATCATACTAACATCCTAGTTATACACCTTTCCTGCTGTCTTCAGATTATTCAAATTCCTTAGCTTAGCATCTCAGGGTCCCACAACTGAAACCCTATCTGTCTTAGTCAATCACTTAATTAGACAGACACGCAAATGTATTTATCTAAACTCACTGAAAGCACTTATTCCTCTGTTTCTGAGCTTGCTCTGCTCTGATGGTAATGCTATCTTCAGAATTTTGTTACGTCACCCAGTTTGAACTTCCTTCAAAGAACAATTCTTATTCTATCTCTTCTACAAGGCTTCCTTGTAGGGTACAGCTATATTTCCAAAATTTCCTAGAAATACTCTACATTGCTCAGTTATAATAGCATACACATTCATTATGTGGACATGTTTGGTCTCTCTGTTAGATTGTGTTTCCAGGACAGGAACTGTGTGTCTCTTACTGCTGGACTTTAAATACACAGAGCCCTCCAGTGCTCACTTGTGCAGATGAGCTCTGCCCTAGCACCCATGAGTCAAGTATATTAAAAACATTTCAAGTTTATTTTGCTTGTATGTTTATTTTGCTATTTGACAACACTGCATGATTCAGAAGCAAAATTTCTTAGAAACGTATCTAAGCATGTATCAGCTGATCCTGAGAATTCATCGTGTCTCCTGAGCAGGACAGGACATGGAGTGTGTCAGACAGAAGCAGTAGAAGTCATCATTGAGTTCAGGGAGATAACTCAAGTTCACAGTGAGGCTTAAAGATGGCAAAATCATAGAAAGCAAGAACAGCTTCCTTGTGGGCATGGGATCCCTGAAGCTTACCCAGGAAGCAAGTCTTGCAGAGGTCCATGTCACTGCACTGTAGACACCGGTAGCGATGCCAGGGGGCAATCTCATCGCACCCATCACAAGAGATATCTACATTTAACAGGTCACAGTAGCGAGCAATAAACATGTGCATCTGTAAGGTGAAATAAACACATAGTCAACAGACTTACTATTGTGGCCACTGTTCATTAATCAATTTATTCATTTAATAGGTACCTAAAATCTCCCAAGTTTTGTACCACTTGCTAGGATTTGAAGTTGGATAACCAAGTTCCTATTTGGGAATTCCCTCAAGCAAACAGATGATGGTCATACAGTGTGGGTAATGCTTTGACAGGCGATTTCTGGAGGGCTAGCGAACGGAGGACACTACCAAAGGTATTGGGAGGGTCAAAGAAGGGTTTCCAAGGATGGCAACTCCTCAGTTAAAACCAAGAACAAACAGATGGTAGTTGGGTGAGATAAAGGTGACAGGCACACCAGACAGAAGGAACAGCAAAGTCTACAAAAAGCTTTGTTCCTTCAAAAAGGGAGCATGACGTGGGCTGGGAATGTAGCTGACTGGGTGAGCACTTGCCTAAGCAGGCACAAAGCACTGAAAGAGAAAGAAAAGAAGAAAAAAGACAAGGCTTTTGTTTAGTTTGTTTGCCTTTTTAAAGGATGTATTTTTATTTATGGGCATGTCTATGTGTCTGTGTATGTGCATGCTACATGTGTATGGGTGCCAGCAGAAGCTTACTTAGAGACAGAGTTCCTTAGAGATAAAGTTACAGACAGTTGTAGGAACCAAACTCAGGTCTTCTGGAAGAGCAGCAAGTACTCTTAACCACTAAACCACCTCTCTAGCTCCAGGGCTTTTGAAATTGGCAATAATCTAGTATCCATTCTAGAGTACATAAGGGAATAACCCGGAGAAGTTAGAAAAGTAAAATCCAAGGGGCCTAAAATGCTGGAGTTTAAAAACAGAGTTTTTAAACAGAAAAGCAATGGCAATAGATTTGGGCATTCTAAAGTTTCCTCTGGTTACAGAGGAAAAAATGGATTGATGGGGGCAAGACCAGGGTCGGGGAAGCTGACTGTGATGCAGCTGCTCAGGTAGTTCCATGGCAGTAATAAGGGCAGGGACTGCGCTGTAAACAGGATGGGGCAAGCAGGCAGAGTGACGAGTATTAAGGAGGCAGACTGAGAAGACTGGGTGACCAAATTACTAGAGATTGTCAAGAATGGCATCTAGATGTTTGGCTTGGGTACTTGTTAGACAATGGCAGTACTAACAAATGTATTGAAAGAGGACTCCTGATTCTGGCACATTAAAATAGCATGGTGGTGCTTCCCCATTCAGGAGACTCGGGCAGAAGGATTGCAAGTTTTGGGCCAGTCTGGACCTCTCTATAAACCAACCAACAAACAATACACTGGTTACTCCTCAGATAAAATAAATCCTTCATTTTTAACTAATTAATTAAGTAGGCAGCTACACAATTAGTCAACAGATGGTCTACTAGCCAGCTAACTAATTAGTATCTGGGAGTAGACAGTAAGGGACTGTTACATGAACAAGCTATTGGATTACTAGAAAGTACTTGGTGGTTATAAGGCAGTTTATTTTAGAGTCTGCATATGAGGAAACTAAGTCAGAAAGTCACTGTTTGGTAGTAGATGGTATGTTGTAGGAGAGGAAATCTGCCAGGTCACCTGAGCACTACAGGATGTCCTCATTCAGATAATAACTTACAAGAGGGAAGTCTCAACTGCCAGTAGTATGGTCCTCTTAAGCACACAGGTACTATGATGACAGAGTGACTGCAAACAGAAGGTGCTTAAGAAGGCGAAAATTAGTGGTTTCAAGGCAGCAGATGCTTGACATATGTAGTACTGACAGACAGGACACCTCACAAGTAAATAGAACCAAAGTTGATTCTTCTACTATGTGGGTCATTTAATGCTCATATGATAAGCAGGGAGCTTTTTCCAAGCTCACTTGATTGGCAACCTTGTAATTGGAATTATGCTTGCCTACCAGAAGATGGTGTGTCAGACCAGAACTTGAGAGTCCAAATCCTTCAGCAATTCCTTTTCTCACTAAATTAATACACTGGCATCTAATGATGTACATGAGTCTTATGGGGTACTCTGCTGTGAACCTAATTCTATGGAAGTAGGTCACAATGATGGGTCTCATCGGGATGAAGACCAGACAGATGTCCCAAATGTTCCCAGAGCCCTCTTGGGAGACATCATCTAAGCACACCCCAGCATATACAAACTCTTAGCAAGTCACCCAGATTGCTCTAGCTGAGAGGTCTTACTTTCCTCTGCTTCTCTGGATCCTCTTGGGCTATTTTTTCATACCAGGCCTCAAACATGCCATCCTGACACTCATCCATCCACTCTGAGTTCTGCTTGGCATCAGCGAGCTCATCTTCTTCACTCCACTGGCTGAAAGAAGGAAGTGATGAGAGAGAAGCATGCTTCTCACAATACCCAAGGACATGCTAGTTAGCAGATGCTGTGTCCCTAACTTTTATAGACAGGGCACTTTGAAATGATGGGAACTGCCTTTCAAAGCCTCAGAGTTTATCAGCTATTTGATGGATTGATTTATGCTCAGAAAATAGAAAAGCTCCTTTCTGAAGCAGACTGTACTGAGTAGGGAAAACTTATGGTGTGCCAGGTACTGGAGTCAAATATGATGATTTTTAAAAAGTTCAGCCAGTCAGGCTGTGGTGGCATGCGTCTTTAATCTCAGCACTCAGGAGGCAGAGGCAAGTGGAGGCAGAGGTCTCTATGGGTTAAGAGACCAATTTGGACTTTACAGTGAGTTGCAATCCAGCAAAGGCTATACAGTAAGACCCTGTTTCAACACCAATAACAACAAAAATAACAATAATAACAATAACAACTACTACTAATACTACTACTAATAAAGTTTGGGTTGAGAATGTAGCCTGATTGGTACAAAGCATGAAGCTTTGGGCTTGATCTCCAGCATGTCATAAACATCACAAAGCCTATAATCCTAGGCAGAAAGATGAGAAGTTTGAGACAATTCTTGGCTATATATAGAATGTCTGAGGTCAGTGGGCATGAATCACAGCTCTGTCTTAAATAAATTCAGCGTGGACATGGTTAGAATACCCTAATGCAATCTGCATGAGGAAAGGGTCAGGAGATCCTGTGACGTCAGCTCTACCAACTAATTGCTATACAGCCTTCACACATTATAGTCAATAAGTCTGAAGCATCAGTGGCCTCCACATACATGGGCTCCATATCTTTGGATTCAGCCAATATCATAGCAAAGATATCTTTAAAGAATTGTCTCTGAGCCGGGCGTTGGTGGCGCACGCCTTTAATCCCAGCACTTGGGAGGCAGAGGCAGGCAGATTTCTGAGTTCGAGGCCAGCCTGGTCTCCAGAGTGAGTTCCAGGACAGCCAGGGCTACACAGAGAAACCCTGTCTCGAAAAACCAAAAAAAAAAAGAATTGTCTCTGAGGCTGACTCAGAGATCAAGAGCACTGTTGCTCTTCCAGAGGACTGGAGTTGAGTTTGCGTGTCAGCAGCTCACAACTGCTTTTTACTACTATTCCAGGGGATCTGACACTTCTAGTCTCTGAGGACACCTATACTCACATGCACATCCCACCCCCCCCACACAATTAAAAATAAAATACATCTTTAAGAAAGCTGCCTGTATTGAACATGTCTGCTTGCTTTTGTCATCAATCCATAAAGAACACAACATAAGAGCTGCCTACCAAGCATTCCCAGTAACTCATAATAAGGCATCGTAAAGTCATCTGGAGATGATTCAATGTATACAAGAGGGTGTGTGTTTACGGTACTGAGGGCCTGAAGCATCTCATTTGTATTGGTGAGGCCTTGGAACCAATCCACCAAAGGACAGGAACACAGGGACTGTACCTGGCCCTGCTCCTGATTCCTCATTTCAAATCAAAGGTTTTAGATGGATAATTTTACAGGCTCTTCTAAAGTTATAAATTTCCATGTTCCAGTTTACAGTTTGCTTCAGCAATGAAAATTTAAACATGGGCAGGAGAAACAGCTTAATGGTTAAGAGTAACTGCTGTTCTTCAAGTGAATCAAGTTCAGTTATCAACACCCACACTGGATAGCTCACAACTACTATTTTAGCTCTAGGAGATTGGACACCTTCTTCTGGCTTCCTATGGCACTCACATATAGAAATACCTGTGTGGCACTCACACAGAGAAATGTACATATAAATAAAAATAATAAATCCTTAAAAATGTAAATACAAAAAGATTTGCTATCTAGCAAATGCATAAGAAACATTCATCCATGCATTCCGATGGTTTTAGGCCTGCTCGTACATAGCTTTGGGCTAGTTTGAGAAATAGATATGAATGGTACGTGATCCCTCTCTCCTCCAGGACCATATCGTGCTGGTACAGACAAGGCTTAAAACACTGGGCTGACAGACAGCTAAAGAACCAGCTATATAACCAGTGCTGTCTTCCTTGTCTACCCTCTGATGGACGTTCAAGTGCTAGAGACAGCTTTATCTGCTGAGCTACCTTGATGGCCCAAGAAAACAGCTTTAACTGACCCCCTCTTCCCAGAACATCTTCTGACAGCGAGTGCCATCTCATTCATTTATGTCCCAATTCTCTTAACTCCTACTTGTCTGTTCTTCTCTCCTCTCCACACAAAGTAATGGATGGTAAGTGAGCTTGAGCGGGGTCAAAAAAAGGGTCTCTTGAGAAGCCCACATCTATTCAGAGGCATATAACACCTCCCTTTTCTTAAGTCCCACTCTCAATACCCGTGTTTAAATCTATATTAAAATATTGTCGCAATAAACTCCTAACTTCATTTTATAACAAAACTAAAAATTATTTAAAAGAAGATTTTGCATACCATTTTCTTTTAATGTAAGGAAGAGTTTAAACACAGCCCTCCACTATCACAAATTCTACAGTCAATTTCCCCATGTTTGGGGAAATAGCAGGGGTCAGCACATCCCAAGGGTCATAGTTAAGCCTCACCCTGGGAAAATCACCTTCTTGATTATAATGTCTCCCCTGCCAGATAAGTATTGTATACTATTTTTTATTATAACCTAAATCCTTACAATGCTCAGGACACTATAATAGCTAACAGCATACACAGGTGTTAAAAAAAAAAAAAAGGATTCTCCAATTCCACAGGCTATTAGGACCCCCCCCACCCCCTACCAAATTAAAACAATCCTCATTTTCCAAGTTCAAAACACAATGGCTGCCAATTTACCCAGTCCCACTGTGTACCAGGTACTGTCCTAGACTCTCAGAAATAAGTTTCAGAGGTAGTTCTAAAGATGAAGAAATAGAGGCATGGGAAGTTTCTATAACTTTTGAGGTTGTCCAGCTCTCCTGTGGCAAAGCCAGGACCTATTACAGACTAGCTGCTGATCCCATCCCTTGCCCCAACTCTAGGACTGGCAGGCAGAGCTGTGCTTACCTGATCACACTGTCATGGACGCTGATGTTTTCTTGGGACATATTCATGAGGAGATCTGGTAACTGAATGTCAACAAAGAAGGCAAGATCACAGGGTTCCCAGCCCATATCCAAAAGATGAAGCAGGGCTGTCTGAACACAAGACAAAGCAGGGAGCAGAGACCTAAAGAGACCACACAGGTGACAGTTATCTAAGCTGCATACTGACAACAGGGACAGTGTAAGTTGGCAGCCTGTTTTGGTACTAATTTGTAAGGGAGGATTCTACATAAACATCCTTCAAAGACTAAAAAACAAACAAAAAAACAAGAACAAATCTGAAAGGTGGAAAGTGAGTCTGACACCAGGGGCATCTGACAGTGAAGGAGGAGGCAGCAAAGTCACCTGCTGATGATGGCGACATTAGAGTCACTCCCAAATTAGCCAAGGATATGCAGGTAGAGAAGAGCCATTTGATTTAAGGTTTATGTCTGAATGACTTACTATAGAGGAGACAAGAATCTGCTTTGTACTCAAGTTTTAATCTGCATGTAATAAATCAGACACTGAAGATAACAGGCTATCAATGAATTACTTGTGCTTAATTTTGTGGCTTTTTTTTTTTTTTTTGATTTTCAACTTTAAATATATATTTCATTTAGAATTAGAAAAAAGATACATTTTTTCCTCAAGATATATAAAGGTAATCCCATACCTGTCATTTATGCTACTAAATCCTTTGATTGCTTTGACTAAAAACAGAACAAGCTGATAGTAAGTGTCTCGGATTTCTTTGTGTAGATCAGCACCACAGCCTTCCAAGTGTCCAAAGTAACTAGAAACAGAAGAAACATCAGCTTTGACTTATTGATCTCTATTTCTTACAGAAAACAACCAAAAAGCAGCCAGCTGAACGACCTGGAGGAAAACAGGGACAGTGACATTTGAGTCCAGTTGAGCAGTCCAGCAGAAGTACAGAGTTGACAATTACTCATCTGTTGATCAAACAAAGCACCACCCCTACCTATACCTGAGTGTGCCATGCTATCTATGTATGTCACATGCCTTTCATAAGTTTCAGTTAGCCTCTCCACACCAACACAGCCCCCAAACTGTTCTTTATTGATGATTTTAGCATTAAACTTTTCTTTTTTTTTTTTGGTTGTTTTTATTTTTTTGAGGAGTGTGTGTGTGTTGGGGGTTGTCTCTGAATAGTCCTGGAACTTGCTGGATGTATTTCAAGTGCTTGGTTCACTGGCTTTTCACACCTTGATCCTTGGCACCTAAGTGACTTCAACATCCATGGGAATGATGCTTCCATTTCTTTTTCTCTCTATTCTTTATCCACTTCATTGCCAAGGGTTTTCACTTCAATTCCCTTAGCTAACCCAATGTAAGGGTCCTTCCTTAACCTTAATCGTGTGCAGACTGACTTCAGAACAAGCTACTCTACCTCCACTCTCTTCTCCTGCTCTGCTGTGGACTTCCATCAGCTTTTCTCAGTCCTAGTGAGCCTAGCCCAGGGAGCCATCAACTACTACCAGCATGTGTTCTCTCTGTTCTCTTCTCAGCTTGGACCCCATAGTCCACCATCATATTGCCATGTTAGCAACCACTGCTTCCTGGCCTCTTTCTCTTTCTATGAGGAATTCCTCTTGTATAAGGAACCTAATATTATTCTAAAACAGCTGAATGTAGGTGGAAGGAACATCACACAATCACACTGACTAATGCCACTTTAAATTCATAACTGTCAGGTTTTCTTCTTTCTCTTTAAAAATATTATTCTTTAGGCTGGGCACTATGGCACATATCTTTAATCCCAGCAATCCAGAGACAGAGGTAAGAGGATCTCTTTTGAGTTCAAGTCTAGCCTGGTCTACATAGCAAGTTCCAGGACAGCCAGGACTAAAGAGAGACTATGTCTCAAAAAAATTATCTATTTTTAATTTTATGTATATGAGTATTTTGCCTACATGTATTCATGTGTAACACGTATGTACCTGGTGCCCACAGAGGTCAGAAGAGAGTACTGGATCCCCTGGAACTGGAGTTACAAACATGAGAAGCTGAACTCATGTCCTCTGTAAGAACAAGTGCTCCTAATATACAAGCCAACTCTCTAGCTCATCACTTTTTTTTTTTTTGAGACAAAGTCTAACATAGTCTCCAGGTTCACCTTGAACTTACTATGTTGCCCATGTTGGTCTCGAGCTCAGAACAATCCTCCTACTTTTGCCTCCTGAGTACTAGGAACATAGGAGATACTACCATACCCAGCTTACAAATACAATTCTTTAAAAAGCATTTGAAATTGTCAAGCAATTTAGCAGTCTGGTTTTCTCCATTTTCATCTCTATTTAAAGCCTTCCTGCCTTTCCTTAAATGGTCACTAGCTTCTTCTTCTCTACCATTTCATTGATGAATCTCCTCACGTCTTATTTTTAAAAACAGAATGATCACAAAGGAGTCCCTCATCTTTGTAGCACACCATTAGCCAGGCAATTTAAATTTATCTGTACTGGACTGCTGGACTGCCCTGCTTTTTCCTGCTAACCCTGACAGCACTTCCCTGACCTTGGCTGACTCATCTCCACCAGTACTATGCTCTTGTTTCTTTACACCTGCAGGCGTAGGCCTCACAGCAAAGAATGTGCTTGGCAGGAGCAAGACTCCATCCGCTCAGTAGCCAGTACTGCAAAAATACAACCCTTGGCTGCCCACATGCTCTGGTCTTCTTTCTAGTGTTCTCTTTCTATTTTACCATCTCATCCTCTTTCTTGCAACCAGGCTTTAGGCCACAATTTACCAATTCTGTCACCCCTCAGATTCACTGCTTCAATCTTAAACTCATATCAGCATCCAACTCAACTGACAACTCTTGAGGATGAACACAATCTTCTCTTGGCTTTCCTGACATCACCACACATAGGTTGTCAATCTACTGCAAGGGCCACTTTCTACCTTAATGGCCTTAGGGACTCCTCTTTTTCTTGACTTCTAAATAAAGGTAGGCTTGAAGGCTCAGTTCTGGGCCATTGCCTGTCCAGGTTTCATCTGGTTCATGGCTTTAAATATCACCCAAGGAAAAAAGGAATGATTTCCTTTTATCTCTATCTCTTAAGCTTCTGCCTTGTGCAAACCATCCTCTCTTGTCTGTATTACACCAACAACCTCCTAACACTTTTCTGATTTTCCCACTTTTCCACAGAGCAGCCAGAGGCATCTTTTCTAAACTTAAACCCACTGTGCTACTCCTTCTGGGCTTCAAACTCTCCAGTGTTTCCCGCCTGCAACACCTTGGGTGTTGGTCGCTGATTTGGCTCACCCACGTCCCTGCTCACACAGGCATGCTCTTTGCTCTATCCCATGGCCTGATTCCCCAGCAGGAGTTCCTTCTGCCCTTGGCACTCCTGACTAATCTCAGCAGGCCATTCATCTCTTGGTATACATACCATTTCCTTAGTCTACTTTCCTTGACCACCTAACCTGTGCCATGGTACATGGACTCACCACATACTGTATCACTGTCAGAGGCTTGTTTATTTTGAATGCTGCTTACTTTTCAAGAGAATATATAAGACTCCATTAGAAAGAGGCCTTGTTTGTCTTGTCATTTTGGACACAGAATGCTTAGGAAGGTGGCTGGCATAGTAGAAAAAAAAGTTTGTTGCATGAAGGTTAGAAGCACCTTGAAAGGTCATAGTCATTACTGTAGATGAGCACTGCACTGAGCACTCAGCTTCTAGAAGCCTTAGGACAGAGTGGGTGCATGCGAAACACATACAGTATAACGAATAATCACATTCTTGATGTTTACAGAGATATAACCCATTTTTTTGAGATGAGAAAACATATTAACTAAAAATATAAAATTGCATTATATATGGCAATTTTGGAGTTATCAATATAGATGTTAACTAGGGTTTCTATAAAACGGCCTCTGCTTGTTTTTCTGTCATATCTGTCATTTGCACTTACTTTGTAAAATCTTTCTGGCAGGTCAGAAGTTCCAGCAGGAAAAGTATGTACGGTGTGTGGAAGCAGTGAGGCTGCCCAAGGGATTCCGTGCAATACTGAATTATCCTCAGGACTTCAAGGATGCTCTGTGCTTGTGCTTTCCGCAAAGAAAGAACCTTCACGACACTGGAGACAGAGTTCAAGTCAAGTCAGGAATGCCCAGAACACCACCCCTTCCCACATTTGGAAGCCACATGAACAAAAGTGAGTCTTGTGTGAGGAAGGGGAGTGTCAGTATAAATGGATCCTGTAGTTAACCCTTGAAGTACCACAAATCAGTGTACACCAACTGCACAGAAGCTCAACGGTTTGTTTTTTTTAAATAAATAGTTAAAAAGCAACTTTGGTATCTTTACTTCCCCTAAGGAGGCAAAGCTTTCATTCTTTTTTTTTTTTTTTCTTTCTTTTAAACAAAGCTTTAACTCTTAGGGCAGGAAATTCCTCACTGATATAGGCCTATGGACAAATAAGTTTGTCAGAAAATATTAAATCCTAAATTTCTTCCTTAAAATATGAAAAAAAGAGAATTGACTGGTAATGTCTTTTTAAGCCAGATGTGGTAGTTTATGCCC
Source organism: Mastomys natalensis (assembly GCA_021653895.1). Lineage (NCBI taxonomy): Eukaryota > Metazoa > Chordata > Mammalia > Rodentia > Muridae > Mastomys > Mastomys natalensis. The sequence goes on from JAJTUV010000598.1 coordinate 522,286, forward strand.
ACATTACCAGTACTCAGAAAACTGAGGCAGGGGATTGCTGAAAGTTCCTGGTCAGTGTGGCTCCAGAGTAAGATTTGTCTCAAAAAGCCAGAAAAGGAAACAAAGAGGAGGAAGAAAGTAAGAGGAGTAGAAGGAAGAAGAAGAGGAGGAGGAAGAGGAAAAGGAGGAGGAAGAGGAGGAAGAGGAAGAGGAAGAGGAGGAAAAGGAGGAAGAGGAAAGAAACAAAGAGTAAAGAAAGGAAGAAAAGAATATCTGTTTAAAAAAATCCATGCAAACATTACTGAGATTTATAGTATATACAGTAAAGTATACAATTTGTTTTTTGACCCAAGTTCTATCTACAGCATCCTTAGCTGTCCAGGAACTCACAGAGATCTGTCTGCATCTGCCTCCCAAGCTCTGGGATTAAAGGTGTGTGCCAAGATGCCCAGCTACATTTTTTTCCTAAGACAGGGTCGCATGCACTCTGATTCTTGTGCTACACCTCCCAAGTGCAGGGATCACAGATACACCACCACACAACGTTTTAACCTAGTGCAGGAATCAAACCCAGAGCTTTTTCATGCTGAGTGAGCACTATACCAACTGAGGTATATAAGAAGCCCACAGTGTATCAATCTTATATTTCTTCAAGGAATTAAAAAAATAAACACCAAGTTTTTATCCTGAATATTCTAAAACAAGTCTGGATGTACTATAAGTATTATTGGATCATTTTATTTACTTTTTTTATTCAAAAATTTTAATATACTATATTTGGATTATATTCTTTCCCCTATCCCTTATTTGTTCATGTTAAACATGAACTTTGACTAGACTGGGTACCTAATACTTGAAAGTGCTGGAAGGAAATGATGGGCTCACCTCTCATGTGAGAGTGACTGGTCTTTAATAAAGTCCATGACATCCTTCAGTACGGGGTATTTCTCCTTGACTGTGGGGACTGGCCTGGTCTCCTCCATGGATCTGAAAGAGAGCAGCCGGAGTCGCCCTCGGGTGAAGGGAGGCCGCCGGGTGGGTGTGGATGGTGATGAGGGCTCTTCAGCTGTGGACACTTCTGCAACAGAGGGGCCACTACTAGGCAGTAGCTTCGGTTGGATCTCCATGCCAGGACTCCTGTCACCTGCAGCTGGGGTGGCTGTTTCTGTAGGGGATGCTGAAGCCTGGAAATGTTCTTCCACCACAGAGCTTGTCCTCTGGCGTCTATCAAGTGGCTGGAGATGATCAGTTTCATCAACAGGCACCAACTTGTTACAGTTTTCTTTTGAACTTTTGCTCATGGGCAAAAATTTCAGTAATAAGAGACTTTTTTGAATACATTCTTTTGCTAAATGAAAACGAATGAAGTAAAACAAGAAAAATCAAAGTTAAACTTACAATCTACTTTTGGAGAAAAAAAATCTATTTAAACTTCATGATTTATGGAAAGAAAAGCCTTCATAAATGCTGTAACGTGTGCATCTTCTGACAGAACTGAGCCTTATCTTAAGAGTCGGATCTTATTTTACAGTACAAATCAGGATCTTGCTATTAGTATAGTGCCCTTTCAAAAGTTTTATAGGAATGGTCGTTTCAAACACATATAGAGATAGTGTAGTAGAAGGACCCTGCCACATGCCCAGTACTCAGCCTCAGTAGTTATCAACTCACAGCCAACCTGGTCCCCTACTCCCTTCTCCCCAATGGTCTCCAATGCAGCTTCCAAGCACTGCACATTCATCTGTAAATATTTTATAACACTAGGGTTTTAAAGAATAGTACGACCAGGCTGGAGAGATGGCTCAGTGGTTAAAAGTGTACACTGTTCTTGCACAGAACCAGAGTTCGGCTTTCAGATGCTCATCAGGCAGCTTACGACGTCCTGTAACTCTAGTTGCAGAGGCCCTGCACATGTCATGGGCACCACATTTGTGCACATACCCACATGCAGATGCACATATTATTTTTAAACACTCTTTAAAAATATCACAATCATAACAGCATTTTAAATATTATAATTACTTCATTTCCATGGCTAGTCAGTGTGCACACATTTCAAAAACATAACAAGATGTAGCTTAAAAAGCACTTAATATTTCCTAAAAGAGAAGCCATTACAAAGATGCTCCACTTGAAACATGTGGTGAATAATAACATGTCTCTGGCATCTGCTCCATTTCCTTTCTGACTTCCCTAGGTTGACAAAGCTCAATTAAGATGACCTGGAAGGTGGAGCACCTGCTCCCAGGTTCAGAAAGGAAACTCAATGGCCCAGCCGTGGGAGCTGTTATTGGTACACTCACCCAGGCTCTCTGGGTTCACCTCTGCAGCTTCCAAACCACGTTTTTCTTCTGAATCATTCCCCAGGCTCAGCAAGGACTTCTGCTTCATCTCTAACTGGGGAGATGACAGGAGCCACACAATTAAGCTGTCAGAGTAGGAAGTGCAGCCATGGAAAACTACTTCAAAGGCACATGGTACTGAGACAGTAGAGGACATCCTAGCAACCACCTAACATAGACATAGGTCTGACCTGGTTTTGTTTGTCCTAGGAGATTTTGAAGTAAAGGAAACCTTCCTCACTATGTGGTATCTGAAAGAAATCTGTATCTGTGATTTCATTATTTTAAAAATAGAGGACTAGAGACCCATAGCTCAATGATAGAGCACTTATCCTGCAGGTGTGAGGTCCTACGATTAGTCCCCAGAACTTCACAACTAAACAAATAACTATAACACTGCTGTTGGAGGGGCCTTTCTTTGAAGCCAATGGTATAGACAAAAAAAGTGGAGATCTAGAAAAATGGGGTTTTGTTAGGGTCGCATATCTAGTTTGCTGCAAAGGTCAAACAAAAATCTAGTCTATTCTATCTTGAATTCAAGGACAATCCAAAGAAGGGTATTAAGGACCAGCCCCAGCAAGGGTCATCAAAAAAAAAAAAAGACTTAAAAAAAAAAAAGCATATATTCTGATGTATTCTTACAGTCTAAAAGAGAACAATAGCATCTTGTCTGGTTGTCAGCAGTTTTAGGCTATACCAGAGTACAATCTACAACATATCTAATCAACTGCTAAACCCTTTTAAACAGAACTATTTATGGTAGCTGACTTTCTCAGATATTCTTTGCCTTTCCATTTTAATTAGAAGTGCTTTGTTTCTTCTGTAGATACGCTTGAGTGGTGGCAGGCAGAAGGATTAGAAGTCCAATGCCAGCCTCAGCTATATAGGGAATTTGAGGCCATCCAGGGCTACAGGAGTCCCTGTCTGTCTCTGTCTCTGTCTCTGTCTCTCTCTCTTTCTCTCTCTCTCTCTCTCAAATACAACACACACACACACACACACACACACACACACACCAAGAGACATTTCGTTTTCCATATTACTGTTGCAGAACCAATTCTGCAATATGCCAAGGGCCTCTCCTCTCCCTGAAACAGGCACTGGCTGCTCAGTATCCAGAAGCATCCTTTAGAGTTATAAAGAGTTACTCAGCATTTTCAATACTTATCAAATTATGATCCAAGGACTCTAAATTTGAATCTATTCATGACTCTAAAGTTTAGTTTATCACAGTGGGAATCTAAGGCATGTCCCAACTTCATGAGAAGGAAAGCCTTACCATCCATATTCGAATCCCATCTGCCAGGGAATACACCTGGGAGAACTCCTCAGTCAGGGCTATCTTGCCACCGCTGTTTACTAGGGAGAGAAGAAAGGAAGGAATTACATTCGGCTGGCACACGTGCTATTGCACATTAAGCTTCTGAAGCCTCACCTCCCCTGACACACACTGGGGGTGGCAAAAGAGGAAAGGCACAATGCCTACTGCATCCTCTGTGTCATTCAATCTAATCTCACTCAAACTAATAATTTCTGAAACTGCAGTAGTAATAAATGCACAAAATGTAGAAAAATAAGGCAAAAAATATCCAAACTAAAAAAAAAAAAAAAAAAAAAAAAACCTTTAATATTAAAATTAAATTTAGAAAACTCAGCTGAGTGGTAGTGGCGCATGCCTTTAATCCCAGCACTCAGGAGGCAGAGGCAGGTGCATAGATCTCTGTTGAGTTCAAGGGCAGTCTGGTCTACAGTAGGAGTTCAGAACAGCTAGGGCTACATGGAAATATCCTGTCTCGAAAAACAAAACAAACAAACAAAAACCTTTGACATGGGACTGGGCAGATGGCTCAGTGGGTAAGAACACTTGTTATACTAGTATAGGAACTTTGGATCCAACACCAATATAAAAAGGGGGTATTGCTACATAAGCACATGACTCCAGCATTCTAGGGGGCAGAGATGGGAGGCTTCCTCAAGTAGCCAGCCTGCTTAGATAAGAATTAAAAACAAAAACAAAAACAAAACCACTCTGACATGGGAAGCAGTTTAAAAACAAAATGATCTGATTTTTAAAAAGACTACCTTTAAAACAAGGATGGATAAATACATACACACATGAATATATTTAAGTCCAGGTAGATATGCAGAAAAATATTTGCAGAGGTATTATGAGATAAGATTATAGTTCATATTACTTTAATTTTTCTTTACTTTGTAAACATCTATAAGAATATATATAATTTTTCTAATTAGGAAAATACCACCCCCCACACACAAATTAAGAAATATCTCTTAAGTCTGCTCCTTCTTATCAAAACCAAAAGTTAATATCCTACAACAGGGTGAAGCAGGCTCTGCATCAGGCAGCGGTAGTTAACGCTGGGAAAAGACATGAGCTTGGTCCTCATGCTGTTTTCCTGACTCAGAAGGGGTCATCCCATGATATCATGGAATTAAGGCAACTCAAAAGACTAGTAATTATCCAATTTGTAGATAACAATGAGGAAAACAGTTACAAAGACCATTTTCAATGTAGTTCGGTTCTGAAGAAGTGTTGAATGGTTCCTAGATATGATGTATGTATCATAAAAACAATAGCCAAGGACCAGGAATGGCAGTAACGGCAGAGGCAGGCAGATCTCTGAGTTTGAGGCCAGCTTGGCCTATAGAAAGTTTCGGGCCAGCCAGGACAATGGAGCGAGATCCTGTCTTTTTTTTTTTTTAATTAATTAATTAATTAATTAATTTATTTTAAAAAAGGATGGTTGTAGAAAGAACTAAGACAAAACTTGCCCCTTTCAAACCGGTAAGGAAGGCTAGGGATACAGCTCAGTAGGAGAGCAATTGCCTAGCATTACAAGGGCCTGTGCTTGATCCCTAGCATCCCAAAAGCAAAACAACAATCAAGGAAAGATATTATAGAAATAACCTGTATATATCAGGATACTTCTTGTTCATTTCCTTAATCAAGTGTTTCCTATTGCAACACATATGAGGTAGATACATGATATGAACACTCCTCTGTCTCAACATCTTCTGTGTTTAGCTTTTGACCCATGGGGGTCTTGATCCCTCTAATAAAAAGTCCCTTGATTAACAAAGATGGTTCAGTTTCCTTTCTGTACTTTGACTACAAAAACACAGAATTTCTTTCCCAAAACCGTGCAGATACCCCTTTACCCATTGCTCAGTAAAGATATATAAACACTTCCATGTACCATTCATTGATGGCTTAACATAGCGTTATTTGAGCAGCTTTTTAAAAATACATAGACTTGAGGAATAACGGAGTTATTTTGCAAAGAGGAAATAAAGTAAGACCTAAAGGACTGAGCCCCACAGGTTCTGGTGATCATGACATGTGATCAGGGCAGGAGCCAGTCACCTGCTCTAATATAGGAAGCATCTGCTCCTGCTTTTTGTATCAGCACTCAAAAGACCACGAATCCTGCCAGAGTGCTTGGGAAACCCAAACCTCAGCTTTCTGTGGGGTTTGGACGCTTTTCTCTGAATACAGATGTAGAGACCCTCTCTCCTTGTGGACAACAAGGAAAAGAAGTGCAGAAAGGTTGTCTGAGCATGCTGGAGCTGGGGCTAGGAGCTATGCTTTCTTTCAATTAAATTTCTTGGCACTTTTCAATGGGACTTTTGGATAAAGTACCTGCTAATTTTGTAGATCACGGTTAGCTGACACATACTGTAAGCTGCTAAGGGCTAATATAAATTAACCATTAATCTCTTAACTGGTAAAGTAGAACTGACAAGATTACGTTATAGATATGGGCTAATATCTTTAAATATTTCTAGATCCTCACTTAGATGGGACTTCTTAAACCTTAGTAATTAGCCTTCAGATCAAACATATTCCCTGTAATATGAGTTACCATATTTTTGCAGCTTCTCATATAAATCTGGAGTGCGATACACCAGAGCAGCAAAGGTGGCGTTCACAGCTTGATCAATAGTGGAACCAGCAACTATATCTGTCTTTGGGGCCTGTTTTCTACATGCCTGTATGAATCCTTTGAAAAGTTCTGAATATGGCCCACAGAAGTTCTGAGCAGGCTCTGACTGGGCAAAATCAAGGAGAAAATGGCGGCAGGGATCATCAGGGATGTTCTTGACCTAGGAACAAGAGAGAATCCATCACATTTAACATATTCATTTGGAAAAAAAGTCCAATGAGCACCTACTAGGACAAAGCAGAAGTAAAAACATGGTGCATGCTCTCAGGAAGCTTAAATCTATTTGGGAGACCAGACAGATATACAGGATTAAAAAGTAAACACAAATAAAACCTAAGAGCATCAAAACTAGCACTACCATAAAGCAAAAGATCACCCAGTGCCAAATACCTAGAGGGGTGCCCAGTGCTGAGAGTTCACAGGGCTCCTGGCAGGCCAAAGTAACTAAGAAAAGCCTCCTGAAGAACATAGGCTTAGGGGTGGACACTGAAGGAAGGGATGCCTTGGCCCTGACACACAACCATCTGCAGAGGTTAAGAGTCAGCAGGGAGACTGACCTGGCCTGAAGTCTCAGCTGGGGAGTGGTGGGAACTAGAGTCAGATAGGTAAGGTGAAAGGAGACTGTAGAGAGCCTTGACTGTCACACTGAGGAGTTTAGACTTCACCCTGTGAGCAATGGGGAGCCAGCCATTAATGGTGCTTGGCAGTAGAATGACAAGATAATGCAGTGATTAAAAATAAAAACAAAACAAAACAAAAAAACCCTTGGTATGTCCTGATGTACTAATGCAGGTGCAAAGAGAGGGCTTGGATAAAGATGGAGACAAAGGGAAGAGCAGAGATGCACATCATAAGGAAGAGTCTACAAGGCTTGTAGCTGACTACATAGAAGGGCAAGAACAGGGCAGTAATGAAGAGGTTATGGAACAGTGGTTGAGGGCTGGGCAAATAATGACCACTGAACACTCTGCTGGGGAAACCTTCTAGTTTCACACTTTGGAGGCAGGGTGTAGAAATGGAAATCCGTAAGAGAATAACAGAGTCTGGAAAAGAAAATGCCAGAGGGATTATGGGATTATTCCCATAGGTGGCACAGTAGTCAAAGACTAACAAGATGAGGTCTTGGGGGACTATGGGACAGAAAAGGAAGCCTGAATACAGCTGAACCTTTGGAGAAGGAGGAGGAAAGGACAACAAAGCAAGAGCAGCTAGTGAGAAAAGACATTGAGCCATCATGGACAGAAGGACAGGGCCTGAAGGGCAGCAGATTTTACAGAGAAGAGAGGATGGACACTGGAAAATCATGGGGTAACTTCGGAGGGAGAGAGAGTGGAGAAGAAGGAAGGAAAAGAGAAGAATGTGAAACAAGTAGAGACAAAGGACAAACTTGTTCCCTTTAAAAAAATATTATACACCTAAACCAAGTGCTACTGTTCAGTGGAGGACAAGAGACAACAGTCTTTAAAGTGTGACCCTGCAGGCACAGTACCCTGTCTGTAAGGGAGAGTCACTGAGCACCGACAGTATTTCAACAGTCATTCACTACACACTTCCAGACACACATTGTATTCAGGTCCTGTTGTACAGTTAGGATAAAAATAACAATGGCAGCCTTAGCCTCAAGGAGCTGGCAGCCCACAGAGGTTTGTAACTTAAGGCAGTGGATACAAGGCACAAATCCCACCCAAATAGAACAGTGTCAGAAGAATAAATACCTCCTTCCCATCCTGGTGTGGGTGAGTGGGCCAGCTTGCTTCTAATTCCAACTCTGGACAAATCTGATGCCTGAAGACAGGCTTCCACAGTGGAGAGCTCAGGACTGAGGTCAATTTTGCCTGGGATACTGCCATGTTACTGCCTAACTCTGTAGAGAAAGGGTGGCTCATGAGAGTTCTGTTTTTAATTTAATACAAAAAACTGGGAGCTGACAAAGAAAACTTAGAAATAAAAAAAAAAATTTGGAGGAAATTCACCTACACTTCTGAGAGTGGACTTGAGCCACCTCATCAGCACACACTGAGGCTCAGTCTGAGCATAACTCCTCACTGCTGGGAACGCAGCAGAAACTAGTCTGCTTGTTAAGTGGAAAATATGGTGTGAACATCTTCCCAGGCCTGCTGGGGCGGGTAGGAATACTAATCATAGAAAACCACTCACCACTTATTTATACAGTTGTTTTCACACAACATAATTAAACACAGAAGCAAAGCCTAGGAAGGCATAAAGGATTGAGCACAGTCATCTTCAGGGTGAGGGTGGAAGAGGTTTCTATTGTTCTGGGTTTGTTTGTTTTGTTTTCCAATATGTCATTTTTCTATGACATTTTACTTTAACAATGGGAAAAAAATCAAGAAATGATATTAAAAGATAACAAAAGAGAAACAAATTTGACACAGAGTCTTGTTATATGTCCTGGAATTCCCTATGTAGACCAGGCTGACCTCAAACTCACAAGAGATCCACCTGTCTCTACCTCCTGAGTGCTGGGATTTAAGGTGTGAATCACCAGGCCTGAAAACAGATTTGTTCTGTAAGTCTTATAATGACTTATTCCAAATCTCTGATGAGTTTAATAACAAGTTAAATTATTTTAAGACAAAGCCATTATTTCTGTATCTGCAGACAACATAAATATCCACTTACAGGGCCTGCAGTTATTTGATCCTATATCTCTGCTCTCTGGCTAGAGTATACCTCAATCTATTTACAAAATAAAAATCACTATGCTTGCTAAAACCTGCCTTCTTGCCCACTTGTCCTCCATACACAGACAGCACCCTCTGTGATGAGAGCTAGAGCCTATTAGTCAAGAACCTTCCAGACGCCTGGCGGTGGTGGCACACGTCTTTAATCCCAGCACTTGGGAGGCAGAGGCAGGCAGATTTCTGAGTTCGAGGACAGCCTGGTCTACAGAGTGAGTTACAGGACAGCCTGGGCTACACAGAGCAACCCTGTCTCAAAATACCAAAAAAAAAAAGAACCTTCCAGACAATGGTGTCAAGTGTGTAATAGAAACTGACAGGAAATGTTGTCAATACCTTGCTCTGTCACTATGTGAGGGCCACCTCTAAGAGTGCCACCTTGCTCTTCAACACGGTTCTGAAGAAGGGAAGAAACAGGGCTATGGACTTACGATGCACTGACTTGAGTGCCATGCACTGGAAGCAAGGCGTCCCATCAGCCGGGAGACAAGGAGTTGCAAGTCCAAACCCCAAGACACAGCAACGTCGGGCAGACCATAGGCAGTGACAGTGAACTTGTAGCCCCACTCATTGTTACTGCTGTCAGAATGAAAGAGGAACTGCAGCCGAGGACCATCTTTAAAGGTCACTTTCTAGAGACAAACGAAGTCGTGGTTAAAGAGATGGCAGGGGGCTGCATCTCAGTTGTCAGCAAGCAACATGAAACTTAAAACATTTAAGAAAGGGTCTCTATTTCCAGAAGTCTAAACTACTAAAAGAGAAATGTACAAAGGTGCAACTAAGCCCCAAATTTCATAACTGCGTTCACAAAGAAGCAAAATGAGGAGAAAATGGCTGCTGAGCTTGGCAACCTTGAGTGACCACCTGTCTGCAGCCTCCCCGCCAGTGGACGTGTTTATGTAGGCTTCTGCTCCCAACCTCCTGCCAGAGACCAAGCAAAACTAACTGGGGCTGGACTCTGGGCCCCTTTCCTGGCTCCACTGGTCAAGAATGATGGTTCTACTGTCCTGAGGACTAACAAAAGAGAACAACTACCAAAGGGGGTACTTCACTTCCTTCTGGGAATGCCACTCACCTTGGGCCATTTATAAGTCCCAACTTTGGTGTCATAGCGTGTCTTCCCACCTCTAGAGTCAGTAAATTCCAAATAATCATACCTGTGAAGACATAGCCCCCATTACTTCCTTTGCTTGTTTCTGATCCAATGTTGCTTGAGAAAGGAACCCGTGAGCTCACCTTTTCTCAGTCTCACACCTCTCATCAAATTCCACCTCAAAATAAGTTGCCCCTGGGCTAACAAAGACAGACACTTCATGGCAGTTATTTTCATAGTTGTGGGTGGATTCCTTGGTCCAGGTATGCAATACCACAGGCTGCTCCTGCTGCCAGGTCTCCACATCCAACTAGGAAGACAAATGAGTCAGAGAAAACAGCTCAAAATCACTCCACCCCAGCTGGTATAACAGGCTGTTTATCAGAGCTGCGGGAGCATGGGCTCTAATAGCTCTGAAAGGCCACTGTGCAGGGCTAAAAGGCATGGCCTGCAATCCATATAGACAGCAAACCTGTTCACCACTCCATAAGTACACACCCACTTTTACTATACTCCAGGGGCTCTGTGACCATCTCCTGTCTTTTAGCTAGGACAGAACGATTTCTTACATATGATTGCAAGTATGACTTTTCAGTGGAGAAAAAACTAAAACCAAAAGCAACAAAGCCCCTGAATTTGAGTTTTAATAGGCTTAACATTCTTATTTGGGACTCTGGCAAATCTGAGACTTCTCCCCTCTTCTCTAACTCTCTTTTAATCCTACTAAATGTATATGTCTTTTCTATTGCCATAGGACTGTTGTAGAGTACAGACCATTAAAAACATTGTATACTGAAAAATAAAGAAAAGAGTTCCAAATCTAATTTGTCTTTGAAGCTATCTAGACTTCACCTTGTACTCGCTGCTATGAATTTTATGTAATTTCATATGCTATTAGTTGCAATGGCTTCCTTTGGGTCTGCTTTCTGATGCTGATAAATCAGAAGAGGGTCAGCACTTTACTACCCTTGTTGGAAAAACTGATCTACATGTGGGGACATCAATCAGAGCAGTCACTCTCACCCAGGAGAGGAAATGCAGGTTCAAGGGCCACCTTGAGTCACCTTGCTGAGGCCTCCTTCAGGGTCACTGCACAGCCTCTTCAGCAGCTCTGTGAGGGTGCTGAACTCTCTCAGGAGCGTGCAGTGGGAAACGTCTAAAGTGCAGAAGTCTAGCAGGAAGATGACCTGCAGGAGGATGAACAAGGGCTTAGCATACACTTCACACTATCTCTGGGCTAAACACCCCTCTCTGCTTATTACAAACAGCCCCCATTTTCCCTTACCAGTTGACGAGCTGCCATGGAAAACACCGAATTACATAATTTTTCTACTATGGTCTTTCCACTATACTGTGACAAAAGGGACTCCAAAATCACTCTCATGCTTGCCAGAAACTGTCCCACATCTACCAAAACATAAAGGGAGAAGTTAATAGTCGACATAGGAAAACCATCACTTGCCTAATTGTCATCAAAAATGAAGCTATCGAGCAGTGGCTCTCAACCTGCGGTCAGTTAAGACTACTGGAGAACACAGATACTTAGGTTACAATTCATAACAGTAGCAAAATTACACTTATGAAGTAGCAATGAAAATAATGTTCTGGTTGTGGTCACCACGACATGAGGAACTGTATTAAAGGGTCACAGCACTAGGACAGTTGAGAACCACTGTGCTAGAGGGATACAGAAGCTGGGGGTTCTGCATCAGATGAGATTGCTGGCCATCAGGCAAATGCTTCTGGGAGGGAAAGCAGTCCAAATATCAGTAAAGGTTGCTATTGAAGTGAGTTATGCTTTTGTTCTTGTTACTTTTCAGGGAAGTGGAGATAACATTTCTCTAAGTGAAGCTATGCCAGTCATGGAGGCACATGCCTGTAATCCAGCACTAAGGACCTGAGGCAGAAAGCTGTGAGTCTGAGGTCAGCCTGGGATAGTAATGAGACTCTGTCTTAAAGAAGAAAAAAGACAAAATCAGCCCTGCTAAGAGGACTGTGATACAGAAAGCCACATGCACATCCGATACATGAGTACATGAGTTACTGAGGAAGAGCGTCTTGCCAGGTCAAATTCAGAAACTTGTCTGTGGTCATGGATTGCTGACACTCACATTTTTCAATAAGATCCATGGCGAGCTCTTTGGCTGCAGCATCTGTGCTCTTGAGCTGCAGGAAGCACCAGGAGAGCAGGCTGCCTTGCACAGACCAGAACAGGGCGAAGAGCACGGAGCCAACCTCCCCATGGGCCCGACTGAGCATCAACAACTCACACTGCAAGAAAGCAGACAGAGTGTCCAGACAAGACTATTCAGAGACCACAGTGAGACATCTCTATCAGAGCAACTGTCACTAGAAACAAACAAACAAACCCAAAACCATGTACATGGGGAATAGTCAATCCAGTAGCAAAGCAAGAAAAATGGCTTTATGAAAATGTCCCTCCACAAACAGTTTTCTTCCATAGGCTATGTTTTTGCACCCAAGGAACCCATCCAATTGTTGATCTCTTCCTTCTCTTATATCTTCATATTTCTTCTTTCTTTGTGGCTCTTCCTGGGTATTTGATAAAATTTCTTCTACCCTAAAATAACTTCTTTCTATAGACTATCTAACCAACATCTCTGTTCTTGAAGCTTTCTTTGAGGGGTCACCTGACCTCTAGAGATAAAGTCTTGTACGTAAGATCAAAGGTATATTTGTGTTGGCACCATTGTGGAATCAACTTTGCCAAGCTAGAACCAAACCACTTATTTTTCTAAAGTAAAACATAAATTATGACATGTCATAAAGGCTACTGGACACAAATGAAAGACAGCCCATATATCAACATTAATGAATCTCAAAACCAATGCTCATTAAAGCAAATATGTCACAGAGGATTACATGCATATGATTTTGTAAGGCAAAACAAACACTCTGTATAAAAATAACACAAAAGGAAAGAAAGAAAACCAGTGAACCCAAATGAAATTACATTGGCTCCATTTAGAGAGGAGAGAGAAAGCTAAGCCATCAAAGAACAAGTAGCAGGGAGCCTGGACTTCAGACAGAAATAGTCCTTAGATAGAGTTGTGTTCTGTGTGTGTGTTCCATCCATCCATCCATTCACCCATCCTTCCTTCCTTCCTCTTCTGCATCCATCCATTCTCCTCGTTCTAAAAGGTACCTGTATAACTGGGCATTTCTGTACCCACTTTTAATTCTGGCACTCAGAGGCAGAGGCAGGTGTATTTCTGGGAGCTTCAGACCAGCCAGGGCATGAGACCCTGTTTTATTTGTTATTTATTTTGATAAATAAGATATGGTTTTGATAAATAAGATAAGATGGTTTCTCTGTGTAGCCCTGGATGTCCTGAAACTCACTCTGTAGACCAGGCTGGCCTCGAACTCAGAGATCCACCTGCCTCTGCCTCCCAAGTGCTGGGATTAAGGAGTGTGCCACCACACCTGTCTCTACTGTTTTTTTTCAAAGGATGGAAAGCTTGAGTTGATTCAGTGGTTGAGATTACTTGTTGGTCTTGCAAAGGACCTAGGTTCAGTACAATCATCTGTAACTCCAGTTCTGAGAAATCTGATAGTCTCCTTTGTTTTTTGTTTTTTTAAAGTTTTTTTTTAACAGGGTTTCTCTGTATAGACTGGTTGTCCTGGAACTCACTATGTAGACCAGGCTGGCCTCAAACTCAGAGATCTGACTGCCTCTGCCTCCCAAGTGCTAGGATTAAAGGCATGAGGCACCAACAGCTGCCTCCAATATCCTCTTTTGACCTCCGAGTGCACTAGGTATGCCTGTCATGAACAATACATACATTCAGGGAAAATACTCCCACACATAAGATTAAAAAAAAAAACTTTAAAAAATTTAAAAGTGCCTTCATTTATTGTGGTTTTCCTTCTGTCTCTCATTCTTCTGCTTCTGGGATACCTCACAGGTACTAGTTGTCACCTGGAGGGACAGCTTCTCCCCGCCCTCAAACACTTGTTCACTTGTGCCCTCACTTCCCTCCTCCTTGAGCTGCAGCTCTCTTATAATCCTGCCCAAGACTCTCTCCTGCTCTTGCAGCTGTCCTTTCTTTGCAGATGGCCTCCCGTTGCCCATAAAGCTGTCCAGTCATAGCTTCAACTACCATCAGTGTGTTGTATCTTACAACCCCAGCACTGACTCCTTTCTGGAGTGTGTAGCTGGGTCTCACCTGAAGTTCACACACTGCTATTCCTCTCTTCAAGCACCTTTTCCTCCCCATCTTGTCTGTCACAAGCCCCCCTCTACCTACACTGCCTCCAACTTCTTCCCTAGATTTTGTCTCTCCGGGTGAATTAACAGACTTAGGAGAAAACTTCAGGTAAGCAGTTCTGATCACTTTTACCTAATCTAACTGTACCTCTCTTGTATAATCACCAATATCTCAGAGAACTACGCTAGCAGCTGAATGATCTCTGCCTAGGAGGCTCAGTGTAATCCAATTCCATCTGTGCTCAGAGGTGCGAGGGCTGACAGGGGCTCCAAGTGCTAAGGCTTACAGGGACTTCTTTGGTAAAAATGTAACTCATTTCTCTAGCTACAGCTTACAACAAGTGCAATCTTTTGAAAACAGAACAAGACAGCCCAGATTTTAGTCCTGACACCAACATTTAGCAACTCCTCCCACAGGAAGCACAATCAGTGAAGTGAAGCCCAGTGGGATCCCTGAAGTTCTCTATCTCAACATGTGACTGCAAGATTGGGGAGGGTGACAGTTTAGAAAGACTCACACCTGAGTAACATACAGGATGGAGATGAACTTCAAGGCAGGGGAAATGGCAGAAACAGAGTTGGACACTAGAGTAAGCAGTGGTCACCCGGGGCGGAGAGCACATACTGGTAACAAGTAGAGCGAGCATTCTAAAGAAGATTCAAGGACAGCAGAAGAGTCCAGAAAAAATGACAAAAAGCACAATGTCAAAACCAAAGAATGTCTGTAATGACAGAAATGAGTTAGTTTGAAGACATGGTAGTTAAACAGTGGTCAGCTTCAGTGGAGCTGGGACCACCACTGGTAACTCAAACTTCATGCTTGATAAGGACTAAAGAGAAGGGAACTGCCCACTAGCTTACTACTGCAGATGGTTTTAATAACAACTTAATAACAGGAAAGCACTAACAAGGAGATCAGGGCTAGGATGTGGCTCAGTTGGTATGTCAGTTGTCTATAACACACATGAAGCCCTGCATTTCATCCCCAGAACTGCATAAATTGTGTGTGCTGGCACATGTCACCTATAATCAAAGCACACAGGAGGTGGTAGCAGAAGAATCACAAATTTGAAGCCATTCTTGGTAAGCTAGTCTGGGTTAGATGAGACTGCATTAAAAAACCAAAAACATCAAAAAACAATGAATTACACAAACAAACAAACAAACAAACCTAAAGACGCTAAGCTCAACCACAAGATATAAGATGAGTCATTGTGAAGTCCACACTTTCAAATACCTCAAGGCTCCTTGAAATCTTGGGTTACTAGAGTGAGCCAAGGAGGCTTTCTCAGAACCTGCTCGAGGTGCTTGGTAAAAATGTTTAAGCCTCATCTCTAGGGATCTGAATGGGCAGCATAGGGCGGTGCCTGGAAACCAAACTTCTGTCAGGCAATACTTATTTGGTAGCAGCATGGGCTACATTCTAAGAAGCACAACATATAAATTATCGCCATCACAAGATAAAGAGATTATAGTGTCAGAGTTGATAGAGCTAAAAATTCATGAACTGATCTTAAAAAAAAAAAAAAAAAAATCAAAGAAGTTTTCAGAAAACAAAAAAATCAGATCTTGCTGGGCTCGCTGACCAATACTACCGGACATTTGATGTCCATCCCTCTATTCACAGAAGTCTTAGCAAGCATTCTTGTGTTTTCAGTCCTTGCTGAGGTAAACAAAAATCTTCTAATTTGTTTGCAGGGGCTATCTGGAAACCTCTGTGCCCAGGTGAAGCAGCCAATGTCAAAGTGTAATCATATTGCAAATGAGGGCTACAAGGAAGTGACTGGCATAACGGTGCTCCTGAAAGCAGGACAGAAAGATGAAAGACAGCTGTCGCTGGGTACCTCTCGAGCAGCAACAGAGAGGAGGGTGTTCATGACTGCCAGGACTTCACTGGTGTTCATGGTGGCCAGGTCATTCTTCTCAGGTAAGAGCAGAAGGCCTCCCGGATCCTTATCACTGAAAGGACACAAACCAGTCAACATCTGGGTACAGGCTGGGGATTTTCATGTTTTCTACCTTGAAGGTTCCAAAAAGAATGTAGACAGATTTGAATGTCAGGGGTCAGGAAGACATGCTGGGTTGTCCCTCATACCCTTATATTATATGCAAATCCGTTAGCATCTTTGATAACAACACACCTCCAAGTCCTCCCAGCTCCTGCTTATCTTCTTTCTGCAAGTTACTAACTATCCTGTGCTTTTTTCCAGGTGTGTGTGTGTGTGTGTGTGTGTGTGTGTGGGGTGTGTACATGTATATGTGGAGGACTGTTCCTCAGGCACTGCCCACTTGGTTTGCTTGAGAAAGGATCTCTCATTGGTCAAGGATGTGCAAAGTAGGCTGCCTAGCCAGCAAGCCCCAGGGATTTCCCTTTCTCTGCCTCCCAGCACTGGGGTTACATGTCACACCACCATTTCTGGTTTTTTGTTTTTGTTTTTAATGTGGAGTCTAGGGATTAAGCTCAAGTCTTCTTGCAAAGCAAGCACTTTACCAACTGAGCTATCTTCCCAGCTCTTCCCAGCTCTTGCTTTTGTGTTTGAGACAGGTTTTTTTATGTAGCCTAGGCAGACCTGAACTCACTATGTATACAGCCCGGGTTGACGTTAAATTGTCAGAGATTCTTCTGTCTCCATTGCCTGAATGCTGGAATTACAGGGATGTGCCACTATGCTGGTTTGTAGTTAGTTTCTAAGTAGTTGCAATTATAGATTTAAATATAAAACATGAGCTTTCTTCAATTACAGTTTCTACCTTTAAAATTCCCTTAGAAACTGAAGCACTCAGAAGGGATCCACAGTAGACCCAAATGTAACTGTTTTTATAATAACTGGGACTTGAAGTACATCACTATTCTAGTCACTCTCACACCTAGGAGAAACTTCAGAAACTGAAGCTTTTTAGATTAGCAGAGAAAGCACAATTCCAAAAGACATGAGAAGAAATAGCTTTAATAATAATGATGATAATAATTTTGCAAAGATCCAAAGTATTTGACAAATAAAGAAAAGTAAACTTACCTAAAATACGTGCAGAGTGAACGGAAAGTGAGCTGCAGAGACTGCTTGTGTTCATGCTCAGTGACATTCTTCTAGGAAACCAGAAACTGTACATTTAGAAAATCAACTCCATAACATTCTTGAGACCTTAGAATAGCACAGAATACCACAGAATACTACCACCCACTGGACCATCTCAAAGCATCCAACTAAGCCAGTGCAGCACTGCTTCATGACCTCTGCATCAGCTTCTGTCTCCAGGTTCCTGCTCTGTTTGAATTCCTGTCTGGACTTCCTTCAAGATGAATGGCAATGAGGAAATGTAAGCCAAATGAGCCCCTAGAAACTCTAAAACAGCAACTGGTACCAGGATTGTGGGGTATTGCTGTGATGAACCTGACTATGTTGTTTGGGGAGGATTGTAAAGGGACTTTAGAACTTTGGGCTAGAAAAGTGAGCTTTCTGTAGGAGCCTGGAAGATAATGTTGAGAGACATGCAGATGATGGAGGCCTGGCTTGTGAAGTCCCAGCGGGAAGTTTGAGAGTCACTTAAAGATTTTATTAGGGATGTTGAATATTTTGAGGTAAGAATATGTGGTTCCAGTCAGCTGGGGCTGAAGAACCAACTGTGATTACCAAGAGACCAGACCCACTAAAGTGAAACCTTTGCTCTACTGGGACAATTAATGCTGGTTAGCTAGAGCTAAAAAACTGCAGTGATTAAGAAGAGACTAGGGAAGTGTTTCTTCCAGGGAAGTGTTTCCTCAAAAGTCAGCACACAGAAGCTGTGTTCCAGAGGGGGCCAAGCTGTACCTTGAAACAGCAGCTGAACTTGGTAGTATATAAGAATCATTCAGGTGGTACTGGTTTTGAAGGCATGAAGAAGTCATGAAGAGCAACCAAGGCTTGGTAGTTTGAGAGGCTAAGAAAGAAAGGTCATTGGAGAAGGAACAGCTGAAGACCAGAACTGAAAGAATCATGGAGAGAAGTTGAGGCTTAGCACCTTGAAGAGGGGCCAAGAGAGGCTACTGGTGAAAAGTACAGTCCAGGTGCAGCAAAAGACCCTAGCATTTTAAAGATGGCAGTACCATGGGATGACTGCCAAGAGGAGCAACAAGTGTAGAGTGGAGCCAGCCTGAGCCAAGGAGACAAGCTGTGTGTGCTGCGGAGGACAGAGCCCGAGAAGTGACCTGAGCCTTTGGAGGAGCCCAGAAGACTGTGAGTGAATACCAGTATTAGACATTGAGTTATTTATACACTTGGAGTTTGGTTTTGTTTGCTTTGATGGTGTCTGTGCCCTGGTTCTTCCCTCTTGAAGTACGAAAGAATTTAACTTATTTTTGATTGTTTAGGAGCCCATAGTTGACTCTGAACTTTTAAACAGATTTTGTAATTTTACAAAGACTCTGGATTTTAAAGAGACTGAATTTTTAAAGACTGTAGAACTTTTAAATTTTGGAATGCTTATGTTGCAATGTTGATATTCATGTGCGATCTTGGTAATGAACAAGAAAGGAAATGTTATGGCTTAAAGTGATGTCTGTATGTCAAGTTGACAAGGGGTCACCAGCCCCTAAACACCAATTTCTATGTAAGGCACTAAGGGAGATTCCAGAGAATTTAAGATCTAGGCCTCTGCTTGGTACAGTGCAATTGAGAAGATAAGAGATGATCATAATGAACACAGTTGCCTTAAGAGAGAATTGTTTAGCAACATAAAAATTAGCAATGCTGTTTAACTCATGATGGTGTAAAAGTGAAAAGACAAAACAAAACAAAAAATAACAAAAAAACCCCACCCAACCTAATCCCTCTCTGAAGGGATGAATAGAGAGAAAGAAACAAGGCTCCTTTGCTAAGAGACACTAACACCACGTGGCCAAATGTCTTCTATGTTTCACAGTGAGACACATGCTAACAACAACAACAAAAGTCATTCAGCCAGCCACCTGATGAATGCTTCCAGCAAACAAACACAAGAGTATTTGGTATAAAATGTTCCATTTGACAGCATAGTGCTTTTAACTCTGAAAAGCAGCTTTTACCCTGGTGCTAAATCTGAGTGATGTGGAGAGGGGCCCTAGAAGGGTAAGAAGAACCAGCTGAGGAGCCAAATCTCGTTCGGTTTTCTTCAGTTATATACTGAGATAGTTATGAATAAAGTAGGCCAGGGATTTACTTCAAAGCGACACTGGGCGAGCGTGCACTGAGGAGTGAGTGCGGTGTATCACAGAGAAAACAGAAATAGCCTGAGTGCACCATTGTCAAAGTTAGGTGATGAGAATTTACTATATTATTCCTTTAAATTTTTCTCATAATTTGGGAAAGAAAAGATAAAAATTCGATTGTAGGCAAGTCATAGGAGTGACTGTGACTAAGCAAGAGGAAAAGCACTGAGCATAGTGCTTGTCCTTTAAAATGTCACTCAAAGCTCTAGAGATAGTGAGTGCATAAGAAAACACTGTCATGTGTTTAGAGAAGATAATGATTAACTCAGTCATGGAATCCACACTTTCAGTACATAATTACCATCATGGTGAAGAGCTGGTTTCTCCGGGTCTGTCGATCAGGAAAGAAGATGGCAGCCCCATTGAGAAGAGTGTTTCTCACTTCTTGTTTTAGGATCTCCATGGGTATGGAATCTCCATCAGCTCTATCTACCACTAATGAGAAAGAACAATGGATCAGCTCTAACACATTCCGTCAATTCCCTAACTAACCTGATTACAAATCCACTACTCTCCACGCTGTGCTTTGTACCAGAGAAAATTATTTCTTTGTATAGGTTTGGCAGTATAGGCAAGTTAGTTTTTATTGACCTATAACTAAGACAAAGGCTATGTGAACAAGTTTTTATATCTTGATTTCTCTGTTCTCTTGAGACACACTTGAGACAAAGACTTAAAAGTCCTCTCAGATGTGGCATGTGCTTCATTCTCAATTGTTACTATAGTCTGTCTCTAATGGCCTCATCCAGAGTCTTGAATGACATAAAGGTTGAACAGTGTGAAAGTAATTACCCTCAATAAAATAGAACTGTATCTGAAACTAGAAGGAAGTCAGCTATAAAAGAACAAACCCTCAACTCAAAACAGTAATCCAAAAGGCATCAAACAAAATTCTCCTGTTGTGTTAGGGGTATAAGCCAGATGGCAGAGTGCTTGCATTTGTGAAGCTCTGGGTTTGAGACCCAGGACTATATAAAACTAGTTTTGTGAACAAGAAAAAGATCATCCTGAGTGAAGTAACCCAGACTGGGAAAAGCAAACATGGTACACACTAACTTCTAAGTGGATATTAGTCATAAAGGTCAAGATAACCATGCTACAATGCACAATCCCAAAGAAGCTAAGTAACAAGGAGGACCCAAAAGGGACACTTGAATCTCACTGAGAAGGGGAAATAGATTAGATGGGGGGGGGGCAATGGAGGTAGGGGACTGAGTGGGAGAGGGAGTAGGAATGAAAAGCAGGTGGGATGAGGTAGGGGAAGGATGGAGGGAGAGAGTACTGGGAGAGAACTAGATTGGCAGTGGGCTAGAGGTTGGGGAGAATCTCTGGGATTAACTAGAAACCTAGGACAAGGAAACTCCCAGGAATCCATGAGGGTGACCCAAGCTAAGATTCCTAGCAATGAGCAATTATGGCCCTTGAACAGGCTGTATCCTGTAACCAGGCAAGGCTTCCAATGGAGAGATTAGGACACAAACCCAGCCACAAAGCCTTAGATTCATAATCTGTCCTAACTACAAGATGTTCAGGGGTAAAAGATGGAGAATTTGAAGGCTGGGCCAACTAATGACTCACCCAACTTGAGACTCATGTCATGAGAAGGAGCTCATCCCTGACACTATTAATGATACTCAGCTATACTTGTAGACAGGAGCCTAGCATTAACTGTCATCTGAGAGGTTTCACCCAGCAACTGATGGAAACAGATGCAGAGACTGAAAGCCAAACATTAAGCAGAGCTGGGGAATGCTGTGGAAGAGGGCATAAGGACACCACAAGAAAACCTACAGAATCAACTAACCTGGGTCCATAAGGCTCACAGAGACTGAGTTGCCAACCAGAGAGCATGCATGGGATGGACCCAGGCCCTCTGTACATATGTAATAGTTGTGCAGCTTGGGTCTTCACATGAAACTCCTAAATCAGGAGCAGGGACTATCTCTGACTACATTGCCTGCCTTTGGATCCCTTTCCCCTAACTGGGCTGTCTAGTCTAGCCTCAACAGAAGAAGATGTGCCTAGTCTTAATGCAACTTGATATGCCAAAGCTAACTGATATTCATAGACGCCTCCCCTTTTCTGAGGAGAAGGGGTAGGTGGGGGGAGGAGAGGCAAGAGGGAGCGACAGAGAGGGGAGGAAGGAAGGGAAGCTGTGATTAGGATATAAAGTGAATAAATAATTAATGAAAAAAAAACCCTGAGTATTGTGTTATAATTCCTATTGCCTAAAATTCTATTACCTGGGAGGTAGAAACAGGAAGATCATTCTCAACCACTTAAGTGAGCCAGAGGCCAGCTCGGATACATGAGACCCATTCTTAAGGAAAAAAGAAAGAAAAGGAACAGAAGAAGGGAGGCAGAAAAGCAAGCAGGTTCATGTCCTCCAGTGCCAATCTCCTTTTGGCTCACACAGTCACTAGATGCCTCACACCAGTATAGACAAGTGGCATATAGTCATCAGTACAAAATCACATTCAAGGAACATCCCAGCACCTACCATCACATAAGTGTGTGTAGAGCTCCTTGGCAGCCTGTATTCCCTCAGGGTGCTGTGCTACAGGCTTCTCCTCCTCTGAGGCAGCTTGTGGGTCGCCCTGCAGTACTGAGAAGCAGCTCTGCAGGAGCTGCAGCAGAAGGGTCTGTGCACAGATGCATTCTTCCCTTGGGCTGTAGAGGACAAAGAACATCAGAGAGCACGAGAGCAGGTAGTGTTTACCCTCCAAAGCCATATAGCTGTCTATAAAGGACTTCCCTCAAGACATCAGGTTCAGTAAAGGAACACCAAGCCAGAGGAGGCTGGGAGGAACACAAGGAACACTGCCAGACATCTGGAAACAGAGCCCATCTGACTACCCACTGGAAACAGTCCCTGTCTGAATGCCTACTGGGGGAAGGAAACACATTTCTGATTTTGTTTCTTCACCTGTAAAATGAGGAGACAAATCATGTCCTTCATTTAAAAGGCTATGATCAGAACAAGAGTCTCAAACATTGGAACTTTTTCCTGATTTTGGAATATTTGCACATGCATGCATGCATCAGAGAGAAGGGAAAAAGGGAGGGGAGAGGAGAGAGAAGAAGGCTCTCTTGGGAGTCAGGATCCAAGTTTAAACATAAAATTCATGGAGCTAGAGAGATAGCTTGCTCCAGAACCATAAGAACTGGCATTCAGATTCCAGTGCCCTTGTAACAAGCTAGGCTTACCCATGAATGCAGTAACCCAGCTCCAAGGTGTGTGTATGGTGGTGGGGCACAAAAGACAGGAGGATTTCTGGGGCTTAATGGCTTCTAGCCTAGCTAAGAAAATGTGATACCCAATGTTCTCTTCTGGCCTCTACATACACACAGGCCCACATACCCACACACATGAGCATAAACTCACACACACATATAAATAAACAAATGGATAATTTTTAAATACGAAATTCATTTGTTTTATATACATTTTTTTTCAGTGATGGGGACTGAAGCCAGGGCCTTGTACATGCTTACAAGCACTATGTCACTAGAGACTGAAGCCAGGACCTGTGTAGGCTAAGTAAGCACTGTGTCACTGGGTTACTACTCCCAGCCATATAGTATTTTTAGCTCAGTTGCATTTTAACTATGATTCGTGATATGAAGTGAGATGTGGAAGTTTCCACTTGTGGCATGCAAACATTTTTCAATTTTGTAATTTTGGATTAGAGATGTTCAACCTACATCACCATGACGCCTGACCTGTTTATCCTATCAGCTGTGAGGACAGTCAATAAGGAAATGGTTGGGAAAAAATGCTTCCTAAAAATGTTATAGAAATCTGAGGGCCATTCTCAACAATCAAATCTTTTAAATCAGAGAATACATACAAGAAAAAAAATTTAGAAGAAAAAAAATCCATTTTAGTTTTGCTTATGATTGTCACTTTATAACAAGTTCTGACCTACTTTTGCATTAATTTACTGTAAAAATTCCAGAAGATCTGCAAATCAAGACCCGCAAAGTCCAGGAAAGACTTATATTTTAAGCCACTTTCCTTTTGCTGCACCTAAAAAATGATAAAGACAAGAAAAAAGGTAAAATTAAAAAATATATTTAGAGAAATATTGAGATGTCTCATTTTCTTGCTATGGTTAAGAAATGAGATGACCCACCTGAGTGAAATTTTCATACAACTCAGAAATATGTGTGTGTATGTGTGTGTGTCTATGTATGTGTGCATCTATGTGTATGTATGTGTATGTCTGTGTGTGTCTATATGCATATTTGTGTCTGTATGTATCTTTGTGTATGTCTATGTATGTGTGTCTTTGTTTGTATATATGTGTCTATTGTGCACATGTGCATGCAAAAGTAAATGTAACACTATTAACACATGGCCACACAGGCTCTCTGACTTCATAAACATAAGTCAAGCTTTACATGATAGTGGTGCCCAGGATTGTCCTGACATCCCTACATGTGGGCTGCACTTCTCTTGTAACTTAGCTACTACCCCTAGGCCTCTCTCTCTGTTTTGCTGTGATAAGAGTTCTTAACCCAAACCTCATCTATGCACTGGCTCAACAGCCTCCTGTGCACTGAAAAGAAAAGAAAGCTAAGGGTAGACACTGCTATACACACACAAATACTTTCCTGAAGCACTCCATAGTGATGGCAGTATGACTCCTTTGAGTGAACTGAAACAGTGATTTACTAGTAACTGTAAAAGTCAGCATCAAAACCCCAAATATTTCAAATTCAAATCCTGATAGTGTAATCCATTTAATAAATGAAATCCCCCTCTAGATGTGAGAAGTAATTCTAAGACTTAAAGAACAGATCTTGTGATGCTGCTATGTTTGCTGACCCTCGGCAAGCACAAGTTGGGACAGAATCATGTGTCTGCAGGTCTACTCCAGGGGACCTTACAACAGTGGCCACATATCATGTCATATTCCACAGACTGGTGCCAAAGCCCACTGTCTCCATCCTTTTTGTATTATCGTGCAGTAGGATATCTGCTGTATCCATCAATACTGCCATCACTTCAGAGAGGCCAGGTTTTAAAGGTTGCCCACTTCTCTTGACACTGCCAGTCATTTCTTCTAGAGGAGTGTTGTATAATAATGGAGGACACCAACCAGGTCATGGGCGAGCTGCTGGATGAACTGCAGGGTCCTAAGAAGCAGGGTGGCCCCATAGATATTCTCTGTGTCCCTTCTGCAGTGGGCATAGAGGATGCTTTGTTCCGCTTCTGCTCTTGCAGGCCGGAGATACCCACTGATGCTCAAGCCTTGTACACCCAACCGCTCAGCTGACTCTTGGCGGGTGCAGAGGAACTTCACCATCAAGAACTAGAAAGGATAAAAGAGGCCTAAGAGACGGACTTGGAATCCCTACGTGCAATGAAAGAAGACTGAAAGACCTTTTTAGGAAAGTTCCTCTTGGTTTTAGCAAGTATTTTATAAAGCATCATCATGCCCAGTACTGGGGACACAGAATAAGTTCAGTATCTTCAGAAAAAAAATGACAAAACACAGAATAAGTTAGGTTTTGTTAGGATCATACTAAGAGAAATGGCCTTCAGAAAGGCAAAAACCCAGGCAGAAATAAGAGAAGTATGTTTGCTTTTAAAGACAAAAAACCGCCAGGCGGTGGTGGCGCACGCCTTTAATCCCAGCACTTGGGAGGCAGAGGCAGGTGGATTTCTGAGTTTGAGGCCAGCCTGGTCTACTGAGCGAGTTCCAGGACAGCCCAGACTACACAGAGAAACCCTGTCTCGAAAAAAACCAAAAAAAAAAAAAAAAAAAAAAAAAAAAGACAAAAACCATATATTTAATGAAAACAGTCAATGCCCTAAGGAATCACTTAAATTTTCCAAGCAGCACTAGAAGCAAAGATACACTCTTATCTGTGCAAACAAAGCAAAGGTATTCCCAAGGTTGAGCTTGGTGCAAACTGTTCCTTAAAGGAAAGTTCCTTCATAAAGGCCTTGCTGTCTTAGTTTCAGTTTTACATTGTATTTATGTATTTTATGCATGTGGGCACATGCATCTCACAGTGTGCTTGTGGAGATGAGAGGACAAACTGAAGGAGTTGGTTCTCTCCTTCTATGTTGGTTCCAGGGATCAAACGCAGATCCTTGGCTTGACAGTAAATGTCTTTACCTACTGAGCACCTCACTGGTAATAAAGGTCTTTCTGAAATCTATTACTCAAATGCACAGATATGCATTGAGCACATACTATATGTAAACTCTGAAGAGAGTTTTGAATTCTCTTACTTACTCTAAGATTTATTATTAAGTTAAGAAAAATAAATTCCATGGCCATGCAGTTACTACTCTCAGAACTGGGGAAACAAACGAATTCCTCTTGCATTTACGCCTATGTACTACTTACTGTAGTGTGCCTTTCTGACACATCTCAGCCAAGCTAAAGATTATGATACAACCACTTCTAGTACTTGGCATAATTTCACACCCTCTCTCAGATGAAGTCTTCTCTGGTGAACCCCAGGCTGGGTTAAATCTCCTTCTGTCTCTCCCACTCCCTCTAATGTCCCAGTGTTGGCGCAAGGCTGGTGCCGTTAGCAATGTTTGTAGAAGGGGAGAACAGGTAAATGAGCAAAGGGCAAACTGGCTACTGCTTACTTTGGCAACTCTGCACTGTTGTAACTTGACATCTGCTTCATCCCACTCTTCTTCTAGCTCAAACCAGCCAATAGGATCATCCTCTCCAAGGTCATCAGATGAGCAACCAATTCTGTGAACAAAAGTGTAATCATAAGACATTTTCTTGCTTCTAAGTTTCTCCAGAGACTGACAAGGCCTCATCCAAATGGCATTTAAGTCAGGCATTTCCAGTGAGATGCAGGAGTGACATACCAGGGTGGGCATTTCTGGTAAGCACTGAGGAGAAGAGTGGCTTCCTTCCGTAGGTCTGACTCACTTGTGTATAACTAGCCTGAGGTTTGAACTGTTTGTACAAACAGTTGAAGGGTTGATGCCTCAGACCCTGGAGCTCTCAAACCTCAGCCTTCACAGGCCTCTGTTGATTAGCAAGTCCTCCAAAGGAAACATTCCACCTTAAAACAAAGGATAAATGCATGCTGCTCTTTAAAAGCTGAATGGGTAAGTGCTGTTCCCTCTTCAGCAGGCACTCTTTCAAGCACCATTCTTGTTGGTTGGTTGGTTGGTTGGTTGGTTGGTTGGAGACAGTCTCACTAGGTAGCCTTAGTTACTCTCGAACTCACTATGTAGACCAGGCTGGCCTTGACCTATAGACATTTGCTTGCCTCTACCTCCCAAATGCTGAGATTAAAGATCACCATGCCTGGCTTCAAATTTCCATCCTTAAAATCTCATACTACTTGGCCCATGACTCAACTCTCACACTAATAGCACACTGTATAAGCATGATAAGCAACCACAGATAACTATGGGGAAAGGGGAAGAAAATGCACAACAGGATCTGGAACAAAGGAAAAATTTTATTTTCTTCCTCACACAAATATTTCTTGATAGAAATCTTTTGTGGTATAATTGACCACGACAGAACAGGTGGAATTTGCTAAGCCCCACATGTCAATGAGTCTCATCCATAATACATGTTTGAGGAATTTTAAATGTATTCTTTGAGGGCATACTATTTCAGCGGCATGGCATTTGCCCAGAATATGTGAGAACTTGGTTCTATCCTCAGCTATGTAGCCTAGGCTGGCCTTGGGCTCTCAATCTCTTCCCATCCTCATGCCATCATGCCTGGCAGAAAGTCTACTCAAAAAGTGTGCAATCTAAAAAGCTGGCAGAGTCAGGCACTGGAGAAGCAACTTCGCTCACTAAACCATACTGTACAGCAGGCAAGTGTTGACCCCAGAGCATTGTGCCAGCAAAACACAACAAAAATGGTCAAGAAAATGTTATTTCCAATTGAAGAGAGACCGCTTTTATATGTAGGCCAACTTAGTTGGCCTATATTGAAGAATAACTCAGGCTAGAACCAGATCAAATCATTAAGGGACTCATGAATAAGCTTGTATTTAGGTTAAAAAAAAAAACCCATCCTGCATAAGATGCGAAAGACCTTGTTTGACAAAAAGTTTAAAGGAAAAGACCTATTTTAATATCCCAAAAATGAGAACATAGTTACTTAAAATTAGGTGGTACCTGTAAGCCATTATTAAAAAAGAAATCATGCTGGGTGTGGTGACAGAAACCTGTAAGCCTAGCACACAGGAATCTGAGGCAGCAAGAGTGCTACAAGTTCCAGGCCAGCATGGCTATACAGTGAGTCCCAAGCTACCCAAGCTAGTAAGACCTAATCTCTACTCATTAATTGTCCTATCTGTGACAAGGGTCATAGGTCTTCAGAATGGCTGGGAAGTGATACATGCCTTAGTCGGCAGCAGCCTGAGTCTTACCTGACCACTGGGATATTTATGCTGTTCTGACCCTTCTTCTGACACTCAAGCTTTTTTTAAAAAAATTTTGGATTTATTTAAATGGGTGTTCTGTATAGTGACTTTTTTTTTTTTTAAGAATTCTGGAATTTCAGTTTCTTTTAAAAA
The DNA here is from genome assembly GCA_021653895.1 of Mastomys natalensis. NCBI lineage: Eukaryota > Metazoa > Chordata > Mammalia > Rodentia > Muridae > Mastomys > Mastomys natalensis. The sequence goes on from JAJTUV010000598.1 coordinate 550,354, forward strand.
CACAGAAATATTATAAGAATGAGCTTTTGTTTTAATCTCAGCTATAGAGATATGGGGCTGCTTCAAACTGTCCACAGCAGCTGATCATGATTTGTCTTGTGCCCTGGCAGAAGTAGTGGTTTTGCCAGGTGCAGATAATTTCTGTGATTGTGTGACTTTGGAATTCTGGGAACTTTTCAGAGGGTACACAAATATAAGTCCCTCAAGAGGCAGGGTCAGTGGTTGTTGGTCATTTAGGGAGGTTGTTTGCAGTTTGTTAGTAGCTGTGGTCAAGAGAGAAATTAGATTCAGGGATTTTCCTAATTATTCTCTCCCCTCTATCCTTGTTTCTCTTCTATCTAGTGATGGGGGTAAAACTGGGTATCACACCTCTGTACAGATGCTTTTAGAAAATAACAATGACTTCTGGCCTCTGTGGTGGGTTACTGGCACCTTTTCTATAAGCATAATTCAACAATAAAGATACTTTTTTTTTTTAAGACAGGGTTTTACTGTGTAGTAATGGCTAGCCTAGAACTCACTATGTAGATGAGGCTAACCTCAAACTCACAAAGGTCATTTACTTCTACCTCTCAAATACCTCCCAATTAAAGGCATGCAGTACCACATCAAGCAAGCGAATAGATACAATTTTTTGACCACACAGACTTTTTCTCTGGGCTGTACCTGCTTTTTACGAACTGCCTCAATTCCTGGAGCTTCCATTTGTCATATTTTTCAAACCGTTTGAAGTGTTCTTCTGCATGAAACTTATCAGAAGGTGAGTTATAGGCAAATACCAGCCCACACTGAGCACCAATGCCACCTCGGCGAACCTGGGAACAGAGGCAAAAGTTCTCTGCTGATTTGTCTCCGGTTGACATAGTTAAGGTCCAATAGCTTATGGCACAGTGAAAGCAATAAAATGATATGCCAAGTTACTATGCCCTGCAAGTAAGGGGGCTATTTCCTATAAAACATTGGCTTGGCTCTCTCCATCCTTATAGTCACACTGTTCAGAGAATTAAAACTGGCCAGGCGGTGGTGGCGCACGCCTTTAATCCCAGCACTCGGGAGGCAGAGGCAGGCGGATTCCTGAGTTTGAGGCCAGCCTGGTCTACAGAGTGAGTTCCAGGACAGCCCAGACTACACAGAGAAACCCTGTCTTGAAAAACCAAAAAAAAAAAAAAAAAAAAAAACTGGGTCTGCATTTGTACACTTGCCCTCTGCGAGAGGACTGAGACAGAGGAAGATAATTACTGCATATTCAATGACAGGCAAGGACCTCTGGAAATGCAACCCAATCACTTTTTAAAAACAAACAAATACACAAACAAAAACAGGGCCTCCCTATGTAGCTCTGGTTGTCCAAGAACTCATGCTGTAGGACAGGCTGGCTTTGAATTCACAGAAACTCACTGCCTCTACCTTCTGAGTGCTGGCATTAGAGGTTATGTTCCACCATGCCTAGCTCAATTCAGTCAAAAACTTTTATTACTTTATGTGTTTGGGTGTTTGCTTGCAGATATGTCTGTGCACCACAGGCATGCCTTGTTCCACATGCTGAGTCATCATGAGGCTGCTGGGAATGGAACTCAGGCCCTCTGGAAGAGCATCTAGTGCTCTCAACTGCTAAGCCATCTCCACAGCCCCTAATTCATGTTTGAAGAGCAGTACAACTACTTTTAAAAGGTGGAAGAACAATTACCATAATTCTGATCTGTGTAACTTGGAAGGCAGACTCAGTTCCTGCAGAAAAAATAGTACTTGCTCTGGTTTTTCCAGTCTCTGTAAGAAAACCTATGAAAAAGAAAGTTAGGATGTTTGAGTCATGTTTACAGTACCAAGATCTAGTATCAACAAAAGCAAGGGTAGCCAGCCAATTTGGTACCTTTACGACAACTAGAAAAACAATACCTCTTCAGCAGATGTGGCTCCCTCCCACAACTTTACCTTCTGCAAAACAGCAGTGGCAACAAGAGAATGGCTAAAGACATCCCCCACACACACACACACACACACACACACACACACACACACACACACACACGGTACAGTTTCCTCAGACTGTGATTTTTCAATCAGAGGCAGAAAACTGCAGGATCAACCATCTTCCTGAATCATCCCTAATGCCATGACTAATGTTTGACTGAGCTAATTTAAAACAAGTAGGCTTAGCGGCTGAAGATTGGCCAGCTTCTAGAACACTCTGTCAGCAAAGGTTATGACAGATGCTGAAAAGGGAGGGGGATTACTGGCTGTCCTGTCTAACACATTCTGAGTTATCTCCATCTTGTCCTGTGTCTAAGCTATTTTATAATTTTGTGAGTTGATTTTTGAGGATAATGCAAGCGACTTTTGTCCAAAGAAATATATAAAAAACAAAAGAAATGTAGCTGATTACTAACTGTAAGTAAACTCCAAGATTGGTCTTTGTGTGTTTTATGAATTTTCGTTTAAACTATCGATACTGGTTCCTTCCTTCCTTTATTAAAAAGTCTGATGTATTCATTTACAGTTGTATGAGAGTCATATACTTTTTTTGGTTACAAATTATCTCTCAACTCACAAAAAGATCTGTTGTTAAACTCAAGGTGCAGCAGTGTAATGAAAGGACACGCTCAAGTCAGTACTCCCTGAGCTTTCCTTCTGGGACCCTGCCCTGCTTCCAGTCATTGCCCTGTGAAGTCGAAACACTGAAATGATGCTCATGTTCTTATTCCATACCTGAGTTTAATAACACAAACATTCTTAGACTCTGGGTTTCCTCAAGACAATTGTGTAAAATGTGTTACAAGGACCAAAAAAATGAACCCAAGCAATTCTTTGCTAATTCACAGACAGATGCTGTCAGATGATCCGATTTTACCAGGGATGAGAAGCAGTACAATGGTTAAAAACCCATGAAACTGTAACTGATGTTATCAAATAGCAATTCTGTTTACAATTTTAAGAAAGCATGGTACCAGAAATGCACACAATTCTACGAGCTATACACCTAGACAATCCTAATTGTCCCCAGAGCCCTGGGATGAACCTACTTATAGGAATTTATTGTAAAAGGAGTTTTGGGTTTTTTTTCCTATTTTTTTGAGACAGGGTTTCTCTATGTAGCCCTGGCTGTCTTGAGACTCACTCTGTAGACCAGGCTGGCCTTGAACTCAGAGACTCACTCACCTCTGCCTCCTGAATGCTGGGATTAAAAGCATGTACCCACTGCCCTGTAGCTTAGCTGGCCTGGCCTGGAACTCACTATGTAAACTGGGCTGGCCATAAACTCAGATACTTCTCAGGCTCTGCTTCTCCACTACTGGGTGAGATTAAAGGTGTGCCAGCATCTCAGGTCAAAATAAATGCTTTAAAGTCTTTAATTATTCATGTATTTAATTTTATGTGTTTACATGGGTGCCTGAATGGATGCATATGTGCCACATGCATACAGGTACTCACAGAGGCCAGAAGAGGACATCAGAATCCCTGGATCTGGAGTTACTGGTGATCTAAGACTACCTGATACAAGTGCTAGGAACTGAACTTCAGTCCTCTATAAGAGCAGAATGTGCTCCTAGCCTCAGAACCACCTCTCCATTACAAATAAATGTTTTTTTGTTTGTTTGTTTTGTTTTTAAGAAGGAATATATTGTAGAGGCAGATATAGACTGTTCTCTGACTTACACATGCCTGCTAGGGCACATGTGCACCTGCATTCATACATTCATACTCACATGTATAAGCATACATACTAAAAAAATAAAAAAAAAAAAACAAATAACTTTTGTGTCACCTTGTCTTACTGTTTATTTATTTTTATTTTTATTTTTTTTTTTGACAAGCTATCACTATATAGCCGAGGCTGGCCTACAACATCTGAAACTCCTGCCTCACCCTGCTGAATGCTAAGATTATAGGTGTGCACCACTTTGCCCAGTCAATGACAGGAGTAAAACATTAACCAGTCATAGACTTAAAGGATTTAATGCATCTATACTTCCAACTCCTACTAGCCAATTATCCTTTAAGACCCAATTATTAGCAACAATAATTTGTTCAGAAATTTAGGAACATTAGCTGTGTCAAATGTCAGGATTCCATCCTTGAGCAATCTTAGGTACTCTAGTAACATCTGCCCACAACTGGCACATTCCAGTTAAGAGGAGTACCCTTGAGATTATAGTTCTAAGGGGGGAAAAAAAGCCATTCTTCTAGCGTTGGTTCTTCAGGCTCATTTCCTTAGCTGAGTAAGAAATCCACACATAGCCCAAGTTTCCAGACAGCCAGAGCTGTGTGCGGAGTTCCAAGAGAAGCCGAGAACTCCTGTCCATACCCCACACTCTAAACAACACAATGACAACAGTAACAACAGTAACAACAAACTAAACCAACAAAACAAAAACAGAAAATCTACCTGCCATAGTCCAAATCTAAAAACTCACCCACTCCAGGTAAAAAGAATAGGAACTGGAAGAGGCTGGAAAAGAATCCAGGAAGAATAAGGAAGTATTCAAATCAGGCAAGATAAAAGGCTGGCAAATATGTCTTACAGATGAGAGAAGCCTGTGTAGATTTTCAAACTGAACAGTGCTTATAACCCCACACAGTAAAGCAGGTGGGGTAGGACTGTAAAGCATGCAGAGAATACATCTGTTGTCCTTGGGACAGGAGGACCATGAGGTTGGGGTCAACATAGCAAGATCCTCTCTCAAAACTAAACTAAGCCAAAAAGTATATATTCTGATGCCAAAAATTCTACTTCTACATGCAATAGAGACAAAAATTCCAATTCTTTTTTTTGGTTTTTCAAGTCAGGGTTGCTCTGTGTAGTCCTGGCTGTCCTGGAACTCACTCTGTAGACCAGCCTGGACTTGAACTCAGAAATCCGCCTGCCTCTGCCTCCCAAGTGCTGGGACTAAAGGCGTGCGCCACCACTGCCCGGCAAAAATTCCAATTCTTTAGAGTAGAAGAAAAATGCAGAGAATCTTTAGCAAAGCCATTTTGACTCTGTCAGGTAAAGGGGCAAAGAGCTGCCACCACCTCCTTCCAATATCCTACTCCACCCTCACCTGTGGGTGGCAGGCGGCTTGTGGTGGCTTTCTGTGTAGAGGGTATGGATGCCGTGAAGTAAAGTTCTTTGTGAAGGCTGGGCAGCTCAGGAGTATAAGGAACCTTCTTTTGCAAAGTTTATTGCTTAAGAGGTTACCAAAGGGCAGGAGGTACAACTGGGAACCTCCTTGGTGCTGAGAGTAAAAATAGGAAACGGTAGAGGGAACAGGCAGTGCTGAAGAAATCAGAAGCCTTCAGGCTCTTAGGAAAGCCATAACAAAACTAAATCCTGAAGAGGAAGGCCAGGCCAGTCAGTGTTGACAGCTGCTAGAACATTCTACTTTACTTAATCAGAAAGACTCGAAGCAGTATAGTGAAAAGAAAAGAAACACATACAAGACTCTGACCAAGTGATTACCAAGATAGGGAAAAGCTCACAAATACATCTGCATAAGGAAAAGAGCCTATAGCAGAATGAAGCAGACACATACATTTGTGCTAGAGATGAAGAGGAGTGCTCCAACACATCAAATGCCAGCCCAGCTGTAATGTTCTTAAAGATGCTCTCAGACATATGGTGCTAAGGATCCACTGTCTCTGTCAATACTTTAAACCAACTCAAAAGAAAGTCAATCTAAACTTTAAAACAATTAAATGCAGTCACTTTTTCTACCTCAAGAAGGGGAGTCTTTGTTTGGTTACTTCTTTGTTTTTGTTTTTAGACAGGGACTTTCTATATAGTACTGGATGTCCTGGAACTCATCGAAATATAGACCAGACTGGCCTTACAGAGATCCACCTGCATCTGCCTCCTGAGTGCTGGGATTAAAGGCATGCATCACCACCACCTGCTTTTTAAAACTTTGATTTTGAACAGCCTTAGACTGTCCAATACTTAATGTGTCTAATAGTCATTAGCATCCAGATAAAAGTGGAACCCGACAGAGTGTAGAGAAGCCACTGCTGTTAACCTGAGGGGAAGAAGACTAATGTTTTTTGTGACTCACACCTGTAATCCCAGAATTTGTAGGAGGCTGAGGCAAAAGGACTGTCTTGAGTTAGAGGCTCACCTGCATTACATAGTGAAACACTTTCTCAAAACAACAAAAGCCACTAACATCTAGGGCAGAAGAGATGGCTTTCTAATTAACAGTATGTGCTATTCTTACAGAGGATTTAGATTCTGTTCCCAGCATCTACATGTGGGTTCACAACCATTTATAGGGCATTCAGGACATATGATGCCCTCAACTGGCCTCCTAGGGCAGTAGGCACACATATAATATGTATACGTACACACAGGCAAAACACCAATACACATTAAAACGTTATATACACACATAACTAAAACACCAACATCTGAGAATTTCCAAGGTCAGAGTGTGAGTTCACATAGCTACCTCCTGTGCATGCTAGCGATCAGACCATCTACCACTTACCATCCCTTGTCCATGGCTCCACAAGAAGATTTTCAGGTCCTGACTTATCTTCTTTTCCTTTGACATCACAAGCCTGAAGAGTCAACTGGAGAGGTTTACCTGTCCAAAGAAAACACAGAGCAAGTTTTAAGCTATGTACATACACACACACACACACATACCATACAACACACACATACACACACACATATACACACACACACACACACACACACAGAGAGAGAGAGAGACAGAGAGAGAGAGAGAGAGAGAGAGAGAAATTGGCAAATTGGCAGCAATGTAGGGCTATGCCTTCGACTGCTAAAAGCTTACCTGTATAAAAGGTAAAATAGGGGCTAGCAAGATGCTGCCAAGTTTGATGACCTAAGTTTCATAACTACAGCTCTAGGGAATCTGATATTCTCTCTCAGCCCTGAGGGTGCCTGCGTGAATATGCATGTACCCAAACACAGACACATAATTAAAGAATAATAAAAATAAACCTTAAAATATTTTAAGTAGATAAACAAAAGGTCAAATAGCATGGGAATAGTAAACAGAAGTTAATGCTACCTCTACCTACTCTCCTAACTGAAAGCACAACCTGTGTTTCTTGAGTAAGGTTAAGGAAAGGTGTTAGCATTCTGTCTAAGCACCACCTCACAGTTACCTGGCAACAGCTAGGTATGTGCCTCCCAGTTACCTGGCAATAGCCAGGTAGGCCTGACCCACTATAAAAGGGACTGCTTGCCCCTCGCCCCTCCTCACTCTCTTGCTCTTCCTTTCTTGCTCCCGCTCTGTCCCCTCACCCTTCCCCATCCCCTTCCCCCCTCTCTCCACGTGCTCATGGTCAGCCTCTACTCTCCCCTCCCCTTCTCCCCAAACCCCTCTCTGCCTTTCTCTGCCTCTACTACCCCCTTAACTCCCCTTCCCATGCCTGAATAAAACTCTATTCTATACTGTACTGTAATGTGGCTGGTCCCTCAGTGGGGAGAGATGCTTGGCATAGGTCTGCTGAGGTAGCCCCATTCCCTCATACCTGACCACACATCCATAGAACATATCCCCTCCTCTGCTCCCTGTCTCAACAACCCTAATATAAATAAATATATAAATATATCTGGAAAACACTATAGCTTCTAGATGCCACTCAACTTCCCACCCAGCCATGCCTGTTCCTGGCCCAGTTTCTCCAGAGACTAGTGTAGAGAGAAACTGGATTCATAAGACAATTGTCTGACTTTAGAAGTTAAACATAAAATGAATTGCACAGCTGTATTACATTGTACAAACCTGGTGGTGGGAATATCCCAGTAATGCCTGAAATACTGAGAAGGATCAGAATAACCACCAAACTTAGATGACAATTTTGCCACTAGAGGCTGGCATGGTAAATTTGTTGTTCCCCGAAGCCAGGTTGCAATCACTGTGAACAGCTTTATGGGCACTGGTTGAGAAGCACTGGGAGCCTCATGCTAGGTCATTTGTAAAGTGCTGAGATGGGCCCAAGCAGAGAGAGCAATGGCAGGCACACAGAAATCTCTGAGCAGCTATGATGTGGCTGCTGAGGGAAGCTTTCTGAGACAACAATCCCTCTGTACAGGTCTCAGTGAGCTCCCTTCCTCCAGATGAGAATACTCCAACCATGTCTCCTTACTCACATAATGACACACACTTGTACTTCACCAAAGATGGCTGTGGTCAAAATTGCTTTGAGACCCAAGTCACTGTACTAGAAAAATCCAAGAACTATCAGGGGACTTGGGTATCCTCTTCTGTCAACCTGCCCTAAATGATACATGGACACCCTCCTTCTCCTACCAATTCCAGAGAAAAGCTAGTAGTCAGATGTATTCACTCAGGGACCAGGTTAACACTATTATAAGCCCGTCTACACACTACCCAGAATGTCCAGAAGAGGCCAAAGGGCACCTGAAAAGTGCTTTCTCCACTGTTAGCATTCTTATTATGCCCAGGTCATTTACCGTATTTCAGGAGCAGGTTCTGCCTGACAGATGCCATGGATGAGATGAGGGATGATGCGTCATACTGTGTGTCCAAGTGGTCAGTGATGGTACAGAGAGAGCTCATCACTTTGGCAATACTTCCTCTTGCTAGTGCAAAAGCCAGAAGAGTCAGCTCTACCTCTGGAGTAGAACAGCAGCTACAAAGAACAAGAAAAAAACTTTTACTTCCTGAAATACAAGAAAACCAGACAGCTTAAACCCGTGTAATTAATCCCTATAGGTAAAATTAACCTGTCATGTGCTTTCTAGATATTTATGAGAAATGTGTTTTCAAAATCCTTAAGATAACCTAAGGAAAAGCAGAATTAACCCAAGGACCAGAAAATTAAATCCTCACCTTTGAAACTTTAATAACACAAAGCACCTTATTAAGCCAAAGATAAATGAATTATTGCAGCCAGTCTCCATCAAGACTCCTTGGGAGTGAGTTAGGGTGGACACAGAGCTGAGGGTGCATTTCTTGAGAAGACTGAAAACTATTAGATCTACTCCCTTTATATTTCTCTGTCTTTCTAAACACACCATAACAGAAACTTAAAGCTATCTGTGCATCTCAGGAAATGATTAATGTCCTGAGGGCTCACTGAGGAAAGCCTAGCATCCTCATGTCAAGCAATCCATTCTATAAAGTTACTAAGGTACCTTTTCTCAGTTCTATGGGCAACTAGGCTTGTTAGCCCTGCATGTAAGCATGCTCTGACTGAAGGCTACAGGTAAGGAAGAAAAAGGCTTGCATCTTAGACTTGGACACATCTCTTCTAAATGAATCAGAGGTCAACTTCCTCTGCATCCAAATTCTTAAAGTCAGATGATACTGGAGGTATACAAGGTTTAATTCAATCTGGATGGGTTTTTCCTCTTCTCTTTGGTTATTAAAAATGAGTCTTTTAAAAAAAAAAAAAATGAGTCTTTTAGTAGAAAGATTCTTCTAAGTTTTTCTTAAGAACCGAATGAGCATATATGCCTTCTACCTCATACAAGTTGTTTATCTTAGCATCCTTGATTTTACCTAGTTATCCTTATGAGGAAGCTGTCCACTTCTTCCAGAACATTGGGAGAAAGGAAAGTTGAGAAGTCCGTAGATCCTGGAGAGAGGGACAATGGTGGCATGTGCTGCAGTGCCTTCCTAAAGAAGTAACATGGGCAATTAGAGCAAAGCCAGACATGACATTAAACAAAAGTGCACCATCAAATCTTGTGCTGAAGAATCTCTTGAGCTAGTAGACAGTATTCCTGTGGAGAGCCAGGTGCACAATATAAACTGAACTTTCGTCCCTAAGAGTTATATGCTTAGCAATTTAGTAGGGTTTCCCTTTTTTCCTTTTTCCAAAAGTTCTGTCACCCTGTATAAAAGCTTTCTTGGCTCCCTGAAACTTATGGTAAGTGGTAAGAACAAAAGACACAGACTCAGGAAAACTACCCCAAGATAAGTATTGTGTGAATTTAGTAGACAGTCTGTTTTGTACAAGGACCTTAGGATCTATGGCATCAAAAGAGGTGTCATGAATATTACTGATTCCTAAGCAGATCAATATCATCATGTTTCCTGTGTCTGATGTGGTCTTTTGGCGTTTTCACTTTAATGTTTGCTTTAAATTTATGTAACCAGTGATTACTAGGTGCTGGCTATCCACTGAGTATGTGAGTATACCATGAAATACTTGAAGGCATGCCAAGAACACACAAAAACATCCTAAGACAAGCATGGTGGATCCCACCAGAATTTTAGAGGCTGAAGATTGTTAAGTTTGAGGTCAACCTGGATTACATGATGAGACCTTATCTCAAACAAAGAACCCACCCTCAAAATTCTAGAATTGATCATTCTTTATTATTTTTATATATTTCATTTTTATTTTTGTGTGCATGCATATAAGTGTGTATATGAGAGAGAGACTCAAAAAAAGACAGAGAGAGACAGAGATGGAGAAACAGACAGAGACAGACAGACAAAGAGAAGAGGGGAGACGTATCTGTGTGTGCTTGTACATTGAAAGTATAGTGCCTAAGGAAACCAGAAGAGGGTGTAAAAGCCTCTGGAGCTGGAGTTACAGGTGGTTGCTGGGAATTGAACCTGGATCCTCTGTAAGAGCAGCAAGCACTCTTTACCACTGAGCCATCTCTACAGCCCATCAGGACTATTTTATTTATTTAGGCAAGAAGGCTTTTATTTGTTTGGTTGCTTTTTGGCAGTCCTGGGGATTGAACCTAGGGGGTTCTTAATTGCTAGGCAAAGTATCAGTCCTTTATTTTGTTTTTCTTGACACAGGGTCTTGCTATGTAGCCCAGGCTGGACTTAAACTCACTACATAGCCCAGGCTGGTTCCCAACTCATGGAAATTCTCTTGTCCCAGACTCTTGAGAGCTGGGATTGGAGATGTATGGCACCATGCCTGACAATTTCTATATTTCCAAATATAGACAATACAGTAACCTAAGACTATGCCAGCTTTCCCTCTTCTCTGGTTTTCCCTGTCTGCTGGTCAGCCATTTGGGGAGAACTATGCTCAGCTGTAGCTGTCAATAAAGGCAAATACCACATAATCATTTATGGGATTCATTTCCTATCATACAAATAAATATTTTCTCTGACCCAAATACATTTTTAATTATTTCTCCTCAGAGTACAGCTTTTATTTTGTATCGCTTTTAGAAACTCGAGCTTTAAAAGTCAGGGGAAGTGAAAGTACATTGCATATGTACTAGGACAACACAACAAGAATATTCTGCAATAAGCTGGGACATCTTCAAAAAACTGAAGTAGGAGGCCAGATGTGGCAACAACCTCTTTTAATACCAGCACTCAGGAGGTAGAGGCAGGTAAATCCCTGTGAGTTTGAGGCTAGCCTGGCCTACATAGTTTAGAATAGTCAGAATTATGTAGAGACCTTATCTCAAAATAAGCAAGCAAGCAAAAATCCAAGTAACAAAACTAAGATAAAAAGTTCTTCCTTTCTCCCTTCATGAAAACCCAGTGCATGGCAGTAGAGTTGTGGGTGGCAGTGGTGCTATGAGTGGCCTATACTTGGTTATGGAGCCTGAGCAGAGTGAGAGGTATCTGCACAAAGGGACAGACCAGTATGGAATAAAGGGCCAATCAGAATGAGAAGGGAGGCACGACAAAGGGTATAGATCTTGGGGACAAAAAGGCACTTGGGCAAGGGTGCTCACAGCAGTGGCCCTGCTAATGGCACTGGGGCAGGAAGGCTATGTGGAGGTTATCTGACACATCCAGAAATAGAGTACACTAAAATGAGTCCCATGGTGCTGAACTTGAGGTGGAAATATTCGTGTAAATTTAGTTCTCAGTATTATGGATGCAGAAATTAAGTTGTAAATATGTATATGACTCTATGACTTATTTCTATACAAATGTGAATTTTCTGGCTGTGTTTACTGAAAGGACCAGGAGAAGTAATAACCTCACAGCAATGAGCTGAATTTTCAAATGACATTCTTCAAGGACCTTGTGATGTTTAATATTTATTGTCAATGTGAGATTTAGAATCACTTAGAATACAAACCTCTATGTGTGAGGGCATTTCCAAAGAGGTTTACCTGAGACCAAAGACCCACCATGAATGTGCGTGGTATATAATAACAGGAACTGGGAACAAAATGGAAAATAAAAGTACAAAATGACACAATGTGATCAGTTGCCTTGTTTTTCCTGCCATGATGGACTGCACCACAAGTCATGATCCAAAATAAACCTTTCTTTCCTTAAATCACTTTGTCGGGCATTTTATCATGGTGACTGAAAAAAGTAACTTGTGTAGCCCCTGACTGCTTGGAAAAACAGTTTGTTAAAGGACAGAGGTAGAAACCATTCCAGATAAACTCAGACTGAAGGGGTTGTCACAAGCCATATCTAGGACTGTGTGAGCATTAAAGCTGTGGCTGTGGCTAGAGAGATGGTTCAAGAGTTAAAAGCACTGGCTATTTTTGCTGCAGTGCTGGGTTTGGTTCATGGCACCTATAACCCCAGTTCCAAGGGATCCAAAGCTCTCTTCTGGCCTCTGTGGGCACTGCACACATGTGGTGTAAACCGAGACAAACAGACACGCAAAAAATAAAAACAAAGATTTTTTTTAAAGCTATAACAGTAACCTAAGACTATGCCAGCTTTCCTTCTTCTCTGGTTTTCCCTGTCTGCTGGTCAGTCATTTGGGACTGTGCTGAGAACTATGCTCAGCTGTAGCTGTCAATAAAGGCAAATACCACATAATCATTTATGGGATTCATTTCCTATCATACAAATAAATATTTTCTCTGGTTAGTTATAACATAGTGAATAAAATAGAAATCTGTGAATCCTTACTAATGCAAACAGAAAGTTTCATGGGGGTAGGATTTACATATTCCTAAAGTATCTCCTTATCAAATAATCAATTATAAAGAAAAATAGTAATTCTAGACTTGACAATTTTGGCAAAGGTCAAAGTTGACAGTAGTGGTTCCAAGAGCAGCCTCATGTGCAGCTGTGCCATGGGATGGACTGCAATGAGAGCACAGCATCACTCTGAGAAGCCTGCTCAAGTCACAACAGCCACACACACACACACACACACACACACACACACACACACAAGGCCTGGGCACACACCTGGGATCCCAACACTTGGGAGGCTGAGGCAGGAAGCTGTGAGTTGCTGGGCAGTCTAGGCTATACAGTAAGACTCTCAATCAAGCAAAATGAAATATAAAACTTAAATGTTTACGATGAAACAAACATCAGATGCACCACAGTCCTAGGGAACTCTTCAAAATAACTGACTTGTAATTTTTAGAGGGGCTCAAGGTCGTTAAAGTCAAGGAAAGACTGAGGAACTGTTCTAGACTTAGGGAAACTAAAGGGATATGACAATGAAATGCAAAATACAACTCAGGAATAGATCTTCCTGCTAAAGGGCTTTACTGGCACAACTCAGAAAACTCAAATGGGATCTTAGGAATACATTAATTTCCTCATTTGGTGGTTTTTCAGAAAATGCTGTTTATAGGGAACACATTATTAAAGTATCTGGGGACAACAGGGTAAAAAATTACTCTCATGACTGGATAAACAATTCTTTGATTATTCTTGCCACGTTTCTCTAAGTTTAAAAGGCTTAATAAAAATGATTTGTTTGTTTGTTTGTTTGTTTTTGGAATCCATGTTAACCTGGCTGTCCTGGAATTGGCTCTATAGACTAGGCTGGCCTTGAACTCAGGAATCCATGTGTCTCTGCCTCCCAAATGCTGGGATTAAAGATGTGAACCACCATATGAAGCAATAACAATGATTTCAGGACAGGAATGAAGGGCAGGGGTTGGCCACCCCCTCACTACAGATTCAGCATTGCCAGCAGTGTCACCTGCTTCCAAGTTGTACTTAGTAACACTAATCTCAGGAACACAAACACCAGACACTTCCTTCAGGCCCATACTTGACAGCTCTGCTAACAATACGTTCTGTCATTGAACCCATATACAATACACTAACAATTCATTACTACAGAAGCAACATTTTAAAAAACAGGGTCTTGCTAAGTAGCCCTGTCTGGATGGAACTTATTATGAAGAAAAGACTTAACTTCAAACTTGCAGCAACCCAACCTACACCTCTCCAGTGCTGAGAGGAAGCTGTATGGTTTGTTCTTCATGTTGCTACTTGACTGGTGGGGCACCCCTTCAATAAGAGAATAAGTTAATTATCTTTGAAAAGATTTAACTTAGTAGTGAAAAGAGCTCCCGGCACGGGAGTCCCAACACTTAGCTTCAGATCAACTCATCTCTGCCCTGTCTGTGTGCTCTGGGGAGATGACTAGATGCCTACCTACAAAGTGAGGATGACTTACACAGCACTTCAGTATCTACAGGAAAATCAAGAGCCAACACTTGAAAATGAAGTCTAATATTAAATGTTACATAAACTTGAATAACTGTTCCCACTGCATAAGGAATAGGGACAACATGGATGACTTCAGGTCAGAGAACTAATGAATTAATGAAGAAAGACAGAGGAGCTGTGTCAGCAAGGCAGGAAGGTGGAACAGACACTTCTTCAGTCTACAAAGTCAGAACATCAATCAGAGAGGAGCTGAGCCCTGAGGCAGGGTTAGTCAGGGTGCTCCCTGGAGGCTGCGAGGGACCAGAGTGACTTACTGAGTATTGTGCAGCACTGTCTGGACAAAGGCAGGATTTGTCTCCATAGACGCTGTCACCAAAGATGTCAGCAGAGACCAATACCATATTGCAGAGGCATCAGAGACCGAGACTCCAGATTTCTTTACTCTCTGAAAGCCAACAGCCCTCAGACCGTGAATCCTAGTGTCACATCCATCGCTAAGACAACGCTTTATGTTTATTTGGACATCTGTCAAGCACAAGCAACAAGTTCAGCATTGGATTAATGTCTTTAAGGATCAGCAAACGGTAGGTTCATAACTAAAAGCAAAATGGAAAATTGTTAAGATATATTTTAATGACAGAAATAAATGATGTGTGCAATGGAACTAGTGTAGAATTAACCTGTCTCAAAAGCACTGATGAATCTGAGAAATTATAGGAAAATGTGTAAACTTAGGAGTGATATAGATAAAACTTCTTCAGAACATTATGAATTGTGCTAACTACAGTTTTATAAATTCTCACTGACAGTGTCATTTGACATTTCTAGAATTCTTTCTAGCATTTGCAGTTTCTGTGTCTGGCTCACACAGATGGTTATGAGATTCACTTTCAGATGTCACAGCTGCTCAGGTGGCTGAAGGAGGGAAGACATTTAACAGGATACATCTGAGGACAGAGCAGCACAGCCTAAGGCAGGAAGCCTCTACTCTACAAACATTAAGTACTTCTTGGTATAGGGGTGAGACACAAAGACACCGCCTCCTTAGACCTTAGAAACTTTGAAAAAAGCAAATACTCTCAGCCAGGAAAACATTAGAAGAAATGAAACAAGCCATGAAGCATTCTGGCTCCCTAAATGACATAAGGGTAGAAAAGAAAAGAAAAAAAAAATCACACAACTGTTATTTCAAAAATTCTATGCATGAACAAGTATATAATATAAAAAAAAAAAAAAAAAAACAAAAAACAAAAAACAAAACTGAAAACAGCCAGGTAGGAGTGGTGCACACCTCTAATCCCAGCAGTTGGGAGGCAGAGGCAGGCAGACCTCTGAATTTGATGATAGCCTCTAGTCTACAGAGTGAGTTCCAGAACAGCCAGGGCTCTGATAGACAAAGAGACCTTGTCTTAGAAAAATAAAAAAAATGAAAACATAAATGACCAAGAATAAAGGGTAGGTTAGAATTGAGACATTTTTATAAACCTTAAAAAATGTATCATCACTAAATGAGATGACAGTATACTAAAAAATACAAAAGAACCCAGCATGGGATTCACAACTTTAATCTCAGTACTCCAGAGGTAGAGGCAGAAAGATCTGTGTGAAGTTGAGGTTATCCTGGTCTACATAGTCAGTTCCAGGTCAGCTGAGCTACATAGTGAGATCATGTCTGAAAAAAAAAAAACAGAAAACAAAAAAAGTCAAGACACTAGGGCACATGTCTTTAATCCCAGCACTTGGGATGCAATGACAGATGGATCTCTGAGTGCAAGGCCAACCAGGACTACATAGAGTGTTTCAGGATAGCCACAGTTACATAGTGAGACTTGTCTCAAAAAAACAAAACAGTAAAAATACAAAGGAATATGAACAAAATATTATAATCTTTGGGAAATGCTATGTATATTATAAACAAATATATATAATTCTATTGTTTTATTAAAAAGTTATATATATATATACATATATATATATATATTATATGTATGTATGTATGTATAAACATACACATAAAGATTCATAAACACAAGAGGTGGTCTAGAAAGAACCACACCAAAGCATCTGTGACTTGACAATCTCTGTGTAGTAAAATTATGAATATTTTTTCTTTGTCCATATTTGAATTACATAAAGACTTTATTGCTTTTCTAAAGTTTTTAGAATTACTTAGTAGATAAAATAATAATGATTTTTTTCCCCTCTGGGTATAATAGAACAAATTAAATCTCAAAACTTCAGAGGCCTTCTTAAGGCTTAAAACAAAACGACTATTGTTCCTCCTCTCACAACCCACAACTGTTGGACTCACAGAGCTGACTGATGTTGGCATTTTCTAGCAGCGTCACGTAGCCAGTGACATTGCTGGGGATGTGCACATCTCGAACTTCCTGCAGGTCACTGGCACTCCTTCCCACAGCCACTGTCACCTGCTGTGGCATGTAGCTCTGGTCAGTGGCAGCCACTGCAATGGACAGATGCCTAAGCACGACATCTGGCTTCATCTTCAAACTGGAAAATAGCACAGAAACCACCAGCATTTCCATGAGCCAAGCACTGGTGGGGTCACAAACCCATCTCATTTACATCCTCCAACCCTGTGCAAAGTATTCTTCCCTATGTCTACAGGTTGGAGGTATTTACATACACCATTACAATTGGTATGTAAAGATGGATTTCTAAATGACTATCCTGAGATGCTAGCTATGTGTTTCAAAGGCTGTATGTCCTCCCTAAAGCTCTACATAGTCACTCAGTTAGTATAATCTTATATTTCCTTTCAAGCTATTAGTACTGGCAGGAATGGGCAATATGAACATTCTAATAAAATCCTTCTACTGGCCAAGAAGCAATTCTAAACTACATCCAGAAAGCTGAGTATACCCTCATTTATAAGTTAGCTAAGAGGAAACAAGGCAATGATTTCTATTTACACCTCCCAGAAGAGCTACCTCCAGATGAGTCTACATTTTAAAAGAATAAAGCGTGTACTACTCACCGTATCCAGTGTGAGCGGGCACTACCATCTGACTGCCAGTAGGATGATGTTTCTCCGTTTGTCATCCTGTATATGTCTGCAGGGTTGGAGGATGTTTCTATATAAGCATAGCACTTTGTTACTGACTTGAGCTTATCCATCTCTGGGCTTCTGGCTAAATCTCCAGGGCTTTCTGCAAGGAAACACCAGAGCTTAGTTATTTCATAAGAGAGAAAGAAATGCTCATTTAAAATACCTAACAGAAACATGCTTAACCCTTTGAAAGCAAAACCTAACATTCTTTAAACATCTCTTTCCAGCCGGGTGGTGGTGATGCACACTTTTAATCCTAGCACTCGGGAGGCAGAGACAGGTGGACCTCTGAGTTTGAAGTCAGCCTAGTTTACAGAGCAAGTTCCAGAACAACCAGGGCCACACAGAGAAACCTTGCTTCAAAAAAACAACAATAATCTCCTTCCAAAGAACCCATTGGCCAATGATTGTCCCATCTTCTCACTAATTACACTCATACCACGTAACTGGTTTCTTTATAAACCCACACTAAGGGAAGAGTACTTTGCACTTACAAAGTATTTTCTTTAATTATGTTTTTATTTTTAATCATATTTGTTAATTTGCTTGCTTGCTTATTTATTTATTTATTTGAATTTGTGTGTGGGTGAGCTCATGCCATAGTGCACAGGTGCAGAAACCAGAGGACAAACTGCAAGAGTTGCTTTTCTTCTTCTACTATGTGTGTTCTGGAGATGAAACTTGGGATTTCAATCTTGGTCATAAGTACCTTCAGCTGCCAAGTCACCTTGCTGACTCAAATGAGTATTTTTAAACCACTTACATTTCTGAATATTTTCTGGTCCTCCCTTCTCCCATTTTCTTCTGAGTTAATAGTCTTTCTTTGAAAAATCAAGTCATATACTGTTTATACATTCACAATGTAAATATATGCACTTATAACAACTAATATTTACTTGTGTGTTTACTGCCATAGGACAGAGAGTTAAGTAACTGACCAAGAATAGTGGCAAAACAAAACAAAACATGTCAGCCAAATGCATCATTAATATGATAGAAAACATATTTTGCTCCTGGAATGCCTATTTTGACTGCTTGTGGTTTTGCTGGGATAGTCTGATTTTTTTTTCTTTAATCAGTGAAGGTGGGTCTTCATGTGCATCACAGCACACATGTGGAGGTCAGAAAACACATTTCAAGAGTCAGTTCTTGCTTTCCACCTTTCTGAGAGGCAGGGTTTCTCCTGCTTCTGCTGACACACTAGATACTCAGACTGGCTAGCCTCCAGCTGATTCTCCTGTTGGTGCTTCTCATGGGATGCTGGGATTACAGGTGTCCACTACTATAGCTTACTTTTTATACAAATTCTGGGGACCAAACTCAAGTCATCAGACATGCCCAGGCAAGAAGGCAGGTTGAACATTCTTAGGCTACAAGCTGGTCATGTATTTTCAGACATACAGGCAACAAAGAAGTGGTTCACCCTTTACTAAACACTAGAAGAAATGATATGAGAGTATTTTCAGGAAACTCCCATACACATACCCTTTTCTTTTTGTACCAGCTGATCCAGAGACTCCTTCAGAACTGATGATCTCATGGTGCACATGTTATTGCAGTGGTCTAACATTGGGTAGGGAATCACCATGCTAGAGATCCGATTGCGATGCAGGAAGCGCAGTATCATTGACGAGTGGGTGCCCAGGCCCTCCTTTGACTCTGAAAATATGTCGATGAAACCTACAGACATAAAATCCATTTGTGGTGTTTTGGTGAAGCTACTACAATAGTTCCCACACCCTGTCCCTGCTGCCTCATCTGCACTGACTAAATAAGAAGCAGCCACTAACTTTACTGAAATTCTGAGCCTCATAAAGAAATGAACCTGTAGCAATCTCAATTTAAGAATTTCAGGGATAGCCGGGCAGTGGTGGCGCATGCCTTTAATCTCTCTCTTCTGTGTAGCCCTGACTTAGTCCTGGAGAATCTCACTCTGAGACCAGGGCTGGCCTACGAACTCCAGAAATCCTCTGTGCCTCTGCCTCCCAAGTGCTGGGACTAAAGGCGTGCGCCACCACCGCCCGGGTTCTGGCAGAATTTTATGTGGTGTAAGGTACTTGGCATATACTGTCCCCAGTGTGTGACTCATCTGAAGCCTGATCCTCCATCCTCTCTTCAGTCTCAGTACTTCTTGTTCAGATGTCTCCTGACCCCCATGTACAATTATCTCATGGAATCTTATGAAGACATGACACAGACCACACCTGCCACTGCTTAGACTCCTTTTCTGGTTCCTTAGAACATAAATTAATGAGTCTCAAGTTGAGGTTACTATATCCCAGGAACACCAGGTGAAGTAAGCAAGGATAAACATGGCAGTTTTTCTGGAAGCAGAGATATACTTGTAGTTTTTTTCACCCCACTTTTTAATGAATCATAATGTATGACAAGAAAGTCACATAATTGTATTATTTGACAATTTTTCACAAGTTCAAGTGACCCATGTAAACAGCCTCTGATCAAGATGCCAGCAGTCCCTAGAGAGCTTGTCTTTAATAGCAGAACAAACAGATTCACTAAAAGAGCTAGAGGAAGGATTAAAGGCCCTGAAGGGGATAAGAACCACACAGGAACACCAACAGTGTCAACTAACCTGGACCCCTAGGAGTTCTCACAGACTGTGCTACCAACCAAAGAACATACATGGGCTGGACCAAGGCCCTTAACACATACATAGCAGAGGGCTGCCTTGTCTGGCCTCAGTGGGAGAGGATGTGCCTAATTCTGCAGTCTTGATGCGCCAGGTGGGAGATAACAAGGGAGGCCCCACCCTCTCAGAGGCAAAGGGGATAGGGAAGGGATTCTGTGAGAGGGGAGCTGGGGTTGCGAGGAGGCAGTGTCTGGGATGTAAATAAATTTAATGTAACTAAATGTAAGTAAATGTAAATAAAATTACCAAACTGCTCAAAAACAAAACAAAACAAAAAAACTTTGCATCAACTTTTTGAATAAAGCAAGATACTAAGACAAAGTTCTTAAAGTAGCCTATTTTGATTATATGCCCTACTCAAACCCCAGAGAGAGATGATTTCTAAAGGTTCAAAACCTAGACAACCCTCCCCATTCCCACAGGGAGATGAGGCTTTACATCCATGAGGCTGCTGAGACTGCAATGTATTTGCTCAGAATCCACACAAACAGCATACTGTTGTATGTGTGCATGTGAGTTACACACATACTCATGAATACACATACACTTTACACACATACAATGCTGAAATGAAAAATGTTTTCAGTTTTGGGAAGGTTCTGTAAAGGAATGGATTTCAGTGAACTCTAAGTATCAACAGTGAGATACAAGAAGACTCAGTGTGGGAGAACATTTGAGAGGGGACTAGGAAACTACGCAAGGCCAACAGAGATGACCTCAGCTTTCAAAGGCTTGAGACTGTAACAATTCTTCTATATATGATTCAGCTACATTTTTGAATTGAAAGCTTTGAGTCATGAGTGTACTATGTGAGCACTTCAGGATCCAGACGTTGAATCAACTCCATCATCCTTTCCCTCCATCAGGCACGCAGTGCAGCAGACATTATCCACTGGTGGACTCCCTTCTTGAACCTACCTGCAAAATCTCTCTAAGTCTCAGGTGATAATTCAGAGGTACAATGCTTGCCTAGCATTTGTGAGGTCCTAATTTAATCCCCAGCACACTCATGTGCATACACACAATCTGAGAAATCTAAACAACGCTACTCACATATTTGCAAAGCAAAAGTGGAAGTGACTATAAATGCTAAGATATGCTAGCTAAATGAAATTCAAAATTCAGCTTAACTGCCATGAAACTAGGAAAAATAATATAGGTTACCTCTAAAGACAACAAAACACCATTCTCCATTAAGATGCAGATATTTTCCTTCCCTGGCTCAATACATCACTTGGCAGTAGGTCAGAAGTATCAACAGCCATTAGACTCACACCGTCTGCCAAGTCTATCCGGCCTTTACCCCTGCCCTAGAGACACTAAGTACTGTCACTTGGTGTACAGAGCAGGCAAAATTCTTGGGTCAGATGATGTGCAATTGCAATGCTATTTCCCTTTCAAATTGAATTGGCATCTCACTTGAAAAAAAAATGAAGGGAAGATTTATTCTGATGCCGTCTTTACATAAGTCTGAGTCACGAAGGAAATCATCTGAAAACACAGACCAGGCTGGGTATATTGTAAGTTCTAGCCTCAGTACACACAAGAGGTGGTGGTGGGGGAGCAGAGAGAGAGAACGTGATCAAGAACATGATCACAAAGAAAACAAAGCAAACAAGCAAAAAAATTTAAAGGCAGTATTTTTTAAGTATACAACATGTAGAAGCACCATTGCTTAATTTTTAGCAATTTTTACTTTATAAAAATTACTGCCCGGCGGTGGTGGCACACGCCTTTAATCCCAGCACTTGGGAGGCAGAGGCAGGCGAATTTCTGAGTTCGAGGCCAGCCTGGTCTCCAGAGTGAGTTCCAGGACAGCCAGGGCTACACAGAGAAACCCTGTCTCGAAAAACAAAACAAAAAAAAAAATATTACTAAAGTTTCAAAGTAAAAGATTTAGAAAAGTAACAATAAAATGTTTGCCACATGCCAAAAATAAAATGTGAGGACACAGCAAAAATAAGAGGTCACTACTCTAAAGGAGCTTACAGTACTGAAATGAATTAATTAATTACAAAGAAAAAAGAAAAAAAACAGAAAAAAGAAAGAAGAGCACTGCAGATGGAGGGGAGGGGCATGGCAGGATGCCATGAGAACATGCCACACAGGCCAGGGATGCTTCTTAAGGGAGTAAACAAGCAGATCTACTGGAAAGTGGTCTCTTGACCAAGGGGCAGAAAACCAGAAAACTGCCCAGCCATCACTGTTAAGGGATGACAGTGATGACCTCACTGATTTCCTTCAGATCATGTGTGTAATGAGTGCACTGGGGGAATTCACAATGCCACAGCTGGGTCAGTCTATAGCACAACAAAGTTTATTTTTGTTCTAAGCTTTGTGCAGCAGTAGTGCCATAACCAACGAGGATTATCCTAGATGCCATTACTACTAACTGAAAATACTTTGGTTCTAAGAGAACGTCTTGAGCCTTCAGAATTCACGTGAGCACCTACCTGGAACAAGAGAGCAGGCTTGCAGTTGTCTGATGACATGGCTCAGCTCCCCCTGAAGATTGGCTCCACTGGAGTTCTTGAGGGCCTCCAACATATTCTCAGCATCAACTGTTCCATCTCCCTCAGCATCAAACTGGGCAAAGGCCTACAAAGTATGAAGCATATACATATGTATACATATGTATTTTATCCAAAGAACAAATAGATTCAAAATATTAGATATTTGTGTTTTATGAGACATATGTATGCACAATTTTATAACCTCATTTCTCCTCCAAAGCAGTAATTCTTCCACATCTCCAAATAATTTCAGAAGAAAGTATCCATTGTAAAATTTTTCAGTAGTTGTAAATTGTTGTGGTTTGAATAGAAAATAGCCCTTGTGTTTGAACACTTGGTCCATGGCTAGTGGTTCTGTTTTGGAAGGTTATGGAAACTTTAAGAAGTAGATCCTGGCTGCTGAATGTGGCTTGCTGCATATGGGTCTTGAGCCTTTGCAGCCTGACCTCACTTTCTGTCAATTTTCTACTTCCGGATTGTAGACTTAACATGACCTTGTGTGTTCACTGTCAGGTGTTCTGGGTCAGGATGGACTACAGTCTTTCTCAGACTGAGTCAAAACAAACCCTTCCTCCATTAAGTCTTTTCTTAAATTTGGTCACAGCAACAAGAAATGTAAAGTATAGAGAACGTCAAACACAAAGTGAAAATCAGAAAGAACTGGGTACAAAAATCTGGGCCTTTTCAACAACCCAAACACAAAGTGTTACTTTGGTCTACTGCTTCAGTATTTTTAACCATTGTGGACCTCACCCCTTGCCCACACTAGGCTATTTAGGAAACCTGGTACAGCATGGGATTTAGTTTGAATACTAGTCATCCCTAATAGCTATGTGTGTGCACATGAGTTGTTTGATCTGAAATATAAGTGAGTTCACACATTCACTGGCTGCTGCCTGGACAAGGTACACAGGAATAAAGTCCTATACAATTAAAGCAACTAGCAGAAAAATGCTCATTTTCTAATATATACATCTCTGCTTTCCTGTCACATTCTACAAGGCCATCCTCACAGAACTGTGCTTTCTCTCAGTCTCAGTCCCTGTGCCCTGGTTTCAGTCCTGTTGCTGATACATGCACTCAGATATCTCCTCATTACTAGAGTCTTCCAACCTTTCCAAGTAAGCATTGCTTCCTCAAAATGTTGCCCCCCTTTCCTTACTCCTCTGCTCCATAATCAGGAAAATAACCCACCAAGGTTCCATGATGGACACAATGCCCATTTCCATTCCATCACAGATGTCTGGACAATACAGTATTCAAAAGAACAGATACAGATTCCCACACTTGTAACCAGAATCTTTAGGCATGAATGTAGGATGACACAGAGAATTTAGAAATAATGTGCCAAGGAAAAATCCACAGCATTATTTTTGTTCTATTCAAGCTGACAAGATTATCCAAAAAGTGAATAGGATCAAAGATTACACTAATCAAAGTACAATGTACAAGAGGAAAGAAATGTCCCATACCCTGTGGAGAACAGGATTTTGTGTGGTATGCGTGTTGGGAGAACTGTCTAGAGATTACACTCAGGACCTTGCTCATACTAGGCAATGGCTTTACCACTGCACACATCTGCAGAGCACTGGGAGTGTCTTAGTTGAGGTTACTGCTGCTGTGATGAAACACTAAGAGCAAAACCTAGCTGGGGAGGAAAGGGTTTATCTGGCTTACACGTCCACATCATACTCCATCGCTGAAGGAAGTCAGGGCAGGAACTCAAACAGAGCTGGAACCTGAAGGCAGAAGTTGATGCAGAGGCCATGGAGGTGCTGCTTACTAGATAGCTCTGAGCCATTACATGGTTTGCTCAGGCTGCATTCTTATAGAACCTAGGACCACCAGCCAGGAATGGCCCCACCTACAATGGGCTGGGTCCTCCCCCATCAATCACTAATTAAGAAAATGCCCAAAAGGTTTGCCTACAGCCCAATCTTATAAAGATATTTCTTCTCAACTGAGTATCAAGTTGACATAAAACTAGCTAGCATAACTGACCCCTTGTCAACTTGACACAGACACATCACTGTTAAGCCACAACCTTTCCTTTCTTGTTCATCCCTAAGATCCCACATTGATATTAATATCACAATATTAAAACATTCTACAAACTTAAAAAGTCCCACAGCCCTAAATTCAAACAGTTTTAAAAGTTTAGCCTCTTAAAAATAACCGAAAATCTCTTTTTAAAACCTAAAGTCTCTCAAAAGCAGAGGATGGAGGCCTGGCTTGTGAAATTCCAGAGGGATGGTTAAGAGTCACTTAAAGCCTCTATCAGACCATTGCAGATTTTGAGTTAAGAATTTCTGGACCAGGCAGTGGTGGCTCAGGCCTTTAATCCCAGAACTCCAGAGGCGGAGGCAGAGGCAGAGGCAGTTAGTTGGGGCTGTGATTAACAAGAAACCAGAACCACTAAAGTGAAACCTTTGCTTTGCTGGAGCAATGGATGCTGGTCAGCCAGAGCTGAGAAATTAGCAGTGATGAAGAGCCCAGTATCATTTAGGTGAAATCTTTTGAGAAGTGTCTCTTCAGGATTAGTACACAGAAACTGTGTTCTAGAGGTGGCCAAGTTGTACCTTGTGCTGGCAGCTGAATTTGGTAGTGTACGAGTCATCCAGGTGGTACTGGGTTTTGGTGGCATGAAGAATGAAGAGGTGATGTAGAGCAAATGAGGCTTGGTTGGCAATGTGCGGCAGGGCTAGGTCCCTGAAGAAGGCCCAGGAGAGGCTATTGGTGAAAGTGCAGCCCAGTTGTAGCAAAAGACTCCAACCAGTACCATAGGATGACCACCAAGAACAGCAGCAGGTATGGAATGAAGCTGGCCTGAGCCTAGGGGACAACTGTGTGGCAGAGGGTAGAACCAGAGAAGTAACCCGAGCCCTATCCTGCGGAACTCTTTGGCATTGGTAGCAACCAGTACTGATAAAGTGAAAATCGCATTTAGAAAACAGTTAGAAATTACTCAATGGACATTCATCTTAAAGAATTGTTGACTTTTTTGTTTTTGATGGTTTGCTTCTAAGTTGAGAGAGTGATAGTAATATTAAGGGTGGTTTTTTCCCTTCACATTTTTGAGTGCTTATATTTTAGAATTGTACGAGGGGTTGGCGAGATAGCTCAGTGGTTAATAATACCAGTTGTTCTTGCAGAGGACCTGGGTTCTGTTCCCAGCACCCACATGGTGGTGGCTCACTATCTTTAACTCTGGTTCTAGAGGATCTGATGCCCTCTTCTGGCCTCCACAGGTACTGCATATATATGGTATGCATATAGACATGTAGGCAAAACATCCATATACACAAAATAACAAATAAATACATCTTTTAAAAAAGACAATGACACAGATAAAATGTCAAGCTTTGCTTTTAAATAATTTGGACAAGAGAAAATTGGTGTGTTTAGAACAAATAAAATTTGCCTCAAGTTGGTAATTGATGAAACTGGCTAAGGTATGTGGGAATCAGTCCACTATTGTCTCCATTTTTCTGTTTGTAAGTTCCCATTTTTAAAAAGGCATTCTTCCATCTTGACAGAGGCTTAACCCTCCAGAGAGATGTGGAGTATAGACTGGAAAATGGCAGGCAGCTAGAAGTGAGAATGCCACACTACAAGTGCAAGGCTATTGTCTCCTTGCTAAGTGGTTAAGGACAGCCTTATCCAGAGCTCCCACAATGCTAGCAGCCAGTTTCATATCCTTCCAGAAAGACAGAGGAGTCCTCCCTGGGGAAGCTTACAAGCCTAAAAGAACAGTGACACAGAATCACTCCATAAAAGTGCCTGGCCAATTTATCTTATAGTCAGGCTCACAGGCCATAACCAGACACCCAGAGCAGTCAAGCTATAAACCACCCCACCCCACCACATCCCCTAACAGAGTCTTACTCAGGCTGACCTTGAACCAACTCTGTAGCACAGGCAGACCTTTTACCTGTGATCCTGCTTCAGCCTCCTGAATAGCAGCCCAGCTCTAGTCCTTTATTCTTTTATTGTTGATTTTGTTTTATTTTGAGACAGTGTCTCACACTATGACTAGCCTGAAAACTTGCTATGTAGCTCAAGCTAGTCTCAAATTCATAGTGTCTTCCCTCTGTATCCTAAATATTGGGTCTAGTCCCTTATTCTCTGGTGAGTGGATAGCCTAGAACCACTAGACAGCAGAGAAAAATCTACTATAAAACACAGAAGAGAAAGATTATATAGGGAGAAGAAAACTTCAAAAGAGTGATTATTTCTTCACAGAGATGCTTAAAGGTATTTCAATGTTAGCTTTACTAAGGTGTATATCTCATTCCCTACAAAATTCAACCCACTAAAATGAACAGTTCAGTGGGTGTCAATATAATCAGAGTTGTGAAACTACCAACCAGTAATAAAAAGAAAATATTGCAACTTTCAACCTATAACAGGGAACTATTGCTAAAAGCAGGAGATTACAATCCTGTACTCAGAAGATTAGAGCAGGAGGCTCTGGAGTTCAAGCTCAGCCTCCGAGTTATATGTCGAGTTTCTGCCTGTCCTGAGAATCTTACCTGCACATGTAATCTCAGCCCTTGGGATACTGAAGTGGCTATGAAGCAGGAGAACTGCTATGGGTTTGAGGCCAGGGTGGGGCTAAACATCAAGTACCAGGCCACTTAGCAATATACTATACTCAAGACCCTGTCTCAAAAAACTAAGAAAAGAAACACTCATTAGAAAGGTTGAAAGGCAAAGTTTACTACAGGGACCAGAAAGTAGAGCAAAAAAAAGAAATGATAGAAACTAGGAGTGAAAAAGGAAACCAAGCAGACTGACTTAGAAGGTCAACTTCCAAACAGCTGAGTTCCAGAGAGATGCAATGGACACAGAATGCAACAGGGGAAATCACAATTGTGTATAAATTTGGATATTCAAAAGCAGAATGACCTACATAACGACCAGTAGAACAATGTAAGGACAATTCCTAACAACAGCCAGGTACCATGGCACAAAGTGAAATCCCATCACTCAAGAGGCAGAGGATTCCAAGTTTAGCTAGCCGGTACTTGAAAGTAAAACTGTCTCCAAAAAGAGAAGAAATTCCCTAATAGTGAGGGAATCAGAAGTTCTTATTTCTAAGAGGAATAAACAGTTTCCTGGTAAAAGGTCAAGAATCAGAATGTGAACAATCAGTGGAAGGTAGTGGGAAAGGTACCTCTGGCATCCTTTGGAGGAATCTTTCTAACCCAGAAGTCAACACTCAGCCACAATACTCTGAGAGTAGAATAAATACATTCTTATACATACACAGCTCAAAAAAGAAAAAGTAAAATGTTCCCTTTCAGAAGGTCGAAGCACCAGCATAGCAGTTTGGAAGAAAACAAACCCATCTTACAGCAGATCAGAAGACGCAGGAAGACTGTTCCTTTAAGAATACAAAGTGAGGCAGGGAATGGAGGCAGAAGAGTTCAAAGCCAGCCAGAGTTACATGAGTTACATGGTAAGATTCTGTCTAAAAAAATCATTAACTAATTAAAAGACATCAGGAAAGCTAGGGTGGACATGGTTCAGTGGTTAAGGGCACTTGCTGCTCTTCCAGAGGATCTGAGTTTGGTTCCCAGTATACACCTGGGAAATCATTAGTAACTTCAGGTCCAAGGGATCCAACACCCTCTTCTAGCCTGTGAGGGCTGCTTCACACACATAATATATATTCACAAGAAAATGCACATAAATGATGGTCGGTGGTGGTGCATGCCTTTAATCCCAGCACTTGGGAGGCAGACACAGGCGGATTTCTGAGTTCAAGGCCAGCCTGGTCTACAGAATGAGTTCTAGGACAGCCAAGGCTACACAGAGAAACCCTGACTCGAAAAACCAAAAAAAAAAAAAAAGCAAAAAAAAAAAAGCACATAAATAAATTTTTTAAAAATTTAAGAAGGAAGACTAGGTATGGTGAAAAATGCTTTTTGTCCCAGCACTTGGGAAGCAGAGCCAGGTGGAACTTTATAAGTTTGAGGCCAGCCTGGATGGAATACACAATAAGTTTCAGGCCAGTCAAAGCTGCACAGTAAGACCTTGTCTTAAAAATAAAAGAAGCTGTTGATAGAATATCCATGTGTCAGAATATGTTGGCCATTTTTGTTTGATGACATTTAGACAAATTACAGAGAATCTGTAGCTTAACTAATGATAAAAGGCCTTAAAAATAAAGACAATAAAAGTACCAGGAGCTGCATCTGGGGCACAGTGACACAGTGCTTTTGTAGAAGGTTGAAGGTTTGATATGGAAGGCCAGGGCTTGATTCCTCATACAGCAAGTTTTGTTTTGTTTTGTTTTTAAAACTACCAATTCAATTATTAATTCCAGAGAAACTAAAAAGATTTCTCAGTAAGGGGAAGTCATAGTGGATACTACAGAAATCAGTTACAGGAAAAACAACTTATCTAATCTTTGTTATGAAAACATCAAATAGTGATTTAAACAAACCTAGTACCATCCTAAGAGAATAGCAGGTGTGGAGGTGTGGTCAGGAAGAAAAAAGGCTCATCTCTCATTTGTGATGGGTAAAACTATTACTGAAAACCTCAAAGAAGTAGGCCTGGAGAGATGCTTCATTGGTTAAGGGCACTGCCTGCTCTTCTAGAGGATCCGGGTTTGATTGCCAGGCCCCACATGCTGATTCATAACTGTCTCTAACTCCCAGTTCCAGGGGTTCCAATCCTTCTTCTGACCTTCTTGGGCTCCTGTACATACATAGTACACAGACACACACTCACACATATAATATGCATAAAGTAAATATTTTTAAAAATTTCAAAGAAGTGATATAAGTATGTTACTTGGTTAATGATACTACGATGAATACCCAAGAAATAGCCAAATCGCTGAATAGCAACTGTTTGGGGAAGTAGACCTGTTTTAGGGAAGGAGGACAGGGCTACTGTTTTTAAGTCTGGTAGACTCTACACTCTGCACATGTATAACTAATAAAAATAGCCCTTTCAATTATTTTTAATTAATTAATTTATTTATTTATTTTGAGAAAGGGTCTCACTATGTAGGTTTGGCTGGCCTGGAACTCACTATGTAGATCATACTGGCTTTTGCCTCCTGAACATTGGGATGAAAGGTGTGTGCCACCACTACCAACTAAAAGACAAAAAGTCAAAGTACCTACTTCAAGCATGAAATAGATGAGTAACTTTTGAGTTTTTAAGAAAATATGTGTATGTATAGTGTGTTCAGATGTGCATGTGCCAAGTCCCATGTGGAGGTCAGAGGCCAGTTTAAGGAGTTTCAGGTTGTCAGGCTTCAGCAGCAAGCACTTTTACCCACCGACCTTCTTTCCAGCACTCCAAACCCCTGGCCCCTAAAACCTGTTTTTCTTTTTTGAGGCAGTCACACTATGTAGCCCTGGCTAGTCTGGAACTCTCTGTGTAGAGCAGGCTGGCTTCATATTCAGAGATTCATAGCTGAATGCTAGGATTAAAGGCCTGCACAACTACAGCCAGTTTTGCAGACCCCTTTTAAAAAGCAATGTAATATTTCCTCTCCTTTATACACAAACTGGAGACATCAACCATTAATGAGATTGAACAATTGGATAAACTTGAATATAGATTGGGTATGTGATTAAAAGACATGGAAAGCTGAAGATTATTAACTAAAAAAAAATAAGTAGGCTGGAGAGATGGCTCAGGAGATGAAGATGCTTGCTACCAATTTTGATGAGCTGAGTTCAGTCTCTGGGTCCCATATCGTAGAAGGAAGGAACCAATTCTCATAAGATGTCTTCTCATCTCCACATGAACACCCTGGTACACATGTACCTCCCACATGTACACATTAAAAAAATGAAATAAAAATGTAATTTAAATAAAGTAGATTACAAAAAAATATTGTTTGAAGAAAAGGTATCTGTGTACTTTCCATATTAGTAAACAAATATGGATGTGTTTAAAAGACCAGAAAAAATTTATATGTTAATAGTAGTAATAGATCTTATAGTTTCCTAATTTCACTTATCTGCATTTCCACTCTTGTGACATACAGTGGCTATGCAAAAATAAAGGAGAACATTTAAAACCTGGGAAACTTTGAGGGTTGGAGGTATAACCCATTTTGTCAGTAATTGTCTTGTTTGCTTGAGGCCTACCATTCCATTGGTAGCTCCACAAAGACTCAAAGCATATTCCAAATATAAAAAGTAGACATGGGAGTGAGGAGGGAGGTGGCATAGAACCCTGAATGTCAAGGTAAGATTACAACAGGACTACATAATATCTACTTTCTAACTTTATCTTTTTCTTTTCTTTTCTTTTTTTCTTCTGTTTTTTTGAGACAGAGATGTGTGTGTGTGTGTGTGTGTAGCCCTGACTGTCCTGGAACTTGCTCTATTAGGTTAGGCTGACCTCAAACTCACAGAGATCCGCCTGCTCTGCCTCTGCCTCCTGAGTGCTGAGATTAAAGGTGTGTGTCACCAGCAGCAGGCTACTTTCTATCTTTCTGATATTATGGCATACTAAGAAAATGATATTCATATGAGTCCAAGGTCCATGGTCATTACAGCAATAACACATTCATTGGAAATGATAAAGTGGGTTGGGAAACTTAAGTAATGTTTGAGGACTTGCTAAAATCAAGGCTTTGTGAAAATATTTTATATGTATATTATTAATTCTCATAACAGTAATGGTTCTCTTATCATTACTCATTCTAGAGCCCTACAGAGAGGCCAGGAAACTTGTCCAAGGTCATTCAGCAGCAAATAAATCAACTCCATTCTCCTTCCTTTCATCAGGAAAGCCCTGGAGTTCCTTGCAGTCTGGGGCCAGATGCTTATAATGTCTCTTAGCTCCATCCCTGTCCTCCATCCATGTCCTCCTGCCCAGGCTAAGCCTATCAGCCTTGCAAGTTAGCCTCACACTCTAAACCCTGAAGTCACAGTCAAGTCCCATTCCCACCAACCTTACTTCAGGTGCTGCTGGCACCTACTGCTGCACAACCACCACTTCACATATAATTCCTACCACATATTGCCAGTAAAAGTCCCACCCAAGCAAAACTAGAAATAGTGACACTTGTTATTTTTAGCAATTCTGTTCATCTGTCAATGGTTAATGAATACAATTAAAAAATGTAAGCCGGGCGGTGGTGGTGCGCACGCCTTTAATCCCAGCACTTGGGAGGCAGAGGCAGGGGATTTCTGAGTTCGAGGCCAGCCTGGTCTACAAAGTGAGTTCCAGGACAGTCCAGCTACACAGAGAAACCCTATCTCGAAAAAAAACAAAAAAAAAAAAAAAAAAAAAGTATGCAAAACATAAAGGCATTTGGGCTGAGAAAAAAATCACAACAGCTTTGTTAACAGCATCTTCAAATTAATAATTTTAATTTGAATAATTAAATAATGTTATTTCCTAACACCCAGAAATTGTTCTTTAAAAAAAATGTTCACATTCCTTAGTATCCGCCATGCTTTATAGGACCACATCATCTAATCGTGCACACATTCATTCAGTGCTATATCATAAAACAGCCATTATACACATACCTGACTCTGTGCTTGGAGCTGTGGATATAAAGATGAACAGGCTAGGACTTGACCTCCAAACTCCTCATAGTCTAAAAGATGTCTATAAACTAACAACAGCAATGTCATAGATGTGATCATTACACCAAGAAAAGTGGCAGCATTAACTACCATAACAGCTCATATATACAGAGCCTTTGCTACACACCAGGAAGAGTTCTGAGCACTTCACACCGACCCATTCAACTTGCCACAGTAACCCTACAAGCTAGGACTATCTTTTCAGTGGTGAGGAACAAAGACAGTATTTTGTTCAAGGCCACAGTTATATTGGTAAACAATGGCTGAGATTTGAATTCTGGTCTATGTGATTCTGGACCCCCTCACTACCAACCCACTATACCATGAGCCAACCAACACTGTAGAGATCAGAAACCCAGGAGGGGACTGGGCATTATTAAAGGGAAATATTCAGAGAAAGTAACTCTTGTATGACTTCTAATGGGTAATTGGGGAGATTGGAAAGCCTATAAATATGTGCAGGCTATCCCAGTTAGAAATACATGCAGGCTATCCCAGAGACAGATTGTGGGCACAGAAAGAGAGCACAGTAGATTGTATGGCAATTTGCCTGGTATGATTGGGGAGGAAACAGGGCAGGAAATGAAGAGATGGACAAAGTTCAGAATAAAGAAATGGGAGAGCTGCTGAGAAGCTCAAGTATTGTAGTAAGGGCACATGAGGCCACTGCAGAGTTATTAAGGGCACAGAGGGCTAGCCATCCTAGGTCCACAGGAGCTTTCATATTGAATACAAAGCTTTTAATGTATGTGCCTTGGGGCTGTAGTTCAGTGGGAGAGCACTTGCCTTGTATTAGGTCTGAGGTTCAATCCCCAGTATGGGGAAGAGGAGGCATGTGACACATGACATCAGAACCCTTCCCTAGGATCTTTGAGGGATATCCCTTTTCTACAGTGTCCTCTGAGTCATTCTCTTTTCTGTAGTGAATAGAAATTTCCTGGCATCAGTTACCCTTGGGGAGGCCATTCAGAACACACCTGCTCTTTTTGTCTCCCTGGAGATCAGAGAAAACAGGGATCAGGTCTTCTAAGGCCTGTGTCTCCTTCCATTCAGCCAGTTCCCTCCTTAATCTCATTCCCATTCTGGTTGTCCCCTTTGGTATCCGTGTAGATTGCCAGTGAAATTCATAGTAGTGTTTATCAAGTTTTATTTGCCAATCCACAAATAGAAACATTTAATTATTTAATTATTCTAAGAGACTAGGAATACATATATCTGATATAGAAATTTCATGAAATAATATGTCTTCTTTCATCAGATAGATGTATTATGAGATTTCTCTATTCCATTCTATTCTGTTTCTCTTTTAAACAAACAGATTATACTCTAAGTAAATTTCTAATATACTGAAGGGACAATTGCCTTGCATAAACATTGCCTTGGAAAGAAGTCCCCAAAACTCAATATTCTAGTTCATATTCCAAAATATGGCAAGTCCTATCTGCTGCATCCTTGCAAGGCCACAGGAATGGACCTGACTAGGGGTGGTGAGGGAATTAAAAAGACACAGACACACAGAGACACATACCTCTGTGCTCTCTCCCCACTCCCTATCCCCGCCCCAGGATCTGGTGGACTGGGCTCTCTGATGTCTCCATCAGACATGCTTGACTGCAGCATCTGAAAAGCTCAATGGAATTATTGTACAAAGCTGAACAAGGAGATAGGGTACAGATAAATAAAAAGGCAGGGCTTATGGTATAGCGCTGGATCAAGAAGACAGGTTTAGATCATCTCAGTAGAAGCAGTCTTTGTAGGGGAGCAGTCTTCAGGCCTTTAACACTGGGGAGAGGGGCAGCTATGGTGCATATTTTCTACACATACACTATCAGCATCCACACAAAGGTCAGAGGAGGGCTTTGCCATCCCTCTGAGCCTTACAGGGGTGGGGGAGACTTTGCCATTTTCCCATGGTTCTGGGGCTGAGATCCTCAACATGACTGCCTATGTTAACAGCATACATTCACCCAGGACTTGAGTAATTCAGGGCTTCTTACATCTACCCTTTGCATCTCTAAAAGATAAATGAGACCAAAACTCATCTCCACAAAGATGGCAACCTGGTATGCCATACCTTCTCTTTCTGACTCAAGCCTGTTTGTTTTGAGACCATTGTCTCATTATATAGCCCTTGCTGGCTTGAAACTATATAGACCAAGTTGGCCTTAGACTTACAGAGATCCACCTGCCTCTACCTCTGAAGTGCTGAGATTAAAGGTGTACATCGCCATCCTTGGAAAGCCTCTTGAATTGTCTTTTTACGATTTATTTTATGTGCATGAGGGTTTTGCTTGCATGTATGTAAGTGCACTGTGTGTGTCTAGTGCCTGAAGAGGCCAGAAGAGGGTACCAGGTAGCCTGGAACAAGAGTTATGCATAGTAGTGTGCTGTCATGTATTCTGGGAACTGAATCCAGGTTCTCTGCAAGAGCAGCAAATGCTCTTAAACACTAAGCAATCTCTCCAGCCCTGAATTATTTTCTTCTGAGAAGTAAACCCATGGGTCTCATGCATGTATGGCAAGTGCTTTACCAATTAAACTATCTCCCTGGTCCCCTGAGGTCCCTTTTTTAACATTCCTACTATGTGCTTGCATCCACAAGGTAACCATTCACAGTATGCAAGGGCAGGACACAATGATGGCTTCATGTAGGAGACAAGAAGTAGAATCAAGAGATTATAAGTACAGCAGGACCAAAGCCATGTGTGGTGGCACATGCCTATAATCCCTACACTCTGAAGGCTAAGTCAGTAGGATTCAAAATTCAAGGCTAGCTAGGCTATATATAAGACTCTGTCTCAAGCAAACAAACAAAATAATAACAACAAAAAGCATAACAGAACCAGACTAAGAAGGGAAACCTGATTTGAGTGTTTAACTTTATCCATTCCTGTTTAAACTCCTTAACTGCTACTGCGATCAAGACACATTGCAAGGCCAGAGATACAGCTCAGTGGTACAGTGCTTGCCTAGCATGTCCTTAGTTTAACCTCCAGTACTGCAAACCAAACAACAACAAACACTACACCATTAAAAACTGATGTTGAAATAATCAGAGACCAGAGCTGTGGCTTAGACTAGCAGACAGCACTGCACTGGCTTAAATATGAAGGCTGCATCCTGTCTAACAGGCAAAAGGTACATGAGAATCTGAGCTGACTCAGTGCAATCTCTTTTTTCTTCCATGTCATCCTCTACAGATAACCTCTGTAGGGCATTTAAAAGTCTGGATCAAGTCTCAGGTCTGCCACTGGTTGACTGGGCAAGTTAGCTACCCCTGAAAGGACTCTCCGTTTGCGCATCTGTAGGACAGTCTCACATTTCTTGCTATTGCACAGCTGCTGGAGAAAACACTCACATGAAACATAACAACCCATTACCTCCCTGGGCATTTAGCACCTCAGGTACTCTTCTTCCAGGCACTTTACAAGAACTAACACAATGCCCACACCAATCACATAAGGCAGATAGCATTATTCTGTTTCTTTAACCAGTGAGGAAGTTGAGTCACAGAGTGGTCAAGTGACCTGGCAAGATACCAGGCATGGTGGCATACATCTTTAATCCCAGTACTTGGGAAGCAGAAGGCAGATCTCATAAAGTTAGAAGCTGGAGTGGTCAATCTACTGCATTTCAGGCTAGCCAAAGCTACACAGAGGGCCTGTCTCACTAGTTTAATTAACTAAAACAAAATAAAAACCACCTGTCTTGAGAACAGTGATCCTTGGCTTTGCCTAGAAACAGACAGGCTCCAAGCTCAGTTCCTGCTCAGCCTAAAAAAGAGTAGTAGAATGTGCTGTGCTATCTCATAAAGCACAGCCTTGTTACAGCATTAACAGACTGAACAGAGTGAGACTGTAAGTAAGCTCATGCTCCCCTCTCGGTGCCCATGTGGCAAAGCTCTCCTGACTCAATATATTTGCACATACTGTGCCATAACTGGAATATCTTCCTTCTTCTGCCAGGCAAATTCCTTTCACCTCTCAAGTCTTGGGTTTGGTGAAGCATTCTCAAATTTCATACTACTCTTAAGTGCTGCTCTGTGGACTTGAAAGTGGACAGGGAGTGAAGCAGAGCAAAGAGCCATCTGAATCCTGCCTCTGGAAGGCTTGGAGCTAACCAGACAATGGTGCCAAGACAGGAAACCTGGAAGAGCTGGGCTAGCAAGGACAAAGCAGCTGTCTCAGCCATCTAGGAGCACAGTACCTTCCTAATGCTGCAAACCTTTAATACAGTTCACATTGTGATGATCCCCAACCATGACTTTTTTTGTTGTTGCTATTTCATAACTGTAATTTTGCTATTATTATGAATCATAATGTAAATATTTTTGGAGACAGAGGTTTGCCAAAGAGGTTGTAACCCACAGGTTGAGAACCACTGGCTTAGGCAGTGGGGAAACAAAGTCAGGAGACAGACAGGCTGGCCTGTGGGCTCCAACCTGTTCAGAAGAGTATACATCTAATTCCTGGGCAGTAGGGAACTGAGGAAGCTAAACAGGGGGTTACAATGTTTGTAGTTGGCTACTACTTTATTGTGCATATACACATATAGTGTAAGGGTGGATAAGTGCATGTGTGTGATCCCTCCCACATAGTTCTGAGGCTCAGACAGTTCTAAGACAGTCAACCCAATGCTCTGGCATGATAATACCAAAGTGCTCATTACAACTTTTCTCCAGACTCTTCCTAAACCCAACAGTGATTGTTTTCAGTTTTCAACTGCTTCTTCCAATACCAAGGAATAGCTAGTTAATGAAAGGCCACAGGCTGAGTATGAAACACAAAGTTGTTGTTGTGAAGACAATCTTTTTCAAAAAAAAAAAAAAAATTTGTTTTATGTATATGAGTACACTGTCACTCTCTTCAGACACACCAGAAGAGGCATCGGATCCCATTATAGATGGTTGTGAACCACTATGTGGTTGCTGGGAATTGAACTCAGGACCTTTGGAAAGGTAGTCATTGAGTGTTCTTAACCACTGAACCATCTCTCCAGCCAGTGAAGACTGTCTTACTCAGCTGTTTCAAGCACACCAGGGCTACAGGTGAAAGTTACCAGGCAATTGATTTGTGCCAGAACCATGACCAGAGATGAATCAAAACAACCCTTCCAAAGCCAGGCATGGTAACTAGCACTCAAGATAGCAGGAGGATTGTTTTGAGTTTGACCTAGGCTTCAGACTGTCTCAAAAACAAGGAAACTCGGCCAGACTGGTCCTTCACTCAGTTTCACAACATGACAAAATAATAAAAATGAGATCTAGTCATCTTAAGTTCTCACCTCAAAGTCATCTGTTACATGTGGTGGTATAAGCCTTTGACCCTAGCACTTGGGGAAGCAGAGGCAAATGAATTTCTAAGAGTTTAAGGCCAGCCTGGTCTACATATAGAGTTCTAGGCCAATCAGGGCTACATAGTAAGATCCTGTTTTAAAACCAACCAATCAAACAAACAAGTCATCTGCTATCTGCATCCTATACTGAGCACTTTGTCCTGCCCTAAAACCTACATGACTTTCTAGAAGTGTGCTTATGTTAAGAGCAAAAACTTTCTAATCTCCAATGTCAAGTAAGAATTTCATATCTTTATCTCTCCCTCCCTCCCCCTCTCTTTTCTACATAGGCATCTATTAGATACTTCTTCTTTCAAACAAACCCAAGAGTTTTTTTGCCTGAACTACACCCAGTACAAGAAAAGGTGTGTTGTATCATTAAGTGATAATCTAGAAGACTTTGGTCCATGGGCCAACTGGAAGTACATCTTTATGGCATCACCTAAAAGCACTAAGGTCACTGGAATGAAGTAAGACAGGTGGGTTGGCATGATCAGTAATGCAGATTGAGGCCAAGGAACAAATGAGATGAACTTGGAGAGTGCTATATTATAAGGATGAACCATGCACAGCCATGATAACCTGTGCTGGTAAAAGGAAATGAAGGAAAGTAGCTTGTCATCTTAATTGCTACTACAAAGATATTTTATTATTATTTTATAAATCCTTTAGACATATTAAATATCTAATACATTTCCAAAACATCAGTGTAAAACATAGAATTAAATACCTAAGTATACACAAATATATACTTCAAGTATAAAAACCAAGGTTGTTTTGAAAGCACAGAATCAAACACATGGCTAATATTAACTTTCTCTAATATAATTATGCCTCACTTATAAAGGATAAAAAGGATAACCACCATGAAACCGTCACCACCGTTTTTAACCTTAGTTCCGATCTCACTTTGTGTTAGAACTGCTCTCTTCAATTAACCACGGAGAGGGGTCACCAGATCTTGGTTATCAACCCAAATCACAAGTCCTCCCTCTCAAATCTGAAAATGGAATATAGACTTCAAGAAAAAGGCTTTTTTAGTCCTCCTGGAATTACAACTGCCTTTCCTCCTTTAGAATGATAGAAAATGTAAGGACTTTATTACTTATCCTTGAAACTAAAAATCACCAAGAACCAGATCCTTACGGGGGAAAAGGGCAATGAATAATTCTGAATGAGAAGACCCACACTTGAGAGTTAGTGCTGAAATTCATTTTTGATACTGCCTCTTTTTGAGACAGGAGGGTTTGAATTGGAGGGTGACTTGGCTAGGACATCTGTCACCCTATTGATGGCTGGGGTTGACTCAGCTGAACTGGCTGGCCTTATATGTGTCCCTCTTGAAGCTGTGCACTTGGTCAAAAAGATCATTTTCTCGAATAGAGGACTGTTTTTCAGGTAAAAGTATAGGAGTGGCTGGAAACTCATGCTAGAATCTCCAAACAAGTTCTCAAGGTAACCCAGGCCGGCCTCAAACTCACAGTAATCTACCTGTTTCAGCTCCCCAAGTGCAGGTATGAACCACCATGGCATGAACCACCATGGCCAGCTCCAAAATGAATTTATCTTATATGAGTCACTGAGTCTTGCAGAGTTCTTGGTTTGGTCCTTGCTTTCCAACTCAGTTTGTGGCTGTTGTCATCCATCTGCCTCACAACCTCACAGAGATAGCTGGTCAGTCATCAGATACCATGTATTTGAACATATTATTAAGAGGGAGAAAAGATAATGGTAGGATTATGAAACTGACTTTCAAGCATACCCTTTGGGAGCTCAGAGCACACATACTCTTAGAAGCCTGTGACACAGTTCTAGATTCTTACAGGGATTTTTACAAAAACAAGATAGCAATATCCAATATCTTATAAATCATAATTTCTTGGTGTTGGGCTGTGAATTCCTTAATGTTAATCTCTGTCATATATGTGACATGATTATAACTTTCTTAAGAGGACATAACCAGTCCCATGTGGTAAGACCTTTGATCCCAGCACTTGAGAGGCAGAGGTAATCAGATCTTTGTGAATTCAAGGTCAGCCAGGTCTACATATCAAGTTCCAGAATAGCTAGGACTACAGAGAGACCCTTTCTCAAAAAAAAAAAAACAAAAAACAAAAACAATAGCAAAACTCCAATTTCCAAACACCTTGGTAGGTCTCTGGATTCAAATTCTTGACTGCTTTCCTTCAGCCTCATCTTCCACATTTATGACCTAGTCAAACTAGTTTCACATTTGCTCTCTTCCTCAGTAATTAAACCTCAAATTTAGCTAAATATAAGGCCAAGGAATGAAGATTTCCCAGATTTTCTTATAGTGAAGTGCAGCCACTGAACTAAGTTTGAGCCTGTTGGAGCTACGCTCTACCTAAGAGAATGGCAAGGTCATGTCCTTCCTTTCCTCTTTTCTACTTTGGAAAGTGAAAAGTGATGGAACAAACAAACTGAGTCACCACATGAAAAGTGCCTGTGAGGTGTACATCACAACATGGATACAGCCAGGTCCCTAGGAATTTTGAAATACCACACCAGCCTTGACTGCCTACCTGAATTTTTATATATATAAGAAAGTAGTTTCCTAGCTGGGCGGTGGTGGCGCACGTCTTTAATCCCAGCACTTGGGAGGCAGAGGCAAGCGGATTTCTGAGTTCAAGGCCGGCCTGGTCTATAGAGTGAGTTCCAGGACAGCCAGGGCTATACAGAGAAACCCTGTCTCAAAAAACCTAAAAAAAAAAAAAAAAAAGCAGTTTCCTAGCTGGTTGTAGTGGTACACACCAGTAGTCTTAGCATTCAAGAAATGGAAGCAGGAGGATCACAATGAGCTCAAAGCCACCTTGGCTTACACAGTGAGTTCTAGACCAGCGGTGGCTATAATGAGACCTTGACTCAAAACCAAAGCAAAACAAAATATTTTTGCTTAATCTACCAATATAGAGAGCTGAAAGGATGGCTCAGCACTGAAGAGCACTGCTCTTCCAGAGAAGTAGGTTCAATTCCCAACATCCACAAGGCAGCTCAGAACCCTACATAGCTCTAGTTCCAGGGTATCTGACACCACCTTCTGACTCCACAGGCACCAGACATGCACTGGTGCACACACATACACACAGGCACAACACCCATACACATAAAGTAATATGAAAATAATAATTTAAACCACTGGTATACTAGGTTTTGTCTCTTTGGGTTTTAAAAAAGGATTGTTATTTATGTGTGTGTAATGTACTCTTATGTGGAGGTGTAGTTGGAGGCCAGAAGTAGGTGTTGGATCCTCGGGAGCTGAAGTTATAGGCAGCGAGTGTTAGGAATTGAAGTCAGTCCTCTGACAGAGTATCGGGGATGTTTTTTCCTAACCCAACAGACTACATAGCATTACTAGATTCTCCATCTAGTAGACACTGAGAATGTAATTCCTCTCTGCCTGAAAGCACTGCTCCCTCCTCCTGGATGTTTTCTTTTTACAATTTCAAATCTCCACTGAAATGCTTTTGGAAACCCCTTTCTTGAGACCTTAGATGAGGTTAAATAAACTCCCTATATTCTTTATGCTTTCTCTTGGCTAACAGTCACCACACCTTTAAATGTTAAATTAGTATCTAACTGTTCTACTATACTATATATGCTACAGAAGCTCCTATCTGCTTGTTGAACTGTCATCTGGAGGGCTAGTGTTCAGTTAGTGAATAATGCCACAACCCTTGAGGGATTTTTCTAGGGTGGCTCAGTGGATTTCTTGGCCTTCTATTACATGACCTCTAAAAACCCCATGGATAATTCTGTTCCTGTCAGGCACGCTCACAGTGTAAAAGCTGTCTGTCTTCATTTGCCTTTAAACAAATCTGAGAAGCATTACCTTCTCGATCAAGTCTGCACGGTTCTTTCTACCAAGGTTTCATATTCTCATAAAAGATGTGGGTACTAGAGTAAAAGTACTATGAATATTCTAGGATTTTTTTTTGAGTCAGGGACTTGCCTGACTCAGTCTTTCAAGTTCAAGAATTGTGTATGTGTGCTTCCCATGAACATCTTGGGAATTTTATTTTAATAAGGACCTTGCACTAACAGTGTGTAGTATATAATGTGAACGCATATATGTTTTACACCTTTGAAACAGTCTTTCTCAAAGTGAGTGTAGCCCAGGCTGTGTAGCCAAAGATGGCCTTGAATTGATCCTCCTACTATTGCCTTTCAAACTTCTGGTATTGAAGTCTTGTATCACCATATATTTAAGAGTTAGAATGTATTAAAGACAGTTTTAAAAGGAAACTTACAAAATATATTATGTAGGTATTTTTACCATTTGCAGGCAACATTCTTAAATATTTCAAGAGCCTCTGATTTAGAGGAAACAGAACTTTTAAATGATGTCTACAAGTGACTGTTGGTTTCTTGCTTTACACACTAACCATTCAATACTGACAATTTTACATGGCTTACTCGTTAAACACCTTTTGTCCTAACATTGTGGAATTAATAAGACTTCAGGGATCAGAGTAATGGGGACCTGCTGGGGTGGGGAGGGCTAGTAATCAAGAGGTTTGTGAGATACTCTCAATTTTGCCAATGAAATGATTTATAGGGTAACTATGGGTCAGTTTTTCCAAACCATTCAGTACAGATATGAGGAGAAATTTCCTAAGTACAAGAAATCTAATTCTTCCCTATCAACTTTAGGTCTGATGAGGGTTTAAATGAGTCTGGGACAAGTTCTTCAATCATCTAAAATCAAGTGTGTACTCGTAAAAAAAAAAATCAATCAATCAATACAAACAAACAAACTAGTATTTTATAATCAGAAATGGCTTGTAGAATAAGTCTTTTCAGTGTAATGTTACCCTCCTTCCACATTAGACTCAGATGGTTCTCTACAAGATTCCTGCACAGGCCAGTAAAACAGAATGGTTTTCATGGCCACTCCCTTGATCTTTGCACATCCTTCTCGTGAATTGTCTTACCCTGATATGGTCCAGCAAGCAACTAAGCCTGTCAACTGCACAAATGTCTGCCTACTGCATGTAAGACTTGTTCCTCTCTTTGGAGCAAAGCTAACGTAGCCTGGACTTTCCACACCGCTAGTAAAGAGGTAGCAAAATTCCGGAGTGATGCACTCCGAATGGGTTCGGGCAACCCGTACTTCCATTCTAAGAACCCAGGACCCTATGGCTTCCTGGCTGGCCTCCGCAAAGCAACCGCCCACCTCTTCAGGATCTTATCCGCGACCACCCTGCTCCCGCCCCGCAGTCGCCAGCCAGCCCTGACCTCCTCGAACTGCTCGCCGGAACATCCAGCGCCGCGAGCCTCCAGCAACTCCCGGAACTGCTCCAGGGTGACGGACCTTCACCGCGGCCCAGCCTCTCCTCCAGCCAGCGCAATAGCGCGCCGTGGTGCCTCGACACCAGGGATTCGCAGGGAGGTGCCGGCCGCAAGGCAGCCGCTGCCTCTCGCAGCCGAGCGGGTTCCAGCAGTGCAGCGGCGGAAGGTAGCACCGCGGCCGCAGGGCCGGGGCCGGGGGTCGTGCCAGAGTCGGCAGCCCAATCCTGATGTGGGCTCCAGCCCTCAGCCCCGGCGGCCGCCGCTTCGTCTTCGCTGCTGTTACTCGGAGCGTTCCCCATGGGGTCTCCGTCTTGGGTGCTCCGAGGTGTCGCCGCCGCCGCCTCCCAGCCACGACCTGTCAACCTCCGACAGCTCCTGGCGGGCGGGGACGGGGTGGAGACCACGGCGGCGGCAGCGACTTCCGGCTTCCTGGCCGTCGAGCGAGGCCTGATGTCGCAACGGAGCCGTCAAGCGGATTCTATTTGCTCACGACAGCTAGATGAGGCCCAAGAACAGGCCTGTTAACGTGTAAGTCCACGTCTAGCCTCCTTTGCTGCCATCTTTGTTGAGGGCGGATAAGTTGTAAGCCTGGGCGGGTTTTGCCTACTGTTCCTTTTCTCTTCCACGCTCCACGTTCAGAATCTATGCTGGAAAAGAAAAAGAAAGAGTC
The DNA here is from genome assembly GCA_021653895.1 of Mastomys natalensis. Lineage (NCBI taxonomy): Eukaryota > Metazoa > Chordata > Mammalia > Rodentia > Muridae > Mastomys > Mastomys natalensis. The sequence continues at coordinate 593,773 of JAJTUV010000598.1, forward strand.
GGAGACGAAGAGTACATTTTACTGTGAAGTCAGTGTCGCGCTGCTGACGTCACGACCGCCGTCTCCGCCGTCTTCCTAAGTGGCTAGCTCCGAAGTGTGTCTTGTGTGTTGCTGGGTAGATGCTGAGGATATGCGGGCTTGGTGTGGTGCTGAGCCTGGCCGTGGCGGCGGCGGCTGTCATCGCCGTGTGGTTGATGGACTGGTGGGGTCCCCGCCCTGGTATTCGCCTCTTCGTACCCGAGGAGCTAGCCCGCTATCGCGGCGGCCCAGGGGACCCGGGCCTGTACTTGGCACTGCTCGGCCGCGTCTACGACGTGTCCTCTGGCCGGAGGCACTACGAGCCTGGGGCGCACTATAGCGGCTTCGCAGGTATCAGCGAGGATCTCAAACCTTTTTTTCCTGCGTGAGCTCCTAGTCACCCGTGCGACATGCATTCGTCCAGTAGTGTATTCATCCGCGCCTCGTCATCCCACATTCCTCAGACTGCTGCGGTGGGAAGAACCTGATCCTGGTTTGCAGTTCGGACGCAACTGTGCTAGTTATGTACCCGCACGCTCTCTGTCCGCCGCTCTGTGTGACTGATATGGAGAAAATGTATCTCGTTAGTTAGTGGTTACATTCAGCAGTCTACCTGGTCTCTATAGCTACGTGCTTTCAGTCACTTTAGACTGATCCGAAATAACCTTTCCTCCGCCTACCCCATTTCCCCTAAAATATATTTGAGTCTTTTTTAGTTCTAGTGGATGCATTTGTCTGCTTTCTTAAAAGATAATAAAAACCAAGCGAGGAATGAAGTTAAAGCACAGGAAAGCAAGTACCTTTTGTAGTCTTGTGGTCCCAGCAATTGGAGTGGCTGAATGCATTTGAGTTTCAGTTTCTCTCCACATCCTTGCCAAAACTTGTTACAAGTTTTGTTTTGTTTTATAGCCACGGAGATTGAATGCAATGTGTCATACATGCCAGGCAAGAATTTCATTGCTAAAACACAACCCCAGTTTCTTCCGTTACTTCCATTTTTTAGATAAAGTCTCATTATGTAGCTCAAACCGTCCACACAGCAATCCTTCCTCAACCTCCCAGGTGCTGGAATTAGAGGAGTGAACCAGTACTCCTGCCTCTGAGTGTCTTTTTATTGTGATCATCCTAGTGAGTTGAAAGTCTGTCTCCTCTCTGTGCATCTCCAGTGTTTAGATTATAAGCATGCACTGCTGTGACTGGATTTCTATATGGGTGCCAGAAATCCAGACGCAGGTCATCAAATTTGTTAGGCAAATACTTAATTGACTAAGCCATCTCTTTCCCTGTTTTATGATGTTTTAAAGGAGAAAGTAAGTTTTACCAGAGCCTCCAACCTAGTCATGGAGGAGGAAAGAGGAAGACAGCCCAATGAGTTATGGAAAAGGTGACTAGGCAAGGTTGGTGGCAAATAGTACTGAATTAAGGACTGCAGATATTCCCACAAGGCAAAGGGAAGTGCTGAGGACTTTGGCAGGAAATGACATGAGTCTTTTGGTTTAAAATGTCAGTCTAGAGTCAGGCAAGGTGTCATTCACCTTCAATCCAGCATTCAGGAGGCAGAGACAGGCAGACCTCTAAGTTAGAGGCCACCCTGGTCTACAGAGCAAGTTCCAGGACTATACAGAATACCCTGTATTGAAAAGCCATAAAACTATCAACCTAGGGAGTTTGGTGTGATGGCACAAATACTTTTAATCCCTGTACTTGGAGACAGGTAGACCAGTGTCGAGTTTTAGGCCAACCTGGTCTATGTATCAAGTTACAGGCCAGCCAGAGCTACATAGTAAAACCTTATTTCAAAAAACACAAAACACAACAACAATAAACAAATAAAAACAATCTAGTGCTATAGACTGATCTGCCAGTTAGAAGTCCTTCCACTCTATGGGAGGACCTAATTAATCTAGCACAATGGTGATGGCTCACAACTGCGCACCTTCAACTTCAGGGGAAGTTGAACCATGCCGTTTCAGGACCCCCTCATGCCATGTACTCAAACACACAAAACAAGCAAAATATGTGCATATATACAGAGACCAAATAAAATTTACAATAATAAAATATTAAGCTGAGTGTTACCTGGAGAATACTTTGGTGGGATGGAATGTGGTCCTACTAGGGGTCTCTGTGATAGTTTTACCATGAGAATGATAGCTATGATTGGGATTGTTGGTGGAGGAAGAGACAGTGGATAGATACAGGAATATTTAGGAGAAAAAAAGATTCATCACTATATTAGGTAGGAGCCTGTATGTATAGATTGGGCAGCTGGTTGATAGGAACACTAGATGAGAAGAAATGCCTGTTTCTTGGAACTAGTGACCAGTAGCTCAAGATAGGCCTTTTGAATTTGTGGTAATTGTGAGACAGCTAATGACATTGAGTAGAAGTTGGATATACAAGTCCAGTGCTCAAGGAATGTCTGGGCTAAACATAACCTAGATGCACGATCTGAAACAACAGGGGTGGATAAGATGGAAAAGATGTGAATAATAATTGATCCCTAGAACTAAGAAGCCAGTAAGGTGCTGAGAAAACCAGGAGTGGATTAAGCATCATGGAAGCCAGGAGTTATCATTTTGAATTTCATTAATTGAATATTGTTGAAATTAATTAAAAGCTGATGGACCAGGTGTGATGATGCACACCTTTATTCCCAGAACTTGAGAGGAAGGCAGATCTCTGTGTGACACACTGTAGCTTCCAATGCTACTATGATGAACACATGTGTGATGGAAGAGTAGAACCATGCATGCTTGGTGGATCTGGAGCCTCAACAGCTGTGGTAGGTAAGAGAGAAGGATGCAGCTGATGAAGAGATAGGTGGTTGTTACCCAGTAGGGTCAGCAGGATAGAATGCAGCCGCCCGGAGCTTGCTGGACTCAGCCCCTAACAAGCTGTCCAGTTGCACAGTCACCCTGACTCTGAATAGGAACAGGATGTTTAAGATGAAGAATAGTCCATTTATTGGATTCAACCTCCTTAAAAGACCTCCATGGTCCACACTTCTCCCGGAGGCCATGCTGATCCATGGCTCGTGTTTTGGCAGAGGACCATGTTGATGTCTGAGGGCCATATTACCACTGAAGACCAAGCAGAGGTCCTTGGCACATGCTGATGCCGGAGACCATGTAGAAGCCCAGATTCTGTGCTCCAGCTGACTATAAAGAGCAAGAAAGCTCGTCTTGCAGTGTGATCAATGACTGCAGACTCACAGTTGAGAAAGAGGAGTGTAGAAGGCTTCTGTGACCAGCCCTACCTCCATCCCAATCTCTCCTCTCCCCGCTACAAGTAACAGAAGCCATCAAAGAGAACTCTTAAAAGTTGTCATAGGGACGCTCAAGTGTAGCTCTCCACAAATGACGGCTTCTGGCAGGGATGCAGGTGGGAAAGGATTCAGCTTTCCTTAGGGGGCTAGCCACTGGGAGTTTGACCATGCTCCAGTGAGTATTTGAATAACATAAAATAGACCTGTTTTTCCCCTTTTTATTGGGGGTTGGAGGGCAGGGAGGTCACATGATGCATGGGATGTGAGCAGGGTGCATGTTGTGAAATTCCCAAATAGTCAATAAAAATGCTATGTTGGAAAAAAAAAAAAAAAAAACCAAGGAAACAAGTAAATGAAAGTACTCGATAGTTGAGAAAAATTCATGTCAAAAGGAGTAGAGGTTATTAGGGCATGTTTTTTTCAGAAAGCAGGTGGTTTACTTGGTACAATATTGTGATTAATAACTGGATATTTGGCAATTTCCTTCCTGAAGGCCGGGATGCATCCAGAGCGTTTGTCACAGGAGACTATTCTGAAGCTGGCCTCGTGGATGATGTAAATGGCTTGTCCTCCTCTGAGATACTAACGCTGCACAACTGGCTTTCGTTCTACGAGAAAAATTATGTATTTGTTGGTAGGTAGTTCTCACCCATTGCCATGGGTTTCAGTTGTCTGTCTTACTGTGTTAATCACTGTGTCTAGATTCTTCAGGGATTAGGCTTAAGATAAAAATTTGAAATCAGCCTTGGTTTTTTATGTTAGCTTCTGCTTTGTGCAGGAGGGATCCCAGAAGAACATAAAGTTGTGGTATCTTGGGATAGGATTGCCAGGCCTTGTTCTTTGATGTCAGTAGGCCAGTCAGTGTCATTTGTGTTGGACATTAACAGCCAGCTTCAAGAGGCACCCTCCCTGTGGTTCCAGTACAGTCAGGAAGGCTTCACACCACTTGTGTGCAGTTCTAACTGTTCCATTTGATTGCTCTCTGATGAAACAGACATCCTGAGTGAACTGTTTTTCAAATGGAACTTATGCTAATCACAAATCCATCGATCCACCCACCCATCCATCCTGGAATTCGTGTAGCCCAGGGTTGTCTCAAACTCACTACATAGATCAGACTGGCCTTGAATTCCTGATCCTACTGCCTCCATTTCCTAAATGATCAAATAATGCCAGCTGTGTTAATATGTGTTAATATGTGGGGTCTCACACCTGTTACTTACTGGTGATAGAAGAAAGAAAGCAACTCTTTTTTTTTTTTGAGACAGGGTTTCTCTGTATAGCCCTGGCTGTCCTGGAACTCACCCTGTAGATAAGGCTAGCTTCAAACCCAGAAATCTACCTACCTCTGCCCCCCAAGTGCTGGGATTAAAGGCGTGCACCACCACTGCCTGGCTGGAAAACAACTCTTAAATGAGGACACAGCCCACAGACACGGATCACTGCAGTCTTTCCCAAGCTCTGAGAGTGAGAATGGCTGAGGCCAGACCTTTCATCTGTATGCAGCCCCACCTCTTAGGGAGCCCCACATGGGCATGTCTGACTTCTTTCAGATACCAATGTCCCTTTGCCGTTGGAGCAGGTCTAGATTAGCATTTTCTGCCCCTAATGCCTCTGAGTGCCTGCTTTCATTACTGCTTGTGCTTCTAATTCTGAGAACCACGGCATGTTCCCTAACTCTTCTACTGCACGTCCAATTGTTTAAGCAGTGATTTCATAAGAGCTGAATTGCATGCCTTTCCATCCCTCTCCTCTTTGCTCCCCATCCTCGCCCATTTCTAGCCTTCCTCACCCCACATGTTTGTGCTTTGTGCTCTGTGCACTTGTTTCTTCCTGTTCGCCATGAAGTTGTCAAATGACAGTTGAAATGTCGCTGACCTAATGAAGTCCTGCATGCTAGGCAAGCTTCATCTCTAGCCCCAGCTTTTTAAAATTCTGTCAGCTTGTTGGAGAGTCCCTGGTTCCCGGGTCCTCTGGCAGGTGGCTGCCTGTGGCTGCCTGTGGCTGCCTGTGGCTGGCTGGAGCAGGCTTTGTTCCTACCTTCAGCCTTTATTAAAATCGTCACATTCAGCTCCACTTATGTTCAAATGGGTCATTGTCATTCTTGAGGCCTAGCTGGTGTTTTATGGTGAAGTTTTGTTTAATGTTTTTGTTTGTTTGTTTTTCTTGGTTTTTTGAAACAAAGTCTCATAGCCCAGGCTGATCTCAAACTTGTTGCATAGTTGATGCTGTCACTGAAGTTCTGATTTTTGTTTCAATGCCCCAAGTGTTGGGACTCTACAGGTGTGCTTGTTTCTTTGCTTGTTTAGTTGGTTTTTGATTTGTTTTGTTTTGTATTTGAGATAAGGTCTGACTATGTAGCCCAGGCTAGTCTTGGACTCACAGAAATCTGCCTGCTTCTGCTTCCTAAGTGTTGAAATTAAAAGCAAGAGCCATCAAGCATGCGGTATTATTTTTATTTTTGTTTTTACTTTGGATGTTTAGTATTGATTTTATTGTAGGACATTTCTATTTTCAAGACTATTTTTTCCAAAATAAACATTTTATTTCTGTTCAAAAAGAGGAAAGAAATCAGCGCAGAAAAATAAGAATGGAATCTTATAAGTGAACAAAGGATGCCATACCAAATACCATGAACTGATTTTGGAGTAGTAAACTAGAAGTACTCCTGATGTGCTTGGGAATGAGCCAACCACAGAAACAGTGTGGAATGTGGTGGGCACATGGTTAGAGGGTCTGTGGGAGACTTTGGTTAGGCAGGATACACTTAAACAACTGTACCTGGTATTACAATGGTAATCCTCATGGGGACCAGGAGTGAGTATGGTGCACTTCTTTCCTAGGTTTTGGCATAGGGGACATCAGAGGATGAAGGCAAATTTCCAAGGTGCATATTGACTTGAGCACAGTTAAGAATCTGTCACTGTAGTTGCCCAGCTGGACCTCAAGGGAAAATGAGGTAGTTCTGTTGTATTCTAGATATACATTTAGGGACCCCAGCCAGTAAAACTTCACGTATTCTCTTAAACACAGTACCTACAACTGTTCCACGGTATCCCTACTAAAAATCTAAAACTAAAGATAGGCTCTTACAATAAAAAGTTGTGTTAAGTCAACCTAAAATTCTCAAACATGGCACTAAGTCCTGTCCCTTTGTTTATTCATGTAGCAAACATTTAAAGCAAATGGTCTGTATGACACTGTTTAAGTACTGGGCCTTGCGGGACGTTTTCTAACTCAGGAGACACCTCTAATTGAGCTTTGAATTAACCATGGAATGCATGCTGGAGTTAAGGTATCTTTGGAGCTGGTGGCAAGGGAGACTTCTTGGGGAGTTTGACTCAAAATGGGCCTTGTAGAAGACAGGAATCAAACTCCAATTTGGGGAGAATGGAGCAGTCAGTGAAGTGGTGGCCTAAGGTGGAATCAGAGTCTGGTCAGATAACAGAGAAACCTGTGTGCTGGAGCCATGGAAATGAAGAGCAGTGACTTGAGAAGAGGCAGAGTAGACAGGCAACGCTGAATGGCTGGAGGAGCCTGGTGCCCAGATAAGATGTGTATTTATTTTGTACTTTGAGTAGGGTTTTAGGCAGGCATAGAAGTGACATGTGGATCAAGGGTGTTTTTGTTTGCTTTTGCTTTTTTTAAGGACAGAGTTTCACTGTGTGTAACCGACTATACTAGAACTTGATCTGTATACCAGGCTGGCTTCAATCATAGAAATGCCTTTGCCTCCAGAGTGCTAGGATTAAAGTGTGCGCCATAACCCCAACTCCCTGGCATGATGCATGTTTAGAAGACTACTCAAGGGGCTGAAAGATAGATGTCTCTGTGGTTTAAAGCACTGGCTACTCTTTTCAGAGACCAGATTCATTTCCAGCGGGAGGCCAGACTTCATTCATGCTTTTAAGTTCCAGTCCTTTACCAACTTCCCTGAGTAGTTTAAGTGAGATATGTCTCCATAGACTCAGGCCTTTGAACACCTGGTTTCCAGGAGTTCCAGTTTTAGATCGTAAGCACCACATGGCAGCTTACACTCATCTGTAATCCTGGTTCCAGTGAGCCAGCTCCCACCTCTAGTCTCCATGGACACCGCATGCATTTGGTACACAGACATAGATTCAGGCAAAATACTCATACACATAAAATTAAAAAATAAATAAAAAGAGCATTAAAATTAGGCCTATAATTCTAACACTTACAAAAACTGAGGCAGAAGAATCAAAAACCTCAGGCTAGCCTAGGCTAGAAGCTAGGCCCTGTCTTGAAATAAAGTAGTAAGAGTGTACCTTGGTGGCAGGACACTCGTTTGCCATGTGTGAAGCCCTTGTTCTGAGCTGAGGACTAGGGGCAGATGCTTTGTGGAAGGAGCATGATAGGAAAACCCGACCTGCAGCAGGGGCCAACTGGAAGGCTGTTGTCTTACTCTGTGTTTTGGATAAGGGGCAGAGGTGGAAATTGACAGGAATGGAAAGAAGTCAGAATATATTTCTGAGGTAGAACTGACAAGATTTTCCCATTAGTGAACACAGGGAAGTGATATCTGAATGTGAAAATCGGGAGAGATCCACGGCTCTGACACAGATAGGTCAGGGATGTGCTAGTTTCTGTTGCTGTGATGAATTACCAGGACCAAGACAACTTTATCTGGACATAATGGTTTCAGAAACATGTCGAGGGGCGTGGTAGCAGGCAGGCAGGAAGCTGAGAGATCACATCTTTAAGTATAATCAGGAAGTAGAGAGAGGGTGTGAACTGGAAGTGAGGCAAGACTGTAACCACTCAGGTCCCTCTGTCCACAGGGAACAGACTTCCTTCGCAAAGCAGCACCACCTCCCAAATAGCACCAACTGGGAACCAGGTGTTCAAAGGCCTGAACCTCTGGGGACATTTCTCACTTAAAACCACCACAGGGAAGTTGGTAAGGGACTAGAACTTGAAAGCATGAATGAAGTCCTGGGCTTCCCATTGGAACCTAAGTTCAGCTCTGTTTTCAGGGACTGACTAGAGGCTAGACCCACACAGTTGAGACAGGGAGCCAAACTACCTCCTATTGATCAAACCTCTCTCCACCAGTACGGTGGTGCCTTTTAAGGCCTTTTGCATCTTAGGACTTGGACACACCAAGCTGTGGCACCCAAGGAAACAGAAGCTTTTCCGCTGTCCTGCATGTAGCTGCAACCACTTTGTAGGGTTTTTTTTTCATAACTTAGATAATAAGAAGTTTTGAAAGCCTTTTTCTTCTTCTTCTTCTTCTTCTTCTTCTTCTTCTTCTTCTTCTTCTTCTTCTTCTTCTTCTTTCTTCTCTCTCTCTCTCTCTCTCTCTCTCTCTCTCTCTCTCTCTCTCTCTCTCTCTCTCCTTCTTTCTTCTTTTTTGTATTTTGGTTTGGTTTGGTTTTTCGAGGCAGGGTTTCTCTGTATAGCCCTGGCTGTCCTGGAGCTCACTCTGTAGACCAGGCTGGCCTTGAACTCAGAAATCTGCCTGCCTCTGCCTCCCAAGTGCTGGGATTAAAGGTTTGAGCCACCACCGCCCGGCTTCTTCTTCTTTCTTTCTTTCTTTTCTTTCTTCTTTCTTTCTTTCTTTCTTTCTTAATATTCATTTATGTGTATGCGTATACTGTTGCTCTCTTCAGACACACCAGAAGAGGGAACCAGATCCCATTATAGATGGTTGTGAGCCACATGAGGTTGTTGGGAATTGAACTCAGGACCTCTGGAAGAGCAGCCAGTGCTCTTAACCACTGAGCCTTTTCTCCAGCCCTTGGAAGCCATTTTTAAACAAAAATCAATGTCTACTCTGTTATGTCCACTAAGTCAGAAAAAAGTGGTGGAGGCTGGAGAGATGGCTCAGTGGTTAGGAGGACTGGCTGTTCTTCCAGAGTCCTGAGTTCAATTCTCAGCAACCACATGGTGGCTCACAACCATCTGTAATGGATCCGATGCCCTGTTCTGGTGTGTCTGAAGAGATCGACAGTGTATTCACATACATTAAATAAATAAATAAATAAATAAATAAATCTTTAACCAAACAAAATAATAAAGATATCTCACAGCTTCTAGTTCTCATCAGGTGCTGTTAAGAGAGAAAGAGAGAGAGAGAGAGAGAGAGAGAGAGAGGTAGAGTGAAAGCACAGTCTTGAGCTGCTCTGACTAACTAAAGTTCTATAAGACAAAGTAATTTGACATGGACACAGAGAAATGTGGACTAGGAAGCTATATTCATCCAGCATTACTAAATACTTAAGTGGTCCTCAAGCTGCACAGAGCATTGATAAAAGTATTACACATGAGTCTGTTTTCAGGAACTGATGTCTGGAGGTGGCAAAGATTTGATCATTTCCATCCTAGTAGACCACACCTAGATGACTTTTCAGCCCCAGGTAACCGGAACCACGGATTTAAAAACAAAATAGCAAATAACCCTGATAGAGTCTTTAAGTGACTCTCAAACTTCCCGCTGGGACTTCACAAGCCAGGCCTCCATCATCGCATGTCTCTCAACATTATCTTCCAGGCTCCTACAGAAAGCTCACTGAGCTTTGACCACTCAATGGCTTTTCTAGCCCAAAGTTCTAAAGTCCCTTTACAATCCTCCCAAACAACATAGTCAGTCCTGCCACAGTAATACCCCACAATCCTGTACCAGTAGGTCTTAGAGTCTCTTATTGCTGTGCTGAAACACCATGACCGAAGAACTTGGGAAAAGCAGTTTGCTTGCTTACCCTCTCATAGCTACTCTGACCTTCCTCCCTTGATCCCAGGAAGACTGGTTGGAAGGTTCTACAGAAAGGATGGCTGCCACTTCAGAACTAACCCAGGTAGAAGCCATGGTAACCAAGGCATGGAGGCAAATGAACAGGACCAGAGAGAAAAACAGAAGTTCCCTCCATGTAATGCCGAGTGGAGCTCTGCTAAGGGCAGCAGGCTCTGGTGCTCCCAAAAGAGGTAAGCAGCCTCCCCTTCTGCCCCACCACCTCTCCTGGATCCATTTTCTGAGCTACCCTTTTATTATCTATTTATTACTCAGGGAATCCACAACTGACTGCTAACCTTGGGAGGTTACATGTGCTATACACGTAAGGTCTTCTGAGTTATATTCATGTGCTTATCATTGTGATCAAAACACCTGAAAGAAGCAATTTATGGGAGGAAAGATTCAATCAGTTTTATGGTTATAGAGGGTACAGTCCACCATGACAAGGAAGGCATAGTAGAGCCACTTGATCTGTGGCAGTGCAGGTGTGTGGGTATCAGTTCTCACACAGATAGACAAGCTGAGGTTGAATCAGAACCAGAAGCAGATATAACCTTTAAGGCCTGCCCCAGTGGGTCATGTCTCCTAGCTAGGACTCAGGTCCCCAGAGTTCTACAACCTTCTACACCTGCACTATCAGTGTGAACAAATGTTCAAGTATTCCTGTTGGGGACATGTCATATTCAAATCATAAGCTGGGGAATTTAAAATCCTAGTAGTAGGATGTTTAATATCCAAATGAAAACCTTATGGTTGAGACTTGGCCTCTTCAACTCTCAATCCCCCAGAGATCTGGTTAAAGGAGAAAAACTGGTCTGGGAAGTCGATGGCCCAGGCACTATGTCTTATCTTTTTTAAAATTCATTTTTATGTTATGTATATGTGTGAGTATCGTGGTTTGTTTTTATTTATATTTTGTAGAGGCAGTAGGATGAGTGATAGAGGGGGCAATTGTGGGAGCTGTGGATGCAGAACGTTCCAGAGTGTTTGCAAGCTTCTTGTTTTAATCTTAGCATTCAGAAAGTTTGTGATTTTTTTCCTTTGTTATTCTTGTTTGTATGTGTTCCATGGTATTAGAGATTGTAGAGCAGAAAGTACACTGTTTATCTTGACAGAGTACTAGCACACTTGTGGTAGCTCACAACCAACCATACCTCTCAAGTCAATGGTTTCTGCTGAGGCCTCTCCATCCTAGCAGGATCTCCCTATTTATGTTTCATAAGGATTAGAGATGTCCTAATAGTCACAGATACTTTAACTCAAGACTAGCACCATGTAGCCACAAATCCAACTCATCGATTTCTGAGGCTTCTGATTTGCAGGCCCAAGAACAATGTGTGTACCACTAAGATATACAAGACACTATTAAATAGACCTGTTATTTTGGGTAGTGACACTCAAGTGCCCAAGAGCAGATGGCTCTAGAAGTGGTGTCCCCTGCGAAGGAATTACAGGATATTGTGAGCCTATTGCAGGTGCAGGAACCAACTCAAGTCTCTGAAGAGCAGTTATTCATGCCTTAGACAGGCTGGAGGCTGTCACCCATTCTTGATGCTGTAGGTTCTAATTCTTGGATTTCTTCACACTATTCAGCGGAGTCCATTTCTGTTTCACCAAATTATTCGCGCAGAGCATGGTGATGGACCATCTGATGCCTGGAGTGTTATTTATTCTTGAACACAATATTGAGTACACGATCTGGATGCTGACTCTTTGTTCAAGGATGACCTTGAACTTCTGATCCTTCCGTCTCTACCTACTGAGACCAGGAACTACCAGCATCCACCACCATCATGCCTGGTTTATACAGTGCTTGAGTCTGAACTCAGGGCTTTGTCCAAACTAGGCAAGCACTCTGCCAGCCAAACTACACCCCCAGATTGTTTTTAAAGCACTATGGAACCTGGAATGTAGCTTAATGGTATAGTGCTTGCTTGGAACATGGCCCTGAGTTCAATCCTTAGCACCATTAAAAGCAAAGCAAAAACAAATAAAAACAAAGCAAATAAAATAAAAACCCTTAAAAATCAAAATAAAACAAAAGTCAAAAACAAAACAAAACAGAAAAGCCCTGGCACCCTGAGCATTTGCAGCAAGTGCAGGCTGGATGGGTGTCTCCTCCTGTGCAAACCCAGTACAGTGAGCAGGGTTACAAAGCATGGTGCCATAGGGATCCTGCTTTACTCATCAGGCCAGCCATATTCAGACTTAAGCTCAGCTCTTCTCATCTCCTTTAAAGCTCTGCTTAAGGGGACAGTGGAACCAGAAAAACAGTCAAGCTCTTACTGAGGAGTTGGGAGAGAGGTCCCATTCCCATGTGCTAAGCTGTGTAGAGCTGCCTTCTTACACCAGGAATCTATCAACTAGTTGGAGGAATAAAGTGAAGGTTCAGGAAGCAAAACTTTTGAAAGACATGGCTTTTGTGGTACCACTTGACAAAGGACAGTCTGGGACCTGGGTGGCCTTCTTGGGACATAATCCTGAATACAGGTGTCCTCAGAGAGTACTGGTGAGGTAGGAGGTACCCTGTGTGATGTAGAGAACCTGTGGTGTACAATTAGATGGTCCCTGTACTACTCAAGAGCCTCCCTTTCCTCCAAGATTCTTCTGTCTCATGAACTCCCTTGCATTCAGAACTGAGTTGCTCAGGTCCTGCCTTCCCACAGAGTCCTTACAAACTATTCTGAGTCTCAACCCATCGTGAGAGAAAGGAGCTTGTGGGTAGGGTAAAGCTCACTGGTGGAATAGACAGCTGGACCAAGAAGGGAGGCATTTTGGTGCCTAAGCAGCCCTGCTCATGGATAAGACAAAATGGAAATGGTTTCTAATAGGGCCAGTTGCTCTCTCAGCCAGTGATCCTGGTCCAAGCACTAGCCCCCCCCTCTGTATATGTATATATATATATATGTGGTGTGTGTGTGTGTGTGTGTGTGTGTGTGTGTGTTGATGTATTATGAGGGTCAGTTTCATGAGTTTCACTTTCCTTCTGCAGGACCTCTAAGTCTGCCAAGGATCAAATGCAGTACACTGAAATGAATTAGGTTCTTCTGCCCAATAGGAGGTTGCCAGGGTATTATGCTGAGCCAACATGGAATCCTCTTTCCCTGAAACTTGGCAATCTCAGGAGTGGATCCATACAGAGCCAGTGCAGAATGCTGCCTCACAGGCGTCAAGGCCCACCCCACCAAATGCTCCAAGCCTTAAGATAAAGATGCCACTCATCGTGGGTGTGAAGGAGAGAGAACAGGGATGCTCACCGGCTAGTGGGGGAAACCTCTCAGTCCTAGCAGCAGCTCAGCAAAGTGAAGCTGCTGCTCCTTGACAAAGAACAGGGGTGGGGCAAGGACACAGTGAAAGGGGACATGGACTCTGCTTCCTTCTGGAGAAGGTATTGTTAGCATTGTGTGAAAAGCCAGAAGCAGGAGAGCTAGGTCCCAGGTTGAGATAGGAAGTGGAATAAAGAAACGGCTCATCCCAGGCTTGTGAGTTTATACCTTTAAGAAATCCTCTTTCCTTTTTTCCTAGTGGAGGTGTGCACAGAGACTGGATTGGTGTTCCCAGGAAGTTGTATAAGCCAGGGACCAAGGAGCCCCACTGTGTGTGTGTGAGAACAACTGGTCCTCCTAGTGACCAGCAAGACAACCCTAGACACTCAAATCGTGGGGACTTGGACAACCCCAATTTGGAAGAATACACAGGTTGCCCACCGCTGGCCATCACATGTTCCTTCCCAGTCTAAGATGGTGTCCTGCATGTTGCTGACACATGGAGAACCTTCCCTAGATCTACAGAAAGCCCTCGATCTTGTGCTCTAGGATGGCTCCTGGCCTGAAATAGGAGTGTCAAGGACTCCAGCCACACTCTGCAAATATGGGTCACAATTCTACTGGCTGAGACAAGAGCCTGATAGCCTATCTTGTATGGTCAGCTTGTTTTGACACTGTTTGGAACCTCCGTCCCCTATCATCTTCTTTCAGAGCCTGTAGACATTAACGAACACAGTGAAATCAACACAGAACTGCTTGGGTAAGAAGTCTGAGCGCTCCAGCAGGGACGTCCCATAGATTCAGTGCTGCCTGAGTCAGAGCTTGGATCTGCCCATCATGCCAGTCCTGCTGGTACTTGGAGTAGCAGCGAGACAGGACCGTGGCTCTCAGTGGAAAATCCCAAGAAGTGGCATTTCCCAAGAAGATTTTGCACCTTAGTAAAATGAAGTTAACTGTCCTAAGTCACAGAGTGATTAAGCTCCTAATTTCTGACATTTGTAACATTTCTAAGACCTCTACTCCAAGGCAAACTTGAATGTACTGACTCCATTAGAGCTGGGATGGTCCAGTGAGATGAGACTGGAGTAGCAGATTCCAGGGCTTGACATACACAGATGGAGCACACCATAATCTCCTGCCCTGCTGTGTGTGAAACAGCTCTCGTTACTCATATTGCTAGTGAAAAGTTGTCCGTCCACTCAGAGTCTCTATGACTGCCACCATTTTCAAGCTTTGCTCCAGGTTTCTCAACCCCACTGTGGAATTCCCTTCTCTGCTGCACAGCAGCACTTCTTACCTGTCCTAATGGTTCTTGTTTTCATTTTCCAGACAGGGTCTCATTATGTAGCTCTGGCTATTCTGGAAGTCACCAGGTAGACTGGGCTGGCCTGGAACTCACAGAAATTCTCCTGCCTCTGCCTCCCAAGTATTGGGATTAAAGGCATGCGCCGCTATGTCCTACTAATTCTTACCTATCTTGATCTCTGCTACTTTTTTTTTTAAAGTTACTTGACTTTTTGAGACAGGATCTCATGTTTCCAGGTCAGCCTTGAACTCAGTATGTAGGTGTGTGCTACCATGCCCAGTTTATTCGGTACAAGGGATTGAATGAACCAGAGCTCTATACATGCTAGACAAGCACTTTACCAACTGAGCTATAGCCCTAGACCCTTGATCTTCATTGCTAATAGAAGATGGAAGACAGGGGAGGGCACAGCCACTGTGGGCTGTGTCACCCCTGAGCAGGTGGGTGTTGCAGGATATCACAGTGTGAACCTCGAGATTGTGTTTCTAGTTGTGGTATGGCTCAGCCCTTAGTACCCACCTCTAATCCTTCCGGCTGGAATATAGGCAGGTCCTTAGGACACACCTTTAATCCCAAACAATGAGGGTAAAGTATGTTTGTAGAAGGAAGTACCCATGCTAGAAAGTGATGTCTAATTGAGTGGCAAAGTGATGAATCAGAAAATGATTTGATAATAGGATATGCCCAACTCTCAGGAGAAGAGAGAGGAACTGGAAGTTACTTAAGGGAGCAGTGTGGAAGAGAGAGAGGGGGGGAGGGAGAGAGAGAGAGGGGAAACAGTTTCACTGGGACAGTTGTACAGAGACAGGTTGCAGAGAGAGAGCAAGCTAGACACAGGTGATGACAGATCAAGGCAGAGAATGAGAAGGAGCCAGAAGATTAGAACATATTGCCAAAGTTAATATGAGAACTTTGAGCCAGAATAACTGAATGAAACAGTAATCCAGAGATGAAAACTAGAAAGTGGGGTGAGTTTATTCAGCAAGTCTCAGAGGCTGAAAATATTTTAGGCCTACATAAGATTGTGTGGAGGCTAGAAGCTTCCAGGACTAGGGCTAGGTTAGCAGACTGAGGCAGTAAGCCTCAGAGACTTTTACAGGTAGGCCTGGTTGTACAAGAAAGGTAGCTAAAGCCAGGAATGGAGGAATACACCTTTAAATCCATCACTGGGAAGCAGACATAGGTGGATCTCCAAGTTTGAGGCCAATCTTGTTCTACAGAGTGAGTTCTAGAACAGCCAGGGCTACATAGCAATATTCTGTCTTTAAACAGGAAGAAAAGACAGCAGCTGAGCAAGCCAGCTAGCAGCATTGCTCTATAGTTTCTGCTTCATTGAGCTCCTGTTGATTTCCCTCAGTGGTGAACTATTACCTGGAAGTGTTGGTTTTGGTCAGGACACTACCACATGACGAGTACCACCATCCACATCCTGCCCAGAAGTCTGGCAGGTAGTCAGAACATCTGCTAGCTCTTCCTTTCTATCCCTCCTCCTTCTAGTCTCTTTATTTTTAGACCAGCAAGTATTGATGCTTCAGCCTCTTCCCTGCTGTGGTTGGTCATCTTTCTTAAGGGAAGTTCCCACTTAAACTTCCCAGGGGTTCCCTGTATCTTTGAGGATCACACGCAGCACTGTGGCAGAGAAGTCCTCTGCATTGCCTTTGCTCTGACATCTCTTCTCTCCCTAGGTGCTCTACTTTCCAATCTCTGTAATCCCTAGTGTTTCCACAAGAAACCCTTCCTTCTGCCAGGAAAATCTTCCCCTCCCTCCATTAGTTTATTTTTTATTTAATGTACATTGGTGTCTTACCTACATGTATGTCTGTGTGAGGGTGTCAGAGCTTTGGAACTGGAATTACATTTGGGAACAACCATGTGGTTGCTGGGAATTGAACCTCTAGAAGAACGGTCTGTGCTCTTAATGGCAGAGCCATCTCTCTAGCCCCTTCCTGTTTATTTAACAGCCCTGTCCACACAGGCCCGCCTGGCCTGGGTATCTTCATCAGCCATAGGCCTGCAGAGTAGGTTTCAACTTCTGCCCTGCTCTTCAGTTGGTGTTAAACTATTGTGGGCATGGAGGTGCAACCCTTTAACCCTAGCACTCGGGAGGCAGACAGTCAGATCCTTGAATTCAAAACTAACTGGTCCACATGGCAAGTTCCAGGTCATCCAGGGCTATAGTGCAACACTATGTTCCCCTTGCCCCCAAAAGTATCTACCATTGTGTGCTCGAACCATGGATCCATCAGCCTCACACTGGACCGATTCATTGCCATACATCGATGGACTGTGAACATCTATGCTTGTACTCCCAGGCAGAGCACAATGAGCTAATCCAGGACCTTGTTCTGAATTCTACCCAGCCCTGCACCTGGTTCCTGAGTGTGAGACTGCGTAAGGGTATCCTGGTTCTTGGCTGGGCATGGGCCTAGAACCCCGAGACTCCAAGGGAAAAAGGAGTTCGGCCACGTCCCCAGAACTCAGGGTCCTAACAAGCAGTCCAATCTCCATAGACCTACATTGTTCAGTCACGTAGGCCATTACAGCCCCTCCCAAAGTGCACAGGTAGAGGGTGTGACTACAGGCCTCAGGCCCTAGAGATTTACATACTAGTGAAGGTCAGAGGGCGGAGCCAATTAAGCATTCCTCCCCAGATCCTTCCCACTTCTCCCTCCCTATTTAACTCAGGCCTGCCCTGAGTTTCTGGGGGTACATCCAGATCCATCCACCATCTGCCATGACAATAAATCCTTTTGGAACCTCAGGCTTTCCCTACCACTGCTGGAACCCGCAGGAAGCCTCCAGGCAGCCTCCACCTCGCAGGTCCCGGGCTGCTGCCACATGGGCCCTGGGGCCTCTCCACTGTGCACCCCCCCATTACCCACACCTGAGTGCTAGGATTAAAGAGAGTGGGACCATCAAAGGTCCTAAGAAGCCCATACAGAATGAGTTAGATCACCACAGCTAGTTGTCTGAGTTAGGGGCAGATGTAAGAGGGGTAGAAAAAGAACACATTAAGTCCAAGCAAGTGAGCGTTCTGAAGTTTCACTCACTAGATTTTAATTTTTGGTACTAGACTTGAGCAGGGCTTTATGAACCAGATTTTAATCTGCAGACTCCTAAACCTTCCTTGATGTTATCTGAAGCACACAGTGCTATCAGCCCCTGCCCCTACCCTTTTAAATCTTGGCCAGTAGGAGGCTCATCATGGTGAACACTTATAGTTGCTTTGAAATAATGGAGTAAAGGAGGAATCTAGGATTCTTTGGACAACTTCCATGGTTTTCTGTGTCAGCAGTCACACACCTAACCATAAACTAAAGCTTGCATTGGAGAGGCAGGGAATGCAGCAGCTGCTCACTCTGCACAAAATGCTTGTGAGCTCTGTTAATATGTCACATGGAATGTTAGAATATGAAATGTTGAGGGTAGCTCTTCAAGACATTTGTCCACCAGCCAATTTTAAATATATTTTTCAGATTTATTTTTATTATTTTATGAGTATGAGTATTTTGCCTACATGTACATCTGTGTATCACTTGTATGCCTGATGCCCGAGGAGGCTGGGAGCTTCCACATGAGTGCTGGGAATGGAACCCAGTCCTCTGTAGCATTTACTCTTAACCAGTGAGCTAACTCTCCAGCCCTCACATTATCAATTTTTTAGAAATTTTTTTTTAATGTTTACTGGTACTTCTGGCTTAGAAGTAGCTATAAAATGTTTTTAATTAAAGTTTACACTTTAAATTCACAATTTTACCTCATTTTTATTATAAGGAATTATTACAGAAAATCAAAATATCAATATTTGAAAAATACATTCCATTACACAGACTCCAAAGAAACAATGCTGCTAAGCGCCATGGTCCCAGCTGATGCTGTCCTCCCACACTGAGCACCACCAGAGCAGTTTGAAAGCCAAGTGGTCTATCCAAACACGTGCCTGCAGTTTCAGCCCAGCTGCTGCTGCCTTGTCCTTGGTACCATAAGGATGTCATGGAACGCCCAGTTCCACACGGCTGCCAAACTGGCAAGTTAGTAAGTCCAGCAGTCCCCAGACTCCCTCACTGTAGAAAACCTATGTTGTCAGTTGTAAAAGTTAATACGTTATTTATTCCACGCAAGAGGCAACGATCCTCCAGAGAAGTCTTTAAGGCATCTACGACATTTGGGAATTTTATATTAACTGGTCACATACTCAGTTTTTCACTAGATCAGTTCTGTACAGTGAGCATAGCTCAGAGGCCTTTGCTGAGCTGCTTCCTCTGCTGGGCTGGCAGGGGAGCTCTGGAGCTTCAGATGGCTCTAGGGGGCTGATCCTGAGGGAAGCCAGCATCTGTGAGGGAGAAATACATTTACATGCTGATGTTGCTTCCTCTCTGGTCTAAGCATTTGGCAGTTCAGCCACTTTTTTTTTTTTCTCCAGGTAAGGAAATCCTAGATGGGAGACCTGTCCTCCACCCCTTGCCTGCAAACAAGACTAGTGCAGGAGTGGTTCAGTATGGGGGATGGGCACAAATTGGGCAGGGTGGTGTGACCCACACACCCAGCTTCATGAAAGACCCATTCAAGGAGAGGGAGGAAGCTAATGGGTAGTCAGAAACAACTCATGGCTCTGAGGTAGAGGACAAAAACATCATGTGGACCCTACTCCTTGGAGAGAATATGGCAGATGAACTGAGCAGTCTAATATTCAGCCTGGACTGAATTGGTTATTGGGGTGGAATAGGCCCAAAACTCGTGTTCTAACACATCACTGAGTGAGACACCAATGAAAAGACAACTGGAAATAAGGGAGTCCTCAGTGTAGGCACTTAAGCTTGTGGGACATTGCTGTGTTAGAGAATTATAGCAAACTAGTTTAAGCACATGGTCTGTACCTCTGTCTTTAAAAAAAAACAAACAAACAGAAAATCCTTAATGATACACTGTACAGCAGTCGTGATGAACAAGAGGCAGTTAAAAAGCTAGGTGAGCACAGCAGGTTAACTGAGGCAGCAATTATCTTTCAGTAAAGTTGATTCTTCCTGATTGGCTCATTCACAACTGACAATTTTTTGAATGGATAAATGAAGTTTTGCTGCTAGTTCTTAAGGTACTGATTAAGAGTAAACAAGAATAGCTAAGCAATTTCATGGTGAAGTCTGGTCAGCATGGAGAGAGGACAGGAAAGACGCACAGCAAGTCTGGTCCTGGCCAGGGCAGTGTACAGCAGGAGTGCAGCGCAGTGAGAGTGGCATGTCAGAGGGGTTGGGGCGTGGAAGAATGCCTGAGCCACCTCTACAGCATGGCTACCAATGCCGCTCAGTCAGCCACATAGCCCCTCTCAGCCACCGCTAATCACTACACTAACCTCTGAGGGAACAGAAGCTTGAACCTACATATGTTTTAGGCATGATCTTCAGATTGTAAGTGCAGTTATAGGCAAGACTGTTACTGAAACTGGTGTGGTAGGGCAAGGACAGAATGATCAGCTTCATCCTGACTCCCTATTTCCCCCTCTCCACAATAAACAAGAAAGAACAGGTATATGTGCACCAACCGCCCTGGTTCATAACCAAACCATTATTACCTTCCCCACTAAAGCATCATGATAACAACTTAACCCTAGGTCTCTGTGGTCCTTTTAAGCAATAAAAACTGGAAACTGACTACATGCTTCCTATAGTTGTTTGCCAAGACTGACTAAATGTTTCCATAAAAATTCTCTATGAAGTTTAAGTCACAGGCTGGGGGGCAATGGCACTCCTCCAAGTAAGTCTTCCTTTTAAACACTGTGTACAAGCTAATGTTAACATAAAAAGCATACATATAAATCACAGAAGTATTTTTAGAAAGTAGCACACTGGTTTCTCAGTACATTTTATACATATTTAGGCAGTAAGATGCCTCTCTACAGCAACAGAGAGCATACCACTACCCAAGAAAGAGATGCCAAAAGAAGTCCCTTTTATTCATACACTCATACTCCATTAATGCAAGTAACGTAGGGTTATCAAATGTCTGGAAAAATCAGTGCGAGTGATTGACGGTTACTCTCTGACTATGAGCAGATATTGTTCATCTCAGAGTCTCAGAGCAGTTGTGTTTTTGTTTCTTAAAAACAAACAAAAAGTGGTATAAGTTTCTCTTTCAGTGTGCAATATAATAAAATTAAAAAAATTAAAATTCCCAAACAGAAACAACCCAAAACACTGGCCAAACTTTTAAAAGAAAGAGGCCCAGCATCCCAGGGCTAGTACGGGTAGCATCAGGAACCAAAGACCTATGCCAGATTTCTAAAACAGGCTGTTCATAATTGGCCAGGGCCTTGAGCTGCTTGGCTCTGATGAGGCACAGTGCTACCCAGAACTGGCACCATGAGCACTCAGAATGCAAGGCAAGGCTTTAGCAGGAAGGATGTGTCAGGAAAGTCACAGCCATCTCCTTTCTCATCAGTATGAATTTCTTCCTTCTTGGCAGTTTTCCCTTTAAGATTAGTTATGTGCTGAGGTCCAGTCCAAGCTGGCCATCAGAACCACTGATAGAAGAGTATGTGATGGCATTTTTGAACATGGATTTTTGAATTGGATTCACCAATGATACAGCTCTAGAAAAAGTGCAGCACAGTCAAAGTGCATTTCTTCTACCACTCAAGTGGCAGCGACTGAGGACTCCACAGACAGGACGCAGCAAGACGAGAGAATGAGATGGCTGCTAGGTGTCAAGATACCACAGGCATTCTGACACCCAGCAGCAGCAACATTGGTAAAGCTTTCAGTTGTTAAGGCCACAAATTTTTCAGCTCTCATCTTTGAACCCTGTTTAGAAAGATTTCACCTTTTTAAAAGGGCAGCTCACTAAAAATACAGCTTAGCTTAAAGAAAGAAAAGACTTGAGGGCAAGAGGTTCCTATTATCTTTATGAAAACACTGTGCGTTAAAGGCCATAGCTACTCAGGGTAGCCACCACCCTAGAGTAACCAGCTCTCATCTAGCAGCTGCTCTCTACTATCAGGCTCTGCCTCTATGTCAGCCCAGGCAGGAAGACTTTGTGAATTCTCTGAGATGGACGCTACGTTACTGAAAGGGAACATTGTCACCAAGTGTCCTTGTGTGCTGCTAGCTGATTCCTATCACATTTGTCACGCAGGCTAAACTGGCCTGGTCCAACCAGTGAGACATCTAGTGCAATAGACCGCAGTCTGACACACTGACAGTCATACAGTTTGAAACGATCAGGGATCACACCATGGTCTTCTGCCGCAGGAAGACAACTGCCAGCTCTTGCTCTGGGTAGGAGGCAGGCTGGTGAGTAGAGCAGCTGCTGGGGAGGTGCCAGGGGATGCAGGCCTGGATCCTCCTGGGGGCCTCACTAAGAGACTCCACCCAGAGTCAGTACATCAAAGCAAATGTTGCAAACCCGCACAGGTTTGTTCAGGTCAAACTTTATAATAGGAATCTCCTTGGTCGAGCATTTATGGCAAAGCAGACGGCCGCAGTGACGACTGTGGAGGCAAAGAAAGAAGTATGAGAGACACTAAGAGCAGATTGGTTCCAAATGGTCAGCCCAGTCTCTGGCATCTGTGGCCAACTGCCAACCACCAGTCAAGTCACACCAATTCACATACAATTTTTAGCTCTTAACAAAATACTAACAAGTAGCTAAGCTAAAGCAAACATCAAGAAGTTAAGCACAGATCCTGTCTGGTCCTCGGCCCCCAGGAAAGTGACAAGTCTGAGTGCTCCTTCATTCTCTACTCTCCCTTCATACTGGGAGCCTGCTCAGTTAGTTCTATCATCTCTCCCATTCCTCTGCCCAGAAGGCTAAGGTTCATCGTGGACAAGTATGGAGGTAATGACATAAGGTGAAGCCACTACTCCTCTGCACACGGCAGTGGGGTCTTACCAGTGATGTTTTCGAGTTGTGACTCCAAACTTGGCAGTACATTCATAGCAGTTGGAGCCGTCACACCATGGAGGCTCCTTGGAGAGCATATCTGTAACATATCGAGGACTACCTGTTAAACTGATTAGACCAAACTCCAGCAATAGGACATGAAGCAGCAGGCTGCATTAGATTTTGGAAAGAGTGTGACATTCCAACTGGTCGGGAATAGCTTCACAGAGGAGCCTGGAGAATAAGCACTGGCCAGGCAGACTGGGACAACATACAGTGAAGACAGCAGAGACCACACCACAGAAAAACTGGCAAGGCTGAGGGGCTGGCAGCACAGTAAAGGGAACCAAGACAAAGGGAATGAGGAGGAAGAATCTGGATTTGGGGTTGCTTGAACAGACAGGTGGGATGTGTGAACAACAAAGAGACACAGGGATTCCCAGATTTCTAGAGTGACTCAGTCTGGTGGGACTAACAGAGAGATGGCCTAAAGAACTAATGCAAAGAAGCTGCAGCAGCAGCACTTCCTAAGTAGGCAAAGTGTCCTGGGTAGAGTGCTGTTACTCTGGACTGGGAGGAGTGGCAAGTGGGTTGGTCACGTGGAACCAGCACTGCCACAGGCACCTGCTGAGTACTGAAAAGACTGACCAAGTGTATAGATAACATATCAACAGTACAAAGCTTCCTAAAAAATGTGTATACACACATATATAAATATATAGTAATATGTATGTATGTATGTATGTATGTATGTATGATGTATGTATGTATATATGTATGTTTATTATTAACAGAGCTAGAGAGATGACTCAGTGGTTAAGGACTTTAATCCCAAGGAGTATCCTCTGGTCTCTAAGGGCACCTGCATGAAAGAGATGCATATAAACTCACACAAGTACACATATTCACATAAATTTAAAAATCCTTTAAAAATGAATTATTTTTTCCTCAAAAAAACCTTTTCTTTCATCTTTTGTTTACATTTATGGGCATTCTACCTGCATGTATGTCTTTGTACCATGTACATACATAGAAGATGGCAGTTTCATATGCTTTGAAACTGGAATTATAAATGTTGGTGAGCTACCATGTAGATGTGGGAAAAGGAAGCTGGATTCTCAAAGAGCAGCCCGCACTAAGTCACCTATCCCCATTTGAAAAACCTCTTTAAGAATAAAGCATGTGTGAGTGTGCCATTGTCTACGGCAATCAGAGGACAGCGCTGTGGAGTCAGTTCTCTCCTACCTTTATGTGGCTTCAGGGGCACAGCTCAGGTCATCAGGCTTGTGCAGCAAGCAGTTTACCTGATGAGCCATCTTGCTGGCCCTCTAAAAAATTTTAAATCGACACTTGAAAAACTGTATTTCTGGGCTATGGTATGAGGATCTGACATACCCATATCCTTAAAACTTTAGCATTCTTTGTGTCACACATGAATTCCTTTTTCTAGTTTGCAGGTCCAAATCCACAGGGGAGGTAAGACATGGGAACTGTGTTTCCCCACACGGCCACTGGGCGGGTGCTGGGCTTCAGGGGAGCACTGAGACAATAACATTCCAGGGGTGGGAAACGTAGTCTGAGGTGGTGGAGAAGCCGGAGTTATTGGGGGGGGGGATCCCCAGGCCTGTGACGAGGTCAGGGCCATGGTGTTCTCTGACTCTTGGACATCCAGGTGCCACTGGGAGTTGTGGAAGAGCAAAGAACGGAGTTGGGTCTCAACCCGCTCTACCCATCAAGCTTCCTTTCATAGAAATAGCCTTACATGATGCCTAGAAACAGCAGATTGAGATCTCAGAGTAAATTATGACATTTAAAGATTACCCATACTTGTACACAATCAAGATAACTATACTTGTAGAGGAGGTACAGCAAGCATGCCACTTACCTAATAATCTAAATAGAAGCTGCTTAGTGGCAACCTGGTAGTTGAAAATGTTGACTCCTTGGTTATTATTCACCCCAAGGCGAACCCCAGACCGAACGATGGCACGGCACAAGTTGGCATTCCCTTTCATGTATGCTAAGAGCAGCACTAGAAAACAAAATCACAGGTCAGGCTGTTTCCCACCTGCCCTAGCTGGCTACTGACAAAGGATGGGCAGAGTCGAACACTGGCAGGGCATTTGGTAGACATGGACGAGTCTGAGCACTTGTGAGAACTCCAGGGAGAATCTGCAATATCTTCCCAAAAAGGGCCTAGCCAGAAGCCGGACAGTACTAGAACTGCATACACTTTTCCCACCCTGAGGAAAAGTCTGTAGAAGGGGAACATGTGGGAAAACTACTTTTCAGTTGCTTCCCTAGTCAAAAATCAATGCTTTTACAATAAAGACAAAGCTCTTTGCAGTGCAACTAAATATAAAAGACCTGAGATTTTAGTACATACAGAGAAATAAAAATCAGTATAGGAATGTTCCTGAAGGTTGTTCTACCCTAAGGAGTTTTTTTTTTTTTTTTTTTTTTCCTGAAATGCTGGCCCAGCAGGAAGCCAGGCTCTGACCTAGCTATTCTATTCTTCTCTACAAAATTATAACTAGCAGCAGTTCCCTTGCTTCCCCTTACCAGACACTTCATTAAATTTTTAACTCAAAATGATGCAGTAACATGAGGGCTCTTAATTCCACTATCAAATGAGGACATGGGTATGGGAGGCCAGTCACCTTACTAAAATGTAACACAATGAGACACTTGAAACTAAGTCTCCACAAATCAGAACTCTGGATACAAGTCTTTTCCCACATGCCTCTTAATCTACAACCTGGGCAATGATGGGCCTTAAGTAGCCTAATAATAAAATTATATCAAAACCCCATGAAAGTGAGCTCCTGAGAGGCCTGCATATTGCTCTTCTGAAGAAGGCACCTGGGCAGAACTTGCCACTTCTTCCAAGCATGTTACAGGTACTGAGGCACATTTCCTAGAGCCTCCCAAATCTTGGTTCCATCTTATCTCTACTGAAATTGGAACATGGAAGGGTCCTGGTTAACTGAGTAACAGGCAGACGAGGGCAATTGCAACCAATGTGAAGGTCTACTTGGTCACAGGGATGTGGTCCTGGAGTACTGAAGCACTTCAGATGTCAGAAACCAAATTCCATGGGAGGGATCTTTGACAGATGCTGAGAGTCAGACACCTTATTTACATACCTGTGTTGCCTTCTGCATCTGGTTTGTCCAGAGGATACTCAGGCATACACTCTAAGAAAAGATCAAAGATGGCTGCTGCGTTTTCTTTGCCATACTGTCCCAGAATGTGCAGTGGTGACTGGCCTCTGATGAAATGAGTTGCAAAGGTTAGACATGTATCTGTCATAACTGCCACACAAAAAAAGGTATTTTCTGAACTCTGTGATCTTAACTAAATCTAAAGGACATATAATATTTACTATAAAATCAACATTACCATGGAACCAAAAGCTGCTGAGGTGCATCTGGGGCTCAGGCAGGCAATGGGCTAGGTCACAGACACCCTACTCTATGCTTGGGACCAGCCAGACACACTTACCTCAGATTAAAGGCTTCAGCATCCACTGTACACTCTGTCAGAAGAGCCCGGATATTGTTGAGTCGACCATGCATGACCGCAAGATGAAGAGCTGGGGAGAAAATCTTCTTACTGTGCAAGTCCCGAAGCACAGACAGAAAAGTCTATCTTCTTCCCACCTCATCTAAATGTATTGTCAGAGAACTGGCCAGCCAAGTACAGAGCTGTCCTTTCATATCTCCTCTCCTCGCCACCACAAGTCATCAGTGCAATCTCATGAGCCCTGCTTTCTATGCTGGTGGTTTCAAAGATGAGATTTAACGGCTTCACAGAAAGCTACTTGTCTCTGTGTTTGCTTTGTCTCTCACTGTGGTGGTTTGAATGAGAATGACTCCATAGGATCAAATATTTGAAAGTTTAATCTCCAGTTGGTGCAACTTTTTGGGAAGGATTAGGAGGTGTGTCCTTGCCTATATCACTGAGCAAAGAGTTTGAAGTTTCAAAAGCCACAATTAGCACTTGCTTCCTCTTGTGTGCTCTCTCCTCACCCCCCTAAGACATGAGCTTTCAGCTACTGCCCCGGCACCATGCTTACCTACTTGTTGCCATGCTACCTGCCATTGATGGTCATAGTGCATTGTCAGAGCAGTAAAAACATAACTAAGACAGACAGACACAAACACACAGACATACAGACACATACATACACACTCACACACACAAAAGGCCACATGGACCAGTGGGTAAAGGCACTTGCCACTAAGCCTGAAGACCTAAATTTAATCCCCAGGACCCACATGTATAAAAGAACTGACTCCAATAAATTGTCCTGTAGAAACCCACATAAAAAAAGGAAATAAGTCACTGGGCTATAGAGATAGTTCAGAAGCTAAGAGCATATATTGCTTTTGCAGAGGACCTTAGTCCAATTCCTAGCACCTCCCTGCAATTCCAGGGGAATCTAATGCCTAGGTCTCTGAGGACACCAGGACTCACGTGACATTCCCCTTCACTTAATTTAAAGTAATTTTAAAATAAAATCTTTTTTAAAATGTAATTAAAAACCCAACCACTCTGACTCCCATGGCTGCAACCAAATTGAGAAGCTGCTCAGTGGCGGGTGCGCTGCCTCTCTAGAGCTCTGCTCCTACACACGCCGACCTTCCTGAGCGGGCTGCGGCATACTCCAGTGGAGAGGGAGCAGGACTTCCGAAGCACACAACACTATACGTAAAGAGTGGCCTAGGAATTACCATTGTTTCCATTCTCATCCACAGCAGCAAAGTCCACTCCATTCTCTAGGAGGACTGAGCAGATGGTGGGCAGGTCCTGCTGCGCAGCGAGATGGAGAGCAGTCTGACGATGCTTGGTTAATTCATTCACCTTGGCTCCTGCAAGAAGCTGTTAAAGTTGATTACTCACTCAATCAGCCTCTCCCATAATTTAAGACCCCATTAGTAGGGCCAAGTCTATGGACAGGTCTTTTATCTGTAGAGATTAACAATCTACCCTCCTGGCAGAGAGGGAGTGCATGAGGATCTTGCACATTTTCCTACTGAGGCAAACACAGCAAAACCTGTGCCAAGGGCCAATTATCTACCATTATGTTCAATAGCTATTCCTTAGGACACAGGAATTCTAAGACTTTAGTATATTATAATTGCGAAGTAATACAATAGTATTCAATGTACTATGCAAGAATGTCCATACTGCTTGTAATTCTCAAATTTCAAATAAACTCCCCCTATCTAAATACTGACATACACCCTGTCCAATCACCGCACCCTTTCTTAACTGGGCTTGTTCCCTTCCTAACATTGTATTGTGCTGCAAAGTCAAGCTCAACTCTAATTATATGAATTACTATCTAAGCACTTAGGGGGATTCTTTCTAATTTACTCTTTATTGTAAACATAAAACTTCCTTTCTGAAGAATCAAGAGATGGTTCATTTAAAAGTCTCAGCTAATCTGGGCATGGTAGAACTTGGGAGGAGGAGGCAGAGGCAGGTGGATGTCTGTTCTTCTGAGGCCAGCTTAACCTGCATAGAGTTCCAGGTCAGCTAGGTGGGGGAAAAAGAGATGGAAAGGGAGAGAGGGGAGGAAGGAGAGAAAGACTCAACTGAGTTCCTGGCAGCAGGTAGACAACACAGCTGACCTCCAGTCTCTTTCTGTTGTCTGTTAAATCCTCTTTGGCTCCCAAGGCCTGACTCTATCTTACTCTCAGCATGTCCATCAGGACACTTGGGACCTGAATGTCTCGACACATCTGTCT
Organism: Mastomys natalensis; assembly: GCA_021653895.1. Taxonomy (NCBI): domain Eukaryota; kingdom Metazoa; phylum Chordata; class Mammalia; order Rodentia; family Muridae; genus Mastomys; species Mastomys natalensis. The sequence continues at coordinate 622,016 of JAJTUV010000598.1, forward strand.
TCCTGGGTGGACTGCTTTAGTTCCCAGATTCATGCCTTGAGTTCACAACAGCTTGAAGGACAACTTCTGCATATACCCTAAAACACGCTTGAGTTTCTATGCTTCCTTGTGTCTTACCAGATTTCGGACAATGATCTCTGAGCCTGCCTGAACAGCAAGGTGCAGAGGGGTCAACTTGGAAGCATCCTGGACTCTGGAGTTCACGTTGGCCTGGACACTGATCAGGAACAAGACACTTTCAATGTCAGAGTTCTGAACTGCCACATGAAGAAAATTCCGACCTTTATTATCTACCTACAGCAACAAACAAGAAAGAATCATACTATTAGTCAGTTCCCCTTAAAGAAAGGGATCCTCCCACATGCCCACAAGCTGAACTGACTGCTGGAAAGGTCATGAAGCATTCTTCCTCAATTCCAGAGCTGCAACACAACCATATACACACATGAATGTGGTTAGAAGGGAGCTGCTGCCTTGGCCCCCTCCTACAGTAGGATCTGGACATGGAAAGCCAAGAAAGGACTAAGTGAGAGACAGAGGAAGGCACCTGAGTAGCAGACTGCTCAGGAAGAAGCAAATGTGACAAGTAAGCTGCAAGGCCTCTGCTTTGACCAAACTAGATACCCATCTTGATCCCTGAGCAGCCAAACAGGCTTGAGAAATTTTCTTAAGCTTCAGAGTAACACACAAATGGAAGGCAGTCAGCAGCATGCCAGACAAGCATGAAGTAGCCAGAAGATTCCTCAAGTCAAACCCCAGCATGGGTTGTAGTTACAGGAATGAATACTACACCACTAGTCCCAGTGCTCAAGAGAAGACAACAGGCTCCACACTCCACACTCCGTATTACCATACCCCCCCCCCCACACACACACACATGTACTGTGTGCTGGGTAAGTAAAATTTGCAGAGGACTCAGATCAGTAGCACTAGTTTCATACTAGATGGAGAAGAAATGTGAGGTCTGTCCCCATTCATGACTGTCTTACACTCAGTCTGAGTGTGGGCAAAGTTAATGGCAACTTTAACACCTAGGAAAGTGATAAAGAAAGGTGAAGTACCAAAGCCTGTGCTGGCAAGCAGTCATCTTCATGCCAGCACTGCATTTTATGCAGGCCCCACATCTCATTTTATCCATAAATGGCGACTTATAAATCTTGGCAACATCCTTTAAGTGAGCTGGAATCAGGTTTCTGGGGACTGACCTAATAACCCTATTCCAGCTTTCACCACACATCAGTCACTACCCTCATTTCACACACACTGGTGTAGATGAACAAGGTGCAACCAGGACTTAGCAGATTTGATAAAGACATGGCAAAGAACAAGGAAAATTAATGTGCTAAGTAAAAACGCCTCAAAACACTCAGAAAGTTACCCAATATTACAAATACCTCGAATTCAGCTTTAATATTTTGGAGATATTCATTATTAAAACATCCAGCAGATGCAGAGACTGAGCTCAGCTACACACTCCCAGGATTCTAATGCCAAGCCCTCAGTTTCACTCCTTTCCCAGTCACATCCGTCTCTTACCAAGCGGCTGAATACTGGAAACAGAGTCAAGCCCCAGCCAGCAGGCACAGGGCACTGTAACAGTTAAATGTTCAGAAAATGGGAGTTTAATTTCAAAACAAGCATCTTTCTGTAGAAGGGAACTGTTTAGTTAGAGGCAATGGTAAGTTCTGCTGTGGTGAATGGTGGTGGCTGGACACTGACCTGCTCAGCAGCCCCAGACTCTCGTTTAAGAATGGCCTCAGCTGCCTTATTGTTCTTGTAAGTCATGGCGCAGGCAAAAGGGGTCAGCCCTTGTCTGTCCCGTACGCTCAGCTCAATGTTGGGGTGAGAGATCAACAGCTGGATGATGACGCTGTGCTGGTTGCTGATGGCCACATGGACAGGTGTCCTTCCTTCTGCGTCCTATGGAGAGGAGGCACAGATCCCCACATCTAGTTCAAAGATAAAACTCAGAGACAATATGAAGGGGGGGGAAGACTTTAAAATAAATTTCAGTTATGAGACCCTGTGTTTGAAATCAGTTTTTAAAGAGGCAAAACATAAACATTACTGGCAGCTTCTCCCCACCACAGTTTCATGACCACAGTGTCCCAGTGGCAACAAATACATTGTTTCAGAAGAGCTATAGTCATTGTCAGCTCTCATTTACACAACTCGATTAAATCCCTACAGGTTTCTGGAGCTGGGGAGTTGACTCAGGCAATAAAGTATTTGCTTCACAAACTTACAACTGGGGCTCGATCCTCAGAATCCATGTAAAAAGCGTGAGATTCTAATTCTAGTGCTGGGGAAGGGAAGACAGGTGGATTCTGGGGTTTACTGGCCAGGCAGCCTGGCTGTCCAAGTCTTAGGCCAACTGGAGACCCTGTGTTAAAACTAAGGTGGACACCCGGACTGGTGAGATAGCTCAGCAATTAAGAACATTGGCTGCTCTTTCAGAAGACCCAGTTCAGTCTCCAGCACCCACAAGGAGCCTTATAACTGCAATTCCAGTTTCAAGAGTGTAGTGCCTTTTCTGGTCTCTTCTTATGCCAGGCACATATCTAGTACACTTATGTACATGCGGCAAAAACTCATACACATAAAATAAAAAGTAGATAAATCTTTAAAATATATTAGGTGGATAGTGCCTAAATAAAAACACCAAAGAACATGTGAGCTCACATAAACTCACTCCCCACCCCTCTCTAAGTTTACCTTCCCCGAAAAGTAAGACTATATACCTGTGCATTGACGTTGGCACCAAACTCCAAAAGACACTGTACTGTCTCTTCTAGTCCCCACGAGGCTGCCAAATGCAGAGGCGTCTGCCCATCCCTTGCTTCCTCTTCTCCTTCTCCATCAGTACCTGGTTGTCTGGGACTATTCACGTCACAGCCACTGAGGTAGGGAAGCAGAAGGTCATCTTCTACCTTGTCCAGCAGAATGTACTAGAGAACAGCAGCTTCACCCACTAACAACAAAGCCATCATTGCCACTGCTAGCCTGGTTCTCAGCATCAAGCCCTAGAGACGGGGTGCTACTGCCATAGCTCTTGTGTTGGTCTTAGGGCAGCCTGGGAACTGTTGCAGATTCCCTTAAACTTTTTTTTTTTTGGTTTCTCGAGACAGGGTTTCTCTGTGTAGCCCTGGCTGTCCTGGAACTCACTCTGTAGACCAGGCTGGCCTCGAACTCAGAAATCCACCTGCCTCTGCCTCCCAAGTGCTGGGATTAAAGGCGTGCGCCACCACCGCCAGGCTCCCTTAAACTTTAAGAACCACTATTCATAAAGTTTCTCAGATTACCTTGCTTCCTCCTTTCCCACTCTTAAAGAGGGTTGTGAGCCTTTTATGATTCACATGTCATGATGGTGCTCAGATAAGCCTATAGTCTCCTTCACCCTAACTTCCTGATGTCACAGTGGGAACTGTTCTGAAGGTCAATGCAGTCTCCAAAGCAGAAGATTGTTTTGATCTAGGCATGTGAAAATTTTGGCTCCCCAGCTAGCTTGGTTCTCAAATGACTTGACATGACAGAACCTTATGATAATCTAAATTATTAAAGTCAAGGCCAGCAGCTATAGGCATGTCAAGACTGAGGTAACTTAACATACATACATATACACACACACTCACACTCACACACCACACACACACACACACACACACACACACAAAAGAGGTAGTTTGCAGTAAGCTGAATAAAAAGATACTTTGGCTTCTCAGACCTTCGAATAAGAAAGCAGGCAGTAGATTCATTGTTTTCATCAATGGCTCTGTGCAGAAGTGTCTGAAGACACCCACTTGGTCCTGGGCCCCAGCATGTAGCATCACAACCATGTCTGACCTGCAGAGAAACCAGTTTTCTCACGAACATTGTCAAGCAAAAGAGAAAATGTTTATTTTCAACTTTGAGCAATTACTTTTCAGATAAGATGATATCATTATTATAACCACTCATTAGTATTATAAACACTGATTAAAATCTGCTCTTTGAGAGCTGAAAAGATGACTTATCTATTAGGAGCACTGGCAGCTCTTCCTGATGAACCAGGTTTGATTCTCCATCCACACACTGCAGTTCACAATTTGTTAATCCCAGTCCCAGGGAATCTGATGCCCACTTTTGGCCTCCATGAGCACCAGGAATGCACATGGTGCACACAAGTACATACAGGCAAAATGGCATACACATAAAAAATTAAAATAAATATAACCTGCTCTTTGCAAATTCTTAAACAAGGTCCTAGGGGTATGGTTTTCAGAAACAAACATTAGTGCCTCTACAGCTGGGTTCTACTCAGGACAGTGCCTGTATATATGTGTACTCCAAAATCCCTCAGCAAAACACACCTGTAATTAATAGGCAATCCCTCTAAACCGTTGATTAACCCGTCAGGCTAAATGCCTCAGTGTCTGCAGGCCCTCAGAGTGATGAATGAGAAACCCCAGGATTACCTCTCCTTTTAGATCTGTCTACACAGGCAAACCCAAAATTTGGGGATTAATATGGTGATAGTAACAGTATCAAACCAAGCCCCCACCAGGAGATGCCTGAGGCAATCCCTCCCCTCTAGCACTCCTCTCTGTAGTCTCTTAAAGACAGCTCACAACAAAGTGCTGGTCACACCAAGGTGAATCTCACACTGTCTTCCCTCTTACCCTAGACAGACTCTCACTGTATAGCTCTGGCTAGTCTGGAACTTATTTTGTAGACTAGGCTGACCTTGAACTCACAAAGATGCCACAGCCTTACCTGCCCAATACTGGGATTAAAGGTGAATATAACCCATGCCCACTGAACCTCCAACTTCTTCAGACTTATTTTATTTTTATGCATATGGGCGTTTTTTCCTGTATGTATGTCTGCACACCCATATGCATGCCTGGAGCCTGCTGAAGTCACAAGAGGGCATCAGATTCCCTAAACTGGAGTTATGATTGCAAACCACCATGTGGGTCTGGAAGTCAACTCTGGGTCCTTTGCAACAAGTACCATCTCTCAGGCCCCATTATCTTGAACTTCATAACATGATTTTCCACTGCTTGTCCTTGACTTGGATTTGTTAGTTGGCTGATCTTTTGCTTCTGTGAAGCTACACAGGCAACCAATCTGTATTTGACATAACATACCCTCATCTGTAAGCAGAGGCTCTGTTTTGCATGACTCACCAGAGTGGAAGCAATGTCCTCCAGATTACTTGCCAAGGCAAGCCACAGTGGTGGGTTCCCTTTTTCATCTGGCACAGACATGTCAGCTCCTCGCGTACATATAGCATCAACCACTAGTGGAAGTTGATTTTTGATGGCTAGCTGAAGGGCAGTCTCCCCATCCTGAGTCCTATTAAGACATAACCACCACAATCAAAACCAGTGCTTGTAATAGCAGCCAAAGAAAACAGCACCCTACAGGTTTTCCAAAGCCCACATGCCAGTGGGTCCATTATATCCACTTCAGTTAGTGTCTACAATGTTCTCAAGAAAATCAAACCTGTCAGCTGTATTTGTCTTTACTGAGCTGTTTTAAGAAAATAAAACCATTTTTCTCTATTGTACTATAGAGAGCAAACAAACAGAGCTAGAGATATAGCTTGGTTGTAGGGGTATTTGTCTAGCATACACGAAGCCCTGGCTTGATCCCCAGCACACATGCCTGCAATCCTAGCACTTGAGAGAAGTGGGGAGTAGGATCAGAAATTTAAAGTTATCCTTAGCTACAGAGAGTTGGGAATCTGGTATACACGAGAATGTCTCAAAACCAAAACCAACCAACCAAACAAACAAAATCCCCACACTTTGTTCTCCCACTTTGTAATTCAGTGTCATTTAACACTGGAAATTCAGAAAGGATTCTATGAATACACAATGATAAAAGTCTGAGGCTGGCAAGATGGCTCAGCAGGTCTGTTAACCTGACACCTGAGTCTGACCCTCAGAACAATGTGGAGAGATAATGGGCTCCCACAGGCCTCTGACCTCTACAGCACAGGGAAGAACATGTGTATACATAGCACATGTGCTACAGAAATATATAAATTTAAAACTTAAAGCCTTTTTTTCCTTTAAGCCTGCTTGTAGTTTAATTATTTAGTTACTGGGGTGCTCTTTGTTACAACTGAAATTTTATTAAAGATTGATTTTTGGACCATCCTTTATAACACTATTTGTGTGATTTTGTGCACTGGTCCTGACAGTTACCAAGAAGGGCAGAGTACAGTTGGGCTATGACTGTACATGTCCACAGATCATATCTAGAACCGGTGTCCGTACTTTTTGGTAGAGGACAAAAAAAGTACAATGAAGTAGGAACTGAGCCTGGAGCATTAAAGGTGCTGACAAGTGCCCTCCCACTGAGCTACCCCAGCATCCTGTTTCTGTATGCCACCAGCTCTGAGGTCCTGGGACTGAATACAGGGCTCAGAGCTCTCTACTTAAGTGCTGTGTTCCTATCCTCTTTATTTTTTGTTTTTAGGGACAAGTACAGACCAGGTTGGCCTTACACTCCCAGAGACTTGTTTGCTTCTTCCTCCGATGTGCTAGGATTAAAGGTGAGCACTACCATGCTCAGTTCCTAGATCTTCTTAAATTTTTCATTTTGAAACAGTCTTTCTACCTTGAACTATCCTCCTGCCTTAGTGTCCTAAGAAGCTGAAATTATAGGTGTGTGCCATCCAGTCCTGACTTCATTTGTACATCCTGAGTGCTACTGTTTTTCCTTTTTTTTGTTTTGTTTGTTTGTTTTTTTTTTTTCGAGACAGGGTTTCTCTGTGTAGCCCGGGCTGTCCTGGAACTCACTCTGTAGACCAGGCTGGCCTCGAACTCAGAAATCCGCCTGCCTCTGCCTCACAACTGCTGGGATTAAAGGCGTGTGCCACCACCACCCGGCCTGTTTTTCCTTTTTATGTAACCAGGAATTAAAAAAAAAATTTTTTTCCCCCTCTAACACCTAGGCTTTGATTCTGAAGCATCTCAATTAAACATGACCTGAAGATATAGGAGAACATGCCACTTTGTCGCACCTGACGCTGATATCAGCTTGGTGCTCCAGTAGGAAGAGAGCACTCTTGCTGTCCTGCCGCTGTATGGCCATGTGCAGCAGTGTCTGTCCATCCGACATGGTGTCATTGATAGATGCTCCGGAGCCCAGCAGCTGGGCAGCAATTGTGTGCATGCCTGGGAAATAAACAAGCTCCAATTCATGCATGACCATTGTTTCTTGCTTCTGTTGAAAACAAACAGACCCTCGAAGCTTCTCAGAGACAGCAGGTTTTCAGTGAACATAACAGGCAGAAAGTTATTCTACAGTAAAATGATTAGCCCCACCACTTCCTCCTGCTTCCTCTGGTCTATTCGCCTACTTATCTCCTGAGAGTCAACAACATTTGGCATAGCTTACCAGTCCATAATGCTAGGCCGAGCACAGTTTGGTCTCTGGAATCCTTGAGGCTGAAGTCAGGAATAATTTGTAGGTTGTTGGTGGCATGAAGAGCATTGGCTAAATATTTTTAAAAGAAAAAGAAACTTGATTTCACCATCCTGTGGATGACAGAGTCACTTTTATTTTTTTCTTCTTAAATCAAGTTAGATCTAAGGAGGAAAATGGTCTCACTGGTAGCCCTGGATGGCCTCAAATTTCTGGAGAGCTTTCTGTCTTTGACCCTGAGTACTGTGGTGGTATAGCCATGAGCCACCACACTTGACTCCTTGGGTCACATTTAAGGCATTCTAGAAGCTAAGACTCAGTTATAAATGGACTGACTGCCAGCATATAATTTCTTTTCAAAGGGAGCCAACAGATATTTCTTGTGCAGAATGGAAATCCAGAGATCTGTTACTTTGAAGTAAAATATTTAAGATAAATTCATTTTTTTAAACTTGAACATTGCACACACAATGAAAAGACTGTCCTCCAGAGACTACGATGTAAGTGACAGCTACAAAACCAGTTGTGCATGACTCACAGACAGAAGCAGCTGAAGCCAGTGAAGTCAACCGCCCGGACACCCATCTCCACAGCTCACAACAGTGGGCATCAGACCCAACCACCTACCTTTCTGCTCTAAGATGACAGAAACCACATCTGGATGGTTATAGGCAATTGCCATGTGCAATGGTGTTTGTAGGTAGATGCCATCTATAGAACCCATTAGGACCGGAGACTCTTTAGCCACAGGTAGAGCTTCCTCTGTCTGCAAGTTTGGATTGGCACCTTGCTGCAGGAGCTCTGCTGTGAGGTTGGCCAGGCCATACCGACAAGCTGTATGTAAAGGAGTTTCTCCCTGAATGAAACAAAAAACAAAATCACCTTAGAAGGGAATTAGGAGTTCCTGTCACAGTTACAGACAGTGGAAGTAAGCAAACCTCAGGCCCCACTGCTGAGTCTTGCTGTGGGTTCCTCCTGTCACCAGCTGACCTCATGACCTCAACTCCCCTCCCTCAGTATCATTAACCTTTAATTTCTTAGGTGTCTTCCCAAGCATCTTTCTGTCTTTTCTCTCCCATTACCACCTTGGTTATCCCTTTACTTTGTTCTCACATTTTTTCCTACTTATGCAAAAAATATTTCTCTGTAAAACAACAGCAGTCAAAAACTACCAGGCATCACCATAGTCAACACCAGAAAACAGCAACAGAACTATGGCGTGAAGTAAGCAGGGCTAACTCTTTTCTTTTTCTTCCTTTCTTCCTTCCTTCCTTTTTTGTTTTTGCTTATTTTTCAAGACAGGGTCTTGTATAGTCTTGGCTGTCCTAGAACTCACTTTGTGAAGCAGGCTGTCCTCTAATTCACAGAGATTCACCTACCTCTGTCCCCCCCAAGTGCTGGATTAAAGGTGTAGCACTGACAGGCTGGGTTGATATTCTTAAAGCAACAAGTACAAGTGATAAAAAAATGACATGAAAAATTAGCACAACTTCTCTTTCTGAAAATAAAAAAGCCAAAGAAAAGAAGGGTTCCCCACTAGGGAGAACTTCACAAAAACCTAGCATTTAGTATCTAGTGTTCCAGATAGTATGTTAATACACATTTAAATAACTTGTTTATTAAAAAAAATTTTTTATATTTAATTGGGCATACTTGTGTATGGATATATGCAATTGAGTACCAGTGCCACAGAAGCCAGGTGTTGAATGCCCCCAGAGCTGAAGTCACAGGTAGTTATGAGCCTATCCCACATGGGTACTGGAAATCCACCTCAAGTCCTCTGAGGAGCAGGTGGTGCTATTAACCAGTGAGCCATAGTAGCCTCACCAGCCCTATTTCTTTTCACCTCACCCATTCCCTATGACATCAAGACAAACTTCTTTTATAGCTGTTGAAACTGAAGCTCAAAAAGTCAAGTACATTGTCTAAGACTATAAGCAGGAAGTGGGAAAGCTGGTGAACTCAGGACTGTTTGACCCCAAGACCTACTGCAGATCTTATCAATGTCTTCCCTTACTGCAGGAAATAGAATCTTGGACACTCCCAGAGATGCCTGAAACCATGGGAATACCAAACTCTATGTCTATATTTTCCTAAGGAAGTACTTATGGTAACATTTAGCTTATCATTTAGGCACAGAAATAGAACTAGCAACAATTAAACAATTATAATAATATACTCCAATAAAGTCGTGTGAATGTGACCTCTCAAAATACCTTTTGTTCTATACTCATCCTCTTGTAAGGATGTGCTGTCTATGACTGAACATAATTGAAAGGATACAGGCATTATGACAATGAAGATAAGCTTTGACACTGAGTCAGACCATCTTATGAGAGAGAGCGGCAGGCAGCATAAGCACCATGGATACACTGGACAAAGGGGTGATTCACAAACTAAGATCATATGACATTTCATGATGCTACCCCCAGTAGACAACCTAAAATTTATGGATTATTTTCACAATTTTCCATTTACTATATTCAGACTGTGACTGACCATAGGTATCTGAAATCTAAAAGTAAAACTGCAGGTGAGGGGAGACCATGATCTGGTTGGCATTGTTGCTTAGAGACAGATGGAAGAAGCAGCCCACAGGAGACCTGAAGAATCAGGAACAAGACAGGATAGCGTACCTGTGATCCTAGCACTGGGGAGTCTAAGACAGGAGATCACAAGTTTGAGGCCAGGCTCTACAGAGCAGGTCAAGACCAGCCTGGGTTATATAACTGTCTTAAACTCAAAAGAATCAAGAAGCTATTATAACACTTGTTTACATTCTTGCTTGCTAATTTCTATTATTATATTACAGAGTCTACAGGATCTAGTTCAGGACATGGCTATAAAGCAAAAATATAGACAATAGTTGCTGACTGAATCAATCAACCAATTTTGAGAATATGAGAGTCCCTTTTACATTGGTTATATGAATATTTACAAAAGTGAAGAAGAAAAAAATACTATTCAATTTTTCCTGTATACCCAAGATAACCATTTCTTCCACAAACCAGCTGCCTGTTCCAACTTACCCACTTGTTCCTGTGGTTGGCGTGGGCACCACTGGTTGCCAGGAAGAGAGCTGCAGCCTCATTTCCAGCCCCAGCTGCCCTCTGTAGTAAACAATTTCCTACAAGAAAGAAGCCAGGTTCATTCTTCCATTTACATGAAACTGAGCTCAAGCTCCACCCTGTACATCAGTCTGTCCTTCTCACTGATGGCCAGTCCACACAGACAGTAGGTACTGCTTCATCATTCTTCCTGGCAGTAAGTTCTAGCTCCTCGTAGGGCTTGAGTAGGAGCAAAGTTTCCCTCCTATCACAGCAGTGATGCTGACACTGTCTATAACATTTCCTTTGCCATACAGGCCTGCTCTACAAGTTGCACAACATTTGGCAATATTCTCGCTCCTAGCCACAGATGCCAAAGGATCTCTGAACTTGTAGCAATCAAAAGCATCTAGGGGTTTAGTGCTTAAAAGCACTGGCTGCTGCTCTTCCAGCACCGGGTCCTTCAAGAGGACCCAGGTTCAATTCAGAGCACCCACATAGCAGCGCACAACTGCTTACAGCTCAGTTACAGGAGACCTAATGTTCTTTTCTGGTCTTCATGGGTACCAGACATGCACATGGTGCACTGACATACATACATACAAGCAAAACATCCACAACACATAAAATAAAAGTTAAGTAAAACAAAACAAAACAAAGTCTAGAGTTGCTTCCAAATGTTCTAGGGAAGATGGGATGCAAGTAGCAATGCCCAGACATCATGAACTGCAGCTATACTAGAAAATGCCCATCAGAAACTTCAATCCTAGCCGGGCAGTGGTGGCTCACGCCTTTAATCCCAGCACTTGGGAGGCAGAGGCAGGCAGATTTCTGAGTTCCAGGCCAGCCTGGTCTACAGGATGAGTTCCAGGACAGCCAGGGCTACATAAGAGAAACCCTGTCTCGAAAAACCAAAAGGAAAAGAAAAAGAAAAAAAAAAAAAAGAAGAAACTTAGTAAGCTTGCTGTTAGCTCAGGAATAGTTTTACTTCCTATTGTAACTATTTTCTGAATAAGACATTTAGGAAAATGAAATCTTCTCCAAATGGTTTTTGGCCCCGGACCCACTGGTCTAACTATTTCCAAATACAACATGAAATCTCATGTGGGCCCTGGAGAGATGACCCAGTGGTTCAGAGCATGCAGTGCTCTTACAGGGGACCTGAGTCTAGTCTGATGGCTCACAAATGCCTGTAACTCCAGCTACACAGGATCTAATGCCCTCTTCTGGCCTCAGCAAGCACCTAGATATGTGTGCACATAGCCATATACAGACACACAGGGACACTCATAATTAAAACTAAAAATCTTTGAAAAAAACAATCTCATATTCTAAAGCTGTAATGCTTGAAAAGTCTAAATAAAATAAATATTATGACTGAAAAAGAAAAGAAATGGGACAAAGCACTGCCATGGAGAGGGCTCAGTCAGGAAAAATGCTTTCTGTGTAACCTAACAACCTACACCTCATTTTCAGAGCTGTGTTTTACTTTATGTTTTTTTATTTTGTTTTGTTTTTCTAAGACAGGGCTTCATTATTGTAGGCCTGTATGACCTAGAATTTGTTATGGAGAGCAGACAGACCTTGAACTCACAAAAGATACAACGGCCTTTGCCTCCTCAGTGCTGGGGTCAAAGGTGAGGTCCACGGGCTCAGGCTTCCCCAGCACTATGTAAATAGCAGTAGGGTGCACCTATAACTCCAGCATTTCTACAGTGAGATGGAAGGAAGAGTCTCGAGTAGAAACTCTAGGGCTGGCTAGCCTATGCAGAAGAGACCTTTCCTTCAGAACCAAATACCAGAAGTTATCATCTGACTTCCACATGCTCAATCATATGTATGTACACATATATGTACCCTCAATTTTTTTTTTTTTTTTTTTTGGTTTTTTGTTTTTTTTTTTTTTTTTTTTGGTATTTTTCAAGACAGGGTTTCTCTGTGTAGCCCGGGCTGTCCTGGAACTCACTCTGTAGACCAGGCTGGCCTCGAACTCAGAAATCCGCCTGCCTCTGCCTCCCAAGTGCTGGGATTAAAGGTGTGCGCCACCACCGCCCGGATTTTTTTTTTTGGTTTTTTGAGACAGGGTTTCTCTGTGTAGCCCGGGCTGTCCTGGAACTCACTCTGTAGAGCAGGCTGGCCTCGAACTCAGAAATCCACCTGTCTCTGCCTCCCAAGTGCTGGGATTAAAGGCGTGCGCCACCACCAGCCCGGCTCCTCAATTTTAAAAAGAAAAGAAAATGGACAAAGTACTACTTTGTTTTTATATCATTTTTTTTTTCTCCCTTCACAGAAAGTGACTTCATCTATAGTTTATAGTCATTCTAATCTCAACTTCTGCTGGGCATGATACATGCCCAGAATCTTAGCTGTTAGGAGGTAAAAGCAAGACAATAAATAGGGGGCTAGAGAAATGGCTTAGCAGTTCAGAGTACTGAATACCCTGCAGAGGACCTGAGTTCAGTTCTAGCTGTATGTGGTGACTCCACATCATTTGGACAATACAGCAGGACCTTGTCTAAAAAAAAGAAAAAAAAAAAAAAAAAAGAGACAGAGAGAGAAAGAGAGAGAGAGAGAGAGAGAGAGAGAGAGAGAGAAGAAAAGGAAGAAAATCTCATAGTAGGTAACAAGAGCTGAAGGCAGTAAGTTCTGTTCAGATAGCTAAGAGTTTTAGTCTAAATACCTGGAAAGGCCATCGTGACTACATATTAATCTAGAAATGGTGGTATGACAGCTCACCACTGCTGGTAATACTAGTTCCAGGGGATCCCATGCCCTCTTCTGGCCTCCTTGGACACTAGGCACATATGTGATACATACATACATGTAAGTAAAACATTCATACTAATAAAATAAAATAAATCTAAAAGTGATTATAAGAATTAAAGAGTTAAGATCATCTTCAGCTATATATCAAATTAGAGAGCAGTCTGACTATATGACTCAAAAACAGAATAAAATCTAGACTAAAACTCAATTTTATAATGGAAGACATCTCACTAGTACGTAAGTGAGGTTGGGAGGGCCCCCTCTCCGCCCAGCACAGCTCACTGACGGCACATGCGCTGGCTGGTTTTGTGTGTCAACTTGACACAAGCTGGAGCTATCACAGAGAAAGGAGCCTCCCTGAGGAAATGCCTCCATGAGATCCAGCTGTAAGGCATTTTCTCAATTAGTGATCGAGGGTAGGAGGGCCCATGGTAGTCTTGGGTTCTTTAAGAAAGCAAGCTGAGCAAGCCAGGAGAAGCAATCCAGTAAGCAGCACCCCTCCATGTCCTCTGCATCAGCTCCTGCCTCCAAGTTCCTGCCCTGTATGAGTTCCTGTCCTGACTTCCTTTGGTGATGAACAGCAATGTACAAGTGTAAGCTGAATAAATCCTTTCCTCCCCAACTTGCTTCTTGGTCATGATGTTTTGTGTAGGAAAACAAACCCTGACTATGACAGCATACTAGTAGTACAAAGGAAGGAAGGGAAGAGAGGAAAGGTGAGAAAGGAGATGGTAGAACAAACATTCCAAAGTTGATCAGAGAACATGAAGATTTGAACAGTGCAATGGACAACTGTGATTTAATGCACAAAGAGAATTCCGATGAAAATGCTTATTATTGTAAACAATCTATCACATTTTAGAAGAACATGTTCTAAGGCTGGCAATGTAGCTCAGTAAGTTTTGCCAGCTTGTGCAAATTGTCCCTGTGTACAAGCCCAACGATGTAGGGGTAGCGGGTGCAAACTTATACAGAGAAAAGAGTAATGCAAAAAAATTCAATTTCTAAATGCCATACTAGTACACACTATAATTAAGGTTAGAAATTGATAAAAATGTGGCAAAAACCAAAAACCCAGTATAATTTCTAGATTAGTATCTAGCTAGACACGATGGCATTTCCAGGTGCTTAATCTAAAACTCTAAACTTAATCTAAAACTTAATTTAAAACTAGCACTCTGGGCAGAACTTACTGCCTTCTGCTTTTGTTACCTACTATGGGAATTCCCCCCGACTCCCAACCTTTCCAGACAACGTGTTGCTATACTGTTCTATCTGACTAGAACTGTGTAAATCAGACTGGCCTTGAACTTACAGTGATCCTAGCATGTGTTAGGATGACAAGGATGGACAATCTTATGGAACCAGTGGGGTGATTTCATTTGGCCTTCCTTTCTTCTCTCCTTCCTTCCCTTCTTCTTTCCTCCCTCCTTCTGTCCTCCCTTCCTTCCTCTCTATCATTATTAATTGTATATTAAATCTAAATTCAAGGACACAGGCATGTGCTGAGGTATAACCCAGCCTCTTTAAAGTTATTATAACTTTAGCAAATGTATTACTTAATAATTATCTTTTTGGACAGCGAGGAGGTGGGAATCTATTTTGTTAATGGCTCCTACCATGCCTGACACCATTCATTTCTATGTGTGTGTTATGGGTACAGGTAGGGTAAGTGCACTAACCCTGTCTGGAGGTCAGGAGTTGTAGGAGTCTGTTCTCTCTCCTACCATGCTGGTTCTAGTGATCAGGCTTGGTGACAAACACATTTACCCACTGAGCCATTTCAGCAGCTCCCAACTAATGCTTTCTATGAGTACTCAATACTTAAATCAGTGGCATATGGAGGTCAAGTGCCTCCCAGATTACAGCAGTGCAAACGTGCTGAGACACTCCTGAAAGAGCACTGTGTGTCTTCATTTTCACTGTCAAGAAAACCTGTACTTCTCATACTAAAAACAAAACCAAACAAACAACAACAAAACAACAAAAAACCCAGTTTCACTCAACATGGTACTTGATGACTTTGTAAAAACTCCTAATTTTAGTAACTCTCAACAATGTATGTTTGTAAGAGCCAGGTGCTCCATGAGAAATATGGACAAAGCTGCTGCCCACTTCAAAGCACACTGTCTAGAGGAAGCACACTTGCATTAAGGTACATGAACAATCTCAGCAGCGTCAGGGAACAGGGTTTTACTCAGAATGACTCCCAATATACTACTGTTATTTAAACTTGAATGCTTGGCAGACATTCTCTTGAAAATGAATGAAGGGACCCTGTCTTTTTAAGAAAAACAATTAAAAATAGTATTTTTTTAACTTAATGATTAAAAGTAAGCTTTAATATGAAAATTTAAATCTTGGAAAACTTTGCAACCCCAAGTTTGATATTTGTGGTACAGTGAAAGACTTCTGATGAGATGAACAGTGATACAGAAATCAACTCTGAAACATGACATACGGGGTACATCTATAACACAGTGAACCAACACTCTCCAATGATGAAGGCAGAATATTCTAGAACTGCGTACATACAGGAACAATCATTCAAAGCATCAACTGGTTGTGACTTTAGTATGACATGCAAAATGTACCTCCGTTCCCTTTTCATGTGTCTAAGGTTGTGCGTTCTTCATACACTTTAACCAGAACTCATCTGATAAGACTGAACACAGATGAAAAGAAGAAAATGCCTGCTCTTCTAATGAACTTGTTTAAAGTTATTTCCATAATAAGTATATTGCTATACTACACACTGATTAACACAGCTCTTTCCAAGTTTCTCAGTTCTGGAGCTGGAGAGATGCTCAGCAGTCAGGTGCCTGATGTTCTCACAGAGCACCCAGGTTCCCAGCACCCACACAGCAGCTCACAATCACCTCAAACCCAATTTCAGATCAAACCGCTTCTTCAGACTTCCAAGGGCACCAGGCAAGCATGTGGCAAAGAAACATGCAGGTAAACAAACACTCATACACATAAAATAATCTAAAAATCAAATTAAAAACTAAAGCTTTTTGGTTTTATAAAATAGGTATGGCAGATTGTGT
This sequence comes from Mastomys natalensis, assembly GCA_021653895.1. Lineage (NCBI taxonomy): Eukaryota > Metazoa > Chordata > Mammalia > Rodentia > Muridae > Mastomys > Mastomys natalensis. The sequence goes on from JAJTUV010000598.1 coordinate 638,298, forward strand.
CTATAATCTCAGTACTTGGGAGGTTGAGGCAGGAGAACCTCTAGTTCAGGTCCAGCCTCCGCTACGTTTACCTAAAAAGACTGTCTCAAAATCAAAAATAAAAGAAAAAAATTCTCATTATTATTTCCAACTGTAGTACATACTGTCTAAACAAAAACTGTCTGAAATGTGAGTTCTCTGAGGGTAGAAGGACCTGTATGCAGGTCTACAGAATCTAAGAATCATTGCTTTAATTTACCAGGTATGTTTTAGCTTATAAGACTTAAATTGATGTCTGGTTAAATTATTTGGAGCACAAGATTAAAAAAAAAAAAAAATCACAACCTGGGCTTTTACTGAACTTAAAATTAAATACAAAAGAAATAGTTCTTGTAATAGTAAGCCTTTCCATTTCTGTAGTTTTATTAAAACATTTACAAGCTTGTGCTGTTGTAATCCCAACACTGAGGCTAAGGCAGGAGGATCACATGCTCAAAGCTAGTTTGGGCTGTCTAGTAAGTCTTAGGCCAGCATTGACATCACAACTCATGCCCAACAGGAAACCCAATGGTCGACTATTTTCCAGAGTCCTCAGACTCCGGACTCACTCCCAGGGCCTCTGTGTTCTACCTGTCATTGCATCAGGAGCATCAGTGTTGCTGCCGCGCTGAATGAGTCTGGCTGCAAAGCTATTCTCATCAAATGATGTCCCGTTCACCACAGGGAGGTCTTCAAAGGGGTTTACAGACTGGTCTGAAGACACAGTGATGTACTGGACGGCAAGCCAAAGTGCAGTGCTGCCTTCGTGATCTTTCAGCTCTAGATCTAATCTGAAATAAAGAAGGAATGTGAATGACAGATACAATTTCCCGCCTCCCTTTGTTGTCAACAGCTCCACTCTCTCCCTATATGTTCTAAAGGACAAATTCTTATTTTATTTAAGGTCTATAACTGTAAAGGCATCTTAGAGAACACTTCAGGCTAGGTATCCCATTACCTGGGAGGCTAAAGCAGAAGGACTTTGAATTCCAGGCCTGCCTGAACTGCTTAAATAAGACCTCATATCAAACAAACAAATGAACAATAGTTTTTAAAAATTTTAGTAAGGAAAGATTTTTCACTCACAATCCCACCCTCACAACCGCTTTTCATTTCTCCAGGCCGCCCTACGTACTGTTTACACTGCAGCAGCTGATTGAACACATATTCGTTCCTGGCCATGATGGACAAGTGTAAAGGAGTCCTAAGGGTAAAACAGAATAAAATGAAATAAAAGAGGAGTCAGTTCAGGAGAGACAGACGCTCATAGCAGGCAGGGATTAGAATCCTTGGTAGAATCACAACAACAACCAATTCCATCACTCTGGTTTCCAAAACCATGGCCAAGAACCAAACTATGAAATCGGCTTTGCTTCTATGGCCCATACCCTAATTCTAACCCTTCCTGGAGGAATGCAGTAAACACTAGTTTCTGGCACACTTTTATCACACTGTCCTCTGCCAATTTGAAAAGAAACTTTGCTCTTCACTGTAATGTTCTATCAACGCTGGAGCACACAGCAGCATCAACAAAGAACTGGGTCAATTCTTCACCACCTGTTTATTTAGTACTCAAGTGTCTGGAGGGAAGGCTGCCACCAGAACACAGGCCCTGAGCCTGGCTGCTACTGCAGATGGACTGTCTGCCCACGCTTACTACAGTTAGAGTGGAAAAACAAAAACCAAAAAACAAACCCAAAGAATCAACATGGGGAAAGAAAGATGTAACTATTTGGGAAAATGGTTAATGATTATGACACAAAGATCCTGGACCATCTTATTTCCACACATTATACACTGCATAGAACCTCTTCCAACAGCCAACCTCACAGAAATCTTAGTTCCTGGGTGGGTTTTCAAAACGATAAACTGATCTGATGGTGAGTGATGTCTGTGGCCTGCCTGAAGCTGGTGAGGCAAGGAGTTGAACTGCATTGCACTTCAGAGCCTCCCACACTTCTGCCTCAAACACAGGCAACTCCTCCCACTATTCTAAGCCACAAGCAGTCCTAAACCAACTCCTTCTGGAAGATGCAGAAACAACAGAAACTGGGCTGCAGGTGGCTCAGTGGTTAAGAACAGTACTTGCTCTTCCAGGGGACCTGGATTTGATTCTTAGCACCCAGACAATGGCTCACAGCCACCTGTAACTCCAGTTGCAGGAAATTCTAATACTCTTCAAGCCTCCACAGGCACTATGTGCATGTGATATATTGATATACATATAGCCAAAACACCCATACACAAAAAATAAGAAATAAATAAAAACTTGTAAAAATGTAAAACACAAAACAAATTCAGAAACATTACCAAATATAACAAAGACTTTCCAGTAAAACTCTGGAAATATTTGTAAGGCAGAATTGAGTTTAAAATAGGATTTTTTCTAACCATTAGACCTCACAGAGATAAAACAGGTTGCCTTGAGGTAGTAGTTTCTCTTCAAAGTATCCAAGTGATCCTAAAATGCTTTAAAAAAGTCCATGTGAGCACGGACTAGATGACCATTCTGGTTGCTTTCAACATAAAAATGATATAAATTGCTTAGAAACTCAGACTTACTTTAGCTAGGCTGTAAATGTTTTTCTCAAATGCTTCTAGTCTTAGTCATGACACTACTTTGCATGACAAATAAATGTTTGCAACTTCAATGAATATCAAATTTAATAATGTCAAATAGTGTATATGTTTATTATGTGTCACCACAAAAATTCTCTTTTAGAGTTAGTGCACTTACCTGCCCTTGCTATCCTGCATGTTGGGGTTAGCACCAGCCTGCAGGAGGGCCTCCGCAATCTGCGCCATCTCAGACATCACATCTGCTGAGTATTTCTTTGAACTGTACAATGCTACAAGGTGTAATGGGGTCTCCTGGGCCCCTACTGTGGCAGCGTTGACAAGGGCCCCGTTCTTAATGAGGAATGTAGATGCAAAAAGATCTCCTTAAAAAGAAACAACAGAACACACGATGATATGGCAGCAACCAGTTACTGTGGCCAACACATCCTCAGAAGGCAACAGGGAATAACTGCAGACACAGGAGAACAGCTAGGGGCGTCTGAAGCAGTATCTCGGATGGTGGAAACTCATGACAGTTCACAGAGTTATACTTTAATTCAAAAGGCTCTTTTTTCCATATTTTAATTATCCATGATGATTTGCCCTGGTTCCTTTCTTCAAGATGCCTTTTCTACCTAACAGTCACAGACTTGGGTAGGAGAGATGGTAGGGTGGCTGCTCTTCCAACATGGTGGCTCACAACTGCCAGGGATCTGACATCCTCTTATGGATTCTATGGATACACGCAGAAAGACATACAGAAAGAAACACACACAAACACAAGGTAGGTGGGTGGGTGGGCGGAAACTTATTTTTCTTAGTGGCCTCCAGGTGGCACCAATTAGTTTCTACTTTCCACCAAAGTCTTTAAAAATTGGCCTCAAGGCCAGGCAGTGGTAGTACACACTTTTAATCCCAGCACTTGGGAGACAGAGGTAAGTGGGTCTCTGAGTTCCAGGCCACCTTGTCTACACAGAGAAACCCTGGCTCAAAAAAACAAAATAAACAAAAAACCCAAAACCAACCAAACAACAACAATAAACTGGCCTCACTAAAATATTAGGGAAGAAAATGGATCAACTTCAGTGCTACTGGGTTTCACTTTAACAGACAGGATCCAATCAATTCTGATTTCAGATACTAACCTCTTTTATCAGAGTCATAGGTCTACTTTTAAAGACAGAAATGATGACAGAGGTACAAGAAAACCTGCAGATGGTTAGATTCAGATGAAAAGCATAATAGAAACCATCTTCTATTTTTTTTTTTTTTCAAAAGACAATGACAGTCTTTCTCTGTAGCCCAGGCTGGCTTCTAATTGGCATCACTCTCCTGTCTAGTCTCTCATGTGATAAGAGTACAGGCAAGAACCACCATTCTCAGCTAACATTTTTATGACTTAAGCCTTCTTAAAAAATTACCTGACTTTAAATAAAATTTACTTCACTGGTTAGACCCAAAAATCAATTCATAATTTATAATCAAGCATTTATATGTACTTTATACAAAAAGGTCTTTAGGAATTATCAGAAGTTGAATTAAGGAAAGTCAGTTCAGAGGGTAAACAAACAAACAACAGCCAGAGAACAGGACAAAGCAGGGAACTGGAAGCCAGACCCCAGAAAAGGTTCTTAGCAACAAGGAGACAAAGCATTCCACACACTTCAACCTGAACAAGGATTCTTAGTCAACTACCTGTCCACTACTGTTAGGTAGTCAGGAGTGGTGAGCATGGCTAAAGCCCTAAGTTCAAGCCTCAGCAACAGAAAACCAGTATCTCCCTACTGGAAACGTCCATTCACTTGCTTTCCTCATTCACCAACATGCCAGGAAAATGAGGCATTAGTGTAATAGTTTTTCCACATAAAAATATTCCTAACCAATGCTAAACAATTTTTGTTTGTTTGTTTGTTTTTTGTTTCTCGAGACAGGGTTCCTCTGTGTAGCCCTGGCTGTCCTGGAACTCACTCAGTAGACCAGGCTGGCCTCAAACTCAGAAATAAGCCTGTCTCTGCCTCCCAAGTGCTGGGATTAAAGGTGTTCGCCATCACCGCCCGGCGCTAAACAATTTTTAAATGCACATGCAATGTTTCTTTCAGTTTTACGACAGTTTTAATTAGAGCAAACCATATTTAATAGTTTTCATTTTAATTGGTCAGGAGAGGCCCATTTAGGAAACCTATTGGTCTATGTGAGTTACTACAGTTTTTTTAGTAGTGAAAAAACTAGAATTGTTATGAAAGGATCATCATCTTGCTTAGGTCAGACTACTCAAAGGAGATGATAACACTGCCTTATGTGGGTCTCCTATGGCCTCACAGACCCTAACACCATCAAATACTTCTGACAGACATGTGCACTTGCTTGGTAGGATGTCCACTAACGTTGTGGATTCTAATGTGCATCTTGAAGTAGACCTCATTCATATTTTAATGAACTTCCAGCACTCATTAATGAATTAAAAGCAAGGTCAATAGGCAAGCTTAAAGGTAGCACTCAATCATTTGGGTAAAGCTAACCAAGTAACTTCAAGCCAAATAAGGCAATGTCAAGTAATTCCTCGGAAGGATGTGACAGCACACATATAAAACCCAGAACACAAGAGTCAGAGGCAGGAGGAGCACTGCAGATCTGGGACTAGGCTCTACCATGTAGTGTTCTAGGATAGCCAGTGTTTCAGTGGGACCTCAAGGAAAAGACAATTCCCTACAGGGTCTGATTTTGGCACTCCAATCCTCAGGCAAGGTAAAGGCCACTGTGTTTACTCAATCAGCAACAGGTAATCATTGTATGAGGGACATCCCAATCCTATATCACTGTGCTAACAGCCTGGTAAAGCAGAAAGATCCCTTTCCATTTTACAAACAAGAAAGTATGAACAAGTGACTGTCAAAGCAACACATAAGCCAGGATTCAAGCCAATCTGTGCTCTGTCCACTACAGCATGCTGCACTCTTTTTAAAGTCTACTATAGTCACACTGCAATCCACCTACTTCTAGACAATTCACAAACTCAGAATGAAAAATTAAACCACCCCAGAACACTCATCAACACTATCTTGGTAATTCCTGTAGCTAAGCAATCACCCAAATATTTAGTAACTCACCAGAGATGTTCTTTCATGAAACATAAGAATTCAGCTCCCAGAGAAGAAAGGAACTTAACTGTTTTTTTTTTTTTTTTAGTAACAAGTGAATCTGTTTCCAAAATAAACACTTAAGACACTAAACAGAGTAGGAAAGAACAATTCCCTCTGGGGTAGAAACTTTCCCCAATGAACACAAACCCAGAGCTAAGTGCTGTGTGTGCTTAGAAAAACACATGTACTTTCCACAGCAACGTGCTCTAAGGGTTCCCTGCCCAGTGAAGAGTGAGTAAAACTTTCCTATTAGCCAGCAAGCTCAACCCTCTGCACAGGTCAAAAGGACATTTATACTACAACTTCTGCCCACAAAGGAGAGAAAGCCGCAGCTGCACATCTCCAGCATCCAAACAGCACATCCTGCTAAGGGACAGAACTATGTGGGATCAGACAGCAGTGTCATCTGTTGATGGGCATCCATTTTCTGGCTTTCATGAACAATGCAACCACAAACACACACATACCTCTGTGGTTTGCTAACATAGAGATTTCCTCCACCGTATGCCAAGAGTGGTACCAACTATTGTTTTTGAGAAATCTCCACATTGGTTTTTCATAGTGGCTATACAAGTTTACATTCTCACAAATAACAACAAACACAGAATTTGGGAGGCAAAGACAGGCCTCTGTGAGTTCACAGCCAACTAGTCTACGTAGTGAGACTCCATCTCAAAAATTAAAAAAGAAAACAAAATTCCTCTTTCTCCGTGTCCTCACTAGCATGTGAGGATTTTTTTAAAAAAATTTATTTATATCTTTCGATACTTACTTTCCAGAGTCAGTTCTGTCCTTCCACCATGGGTCTTGAGAATCAAACTCAGATCATCAGGCTTGGCACAAGTGCCTTGACTCACTGAACCATCTCTTGGCCCTGTCATTTATTTTCCTAAAGACAATCATTCTGAACTGGAATGAGATAGACTCTCAAAGCAGTTTTATGTGTATTTTCCTGGTGGGTAAGGATGGTAAACACTTTAAAGTTTTATTTACCATTTGTATATCCTCTTTTGAGAACTGACACTTTAGCTTACTTATTGACTGGATGTGCTTTTTTAAAGTGCTGAGTTTCTGCAGTTCTTTACATCTACTGAGTATCAGCCGTCCATATGTAACCTGACACTGTGTGGCCGTTTCCCACGGTCTCCTCCCTCTGGGGACTGTTTACTTTGTTGTCCAGAAGCTTCTTCATTTTGATGTTGGGGACTATTTCCTTGCTACTAGAGTACTGTTCAGAAAACCCTTGCCTACACCTGTATCTTGAGAAATTTTAGCTATGTTTCCTTCCTCTAGCACAGTGGTTCTCAACGTTTCTAATGTCATAGCCCTTTAATATAGTTCCTCATGGTGTGGTGACACACAACCATAAAATTATTTTGTTACTACTTCATAACTGTAATTTTGGTATTCTTATGAATTGTAATGCCATATGGCTGTTGGCAAGTGCAGCAAGCATTCTTAGCCTCTCTCCAGCCCCTCCAAAATATGTTTTTGACAGAGTTTTCAAAATTGGAACGCTATACCTATATGGGCTTATTTCTGAGTCCCCCCTTTTTTTGTTTTGTTTGTTTGTTCTTGTTTGTTTTGTTTTTCAAGACATGGTTTCTCCATGTAGCCCTGGCTGTCCTGGCACTTACTCTGTAGTGCTGGGATTAAAGGTGTGCAACACTACCATCACCTGGCCAATCTTCATTCTTTTATCAGTCTATATGTCTGCTCTTGGGTCAACAGTACTTTTTAATTAAGGAGAGAGAGAAAGAAGAGAGAGAGAGAGAGAGAGAGAGAGAGAGAGAGAGAGAGAAAAAACTAACTAACTAACTTTGATGTGTTGTGAGAAATCTGGAATTTTGGTTTCTTTAAAAACACAGAACTATTAGAAGAAAGTGTTGTTTTAACCCCAGGTTGGGCTGTAGGGCTGATTTAGACTGTCAGCAGCAGCTGACTATGACTTCACTCATGCTCTAGCAGAGGAATGTTTTTGCCAGCTGCAAATAGTTTCTGTGATTGTGTGACATTTGGAATTCTGGGAAGTTTTCAGAGGGTATATTAATGCTATGGCCCCAAGAGGCAGGGTTGGGGCAGTGGTTGTTGGTCATTCAGGGGGTTGTTTGTAGTTTGTTAGTAATTGTGCTCAAAGAAGAAACAAGAAGAAATTAAATTCAGATATCTCTCTCTCTTTCTCTCTCTCTCTCCCCAAGCCCTGTCCTTCTTTCCCTCCTATTTAGAGAAAGGGGATAAAACTTGGGGAGGAGCCAGGCGGTGGTGGCACACACCTTTAATCCCAGCACTTGGGAGGCAGAGACAGGCGTATTTCTGAGTTTGAGGCCAGCCTGGTCTACCGAGTGAGTTCCAGGACAGCCAGGACTACACAGAGAAACCCTGTCTCGAAAAACCAAAAAAAAAAACCCAAAAAACAAAACAAAAAAAAAACTTGGAGAGGATAAAAGGTGGGAAAAAGAAGAACCCACAAAGTAGCAAAGACTGGCTACAGTGATGTGTAAGTGTCTATGTGGGTGAATGTCATGTGTGTGCCTACAGAACCAGAAGAGGGTATCAGAACCTCTGGGGCTGGGGTTAAGAGCAGTTGTGAATCGACTTACTGGGAATCAAGTCCTCTGCACAAACTGCCAGCAAGTGCTCTCAAACTACTAAAGCCCCAAAAATATTTCTTTTTTTTTGGTTTTGATTGTATTTTTGTTGTTGAGACAGGATCTCTTTATGTAGTCTTGTCTGTCCTAGAACTCATTATATAGAGCCCACTGGCTTTGAATTCACAAAAAATGCTACCATGCTGGCTCCATAGGTACATCTTAAAGATCACCTGCTATCCTCTCTTCCTTAGGTCCTGCTGGCACTATGGGCAGCCAACAAAGGCCAATAGGTTTCAGTCCCTCTGATCCAAAAATCACAAGTTCTAAGCCATGCAAACTGAATATTCAGACTCAAGATCTTTTGGGAATTCCTGGAACTGAGCTTCAAAACTATAAATATAAAAAGTATATTGCATACAGAGAAAAATGTGAAAGTTCTTTCTCCTTACCTCTTTGGATACCTTTATGTAATAAGCTCCAGCCATTCTTGTCTACCATATCCACATCAGCTTTGTGGCTAACCAGAGTGGTGGCAATACTCTCTAGCCGCCGTGAAAGAGCCAGATCTAATGCAAGATCTCCATTATGATCTGTTTCATTAAGTTTCCCAGGTAGCTGCACAGAGAAATTGGAAATCAGTACTCAGACAGTGGAAATACAACCTATGCTGATTTCTCCCAACTGACCAACTTCCCCTTTGAAACAAGTCTCAATATGTAGACCAGGCTGCTCTCAAACTCACAGAAATGGGCTGTCTCCCAAAAAGATGTATGTCACCACACCTCTTACACAAGTGCCAATTCTAATGCCATGACACTACTACAGCCCAAATTCAATTTCATTCACAGACTGCTATTGGATCTCCTGAGAGCACTTGCTTTCAGCATCATACAAACAATAGTGATTGGTAAGCAGATGTCAACAACATGGAAGGTGTTTAAGGACCACAGTAAAGGGCCGGGCGGTGGTGGCGCACGCCTTTAATCCCAGCACTTGGGGGGCAGAGGCAGGCGGATTTCTGAGTTCGAGGCCAGCCTGGTCTACAGAGTGAGTTCCAGGACAGCCCGGGCTACACAGAGAAACCCTGTCTCGAAAAACCAAAAAAAAAAAAAAAAGGACCACAGTAAAAATGCAGACAGCACTGGCGCGGGGAGGGAGGAGAGGATGGAGATGGGATGACAAACAAGCATACAGAATTTTATAACAAAGAGTTAAAGCTGGGCAAGTGGCACATGCTTTAATCCTAGCACTCTGGAGGCAGAGCTAGGTGAAGCTTTGAGTTTGAGGCCAGCGTGGTTCATACAGTGAGTTCCAGGAAGTCCTGGAGAAACCCTGTCTTGAAAAACCAAAAATAAAAAAATAAAAAAAAAAAAGAGCAAAGATTTTCATGAAAGGAGGTTTAACAGAGTACTCTTTAGCAGTTTACTGTCCCCTTACACACTAACACCTCATGATAAACCATGCTTCCATCTGTATTCCTTTGAAGGCACTGTGGTATGCAAAATAATGTCCCCTCCACATCCCCAACTACACAGATATTCATGCCCTAATAATTATCAAATAATATAAGCATGTCAACTTATGTGGCAAAAAGTACCTTTGCAGATGTGATGAAGGCAAAGTACCCTGAGCTAGGAAGAATCCTGGACCAGCCCACAGGGCCCCACCTTGTAACAACAACAACAAAAATTCATGCTTGAGTGAATCTGAATGTAGAAGAGTAGGTCATGAAGAGGTAAAATTAGGACTTGACCTGTCACTGCTGGTTTTAAAGATGGAATCAATGCTTCTTTGAAGTTAAAGATTGTGAGGATACCTACAAGCTAAGAATAATACTCAGCTCACAAGAAAATAAAGGCCCTGGACCAGTTGAGAATTCTGCCAACATCTTATGTGAGCAGGAAATGGATTCTTCTCCACAGCTCCATAAAAGACTGCAGCCCTAAAAATTTACTTTTAGCCTTGTGGCTTCTGGCTTGGACCTCGAATAGGCAAAACTGTCAAATAATAAACTGATATGGTTTTGTTGTTGTTCTAAACCGTACTATTTTATGTGTATGAGTGTTTTGCCTACCTGTAGTGTGTAGACTACATGTGTGGCTGATGCCAGCAAAGGTCAGAAGAAGGTGTTAGAATCCCTGGGAATGGAGTTTCAATTGGTTGTGGGCTGCCATTTGGGTGTTGAGAACCAAACCTGTGTCCTCTGCAAAAGCAGGGAGTGCTCTCAACTAGCCCAGAATGTGTGTTGGTTTAGACTACTAAATTTATGGAAACTTGTTTTGGAAGTAAATAAATACAAAGTTGGGGACCTGTAGTCAGCCATTTGGAAATGGGAATGTGGTTTTGGATTGGACTAAGACTGGCAAATTCTGATGAGCAGAACAGAAAATGCCCAGAAGTATCCTGTAAATATTAGAAATATCTTCATAGCATGTCCAGTGATGGTACAGATAGAAGCAGGAAATATGGATAACATTAAAGTTTGGAGAGAGAGAGAGAGAAAAAAAAATGAAGATGCTTCTACAATACCTGGGAATCCATTTCAATCAGATAGAGGAAGACCACATCTTCTCTCTCTACTTTGATAGCTTTATGTAATGGGTACTCTGTCTTGGATTTGATCATTTTGTATAACAACTGAGCACTCAGGCTACTGAAGTCCTCCTTTCGCAAGTCATCCTAAGGATTAAAAACAATGCAAGTGTTACTAACAACTGTCACTTATTAATAAGCACTTAACGTGCCAGAGATTTAACACTTTCCAACTAGTTCCACCTTTGCTTCCTTTGCAGAGAAGATGACGGAGCCCACAGAAGACAGAGGGCTCACACAAGGCTGACAGTGAGAAATGGCTAGTCAGGATTTAAGAGGCACTGGCCACCACACACACCACCCATCACAGCACTGCTGGGCCATGGAAAATGACAGCTAAATGTCAACTCTAACCTTTAACTGGAACCAAGCCATGTAGGAGCCCCACCATGAGTTCAGGTTCTTTACTTAAGAATTTTAAGGTTCCTCCCATAAAAACTTTATACAAAAACAATCATAGAAGCTAGTTCATAAAACATTGATTGCTTTATTTATCTATTATTTAATGTAAAAACAAACAAAAAAACAAAACAAACTCAGTTTGTACATCCAGTGCTTGGAGAAGACAGGAGAATCCCTGGGGCTTCACTGGCACGCCAACCTCATCTAGTGAAATCTAGACCGGTGAGAAATCCTGCCTCAAAATACGCTGGATGGTACTTGAGTAACCCCACCAGAGGTTGTTCTCTGGCCTCTATAACCACATACGTGCACCTGTACACACATACTAAAGTATTAAACAAACCATAAGAAAGAAATGTAAAACTTGTTATTTATGATGACAACCCAAGATGTGAAGCAGTGGAGAAAGCTCTTTGATGGACAGCTGAATGCTGGGTTACAGCTTCTCCAGGATATGCTGAAGGAGGGTGCTCTTGACGGCTGTTCCTGAACCTTAGCCACCTCTGCCTGTTCCACTGTAGATCCTCAGAACACTTTCAGAACTGAAAATGCCTCACAGGTCATCAAACAGCAAAGACTAGTTATCAGAGAGGAAACTACGGAAGCAAAGCCTAAACTGGTAACTACGGAAGCAAAGCCTAAACTGGGATCTCCAACTGCAGTGTGAAGGCTTGTCCATATCACACAATCTCTTACTCACCCAGTGACTTGCAATAATTTCTGCACAATAGTTCATCAGTGTGCTGGCATTTAATTCCTCTGCAGTTTGATAGAAGCGAATACAGTTCCTAACATTCACCAGAGACATAACACCCTTCTCACATCTGTAAGAGATTATTCATTAATGATGAACAGTATTAGCGAGGCAAATAATAAATAAATAAATAAACCAAAGTCAATAATTGCTACACTAGCTATGTCTAGTAAAACTGAGGAGTAAGGCTGAGCACTGTATTTAATAGGGAAGTATGGCTAGACTGCTGTATTTTATTTATGTGTATATTTTTACTTATTGAAATCAATTTTTATTATTTTACTAAACCTGGTCATACACATTTCATTTTTGAGATGGAGTGTCTCACTATGTAGCCCAGACTAGCTGTGAAGTCAGGTTCCTCTTGCCTAAGCCTGGCTTACATTGTGCTTTGAAGTACTTGTACTAGACAATATATTACATCACACTGTTTTGAGCAGATTGAAAATAACTTGCAAAAAAACCTATGAAGCGTAAACTTCAAGAGCTTCAAAAGTAATCACAAGAAACCCACTGATCACATGCATAGGCCATTTTAAAATCAAACACAGAACAGATTGGCTTCAGTTCTTTGGCACTGAATTGTATGGAATATGCCTGCAAATTCCAGATAAGTCTATTATTGTTCTCCAAGTTCCAAATATGAGGGTCTACCTATGCTTAATAAATATCTCATTAAAAGTCCTCTCAAATGGTAAATTTATAGGGCTGGAGAGAGATAGCTACGAGGTTGAGAAGAGCACTGGCTGTTCTTCCAGAGGACCTAGATTTGGTTCACAGCAACCACATGGCAGCTAGCAACCATCTAACTTCAGTTCTAGGGGATCCAGTGCTCTCTTCAGACCTTCATGGGTACTGCACATACAGTGCATAGATATACATGTAGCCAAAACACTTGGATAATAATAATAACAATGATGATTAAAATAAATGAGTAAATTATACTTTAGTGACTAGAAAATAGGACAATGGCAGAATGTCCAGGATGTATTTGTATTTGGGTTCAATCCCTAGTAACACTGGGGGATGGGGAGGTGAAAGAGTAGGGGATGTGTATGTGGACTAACAGATAGCTCAGCAGCTAAGAATAATTGTTCTTGCAAAGGAGCTATGTTTGGTTCCCAGCACATGTCATGTGATTCACAGTTCACAGTTGTAAGGAATCTGATGTTCTCCTTTAGCTTCTCCAGGCACCAACCCCATACACATATATACACATAAATAAAAAGTTTTACAAATAAAATAACTACAATTAAATATAGCTATATTTTAAAGAATATCCAAAATATCTATAAGATAGTGAAACAATCATGAGTCAGATCTAGTATGCAAACGGCTGTGGGTTCAATCCTCAGTAACACACACACCAGACCACAGTATGCCAAGAGAAAATTAGGCACACTGTGTATCCCACAAAGCCAGGCAATAAAACATGATGAATAACTAACAGACTAACAAGAGAATCAACTATATCCCTGTAGCACAAAGTTGTCTCCACATCCTACCATAGAAGATAAAGAGATTATGCTATGACAGAATTCCTGGAAATCTTATTGTGCCTTCCACAGCATAAGGCCTATTGAGAAAGGAAGCTGACATGGTCCTTCAAATCAGATTCAGCTCCAAGGGTAGCCACAGAGGCCCAGCAGTAGCCTAACCACAGGTCCTGGTATCTACTGCTTCCTTTCTACAGCCTCAACAAAAGCTTTCTAATCACAGAGCAGAAATTAGTGATGACAGAAAATGAGTCTCTGTGCTTCTGTCTCAGTTTCTGTGGCATGAGAATGGTACCTGAACTTAGAGATGTTGGGAATCTATGGGTTTCAAGATGAAGGAAAGTAGATGCAGTCAGCAGTGTAGGAGACACTTGAAGATATGTTTGTATGTTCATGTTTCCTACTTCTCACCCCACCCCTTAGAAAGCCCAACATTCCTTTCCTGAAGGAAAACAGACACTGCAAACCTTAACAGCTAATATTAATGAAGCTTAACAGTACTGTAAATAACTGAGTAGCAGATAATTCTCAATCTCAGTAGATGAGCATTAGGTAATAGGAGTAGAGAAGGACCATAAGAGTTAGAGAGGTAGGGGAAGGGGGAGGGCAGTGAGAGAGACTACAGAGAGGAAGAGCAGAGATGGAAGAGAGGAGGACACAGTGGGACAGACCTGGAAAAGAGAAACCAAAATTTCAACCTTACAAATTAAGAGTAGGCCAGGAACAAGAAAATAGGCATTTTCCATCAATAGGAACAGGCACCTATTTTATCTGTCCTAGGTATAATGTCTTTAAGTAACACTGCTGATTTGGTGTAAAGAAGCACTCTCCCAGGGCACTTTTAGGGCCAGTTGTGGTGCACACCTTCAATCCCAGCACATGATAGGCAGAAGTAGCCAAGCCAAGGCTACATGTGAGACCTTGTCTCAATTCCCCCTAAATTATTCATTCATACATTTATTATTATGAGAGAGAAAGAGAGAGAGAGAGAGAGAGAGAGAGAGAGAGAGAGAGAATGTGTGTGCACAAAAGTGTGAAGGCCAGAGGACAACTTTCAAGTCAGTTCTCTTCTTCCAAAGTGAATTTTAGGGATCAAACTTGGGTTATCAAGTTTATGTAGCAAGGATTTTACCTGCTGAGCAATCTCATCAACCCTTCTACCTCATTTTTAAAAGAAGTTAAAATGAATATGTAGACACCTTACTATAAGAATACAAGTTTTGGGCCCTGGTGATGCACCCTTTGATCCTAGCACTCGGGAGGCGTAGACAGATCTCTGTTGAGTTCAAGGCCAGCCTGGTCTACACAGAGAAATCCTGTCTCAAAACAAAACAAAAGAAATGAAAACAAACAAGTTTCAGAGTAGGGACACATACCTCAAATCTCAATACTTGGGAGGCTGAGGCAAGGAGACTTTGAACAAGAGTTCAAAGAAAACCTGGGCTACAAAATGAATACCAAGTAGCATTGGCTATAATATGTAACACTAGTTTAAAAACTAAAACAGTATATTCCCAAACCTTAGTTTTCTGTACCACTGAAGTCTCCCAAGTACACTACATACCACAACAAAGGGTAACAAAGTTATTGTGGCCTGTCCACAGCTATGAAGTTAAGTGCTCCAGGAGAAAACTAGTTTCTGACAGATGAAACTTGCAGTGTCCAACATGATAGTCTTGCTATAATAGTGTCCTAGCAGCAGGTGGTCTACCACATAGGACTGCAAGGATTCCAGATCACATCTGCAGAGCACTTAGTTTAAACACTTGGACGGACAGTGGCCTCGACTCTGAAAATTCTAGTCTTCCTTCTTACTGCCATGGGATGGGACCATAGTTCATAACAACAGATGTTTTCTGAGAAATTACAAACAGTTGATTTTCACTCGTTTAGATCCCCTGAGTGCCATTTGTCATGTGGATAGACTATAACTACTAATTAACATGATTTATACAACGAAAGAATACATTTCTTTTCTTTTGTTGAGACGGGGTTTTTCTCTGTGAAGTCCTGGTTGTCCAGGAACTAACTCTGTAGACAAAGCTGGCCACGACCTCAGAGAGATCCACCTGCCTCTGCCTCCCAAGTTAGTGGGATTAATGGCATGTGCCAATACCACCTGGCAAGAATACATAATTTTATTAATTTCTCAGCTCAAAGTTTGTACTTGAAAAGTAACAAGGCAGGATAGTTTTCCTCTGGAGGAAAAATATTGTTATTAGTATATTTTTATAATTTGATATCTAGAAAGCATACAAAAGCACAAAGCAATCTATCTTGTTGTTTTTGAAACAGAAGCTCACCATGTATAACTCTGGTTGGCCTGGCATTCTCTTTGTAGACCAGACTATACTCAAACTCAAGAGATCCATCTTTCTCTACTCCAAAGTGCTAGAATTAATGGCATGTGCCACCATGCCCAGCAAAGATTTATTTATTCATTATTCTTATGTGCATGTCTGTCTATGTGAGTCCATGTGCTTGCAAAAGCCTCACAAGGCCACCAGGAAAGAACATCTGAGCCCCAGAAAGTGGTTGTGAGCCCCTGGGAACCAAACCTGAGTCCTCTCCAAGAGCAACACAGGCTTTTAATCTCTGAACCATATTTCTAGCCCATGCATCTGATTTTAAAGTATAATCAGGGACCCTACAAACTCCTGTTTGGTTTTCTTTCTTTTTTGTTTTGCTTTTGCTTTGTTTTGTTTGACAGGGTTTTTCTGTGTAGCCCTGGCAATTTACTCTGTAGACCAAGCTGACCTCGAACTCACAAGAGATCTGCCTTTCTTTGCCTCCCAAGCGCTGGATTAAAGGTGTTGCCACCATGCTTTTTTGGATTGACCCATATATGTAGAATGTGATAACTACTGAGAGAAAAATACACAGATGAACAATGGTTGGGTTGTAGGTGACTACTTTTTCTTTATATAATTCTGTTTCTAAATTGCATAAAATATACCTGTATTTATAATCAATAAAATATTGTCATTTTATTATACCCTTTTCAAAGAAATTTTCTGATATTACAAAAAAGCCTTCTGTAGCTGGTCTTTGGTTACTATGTGGTTCTTCTTTCTTCTACACTTTTCTACCTTTTCTTCCACCTTTCAATCCTTAAACACTAGACCAGGAAAAAAAAAAAAAAAAAAAAGATAGGAAAGAAAAGAGATCCTTGAATAAAGTCAGGGGTCATTAGACTACTTTCTTGATTGGAGTCAATGAGTTCCTTAAGGCAAATTTAGTCTTTGCAGTTGGTATATATTATTATTATTATTTCTCTTCCTCTTCTTCTTCCTCTTCCTCCTCCTTTTCCTCCTTTTCTCAGAAATACTAAACTGCCACCAACATCAACCAACAACTACCAACAAAAACCAAACAACCCACACTACCTCTTGGATCCCTAGCATTTATATAATCTCTTAAAACTCCCCAGACTTGTAAATGTCACACAAACATAGAAACTATCTGCAGTTGGCAAAATCACACCCCTGCTAGAGCATGAGGCAAATCACAGTCAGCTGCTGTGGACAGCTACTGAAACACCCCCTATCCTACACTTAGGATTGAAAAGAAACATATTCCTATAATATTTCTGTATTTTTTACAGAAACCAAAATTTTTGTCATTATACCCTTCTTTTTGATCAAAGTAATTATTAATATTTCCAAGCCATCAGGACCTCTCTATCACAGAAATCAGTGCATGACTTCACACAAAACTGCATGCTTTTGCCAGAGCCTGTTGACTTAACATCCTAGATGTGTCATTTCTCTGCCTGACAGCAGTGGACACGCTGTGACCTCATTAAAAGCCAGCACTCACTCCAGTCCTGGTCTCTTCAATACTAGCTCTTAAGAAAAGCCATGAAAAACAATATCTACAACCAGCAGAAAAATTTGAGCAGCTGGTAATGTTGACAGTCATGAGGCTTAAGCAATCAATAAAGAATAAACATTTTAATTAAAAGATCCATTATATCAATTACAATTACCTATACCAATCCCAGAACATTTTATTAAAGCAATTTTATAAGCAAGTCTGATATAGTCAATGAGAAAGCTGAGGATATTTGGGGGGAAAGATATAAACAATCTAATTAAAATTGGTATGAATTTATGTTTATATAATTCAAAAACTCAATAAACAAACAATAATTAACCAGAAGACTTCAATAATAACGTTAGTTGTGTTAATTATCGAATCCTAAATACCTTGTCTATATTTAAATTTGATTTAGATATTAAAACAGTTCTCTGGTAGCTGGAAGGACTCTGTCTATGGATTCCTGAGAGGCTCTGGGGTAATCCTAGTGAAAAACTCCCTCACAGTTAAAAAAAAAAAAAAGAGCAAGTGGCTCCTAGTAGCCAAGTCTCTCTTTGATCTTCTGGGTGAGGGCAAAATAACAACAATAGACTAAATGAGCAATACATGCTTGAAACTACCCAGGAGAGAGGCCACTTTTCCCCAAAACCCAAGAGAATAAAAAGAGATCATGAAGTACTGTAAAAAGAATACATCAACCACACTGGCCACCAAGAGCCACAGCCACAGCATGTGAACAGCATTCTGATTGGCATCATCTGATAAGCATTTTGTCTCTTACTGTTCTAAAATGCCAACTTCGGAGAGGAACAGAGAAAATCAACCATCAAAACATACCATGCTAGCTCTTTGGGACCTAAAAAAGTAACTAATTTCAATGAAGTTAAGCCTTTACTGATATTGGCTACAAAACCTACTGAACCAAAAAGTACTAAACACTCTCTGGACTAATTTAAGCATTAAAGTGCTTCCAAAAAGGAGTGTCTGACCAAAATGTAATATAATGAAAAGCAAAGCCAAGAATCTGGACACTGGATTCTATTCATCCATATCCAGTGGTTAATTTACACAATCACATATCTAAGGTAACAAACAGTAGAAGACAAAGAAAACAACAAACAGCACTGGCAAAATGTAGCTTACCAGTAACACAAAGCAACAGAGAAACCAGCCTCTCCTATATCACCTTTAAAGAACCCCCTAGCAGTTATCACATGGCAGAAGCTGCTTTCCCAGAGCTTGGCACAAGGAAGCTTAGCCACCACCATGCAGGGGTTTGAATACATCTGCTGTGACTTGCCTCTCCCTAAGGAGCTGGAGCTGAAAGCGATTGGCCAGTTTCATCAATTCCGTCAGGAACACATCATCCTCTCTGAATTCTAACTCATCCGTATAGATCCAGCGAAGCATTGTCATTGTCACCTCAGGATTCGCATCTAGTTAGACAAAGAAAGTAGATGACACACTTAGGCTTTCTAGAAGTAACCCTAAAATTTGTGGTTGGAAAAGTAAATTATGGTATACCTAACTCAAGGAAATACAATGTAACAGGGCCCCACACCTTAGTATGCCTCCAGACCTTAGCACAACTAATGCCATGATGGAAGTGTCATTTAGGCCTTGGAACCTAGCATGTAGGCAGCAACACCTGCCAAAACAAAAATAAAGACCTATAGTTCTGGAAAGATCCCTAAATGTATTAAGCTTGCTTTCTGGCTTCTGTAATTCTGCTTCTGACTAACTATTCTTGTAAACTGAAGTATGTCAACCCAGGACATGTTTTTTTGTGTTTCAACTTCCACCCTGAGAAAGGCTTGAAACTACATTCAGATCACAAAACACCAGTGAAATTGTAGGCCACCTGATCTTCTCTGATGGATACCTCCTAACAATACAGCCATTAAAAACAGTGACAGTTGAAGCTGGAAAGATGGCTCAGGAGTTAAGAGCACTGGTTGATCTTCCAGAGGACCTGGGTTTAATTCCCAGCAACCACATTGCAGCTCACACCTGTCTGTCACACACACACACACACACACACACACACACACACACACACACACGCAAAACACCAATGAACATTTTAAAAAAAGGTGACAATCTGTCTGAGTCCAGAAAAATGTTAAAAAGTTTTGTATGAGGAAGTAATAGGGTCAAATTTGTTGGGAAAATATTTGAGACATAAGATAAAAAAATGAATGAAATTTCTTCTTCTTTTTAAAAAAAAAAAAAAAAAATTTCAGGCAGCATTTCTCTGTGT
Organism: Mastomys natalensis; assembly: GCA_021653895.1. Lineage (NCBI taxonomy): Eukaryota > Metazoa > Chordata > Mammalia > Rodentia > Muridae > Mastomys > Mastomys natalensis. The sequence continues at coordinate 657,929 of JAJTUV010000598.1, forward strand.
AGCTGTGGCTGTGGCTCTCCTGGAACTCACTCTGGCCTCGAATTCACAGAGATTCACCTGCCATGTCTCCTGAGTTCTGGGATTAGAGTGTGCAACTCCATGCTCAGCAGAATTTCTAATAAAATATCCTATAGATAAAAAGAAGAAAACAGATATCTAATAGAAATATCAGCAATGGATATAAATAAGTGATCCATGAAAATAAAAGCACCCAATAAGACTTACCAATAAACAAATAAATATTTAAACTATAGTACATTTTTTTGTCTCTCAAAGGATTTGTTTATTTATTTATTTATTTTTTTGTTTTGCTTTGTTTTTGTTTTTTTGAGACAGGATATCTCTGTATAGCCCTGGCTGTCCTGAAACTTACTCTGCCTCCTCAGTGGGAGGATTAAAAGAGTGCATCACAACTGACTGGCCTATTTATTCATTTTTCATCACTTATTTGCAGTACTGGAGGTTAGAAAGACTTTATTTTATGTGTATGGGTGCTTTGCCTGCATGCATGGCTGTGTACCAATTGTGATCCTGGTGCCCAAGAAGACCATAAAAGGATGTTGGATCCCCTGGAACTAGAGTTACAGATGGTGGATCCCATCGTGTGGTTACTGTGAGTCAATCCCAAATTCTCTAGAAGAGCAGTCAGAGATCTACTGAGCTATCTTCTCTAGTCTGTAGCCAAGTTTTTTAAAGATTTAAAGATTTACACAGGAATTTCTCACATAAATTATTATCCTAAGCAAACAATAGGGTAAACACAGGAATTATGTTATTTTAATAATGAACTGAGACAAAATGTTTTCTTAGTTTGTTTTGAGACACTGTGTAGCCTAGGCAAGCCAGAGAACAGCAACATTCTTGCCTTAGCCATCCAAATTTGTGAGATTACAGGTATATGGGATTACATACTCTGTTTAAGAGTCCCACAAAAAGTTAATAGAAACATAATATATACACACAGGAAAATCTGCAACAATTAAGACTATATACAGTTATATGCATGACAATGTATTTACAGAGGTTTAAAAAACTAAGAATACATTTGGTATAATCTCATTTTTGCTTCATGTATTTGAGAGTATAAATGTACCATTGTGTAAATGCATATATATCTAAATATACTATACATTCATTCGGCTCTGTCTATTTTAATCAATCAATCAATCAAAACCCTGCAAGGATACATATGAAAATATGAACTCAAGCATAATTCACGATTTTTCTTTTACTTTGATTTTTACTTAGTAAATATATTATTTGTTTATTTTTTAAAGTTAAAAACTATACAGCTACTTGAAGGCAATATTTATTATAAAAATCATAATTTAAAATATCTAAAACTAGTGCCGAGAATGTGGCTCAGCTAGTAATGATTGCCTAGCATGCAAGAAGCCTTGGAATGATCCCTAAACAACATAAAACCAGGTGTAATGGCACATACCTGTAATATTAGCAATTGGGAAGCAGAAAGATCAAGTTCAAGGTCATCTTTGACTATATACTGTGAATTCTAGGCCAAGTTGGACTACTTGATCCTGTCTCAAAACACAAAACAAGCAAAAAAACTAACCTATACTGTTATTTCTATTAAATCAGCTCTCAATCAGTCAGAATATAGAGAGTGATGCTCAGAAGACAAGTTAAAGTCACAGTTTGCATAAAGGTTCTCCAAGAGTAGTCCTGAGCAAGCAGACTCCTAACAGAGTTTAACTCTCAAGCCCACTCAGGCCCAGTGAAGAAAACTGGGGATGGACCCAGCATCTGCACTTTAACAAGTCTATTAAATCAATGTGGTGCTCACTGAGGTTTTTGGGAGACTATATTCAATTCTTAGTTATCAAGGAAAACTCCAATAAGGACTAGGAATACATTATTAATAACCAGCAACAACAGTTTGGCTCTGATTAGCCTTCTATTACAACTATGCACAGTGAGAAGGATAAGTTGAAGGGAGTGATGTTGAATAGAACTGAAAAGCAGATTAATTAACCATTGCCTGCTAAAACAACCAAATAGACAGAGGTGGGGCAAAAATAAACAATGCTGTTTCTTTTTTCCTTTGTCTTCCTCAGTAATGTAGTAACAATAGTGAAAATTTTTCATTTTGCTTTCTTTTTGATTTTTGAGACAAAGTTATGTCAAGGTAGCCCCAGCTAGCTGGCCTGGAGCTCATAACCCTCCTACCTCAGCCTCCTAAGTACTGAGATTACATAAATACGCCACCAACCCAGGTAAAATTACTATCCCAAGATTGCAATAAATAGTAATACTAAACTTTAAAGAATTGATAAACTAGCATAAAAGAAAAAAAGTGTGTATGTATGTAATGTGTGTGTATATATATATCACATACACATATACATATATATACACACATATATATACATATTCATCCAGAAACACTGAACAATCAGCCTCCTTGACATAATGGTATTTAAAGAATTCTAGATCTGCCTGGTCTTGGTGCATACACATAATCCCAGCACTCGTGACAGTGCTGAATTATATATATACAATCTAGACAGGAGGATGACAAGTTGAAGATCAGCCTAAACTATATAGTGAGCTCCAAGCCATCCTTGGTAACATAGCAAGACTGCACCTCAAAATAAACACATACGATGGAGGTATCGCTCAGTGGTGGAGTGCTTGCCTAGCATTTGAGAGGCCGAGTTTAATCCTCAGTATTGTAAATAAGCAAAGCACTACATCCAGCAACTGCAGTACATTCTCTTTCCAAATGCACATAGTATATTCACTGAGCCAGATATACACTGAGCCATTAAACAACAGTGTCTCATGTAGCCCTAACCAGAATATAACTGATAATGTACCAAAGTACATTTGATGAGTCTCATAACTGCTGGCATCAAAAGTTTTGATAAGTGAAGTATAAAAAGATGTTAGCCTAGTCTTAGTATCTTTCAAACAAATGTGAGTAATTTTCAAATTTTTATTATCTTTTGTAGTCTTTGTAAACTATATGCCTGTGGAGTCACTTCCATACAATTTGTGAAAAACACTTTCATAATCAAATGGCTCTTGGAAACTATACTAATTTTATTCTATAGGGGTTAGAGATACACAGTTTAAAAAGATCTTATTTTGAAAAGGAAGAGCCAGAGCTCTGAGTGTGCTCCCACAGATTGGAGCCTCACAGGAGAGACCTTCCTTCAACACAAGCACTTACATTCTAGCTGAATGGCATGCACCCACACATCTGTATTTATGCTTGTTTATTTGTGCTTACAAGAGAGAAGTAAAGGTTTCAAGTTAAACCTTAGAAATGATCATAAAGATAATCCACTCATTGTGGACCGGTGGTGGTGCATCTCTTTAATCCCAGCAGTTGGGAGGCAGAGGCAAGTGGATCTTTGTGATCTACACAGTGAGTTCTAGGATAGCTAAGGCTTTGTAGAAAAATCTCCCAGCCTGGTCTACAGGGTGAGTTCCAGGACAGCCAGGGCTACACAGAGAAACCTTGTCTCGAAAAATCTAAAAAAAAAGGAAAAATCTTGTTGCAAAACCACAAAAAAACAAAATAATACAAAAGACAACTCACTCACAACAGAAAGATCTGTTCTCTTAAATCCAAGAAATCATACCTATTCTTGCTATACAACACTGCTTAAATGTCAGGCAGCCCTGGCTCCTTCTTTACTAGCCCAATTCAAAAGAGCACACACATATACAACAACTACTTTGTTGTACTTGTGGCCATTGCCTGGGAGGATTTAACAGTCCATTACTTCTCCCAGCTACCAATGAGCTACACTCCAAGCCCAATGTCCCATTGTAATACCCTGACAGTATCCACCTCATAATTCTTGCAATCGTTACTAATAGCAGAGTTCAATAAAAACTTTGTTTCGTGACTTATTTTCAGGAGCAGTTAAGCAAGTACTAATACAATTTTAGGAGAACGTCTGAAAACCATGTTTTAAGTCCATTCCATTTACTTCCACATTTAAAAATTATAAGACACTGTAACATAAGACAACAATATCAATATAAATAATTTGGTGTATCTATTAAAAATATTTCTTAAAATTACATTTATTTATGTGTGTGTGTGTGTGTGTATGTGTGTGTACATACATACCATGATACATATGTAGAAATTAGAGGACAACTTGATGGGGTGAGTTTTTTTCCTTCTAACATGGGGACCAAATTCAGGTGATTAGGTTTGGTGGCAAATGCCTTCATTCACTGAGCCATCCCCTGGACCTATTAAAATTCTTTTAAAAGAAATTTACTACATATGTTTAAGATATATAACATGTTATTAGGAGATACGCATATGACTGGGCATGGTAGCACAAGCCTTTAATCCTAGCACTTAGGAGGCAGAACAGAGAGAGTTCTGTGAGTTCCAGGCTAGCCCAATCTACACAGTGAGATGTTGTCTCAAATAAAGAGACACACAAATAAAATTTACTATATACAGTGGAGCTGGAGAGATGACAGCAATTAAGGGCATACACTACTCTTATACACTGTTGGTTCTCAGTACTCACACTGAAGGACCTACAACCACATGTTAATGCCAGCTGCAGGGAGATGTGTTTTCCTAAGTACCCAAGCACAACTGCCTGTACCAACACACAAACACATACATACTAAAATAACTCAGGCTAGAGATTTAGTCATCAGTAGTTAACACAAATATTATTACCGCACAGGACCCAAGTTAAGTTCCCAGCACCCATATCAAGTAGCTCCAGGAAAATCTGATGCCTCCAAAGGCACTGTATTCTCATATACAAACCTATATATAGACATATAGACATACACACATACACACACACACACACACACACACACACACACACACACAAATTTAAAAAATAAAAATTCAAAAGATGAAATAAACCCTTTTTTAAAAAAGTTGCCATTGCAATCTGGGCATAGCGGTGCACTCCTTTAATCCCAGTGTTTAGGGGGCAGAAACAGGTGGGTCTGAGTTGAGGTCAGTATGATCCACAGAGAGTTCCAGAACATCTGATGGGAGTGGAATTACCATGTTGAAACAAATTAACACTCACCATCTCACACCGGTACAAAACTAAAATTCTAAAACTGACTGACAGAAGCCATCTAGGAAAGGCTATGGAAAACAAGTGAGTTTCCTGGAGATGGCCCACCATTTTGCACAGCTGCGACTGGTGCACTCTGGAGAGGCCCAGCCCCAGAGACTCTGTCCTAGGACTGTGTCTCGCTGCTGACATACCTTTCCTGCTACTATTACATAGCCTAATGATTCCTGGGCAGCAGCCCACCCTATTTCCTGCAGATCAACATGAAGATAACTTTCATGAATCAATGCTGTCTAGATGAATTAATGATTTTATAGCATTCCTGATTTGACTCAATTTTTTTTTTTTTTTTTTTTTTCGAGACAGGGTTTCTCTGTGTAGCCCGGGCTGTCCTAGAACTCACTCTGTAGACCAGGCTGGCCTCAAACTCAGAAATCCGCCTGCCTTGCCTCCCAAGTGCTGGGATTAAAGGCGTGCGCCACCACCGCCCGGCTAGATTTGACTCAATTTTAAGGAGATGGTTTTAGTAGTTTTGCCAGAAAGATCTAATAAAGTTAGAATCTAGAACAGAATATGCCCCTCCTCATACAATAGTAAGTAAATGCTACATAATAAGAAATACAATGAGCTTTCATAAATTACACTAAGAAGAGAAGTAGGTTTGGGACAGATCTGTGATCAAAGAAAAACATTCATTCTAGGTCAGGTCCAAGGATGAAGCCACAGGTATGTACTATGATAAAGCGAGGTCTTATGAAACTGTGGCTTTGAACTTATAATGAGCTTACAGAATGGAACACTGCTTTGAGCTTACTACTGACATCCTTCTGTAACTCCTTTTTGTGTAACATTTTATCTATGAGGTAATTTTATAAAAAAAAAAATTTGTCTAAGAAGGTATAAACTGCCAGAGAGAAGACATAGAGTGTGGCTTTTGGAGCTCTGCTCCATCCACCAAATGTATGTAAATGTGTATCTCACACACACAAACACAAAATAAATACATGAGGAAAAATTTTAGAGAGAAATACTAAAGGCGGTGGTACATCTTTAATCCTAGTTTTCAAGAAGCAGAAGTGGGCATATTTGAGTTCCAGACCAGGTAAGATTACATGATGTGTCCCTGTCTTCAATTAACCAATCAATACAAAGAATAACTGAAGAAGTTAGTTATGTGGCATTAACTTCTGGATTCCACACACATGGACATACACTTACAAGGACATGTACGTATACCACATGCAAAAAACAAAATAGGCTGCCCTGGTGAGATGACTCACAGGTAAAGATATTGCCACTGAAACCTAGCAACCAGAGTTCAAGCCCTACAACTAACTCCATAAAGCTGTTCTCTGACCTCCAAACATATGGGTACATACAATAATAATAATAATAATAATAATAATAATAAATAATAATAATGAGATAACATATTATACATTTGCATATAAAGACCATACATGTGATATAATATTTTAAATAAATAAGCTAACTGAAAGATACTTATATTTTCTAAATTCTAAGAACATAATAGAATATACTCAAATATGATTTGTTATCTAAGGATTAAATATAATCATAAAGAACAATCTGAGGTTGGAGAGATGGCTCAGTAGCAAAGAGAACCAGAAAACTGGGGTTCAATCCCCAGCAACCACATGGTGGATCACGACCATCTGTAATTCTAGTCTCAAGGGATCTGACACCCTCTTCTGAACTCCTTGGGCACAACGTACATATGGTACACAGACAGAAATGCATACAAAACACCTTCATGCATAAATTAAAATTTAAAAATTAAAAGAAAAAAGAATGACCAACTTAAAGAGCCATCTTGTTCCAGGTGTTTTATCTGCCATCAATAGATAAGTACTTTACTTTTATTATACCACAAATATTTCAAAGTGATATAACTTTGTGTCCAGACTCACCTGACAAATCTAGCTCCTCTGTGGAAGACAAGTTGACCAGACTCCAGCTATCACTGCGAGCGGCCAAGACAAACTTGTGAGCATTGATGTGCCTGTCCCCAACCTTGATCTTCAAATCACTGAGGAAGAAAATATCCAAAGATACAGAAAGAAAAATGCCATTATAACTTTAAGTTAGGATTCTCACCTGACAAATACATGGATAATGATTATCAACATGAATCTACAAAAGAAAAAATAAACCACGATGGCATTTCCACACTCTGGATCATACTTATATGTTACTGGGAATATTTTAAGTTCTACCTCAATTCCATGGGATAATCTACTGTCAATTACATCTAACAGGATTCTTGTGGTAAACCTACAAGCTAAGCAGGATAATTAGTAATCATACATAGCATATCTTATGCAGTATGTATCCACATAAGCCAGCAGAGTAAGAAATGTGGACAGTGAAAGCTCTAAAACTGTGCTATTGATTTGCTCCACAATCACGTCAAACAGTGGTAAACAGAGAGACTATGGACAAATTAATTCACAAAAAAAATGTCAAGAACACAAAACCTAATATCTGGTCTCCTGTCTCCATTAAAAACATTCAGCCCCAATATTAACCATTTTTATCTAACCATTTATCAAGTAAAGAGGTTGAGACTGGGTGGCATATCATAGAATCTCAGTATGCTGGCATCACGAGTTTGAACTCAATCTGGGCTACATAGCAAGACACCATCTCATAAAAAAAAAAAGCAAACAAGAAAGAGAGGGAAGAATACACATATCATTATATAAAAAGATTTCCCCAAAAATATGCTTACTCTGAAATGTCAAATGCTATGAAAGAAAAATTAACTGAAATTAACTGAAAAAAAAAATTAACTGAAAAAAAAATTAACTGAAAGAGCAATTAACTGAAACATCATGATGGCCCACTGTGCTGACAGGATTGTGCCATATGGCTGGCCATATTGGAAACGAAGAAAGATGCCAACATGTGGCACTTATTGAAACTGCAGCACTGGAGATGCAGTGGGAAGAACAAAACTTCAAGGTTATCCTTGACCAAGACAAATTCAGGGCCATCCTGGGCTACAGAAGACCTTCTCTCAAAAATAGATAGATAGATAGATAGAGAGAGAAAGAGAGAGAGAGAGAGAGAGAGAGAGAGGAGGCACATGCCTTTAATTCCAATATTCAGGAAGGAGGATGAGGATCTCTAAGTTCAAGAGTTCAAGTTCAGCCTGATCTACATAGCAGGTTGCAAGTTAGCCGGGGCTACATAATGAGACCTTCTCTCAAACAAACAAATAAAATAGTACCACTAGTAATCAATCCTTGGTATGTATCCACTATTCTAAGTTGTTTAAGATTAATTATCTATGACTTAATTTAATCTTCACTCTGACCCTAAAATGAGTAGGACTGATCATCTCTTGTTATATGGATCAGGAACCTGACAAGTCATAGCTCAAGACCAAGGGCTAGTAAGTAGCCTACAGGGCTTCTAACAAAGATACTGCTAAATCTTTTTCACTGGTTTGGTGTGTGTTTGTGTGTATGAGGGCAAAGGTAAGCATGCGATAGTGTGCATATGGAAGCCAGAGGACAACTTTTGGTGCCACTCCTCAGTTGCCATCTACCTATTACTGGGTCTCCCACTGGCCTGGAACACACCCACTTAGGCTAGGCTTGCTGGGCTGTGAGCCCCGGGGGGCTGCCTGGCTCTGTCCTCCTAGCACTAGGATTTTAAGTGCCTGTCATCAGGCCCAGATTTTTTTCACATGGGTTCTTGGGATCAAACTCAGGTTCTTGTGTACTTTACTCATGCCAGCCCAGCTCTTATTTTTGTTTTTTATGAAGTAAGAACTCAGTCTGATACAGCCTACACTGGATAGACTTCACTATGAAGCGAGGCTAACCTCAGTCCTGAGATTACAACTCTGAGCTATTACATCTTGTTCACTGTTAATAATTTTGATTAGAAATAAATTAATTTGGCAAGAAAATGAATGAGAAACCAGGCCTAGAAGTGTAGGCAGGTCTAATTCTGTCTTCCTGAGAGGCCTGAACAGGAGAAATTACAAGTTGAATAGCAGCCTGGCCAACGTAGTGAGACTGTCTCAGAACAGAGTGAAAAAAGAGTGGAGGACACAGCTCAGCAGTACAACACTTGCCTAGCATACGAAAAGCCCGTTTCAATCCTGAGGAGAACAAAGTAAGAGAGAATGAGAAGACACTGTGATAAGTGGCCAGGAATGAAGAAACCAGTACAACTTGTGATTCCGGAGCTCACCTGTACTGCTCCTGCTCATAGAGACCTGCCACTATGGCCAGCAAGCGGCCGATGAATGACTCACTGCTGTTCTCCTTGTTTGCTTGTGCAGCCAAAAGTGTGCATCTTTTCTCTGTTTCTGCCAGTTTCTTCTGCAGCTTGACATACTCTTGTCTTAGAAGCATCAAATGCTTCTCCAACTTGGCCACCTCCTCTGCAAGGGAAACAAAGGATGTTTATATGGCATGAGCAAGCAAACCACATTCACCACTCCTAGCTATGTGGTTACTGTTTCTTCATAATCTGAAAGAATCAAATATGACTTTGGGCTGATAAGATCACTCAGCAAATAAAAAGCACTTGCTGCCAAGCCTGAGGACTTGAGCTCAATCTCTAGGACCCACAAGACAGAAGGAGAGAACTTACTCCTGTAAGTTGTCCTCTGACCTTCAACACACATTGTGACATGCATATGCCTACACACATACATACATACACACACACACATACACAAATAATAAAAATTCAATTAAAAAAAAAAAAAAAAAAAGAGGCCCAGTGAGACGGCTTAATGGGTAAAGGCACTTGCCGCTGAGCCTGACAACTTGAGTTTGATCCCCAGGCCCCACATGGTAGAAGGAGAGAACCAACTCCCTTAAGTAGTCCTGTGACCTCTACTCTTACCTGTGGCATGGACTCAGACATGTATATGAACACATACTAACACACATACACACACAAATGTAAAAAAAGTAAATAAGCAGGATGTAAAACTAAACATTTTATGATTATAATTTAATGTAAATATTCACATACATGCAGCATAAAAGGCAATCAACTACCAAATAGCAAATCTTCTGAAATTTTTTTTTCTTTGTACTCTGTTCATTACTTTATAACAAATACATCCTGCTTTCATAATTAGAAGACTATTTTAAAAGATATGTTTAAAAGCTAATATGATCTTCATACATATACACACAATATGTATATATGTGGCCATTTTTTTCTCCTCTTCTAGAGAATCCATACTTAATAAAAGCACTTATGACAACAGTAACATTTTTTCTAATTCTATAATTATTTGTCCCACAAATATTGAAATCTTTATATTTGTCTTTATAAAAAATGCATTCATTTGTACATGTATAAGTGATCTGCCTGCATGTATGTATGCTTGGTGCCCACAAAGGTCAGGAGGGCACCAGGTCACCTAGTACTGGAAATATAGACAGATGTAAGCACTATATGGATGCTGGAAATCAAGAGCAGCAAGTGCTCTTTACTGCTGAGCCATCTCTCCAGCCTCCAAACAGTTTCTTTTCTTTTCCTGTTTTTGTTTTGTTTTGATTTTTTAAGACAGGGTTTCTCTGTGTAGCCCTGTCTGTCCAAGAACTTGGCCTCAAACTCAGAGATCCACCTGCTTCTGCCTCCTGAGTGCTGGGATTAAAGGTGTGTGCCAACACCACCTGGAGATAGAAACAATACTTACAATAAACCTGGTTTTGAAAAAAAAAAAAAAAAAAAAAAACCCAGCAAGTTGGACTTAAATTTACCCTAAGGATCTTAAGTTAGACTCAGATCACTGATTCTGAAGAGCTCTTCACAGTGACTCAACACTAAAGAGGCAAGAAAGGACTACAAATCTCCACGGGTTAAATACTGAGCAGAGAGAACTCAACACTCGCATGGGATGTGCAGACTCTATGTCACAGAACAGGTAGGTACCACAGCACAACGGAAAGAAAAAACTTACCCTGGAATCTCGTTTACATTTCACACAAGCAATTAAAACCAAATTTGACTACAGTGATACTTCTTGTTGACACACTGCAACAAGAATGCTAAAAACATCATATCCTGCTTAGAGTCAGAATGTTTCTGACTAGGGTTTAGTCCTATGAATGTTCTTCTTAACCCTAACATCCCAAAAATACTCCTCATAAAACCACCTTACAATTTCATTTACTAAAGAAAATTCTTAAGATAAATAAGTAAACAAGCTTATATATTCTTTCTTAAAATGTAACCTTTATTCATTTTTTAAAAGGGGGGAGGGGCAGGCTTTACCCTATCACTGCCTGGCCCGAGTAAGATTCTGTATTTGGACCAGGCTGGCCTTTACTCCCAGAGTGCTAGTACTAAAGGTATATGCCACCTGACTATCCTGGAATCCACTATGTAGACCAAGTTGGCCTCAAACTCACAGAGATCCTCCTGCTTTGCCTCCCGAGTGCTGCGATTAAAGGTGTGTACCACCACACCTGGCCCCTTCACTTACATTTTAAACACTGCTTTAAATCTTTAAATCTTGCTGCAAAGTGCATCCTTTAAGCATTGTAATTTAAAAAGCCACCAAACCAAACATACTACCACTGTACAGATCCCTAAGCCCAACTCTCTTGAGAAACCTGCACTCGTGTGTTGGACGTGTCTTTTCTTTCCAAGGCCCACCTGCCCCCCACCTCAGCAGTTGTCCTTAAATCTAAAGTAGGTGCCACCTCTTATCTCTTAATTTAAAATTTTTTCTTCACTCAGACTGACCCTGGAATTCTTTTCTGTGGCACTCAAGGATCTGGCTTTCCCTGATGAAGGTCCCTAAGCACAACGTGTCTCCCTGCCTCTGCAGATTGTAGCCACTAAGGATACAGCACTTACAACATTGCTCATTTAATAAAATTTATTATGGCTATGAGATAGCTAATTTTCAGCAGTAGTTTCTTCTTTCTCCCCCGCTAATTTGCCAAAATAAGCCCATAGATGTAAGTAATAAGATGTATATTTCATGAATGAATCTGAATACATGAATGATGTCAACAACTTTTATTTAATTCTCTCATATCTCCCCATCTGCTCTTCACCAGCCCAGTCTGAGGCCAGGCATTTGGTGTTTTTTAAATTTTATTTATTTAATGTGTGAGTGTTCTGCTGCATATACATCCACAAGTCAGAAGAGGGCATCAGATCCCCTTAAAGATGGTTGTGAGCCACCATGTGGTTGCTGGCAATTGTACTCAGGACCTCTAGAAGAACAGCCAGTGCTCTTAATCACTGAGCCATCTCTCCAGCACAAAGATGTACTTTTCTCTTTTTTTTTTTTTTTTTTTTTTTTTTTAAAAAACAGTTGTACTTTCTAACAGTTTATCGGTCTTGCTTTAATTCAAGATATTTAAGACAAAAAAAAAAAAAAAAAAAAAGAAAGAAAAGAAGAAAAGGAAAGAAGGAAAAGAAAAGAAAAACAAACCACATTCAGAGCCTGCAAAATAGCCCAGTGTGTAAAAAGAGCTTGTCCTACAAATCTGATGCCCTGAGCCTGGGACTCACAGTGAAAGAATAGAATCAACTTGTAAAAGTTGTCCTCTGACCTCCACACATGCACGGGGCGCGCTCATATACCTATAAAACTGAGTTAAAATAAAGATGCGGGGTCTAGAGACATAGCTCGGGGGGAGAGCATGTTTGTGCTACTCTTACAGAGGACAGGGCAAATGTCTCTTCTCCAGTTGCCTCCAGCTTGACTAGTCCATCTTGTCTTCCCCTACTCTCCAGCAGAACCCCCTTTAGTAACTCTGATTCCTCAATTACCTTCCTAACCTTAAAGTTGGCTTCTAAGCACACTACTGGGTCACAATAATAAAATCACCTAATCAACGGCCTGACTATTTAAGCTCTCTGAGAGTCAGACTTTGTATTAGCAATGTTGTTTCTGGCTTCTTACTTCTGTCCTCTTCTTTTCTGGTTCTTTTCTTAAATAACCTCATTTCCTAATCTGATAACCTACTTTTAAAATATACAATTTTACAAAATTCAGACATATAACTTAAACTTAAGTGTGGTCTTCTGCTTGCCCACATTTTACTGTCACAACAATGTAAACTATTCAAGGTGAGCATCGAGGTCACCTGCTCACCCTCTGCTTCCCACTCAGAAAAACCTTCTGAGTTGTAACACTCCAGCTTTCTCTCCTAAGGGAAGCATAGCCCATTGGTACTACAAATTCAGCAACAACAAAAAATCCCAAATCAATCTTAACATCCTCCTCAAATCAATAGACCTTACATATTTCCCAGACCTGAAAACGGAGTTATCATTTACAAACTATTCTCATCTATTCACAACAGTATAGCACTGTGGAACTGGGATGTACTTCAGTGGATATAGCATTTCATAACATACAAGCTCTGTATTCCATCCCCGGCACCCTATAAATGAATGTGATGGCAGTCCTATGATCCTAGCTCCTAGGATCACTTAAAAGTTCAAGGCCACCCTTTGTAACATAACCTGCTACAAACACACACAACACACACACACACACACACACACACACAAAATGTATAAATTATTTAGGGCTAGCAAAAATGTGCAATATGTACACACAGAAAAACAATAAAACATTGATGACAGATATTAAGAACTAACTAAAAAAACATTTATGGGTTAGAAGGCTCAATGTAATTAAAATGCTAGATCCCTCTGAATTGACTTAGATTCAACACTATTCCAATAAAAATCCCTTCAGGGGCTGGAGAGATGGCTCAGAGGTTAAGAGTACTGTCTGCTCTTGCAGAGGTTCTGAGTTCAATTCCCAGCATCCACATGGTGTCTCATAACCATCTGTAATGGGATCTGATGCCCTCTTCTGGTCTGCAGGCATACATTCAGGCAGAATGCTGAATATATAATAAATTAATCCTTTAAAAACAAATCCCTTCAGGTTCTTTGTAGATAAGAATTCTAAGATTTAGATGAAAATACAAAGAACTTATTAGACAAACTTTCTAAAAAAAAAAAAAAAAAGTAAAACATTCACATGTCTCAATTTCTACATGTGTGCAAATGCAACAGAAATTAAAACTGTATTGTTTTGGGAGCAATACAATTTTAGAGAAATGCAATACAAAAAAACCAAAAAAAAACAAACAAACAAACAAACAAAAAAAAACCCCTTACAAATAGGCCTTCATATGCACAGCTAATAACTCAGCAATAGTGGCACAACACTTCAATAAGCAAACATGGTCAGTTTAGAATGATTTGATAGCCATATGAAAAACACAAACTCCAACTTATAGCCTACTGTATATAGAAATTAACTCAAAATAATAGAATGAACCTATTGAATATGTAGCTAAAACACATGTTGGATACCCTAGAACTGGAGTATAGTTGGTTGTGAGCCTCCTGATATGGGTATTGGGAACAAAATTTGGGTCTTCTGGAAGAAAGGCAAGTGTTCTTAGCTGCTAAGCCATTTCTCCAGCCCTTCTAATAACTTCTTGCTGAATAACTACCTACAGTTTCATAGAATATAGTTTCCCAAAATAAAAAAGAGGAAGAAAAAAAGCTGGACCTGATGCTATAAGACTCTGTAATACAGCTACTAAGGAAACCAAGACAGTAGATGCAGGTTTGAAGCCTTGTCTGGGCAACTAACAAGACTGTCTTCAAGAAGAGAGCTGAGGATAGATTGAAGAGAGCCACATTTATAGGGCGCTTGTACATATGTGCTATATGGAGCTTTTTCTTTTGTTTTTAGAGGTTTTTATTATTTATTTATTTATTTATTTATTTTTTGGGTTTTTTCGAGACAGGGTTTCTCTGTGTAGCCCGGGCTGTCCTGGAACTCACTCTGTAGACCAGGCTGGCCTCGAACTCAGAAATCCGCCTGCCTCTGCCTCCCAAGTGCTGGGATTAAAGGCGTGTGCCACCACTGCCCGGCTATGCAGCTTTTTCAAAAGACATATTTTTACTATTTTAGTTATGCATGTGAGTGCAGGTACCTACAGAGGCCAGAGACAACAGATCCTCTGGAGCTGGAGCTCAGGCAGTAGTGAGCCACTTGATCTGGATGTGAAGAACCAAACTCAGATCCTCTGGAAGAGCAGAAGAGCTAACTGCTGCACCAAATCTCCAGCTTTTACATGGGTTCTGGAGATCCAAACTCAGGCCATCAGGCTTGCACAGCAAGCACTTTTTCCTCAAAACACTTCCCCAGGCACCTAACTGTTTTTAATATTTTCTATGGTAGTCAAGTATTTCACATTCATTATCTCAAATTCTAGCCATATTTATGTATGCTACTTGGCAGTTAAAACCACTTAAGTTAAAAATTGCCTAAAAATCACACAATAGCAGGAGAAAGTAAAGACAGATTGCTACAGTTAGATATAGTGTTCCCTAAGAGGCTCGTATGTTGAAGGCATGGTGCACAGCTGATGGTGCTATGGAAAGATGAGTAGATTATGATGGCTCTGATGATGAATTTATAACTTTATGGCATTATTGGAAGCTGGTGGAAACCTTTGGAGGTAGGGCCTTGTTGGAAGAAGCAGGGTACTAGAGACATAAAGATATATATACAGGATGTGCCTGGCCTCTTGTTATCTGTCAAATCTGTGTTCTTCCCGGCCACAGGGAGATGGGCAGCTCTGTCCTACCATACCCTTCCTCTATGATGATCTTCCTCACCACAGACCCAGAAATAAGAAAACCAGTCAACCATGGACTATATCTTCTTATTTCCTGAGCCAAAATAAAACCTTTTGTTGATGTTGTTTTGCTATGCAGCCAAAGATCTGCTTGTCCCTTCTTCAGAGGTTAGAGCAGTGCTAAGGATCTAACTGGATTTATTCTAATCAACTGCAGCCCTAGGCCAGTCCTTCCTCCTGTACCTTCTCTCAGTTACCTGTTGCAATTGCAGAGACAGATTCTGTATTTTAATTCTTACTTTGTATGTGCATTTGTGTGGGTTCACATGTGCATTAGCTCAGAGGACAACTTTCAGAAAAGGGTTCTCTCCTTCTATCATGCAAATCCCAGGAACAGAACACACATTGTCATACTTGGGGCAGTAGGCACCTCCACTACCCAACTGGGACATCTTGCCAGTCCAGCTAGAAGACTTTTACATATAAGCCCATCTTTATTATACCATACTGCCTGATACAAGATCTTATGTCAGAATATCAAAGATTTAAAATATCATTAGCTGATCTGTTCGTCTAGGAAATATACACTCTTTCTATCCTTTTTAAACGTGGTCTATCCTCCTTCTGGTACTCCAGTTCCAAGCCACACTGGTTTATAAAGTCTGTGTATATAACAAAGACTGAATCTAAGGGCCTCATGAATATGAGTTATCTGTTCTATGACTAACCTATATCTCTAGTTCATTTTCTCTCTCCTTTTAAAATTAAGATGAAGTCTCACTATGTTACCCAAATTGATCTAGAACTCATGGACTTAAGAGATCCAACACAGTCTCCCAAGAAGCTGAGACTATCTAAGTTTACATCATTATGCTAGGCTAACCGGTCTTTTGAGATTAACAAAACACAGACATTTCATTTCTCTATAGTCTTATAATTCTTACACAGTACTCATAATTTTCTGTATAATTTATTGAGTAAATTACTTTATCCTTAAATCTGTTTCAATGTCAATTACATAAAAGTGAAATTACTCTAAAGACTAAGTTAAATAAAAATAGTATTTTAAGAGTTACAAGAATTGGGCTGGAGAGATAGCTCAGCGGTTAAGAGCACTGACTGCTCTTCCAGAGGTCCTGAGTTCAATTCCCAGCAACCACATGGTGGCTCTCTATCATCTGTCATGGGATTCAATGCCCTTTTCTGGTCTGTCTGAAGACATACATAAAATAAATAAATCTTAAATTTAAAAAAAAAAAAAAAAGTTACAAGAATTAAAAAAAAAAAAAAGGCATGTGCCAGGGGTTGGGAATTTAGCTCAGTGGTAGAGCACTTGCCTAGCAAGCACAAGGCCCTGGGTTCAGTCCTCAGCTCTAAAAAAAAAAAAAGAATTACAAGAATAATTTTTGTTTCCGACACTTATCACTTCATTTCCCTACAGTGTGTACCTAGAACACACATCATTCTTTTCTCACTGGCAACTAAAGTAGAAATGCATCTCATTGGAAGTGAGTTCCTAACTTCTCCTCACTTAGACCTGTGAGAGTGCGGGCTGAATTATTCAATCAGTGGGATAATGAGGGATTCATGAATCAAAGGCAGTAAATATCTATTCAACAGAGCGCAAGAAAATAACAATGTATTTATGATTGAAAATGCAAGCTGGCACCATATGAGGGAAGCAGCAGACAAAGACTGCAATACTGTTGGAAGGATAGTACAGAGGAAACTCAGGATCCTAGCATCCCTGTCATTCTGCATCTTGTCCTTTAATCAAAAAAATTGTCCAGCTATTAGTAAATATATATAGTGGTTCTATTCTGGCTAGTTTTACATCACCTTGACACAAACTACAGTCATCTGAAAGGAGGGAACCTCAAGGCCTCCATAAAATCAGGCTATTGGCAAGCCTGTAGGGCATTTTTCTTAATTAGTGATTGACGTGGGAGGTGCCATCCCTGGGCCGGTGGTCTTGGGTTACTATAAGAAAAAGCAGGCTGAGCAAGTCAATAGGAGTAAGGTACTAAATAGCACTCCTCCATGGCCTCTACATCAGCTCCTGCCTCTAGGTTTCTGACCTGTTTAAGTTATTATCCTCACTGCTTTTAATGACAAGTTATTATACGGAAGGTAATTGAAATAAGTCCTTTCCTCCCCAAGTTGCTTTTGGTCATGTTTTATAACAGCAATAATAACTCTAATTAAAAGAGGTATTAATAGATATTTAATACTCTAGGTTTATACCTTTAAAAAAAATAATCTAGTAAGCCAGGCACTGTGGCTCATGTTCACCATCCCAACATTCAGGAAACCAAAGTAAGAGGATCCATTGCAGATTCAAGCCTTGGATGCTTTGACAAATTCTAGAAATTACCAAGCTTGCTTTAAGAAATTATTTCACTCCAGTCCCAGATGAAAGTTACTACTGAGTGTAACTCCAGTCCCAGGGAATCCAATCTTCTGGCCTCCACAGCACCAGCACACAGACATACATTCAGGCAAGACCCTCATACAGAGGGGAGACATCAGTTTGTACTTTTCAAAGCTTCCCCACGAGTCTAAGTTGAGGCCTTTGTAAGAGCTGACGGCAGAAGGCAGGGCCTCTGGCTCACTCCTGGTTACTGACTCAGTCTGGATCAGTACAAGAAAGAACAGCACAGTACACAAGTCAGCTAAGAATTCTGCCTTCTCCAGTGTCCTGCAGCTTTCTTTGCTACTGTGATAAAAATTTCTCGCAAAAGTAACTAAAGGGGAAAGATTTTATTTTAGGTTCCCAGTGTGAGGTTACTCACCATCCATTAGAGTGGAGAAGTCAAGCAGCAGGAGACTGAGGTAGATGGTCACTTTGCATCCACAGTGAAGAAGCAGAAAGCAATGAATGCTTGTGCTCACCTCACTTTCTCCTTTTTAAACAACTCAGAACCCCAGCCCAGGGAATGGTGCCACCCACAGGAGGCAGGTTTTCTCATTTCAATTAACGTCCCAGCGGCCCATCTCCCAGGTGATTCTAGATGTTATCAAACTAACAACTGAGATTAGCCGGCACATATATTCTCTTCTGGAAGTCACATTAAAATGAAACTTCAAAGGTAGGTATGGTGATGCACACCTTGAATCCCAAGCACTAGTGAGACAAAAGCAGGTGGATCTCTGAGTTCTAAGCCAGCCTGATCTACTCAGTAAGTTCCAGGCCAGCCAGGGCTACATAGTAAAATCCTGACTCAAACATGAAACCAAAACTAGCCAAAGCCAAACAAAAGCTTCAGTCTTACTTATTTTCTCATCCCTATTAGTTTGTACTGACTATGAACCTTTTTCTTAATTCCAGATAACTGTTTAGTCTGTCTTTAATTGACATTAGTGATATGTTACATATTTTTCAAAACTGCAAAGCACTGATATGGCTAGTTTCATAGATTACTCAATGATTACTACCTAAGCAGTTCTTTCCCCCCAGAACTGCTACAACCTAGAAACATTTCCTGCTACATATAATCACCTAGTGGTTTACTAGGAGCAGCAAAGTATGTCCTGTGGTGGTCCTAATAAGAACGGCCCCTATTGGCTCATATATATAGATTGGTCCCCAGTTGGTGGAACTGTTTGGGAAGGATTTGGAGGTGTGGTCTTGTTGGGGGGGTGTGCTTTGAGGTTTCAAAAGAAAGCACCGTTACCAGTTAGCTCTCTGCCTCCAGTTTGTATGTGATGGAGATGGAAACTCTTGGCTACTGCTCCAGTGCCACACCTGCCTTCCTGCTATCATGCTTTCTGCCATATCACGGTGTCTAACCTTCTGGAACTGTGAGCCCCCATAAATTCTTCTATAAGTTGCCCTGGCTATGGTATCTTCACAGCAATACAAAATAAATAAATAAAAATGAAGACAGCCCCCAAGTGAGGTCCAAATATTTGTTCTCAGCTTGGTCTCCAGATGGTGGCACCATTTGGAGAGAATGTGCAAACTTTAGGAGGCAGAACTTAGATGAAGGAAAGAAGTCACCGGGAACAAGTGCTTGGGATCGTGACCACTTCCTTCTTTATCTCTGCTTCCTGGGAAACCATAAAGTGAACAACAACTCTCTTGTACTACACATTCCTGTGCCATTCTGCTGAAGTCTATGGGGCCAAGGGGCCATAAACAGAATACTCTGAAACTGTGACCTTAATAAATGTTTTCCACTTCTAAAAATAAATGGTATTTATTTGTTCTTAAATCTGATTCCCTATTAGCAGCCTAGCCATCATCAGAGTCATCCAGAACCCTCTAGATATCTTTCCAACATTCAAACAGGTTTCAAAAGTCCTTTTATTCCTTCCACAGTCTCTCTCACATCAATCTCAGAGGCTCCAATGTCCCTAACCAAGTGACTCACTGATGGTCACAGCCTGCTCTCTGGCTTATAAAATCTATGTCCTATACTGCAGGTACTTCGACATTCATTAGACAATGTTGGTCACTCCCTTGACTCAGCTATGTTACCCTCTGTTCTGTAGGACACAACTTTCAATGCTAAAAGGCCAATGCCCTTCATGAGCTGGCCCTTAACATATCTTTTCAATCTTATGAATGAAATTGACTCCTTCCACTGACAACATCGATCTTTCCCAGCGCTCATAGCCCTATATTTTAAAAGATGCCATTTTTCAAAGCCTCGCTTAAACACTAGCGCCTCAAATAATAACTACTTACAATACATTTCCCACTACTTTCCTAGAAAAAAATCTCTTCCTATTCTGAATTTTCAAAGAAAACCCTAAGCACTTTTCATCTTTTACTATAACAAGTTTTTGTTGATGCTTCTTAGACTTCAAAGTTCTCTGTGAATAAACTAGCTGTGGCTACTCTTTTAAACCACTGACCCAGGCTCCATCCCCAATTCCAAGTTAATCTCATCTTCCTCCCTACAGTGCCTACTAGGTGGAGCTTAACAAATACCACATCTACGCAGATTCAACAAACCCTAGAGATAGCAGTTTCTCCTGCTGTTTGGCAAGACTGTAAGTCATGCTCTCTCTAGTCACTGTCAGCACATCATTTTGGCTATAACTAAAGCCTGTCTCAGCGTGATTCATTAGCTCTACTCCTGACACAGTTAGTCACTAGTAAATTGCTAATCTCTGCTCTTTGTGAAAAGAAAATTTCCCAAGAACAACCTACCTATATAATCCAGGCTACTCAGGAGTAACCTGGAAGGATCATTTGAGTTCAAGACAAGCATGGTCAAAAGTCACAAATGAAAACATCCACAAAAGTGAAATTAACAGACACAGCTCATGGCACAGTGAAAGAAAAAGGTAGAGATGAGGATGGTATGGAAGGGATAATGCCTCAAACATCTACAGACTAGATGAATTAGCAATGGCCTGCGACTTTTGTTGAATGAGTGGAAGATGTATTTCAAAGCTGGAGTTTCTTTGCTCCCATTTTACCATCCTATGCTAATGAGGCATTTTCTGGAACAGTCTCTCCAAGAGAACTTTCTTTGTGGCATAATATTCTACTTATCTGCTTATCTCAAGAAGCCACTAGCCACATTGCTGCTGAGTACTTGGAATGAGACTAATGAGGCTGGTAATTAAGTGTTTAATAGGACTCAATTTTAAGTTCAAGTGGCTGTACTGGTTAGAGGTTATGGTACTGACCAGTGAATGAATGGCCAGTGTAAGGAATGTCTTCACCTTATTCAATTGCCCCAAGAATTACTTTCCTGATCTAATTATACTAAATTAGTAAATGTCTATGACTATATAACAAACCATTTATGTTTTTGTTTTTTCGCTTTTTAAATTTTACTTTGTGGGGTCTGGAGCAATGACTCAATGATTAAGAGCACTGGCCAGTCTCACAGAGAATCCAGATTCAATTCTAGCACCCATTTGTAGCAAATATTTGTAACTCCAGTTGCAGGAGATCCAAGGTCCTCTTCCTACCTTCTTGGGCACCAGACACGCACATGATAAATAGACACATGCAGGCAAAATACTATAGACATAAAAAGAAACAATTCTCACAGGCAGTGGTGGTGCATGCCTTTAATCCCAGCACTAGGAAGACAGAGACAGGTGGATCTCTGAGTTAGAAACCAGCATGACTTATAGACAGAGTTCCAGAGTGGCCAGGGCAACAAAGAAAAATCTGTCTCAAAAATAAAACAAAACAAACAAAAATGCCTTTCCACTATGACATCTGTAAGTCACATCAGCAACCACCATGGCAAGATAGGGTGCAGCAGCGGGTGCAGCAGAGGCAAGGATACCTTGGCAGTACCTAACAGCTCTCTAATTGGATTTGAGACTCACTCAATAAGAAGGAAAACATGCCTTCTACTGGAACCTAGCTAACTACTCAGTGCTGGTGAAGACATGGTTATTGCAGGAGAACCAATAACCACTAACTTAATAAACCTGCAAAATCCCTAAGAATCTATGACGATTTGTCCTTATACCCACAAATAAGTGTAATTTTCACTTCTCACCAAGGAAACTTCTCTTTGTAATAAATGGAGACCACTAAAGAAAAACAATCAAAATGCAGAGTTGTGAAACCCAGTCCTAATGGATCCATCTACAAAACACTCCTGCATCTATCTAAGGCTCGGGGAATAGTCTAGAAGAGGAGAGCAGAAAGACTGTAAGAGCCAGAGGGTAAGTAAGTGTGATGAGAAATCATGTCCCTAGTAATTATCACAAATAGACTAGACTGTTCGAATGTAAGCTAAACATGGCCACCATCAATGCATATGCCAAGTGAACTGGGAAAAGTCAACAAGGCCTCAACCCTACACAAAAAACTATAGGCAACTGAGGAGAGCTGGGAGAGGGAAAGATGGTCTTCTCCAGGAACAAAGACACCAATTGGTTATCCAGTGCCCAACAGTCAACCCAGAAAATATACATACAAGTAACATTATACAGATTGGTCATACTTAGAAATATATATCTATGTGTTTATAAAGACACACACACACACACACACCCCTGCATGCAATTAACAATTAGTGGAAAAATAGGTCATGTATTTGAAGGAGAGTAGAGAGGAGTATAAGGGAGGGTTTGGAGGGAGGAAAGGGGAAAAATATTGTAATCATATTACAATCTCAAAAAGTGTTTTTTGATGTGGTGGGAATAGACCCAAGGTAAGTAAGCACTCTATATCTCCAACTCAAATATTATATTTTATTGGAACTAGAGAGATAGCTCAGTGGTTAAGAGCACTAGCTGTTCTTCCAGAAGTCCTGAGTTCAATTCCCAGCAACCACACAATGGCTTACAACCATCTGTCATGGAATCTGATGTCCACTTCTGTCAGGCAAGCACACATGCAAATAGAGCACTCAAATACACAAATCACATGAATAAATAAAAATATTTTTAAAATTGTGCATTATTAAGACTTAAATGTGCTAGAAAAAAAAAGTAGTTATAGGGGTTTGAATTAAGAATGGCCCAATAGGGGCTGGAGAGATGGCTCAGAGGTTAAAAGCACTAGTTGCTCTTCCAGAGACCCAGGTTCAAACCCTAGCACATGCATGTCAGTTCACAATTGTATGCAGTTCCAGTTCCAGGGCATCTGACACTCTCAAACAGACATACATAGAGGCAGAACACCAATGTAAATAAATTTGTTTTTTCAAGACAGGGTTTCTCTGTATAGCCCTGGCCGTCCTGGAACTCACTCTGTAGACCAGGCTGGCCTTTGAACTCAGAAATCTGCCTGCCTCTGTCTCCCAAGTGCTGGAATTAAAGATGTGCACCACCACTGTCCGGTGTAAATAAATTTTTAAAAAATATAAAAATATCATTTAAAAAAATGGCCCTATATATATTTGAATGCTTGGTTACCAGGGAGTGAAACTTTTTGAAAGCATTACAAAGATTAGGAAGTGTGGCCTTATTGAAGGAAGTGTGTCACTGGGGTGATACACGTTCTCTCACATTCTCTCTCTCTCTGTCTCTCTGCCTGTGGATCAGGGTATAGTGTTCTCAGCTCCTGCTCCTGCACTTGCCCGCACACCTCCATGTTCTCCCCATGATGGTAACCAACTAAGTCTCTTGAACCTTTGAGCAATTTCAACTCACAACAATGAAATGCTTTGGTCATGCTGACTCTTCTCAGCAATAGAACAGCAACTAAGACAGTAGTTTAAGGAAGCCAGGTATGGTTTGCATATCTATAAGGCAGGAAGATCATGACTTCAAGTAATGGGTCACAAAGAGAGACACTATCCCAAAACCAAGTACCAGGTGGTGGTTAAGGCACTCCTAGCAAAGCGATGGTTTTCAGAGTAATAAAGTTGAATCCAACAATTTATGGTTTACTTTCTATTGCTTCAATAAAACAACATGACCAAAAGCAACTTGGGAAGGAATACATTTGGCTTCCATATCCCCCATTGATGTTTACTGAAGGAGGTCAAAGCAGGCACCTGGAGGGAGGAACTGAGACAGAGGCTATGGAGCTACTTACTGGCTTACTCCAGGGCTTTTTGAGTCTGCTTTTCTAATACAACCCATGACTACCTGCCCAGAGGTGGCACCATTCACAGTGGTCTGGCCCCTCCCAAATCAATCATTAATCAAGAAAATGAACAACCGACTTGCCTCCAAGTCAATATGATGAAGGCAATCCCTCAATTGAGAGTCTAAGAACAGGAGAGGTGGGGCTGGAGAGATGGCTCAGCGATTAAGAACACTGGTTGCTCTTCCAGAGGACCTAGGTTCAATTCTCAACAACCACAGGGTGATTCACAACTATTTTTAAGTCCAGCTCAGAGGATCCCATGTTCTCTTCTGGCCTCCTCAGGCATCAAGCATATATGTGGTAAACAAAACATACTACATGCAAGCAAAAGATTCATACATGTAAGATAAAAATAAATATAAATTCTCTGAAAGAATAGGAGAGGTTAATCCTGGTTTGTAGAGGCTTTATTTACTCATTTCTTTGGAGGGGACTGTTCCATGGCTGGAACACTGAAAGTGTTAAGCACTGGAAGTGGCACTACTGTGACAATCTGTGGAGTCAGTTCCCACTTCTCCGTGACCAATGCAGGTGGTCAGCCTTGGTAGCAAGCCTGTAGCCACTGAGCTACTGACCTGACCATGATTTTTATTCTTTTTGAGATAACGTTTCATGTATCCCTGGCTGGCCTTGAACTTGCCACGATGCTGAGGATGTCCCTGAAAGGCTGATTCTACTGTTTTTGTCTCCCAAGTGTGGGAGCCACCACATCTAGCAGAGATCAAGTTTGCTTTAAAGAGAATGTAAAAAACTGAAGGAGTCTGTGTGAGTAAACTGAAGGAGGAAAAAGTAAAAACAGAAAGACCACATGCAAACTTAAAATGTTTCAGTGGAGTTTAAAGAAAACACAAGATTAAATTGTACAAAACAGTGTACAAAATGGAAAGAGAAATCTCTTTTAGAGGCTAGGATGGTAGCACACCCCTTTTGTTAATCCCAAATTCAGAAGACACTGGTAGGCAGTGTCTCTGTGAGTTCCAAACCAGCCCCATTTACCCAGCAAGTTCCAGGCTCACTAGGGCTAAAAGTGAGACCCTGTGTCAAAAAAATTAAAAAGGGAGGGAAAAAAGTTTTTAGAGTGGACTTAAGTATCTGTATTCAGTCATGTGAGTAGGTATAGGAAAAAGAAAGTTCTCTACAGAAGTCAGATAATTTACTGAATACATGGTTTCTCAGGTTCTGCTTACTATTCCTGAGTACTAATTCCCAAACCTGAACCACTACCAAACATGCAGCATAAGAAACAAAATACCTTTAGTAATTTTGTTTTTCTTTGTTCCTCAAATTTTCCTAGTTGAATTTTGCAACATCATTTTCAAGTCTTCACTGGGACTTAGGAAACTGGCCTGCAGGGTTGACTGCGAGGTCAGGGAGGAAGATTGTCATCTCCCCATCACTTCACCCCTCCAACTGTTTAGCCCTGGATGTTTGTCATTACAGTGTATGGTCCACAGGTTAGATAGATGTTTCTAATCACCTCAAGGCAACCAAAAGTCAACAATCAGTGTGCTGACTTTGGCTTGTAAGAATTCCCCACAACTGCAACCTGTGCACAAACACAATTAAGTTCTCAATAAAAATCACTGAATGAAAAACTACCCCCTCCTCCACCTGAAACTTGGTCATGTATTTCTCCACCACTCAGTTTCCGTCCTAAAAGTTCTACACCACTCACGATCTCACGCCATGCCCTCCTGAACCTTCCTACCAAACCTCACTGCTGAGCAACAGGTACACAACATTCTGTAGTTTGCAAAATCATCTAGTTCCTTTTTTGGACAGGGTTTCATGCACTCCAGGTAGGTTGTGAGTGACCTTAAATCCTGATCCTTCTGCTTCCAACTTCCCAAGTGCCAAGGTGTCACCACACCCAGCCCTTTCAGTCCCTTTGCTTCCTCCTCTTCTTTGGACAGTGCTCACCTGAGATTCCACCTCCAAGGTGTTTAACATGGTAGAAAAAGTAAAAATGAAAACTGGATCCAGTCTCAGCCATGATTCTGGTCATAGTTCTCTTAGCTATAAAGGACAAATAACATACCTGACAGGCCTACTTCGTGCTATTCTTAAACCTAATCCAAATCTGAGAAGACTACACAAACTGTCACACTACCCAAATCTCAGATCAAGAAACGATGGGTTTAATCAAAGCTTACCAAAAAATAAAAACAAAAGACAAAAACAAAATAGGCCAGGTCTAGATCAAGCAATCTCCAGCCACTCAATAAAGTCCAATAATAAGTATTTTTCTCCAACAGTGGGGTACACAGACGAAGCACACAGGCCAGGTCTAATATCACTGTCTGATCACTCATCATCTCAGGGCTTTCTTCTCCACTCGTACAGTAAAGCTATGACAAGCAAAGATCCTAACATTATTCCTTAAGGGAGGCTGCACCGCAGTATCATAAAGTATCCTAAAAAAGAGAGTAAAGACTGAAGCAGGAGGTAAAGCAACCGAAGCTTGGCTTTAGCACACCTCTTTCAAGCAGTGTGACCTTGGTCAACTCCCTTACTGAGGAAACCTCTCCTCTTGTCCCCTTTGTAAACCTCAAAGAATCTTGGCGTGCCCACATTTGCCAGGGTTGCCAAAGAGCCTAGAAACTACAGCGCACGCTCAAGAAGCCCGTCGTCCAGTTGCAATCCCGGCTCTTCTCGACCTCTTCCAAGAAAGAGTCCTAAGCTCTTCCGCAGGCAAGAGATGCACCCTTCCGGATGCAGGACCTGCCATGACAGCAGTTTCGATTCCTAAGGAGAGGGGCACTTCCCTCCCCGTTCCAGCATCGCTGGCACAAGGAGCCAGCCTCCTCTATAGCCTTCTCGAGCCCCGCGAATACATTCGCTCCCAGCACCAGATTCCTTTCCCGTTCTGAGCCTAAGGGATCTAGGGGGCTGGGGGGTGGGAAAGACAGATTGCGGGAGGGGCGTTGCCATAGGAACGGCGCTGAGAACCCCGGCCCGGGGAACCCCGAAACACTATATAGGAAGGCTCGCGAGACACGTGATGCCCCGTGCGACCACATCCGGACAACCCCTCCTGGGGCTTCTGTGCCAGGACAGTGGCGCCCCTACAGCTTCGCGTCTTCCCGCGCCGCCCCACAAAAACCCTAACCTTCCGCCATGTCGGGCCCGCCCTGCCTGCAGCCTCGCGATAAATGCCAGCCGAACGGAGTCATCAAGTCTCGCGAGAACTGGGTGGAGGCGTGGCAAGAGGAGGAGCGGGAGCAGACGAAGGGTGAATGAAAGTGGAACGGTAAGCTGTTCTAGGAGGGAGAGCCGAACCCCCCATTCATTGTTTTGGAAGGCTTGACAAGCGCTGACTAGTCTCTCTCGTATTCCAGGCGGTCCTCAACGCAGAGCGAACGTGCACTATTCTGAGGCAGGATCTTTTTCTGAGGATATTTATTTATTTATTTATTTATTCTGAGGATCTTTAAGTTATTTTGTTACGTGTGAAGCTGTCTGAAAACTTCTCCAGGGCTTTGGGAATTTTATGGCCCAAACTAGACTACAACTTGGGTTGTCAAACCTAACAAACACACTGGTTACCGAAATAGGGGTTGCAAAAACTGCAAGGCTCTATAATTAAAGACCAACGTTATGTAAACAAAATTGTGAGATCTCTGAGGTCAAAGAGGCAAAGCAAATAACACTTAGGAGCTAATGACGCTTAGCACAGGGCCATGGAATAGAAATGAGAAGGAAACGGGAAAGGAAGACAGATTGTAAACCAGAAGCTTAAACCTTTTGCAAATGTAAGAATGATCAGATGTTTTGATAATAGCAAAATAGAGAGATAACACGCTTTGGGGGGCGGGGCGGGGGGCTGTGGGATAGAGTGGGGAATTGAGACACAATTTCTTTACATAATCCTGGCTGTTCTGGAACTTACTATGTAGACCAGGCTGGCCTGAAACTGATAAGAGATCCTAGTGCCTCTGCCTGGAGTGCTGCGATTCTTTAATCGCCACCACAGGTGCCACACTTGCCATAAATACATTTTCTTGGCCAGTATAACTAACATGTAATTAGCATGCCTGAGGCCTCCAGGTCAACAAAGGTTTTTTTAATTCAGGAGAATAAAAATAAATGTATCAACAGTTAAGCAGTGCCTTAGAGAACAGCTAAGATTTTAGGAAGATCTGCCACAATTAAAGCATTAGTGGGCAATGAAAGAATAATGAAGGAATTTTGAGTTCAGATTATAAAACTATAAGGCCAATGGTTAAAATTTTGAAAAGACGACCCTGGCTGAAAAACACTTAGAAAATGGAAGAGGAGAGGAGGACACTGAAATACATTAAAACAATTATGTACTAAAAACTGGTGTTCCAATTGTAGCAGACTACAGGAGTTAATAACAGGGCAATGTTTAGAGTAGTGCCAGAGCTCAAAGCTTCACTGTCTTGTTGAGGATGTTTCATAGGTGTGCCAAATGTGAGTTTTTTGAGATCTTCAGGTGGCTAAACCAGCTTTGAGCATAAACAGACTCTTCCATCCCCTTAAAATACGTTCCTAACTCTAAAATGACTTAACTGGCTGGAAACTGCTGTCATAGCTGACATCTGTCTTGCAGTGGGTTTTCTCTTTGCCTTACTTTGCAACCCCAGTAAAATTAATCTGAGCCAGGTTTTTTGTTTGGTTGGGGTTTTTTTTTTTGTTTTGTTTTGTTTTAACATTTTTTTTTTTTTTTTTGGACAGGTCTCATGGAGTACAGACTGGTCTAGAAGTCCTGATCCTCCTGCTTTCCCTTTCCAAGTGCTAGAATCAGAGGTATCCATCACATCTGGCTCAAACTTGTTTCTAGTTGAGATACTGTTGCCCTGGATTATCCTTCTAAGAATTTGGCCAGATCCTTTATGATGCACAGATAGCAAAATCTGCTAAAAGAAGCTTGTTTAATAAAGGAATGGGATTTTGTGAGCATTCAAGTGTTGTTTTCTTTTATAGGGTATGTGTAAAAGTGTAGCTTGTTTGTGGAGGCCAGAGGTCAAGGTATCTTGCTCATTTGTAGTTCACTTTTTTTAAAGTGGGTCTATTTGGATTCTGGACACAGCACATTCTGCACTTGGGTGTGTTGCTCAGGCCCATTTACCAAGTAACTCTGAAAGCTGCTAGCTTTGCATGGGTCCTGGAACAGGAGAAGGCTCTTCAACATGTCCAGGCTGCTCTACCACTTGGACCATAAGATCCAGCAAACCGGATGTTACTTGAGAGGGTCTGTATAGCCCCAGATGTCCTGGAACTCCTTCTGTAAACCAGGCTGTCCTCAAACACGAAAGATTCACTTGCCTTTTCCTCCAGAGTGCTGAAATTAAAGGTGGTGTACCCCAACACACCCAGCTCACTTAATTTTCTGATAGTCTTTCACTAAACCTGGAGCTCACATATATGGCTGGACTGACAAACCAAGAAATGCCTCCTGAATTTACCTCCCCAGGACTAGACTTTTAGGTAAGCATTGCTGTGCTGGAGATCTAAACTCAGGTTCTCATGCTTGCATGGTAAACACTTTACCAAACTGAGCCATCTCCCCAGCCCTTTGTGTGTTTGTGGTGCTAGGGCTTTAAACATTTAGGCAAGTCCTTTGACACTGGGATAACACCCTCAGCCTCTCAATTATTTCAAGTGGATACTGCTGCAGAAAGAAATTTTTCGTGCCTAGGACTTTCTGTATGTCTGGCTATTAATAGCTGTTTACTTCCCTTAAGTGAACAGGATTCAAAAGTCTGTGATCGTGTCACTAATGGTCAGTGTATAGGTACCAATTCAGCAAATCTAATCCTACCTTGGCAGCTAGACTGCACACCTGAAACCAACCAATCAGAAATACCATACCCAGAAAGTAATTTTCTCTGCAAACTAAATTCTGGCAAGTTCTGCAGGCTTCCAGAAAAATGAAGTTTAAACTGAATGAGGTAGTTACTCCTTTATTTTCTGGAGAGCTATGGAGAAAAGTTCCGTGGGAGCCTAGTGCCTAGCACAAAGAACATACTATTAAGAAGAGTCAACAATCTGTTCATTTGCATTTGAAGCAGCAAATAGAACTACTTGCTATTTACCTAATGATTTCTACATAGAGTTCAGGGGCAACATCTAGTTCCTTCTCTAACAATTTTATTCCAAGTATATTTATCAGGGTTAAACTTTCTTGTTTCTAACTTACCTCTAAGATATCTGGCTCCATATTCTTCCAGTTTATAAGGAAGAGGCCAAACAGCTACTAGAAACTTATAGATGAGCATAATCATCAATACATTAAGTTAGTTATCAGTTTCTACCACTAAATGTATATAAACTCAGTTTCTACCACTAACTGTATATAAACTATCTAAGGACTCAAGATGAGTAGATATTATTATCTTTAAGAGAATAGTTCAGTCTTATCTCTTTTGCCACTTACTAAATCACACCTGGCAGGGATGACAATGTTTAGAGGGGAGGTGGTTTCATCCAGTTCACATTTGAGTCTAGGTTCCTCATAAATTCGCTGATCTCTAAGGTAGAACAAGCCTAGCTTAAGCAAGACAGATCCCCAATATTGTTTTGCCAAACGTTCACTTCAAGCCTCTAAGTCACCATGAACAGAAACTCTGATAATTGACCATGCACTGGAAATTTAAAGAGCACTTTATCAGACTGGAAGTCAAGTTAACTCCTGCTTTCAAATTCCTTTAAATAAAGCTTATGAATCCATCAAAGTTTCTCTGTGTGTATCATTTGGTATTATATGCTGTTTATATAGAGAGAATCCCACAACTTACTTGAGACCTGCAACCTAAAACCAAAATAGCTCATAATACAGCCTCTAAGTCATCATTTATTGATTTATAGAGCACCCATCACATGATTAAGGTGCTTTACAATACAGTAAACATCACAAAAAAAAGCTCACATAGTTAAATACAGTCAACAAATTACAGAACTAAAAAAAAAAACTGGAATGAAGCAACATTATGTCAAACTTCAAAAATGTTGAGAAGTAGCAGTACAAAAAAGGGTAATTCCACCAACTAGAGACCAGACAATGATACACAGGCACCAAGACCCAAAAGGGCAGGTTTATAGAGAATGAATGAGCATATAAATAAAATTTCACAACTGGACCAAAGGCCATTAAAAGATAGTATGACACCCAGGTATCACAGAATAGAAAAATCAAATCTTCAAGCATTACCTTCTAATGACAAGAAAATCAATTCCATGTGAATTTTAAACTCTGAGGTCATAAAGCCATCAATATTATCCCATTTCAAAAAGGCTAAATTTTGCAATCCTCTACAAGAACTTTGAACAAATTAGTTATCAGCCAACAATTCTATAATCTAAAGGATTTGGTGGGAGTAGCTGATAGGTGGCGTAGGTGGCAGGATTTTGGGGTAGTGATGGGACTTTTTCTAAAACAGAATTGCCTCACACTAATGATGATGCATTAATGGGACAAATGCCACTTGGTTTAGTGCCACCTGAGTGTGAGTTTAAGTCAAATGTAGAGGCATTAAAATCCACATTGTCAGATGAACATTAGAAAAGGCACAGATGACACCTCTGAGAGAAAAGCAAGCCCTAACACTTAGGCTTTGATTTCATGTGTAGAGAATGTTCAGGACACCATGAGGGGAAACAGCTTCAGGAGAAAGGCAATCACTCCTACCTTTCCAGTAGTCCTGGATCTAGCCCAAAGAAACACATGGTTATCCAAAGGTAAATACATTACAGTGCCACTTAAAAGTTCAGAAATAGTTGTCCCTGAGTTACTAGGTAATTTACTACTTGTTGAGCAGTCAAACCCTGGATTTTAAATCAATAGACTGCTAGAATCACAGCAATAGGAGACCAAAAATGCAACTCCAAATTTGCAAAAGCAACCATTATGGGAACAATTTCTGATTGTCCCTTAAACGAGGACAGTAGCACTGTTAACTAACTCTTTAGTTAACTCTTCTAGTCTAGGGTGGGGAACAGGTATCTAAAAGTTCTTGAAGATTATTGGGCTCCAGTGAAACCAAGGTGTTCACAGTTGCTACACATTTATGGGTTTTCATGTTTATAGGATTTTACAATGCTTCTGAGAAAACTGATTTTAAAATGTTGCTGTATCATAGCCACATCTTGATCCATTTCCCCTCTCCTTTAAAAAGACATAAGAAGTTGAAAGGTCCGATACCAACAGGAATCCTTTCATTCCATCTTCTGACAAAAGATTTATCTAAACCCCAAGGGCGGACCACACCTACTCTCACACTCAAAGAGTACCAATAACAGGCAGTGTTTTATGCTCTAGCTCAACTTCCCATTCTCAGCTAAAACCAGACAGCAGCTTAGGCCTGCCTGTCTTCAACATTTAAAGTACTAATTTTACCCATCACCTAAGTTGTTTTATAAAACTGCTTAGGAAATGTACTTACACTCAAATAAAATTCAAATCTAAGTATACAATGTCAGTGACAAAATCTGTATGTCAGTTAGCAAAGGACTTTCCCCTGTAATACTTTCAGATTCAGATAAAGAATCTAGACAAAACCCAATAGTATACTGCCATGGCCATGAGATTTTCAAGTATTAAGTTTGTTTGCATAAGGAATCAACCTGAGATTTTTCTAAACTGCACTTCTCTGGTATTCAGTACTATAACCTTCATTTAATACAATAAAAGCCAACAACTTGACAATTATTGGAAAAAAAATTATATTTTGGAAGAACTCACTACATAAGGTGACAAAATTCCAAAATCAAATTACATGAAAATATACATCGCAATTTCTTTGTACAATAGGTGAGGAAAATCTGCTGTAAGAAGAAACAAATGTGGACTATGGAGAAGGGTAATAGGACAAATAGCATTTTTAATAGCAATCCCAGATGTAGAAAGCCTGTAGCTGCGCATGCTATATTCATCCAACTTTAATATTAGACAACTTAAGGGCAAAAATAAAACCAAATCTGGATTTTTGTATTGTTTGGAATAAATTTCACTAAGATGAACTTAGAACAGACTTTACATTTTTTTTTTTTCTTTTAAAGTTCTCAGGAGATAATGACTAGGATCAAGAGCTCTCAACAGCCAGAAAATGTTATTGCTACATCCAATCCAAGAGATGGGTGAATCAGAGTACAAAAAGGACAAAGCACCTAGTGATGACCCCACCTCTGAAGTCATCATGAGAAAAATCAAGTAATTTACTAGTATTTCAGTATTTTAACTAAATGATTTGAGAACTTTCTGGCAGATAGAAGAGATAAAAGGAAAGGGGAGTGTGGCAAAACAAAGAAAATATAAAAGATTAGTAAATGGAAAGAGAGTAATGAAAGACTCAATGGTTTAAAGGAAATTATGTGGAAACTTTAATCCTTATTGGTTTTCACCTGACATGCTTTAAGGAATCTTTTTGAACTGATAAAAAACGATGAATGGGAAAAGAAAACCTGCTAAAGTCTTTTAGAATTTACACGATTCTTATTCTACTACAAGAAAGCATTATTTGGTACAAGGTGTGTTTGTGGATGTACATGAACAGTATATATATTATCCGGATCATGTTGTGCTATGTACAGGTCTTTACAATTCTTCCTGAAGGTTTAAAACAGTTCATTAGAATTCAAAATGCGTAATCATCTGTAAGTTGGCACTTGTTAGGCTCTTGTCAGCATTAATGACTGGCATGTTTTATTGCAGCCCAGTTCCAGCCAGAGTTTGCCAACTTGTTACAACAGAAGTCCAGCAATAGGTGGGTAGAGTGCAGGAAAAACAGTGCCATGTTTCTCAATTGGAGACCTATGACAAAACAAAGAACATTATGTAATAAAGTTATAAATGACAAATAAATTAACTGACTATAACTATTATAATTATATTATATATTAATAATCAAAAAAAATTTTAAAGAAACACATGTGTCTAAAACAAAACAACAACAAAAAACCCATCATATCAAATGCTTATGATGTGCTAAGTAGTATTAAGTGTTTTACAAATTGGGGTAAACGAAATCATCCCCCCCTTTGCAGAGAAGCAGGATATGATTACACAGCTAAAAATGAGTTTCTAGTTTACAACAAAACATATGATTAAAGGACTTTTAAAATCCCATTTATGAGTGGACCCTTGCAGAACATTTATTCTAAAATGTGTACTTTGAGAGTACACATTATAGGGACAGAACACAAAGAGAATTTTCCACTACCACTCCACATGTCTTAGCTGTTTTTCTACATGATAAGACACCATGACCAAGGCAACTCATAGATAGATGAAAGTTTCTTTGTGGCTTGCAGTTTCAGAGGGTAAATTCATGACTGTCATTGAGGGAAACATGGTGGCAGGAAGGCATAGTGCCGAGGCAATAGCTAAGAGATTACATCCTGATCCATAAGTAGGAGGTAGAAAGAAAGATAACTAGGAATGTGGGGGCTTTCGAAACCTCGGAACCCTCCTCCAATGGCATACCTCCTCCAAGGCCACAACTCCTAATCCTTCCCAAATAGCCTGACTAACTGTGGACCAAACATTCAATCCTGGAGGAAGTTGTGGGGGTAGGGGTCATTCTCATTTAAACCACCACAACAAAGGTTCCCAGAAATCTACATCTAATGTCAAGCACAATTTTGGATAAATACAACCAGAAATTTTTTCTAGGGATTCAAGTCATAAAACTCAAATAGAAAAGCCAAGTCACACAAGATATGAAGTTTGGTAAATATTATAAAGCCAAAACTAAAATTTATCTTATAATCATCTCAAAATTCAACCATACCAAAAGTTCTACTGGAGGAACAAATGTGTGAGACAATCTGTCTTACACATAACTGATTCACAAATTAAAGAGTTCCTAGAAAAAAGTCTAAAACATAAAACTACATCTAAGTTTCGTGGTAATAGAATTGTACCAATTGCCCACCCTACTCCTTCAAAGAATGAGATAAGATACAACAGACATAAATTTATTTTTCCTCAGAATCACATTCCATTATTTCTAACATGTATGTGTGTATGTACACACAAATATATCTTAGTAGAAAATATAGAGATATATACTAAAACTCAAAGGATGATGTTAATTAATGCTTGGCTAACAACATCCCAGGTCTGAAAGAGAACGAGGTACAGAGTAAGACATTCTCTAATCATTTCCCTATGATATAAACAATGAAAAATTTTAGAGCCAGACTGCCAAGTCACTGAACAACTACAATCACCAAACTTAGCCTTTTACTATCAGAAACAGCTATCAAGAGCATTATGTTGCTCAATGCATTAGGATAATCTAGCCAAACTCCATTTGGTCAAATTATGTTCAGAGAACAGCTTTACTCCAAAGTCTTAATATTTTTTCTAGAAAAGATAAATGTGGAAACATAATTACTGTATATCATTTCAAGTAATGGTGCTGACCTGAAAACCATGTAACCATGTCCTCATTATAACTTCTCTATTGTTAAGTAGTCCGCACTTTCCAAAGACTACAAATATATCAAATGCACTTGTTGTTTACCTCAAACAACCACTTCCTTATTTCTGCTTCTACGCTATGTCTGTGAGGGGGGAGGAAATGAGGGTTTACAGGTTAGTACACACACATTCAAGTATATGGAAACCGTAAGTTGACATCAGGTGTCTTCCTCAGTCATTCTCCAAGTTCTCCCCTCTCGATTTTTACAAACACTTATTATTGTGTGTATATATAAGGGATGTGTGCATCTGGAGAGCAGGGATGTAGGAACTTTCAGAAATAGGTTCTAAAAACATGTTGGTTAAGGGAATAAAACTCTGGTAAGTCAGGTTTAGCAGCAAGTTCCTTATCCAGTCATGGTATCAGCTTCTCCACCTATTTTACAGGGTTTCAGACTGAACCTGGAGTTCATCAATTTCACTAGGCAGGCTGGCCAATAACCTCCAGGATGATCTGCCTCTGGTCATCTCCTCAGCACCAGAATAAAAGGTGAGTGAATGCTGGCACATTTTGGGTGCTAGGTTTCAGAACTTTAGGTGTTCATGCTTGAACACAACAAGCACTCTATTAACTATCCCTCCAGTTCCTATTCTGGTTTCTTAATCTATAAATCTGGAGATGTTTATATTCATAAATCTTAAGAATCCTGCTTATTTTATTACTAAAACTAAAATGTTAATTTTCTATGGGTTTATACAACATTTTTAAAAGGAACAACAACAACAACAAAAAGACAGATCAATTTGTTCCCAAAAAGAAAAACCTTTGTTTTTGAGCACAATAATACAAGTAGCTTCTCACTCACAGGAATTGTTCTAGTAAGTTCTATCATTCAAGTAAAAACAATCTGAGGAGTAGCTACTATTCATTTCTCTCCTCTCTCTCTCTCTCTCTCTCTCTCTCTCTCTCTCTCTCTCTCTCTCTCTCTCTCTCTCCCACCTCTAGCCCCACTCTCTCATTTTTTGAGACAGGTTTCTCTGTGTAGCCCTAGCTGTCCTGCAACTCCCTTTGAAGACCAGGCTAGCCTCAGATTCAATAGGTCTGCCTACCTCTGCCTCCCAAATGCTGAGATTGAAGGCCTATAACACCATGTCTGGCTCCACTTCTCTTTCTTTAAAACAAATAAAATTAAACATTCCTACACATGCAAGCACCCATGCATGTAACACATACAAGTGGCTAAATGAGTAGATGAAATTATGCTTTTGAGACATAACTATGTGGCTAACTATACTATATATTTCAGCTGCTGGATGATATATTTCATTCTATCAGTTAAAATTTATAAATTCTACTGAGGTGTCTTTAAAACTTGCATGTGGTGCTGCAAGCTTACATGTCTCTCTCTGTAGCTATGTGCTACAGCTTTCCCAGCTTCTCCAACTACACCATAGGACATGTGTTTACAAATTACTTGGGGTTTTTCCCCCCTAACTACACTCCATTTTGGATAAAATTTTGTCATTATTTCTAGTACACAATTTTGTCAAATCCTCTCATTTTGATTAACTTTGGAATTCTAACCAAAAAATGCAGTTAAGAAGCTAGCTAAAGTGGTATACACCTGTAATACTAACCCTTGGGAGCCTATAAAATAGAAGAAACCTTAGCTCAGAATGGATCACACAAAAAGAAGAGAAGCAAAGAACTGCAAAGGAAGGCAAAAGAAGAGAGACGAAAAGAATCAAGGAAGGAGAGAGGAAGTTACGGGCTGGGGATGTCGCTCACAAAGTCCCACACAAGACCCTGAGTTTAGCTCTGCTCTTCCAGCCCTAGCATCTAAGGGCTGGGATTACAAGCATATAATCACCATAACTAGCACACCTTTCAGTTTTTAATCATCTCAACACTCAATTCAAATAAAAAAAATGTGATCAACTCATCTATATTATGCCCTTTTCTATGTCAGATGGCAGTCCTTCATCTTTGAGTCCCTACTAGATATAAGATAGTTGTGGCTACAGATTATATAATAAAAGAGAAACTTTACCCACTGGCCCTTCCAAGATATAAAAGAACAGTTAAAGGAAAAAGAAAAAAAAAAAAAAAAAAAAGATGTTCAATGGTGTTAGCAATATAATATAAAATCTCTTTTGATGTTTTTTAGAGTGCCTCATGTATTCTTTGATGGTTTTGAATCTGCTACATAGCCAGAGGTAACCTTGAGCTTCTGGTCCTCTTGCCATGATGGAAATACAAGCATGTGCCACACACCTGGTTTTATGTAGGGCTGGGGATCTTTGTGATAGTTTTTGTCAACTTGTCATAAATGAGAGCAGCAGTTCTCAACCTGGGGGTCAAAGGACCCTTTCATGGGGGTCACATATCAGATACAATTCCTAACAATAGCAAAATTACAGTTATGAAGTAGCAACAAAAATAATTTCATGGTGGGGATCACTGCAATATGAGGAACTATATTTAAAGTGTGGCAGCATTAGGTAGGTTAAAAACCACTGTGCTAGAGTCACCTGAGAATTAAGGAACTGTCTTCAAACAGTACCATACATAAAATATTCAACGTTAAGAGGGTCCAAGATAACTTAATTCCCATTTAAGAAGGTAAATGAAGAAAGTAAATAAAAAGGGTGAAATGAAAAGAACCAACTGACATCTTCATTACCAGAAATGTTACAATACAGGCTAGGATTTTAGCTCAGTGATAGGGTACCCTTTTCCAGGAAGAGCCAAGGCACTGGGTTTAATTGACAGAACATTTTTAAAAAAAATTAAAAATCTTTCATTACTACCAGTGAAAAAAAGAAGACTGTTAACATAAAATTATTTTAATACAGAACATCTACTTAAAAACACTTGAATGCCCCCAAAACAAGAGAAAAAAAGGTGGTTATACTACAGCTCTGAGAAGCAGCAAACTACAGTATATGGAACTGGAGGAATAAAATGAAGACAATATATACAAGTCAAATAGTGAAATCAAATGGTCTACAAAAATAAGCATTGCATTTGAGCAAAACAGATAAAAGAGTTGTACAGTTTTAAAATAAACTTACCCTGAAATAAGTGAAGTTACTAGCTATTGAATAAACATCACTCAAAAGCAGTTTCTTGGCTTTTTCTTACACAGCGGGCAACTTTCCTTTTAAATTCTCCGTTTCTGTCTTCCCTCCATTCTTTCTGTAGATACAAAAATAAAACCAAATTATTGTATGTAAACCTATTATAATCAAAACTACCTATTTTAATTGTACATGTTATCCTTTTGTGATTATACATCTTAAAATGCTATGATAGAGTTGTAACTCAGTAGTAGCATGCTTGCCTAGCTTGTTTTAAACCTGGTTTTAAATTAATCCTAAACACTCCACAATTTTTTTTCAAGGCATAGTATTTCAATACAGCTCAGGTGCCGAGCCATTTGCCTATGACATATGAAGACCTAGGTTTAAAGCCCAATGCCGTCCTTGCCAAAAAGGTACAAAATCAAGTTTTTCTTAAAGCATAGGCTAGGAACTACAAATAGAACTTGAAATAGAAGGCTCTTATGTTAATGATAGCCATTGGAAAAATATTCTCCCCCACTCTCTCCTCCCTCCCCCTCTCAAAACAGAAAAAAAGTGGTAGTGAAAGGCTAAATAGCAAAAGGGCTTGATGATCTGAGTTAGGGATTGAAGATGCACATGATAAGAGAGAATCTACTCCCCAAGGTTGTCTTCTGTCCTTGTAAGAGCCAGGACACCTACCACCAAACAAGCAAAATCAATCAAAAACAGATATCTCTCCCTCTCCCTCTCCCTCTCCCTCTCCCTCTCCCTCTCCCTCTCTGTCTCTGTCTCTCCCTCCTTCCCTCCCTCCGTCCCCCATCCCCCAGATACACTGCAAAAGTAGGAGTAATGGTTGTCATATCACTCTCCTTGGATAGCACCAGTACCAGCATGAGCAACAGCATAGTTCAATTACAACAAAACCGATTTTTAATAAACAAGTAGATACCAAGAAATGCTCACAAAACTACTTAGCCTGTATTTCTCTTTTTTATAATAATTCAAAGAATTAAGAGACAATTGCAATTTTTAATTCTTTTTTCAAAGTAAAAAAAAGTCCTCAAACCAAGACAAAACAAGATATGATTACAATTTTATGAACATATGATATCATAATGAAATCCATTATTTTGAATACTAATGAAAAAGTAGATTTTAATTGTTCTTACTACAAAAATTAGTGAGGGAATTAATGCATGCCAACTAGTTGAAATTTGCTATGGCATAGTATATACATATTGTACAGTATCTGGCTTCTCATAACCATAAGCATATTTATCATACGTATTTCAAAATAATCCATTATATATGGATTATACAAAATAATCCATTATACATTATAAATTTTTATTTGTATAAGAATATGGATACAAAGAGATACATGTATGTATTAAATTTCAAGTTGAGTTTTATTAAGCGAGAGAATTAAAAGGTAAAGGATGGAAGCAGCAGCTATCAGGCAAATACCTTACCGCAGCATCTACATTTGCAGGTGAGTCTCCATTAGGATCTGCCAGCATAGAAATGACACTAATCATGATGGTCTCCACAGTATGGATAGGTAACCAGCGTTCCTCTGGCTTCTCATAACCATATTTATCCTCCCCAGGCTCATGAAGAATAGAAATGCAAACATCACCATTTTTATCAACTGTAAAATTATAGAATAAGAATTGTTTAAATTTGGTTACACATACTCTACTACAAATGTGATTATTAACACAACACACACACACACACACACACACACACACAACACACATTACTTACATGGAGATTTCCTAAATTTAATCTACTAACTTTTGAGAATGTTACAGATTTTACAAAATGCACAAGAGCCACTTCAAAAACTAAATAGGATAAGCTATATTTAAGTATATTTTACATTCTTTAAAATTACAACTGATTGTAGACCTCCACTGTTGTTCCTAATTCAAAGGACATGCTTTCTCTTTTCTACTTTTCCAATTCTTTATTCCCAGCATTTGTAGTTGTCCTGTCTTCTTATTTTCCTCTCAAATTCTAGTAACATAGTCCTCAAGATTCAGCAAATAAAAATTTTAAAGGGGGGGGACGGAGGTTGATATAATAATGAAAATTAACAGACTCACAGAAAGACACACATTGGTGATATATCTCAGTGATTAGAATCACTAGCTGCTCTTAGAGAAGACCAGTGTTTGATTCCAAGTACTCACATGGCAGTTCACAACCTACAGTCCCAGAGAATCTGATACCCTCTTCTGACCTCTATGAACACCAGGCACGCATGTGGTATACAGACATAAATATAAGCAAAACATCCATACATTAAAAATAATAAAATAGGGGCTGGAAAGAGATTGCAGTGGTTAATAACACAGGGGCTCTTGCAAATTCCCAGCACCCACAAGGCAATTCACAACCATCTGTAACGCCAATTTTAGGGTAGCCACACCTTCTTCTGATATCCACGGTACATGGTACACATACATACCACAGGCAGAACACTGATAAACATAAAATATATAAATCTTTTTAAAAACTACAAAAGCTTTAAAATAAATAAATAAATGATACTCATAGTCTACTTCATAAATTCATTTAAATGCAAGATCCATATAGTAAGTCACTGGAGTAGAAATACAAAAATATTCTTAATTTTATAAGGGATAAAGACACAACTGTATCTCATTTTGTACCATTTTATCCAAAAAATCTTAGTGTTAATCTATAAACATGTTCAAACAACTGTATCAGCTATTAATAAAAGTAACCTTTCACCGTAAATTTCTTCTGTCAAAAAATACTAAATATTTCTTGAAGAAATTTAGAAAACAAGTAAGAGTAAATCAATTTTCTTAGTATAAAACGTTTTCAATCACCAGGCAGTGGTGGCACACGACTTTAATCCCAGCACTTGGGAGGCAGAGGCAGGCAGATTTCTGAGTTCAAGGCCAGCCTGGTTTACAGAGTGAGTTCCAGGACAGACAGGGCTACACAGAGAAACCCTGTCTCGAAAAACAAACAAAGAAACAAATAAAACATTTTCAATCATTAATAACATATGCTTGTTTAGTTGGTGGTTGTTGTTTTGAATGAGTTTTAACTATCCTTGTTAGCAATCTTCCTACCCCAACTAAGGGTCAAAGAGGATAGGCAGAGTAAGGGAATAGGGAGAGACAGAGAGACAGAAAGAGGGAAGGAGAGAGGGAAGAAAAAGGGGGCAGGGGGTGTATATGTGAAGGTGTATAAAATCATTCAATCAATGCAACAAGTACTTTTGGAGGTCCTACTTACTGTAAAGCAGAATTACTCATGACGTGTAATCGAAGACCCATGTTTTTGATGATTTATACAAAAACTTTCCTGTAACTGAGGTTTCTCTTTCTAACCCACTCCCATGGCTTATGAAACCCAACAAAATGGAATTAACAAATAAAAAAGGAAGAACAGTGTTATTAAACATTGTGACATTCAGCACAAAACTTTTTTGTTTTTCTCTACTTTTTACAAAGTAAGGAAATTTCAAGATGAGATTGAATAATTGTATATAATTCCATCAGAAGGAATCTACTTAAGATCAAGATTTGGAGGAGAGGAACTAAAGAGTATATGTAGCTCAGAAGGACTTGCCCAGAATGCATAGCCTTGGCCTCATATCCAGCATTCTATAAGCCAGTCATGACAGCACATATTTATAAGCCCAGCACTCAAGAGGTGAAAATAGATAGAAATATTAGTAGTTCAAGGACATCCTTAGCTACAAGATTAAGGCCAGCCTGGAATACATGAGACCTTGTATCCCTCCCCATGCCCCCAAATCATTAATTGGGCCGGTAAGATTACTCCATTGTTAAAAGAGTATTGGCTGCTCTTCCAGAGGACTTGAGTTTGATTCCCCGAACCTACATGGTGGCACAACCTTCTGTAATTGTAGTCCTAGAGTAGACAACACCCACTTTTGGGCTCTTCAGGCACCAGGTACACATATACTACAGGGACCCACCTATAAGCAGACAAAGCACCCATACACATAGAACAAATTAATAATATAAAGTGTGGTGGCAGCCGGGCG
Organism: Mastomys natalensis; assembly: GCA_021653895.1. Taxonomy (NCBI): domain Eukaryota; kingdom Metazoa; phylum Chordata; class Mammalia; order Rodentia; family Muridae; genus Mastomys; species Mastomys natalensis. The sequence continues at coordinate 700,638 of JAJTUV010000598.1, forward strand.
GTGGTGGCGCACGCCTTTAATCCCAGCACTTGGGAGGCAGAGACAGGCGGATTTCTGAGTTCGAGGCCAGCCTGGTCTACCGAGTGAGTTCCAGGACAGCCCCGGCTACATAGAGAAACCCTGTCTCGAAAAACCAAAAAAAAAAAAAAAAAATAAAGTGTGGTGGCCCATACCTTTAATCCTAGAACATAAGAGGCAGAAACAGGTGGGCCTCTTTGAATTCCATGACAGCCAAGGGTAGATAGTAAGACCTTACAGACAGACACACACACACACACAGACACACACACACATAAAAGCAAACACCAAAATAATGACAACAATTTTAAAAGAAAATGACTTTTAAAAGACAATCATTTGGCAGAACAGTGATGGTGCATGCTTTTAATCCCAGCACTCAGGAGGCAGAGGCAGGAAGATCTCCCAGAGTTAGAGGCCAGGATAATTTCTAAGTTTAATGCCAGCCTGATCTACATACATAATTTCAGGCCAGCCAAGGCTACACAGTGACAACCTGTCTCAAAAAAGAAAGAACCAGAGCTGAAGAGATGGCTCAGAGGTTAGGAGCACTAGCTGCTCTTCCAGAGGTCCTGAGTTCAATTCCCAGCAACGATATGGTGGATCATGATCATCTATAATAAGATCTGGTTCCTTCTTCTGGCCTGCAGGCATACATGCAGGCAGAACACTGTATGCATAATAAATAAAAAAAGAAAGAACTAAACCAAAAAACCAACAGTATCAAACCAAACCAAATAAAACCAACAATAAGAAAAGAGAGAGAGAGAGAGAGAGAGAGAGAGAGAGAGAGAGAGAGGGAGAGAAAAAGTCTAAACTGGAATACATCTAAGCTACACCAGTTATTAGTTGCCATGTAGTACTTTTTGAAATAATTATTATTGTGTGCATCTATGAGCATATATGCCACAGCCCATGTGTAGAGGCTAAAGCATAACTTAGTGGATGCAATCTCAACCTCTATATGGGTTCCAGGGATCAAACTCAGATTACTAAGCTTACATGGCAAGAACTTTTACTCACTGAACAATTTTACCAGATATCCCTAACACTCACCACATTATTCAACTATTTGAAGCATAGGATCCAATTGTTTCTATACAGTACACTTCTCAGTTATACAAACAAAGCACATGCATTTTTAGAAACTTTCGTCACCACAAAATCAAACTCTCCAGCAGTTCTAAGCAACTATGAATAAAGTCTTCAGAGTTGCATATTCTAGACATTTCATAAGTGGAATTATTAGATTGCCTCCAACTGTTCACTTCCTTAAAAATAATTATTTCTTTTCCATGTATGAACATATGCCTGTGTGTGGCTGTACATGTGAGAACAGACACCAACAGATATCAAAGGATAGGGTTTCACTTTGTTAACCAAATCATACCAAACATTTTTCATTTTTTATCAAATCATGTTTGATTTATGTATATGCAATATTTTGCTTTTACTTATATCAACTGATAGGCACTAGTATTACTGCCACTTTCTAGACAACATGAATAAAGGTGCTATCTATAAGATTTTGAAATATACCTTTACAATGTTCTTTGTTGTGTAGCTAAAAGATTACGTTTGCATCATCGCACATTTTATATAATGTTGGAGATCAAATCAAAGGTTTTGTGTATGCTAAGTAAGCACTCCACCAATTGAGCTAGATTCTCAACCCAGAGACCATGTCTTAAAAAGGTATTTTTAAAAAAAATAGTGGGCTAGTGGCTCTTGCTTGCAAGCCAACCAACTGGCAACCTAACACATAAAGATTACCAAAAGTTCAAGGCCACCATTAGCTACATAGTGAGGTCCAGGATGACCTAGAACTCAAACCTGCTACTCCTCATCTCCAAAAAAGCAGAAAACTAAGGGAGAAAAAAAAAAAAAAAAAAAAGAAGACAAAAAAACCTTTGTATTAGAGTCAATTACAAGACCATATGCACAAAACATTATAAAATCACTGAGCACTGAGGTAGTTGTGAAATCTTTAGTGACAAATCATTATATTTGCAAATGTGAAAGTAAAATTAGAAAACTTACCATTTGGGTGCCAAATCTCTGTAATGAATTTCATTTTAGGAGGCCGGAGGGGATAATCTTTAGGGAAAGTGAGATGAGCCTTAAAAACACCACCTTCACTGGAAAAAAAAAAAAAAAGAAAAACCAAGTTCATGCATTTAAGTTATTCTTTATAAGTACTCAATCAGACAAATAAAAGGGTACAAAAGATAAAACAACGAAAAGGTAGACAAAAATGTTAGTTTCCTGAATACAAATACATAATTTAATAAACCACCATAAATACTGCTTTGTTAAACTCCCAGGTAGTTAGTAAAAATAAAAGGAACACTTGGAAACAGAGGTGTCCAGATCAGATCACTGGTGATATGATATAAGTCCTTTCAGCATATGTCTTAAAATGAAATTCAGGAAGTTTAATCTTGTTTACATCATTCAAGTTGCTGAATTTTCTATACTGGTTTCAAATGATCTTCTCTGTTTTGGCCATACCCATCAACCTCTTTCTTATCTTAATGTTTAGGTATATATTTTGTGATTTCCCTATCTGGGACCAGACTACCACACTTTTATTATCTACTTGTTTGTTCATTTCATCATATATTAAACTTCATTAGAAAGACAGTAGTAAATAAAAAAGTTTCCCAAAGAGGTTTTATACTACTGACTTTACAGAGTAGAAATACTGCAATATGCCACTTTGTCTGTACTGTCTAATATACTACCCAGTAACACTCTGAATATGACTTGTGTCCTGGTTAGTTTTTATTAACTACTTGACCTTAGAACAACCGGAAAGGAGAACACTTAAAGAATTTTCTGGGTCATATTTGCCTGTGATAATGTCTGTGAAAGATTGTCATGACTGATGATTGACATGGGAGGACCCAGTCCACAGTGGATAGCAATCCCTGAGCAGATGAATATATAAATGCTAGCTGGAGACTATAGAGACTGTTCAGTTATTAAGAGCAGTTATTTTTGCAGAGGATGTAGGTTTAATTCCCAGCACCCAAATGGCAGCTCACAACTGTCCATACCGATAAAAGAGCCAAGTCAGTCTTAGGAAGCAAAAATGATTAAATGGTGATATTCATGTGGAATTCTAGCACCTGTAATCCTGAGCTACACAATAAGACCCAATTTCAAAAAAGTTGTTTATGAGACTAATAAGATGTTTCAGGAAATAAAGGTACTTGAGACACAAGCCTGACACCTGAGCTCTATCACCAAAATCCACTTAAAGCTGGATGGAAAGAATGAACTCTAAAAATTTGTCTTCTGGCCTCTTTATGCTGTGGAGCACACACCCACATAAACATTATGCACACTCACACTAACAAGTAATTTTTAAAAGATGAGGACAGATGTTTGTACACTAACATAAAAATAGAAACACAGCTGTGGTCACTGCCAAGTGGTTAAGGCAATGGACTCGAAATCCTTTTCTTCACACAAAGACTCAAATCCTACTGACTATGTGCTGGTCTGTTTAAGTCTATGCATAATGTTAATCACTCAACAGAAGCTGCTCTTCTTTCCTCAAGTTTGAGTAGAGTCTCTAGTCCCTGTGGTTATGAGTTTGGAGGGTTGTAGTGAGAGATGAGTGGAGATATTGTTATGTATGTATACTTAAAAAAAAAAAAATGAGGTGCAGGAAAAATGGCTCGGAGGTTAGAAGAACACTCATTGACTGCTCTTCCAGAGGTATTCCCAGCAACCACATGATGGCTCATAACTATCTGTAATGGGATCCGATGCCCTATGGTGTATGTGAAGACAGCTACAGTGTACTCATAAACATAAAATAAATAAACCTTTAAAAAGAATATAGAAGGCTGGGCGGTGGTGGCACACACCTTTAATTCCAGCACTTGGGAGGCAGAGGCAGGTGGATTTCTGAGTTCAAGGCCAGCCTGGTCTACAGAGTGAGTTCCAGGACAGCCCGGGCTACACAGAGAAACCCTGTCTCAAAAAACAAAAAACAAAAAAAAAACAAAACAAAAAAAACAAAAAACAAACAAACAAACAAAAAAAACGAACAAAAAAAAAAAAAAAAAACAGAATATAAAAAAGAAAAAAAAAAAATGACAGAGAGCCCTATCTCAAAAGAAAACAGCCAGGCTCTTCGTTGGAGACCAGTCTGGTTTCCAGAGTTCCAGGACAGTCAGAGCTACAAGAGAAACCCTGTTTCAAAAAAAAAAAAAAATCAAATAATGATGATGATGATGATAACAATAATAACAGGAACACCACATTACATATAACAATAATTATATGTAGGATTTAAGACATGGGATCCTTTTAACTTTATGCTTTGCACATTTTTTTTCAGTATAGGTTGAAATTTTAATTATAAATATTGTTTTTCATTGCTTTTTTTCTGTTTAAAAAATGTTTGAGATTACTCAACAGTTGAGGAGGACTGGCTGATATTCCAGAAAACCAGGCTTCAATTCCCAACACCCACATGGAAACTAACAAGCATCTGTAACTCTAGTTCCCAGCTATCAGACACCCTCTTCTGGACTCCATAAGTACTGCATGCACAGGGTCTATCAACACATTAAGGAGGTGGGGGTTGGGGGTGGGGGCAGGGCATGCTATTATTATCAAATATTTCCAAATAGTAAAGAGGTAAGCTGAGGGCTCAGAGTGTAAAAAGAAAATCACATTTGATGAAAGCAGTAAGAAAAAGTCCATAAAAGACAAAATGGAAAAATGGTAAAGAAAGCACACAATGAAGGGATAATTTGCATGAGAAAATTTAGCTTTTAAATATGGAGAGTCTGTGTGGTTATGCATGCCAGTCAACTCAAGGTGACTACGTTCAAGGCCAGCCTAAGACACATAATAAAGACCATTATCAGCCTGAGAAAGATAGATCTTTTCTCTTGTTTTTAAGGGTGGGGGGATTAAAAGAGGGTTATACATAATACAAATTAAGGGCTTTAAAAAGGGAAGAAAACTAGTTTCTAATGGGAGGACACTAGCAGAAAGACAACTAGGAATAGAGGTCCTTCTCTAATACATAGCAAGGTATTGAAGGCTAGCCTGGGATACATAAATAATAAGTCATTAGAAATTAGCTAGTAGAATAAAGCTGGTAGAAAGCATAACCATGAAAAGGGAATGATATAAGGCTGGAGAAATGACACAGAGGTTAAGAGCACTTACTGCTCTTGCAAAGGTTCAGTTCTCAGCATCTCACAGCTGCCTGTTCCTCCAATTTCAGGGGATCCAATGCCTTCTTCTAGCCTCCAGGGGCACCTGCACCCACATGATTGATGTTCATATAACTCATTCAGACACATGAACACAACTTTTTTAAAGTCTTTTTAAGCTGTCTTTTCTTTCCCATGGAGGGATAACATAAAATGTAGCACAAATATCAAGGATTAAAAAGAAGGTAATTAGTTTTAAAGATAAGCATTTTATAATTAGAGTAGAAATAAGTAGACAGAGAATTTGGGAAAGCTACAAATCCAGAAAAGAGCCAAGAATATATGTAAAAAGGGCATTAGAACAGCCTCCACAAAATCTCTGCACCTCAATTCTCCCAGGTCACTTCATTTTGGTTGATTTAACTCATTCAAAAGCTTCACAATATCTGACTCGAATTCTCATACTAAAAAGTTGCCACTACCCCTCTAAATTTTTTTATGGATTCACTTATCCTCTACTTTACCTAAGGATACCTGTTCCTCTCCCACCCCATTTTACACCCCCCCCCAAAAAAAAACCTTGCTTAGTGGCAGCCAATCTGTGAGTATACAAATTCTGGGAATCAAGTTAGCACAGAGTAACTAAAAAAACTCATAGGGTAAAAATAACAAAGTAGATAGAATGTATTTATTATTGTTCAAACATAAAAAGATATGGCTATGGGGAGGAAAAGAATATTAAAGTAGCAGTGAAGTAAAACTATTTCTCGATACAGAAAGTATTAGAACAATTGACATGATGTTAAAGAGTTATATAGCCAACTGCTGAACATTTGAAAAACCAAGGTCATATTTCTGGCATAAAACCTCCTTTTACTATTTTTGTAAATTAAATCACAAAAGTCTTAACTGGGTATGGCATGTGCCTATAATCTAGCACTTAAAAGTGTGAGGCAGGAGATCTATTGAATTTAAAGTAACCCAAACTACATATCAAGACCCCTTTTCAATTTTTTTTTTTTTTTTTTTTTAAAACTCTATTCTGGGACGCCGAGTCTGTCAGTGATCCAGCACTTGCCTAGAGATCTTGGTCCTTCGTTCCAAACATTACAGGCACAAGAAAAGTTACTTAAAGAAGGGGTTTGGGTCAAGATAGGGTTTCTCTGTGTAGCACTGGCTGTCCTAGAATTCTCTCTCTTGACCAGGCAGGCCTCAAATTCAAAGACCAGCTTGTCTCTGCCTCCCAAATGCTGGGATTAAAGCCATGCACCACCACACCTGGCTAAGAAAATCTATTCTTGGCAGCACTAGAAAAATTCAATATTCAATACAGGATTAATTACAAAAAAAATTATGCTAGGTTAAGGTGGGTAAAATAACTACATAAATACTCATAACTATCAGTATTTTTGTTTTGTTTTTCAAGATGTTCCTCTGTGTAACAGCTCTAGCAACTATCAGTCTTAGAGTAACACTTAAATGTACTAGGCACCGATTACATAGACTGTAAATAGTGTGGAGTGTCCTTTAGTGACTAAGTGAAGGTTAGTTATATAATCACAAAACAGCATACCATATTTTTACAGGATTTGGCATAATACTTTCTCTGAGCTAACACCTCAGGCCATTATATGGTGATAAACTAAGATTTAAATATCACTCAAATCTATGATAACTTATTTTCAATCGCTCTATCCTCTTCACACTGTTGAAACAACTACAAGATCACTTCCTTGCATTTAAGTCAGTAAGTGCTTCTTAAGAACTTAATAAAACATTCTATAAAGCACTTAATTAGAATTAGCAGCCTTGTAAATGTCATTTAAGTCTGTCTGCTTTTCCTTGTCTTCTTAGTCTTTCTTTTCTAAGCATGCTTGCTTTCCTTAACACAGTATTTCTCAACCTTCCTAATGTTGAAATCCTTGTGTTGTGGTGACCTCCAACCATAAAATTATTTTTTGCTGCTACTTCATAACTGTAATTTTGCTATTGTTATGCATCATAATTGTAAATATGATATGCAGGATGGTATCTGATATGAAAGGGTCATTCAACAACCCCAAGGGATTTTGCCCCACAGGTTGAGAACCACTGCCTTAACACATTGGGCCCTTCCCTCAACATTTTGTGTTTCCTTACTCTTTTTCTAAGCTCTCCCCTAATCCCTGCCACAGCCATGTAAACTAACTTGTCATGTGGCCAGTTTAAATAACATGGCCTTTTTCCTTCTCTCCTCTATTGTCTTCCACTAAAAAGCTACTAATATTTAGTTTGCCAGATCTGAGGTATTATTTCAAACTCTAATAATTACAAAGTCTTTTCTCTGTCCTTTGTCTTGACACTGTTCTAGCTATTTTCTCAGAACCTGTCCCAGGCACATGTTCTCATCTTCCCTGAGCAAAGAAAAGATTTCAGAAAAGCACTGGCCATGTGTCTCATTAGCAAGTTCAAAGTTGCCACAAACATGTCTGCTATTCACATCACAAATCAACAACCAACACTTTTAGAAACATACAGTGAGAAATACATTTTATAATCCCACAACAAGAGCTGGACAGATGGTTCAGCACTTAACAACACTGCTCCTCTTAGAGTTCAGCCTCTGAGAAGCACATACACATACCTATACACAGACCTGTATATGTATGTAGTGGGTTGGCTTTATGTTGCTTTTATTCTAATGCTAATACCTGCACCTAAAGACCTGGTTGCCCCAAAGAACAAAGAGTCCTAAAGTAGACTTGATGCTATGTGACCTTGCCCCCAAGTTATTTCTGATTGGTAAAGATGCCCACAGCCAAAAGACATAGGCAGGGATTAGGATTCCTAGGCTGGAGGTCAGAGGAGAACTGCAAGAAAGGGAGAGAAGGAAGTGAATGGCGGAGAAGCTCCCACGGGTTAGATGAATCATGAAATAATGGTCATGTTGATTGGCCAGTTGTAGTTAAGAGCAACCCAGATGAAACATGGCAAATTATATAATGGACTATTGGCTGGGAAACAGAAATAACAGCATAGAGAATAGGTATCTGCCCAGCTCTGAACGATGATTAAGGCTTATTACAAATATAAAGGTTGAATGTGTCTTTTATCTGGGAACTGAATGATCAAAGGTAAGGTAGAAACCCTGGATTGGGATTTAAAATTTCTACAACATGTACACATAATTAAAGATAGTGAAAACAAGCTGGGCAGTGATCGAACATGCCTCTAATCCCAGCACTCAGGAAGCAGAAGCAGGCAAATTTCTGAGTTTGAGGCCAACCTGGTCTACAGAGTGAATTCCAGGATAGCCAAAGACAGACAGACAGACAGACAGACACACAACACACACACACAAACAAAAACCTGTCTCAAAAAACAAAATAAACAAATATCCTTAAAAAAGAAACAACAGAATAGCTGAGGTTGGGAAATAGACACACACAAGAGGGAGCAGTAAAATGGGGTTTGTAAGTAAAATGAATGACCTGTTAATTAAAATGGTCTTAAAAACTGGACTTTATTTTGAGACAGGGTCTCACTATGTAGCCCGATGCCTGGTGCTGGAATTAAAAGTTTGTACCACATGCTCTAAAAGCTATCTTTTAAAAACCTGGAAGTTTGTGTGATGTGTTCATTCATTGATCAACTAGTAATACTTGACACAAATGCATGTAAGGATAAAAAATTCAGTGAGCCCTTAAGAGTTGAAGCTTAAGCCTGGATTCCTAAACAATGCTTCATAAGAACTTAGTTTAGGAGAGTAACTCTCATTATTTTTATAGCTACACTAAGGGTAAATAGAATCCTATCATCAGAATGTTCCTATATATCCCCTTGAGGCACTGTGCCTGGGGAAAAAAAACCAAACACTATTTTAAACCTAGAAGAATAAACATGAAGAACAGACCAGAACTGTGTTAGGTTCATACATAGTATGGTTTGCAAAATTTAAGAAATTTACCTCAAACAACAACGTGACTGTAAGGGAGTATTTCTAAACTGGTTTCCAGTGGCTACTGGCAGCTACCAAAGAATCCTAATGCCATGACATGACCAAATTCACCTAAATCAACTTGCAAAATTAATGAATGCTATATACTTCAAAGAAACCTACGAGCAACAATTGTGATTGCTAAAACTATAACAAAGCATGAACCACCCCTTTCTCCACTATATAAAACATGAACTCCCACATTGCTTTGTTTTAACTTATTTCCTCTCTTTTTCCATGAGGCAGCTTCTCTCATTTCTACTCCAAGATAACTGGGTTATTTCTACTGTCTCTATTTCCCATCTTGCAATAGGAGTGCTGGGATTACAACTACAGTAAACTTTTTTTTATACATGGGTTCTGGGAATGGTCATCGTATTTCTACAGCAAACATTTACCAACTGAGTCATCTTCCCAGCTCTTCATTTTTTTTAAATACACTTATTACCAGCTGTTTAAAGTAGTTGAAAAAACAGCTAGTAAGTCGGGGAGGACTTACAACAAGGAAATGCAGCCCCTAAGAACTGCAGATCTAGAGATATAGGTCTGTCCTTAACACTCTCTAGTTTATTTGCCTCATTTTCAACAACTGGTAGTCAGTTAATAGGGTTATTTTACGTCCTAACACTAAGTCTTATAAACTATTATAAATGGTATTCTGTGGAGACCAGGTTATAAAATTATTAAAATAGACCTTGAAAGTCCCCTTAAGTCTTAAGACACAGATATACAGAATACATTCTATGTAAAAATCTCAGGGCTAGAGAGATGTCTCAGCAGTTAAGTGTACTGGCTGTTCTTCCAGAGCCCTGTTCAATTCCCAGCCCCTACATGGTGCATGGGGGACAGCCATCTCTAACTCTAGTTCTAGAGATACCATGCTATGCACCTCCTCAGGTACCAGACAAACACAGTGCACATACATGCATGCAGAATACCCACAAACATAGACATTAATTGATTTAATTAAATAAAAAGAAAAATTTACAGTCTTACTCTTTAATAAATAATAAGGCATTAAGAACAGTAAAACTGGGGCTGGAGAGGTGGCTAAACAGTTAAGTGTACTGGTTGCTCTTCCAGGGGACCTAGGTTTGTTCAATTCCCAACACCCACACTGCAATTCACACCCATCTGTAACTCCTGTTCCAGGGTATCAAACACAACTCACACAGACCTACATAAAAACACTAATGAACAGAAAATAAAAATACATTTTTTTTTAAAGCGGTGTTTAAAAAAAAAAAAAAACAGTAAAACTTTCTTCCTTAATTATGGTGTTTCCTTTGGGGTCAAGGCATGGTAAACATGAGAAGGAAAATCATTTCCATAGGGAATGAACCTAGGGCCTCAGTACTCTTAACTGCTGAGATCTCTCTCTAAATTCCATAGGATTTTTTTTCTTTTTTGGCCTGAGCAATGGCTCAGCGATTAAGAGCCTCTAAAGGACTTCAATTTGATTCTCAATACTCGTATCAAACGACTTATAATCAGGTGTTACACCAGCTCCAGGGGATCCAACACCTATGGCCTCCTAGAGTACCTTCATTCTCAAGAACATAATCCCACAAAAGCACATAAAGACATATAATCAGAGATGAAGTTTTCTCATTTCCTCCAAGCTTGCAAAATTTAATCTCCTAATTTCTAGAATATGTATGTATATATGTATGTATGTATGTATGTATTATGTAAATTATTTACAGCCAGGCAGTAGTAGCACACATCTTAAATCCCAGGACTCGGGGCAAAAGCAGGCAGATCTCTGAGTTTGAGGCCCACCTGGTCTATAGAGAGAGTTCCAGGATAGCCACAGCTACACAGAAAAACCCTGTCAGGGGGAGGTGGCAAAAAAGTTGTTTACATATAACCTCACTAGAAAAACCCTTTTCATAACAGATTTATCCCAGCAGCAAGATTGCCTAAATTTCTATAAACAGGTTTTAGAGATTAGCGCTTCAAGCATAACACAAAGTCTCTACACATGATCAAACTGAAATGATATTACATACAACCATTTTGCTTGCTCCTTTAAATTTTTTTTCAATTTTCAAAATTAAGTTTTAAATTTAGTTGAAGGAGTAACTATTTGAAGATGTCAATTCCAGTATACTTACTAAAGTGTATCTGGAGGACCAATAATAAGGACTTCCCAACGATAGAGATCATTGTCGTCTATTAAACCTGCTGAAAAGCCTTCCACTGGATTTTTGTTCAGTTCTGTAGAAAAAGAAAATTTCAATAAAAACTTTAAAACAGTGTTTCTGCAACAGGTAAATTACAGAATGACCATAAAAATCATAAACTATGAAAACTATTAAAATGCTGCCTCATGACTACAACATTCCCATACAACAAGGAGGCCATGTGTACATCAACCTATCCAGATGGAATTGTTCTGTCTTCCTACATCTACCCTGGGATCCAACTAAGCTCTTAGCATTCTGGGTAGGCTATCAACAAATAAGTCCGATTCTCACAAAAGATTTTAGTTGAGAGAAAACCAAAAGTCAAATCAAATCAGAAATGGCAAGTTTTTCTATAGCCTTTAGGACAATTCCTTTATAAACAACCAAAAGCACTTTCTCATTGGAATTGCTAAGTTTTATCAACTCTTACTTACACTAACATCTGTCTATTTGCCATGATGCTTTGAGGTACATTCAACTATTCAACAAGAAATAGCTTTCTAAGAATAGCTGGTGCCTACAGAAATAATGATGGAAGCATAAGATTTTTCTTTCTAAGCAGTGTTCTGCCATGGAGAATGGATGATAAGGGCAGAAAATAAGAATAGAGACAAAGAACTAGTAAGGTAGGGAAACAAAGGCCAACAAAGGATCATCAAACAATAGGTTAGGAAAAGTATAGCCTTAAGAGTTTACAGAGATGGGCTTAATAAAATAAGGATGTCTTTGTAATAGGCAGATCACATGAGTTTTTCAAGTAGCTTTAAGGAAGTGTAACTGACATTAGAGGTATCTATGTATACTATATAATTTGATAATTTTAATATACTATCATCTTTAAAGTCAGCATAAATATCATGATAGTGAGTATACACAACAATCACCAGAGAAACTATCAATTATTTGTCAGGAGAGCAGAGGGCTGACTGGTTCAAATTGGGCAGTGAGTGAGAACAAAGCATGTTTAAGAGCAGTTCAGAAAGGACTTGCCAGAAATCTTAATGAGTACATAATTCTCATACAGTAGTTGCCATCATCCTCCAAACAGGCCATCTAATCATAAAAGCAAGTGTAATGCAACACAGAGTATTATAAAATGCCGAACAGAGTGTGCTGGTAACTGGAAGCATTGACTCTTTGGACAATCAAAGGTAGTTTTATTTCAACAACTACAACTTCATGTACTGCTATCTGGTCCATCTTTATTTGTCAACCTACTTGAATAGGAAATTACTTGGGAGACACACCTCTTGCGCATGTCTGAGGGTGTTTCCAAAACAGTTTAACTTGGAATGTGGCTGGAACCATTCTATAAGGACTGTGAAGCAGAATACCAAGACTTATACCCCCGCTATCATTTTACTGCTGTCACACTGAGCTATCACACCTTCGCAGGCATGACTACATAATTGATGAACCGTAAACTAAAATAAACGCTTCTTTCTGAAGTTGTTTTGATCAATTATTTTGTCAAAGTAACAATAAAGTAATTAATGTACACTCCAACATGACAACAACAACAACAAAAATAGTAAAAATAAATAATTAAATTGTATTTTAAAACAAAGAACTTCTTTTCTTGGATTTTGAACACATTCTATAAATCTAATAGGCAAAGCAAACAGATAAAATCAGTACTATACTTGAAAATATCAGGCTTGGTTTTCTTTTGAATGATTGTTTGTTTGTTTGGTTTTTTTGTTTGTTTTTCAAGACAGGGTTTCTCTGTGTATCTCTGGCTGTCCTGGAACTCACTCTGTAGACCAGGCTGGCCTCGGACTCAGAAATCCACCCGCCTCTGCCTCCCAAGTGCTGGGACTAAAGGCATGCGCCACCACTGCCCGGCTTGAATAGATTTTTAAAATACAGTGAAGATATAATTTGTATTTTAATCTTATTATGTTTATACATATATACCATTCACTGATTCCCAACTATATTGCTGGCTACTAGAAAAGAATACACATATACACTTTAGTGTTGGTTGAAATTTGGTGTGATAAAGGCATAAGAATTATGGGTAATAGGTTTCTACATAAGTTACCTCATTTCCAACCTTTTCAGTTATATTGTCTGGTTGGTGGGCCACTACTATCAACCTGTCCCCTCCAATCCTGGGGCTATAAATATGTTTCTGTACTAAGTTTTATATGAGTGTAGGGCTCTAAACTTAGATTTAAAGCTTCCACCTTGAGCATTTTACTGAGCCATCCCAATTATCTCATTGTTGCATTTTCCAGAAGTCTAGCTAAATTTTGATAAGTAGGTAAATTCAGAAATTAGCATACAGGTACAAAATTATCCTTGAAAATGTAGCACTGCTTCTGAGTTTTGAAAATTTACCCTAAATTCTGAAACATCTGCACATGCTTTCATACTTTTCTTCAGTGAGCATGACATTGCATTGCGTCTATTGCTTATTCATGTAAGTAATGTAAAAGTAAGTCAGAAAAAATGGCCACTATCTCACTTTTAACCAGATTTGCCCCTGGTGTATGGATTGTTAGAACTAGATCATTATCACATTTTTATAAATGATTCCTTTGAGGTCTAGCTGAAGTACTACCCCCCCCTCCCATCTCTGAGACCTTTCTTAAATAATTTACTAAATAATCTTGACTTATGCTAAAAATCCTATTCATTATAGTTGCAGCCTGTATTGTATTACTTAACATTTGACTATCATGGGTTCATTGTTCCAGAAAACTAAGTAAGGACAATGCGTAATAGGTAATCCAAAAGTAGTACAAGGAATGGGGGCAAAAGAAGTACAAAAGGGCATAAAAGCTTAAAAAAATAATAATAAATAAAATTAAAAAAAAAAAAAAAGGCAGGAAGAGCACCATAACTCTAAGGCCAGTCAAGTCTATATTGTGACATTTAGTCTCAAAAGTTTAAATAAAGGGAGATGGGGGGGAGAGGGAGAGGACAGCACAGAGGGGCAGACACATTTTATCCCAGAACCTGAGAAGCAGAGGTGAGTTGCAAAATGACCATGACTAATATAGTGAGACCCTGCCTTGGAGGAAGGAAAATGGGAAAGAAAGACTTATAGAATATCTACAATGAAGAACTGGGCCTATGACTGAACAGAGGCACAAATGAAACAAGACAAAATGGCAAAAGCTAGAAAGTAAAGGCTCTTTGTTAAGCCATATTAAGTTTCAACTTCATACATGGGGCAATAACCCTTGGAAGAATTGTAGAGTGTCTGTTCTTCAAAAAAAAAAAAAAAAAAAAATAGGGTGAGCTTGGGAGATTTAAATGTTCAAAAACCAGTCTTAGAAGTTGGATAGATGCCTCAGTACTTAAAAGATGATATAACAAGCCGGGCGGTGGTGGCGCATGCCTTTAATCCCAGCACTTGGGAGGCAGAGGCAGGCGAATTTCTGAGTTCGAGGCCAGCCTGGTCTACAGAGTGAGTTCCAGGACAGCCAGGGCTTCACAGAGAAACCCTGTCTTGAAAAACCAAAAAAAAGATGATATAACAGGGAGTTGGAGAGATAGCTCAGAGGTTAAGAGCACTGACTGCTTTTCTAGTCCTGAGTTCAATTCCCAGCAACTACATGGTAGCTCACAACCATCTGTAATGCGATTCGATGCCCTCTTTGGGTATCAGACAGCAACAGTGTACTCATATGCATAAAATAAATAAATAATACTTTTTTAAAAGACACAAATGTATTAAAATAGAAAACAAAAGAAGAGATACCTGTTTGAAAGGTAAGGAGAAAACTTATTTAATTTTAAATTCCTACAGCACATATATATTGTGTATGTTGGGAGAGAAGTTGTCATTGCAGAGTTATAGACTGTACTCTGGACCTTGCATATGCTAGTCAAGTATTCTACAACTGAGAGACATCCTCAGAATATATAAGGGTTTTTGCCAAAGAAGAAAGCAGGAAAACAGAGAGGCTAATATGTGTAAAAGAGTAACTAGCCAACAATAAGTTCATACTTTGACAGAATGGAAAGGCTATCTAAATTAAGGCCATTAGGTTCAAAACAGAAAGTCAAAACTGCCTTCAGCATAAGCAGTAAAGATAAAACTACATGAACAACACTAACTAGGTTAGGAGAAAATAAGGTGGAAAAGTACAAGTGAAAATTGTTTCTCTAAGGCTGTGGTAGATAGAAAATTACAGTAGCCATAGCCACAAATGAAATTCAACCAAGTAGTTTTATTTGGTTGGGTTTTTCAGTTTTTTTAGACATGATCTTAATTGGTCATGATGCCAGCATTTGAAGGGTGGGACAAGAAGATCCAAGAGTTCCAGACAAACCTGTAAGACCTGTCTCAAAAAAAATGAGAGCATATGAAAAGTGAACAAACATTAATTATTAGGATCACTATAAATTTATAAGATGTTTTTCAAAAACTAGGCTTGTACACTGAAAAGGTTCAGAGACACAGCCACCTCAGTATGATGAACATTCCTAGTATCCACAATATGGTCTTCTAACACAAATTTACAGGGAAGCAGAGCTTTGTGAAGAAATGATAGGTTCTAAGTCTAAGGTATAAAGAAAAATGTTAGGCTCTACTCAATAAAACAAAAGCTATCAGATGGTACTGTGGTCTTGTTTAAGGAACTCAATAGCCAACTTAACAGAGGCCCCACTGGCTAAAAATGTTATGAGTCGAATATTAGTATGAATAATAATCATAAAGGATAGACAAATGTGTTTAAATACATGAATAACATAAAAAACCAACAAAACCTGGTTGTTGTTGTTATTATTAGGTACTAGTAAATCATTTTGTCATTTTGATTTGGGTTTTATTCCACAGCCTTTAATCCCAGCACTCGGGAGGCAGAGGCAGACATATCTGTGAGATCAAGGCTAGCATGGTCTACAGAATGAGTTCCAGGACAGCCAAAACTACAGAGAAATGAGGGGTGAAGTGGGGCTTGGGGAATATACTTCTACCATGTAAGGAATCAAACTCAGGTCAACAGGCTTGGTAACAACATCTTTTCTACAGAACCATCTCATCACCACACATTCTTTGCACACTCTGTGCAAGCAATACATTATTTTGAAAACCAAAGAAAGAGCCGGCTAGCGGCCGTCTGTCTCTCAAAAATTTAACTTTTCCTAACTCAAAAGACATGTGGCTTTCTCTCTTCCTCCTATCTTCCTACTTTAAGAAGCTGGAGAAGTTTGCCTTTTCTGGGTTTTTGGGTTTTGCTTTATTTTGTGTGTGTGTGTGTGTGTGTGTGTGTGTGTGTGTGTGTGTGTTTGTTTTGTTTGTTTGTTTGTTTTTAAGTAAGATTGTCCTCTGGCTTTAAAAACAAAAAATACATCAGCTGAAAAGTTTTGCAAATGTCACTTTATCACTTTGTCTACATTCTTAAAGTTTCTATGTAAAATGAGTAAGCCAAACAAATCTTTAAAAGATAAAAGTCATTATTTTTTAGGTAATCTCACCCAGAAAAACTGAACCTCTTCAAGCTCACAGTAAGAGTCAAATATAAAACCCACTGAGAAAATGTTAAAGACAATTCCTGTAATAAACATAACTAGCAGAAGCTACATGTGAGAAATTATAAAGACAAGGCCTGGAATTGTAAGCAAATTTTCTATAGACAACAGGAAGAAGTGAATCTAAACATTAAAGAGGGGAGAAATGTGTATGATCCAACTGAATATATAAAATCTGACTAGATAACAGATATTAAGAAATAAGTATTTGCCAGGCAGTGGTGGCACACGCCTGTAATCCTAGCACTCGGGAGGCAGAGGTAAGTGAGTGAATCTCTGAGATCAAGGCCAGCCTGGTCTACAGAACGAGTTCTAGGACAGCCAAGGCCATGCAGAAAAACCCTGTTTCAATAAACAAACAAATAAAATAGTAACAATAGAAATAAACACTTTGCCGGGCAGTGGTGGTACACATCTTTAATCCTAGCACTTGGGAGGCAGAGGCAGGCAGATTTCTGAGTTCGAGGCCAGCCTGGTCTACAGAGTGAGTTCCAGGACAGCCAGGGCTACAAAGAGAAACCCTGTCTTGAAAAAACAAAAAAAGAAAGAAAGAAAGAAAGAAAGAGAGGGGGGGGGGAGGGAGGGAGGGAGGGAGGGAGGAGAGACTTTATTTTTATAGACAAGGTCTCACTGTATGTCCCTGGATAGCCTGCTTCTGCCTTCCTAGTGCCCCAGCACTAGGGTTGGGCATGCATCATGACCCCAAGTTAGAGTCCCATCCTTACAGCCAATCCTCTTTGAATCTTTTTCCCCCTTTCCATTTTGGCATGTTTTTGGTTTTCTGAGGGAGAGTCTCACTATGTAGTCCAGGCTAGCCTTGACTTTATAATCCTGCCTCAAACTTAAGAGTTGGAATTACAGAAGTGTACCATCTGCCTGATTGTTTAAACTGTTAAGGTAACAGCTGAAATCTTTTATCTAAATATTATATAGATTCTCTTAAGTAAAATATGATTTATCAAAATTTTACCACTCTAGCACAGGAACTGCTACACATCTACTATAGTAGACAACAGAAAAGAAAGAGAACAGAAAAGAGGTGTGTTTTGTAATTACTTTAACTACAAAAACAATCATTTCCTCAACTGTCATTAATAAATCAATATTGGAAAAGTACCAGTGTTGGTTTGAATGAGAATGACCCTCATAGGCTCATATTCGAATACATGGTTCCCAGTTTGTGGAATTGTTTGGGAAGGATTATGAGGTGTGGCCTTAATGGAGGAGGTGTGTCACCAGCACTGGGCTTTGAGATTAGCACTATGTCTCCGCTTGTTGTTTAAGATTTAAATTCTCGCCGGGCGGTGGTGGCGCACGCCTTTAATCCCAGCACTTGGGAGGCGGAGGCAGGCGGAGGATTTCTGAGTTCGAGGCCAGCCTGGTCTACAGAGTGAGTGCCAGGACAGCCAGGGCTATACAGAGAAACCCTGTCTCGAAAAACCAAAAAAAAAAAAAAAAAAAAAAAAAAAAGATTTAAATTCTCAGACGCTCCTGCCACCATGCCTTTACTGAACCATTATGAAATCTAATCCTCTAAAACTGTAAGCCCAATTAAACACTTTCATTTATAAATTGCCTTGGTCATAGTGTTTTATCACAGTAATAGAAAAGTAACTAATAAAGTGATATACCAACAAACAACTACAAAGATCTCATTTTTTTTTCAAGTTTCAATTTTTTTTACTCATAAAGTAGGATAAAACCCATAGTATTATTGTGAAACAGAATAAGACATGTGTGAGTAAAAGTGCTTGAGTCTGGAAGTCAGAGGCCAACAGCTGGTGCTTCCAGTTTTGAGACAGGGTCTCTCACTGAACATTGAGCTCAATGATTTGGCTAAGTTGGCTAGCCAATGAGCTCCACCTGGCCCTTCCAGCATAGACTTAAAGACTTCAACTTCCTGTAGGGAATCCAAACTGGGATCCTCCCATGCTTTGTAACAGGCAATTTACTGACTCAGCTGTTTCCTCATCACCAAAAGAAGACACAAAATACTGTCCTGTCCCATCTTAGGATACAGAAAATGTTAATTATCCATTGTCTTCCTATAGTCTAAGAAATACAATGTTCTTTAGAATCTCAAAAACAAGCTTATCCCTTCTCTACCACCTTTTAAGAAAAAACTAGCAGCCGGGCGGTGGTGGCGCACGCCTTTAATCCCAGCACTTGGGAGGCAGAGGCAGGCGGATTTCTGAGTTCGAGGCCAGCCTGGTCTACAGAGTGAGTTCCAGGACAGCCCAGGCTACACAGAGAAACCCTGTCTTGAAAAACAAAAAACAAAACAAAACAAAAAAAAAGAAAAAACTAGCCAGCTCCAAACATCATCCAAACTGTGTTCCTAATGAGTTGTTGCTGTGAGCCCTCCTCCCCTGACTCCATGTTTACAGTAAAAATATCCTAACTTCCAATATTCCTGAGGGAAGACTTTTTTCCCCTTACCATTTGTAAGCCTACAAGGCATCTATTAATACATGCTTAAACCTGTATTAAAATATTTACTAAACTCTGCTTCATAATAAGCTAGCTAGTCCTGATTCTTTTCAATGTCAAATCCATGAATGCTGGTTTGGCCTGAGTCAATTTTCCTAAAACTCTTTGGGAACATGTTAGTTTGCTGAGGTTGGTGGTATGAAACGGCCTACTTTACCTCTATCTCAAAATGCTGGCAATAATACTGTATATGTTTTTTTTTTTTTTTAAATATAGTTTAAAAAATAAAGATAACTAATTTATAAAAGTTGAAGCTAGCCAGGCAGTGGTGGCGCGCGCCTTTAATCCCAGTACTTGGGAGGCAGAGGTAGGCGGATTTCTGAGTTCGAGGCCAGTCTGGTCTACCGAGTGAGTTCCAGGACAGCCAGGGCTACACAGAGAAACCCTGTCTCGAAAAACCCAAAAAAAAAAAAAAAAAAAAAAAAAGTTGAAGCTAGAGAGATGTCTCAGTGGTTAAAAGCCATATATAAATATATATTTTAATATATATATATATATATATATATATATATAAGCTTTCCATAATAAATACACCCTAAACTAATCCATAATAAAATAAAAAATATAAAATAAATAAAACATTTGAGCAAGAAGTATTAAACTTAAAGCAGTACCATGAACATCCAGGAAAGAGAAGGAAATCAAGTTAAAAAAATGGGCAGAAGAATCAAGGTGGCCTCAGATTTCTCCATAACAATTCAGATAGTTGGTAAGTGACAAAACTACAGAATTCTAAGGCAAAGTGTGATACAAAGAATGAGAAAGTCAAAGAAATCAAACTAGGATGGAGACAAGAACTGTGAATAAACATTAGGATTTGTTTCTTAAACTTTTTTTTTTCTTTTTTTACATTATTTATAGTGTATGCGTGTACACTGCACCACACTGTATATGTGGAAGTTACAGGAGAGCTTGCTGGACTTGGTTCTCCCTCTCTACCATATGGATTAAATTCAGGTGGTCAGGCTGGGAACAGGAACCCTTACCCAATGACCCATCTCTCTGGCTTGCTTCTTGTACTGATGAAAATGAATTTTGTAATAGGAAACACAAATGATAATTACTGAATCCACACAAACACCCAAAACTAAATATATTATCAAAGCCTAGAAATATACATGACTGCTCAGCAGTTAAGAATATTTGTTGCTTGTAACGGTACCTAGGTTTGGTTCCAGCAACCAAATCGTGGCTCATAGCTACCTGTAACTGCAAATTTCAGAGATCTGATGCCATCTCCTAAACTCTGTGGGCACCAGGCATGCACACAATGTACAAAAATATATACAGGCAAATCATTCATACAAATAAAATATTTAAAAGATAAATTCATTATATATATATATATATAATATATGCATATGTATATATGTATTTTATACATATATGCATATGTATGTATGTGTGTGTATGTATGTTCAATCTACATAACTGCATAGACTGATGATTGGTGAAGTACTAAAATATTGCTTTAATCTAAAAATTAAATTGGTGATTGCCAAAATAATTTGGCTGAATATTTTTAGTTGAGAGAAGCATGACATGAAAACTCAAATCATACAGATCAGAATAACAGTCACCTGTACAGAAATATATCACCTTGAATAATAAAATAAAAATATTTATATGACTAAGTAGTAATCTATTTTCATTTAACTATAAAATATTCATAAAAATTCAAAGAGACAGTATACAAAGCAAACAAATATAAATATATGTATTTTAAAGCACTGTTGAGGGAGCTGGAGAAATGACTCAGTAGGCAAAACACTCATACATATGACATAAAATTGTTCTTTTTAAAAAAGAGAAAGAGGGAGAGAAAGAAGGAGAGGGAGGGAGAGAGAGAGAGAGAAACAGCATTGGGAGCTGAAGAAATGGTTCAACACATAACATAAGAACACTTGCTATTCTTGCAAAGGACCCAGGTTCAGTTCTAGCACCCATATGGCAGCTCACAACCATCTATAACTAAATCTATAACTAAATATATAAAGATATCCAACAACCTTTTCTGGCCAAGGGTGTTACACTTACATATATTCAGGCAATACAATCATACACATAAACCTATTAAAAAAAAAAAAAAAATCAAGCCGGGTGTGGTGGTACATGCCTTTAAGGCAGAGGCAAGCAGATCTCCGAGTTCAAAGTTAGCCTGTTCTACAGAGCAAGTTTCAGGACAGCCAGGGATACAGAGAGAAACCCTGTTTCAAACCACCACCACCCCAAAAATCTTCTACTACTTCTTAGACCTAGGGTTATGGGAGAAAATAATCTAAGCTAAGCATCAGGCCATACCAGCTCCAATACAAGGCATATCAAGCAAGACAGTATGGAACCAGCTATGACACACTCTATTATGGTTTAAAAATATGAAACGTCATGTATGCTCATGTGTTTGAGCATTTGGCCACCAGCTGGTGTTTTGGGAAGTTGTGGAAACCTGAGGACTGTGGCCTAACTAGCAGAAGTGGGCTGGTGAGACAAGGCTTTAAAACTGATAGTAATTTCTGGTTCTGGCCCAAATGCTCTGAATCCTGACCCATTAAGCTACCAGGAGCTCCAGGTGTATGATCGATCTTCCTGCCGTAACACTATGCCTTCCTGACCATAAAGAACTATATATACTCTTTAAAACCATGAGCAATTGGGTGGGTTGTAGGGGGTGGAATCTTGAGGGAAACGGGAAAAAAAGAAATAGAACCATGATCCAAACAAAATGAACTTTTCCTTGAGCTGTTTCTGTCAGGTTATTGGTCACAGCCATAGAGGTATATTGATTCACTTTCTGGTATATCCCTCTATCTTGTTTTAAATTCGTTTTCAAATATTTACCTAACGTAATGGTAGTAATGTACTTCTGTGATTCGAATCATGACTTACTTTATTCCTTATGCACTTCCTAGTAATAAAAGAAGAGTTCTGCCCATTCAGAAATGGTATACATGCAATCAATATAATCTTATATAATCAGCCCTCTCACCATTAAGAAGCTTTGAAGAAAATAAGACATCATGTAAAAACAGTAAGTACATGCAGGAGGCATAGGAAAGTACATGAAACAAGATAAAAGAGCAAAAATAAAGTTTAAGGGAATGTGGGGATGAAAATTTTTGTGGCCATTATGGACGAAGTATGGAGGTTCTTCATAACCTCAAAAATAGGGCTACCCTATACACAATCCAGCTACATCAATCCTATGCATATACCCAATGGAATCCAAAACAGCATGCCACAAAAGTACCTGCACACACAATAAATACTTACTGCAGTTCTATTCACTATGAAAGATGCAAGTCAGCTTAAATGTCCAGCAATAGATGAAGATAAATAAAATGTAACTATGTTTACAAAATGGGATTTTACTCAGCTATAAAGGATAAAATGGCTTAAAGGGTAAAGTACTTGTCATACAAGCCTGACAGCAAATTTAATAATCAGAATCAACACGAAGGTAGACGAAGAAAGCCAACTCGACAAAGTTGTTCTCTGACTTCCACAGGCACTCTGTAGTACGTATGTACATTCACCCATAATAATTTAACATTTTCAAAAAAGTAATAATATAACATTGTTAAAAAGGAGTGAAATGTGTAGCTTACATGGAAGTAGAACTCATATGTTGGGTGGAATAAGCTAAACTAAGATAAATATTTAATGTTTTGTCTTATAAATCTCTCAAGATTTTATGTATGTATATGTGCAAATAAGTACATTTGCATGTGTTTGTATATCATGAATATAGAAGGGATACTATTTTTGAGAAGTGGAGAGAAACAAGCAGTAGGGGAGAGGAAAGAGGATAACAGAAGTGATCATAGTGCACTATGACATACAAGTGTGAAAACCAAAATAGCTTAACAATGAACAAAGCCCTAAATAAGCACACATTAAGAGAGTTTCTACATTAGCTCAATGAGCCCAGCTAAGATACACACGGTGCACAGACATACATAAAGGCAAAACACCCATACACATAAATTTAAGTTTAAAAAAAAAATACTCAGTTGGGAGAGTGACCCAAACCTCTATTTGCAGCACTTGGGAGGCAAAAACAGGCCTATCTCTTGAGTTTGAGGTCACCCTGGTCTATAGAGGGAGTTCCAGGAAAACAAGAGTTACATAGAGAAACAAACACTATCTTGGGGTTAAGGGATAGGAGATTGTTTCTACTCAAGAGAAATGTGAAGGTGAAGATGATTTACACGTGGCATATTTTCTGAAAACAAGTGGTATTTTGTCCTATAGATTTATAGCCACAATCAACATGGACACTGCTGAACATTGCATGAAGAATAGTTGTCCAGTATCTTCACAGTTATAGAAAATAAAATAAAAGATAAGTTGCAAAGCAAGCCATGAAATATTTGAGAAGATTAAAAACTATACCTGGAGGCTGAGGATGTTCCACACTTGACTCGTAAGCACTAGAACCTAAGTTTGATCCCCAGGACCCACAAAGAAATCACACGGTTATAAAATGGCACACAGTTGTAATCCTAGCCTTGAAGAGGCCAAAACTAGAGGATCCCTGTGGTTCTCTGATCACCTATCTCAAAGGAATAAAAAGTGTCCTGAAAACAACATATGAGTTTGTTCTCTGGCTTTCACATGCACACATATGCACCAGTATGTATATGTGTACATACACATACATGCATATTTTTAAAAAAATTTTTGAGACAAGGTCTCTGGCTGGCCTTGAACTCAGGAGATCCACCAGCCTGACCCCCCCCCCGCCCCCGAAACACTGGAATAAGGGAATATACTATCATCCCCAGCCTTACTTAAGATATTTTTAAAATAATGCATAAGGGGGACTGGACAGATGGCACATTGGTTCTTGCTGTCTTTGCACAGTACACAGCACACACATGGAAGCTCACAATCTGTGTGACTCCAATTCCAGAGAACCCAATGCTCTTTTCTGGCTTCTTTAGACACTAGGCCTACACATAGTATACATATATACATGTAGGCAAACTTTCATTATTAACAAATAATCCTAATATATAATTAACTTTTAGAAACCTACAGGTAAACATTGTAGCATAGAAAGATCTATAATCCCAGCAATTAGCAAGGCCGGAAGAATACCTAGGTTGAAATCCTATCTGGATTACAAGCCAGTCTTGGCAATTTTATTGAGACCTTCCTCTTAAAAGAAAAAGAAGGGGAAAACAAGAAAAGATGGGGGAAAAAAAGAAAGAAAAAGATAGAATACCCCTCTATTTAGCTTGCCTAGCATGTGTAAAGGACATAGGTTCAGTCCCTGGTATGGCAAAGCAAACACACCTACAAGAATATTTAAATTAAAAATCAGTAATAAAGCAGTTTATACAGTTAGCAAGACTGCAATAGACTTCCCCAGCTAACTACAGAAAACAATTACTAAACATGTAAATATTAAAAAATAAATTTGGGGGAGCTGGAGAAATGGTTCAGCGGTTAAGAGAACTGACTGGTCTTCCAGTTCAATTCCCACCAGTTCAATTCCCATGGTGGCTTACAACCATCTGTAATGGGACCTGATACCCTCTTCTGGTGTGTCTGAAGACAGCTACAGCGTGCTCATATATATAAAATAAATAAATAATTCTTTTTTTAAAAAGGGTGAATTTAGGGTAGTGAGATAGCTCAGTAGGCTGCCACCAAGCCTAATGATCTGAATTCAAGCCCTGAAACCGTTACAAGGTAGGAGAGTACCAACTCCACAAGTTGTCCTCTAAGCTCCACATGAGCACATACAAATACATAATAAACACATTGGGGTGGTTTAAACTAAAATGTCACCCACAGACTCATGTATTTGAACACTTGGTCACCAGCTGATGTTGCTGTTTTGAAGATGTTATAAAAACTTTGAGATTTGACCTTGCTGAAAGAAGCACATCACTAAGGGGTGATTCCTATTTTGGCCATGTGCTGCCGTGTTCCACAGCCCCACACCCTTGACATTATACTCTTTCTGGAACCACAATCAAAATAAATTCTTCCTTCTCTAAGTTGCTTTGGCCAAGGTATTTTATCACAGCAAAAGAAAACTACTATATGGATGAGTATAACAAAAAATTTAAAAATGAATGTATAATCTCAACAAAAAGTTTACAGAGTCTTCCAGTGGGAACACAGGTGGAAATAAACATAGTCCAAGAATTTGAATAGGCCATTATAAACCAAGTTAGAGTAAGAAAGGAAAAACTTGGGCAGTGGTGGCACACACCTTTAATTCCAGCACTTGGGAGGCAGAGGCAGGTGGATTTCTGAGTTCAGAGGTCAGCTTGGTCTACAGAGTGAGTTCCAGGACAGCCCAGGCTATATACAGAGAAACCCTGTCTCAAATAACGAAAGAAAGGGAGGGGAGGAGGGAGGGAGGGAGGGAGGGAGGGAGGGAGGGGGGAGGGGGAGGGAGGGAGGGAGGGAGGGAGGGAGGGAGGGGGGGGGAGGGAGGGAAAAGAGAAGGGAGGAAGGGAGGGAGGGAGGGAGGGAAGAAAAAGGAGAGAAGAGGGAAGGGAGGGAGGGAGGGAGGGAGGGAGGGAGGGAGGGAGGGAAGGGAAGGGAGGGGAGGGAGGGAGGGAGGGAGGGAGGGGAGGAAGAGGAGAGGAGAGGAAGGGAGGGAGAGGAGGGAGGGAAGGGAGGGAAGAGAGGGAGGAGGGAGGAAAGGGAAGGGAAAGGGAAAAGGGAAAGGGAAAGGGAAAAGGAAAAAGGGAAAAGGAAAAGGAAAAGGAAAAAGGAAAAGGAAAAGGAAAGGAAAAGGAAAGGAAAGGAAAGGAAAGGAAAGGAAAGGAAAGGAAAGAAAGGAAAGAAAAACTTTCACTACAACTTTTAAAAGAAAAGGCCTGTCTGAGCCTCTATTTCTATTCTCTCATGGGGTGTAACCAAATTTCCCTAAGATTTTACTGTATCTCAATCTATTCATCCTCTACTGATCTGGACTCCTGACGTTCTCATGTTGTCTCACAGTTTCCTCCTACAATTGGGGGGAAAGTCTTCAAACAAGTGAAACGATATGGTTTAAGACAGGTCATTTATAGAGAGGTGAACATTGTATGCAGCAGGGAAGCTCCTTAAATTCTGGGAGTAAACTTCTCAAAATACCTTCAAGAAGTTCCTGAAGCTGATTAGATTCACTAGGCCCCTCTTTTCCCAAGCATATAGATGAAGTAAAGACTGCTGAGAGTTACTCTCACACATTCTGAGTTACCTAGAAGGGGCAGAAACCAGCTAAACTGTCCAGAAAAAAACAAACAAAAACAAGACTGAGCAGATCCCGGGTGGCAACTCTGCACCCAATCTCACAAAACCCAGAGTAAGCGGGGCTCCCAGGAGCTCTAACCTGGGCAGTATCTTAGAGAGCTGTGCCTTCCTGTGAGTTGTTGATGCTTGTAGCTGTCCATCAATTCATCTAGCTGCAACCAGCTTACTGTTGCTTCCCCCACTAGCTGAAAACTTGTTCTCCTCATTCTACATTACTCAAAGTATGAAACAAATCCATGATAATCTATCATGGCATTCACAAAAATCTCAGTATTGACCTCTGGAAATTTACAATAACAATGCTTTTAATATTGAGATTCAGTTTCGTGTGGTTTGTCAAAGAATTGGCATTTTTGTAGTGTATTGATTAAACTAAGAAAAACAAACAAACAAAAACCTAGAAAGGACACTCCAAAATACTGAGCTGCCATCAGGTTGTACAATGCGCTGTCACCCTTCTGCGTGGGCTTTGCTGATATACTGTCTTATGAGTCATCTCTGCTCCTGTAAATAACTACTCACCCACATTTTCTGTAGGTAACTTCAAGTTGGACTTTGTTTGTATCTGTACTTTGATCTGTCATCAGTCCCATTCCTATCTGAAATATGCAGATATGTATTAATGCCTCCCTAGTACTAAGTGTCATGTAACATCTGGGTATGTTCTAGGAGTTTCACCCAACCACTACTCACTCAGAATTTGAAGACTCCTTCATTCCTGAGTTTTCTCACGTCATACTACTGAATGTTAAAAGACTCAGATAGCCGGGCAGTGGTGGCTCACGCCTTTAATCCCAGCACTTGGGAGGCAGAGGCAGGCGGATTTCTGAGTTTGAGGCCAGCCTGGTCTACAGAGTGAGTTCCAGGACAGCCCGGGCTACACAGAGAAACCCTGTCTCGAAAAACCAAAAAAAAAAAAAAAAAAAAGACTCAGATAAAGGTGCTTTTACTGCCAACCCTGATAATTTGAGTTAAATCCCTGGAACCCACATGGCAGAAGAGACCTTACTCCTCCAAGTTGTCCTCTGGCCTCTTCATATGTATACACATATACAAATAATAAATTAAAATGTAGGGCTAGAGAGATACCTCAGTGGTTAAGAACAATCCCTGACCAGGAACTGCCTATATAGACCAAGTTGGCCTTGAACTCACAGAGATATACCTGTCTCGGCCTCTACTTTCCTGAACACTGGTATAAAAGGTACATGCAACCTCATTCAGCCATGAAACTATATACATCAAAATTATTTTTAAAGATTGATTTATTGATTGATTGGTTGGTTGGTTGGTTGGTTGGTTGATTTGATGTATGAGTGCTCTGTCTTCAGACACACCAGAAGAGGGCATCGGATCCCATTACAGATGTTTGTGAGCTACCATGTGGTTGCTGGGAATTGAACTCAGGACTTCTGGAGGAGCAGCCAGTGCTCTTAACCACTGAGCCATCTCTCTAGTCCCCCATAAAAATGATTTTTAAAGCTAGGGTGGTGGTTCATGCTTGTAATCTCAGCACTCAGAAGGCTACGTAAGAAAGATCTCCAAGCCAAAGCTGAGCCACAAGTAAGTTTTGGATCAGCCTCAACAAAGACTTTCTTTTTATTTATGTGGGTATGTCTATTTGAGTTCCTCCTGAGGCTTCTGTGGAACTTCTTCCTACATGAAAGGTTCATTTTAATCTTATTGTTAAAGACATTGAAAACAGAAATAACTTCACATGGATCCAAACATTAAACTCCTCTAACTTGCAAGCCATTCTTTTACAGAGTGAGGAACTCAAGGCCTCCATTAGAATAATGGTGGCTACTCTGGCTGTCCCACTAAGAAACAAAACTAGAGCATAACAATGCTAAGCAAACTTAAAAACACATTATATAAATTAATTTTTAAGTAAAAGTAAATAAATAAATGTTTTTTAAGTAAATTATAGGATACTCTCTCAACATATTGGGGTAACTATGAAAAGCACTTTAATACCTTGTGTTCATTTTTTTAAAAGTCTTCACTGAATTGAATGATTCAGAAAGCATGATAAGTGTCCAATGAATTAGCAAACATTAACTAACAAGATACAGCAATGTCTAAGATCTTGTCCTAAATTCACTGTCCTGTTCCCTGACCATAAGAGGTACAGGTGATAAAACAGAAGCAAAAGAAGTGGTCCTGTAAAATCTTTCTAAAAAGCAATCAAAACTTTTAAAGCCTATCTTCTTGACTTAGCAATGGCTATTCCTAGAAGAGAAATAACC
The DNA here is from genome assembly GCA_021653895.1 of Mastomys natalensis. Classification (NCBI taxonomy): domain Eukaryota; kingdom Metazoa; phylum Chordata; class Mammalia; order Rodentia; family Muridae; genus Mastomys; species Mastomys natalensis. The sequence goes on from JAJTUV010000598.1 coordinate 729,493, forward strand.
AAATAACATAAAAATATTTTGCACTGGAAAAATTCAGTAATAATTCAAGTAATTTTAATTACAACTTAAAAACGCAAAATGAAATATTATAGAACCAGGATATGAAAAAAAATATTGAATACCTATTTAGTATACTTTGAAAGAGTAGATGATGACATGAGAAATTTTAGTTGTTTGAAATATAAAATACTGCAAATATATCTATTTCTTTAAAAAACAAAAAGTGGGGTTGCAAAGATGGCTCAGTTGCCAAGATTACTTGTTGCTCTTGTAGAGAACCTGGGTTCAGTTTCCAGCACTGGCACAGTGGTTAACAATCATCTGTAACTTCAATTCCAGGTCATCTGACAGCCTCTTCTGACTTCCTTGAACTCCAGGCACATAGAAGGTGCACAGACATTCATGTACATAAGATCTTCAAAACACTTTAATAACAAAACAAAAACTAAAATTCTTAAAGAGTATACATTAAAAAACAACAAAAAATTTGGCCTAGTATTCTAGTCTATTATTCAAGAGTTTCAAAGTGCCAATATGAACCTAAGCCAATAAAAATTCTTAAATTTTTTTCAAAAACTACACAGCTTGCCCATGGTTCTGAAGAATGGAGACAGATGGAAGAACATGAACTGGTCATCAAAGTGTAGGGAGCAAAATACTCACAGAGGGGCTGAGGCGGAGGAGGAAGGCTAAATCTTCTGGGCAGAACCCCAGAGAGGCGACAAATCAGTGACCGATGAACGAAGAAGGTCAGTAGTGAGAAGTGGGACTGAAAACATCTGTCATAGCAAGAAGTCAAGAGAGAATGTCTAAAGTTGATAAACCAAAAAATTAGACACTATAAACATATTATTTAGAAGCATGGAGTTAAACCCCCAGGAAATCTGAACCAAAAATGTCTTATGAAAGCAGTTGTCCCTAGGGAGCAGCAACAACTCTTTAGTAGCAGTTTATTAGGAGAATTTTAGGTATTTAATTTTTAAGCTTTTATTCTTCGTAATTTTACATTTTGTTCATTGTGTTTGACTATACAACCATAATTTTACTTCTTAAGTCAGGGCCATAACTTATTTGACAGTATTAGTCACCTATAAGGTGTGGAATCATCAAACAAATCTACTGTAATTTGACCAGATTTCCTTTCTCCTAATAGAAACAAAAAAATGGGAGTATTGTGAGTAAAAGTATCATTCCAGTTATAAAACATTTGCTTAAAATGTGTATACTGAGATGCTAGCCAAAAATAACTTACTGTTATTTTGTTTTGTTTGGTTTTTGTTGTTGTTGTTTTGAGACAGGTTTCTGTGTGTGACTATGGCTGTTCTAGTACTTGTTCTGTAGACCATGCTGGCCTCAAACTCACAGAGATCTGCCTACTTCTGCTTTCCCAAGTGCTGGGATTAAAGACTTCCATTACTACACAGCCTCTAGCCTGCTTTTACTGTTTCTGTGATCAATCTAGCAGCCAGAAAAACCTCTATAAATCTAAATCATGCTGCTACTCATATGGTGGCTGACAGTCACTTGGTGATGGCCTTAAAAAGTCCTTTAGAATTTACCAGTATCCCACTCTCCCTCTCTGGGTTCAGCTACTCACTCATATTCCTGCAATACACATCAATATCCCCTTTGCAGATGCTGTACTTGTGGTACCCTTCACATACATATTCACCTCCTCACTGAGCATTCTTAAATCAGTTGTCGCCCTAACTTTAATTATAACTCCCATGTTCTTATGAAATGTAAACTTTTACTTTCCACTTAGTATTCTACTACATTTTATATTATGTTTAACTCCTTTACTTCACCTACAGTGCTAATTCTAAAGGAACATGAATTTTTGTTTACTAAAGCCCCAAGATCTATATTAACTGACAGTGTTTGACAAACTAATGGTTGGTTAAAAAAAAAAAATAATAACATCACAGGAAGCAGCCACAATATTGATAATTAAGTAAAGTAGTTTAGAATCTTGAGAAATTCTGAGAAGTATATCTGCACCTCAGAGGGAAGAAGACAAAGACAGAGAAAATTAACACAAACTTGCTCATGGGAGGACCTGCTCCACTGACAAGTAAAATGACCTTTAAAGTCAGAATAATAATCTCACACATTGACAACAATTAATCACAGTCCCAATGTCCACTATTGCCTTCAAGTCTGAATAAATATCAGGAGCACATTGTTAACCATCTTCAGTTTCCTCCCCAGAATAAACACAAAGAACAAATTGGTACTCTGGAGAAATTCTTATCAAAGAACTTTTTATTGTGGTACACATGAATGACAGAGAATACATCTGTCATAACTTCAAAGAATTTCACCTACTCTACATGGTAACTTACTAAATAAAACAGTAATCTTTATTAACTTTCAATGAGTATAAGTAAAAAATAATTAATCATCCTTTACTGATACACAGAAATATACACAGCAAACAGAATTTTACTATGTGCAAGCAGTTTATACATCTTCAGAAAGAAATTATGATTAAGCTTTTACCAAATCTCCCATCATTGATAAAACATAATGTCTCACACAAAGACCTGATCAAAATCATTTGGTTTTGTGTTCATGAACTGATTTTGACATGGCTACTCTGCAACTGTTTTGAACTCATCTTCTCAAAAACAACATAGCTTCACCTTTTTTGTCACTACTACTTGTATTACAAGTAGTAAAAACATTTATAAATAAAAGTAAGGTAAATTGAAAAGCCTGCTCACAGACATACATAACAAAACTGAATGAAGTAGTGAAGCCACTGGCAAAATGAAACAAACAAAACAAACCCACATTATAAGTAGTCCTGATACTGAAGAGAACAAACGTAGGAAAGATCATCAAGAAAATAACATATATTAGAACAGAACAAAGGAAGCATTTAGTAAATAATGAAATGGAACCAGAAATGAAGATGAGCAATTAATTATATAACTAATGCTTAAGAAAGAAATCCAAAAATTAAAGCATATTAAGAGATATCTAAGAGACTTTCCTGAACCCACAGATTGAAATGGCTTACCATTAACAGGAAAATGTAAGAGAATCACACCAAGAACAAGATATATTCTGATGAAGTTACTGAACTTCAAGGTTAAAGAAAGAAATCTGCCAATACCCAGGCAGAAGTAGGTCACCTACAAAGGGAAAAAAAAAAGTCAGGCTGGCCCCAGACTTCTCTACAGTAACCCTATATGCCAGAAGATAGGAGAACAGTGTGTTGGGTTTTAAGGGAAAGGAAATGTAGCTCCAAATTTTGTAACCAGACAAAACATCCTTTCACTCTGAAAGCCATGGATAATATTTTCAAACACAAAAGTGCTGAGAATACTGCCTTCAAACAACCATTCTCAGAAAAGATACTTGATAAACTACAAACTACCAAGGTTCATCAGTTCTAAAATGCACTCATTTCACATTTTAGCTTATTTGAAATCAGTATCCATATTATAACTGATGATGTCATGGTTGACATTTATCCATGTTAGCAGTTTATTACATGTTGGCTTTATTACAAGATAATAAAACATTAAAAAATTGATGGTAACCTAAACAAAATGAAATAAAGTGTTTATTTTTATAAGATGAGAATGATGAGACCAAATTAAAAAATAATTTTAAAAGATGATGAAAACCAAGCAGAAACACAGGCAACAACAAAAAATGACTAATATTACAGACGTAAATCCACATTCACATTATGTAAACAAGTAAAAGCATCTTAAATTGGGTCCAAAATCTACATGAGACAAACCTAAAAAGGTGACTTTGAGAAGTTAAAAGTAAAAAGTTAGACAAAAGTGCATCAGGCAGATATAAACACTTTTAAAACTCATTAAAAATCAAACATTGAGAGCCAAAAGACAGAATTACTTTTTCTAGTGGTCAACACCTCTTATCCTAGACCTCTAGAAGGTAGAAGCAAATAGATCCAGAGTTCAAGGCCAGCTAGGGATACAACATGGCAAAATTTCCAACAACATTTTTTAAGGCCCACATTCTAAGTATTTTCAACTAATCGTGAATTAAAATTTAAGTACTGAACATTCAATTAAGTGGTAGAAAATAAAAAGACTAAAAAACAGAATAAAGGAATTTCAAAATGTCTTAAACTACTTAGAGAACAGATGCCTCCATAACAACTGGAAGCTGAGGCCAGTAAGAAGTCTAGGCGGGTAAGGGTGTTTTGTTGCTAAACCTTGGGACTTGAGTCCAAAACCAAGAATCCACATAGTAGAAGAACTGATTTCCACTATTTTCAAAGCATTTTTGGAATAAGTGTGGTCTTGTTAGAGGAAGTGTGTCACTAGGGGCTAGGCTTTGAAATTTCAAATGCTCAAACCAGACCCAGTGTCTTCCTCTTCCTGCTGCCTGACAATCCACACCTAGAACTCTCAACAACTCCCCCAGCACTATGCCTGCGGACATGCTTCCCACCATGACAACAATAGACTAAGTAAGTGTAAATGCTTTTCTTTATAAACAGTTGCCATGATCATGGTATTTCTTCACAGCAACAGAAAATTGACACACAGACAGACAGACAGACAGACAGACATCTTCACAGCAACAGAAAACTGACAGACACACAAGGCAGACAGGCAGACAGACACAAACACACACACACACCACTCTTTAAAAGTTCTGTGAGTAGAATGGGGGAACAGTTCGGTGTGTAAGAACATCTGATATGCAAACATGAGAACCTGTGTTTAAGTGCCCAACATCAACAAAAAAGCCAGGCAAGGGCCAAGTGTGCCTGAAACCTGAATGTGGAGTAGAGACAGATAGGTCCAAGAAGAAAGCTGGCCAGATAGCCTATGCAAAACTACAGGTTTGTTGGGCAGGGTAGCACACATCTTTAATTGTAGCACAGCAAAGGCAGGCAGCTAGCTATTTGTAAATTCTAGACCAACTTGGTTTGCATAGAAAGTTTCAGCTAAGCAAGGGCTGCACGGTGAGAACCTGTCCCCTTCGCCACCTCTAAAAAAGAAAAAGAAAAAAAAAATGCATCATGCCTATGGTCCATTTTCACTTTACTATTTTTGGTCCTTGTGCTCATTTAGTTTTAAAAAATATTCTATTTATATAAAAAAAAGTTTGACTAACCTTGTGATAGTGCAATCTTCTTTTCTTTTTTCTTTTTTTTTTAGAGGAAGAAAATATTTGCTTTGATTCACACAATCTGAGGGGATAGCATCCATTAAGATTTAAAAAAAAAAAAAAAAAGTCAGTGGTAAGAATCTAAGGTGAGGAAGACATGGTGTCAAGAATCTGAGGCAGCAGCCGGGCGGTGGTGGCACACGCCTTTAATCCCAGCACTTGGGAGGCAGAGGCAGGCGGATTTCTGAGTTCGAGGCCAGCCTGGTCTACCGAGTGAGTTCCAGGACAGCCGGGCTACACAGAGAAACTCTGTCTCGGAAAAAAAACAAAAAAAACAAACAAAAAAAAGAATCTGAGGCAGCTGGTCATACAGTGTCTACCACAGTTAGGAAATAGAACAGAGATACATTGATGCTATAGTTCCTACAATTCTTTAATAAACCATAAAATTTTTTGAGACAATGTTATTGCACATTTCCTGGCTAGCTAGAAACTTGAAGACCAGTTTAGGCTAGCCCTAAACTAAGAGATTCATTTCCTTCTGCCTCTTAAGTGCTGGCTATCCTACAAACTTTTAAGAGCTCACTGGGGAATTGAGGTATATAATCTGCTTTGAAATTTTTCTTTGTATTTAATTTTAACTTGAACCATTTATATCCTGTACAAATACTACTCTTTCCTACCTAAAAGAGCACAGTTACCTAAAATATCTTCAAATGTAGTCTCCTCATTAATACTGGCATTATAATTTTATCTTCCTTATAGACATTCCCTTATATTAATGTTTTTGCAAACTACAGGATCCATTTAACTCATAATAAATACTGTTTTTCAAATGCTGACTATTTCATTAACAAATGAAGTATTTTGGAAACCATAATTCATTAAAATAATTTAGTTCCATGGGTATACTTAAAATACTTTATTTTATTAAGGATTGTTTGTTTAAATTATATGTATTTACTTGTGTCCACCTGTGAATATGATTATTTTGAGAGTGTGGAAGTCAGAGGACAACTTGTGGAAGTTAGTTCCCTCCTTCTACCATGAGGGTTCCTAGCTATGATTCAAACTCTGCAAGGTTTGGTGGCAAGTACTTTTATCTATTGATCCATACACTGTCCCTCAAATAGCATTTCAAACATATTTAAGTACTTTTAAGTTATTAGCCTTTGATTCAAATCCAATTCTTCTCTAATCATCCTCTTTTATAATTTCCAACTTCTCCACATCCCTAGAAGTGTTTCTGACCCTAGATCTTCTTTATAAATCTACCTTAGACCTGTCACTTCTTTCCCAATAACCCAACAGAAACCTCACTAAGATCTGATTCTCCATTAATCACTCTCTCTCTAAAATATGTTCTGACCTCATACACTAAACTGATACTGAGTTTAATTTTCTGCATTTTTAAAAAGACATTTAAATTTTTTTATGTGTAAGGTATTTTGCCTGCATGTATGTCGGAATACCATATGCATGTCTGGTGCCAGAGACCAGAGAAAGGTGTCAGATCCCTGGGACTAGACTTACAGACAGTTGTGAGCTGTCCTGTAGGTGGTACTGGGAATGAGGCTAGGTCATCTGGAAGAACAGCCAGTGCTCTGAACAACTGAGCCATCTCTCCAATCTCCTAAAAACTCATTTTTGTGATGTTTAATTATGAGAATGGGGATGAGGGGTGTAAGTGCAAGTCCTTAGCAAGTCTAGAAGAAGGTATCAAATTCCCCTGATCTAGACAGGCAATTTTAAGCCATCTTATGTGAGTGTTGGCAAACTGAATTCCAGTCCTCTGAAAGAAGAGTATGCACTAATAATTGCTAAGAAACAAGTCTCCAGTCCCTAATTTTCTGTATTTTGTTTTAAAATAGGAATGAATGCATATATTTAAAGTCAGGGAGAATCTAGATAGACTTCCCAAGTATTTCCTGTTTCCAACTCTACATAACTTATGTGATCTGCCCCAGCTTTACAATCAGTCCTACAACTATAATTACCTCAACTTAGATGTAATTTCTCTGCTACTTCTAGTCAGTACTGATATGGAATTCAACTATTCAACTTTCTATTACACAGTTATGATTTCACTTCAGGACCTTTATCTAGCCAGGGCTATACAGAGAAATCCTGTGTTGAAAAACCAAAAAAAAACCAAAAAAAAAAAAAAAAAAAAAAAAAAAAAAAACCAAAAAAAAAAAAAAGAACCTTTATCTAGATATTGAAGAACACTAAACATCCTTCAAGGCCTTAAAAATTATCTTGTTTCAGATTAAAACTATGAAACTCTTGTCTTTCTGGGATATGCTTTAATAGTCTAGGTAGGTGGAACCTGTCTAGGCTAACACCTTGGCAAAGAAAAGATGACTTACCTAGAAGTTCTGAACTCATACACCCAAAATGAATGAATAACCAGTATTTCCAGTGTATTACTCACAAGGGTGAGTAAAATAAACTAGTTAGAGGAATCACATTGTAATTTCACAATCGATACACAGAAACTTTCACAATTTCAAACACCAATGCTTAGAGTTCTCTCTCCAAATGATAGCTGTAGTAACTGAAGAGATCACTAAGTAATTAATTCTTGTGTTCAATAATAATGACTTTACAAATAGTAACAAAGAGGAAAAATAAAGAGCAGCAAGAGGCTTATTCTGACCACTGTGGGCAGGCAGACACAAAATAATATATTTTAAAATGTATTTGCATTATTTTTATTTATATGCATGACCACACCGTGTGTATGCAGGTGTTCAAAGAGGAGAGAAGGTGCTAGACCTCTTGGGACTGAGTTATAGGCAATTCTGAATTGCCTGATGCTGGTGCTGGAGTGCAAAAGAAGCAAGCCCTCTCAATTATTAAGCCATCTCTCTAGACCCATACAAATAAATCTTAGGGGAAAACAAATATTGACTAATGCTCATGAAAAGTCTCTATTCATGTCCTAAACTATTTCCATAGTCTACATATTTAACCTTCCTGACTGTCATATATGAACTGATCATACTTTTAGTTATATAAAGCTGCCAACTCAGGTAGTGATTAGATACCCATCTTAATTTTCTCAAAGATACTGCTTCAAAACTTCTGTGTCAATCATTCCTTCTCCACTAAATTCAATCTCAATATTAAATATGCTAACAATTCTGCAATTTTACCAAAATAAAAATGAAGCAACCTAACTTCAGGCGCTTCCTTTTTCCTTTTAAGGTACAATTTAAAGAGTTGTTTTCATGTCCTATACTCACTTTCCTCTCATACTCTCAAGCTCAGACCAAGCTTTGGCCCACTTCACTGAAACTGCCTCCCTCGAAGTAACATTCCTCTCCAGTGGCAACTTCATCCCTACCTTACCTGACCTCTATGTGAAACTTTACTTGCTTGACTTACAGAGTAACCAAATTTGATTGTTTTGTCTTCCTCCTGACTGACTATTTTCTATCCTCTATCAGTTTCTGTGAGTCTTAAAAGGCTAATGTACAAAGATTTAAGTTCTTTGTATCTACTACTTATTTCCTTATTGAACCATTTAGCCTCAAGGAGAGGGATTGTATGTGTCTGTGTGCATTCGAGTTTAAGTGTTGTTAACAATGGTCCCATTTATATCTCTAAGCCAAATCTGGATTTCAATGAAACCCCGACCAAACCAACTTGCTCCTTTTTAACCCTGAATGGCAATTCAAATTTAGCAATTTCAAAATTAAACTACTGATAAGTTATCCTTGTTCTTTTTCCATGTTAAATAATGTCAGTTTAATCCTTTCATTTGCTCAAATCATAAACCTTAAAATCAGAGCCAGAGAGAGATGGCTCAATGCTTAAAAGTACATACTACTCTTGCAGAAGATCTGACCTGAGTGTGATTTCCAGCACTCACATAAGGTGGTTTACAATTGCCTGTAACTCCAGCTCCAGGGAATCTAAATCCTTCCAGCTTCTTTACGCACCTGCACACATGTGCAGATACCGAAGCATACCTATGCACATATATAATTTAAAAATAAAAAACCTTAAAATCATTCTTTTTTTTTTTTTGGTTTTTCGAGACAAGGTTTCTCTGTGTAGCCCTGGCTGTCCTGGAACTCACTCTGTAGACCACGCTGGCCTCGAACTCAGAAATCCATCTGCCTCTGCCTCCCAAGTGCTGGGATTAAAGGCGTGCACCACCACCGCCCAGCTCTTAAAATCATTCTTAATACATTCTCTACCCCACCAACCTCCACAAAAAAGCTCTACCAATAAATCCTGATAACTAAATTTAGAAAATATACCCAGAATTCATTCACTTCTCAACTGATGTATCTTTTTTCTATTTCTGCCATTGTCCTGTCCTGCAGCAGTTTATATACTCAGTGAAGTAAGTCAAAACTGAACCTGTGAAAATGTCACTCCTTTGTGTGTAATTGTGTCACTTCTATATGGAAACACCTCTAATGCTCTCTCACTCAAAGTAAAAAAAAGCCAAACTCTCACCCACTAATACCAAGACTCTTTCCTTCACTTCCATGTGCCCCAGGCAGTGTAAGCCCTTCTGCCCACTTCAGGGCTTCTTGTGCTTGTTATTCTCTCCACCTAGAAGGCTAGTCCCTCAGACAATCAACATTTCACCCCCAACCCATCCACATCACCAATCTTACTTTCCCTGAAGGGCACTCATCACTAATAGGCTAGGTCTTTTAACTTAATTGTCTAGCTTATTATCTCTCTTATGCTAGCAAGAATTTTATGTTGTTCATTAAAATGTTGCTATTTTTAGAAGTATGCACTCAAATTATTTATTAAATTTGGAATTAAATCTAAAGGTTTCATTTTATATAACAAGTTTAATGCTAGAAAGTCTAAGTTTTACATGATCCTATGAACTAAGATATCAAGACTATAACAAGAGCAAGCCCTCTTTTCAGAGGAAAAGTAGATAATTTTACTACTGTTTTTCAAACTTTTATTTTTGCAGGAGGGGGGAAGGGGGATTCCACTGGTAAATTTCTCCTCAACTGCAACAGATAGCCCCAGGGCTTTTGTCTCTAGAGTAGCTACCTCTGGAAAAAAATAACAATTATTATTAGGATTAAAACAAAACTATGGAAAACAAATGTTAGAACTCCACTGGGTTTCTAAAACAACACTAATGCTTTAAGACAGGGCCAATTTACTATTCAAAAATAAAGTAGATTTGTAAATGTGAGGAATTAATAAGAAATAACAAGTATAACAAGAAACCCAATCAAAGAATAATATAAAAAAGCTTTCTTAATTTCTTAAATCGAAATTTGTGTTTGTGAAGTGTGTGAATGTCACCCGGAAAGGAATTTTTTGCAGTATAAAGTGCAAACCAACATGTGTCCTTTTCCTTTTTCACAATTTCACAAATTGAGTAATTGTTAGTTTCTAACCATACATCTAAACAACCTAACCATATGATTTTCCTTTCCTAATTAAGGCAAAAGCTTTTTGTTAGTTTGGTTTTTGGTTTGAGGTTTGTTTCTCAGTGTATCCCAGGCTGTCCTGGAACCTGCTCTGTAAACCTGGCTGTCCTTGAACTCAGAAATTTGCCGATTTTGCCTTAAGTGCTGAGATTAAAGTCACGTGCTGCCAACACCACCACCCAGTAACAATTTAATTTAAAATTTAAAAAAAGCAAAAAAAAAAAACAAAAACAAAAAAAAAAAAAATCAGGGCTGGAGAGATGGCTCAGAGGTTAAGACCACTGACTACTCTTCCAGAAGTCCTGAGTTCAATTCCCAGAAACCACTGTGGCTCACAACCATCTGTAATGGGATTAGATGCCCTCTTCTAGTGTGTCTGAAGATAGCTACAGTGTACTCATATACATAAAAACAAATATACAAACTTTTTGTTCAAATGAAGTACTTAGCAGGTCTTCTTTATGAGTTGCCAGCATTGCAACTCTTAGGCTTTCTCTGTCATTATTAAGTTAAGGGTTACTTAAACACAGGGAAAGGGAAGCACTGCAACTTAAGTGACTCCAGGTTACAATATGAATACACCAAATAAAAGGATGGTTTGTATTATGGGTAGAAATAGAACAGGACAAGTTGCCCATATTGTCTGAGAATAATCTGCCCAATATGAAGTCTTCCAAGCTGCCAGTACAGTGATCTGTTAATTATTTGCTTGGTTTTACTATGACAAAGTGTTCTAAATATTTCCAGTCCTGGACTTAAAGTCATTGCTCCAGGCAGTACTGTTTCTTTCAGTGGGGGGGAAAAAAAATCAATATCTTTGTACCCTGTAACTCATTCTCTTGAAATTGTTTCTTTCTCTTTTTGAGAGGGGTGAAGAGAAAGGGAGAGGAAGGGTATGTGTGTTGGGTGTTTTGTCTACTTTTATGTCTGTTCACAAATGCCTGCATTGCCCAGAGAGGCCAGAAGAGGGCATCAAATCCTCTGAAATTGGAGTTAGACAATTGTTATTCCCTATGTGGATGCTGGAAATCAAAACTCAGATATGCTTTGTTATATGTACTTAATATGGATACTAAAGATAAAGCTTCAACTTGGAAAGATACTCATTAAAAAATTAAATCAGTTTACAAACAAATGATTTCATTATTAAAGTGATATGAGGCACTTGCTGTTCTCCCAAAGAACCTGGGTTCTGTTCCCAGCACCCATGTCAAGGTTGTTCACAACAGTCTGTACTCCAGCTCCAGAGATTCTGACACCATCTTTCCGGACTCTAAGACATTTGCATACATGTGGTGTACACGTAGACATAACCAAAAATAAATCTTTCCCCAAAAAAATGTTAAAAGTCTGACACAATCCAGGCATCCAGAGGAGACAGGTAAATTGACAATACTAAACAGCCAGACACAAATACAATTAAGTGCCAAGTTTAATGATACATGGCTTTAATTCCAGCCCTTGGGACACAAAGACAGAGGCAGACAAAGGCTGATGATCTGTATGTGTTCCAGACCAGCCAGTTAAGGATATATAGTTAGACCCTGTTCTAAATTTTAAAAAAAAGGAAAAAAATTAAGTCCTGGCCCCAAGAGTATTTAATATTTAACATCCATTCCTTTCTTTAATTTTCCTTACTTTTCTTTTAAATTAAACTGTATAGTTCACTGAATTATGCAAATGTTGTGCCTCATTAATCTTGTATAATTTTTAAATCTTATTTGCAATATTTTTATAAAATCATATAGTAAAATCATAAAATTAAAAAATTGGGCATATCATTAAATACACTTCATAGTATTTAGTAAAGATAACATTTAAAATAAATAATACAAAGAATGAATATTCTCCAGCTGGAAAGATGGCTCAGTGATTAAGAGAACTACTGTTCTTCCAGGTCTTGAGTTCAATTCCCAACAACCACATGATGGCTCACAATCTATCTATAATAGATTCCCTTTTCTGATGTGTCTAAAGACAACAACACTGTGCTCATATGCATAAAATAAATTAATGATTTTTAAAAAAATGAATGTTTTCAATCTATGAACGTTTTCAAACTAAGCCTTGACCAGAGTCTAATTAATGAATGGCCTAATAAGTTTAAGGGTTGCTTAATTTGGATTTTAATTGTATTCAGCTGTCATTTTATAATAAAAATGAAGATATAGTAGGGTTTTTTTATTTGTTTTGTTTTTTGAGACAGGGTCTCTTTTATGTAGCCCTGGCTGTCGAGGAACACCCTATGTGAATCAGGCTGGCCTCAAACTCAGAGATCCTCCTGCCTCTGTCAAGTGCTGGGATTAAAGAAAGGCATGTGCCTGGTCCTCTCTTGAACTCTTAGAGATTTAAAGAATTAAGAAGGCTGACCTGAGCCGGGCGGTGGTGGCGCACGCCTTTAATCCCAGCACTTGGGAGGCAGAGGCAGGCGGATTTCTGAGTTCGAGGCCAGCCTGGTCTACAGAGTGAGTTCCAGGACAGCCCGGGTTACACAGAGAAACCCTGTCTCGAAAAACCAAAAAAAAAAAAGAAGGCTGACCTGGGAATATAGTTCAGTGACAGAGCACTTGCCTAGGAAGCACAAAGTCCTAATCTGCAACATGAACAATAAATAGATAGTAAATAAAAGTTTCTTCAGTCATAGCACCAACAAGCATTTGGTATTACATTACTATTTGTGGGGACAAAAAAAAATCTCCTGATTTACTAAGACTTGTTTATACCTCTCTAATAGTCATCTATTATATAACTATCATCTTACAGGGGAGTATCTCTTGCTGATCTTCAAAGCATGAAATCAGAGATGGCTTCTGCATGTAGACACACAAGTAAAAATAGAACAGATTTCAGGGATTCAAAATAAAAAAGGCAGAGGAAGAATATAACAAAACCACAAAATGGAGATGACTCTTCACATAATTTGCATTGAAAGTGCTGAATAACTCAACTGTACTTTTTGAACAAGTTTTACTAAAAGAGTTCTAAAACCTGTTACTGATATTTCAACAATACAGTATTCAGAATTGCTTGTCAATACAACTTTTTATTTTATTTTTGATTACATTATTTTTATGTGTGTTTGTGCATGTGCAGCATACCATAGTCAGAAGACAACTTGCAGGAATAGAGTCTCTACCCCCTATCACCAAGTAGGTTCAGGGGATCAAACTCAAATCAGACTTAGTTACAAATGTCTTTACCTGCTAAGTCATCTCATTAGCCCAACACAACTTATTTTTTATAAACTGATCTTATACCATTAATCGGAAGACGAATTTTATCTCTCATGGTTTCTGTCTACTTCCTCAAAGGCTTTACACGAATAATTTTATACTACTTCAATAAACACTAAATATTAATAATGCTAGTTCATAAAAAGTATATATGCTAAATAGACAGTCAACCATGCTCAGGTTCCACTGTTCATCATAGATGAGTTGCTATATTAAGTTTCCATACGTAAAGCTTACAGTTTTAACAAGAACCAAAGTGAATACAGTCAGGAGGATAAGGAAGTAGAGGTGAAGGAAAAAGAGGAATAAAAATGTTTGAGGAAAAAAAGACAGTGACTGAGAATGCTAATGTGACTGTAAAGATTCTATTATCAAAAAGATTGCTTAGGGGCCGGGCGGTGGAGGCACACGCCTTTAATCCCAGCACTTGGGAGGCAGAGGCAGGCGAATTTCTGAGTTCGAGGCCAGTCTGGTCTACAGAGTGAGTTCCAGGACAGCCAGGGCTACACAGAGAAACCCTGTCTCGAAAAAACAAAACGGGGAGAGAGCTCAGTTGGGCGACAGGAAGACAGGAAGTAGAAGGAGTCATTTACTTATAAAAGAAGTCAGCATCCATCCATTTAGCTGCGGCCTTTGTCGGCTCCTGAGCCTGCCTGAAAATGTCATACTTCGGCCTGGAGACTTACAACCAGAACCAATCTGAGGAAGACTTGGATGAAGAAAGTGTGGTTTTAACGCTGGTCCCATTTACTGAGGAGCCAACCACAGAATATCCTACGGAATCAAATGTTTCTTCAGTCATAGACCACAAACCACCAGCCCGTTCTCTGGTGAGGTATGAGGGGATCAAACACCCAACAAGAACCATACCGAGCACTGCTCCCCCACTCACCCTTCCACCAATTAACAATGTGTCCAGGAACAAGCTTCGGGAGTGGTGTCGTTATCATAACTTGAGTACGGATGGCAAGAAAGTTGAGGTTTATCTGAGACTTCGGAAGCATTCGTATGCTAAACAGGAATGTCATATTCCCAACACATCTCGTGAAGCCAGACTGAAGCTGGGTCCGAAGAAACCTAAGATAGTCTACAGAGGCATCGGGCATCCAAGCAGCTGCCAAAGTCAGAAGCAGGAGAGCGGTATACTGGAAATTCTAACTTCACCTCAGGCGTCCACACTTGCAGCCTGGGGGAGAATAGCTATGAGAGCCACTCTGTCCATGTCTGTGAATCGTTGTCCTCTTCCCTCTAATGTGGATGCCTTTCTGCCACAAACCACTGGATCCAGATGGTGTGTTGTCCATGGCAGGCAGTGCCCTGCAGATAAGAAAGGCTGGGTTCGCCTGCAATTTTATTCGGGTCAGACCTGGGTTCCAGACACTCCCCAAAGGATGAATTTTCTCTTCCTGTTACCATCCTGTATTATCCCAGAACCAGGAGTAGAAGATAATTTGCTATGTCCTGAATGTGTTCACAGCAACAAGAAGATCATGAGAAACTTTAAAATGAAAAGCCGTGCAAAGAAAAATGCCCTACCCCCAAATATGCCGCCTTAGACAGTATCATCTGATCTGAAGGGAATGGAAGAAGCAAAGAAAAACATTCTGTGATTCCTATAATGGCTCAAAAAAAAAAAAAAAAAAAAAAAAAAAACCCTGGACATCAGTCTTCAGAAGCCCCTCCTCCTGTCTCTTCAGCGGACAAATCAGCATCCATCACTCTAATAACGCCCTGCTGAATCTTAACACCTGCAGCTTCGCATGGACTTGTGCTGGATTTGCTAAATGCTTAGCTATCTGAGAAGTGATTTTGTTTTAGTGAGTTTGTTTTGTTTTTTCTTTTCATTTTTCGAGACAGGGTTTCTCTGTGTAGCCCTGGCAGTCCTGGAACTCACTCTGTAGACCTTAGTTTTTTTGAGTAAGGCTTTATTTATCATGTAACTCTAGCTGGCCTGGAAATTCTAGGTAGACTAGAAACTTGTGGTGCTTTTTCCTAAGTGTTGGGATTTACGTGCCTGAACCACACTGCCTAGCCAGTACTGATATATTATTGACTATATTATATATTATAGAGTTTGTTGCTTGTCCTAAACAATCTGTGGGTGTTGACAAGAGTTCCATACATCTGAAATCACATAGTATGCTACCTTCCAGATTGGCTTTTACCTAGCAATATGCATGTGAGAAATATTCATGTCCTCGATTGATTTTACTTTTAAATGCTGAGATTCCATTGTCCAAGATGTGCCTTATGAATTGATGCTATTACTGGTGGATATCTAGGTGTTTTTATATGTTCAAGACAGGGTCTCCTGCAGCACAGGCTGGCCTTGAATATATTAATTTTTTTAAAAAATGAAAAAAAAAAAAAAAAGAAAAAGAAAAAACAAAAACAAAACAAAAAAAAAAGATTGCTTAGGTACTGGAGAGATGGCTCAATGTTAATAGCACTGACTGTCCTTCCAAATAACCACAATTCAATTCCCAGAACCTATAAACAGCTATATAATTCCAGTTCCACAGAATCTGATGACCACTTTTGGCCTCCAAGGAGCTAATACAAAATAACTGATTTCCAATATAATGTGCCAGTAATACAGATATTCCTTTCCTAACATCCCCAACAGGGATTAAAATTAAGCAGATTCTTAATGCTACAATTCATTTAGCATATATTTACTTAGTACCTACTATATGCCAAGTTCTATGAATATGTTGTAATATAATGTAATAGTCATTAATGCTGCTGCTAACAGCTAAGGTTACCTTACTGGGCCTCAACATGGTTGTGACTAGGTGTTTGGCTAGATTAACCTGTGGCTAGATGCAATCAATACCTTAAAACTCACAATACATCAAAATAATTTATAGCAAGAGTATTTAAATTACTGGTGCAGGAGCTTCCAGAAGGTTCTACCAACATTTCAGATGGTGGATGCTCTATTACTAAGTAATATCATGGATTAGAGATGCTTGCCAACCTTAACAAATAAGAAATAATCTCCAGTGTTTTAAGACATTGAGATCTCGCCGAGCAGTGGTGGCGCACACCTTTAATCCCAGCACTTGGGAGGCAGAGGCAGGCGGATTTCTGAGTTCGAGGCCAGCCTGGTCTACAGAGTGAGTTCCAGGACAGCCAGGGATATACAGAGAAACCTTGTCTCGAAAAACCCAAAAAAAAAAAAAAAAGACATTGAGATCTTAAGGTTATTTGAGGTTTTTCAGACACCCCCCCCCTTTTTTTTTAAAAGGTTGTGGGTCACCCACCCTTTCCTGAGCATTCATAAAGTTACTAATTGCTGGAGGAGGGCTTGAGTTGATGAAGCTCCACCCCTCTCTGAGGATTCATAGGCTGTTGGTGGTGGCTGGAGAATGGAGAGACATTTTTCTTCAGTGGTTTAGCCAAGCCACTGGTAAGATAACTATGCTCCTGTAAGTAACACAAAGCTCAATGATATTTATATACATACCTACATACATACAATCAATCAATCTCAATCAATCTCAATCAATCTCAATCAATCAGTCAATCAATATAAGGTGCTGAAGAGATGACTCAGTAGCCAAGAACGCTGGCTGCTCTTCCAGAGGATCCAGGTTCAATTCCCAGAACTCCTGTGGCAGCTCACAACTGTCTGTAACTTAAGTTCCAGGGTACCCAACACTCCCATACAGACATATAACCAGAAAAAAACACAATGCAGGACAGAGGCAAGTGGATCTCTTTCGTTTAAGGACAGCCTGGTTTACAGAGGGAGTTCCAGGACAGCCAGGGGCACACCTAGTGTAAATTAGTTAATTAATTAAAGAGTCAATACAAGGCTATTTGTAAGTTACTAGTTTACCTATGACTAGGTATCTGACTTCGGGCTGGTAAGACATTACCCTAACACATTATTCTATTAATTAAAAAAAAAAAAAAAAGATCATTCAAACCCACAGAACACTTTCTAAATTCTGTTCCACTCAGTAATTAGTCCCTTCCTGTTCTTGATACAACCTTATTATATATAGCAATGTCTTTTTTTTTTTTTTTTAAATAATTCCAAGTACTTTGAAATTAAATAAACCCAAGTTCAGGAACACAGATACAAAGCTACAATAACCCCAGTTATCATATACTTATCAAATATCACTATAGTAATAACTTCAAATATATAAGCATTCATCCAGCTTATGGCCATCATTAATCATTCTGTCAAGTTCACAATGTTCATTTATAATCCTTTCTAATGATCATATAAACTATGATATATGCATGATCATATACATAGAATATACAATAAAGAATATACATGACTGAAGGTGGGACTAAGAGAATGATAACGGAAATTAAAGAAATGGAAGTTGGAAGTGGTGGCTCATGTCTGAAATCCTGGAAGTTGGGAGGGGTAAGGCAGGCAGGAAGATAGGAAAGACTTCAAGAACAGCCTAGGCTACATGTTTCTAAAGGTCCTTTTATGGGTGGGAAATTTGTCTCTGTTATTAAAGAGTACTAGCTGCTCTTGCAGAGGACCCTACCACCCACATGAGTTGCATACAATCATTTAATGCATGTAAACACTTGTAAGCAAGTGTCAAGTAAATTTTTAAAGGGTTCTGGGGTAATTCATCAATTAAGAGTACTGGCTGCTCCTTCTGAGGACCCAGGTTTGATTGCCAGGACCCACTTGACAGCTCACAACCATCTTCAATCCCAGAAGATCTGATGCCCTCTTCAGGCCTCAGCAGCACAGCAGCACCAGACATGCCTGTGGTACACCCACATGCAGGAGCACACACACAGGAGCATAATTTTGTATCTACACCTTTTGTTTTGGTTCAAAATAGGATGTCTCTGTGTAGCCCTGCCTTTCCTAAAACTTGCTCTGTAGATCAAGCTGGCTTCAAACTCAAATTTTCCTGCCTCATGCCTTCTGAGTGCTGGAATTAAAGGCATGTGCCATTACCACCCAATTTATACAGGTACCTTATGGCAGGTTAGGTATACAGCTTTCTGTCTGTTGTGGAGGATTTAAGAGAATCTACAACGAGATACTTAAATTGTTGCCACAAGAGAGAAATAAAAGGAAAGCAATAAGCAAGTAGTTTTATCTCTCCACCAAAAGCATGTGGACTGTGACTGTTTCAAACAGTTATGTTTGTGACAGAAATTCATGAAGCTTTACATATTTTTATGGATTTGTATTCAGCTGTAAAGAAAATGAAATTATGGATTTCGCAGGAAAATAGAGAAAATGAAAGTATACTGAGTCAACCAAGACACAGAAAGACAAATAGTACATTTTCCTTCATATGCAGATCTTAGTTTCTAATTGTTAAATATATGTATTTAAATGAGAGCAAGATGAGAGTTAATAGGACACATTAGATATGAAAGCAGACGGACTGATGAAAGCAGACAGGTTGGTAGAGAGATGGAAGAGATTCAGCCAAAATTAAGTTATGTATTAAAAATGCTATAAGGGAACCTATTACTTTGAAAGCTAGTTTTTTAACTAATACTTTTAAAATACTATGTCACAGTTCATATTGGTGCCAGTGGAGCCCAGAAGAGGGCATCAGGTCTCCTTGGAGTTACAGACACTTGTGAGTCTCCCTCCATGGGTACTGCAAATTTGAGATCTTCTATGTAATATAAGTACCCTTAACTATTGAGCCATTTCTCCCATCCTTTTTAAGTAATACTTTCTTAAACACGTGGACAATATTGATGAAAGTAATTAAATTATTTTCAGACTGCAGTCTCTATCCAAACATATCCACAGATCTCCAGACCACAAAAAAAAATTCTTGATTGACAAGAATATGGATAAGTTAAAGCTTTTGGCCAATTCTTTGGGGGAAAAAAAAGGTAGGGGGGAGAAAGGAGGGAGAGATGGAGGGATAAAAAGGAAAGCTAAACTTATCTTGGCAAAGCTGAATATGGCAGCAAGAAATCTCAAACTGTATTCACTGCCAAGGATCTATAAAGCAGTTATATATAATCTAAGTGACCTACTTAAAGTAAACGTAGGGTAAACATTTTCTTGAAAGCCCTAATGAAGTCTTAGAATTAACAATGGATACTTTCAAGAGCTTAGTGTTCTGCACTGGCTGGTGCAAAACACTGGAAAAATAAAAACAAAACCCTGTCCAACCCTCACTTTGTGTGTATGTGTGTATGTGTGTGTGTGTGTGTGTTGTGTGTGTGTGTGTGTGTAGCTCAGAGAGGCAGAGAAAACATCCAGCTGATGTTCCTCTTCAACAAGTGTCCCAGAAGAAAAAGCTTTCTCCTCCATGCTGTCTTAAATACCCTTCAACTCAAAAGACCCTCCTTCTTGCTTACTTATGTTCACTCCCTGTGGGCTAATTACTTACTCCTTGCCTCTTGACCTAGGATTGACTTTATTTAGCTCTTGAAGTAAAGGTGTGTGCTAGAGCTAAGACACACTACCACAAGGTCTTTTCAGTAAATAACAAAGTTGTTGGGTGTTCACAGTGTGATCAAATATCCTCAACACTCAAGTGCAATGGGCCATTTCAACTTTACTGTTTTGTCCCACCTCAGATGCCACAGCAATATTTTACCCAACTCTCTCTACTATATTTTATAGTAATCACAAACATTGACTGTCTTCTGTACTAAACAAAAGCATTTTTACCAGCATCTCATAAATCCAATATTTAAAGACAATTCAAACAAGGAAACTACTTTGATAAAGAACTAATTCTTAGGATAGATAATTTTCTAATTGTCATTCTAGTAATAAAAGACAGGCAAGTAGAAGTTCAATATAACGTTTTTAAGATAACTAATTTAGAAAACTCTCAGTGGAGTTAAACTTTAACCAGAAGTAGGCTGGAAAGAAGGCTCAGTGATTAAGATCACATGCTGCTCTTTCCATAACCTGTGTTTAGTTCCCAGCACCCTTGTAAGGTGGTAATTCCACCAAACACCCTCTTCTGGCCTCTGCAGGTATGCATATACCTGGCAAACACATATACATGAATACACATAAATACATGAATATACATACACATAAATAAAAATAATAGCTGAGCCAAGAGGTGGTGGCATACTCCTTTAATCCCAATGCTAGGAAAGCAGAATCAGATGCATTTCTGTGACTTCAAGGCCAGTCTGGTGTACAGAGCTAGCTCCTGGACAGCCAGGTCTACTCAAAGAAACCCTGTCTTGAAAAAAAAAACAAAACAAAAATAATATTAGCTGGAAGTGGTGTCATACACCTTTAGTCCTGGCAATTGGGAAGGAGAGGAAGTTGGATCTCTGACTTTTGAAGCTAGCATGGTCTACAAAGCAAGTTCCAGGACAGCCAGGCTACACAGAAACCCTGTCTTGAAAAACCAAAATAGCTGGGCGGTGGTGGCGCACGCCTTTAATCCCAGCACTTGGGAGGCAGGCGGATTTCTGAGTTCGAGGCCAGCCTGGACTACAGAGTGAGTTCCAGGACAGCCAGGGCTACACAGAGAAACCCTGTCTCGAAAAAAACAAAACAAAAAAAAAACAACAAAAAAAGAAAAACCAAAATAGATAAATAATAATAATATATTTATTATTATTGGAGATGCTTCAGCTGTTGGTGACACTTGCTGTCTTTACAGAAGAACACAGATTTAGTTCTCAGGACCAACATGGTGGCTCACAAACATCTGCAACTTCAGTTCTAAGAAATCCAATGCCTTCTGACCTCTGCTGGCACCAGGCAAGAATGCAGCACATAAAACACACATGCAGCCGGGTGGTGGTGGCGCATGCCTTTAGTCCCAGCACTTGGGAGGCAGAGGCAGGTGGATTTCTCAGTTCGAGGCCAGCCTGGTCTACACAGTGAGTTCCAGGACAGCCCGGGCTACACAGAGAAACCCTGTCTAGAAAAAAACAAAAAACAAAACAACAACACACAACAAAAAAAACATGCAGGCAAAACCACTGATTAACACTCACATATATAAGGCTGAAGAAATGGCTAGGAGTTAAGAGCACTAACTGCTCTTCCAGAGGCCCTGAGTTCAATTCCCAGCACCCACAAGGCAGTTTGAAACTGTCTATAACTCCAATTCAGAGGATCCAACACCCTCACACATACATTCAGGCAAAACACCCACACACATAAGATAAAAAATAAGTACACATAAAACAAATAAATCAAAAACATTTAAGAAAAATAAATCTTTTTAAAAAATATTATCTATGCCGGGCGGTGGTGGCGCACGCCTTTAATCCCAGCACTTGGGAGGCAGAGGCAGGCGGATTTCTGAGTTCGAGGCCAACCTGGTCTACAGAGTGAGTTCCAGGACAGCCCGGGCTACACAGAGAAACCCTGCTCGAAAAAAACCAAAAAAAAAAAAAAAAAAAAAAAAAATTTATCTATAACATTTTGAAGTAATAAAGGATTCAAATACTACTTATCTTTGGGCATTGATAATTCTTCAATTTAAACTTATTTGTAAAAATATGCATGCAGGGACTGAAGAAAACATTAATTAAATTTCAGCATCAATGTTATCTACTCAAACCACTCTAAAATAATATAACCACATTATCTTCAGAATATTGTCTTACCATTACTATAGAAAAAAATGACTTTATCTAGCTCACTTTAAATATGAAATTATAAGAGAACCATCTTAAAGGAAACTGGACAGAATACCTCACTGTTTACTCCAATGTTATTTATTACTTGACCCATAAAGAAACAGTCTCCAAGGGTCCCCTGGAATGATACACACAGTAAGTGAAAGTATTCTAGTTAGTGGAAAGCTGAGAAGAAAGGGGAATATACCAATCAAGATGGGAATGGGGTGAGGCATATAATTCAGGTATTTTGGGTTTTGGTTGTTGTTGTTTTCCCTTTTGAAACAGAGTTTCCTAGCTGTCCTGACATGCTTACATGCCTGGCAGAGTTTAACCCCTAGATCCATAGTGGAACCCATAGTAGAAGAAATGAACACATGTAAGCATATGTGTAAGCATACATGTGTGTGCCCTTACACACACATGCACATCCATAACATATACACATGCAATAAACAAAATGTTTAATGCTACATGGGCCTGTACCTCCATGTACACATTATATACGCACATAAAAGCATACAAATGAGTGGTAGGGACAGAGAGGGAGGGAGAGACAAAAGGAAAGGGGAAGGGAAGAAAGAAAAAGGGAAGAAAGTAAACTTAAATGATTGCCAAAATGAAAACTTAAATGGCCAGTCTAAAAAAACAAAACAGGCATAGATGAAAATCAAGCTACTAATCTGGAAAATAAAGGGATGATGAAGTGGAAATTTCTGGTTTCTTTAACTCAGTTGTGTCACATCATGGTTTTTTCTGGAAGCTGTCTTGTGAGAGAACATGAACATGATATTTTGCTGAAACAGACACTTCAGAGGGTGCATGACGTTTAGAAAGGATATAAATAGAACCCCACAGTGAGGACACTCTTGCATTGCTATGCCCCTACAATGCTTTGCTGGCCTTAAAAACACACAAAAGAATTTCTCATGGTATTCCAGCTCATTCTGGCCACTTTTCTGACTTGTGCCAATTTGACAGAGCCTTGCTGTTTCTGCTGGATCATGCTGCCACTACTGATTCATGTTTGGTGTTTGCTATTGAAAAGGACTGCTGATATCCTAACACTGAAGAGTGGAATCGCCCCAAGGAACTACTTCTAAACAGGTTCACAACACCCTTTCCTTTATTCTTTTTCCTCTACCTCTGGTCGGTGGGTTAGAAGAGAGGTTGAAGCGTTTAAGAACCCTAGATAAAGTAGGTTTTGGAAAATCTAAGCCTTCAGAGGGGAGTCTACATAATATACTGACAAAAGATAATCAGAAGAGGGTAGTATGGGTAAAAAGAGCAACACATAAACCTTGCCAAGCCTTCACAATCAAGTGACCCAACTCTTAATCACTGAGAAACTCTCAACACAGTTTATCCCAAAGTATAAAATAAAATATATAGGCTGTGAGGTGGTGGCACCTGCCTTTAATCCCAGCACTCAGGGAGCAGAGACAGGCAGATCTCTGTGAGTTCTTGGCCTACAGTTCTAGGGCAGCAAGGCTGTTACAAAAACTGTCTTGAGATAGGTAAGACAAGATAAGATAGACAGACAGAAAACAACTGTCTGGAAGAAAAGATAGAAATCTTCCTTATAGAATAATTCTTGGAGTTAGCAGATATCCCTCTTCCAAGTTTATTCCTGCTTCCAGTATGTGAGTACAGAGAAAGTTGAGTGGGATAAGGTGACACATAGCTGTAGTATCAGCAGTTGTATGTCTAGGATAGAAAGAGTACAAGTTTGAAGGCAACATGGAATATAAACAAGTCCTAGATCAGGATAGTCTATATAGACAGACCCATTTCAAAAAAAAATCAAAGAAGGGAACACGATGGTAGTGGCAAACACACCTTTAATACCAGCACTTAGCAGGCAGAAGCAGGCTGATCGCTAAGCTCGAGCCCAACCTGGTCTTTGTGTAGCCAGGGCTACACAAAGAAACTGTGTCACAAAAACAAAACATTCAAACTTTAAACTCAGTCTCTTTAAATATCCAAAGTCCCTCCAAAACTTCAAAATATCTCAACTGTAGGCTCACATAAAAATAAAAAATAAGTTACATACTTTCTTTAAAAGGTCAAAATCAGGACCAAGTACAAAGCAAAGCAAATCAAAGTCCCACAATGTAAAGAGTCACTGCTTAATGTCTGGGACCCACTCAGGATCCACTGAGCTTCAAAAGTCCTTGGCAAGCCGGGCGGTGGTGGCACACGCCTTTAATCCCAGCACTTGGGAGGCAGAGGCAGGCAGATTTCTGAGTTCGAGGCCAGCCTGGTCTACCGAGTGAGTTCCAGGACAGCCAGGGCTATACAGAGAAACCCTGTCTCGGGGGGGGGGGGGGGAGTCCTTGGCAGCAGCATTTATCCAGCTATCATCCACAGCGCATGCAGCTTTTCTTATAGGCTCAGACTGGCTCCACTCCATAGCTGCTGCTATCCTAGTCATCTTACAGTACAGGCATCTCCAAAATGTTGGCATGTCCACTGCAACTGTGCTGCACTTTCACCAATACCTCTTCTAGGTTTTTTCTTCAGGAACTCTAACCCCGCCACATAGTGTGAAACCTCAACTTCTCTCCATGATCTCTTAAAATCCTACGTACTCTGAGGTTGCATCTAGCTCTTGCTACAGCTGAGTACCAGATCTGCCAGAAGCAGACAGAGACCAACACTAAGTGCGATCTGACGCTACTCACTCCCGTGGGTGACCAGCCAGCAGCCAAGTGGCAAATTGACTACACTGTGCCATTTCCATTGTGGAAAGGGCAATGTTTTGTCCTTTCTGAAATATAACTTATTCTGGTTTTCGATTTGCCTTCCTGCATATAATGCTTCTGCGAAAACTAAACCCATGGAATTAGAGAATATTTTATCCACCACCATGGTATTCCACATAGAATTGCTTCTGACCATGGTGTTCACTTCACAGCGGAGAAATGGAGGCAATCTCATATAATCCACTGCTTCTTATCATGTTTGTCACCATACTGAACAGCTGGCCTGTTAAAACAGTGGGATGGCCTTTTAAAGACAGACACATAGAGCCAGGGTTCTCCTGAAGGTGGTTTGTTATATGCTTTGATTCACCATCCAATATATAGTTCAGTTTTTCTCAAAGTCAGGATTCATGAGTTTAAGAATCAAAGGGTAAACCCGTAATGATTTATCTTGGTTGTCAACTGATTACATCTGAAATCAAATAAAACACAAGCAGCTGGACATGCCTGTGAGGAACTTTCTTGATCATTTTAAGTGGAAAGATCCACCCTTCAATCTTATGCTCCACATAAAAGGACACATAAGGAGTAAGTTTTTGCTTTTTGCCCACTTGACTTCATTGAACTTTATCTAACCTGTTTTAGACCCATTCCTTCATTGGAATTAAAATCTATTCTTCAGGATTCCAACATAGACTAACAACCAGCAACTTTATAGGAATCCTAGACTCCCGTACCAAGTTGGAACTGCTGTGACATCTAGTCTCGTAAACTGAATAACTACCAGGGTTTGTGGTCTTTCCATTAGGAAACAGCCACTGTTGAACTACTTGAACCACCACCTGTAAGCCAGTCTTTCTTTTTTACCACTCCAGGAACTAAACATGAATCTTTATTTGCCTCAGCTACTTGAGGGGGAATGAAGCAGGAGTAGGTGGCACTGATACCAGGCCAGCTGTGCTTCAAAGGCTTGTAGGTATTGGAGAACTCGAACAAGTAGTAGCATGTCACCTCTGTTTAATTTCCATCTGGTTGAATGTCTTGCCATTGTATAAGGCCACCATGCTGCATACCAACTCTGGCAGTATGATCATGTCCCTCAGGTGGATCTTCCACCTCAGGCTTCTCCATGGGTAACACCTCCTACTTGGTCTTTCTCAAATGCTTGAGTAGTATGAGTGCTGCTTCCACTGCCTCTGGAAGGCACCGTACTGCATCTGCTGCTCATAGGACATCTCCGGCATGATGGGTGAATTTGCAGAAGATTCACTTCTCCACTTCAGCCATCTTGGTGGCTGCTCAGAAGCATTGGCTCCATCTGTGAAGTTATCTTGAATTTCCTGTAAGCTATTCATTTTTTTTTCTCCTGTGTGCAAGCACAGGCGGGATTCGAACTCGGGAAAGACAGACGGCCGCCTTGGACTCCAGAGCTCGGCGACTGCAGCGGTGCGCCACCACTGGCCGGCTTCCTGTAAGCTATTCTTAATAACAAATGTTAACTACATTTTAGTAGATGACATAGATCATGGAAGGATCTGTTTATTCCTAAGAAAAGAAGCATATTGGAAATAGTATCTACTGCTCAGCTTTACAACTTATATTCTTCAAAACTAATAAAGCTAATAAAAATTAAGACAGGACTTGTTGATGTGGTGCCCATCTTTAATCCCAGCACTCAAGAAGCAGAGAGACTGGTAAATTTCTTTGAGTTCAATGTCAGCCTGGTATACATGGTGAGTTCTAGGCCAGCTAAGGCTATATAGTGAGGACCTGTCCCAAAAAATAATAAAACAACTATATTTGTGGATACAGACCTAAAGAGTCTTAAAATATTTGCATATACATATTTACAGCTGCACTAATCACAAGAACAAGAAGTGGAAACAAGCCAAGGTGTTATAGCACATGTCTTTAATCCCAGCACTCGGGAGGCAGAGGCAGGTGACTCTAAGTTCCAGGCCAGCCTGATTACAGAGTTCCAAAACAGCCAAGGCTACACAGAGAAACCCTGTCTGAAAAAGGCCAAAAACAAAAACGAGAAACAAAAAGTAGACCAGGAGCCAGCAAGATGGCTAAATGGACTTCAGTTTGATTCTAGAGACCTGCATAGTAGGAGAAAAGAGACTCCATCCAGCAAGTTGCCCCTCTGACCCCCACAAGCGTATCATGGCACATGTGCCCAAACACAGACAAACAAAACAAATGTAATTTAAAATTAAAGGTTTAAAATGGCTACAAGAGCCCGGTGGTGGTGGCCCACGCCTTTAATCCCAGCACTTGGGAGGCAGAGGCAGGTGGATTTCTGAGTTCGAGGCCAGCCTGGTCTACAGAGTGAATTCCAGGACAGCCGGGCTATACAGAGAAACCCTGTCTCGAAAAACCAAAAAAAAAAAAAAAAAAAAAAAAAAAAAAGGGCTACAAGAGGGGGCTGGAGAGATTGCTCAGAGGTTAAGAGCACTGGCTGCTCTTCTGGAGATTCTGAGTTCAATTCCCAGCAACCACATTGTGGCTCTCAACCATCTGTAAATGGGATCCCATGCCCTCTTCTGATGTGTCTGAAGACAGGGACAATGTACTCATAAACATAAAACAAATAAATAAATAAATATAAAATGGCTATGAGAATAAATATGTTTTGTCAATCAAAGAAATAAAAATATCTTCTATGTAGTGACACAAGCCTATAACCCCAGCACATGGGAAATAGGAGGATCAGAGGTTCAAGGTCATCCTTGCCTACCCATAGACTGGAAAGGGGAGAAAGAAAAGTAAAGAACTACCAAAGATTTTTCTATGATTGCACCACTCCATATTCCCACCAGTAATATATAAAAGATTTTCTTAGTTTCTTTGCCAACATTTGGTGACTATGTCTACACACATCTTAATTTTAGCTATTCTAATAGTTATGTAGTAATATCTTACTGTGCTTTCAATTTGCATTTCCCTAATGTCTACTGATACCAAACATCTTTCCATTTGCTTATTTGCCATCTGTGTATCCATCCTTCTTTAGTGAAATGTCTGTCTTTTTTGCTTATTTCCTAAATGGCTGGTTTTTACTGTATAGTTCAGTTTCTTACACATTGGCTTTTGCCAAATATATCTTGCAAAGACATATCTCAACCTTCTTAATGCTGTGACCCTTTAATACAGTTCCTCCTATTGTAACCTCCAACCATAAAATTATTTTCATTGCCACTTCATAGCTGTAATTTTGCTACTGTTATAAATCATAAATGTAGCCGGGCGGTGGTGGCGCACGCCTTTAATCCCAACACCTGGGAGGCAGAGGCAGGCGGATTTCTGAGTTCGAGGCCAGCCTGGTCTACAGAGTGAGTTCCAGGACAGCCAGGGCTATACAGAGAAACCCTGTCTCGAAAAACCAAATAAATAAATAAATAAATAAATAAATAAATAAATAAATAAATAAATGTCTATGTTTTCTGATGGTCTTCAGTGACCCTGTCAAAGGGTAGCTTGAGCCAACCCCCAAAAGTTGAGAACTGATACTCTAGGACTAGAGAGGATCACTAGATAAAAGCATTTGCCATATAAAGGCTGATGACGTAAGTGTTATATCTGAATCCAACACAAAGGAGGAAGGGAAAACAAAGACTCTAAAAAGTTGTCCTTGATCTCTCATATGCATGATGTGACATGCACAAACCCACAAACACACATCATACATAATTTAAAAAAAGTCATTCCAGGTCATGACTAGTATTTTTGTGTATGTAGCATGTATGTGTAATGTATCTATCTGTAGGTAGTGGTTATGTGAATGAAATGTATGAAGGTTGGTGTACTCATACCTATCTTCAGATGCTTAGGGTACAAAAGATGCCAAGAGCCTTTCTCTATTCTCAAGACAGGGTCTCTCACTGAACCTGAACTAAAGCTCCCTGTTTTCACTTAGCTAGAGAGGGTTAGGCCAAGGAACTCCAGGGATCCAGATATAAGCCTGTCTCCATCCTCCTCATCTATGCTGGTGTTACAGACACTTGCAGCTATAGGCTCCTGCATGGGTTCTAAGAGCTTTAACTCATACCTACAGATTAAGCATTCTCAACCCTGTAGTCTATCTTCTCATCTCCCTAAAAGTTTTCATACACCCAAAGGTTTTAGTTTTGATAATGTATCAACATTTTCTTCTATGGATTATGCTTTCATTCTAGTAATAATCAAGGAATCCTTAATTCATAAACAAGTGGAAATATGACAAAATATAATGTCTTATTTTAAGTAAGCTATATATAGAACTATTGGTACTGCTTTATAATAAATATATTAATGTGCTGATAAATATCTAAAAGCTTTTAATTTCTTTTTTTATTTTTTTTTATTTTTTATTTTTTTTATTTTTTATTTTTTTGGTTTTTCGAGACAGTTTCTCTGTGTAGTCCTGTCTGTCCTGGAACTCACTCTGTAGACCAGGCTGGCCTCGAACTCAGAAATCCGCCTGCATCTGCCTCCCAAATGCTGGGATTAAATGCGTGCGCCACCACTGCCTGGCTGTCTTTTATTTTTGTTGTTTTTTCTTTAATTTCTAAATATGTAGGCTCTTTCTTTTTGGTTTGGGGATCAAACATAGACTCACACATCCTAGGCAAAGTGTACCACTGGGCCATACTTTCCATTTCAACAATTTTTTCATTTAAAATTTAATTGATGTTGGTTTTTGTTTCATAAGGTGTACGGGTGTTTATATCTTGACCACCTGCATGTCTAGTGCCTGCAAAAGCCAGAAGAGTGTCAGATTCCTGGAAAATGAAATTAGATGATTTTAAGTAACCACATGGGTACTGAGAATCAAACCCTGGTCAAATCAGGGGCAGCCAGCACT
This sequence comes from Mastomys natalensis, assembly GCA_021653895.1. Classification (NCBI taxonomy): domain Eukaryota; kingdom Metazoa; phylum Chordata; class Mammalia; order Rodentia; family Muridae; genus Mastomys; species Mastomys natalensis. The sequence continues at coordinate 759,383 of JAJTUV010000598.1, forward strand.
CTTAACCACTGAGCCATCTCTCCAGTCCCTCAACAATTCTTATGTTCATTACTCTGAATCTTTCACATATTATCACTTATTCTATCTTCCCTCCTTTGTGATTTCTACTGGGATTATCAGAAGGCCAATACATTCTAAAAGGACACTAAGAAGTATTAAATTCTTGGGCTGAGAGTGTGGCTCAGTAGTAGAATGCTTGCACCTAGCATTCACCTAGGTTCAATCTCAAGTACTACAAAATAAAGGAAAAAAAAAAGAAATCCATGGATTCCTAGGCCATATCAACAAATACAAACTAATCCTCTTTGAAGGAGGCCAGAAATTTCTATTTTTACAGTCTGACATATACAACCTAACAACCTATTTAAGACAGGTAGCCAAGAAATACAGGTTACAGATTTTTAAAGTTACTTTTAATACACATACAGTTTCACGCTGAAGAACTCACGCTGTAGACCAGGCTGGCCTCGAACTCAGAAATCCGCCTGTCTCTGCCTCCCAAGTGCTGGGATTAAAGGCGTGTGCCACCACTGCCCAGCCTAGATCAATATTCTTAAACCCTGAGCCATCTCTCCAGCCATTACCTAAAATTGTGTGTTATTTTATACAGTTCTAAGATGAAAAAATAATACTAAGTTGGTATTTAATGAGTAAACTAATTTTGAGTATTTGAAATTCCCCACCCCCATCCCATCCCAGACAGAGTCTTACTATGTAGCTAAGGATTTCCTTGAACTCAAAGATTCATCTGCATCTGCCTTAAATGCTGGGACCAAAGGAATACCATTACATTGGTATTTGATTTTAAATTCTACTTCTGGACTAATAGGGCTCAACAGTTAAGAACATTTGATGCTTTCAGACCCAGAGATACCCAATACCCAGATGGCATACCCAAATGCTCTCACTACCATTCTGTAATCTGATCCATCTATCCCATCTATCCAGCACCAAGTGGCACAGACAACCAAGGGTAAATATACATACAACAAAAAACAAATATTTTAAAAATAAAATTATTCTACAAGTAAATTGCTTCCCACCTTTTCAGCACTTGGAGGGGAGCGACACCTTCTAGTCAGGCCAGCTGGGCTAGCAGAGTTGAGTTCCAGGACAGCCGGGCTATACAGAGTGTTAAAACAAACAAACAACAAAGTCTCCCGATGGTCCTATAACGAACCCTGGCAAAAATAAACAATACAAACTAAAGTTATTTACTGAAATGAGTCACTAGCTCTATTCTCCGAACAAGTTTACTCACTTAACGTTAAGTTTAAAATGAAGGCTCCTGTTTCTTTCGATTAAAGAGATATTTGCAAATTCAGCATTAGGTCTGGTCTTTACAGATAATTAAGGATGATCTGCTGAATTAGGGCTGTCAGGACTGAGTTAGCATAAGCCATTGTCTAACTCTCACTGAGTGGGACCGTAAACAGAAATGGTCAAGTAAGAAGTAGAAAACATATTCTGTAAATCAACTTGCACCTAAAGACCTGGTCAGCGTCAGAAAAAATAAATTTGAAATCATCTCTGTTAAAAACACCTCAAAGGTCCTATGGTAGGACCAAAATTGTTAATTTTGGTACCTGCTTTGCCTAAATGGCTTTTCCAAAGTGGATTAAGGATGTGCATGCCACTGTATTAACGTGTTTATAATTCCTTTTAAATGCTTTTTTTAATTGATCTATTGTACTGACGGACTTCTTGGTGTTTAATGTAATGCATCACAAAACAAAACAAAAAAACTGCCACTAAATCTGTAAAGGAGTTTAAGTCATAACCTAATAATATCACAGAGAAATACACAAGCTATCTGATTTCATGTGTGTGTAAGGTGTTCTTACTGGCTTCCCAATAGCCACAGTGGTGACACGCCATAATCCAATGACTCCGTCTCAGGAGACTTTGGCAATAGATGTATTTTTCACTGTCACAAATGAGGGAATGTACTACTGGTATCTTAGTGGGTACAGACAGGAATGCTGTAACCTTTACTGCACGGGTACAACCCTCCACATCAACAACTGCCCTAAATATGGTACCAGAAATGAGAAATCCCATAACTCAGGGCACCATTCTGCTCAACTACTGAAGTAACAAAGCTCTTCATTACCGGATAAATTCTCCGAGATAATGAGTCAAAAACTTTTGTCACTGGCACACTACTAGCTCAACAAATGCAGCCACTGCCATAAGTTTCTGAAACACTGAGAACACTTTACCAGATTATGTTACCTACCCAGCTCATTTTAGTATTTTAAGGCATTTAGAAGTTCATTAATTTCAAGATTACATTTTACCTTTTTTTAAAATTTGTTTACTTTATGTATGTGAGTACACTGTACCTGTCTTCAGATACACCAGAAAAAGGCACTGGATCCCATTACAGATGGTTGTGAGCCACCATGTAGTTGCTGGGAATTGAAACTCAGGACCTCTGGAAAAGCTGTCAGTGCTCTTAACCACTGAGCCATTTCTCCAGCTCCTACCATTTATTATTTTCTTTTCTTTTTTTTTTTCCTTTTTTTTTTTTTTGGTTTTTCGAGACAGGGTTTCTCTGTTGTAGTCCCGGCTGTCCTGGAACTCACTCTGTAGACCAGGCTGGCCTCGAACTCAGAAATCCGCCTGCCTCTGCCTCCCAAGTGCTGGGATTAAAGGCATGGGCCACCAACGCCCGGCCATTTACTATTTAAGTGATAAAAATTCATTTAAAAAAAAATGCTAAAGGGAAAGAGAAAAGAACTTTATTTTTAGGTGCTTATCCCGTCTTCCCAAATAAATTTATTATTTTCACATTTCAATTAACAACCTTTGTTCCATACATTTTGAGCAAGATAATTAAGTATCCCTAAAAAATTATTTTCAACTATTATTCATTATTTCTGTGGGAAAATAAATAAATAAATAAACAAACAAGTCTAGTATAGTGGCATAGGATTCAAACTCCAGCACTCAGAGGACAAGGTGGGAAAGACACTTGGAAGGCAGAAGACAGATCTATGTAAGTTCAAAGCCAACCTGGTCTACAACTCGAGTTCCAGAACAGTCAGGGTTATACAAGAGGAAACCTTGGGGGGTGGGGGAGGAAGGTAAAGAGGGGGGAAGGGCAAGCAGACAGACAGAAGAGAGACAGAGGCAGACAGAGGTAGGCAAGCATATTTCTGTGAGTTCCAGACAGCCAAGGACTCCATAGAAAAACAGTCTCCCAACCAAAAAAAAAAAAAAGAGAGAGAGAGAGAAAGAAAAAAATGCATGCTCACAAATGGGTCTTATTCTAACTTAGTGGTACTGTTAAACTGTAAAATCTTTTGAACCTTTTAAAATGTCATTTCCATTATGTAAGGTTATTATTTTAATATTCAGTGCTTACTGTCTATTTAATAATTTGCCACGTAATAAAAACTAATGCAGATAAAGTTGGTTTTATTGTTGGTTTTAGCTTTTGTTTTCTGAGAGTTGTTCCCTACATAGCCCTGGCTGTCCCAGAATCCACTACTATAGACCAGGAAGGCTTCGATAAAGAATTCCTACGAAGACAAAAATCTTAATTCCTCCAAAACAAAAAAGGAGAAAAAGACCACAGAAAAAGGATGTTTTAAAATAAATAAGATGCAATAAATTATTTCACTTCTTTCGAAAATATTTCTGATGTGGTATCCTAACTTTTCCACCCACTTCAAATCGCTGTCCCACCTAGAATTTTAATACTTGTCCAAATCTGCTAGCTCATGGTCTAATAATAAACCTAATTATACAATCTGTAACAGCCCCTGTCGACCTTTTCCTTAAGACGCCATAAAGGTAATTTAAGTGACACTTCAAACTCATAGAAATCTATTTCATTTATCAACATTACAGCTTTCGGCGCTAAGTTTAAAGGAGAGCGGCGGGGAAGGGGGAAGGACTGGCCACAGGTTGAGGAGGGGTGAAATCGCCTGAACCAAACAAGGCACACGCTTGGCGTAGGACAGCAGGGGTAACTACCGGTTCATTTCTCTTTAAATCTGGCAGCACGTGGGGCGGCATTGTGAAGGCACCAACCCGCCTCCTCCCTCCCCCCTTCCACTCCGCACACGTACGCCTCCAGCGCGCATGCTCCGCTCACACAGTCCTAGCAGAGTAGGAGCCAACCCCTAAAAAGTCAACCTGGAAGCCGCAAACGGCCGGAGGCCGGGACAATGGGGGAGGGGGACAGAGACTCCACGGGGGAGGCACTTAGCCGCCGCCCCTGGCCAGAACCTAAGACGAACCACAGCCCGGTGGCTGCGGGCCTGCACGAAGGAGCCCGAGCCGTGCCGAGCACAAAGCCCCGCCGGCCAGCGAGCGGCTCTCCTCAGTGCCCGCGCCCACCCTCCCCCAGACGGGCGGCGCAGCCCGAGCTCGTGCCAGGCGGAGGCAGGCGAAGCGGAGTCGCGCTCCCCGCCGAGCCCTCGGCGGCCCGCGCCAGCACCCAGGCCAGCCCCGCCGTCGCTTTTGTTGTCTGCCCTAACTCCGCGGACCCGCGCTGCCGGGCCAGAAGTTTGGCGCGCCTCCCCTATCCGGCCCCCGACACGGCTCGGACTCGCAGCCGCGCGGGGCCCGCAAGCTCTCGGGGTCCCTGAGGTCCCCCGGCCTCCGCCGCACCTGAGCCCGGGATCCGCCCCTCAGGGAGGGTCGGCCCGGCCGGGACCACGCCCCTCCCCGCTACGCCCCAGTGCCGTGGGGGGAGGGGGCAGACGCCCTGGGCGTCCGGCCCGTCCGAGGGCGAGGCTGGGGCGCGTCCCCGCCCCCAACACCTCCACAGCCGGGCCAGGAGTGTCGCCGGCCGGCCGCGACCCGCGGGCTCCCACCCTCGCGGCCCGCCACCACCCAGCCTCCGAGCGGGCGAGAGGAGGCGAGTGGCTCGTCAGTCCGCGATCGCGGCCCGGCGCCCCGCCGCTCACCTGCCAGCTGTCTTCGCAGTAGCAGCGCCGACTGCAGCTCCGTCATCCTCCCCACCAAGAGCCGGGCTACCGCCGGGACTTCGACGAACCGGGGACAAGCTCTGACGGTGGCTGGAGCTAGGTGTGTTGAGGAACCCGGGCCCCGCGACTGGAGCGCCGAAGCCGCGGGAGGCCGGTCTTGGGAGACCCAAGGAGCACCTCGCCGCCTATGCGAGTCCGCTCCGCTCGGCTTTCCTCTCAGCGCCTCACGCCCGGAAGGGGAGGGTACCCGGGCGGCCGCGGCGCGCACTGGGACTTCGCTCGCCCGCTTCCCTCCTCAGCCCGCCCGTCGGCCCCACCGGTGCCTTCCCCCGCCACTGCCTCACTGCGCGCAGGGCCGCTCCGCGCAAGCGCGCTGAGCCTGCCTACTTCAGAAGCCGCACGCCTGCTAGCCCGACCCCTCGGCCCTACTGCCCCGCCTCCGGCGGCGGAACCCCGCCCACCGCGCTCTGTGGGCTCAGCCCCGCCATCTTGGGAAGGTCCACGCCCGCCCTGCTGCGGAAGCGTTGGCTGGTAGACGCCCCGCGGACGCCATGACAAAGAGGTCGCGGAGGGTCAGGACGCTGCCTCCTGACATAAGCAGGAGGTCTTAGCGTGATGGGACTCTGGTGGTAGCTGGCGAGAACCCAGCAGTCATCCAACACTACATCCGAGGTGTGCGAATTAGTCATTGTTGCAAAGCCAAATTTAGTACTGGTGTGCCCCATATTAAGCAGCCGCAAAGTAGAGTGCATGGTGATAATTCATAAAGAATGCACAGAATGACCCTTGAAATAAAACATTATGAGTCTCATAGCAGAAAACGTTTAAATAAATAGTAAGACTGTGAGTAAAGTGCAGAGTGGTGATTAGCACAATTTGATACATGGTTCAGATTCACAACACTAAGGCTGAGGCAGGAGGATTGGGAGAAGACCCCAGAACCCCATCGCTGCATAGCGGATACCCAATCTCCGTCTCGGGTGGGGATCCATAATAGATCAGACTCTCTAGAAAGGCACCTACTGTAGCCGGGCGGTGGTGGCGCACGCCTTTAATCCCAGCACTTGGGAGGCAGAGGCAGGCGGATTTCTGAGTTCGAGGCCAGTCTGGTCTACAGAGTGAGTTCCAGGACAGCCCGGGCTACACACAGAGAAACCCTGTCTCGAAAAAACCAAAAAAAAAAAAAAAAAAAAAGAAGGCACTACGTGTAAATGAGTCGAGTGGTGAGCACCAGGATTAGGAAAGGGTCAACCAATCAACCTTGCTCGTTCCAAGTTTGTGGTTTGCAACAACTAGTAAGAAAAAGAAAAAGAAAAGAGGAAGGAAAAAAGTAACAATGACAGGGCAACTTACTGTTTGTGTTTCAGATTATTCAATGCTTAGTTCCCTGTACCTGACTGTAGAAAACACAAAAACTCTTCATAATAAATTAGGTACATTACTACCCACAAAAGCCTGAAGCTTCTGTGAGCTCCAAGAAAGGTGAACAAGTGAAGCAAATTCCAGCAGGCATGTAATAAAAATTACTGCACAAGCAGGCACAAGGCCCTGGGTTGCCTCCCTAGCACTGTCCCAGCAGACCAAAGGAACACATAAACATTGAGTGAATCTGCCATTTTGAAATACTGCCCACCTAGGGACTAAGCCAGTTTTGTGGTTGGGGTGAGGAGGGTGGTTTTTTATGGTTGTTTTACTTATTTTGGTTGGTTGGTTTTTGTGTTTTCTTTTGTCTTGTCTTGTTTTTAAGACAGGGTTTCTCTTTAGCCCTAGCTATCCTGGAACCCCTCTGCAGACAAGGTTGCCTCAAACTCAAGAGATCTGCCTGCCTCTGCCTGGGTTGGGACTAAAGGCATGCACCACCATATCCCTCTGTGGGTTTGTTTTTAAGGATTTTGTTAGTTTTAATGAATATGTATATGAGCCTGGGTGAATTTATGTGTACCATGTGTATCCTGGTACCCAAAATCCAGAAGGCATCACATGCCCTGGAATTGGACTTGCAGAGGGTCTTATGCGGCTATACAATTGCTGGAAACCATCCTGTCGTCTGGTCGTCTGTGTCCTCTGAAAGAATAGTAAATTTCCTTAATCCTTGACCATTTCTTCAGCCAGCCCAAATATTTTTGTTTTTAAATATATTCGTTATGTAGAGCACTGAGGTTCATTAAGACATTTTTGTACATGCACTTTGCTCATGTTCACACATTCTTAATTACCTTCTTGTCCCATATCCCTTTCCCACTAGTTCCCTTTCTCTTTTAAAATAATTCCATTCTACTTTCAGTTCTTAATTTTATTGAAATTTAGATTCCAAACAGAAAGAAAACACTCATTTGTCTTTTTGAATCTGGCTTATTTCACTTAGCGTGATGCCGTCTAGGTCCATCCATTTTCTTACAAATAACTTTTTCTTTTCTAATGATTTATTTTTAAATTATGGATATGTGAGTGTCTTCATGGATGTATGGGCACCATGTGTGTGCCCTGTCTCTGGAGGTCAGAAAAAAGATCCCTTAGAAATGGAAGTACAGACAGTTGTGAGCTGTCTTGTAGATTCTGTTAACCAAACCCAGGTCCTTTGCAAGAGCTACAAGTGCTCTTAACCACTGAGCCACCTTTCCCCTCTTTATTTTAAGGTTTATTTTTGGTTTGTGTATTTGTTTGTTTTGAGACAAGGTCTTTCTACATATCCTTAGCTGTTTTTGCACTCATTGTGTAGACCAGACTGGCCTTAAACACACCAAGATCCACCAGCCTCTGCCTCCTGAGTGCTAGAATTAGAGGAATATATTACCACCCTCTGGCAATAAATAATTTTTAAAAGTCAATATTTATTGAGATAAAAAAAGTCAATACACCAGGGCTATACAGAGAAACCCTGTATCAAAAAAAAAAAAAAAAAAAAAAGGAAGGAAGAAGGGAAGAAAGAAAAAGAAAGAAAGAAAGAAAGAAAGAAAAGAAAGAAAGAAAGAAAAGAAACAGTAGGCTTGAAGAATAATAGATCTCTTTTTCTGAGAATTCTCTAAACTCATCAGAAATGCCTACTGCAATTGTCTTCTGTCACTGAAAACAAATTTTACCTACAGAAAGAGGCAAGAGGTCCTAGAAGATGTAGTAGTTTTTCATGTTTATTTCAGAAAACACTCCTCCTCAATTGAGTATGATGGTACATACCTGTGATCCCAGCACTTAGGAGGTGAAGGCAAGAGGATCAGTAGTAGTCCAAAGTCATCCTCAGGAACACAAACTGAGTTTGAGGACAGACTAGACTATCTGAAAACCCATCTCAAAAAAATTAAAAAAATAAAAATTCTTCCTGAACTAAAATATTCCATTTAAAGTATCTTTTGTTTGCCAAGGCAGAGCTGGAAATATGACTCAGTGGTTAAGAACTCTTGCTGCCCTTGCAGAGAATCCAAGTTTCATTCCCATTACCCGAATTGCAGCTCAGAATTGTAGCTCCAGTTCCTTGAGATCTGACTTCTGTTGACTCCTATGCCAGGCAAGCACATGGTACACATACATACAAGCAGGCAAAACACTCACTTATAAAAAAAAAAAATCTTTTGCCAGGCGGTGGTGGCGCACGCCTTTAATCCCAGCACTTGGGAGGCAGAGGCAGGCAGATTTCTGAGTTCGAGGCCAGCCTGGTCTACAAAGTGAGTTCCAGGACAGCCAGGGCTACACAGAGAAACCCTGTCTCGAAAAACCTAAAAACAAACAAATAAATAAATAAATAATAAATCTTTTTTTTTTTTTTTTTTTTTTTGAGACAGAGCTTCTTTGTGTAGCCCAGGCTGTCCTTGAACTCTAGAAATTCTCCTGCCTCTGCCTCCCAAGTATTGGAATTAAAAGCATGTACCACCACCCCCTGGATAAGAAATCTTTTTTTTTTTTTAGGGCTACACAGAGAAAAAGAGAAAACCTGCCTTTAAAAAAATAAAAAAATAAAAAACTTTTAAAAGTTAAGTATCTTGCCCTGCAGTGGTGGCCCACGCCTTTAATCCCAGCACTTGGGAGGCAGAGGCAGGTGGATTTCTGAGTTCGAGGCCAGCCTGGTCTACAAGAATGAATCCCAGGACAGCCAGGGCTACACAGAAACCCTGTCTCCCAAAACAAAACAAAAACAAAAAGTATCTTTTATTCTTTCCTTTTTTCTTTTTCTTTAATGCAACATTAAGGATTTAACCCAGGATTTCCTGTCTACTAGACAAGTGTTCTAACAATTGAGCTATATCTCCAACCCTATTTTACATTTTACTGAAGCACTGCATAGCCATAATTCATAATTAAACAAGGTATGGTGGCTTAGAGTGAGAAAGAAAAATGCTGTGTAATAGCCAATTCCCATTCCTAAGTCCTTGCCATAAGCAGCCCTTTTCCAATCCCATGGATATATTTCTTGTGGTAATTACCTCATTTCTCCAGAGCATATATGCCTGACTGCCATTGAAATGCTCAGTGGGTCAAAGGGTTCTGCCACCAATTCTGATGACCTGAGTTTGATCCCTGGGACCTATATGTACAAGGAGAGAACCAATATTTACAAGTTGTACTCTGACCAAAACCTGTATTCACATCTCCCTCCCACATACAGATAGGTAGGCAGAGAGAGAGAGGAGGAGGAGGGGGAGGGAAAAGGAGAGGGAGAGGGAAAGGGACAGGGAGAGGGAGAGGGAGAGGAAGAAAGAGAACATAGCCGGGCGATGGTGGCGCATGCCTTTAATCCCAGCACTTGGGAGGCAGAGGCAGGTGGATTTCTGAGTTAGAGGCCAGCCTGGTCTACAGAGTGAGTTCCAGGACAGCCGGGCTACACAAAGAAACTCTGTCTCGAAAAACCAAAAAAAAAAAAAAAAGAGAGAACATAATCCTATGATGATTTTTTTTATATATCTATTTTAGACCTTATATATTTATTTTTGCTGCAACCAGTAGTGATTTAAATGTCTTATATTACCTTCCATCCTTTATTTCCCTAAATTCAATTATGATGTTTAAATATTTCATTAAATTGTTTCTATACTATTTTGACTTTATAAATGTGGAATAGGATAGCCAAATTCTGTAATGTATTGTAATTACATTTATTCCTTATATGAATTTGTCTTTAGCTTAGAGTTTCTAATTATATTTTTTCTGGCAGTACTTTAAGTATAATTGATCTCTTTTGCTTCTCTACTCTGCCTAGAGTACTGCTGGATCCTATTAAGCCACCTTTTTCTTGGAAACCTTCTTCTGGAACCCACTATCTCTCTAGTCTGGACTGATTGATAGGACCATGCTTACAACATAGTTAGGTCCTAGGATCTCTTTTGGCTGCTTCTCCCTTCCTGAGACTACTACATCCTAGATATGAAGTTTAAATCTTTTTGTTGTGCCTTTATTTTGCTGAAGCACATTGGCATATAAATTCTGATGAGAGTGTACAGGCAAATTTCAAGTATTTAAATGTGGAAATGTTTTTATTATTTGTTTATTTGTAGTATAATTTGAACCCAAGGCCACATATGATAGGCAAGTGTTCTAACTCAGGACTATACCTGTGTTCCTGTCTTTAAACACACAGAATTAATACCAATATAGCTGTGTTTAAGAGTTTAAGTTTAGAGCTGGAGAGATGGCTCAGCAGTTAAAAGCACTAGCTGTTCTTCCAAAAGACCCAAGTTCAAGTCCCAACCCACATGAAGGGTCACATCTGTCTGTAACTCCAGTTCTAAGGAATCTGATACCTTCTTCTGGCCTCCAAGAGCACCAAGCAAAAGCAGGGTACACAGGTATATAAAGAGCAAACATCCATATACATAAAATGTAGATAAATATTAAAAATTTGAAAATAAGGTAGGTGTAGTAGCACACACCTTTTAGCCCAGCATTTGGAAGGCAGGGACAGACTGTTGAGTTTTGAGGCCAACCTGGTCTACATAGTACCAGGACAGCCAGAGCTACATAGTGAGACCCTGTCTTGAAAGAACCAAAAAAGCTGGGCGGTGGTGGCCACGCCTTTAATCCAGCACTTGGGAAGCAGAGGCAGGCAGATTTCTGAGTTCGAGGCCAGCCTGGTCTACAGAATGAGTTCCAGGACAGCCAGGGCTACACAGAGAAACTGTCTCGAAAAACAAAAACAAAAAAACAAGAACAAAAAACAACAAAAAATAAATTCATGTGCTAGTGCTCAGAATGAATTGTGTGCCCCTGGGAACAGAGTTCAGTGGTATAGCAAATGTTTAGCATAGCAGGGACCTGAATTCGCTCTCCAACACCCAGCAGAAAACTGACATTTGAGTCAAGTAGGACTCATCTACGTGTGCAACTATCTAACCCTGTATTCCTTTGATTCATAAACACTGAATACATTTCCACTTCCAGTTGAAAATGACTCCCCGAATCTGAGGCCCACGTGTAAACTAGACGGATCACAAGCCTATCCTCAGGACACCGGCAGCCAGGGGAGAGGTTACTCAGCACAGAAGCAAAAGTGTTAAATGGTGGTGGTAGCACCAGTGGTGATGGAACACACCTTTAGTTCCAGTATTTGGCAGACAGAGTCAGTCAGATCTCTGTGAGTGGAAAGCCAGCCTGGTCTACATAGTAAGTTCCAGGCCAGCCAGGGCTACACAGCAAGACCCTGTCTCAAAAACAAAACAAAAGAAATGATAAATGTGTTGCTTTGAATTACCTAAACTGACACAATAGACACTAATGGGACAAGTGCACATTAGAAAGGGTTCTCTTTCCCAAGAGGTGGTGGTGCACACCTTTAATCCCAGCACTCAAGAGGCAGAGGCAGGTAGATCTCTGTGAGTTCAAAGCCAGCCTGGTTTACAGAGCAAGTTCCAGGACAGCCAGGGCTACACAGAGAAACCCTGTCTCGAAAACCCTAAAAAAAAAAAAAAAAAAAAAAAAAAAAGAAAGAAAGAAAAAAGAAAAAAGAGAAAAAAGAAAAGAAAAGGGGGTCTTTTGTGGATAAAGGAATCAAGGAGGGCACTCTGAGGGCATTATACCTAGGCTTAGATTATAAACAAGAAGTAGCACTGGAAGAGTTTAGTAAAGAACATTCCAAGAGTAGGAAATAGCCACTGTGAAGCTTCTGGGGTATTTCAGAGCTCAGTTCATCTGGACTAAAAAGGAGGCTAGCAGAGTAACTCCACTGGTGCCTAATGAACAAGGGGCTCTGAGATGGGAGTATTTAAAGAGACCAGGTCACAAGTGTTTGAGTGTGGGATCCATAAAGCAGGAAGCTGTAGGGGGGACATTACATATACTATGTAAACTATATAAAGTTTATATATAGTGTATTTATATATAACGTAGATTATGTAGTATATAATAAATATAATGAAATATATAATAAAATTATTTATATTATATATTCTACTTTACTTCACTTCTGGTTCTTTAGGGGACCAAATCAGCCATGGTGATGACACAAACAGTACCCTGTCTAACACCTGCTTGACTTCCTCATGCTACCAACCAGCTTCCCCACAAGACAGTCTCATTAGCCATAACCACACCCTGTTATATAATACATACTATATATGTATATATTATCTTATTATTATTAATAATCTTGACTTTTTTTTGAGACAAGTCCTGTTGGTGTAGCTCTGACTGGTCTTAAACTCACTATGTAGACCAAAGTGGTCTCAAATTCAAAGACATTGCTGCCTCTACCTGTTGAGTGCTAGGTTTAGAGGTGTATACCACCATACCCTACTCGTGTTTATTAAAAAACAAAAAGGAAGAAGAAAGAAGGAAAGAAGGAAGGAAAACCAAGCTGAAGCTATGAAACAATCAGACATTCAAAGATCAGACAGATGAGAAGAGCCAGCAATGGTGGCTAAGAAAAATCAGAAACAGAGAAGAAAGCCCAGTGTATAGTAGATTTCACAAAAGTCAAGATAGGAAAGTGCTCCCAGGAGGAAAGAATGGTGATCTGCACATGCCACTGAGACGTGGGCAAAAAAGAGCTTTCAAAGTCTGTACCAAGTTTAGAAACTGAGAAGTTACTGTCATTCACTATAATAGAAGAGTCTGAATAACCCTAATCAAAGGTGAGCAGAGTGGACTAGGCTAAAGGTAAAACAGGAATTAGAGATAGATTTCAGTGATAAGTGCTTACTTGGGGCTCCTGAATTGAAAATGCAAACAATAGAACTAGTGGAAGTTTCTAGGGTACTCGTTTTTACAAGTAATGCTCCTTACATGACTGCTCAGGGCAGTCATGGCTGACAGGTTCATTCCAGGCTAAGGGTCAACTAGACAAGTAAAATGGGGGGTAAGACAGATGAGTAAATTTATTGTGGATTTTTTGGACAGAGTGATTATAGTAGTGAGCTAGGCTAGGAAGAGAAGAAAGGGGGGGGGGGAAGGAGGGAGCCAGGGGATAGTGCAAAAGGTGGTGCAGAGAACAGGGACTTGAAGTGGGGGATCTGTGGGTGACACACAAGTAAGCTGGAAGGAGAAAATGGTGCTAGAGTGTGTGAACCAAGAGTTAGGGTGTGCTGTGGTTCTGGCTAATAAGCTGGTCTTGTGGGGAAGCTGACTGGTAGGCAGCATGAGGACTAGAGGAAGTCAAGCAGGTGTTAGACCAGCTGGGTCATCACCATGGGTGAAGTCCTCTAAAGGATCAGGGTTGAAGTCGGATAAAGAAAAGTGCTACAGCCCGGGCTACATAGAGAAACCCTGTCTAGAAAAACCAAAAAAAAAAAAAAAAAAAAAAGAAAAGTGCTGCCGGGCAGTGGTGGTGCATGCCTTTAATCCCAGCACTTGGGAGGCAAAGGCAGGCAGATTTCTGAGTTCGAGGCCAGCCTGGTTTACAGAGTGAGTTCCAGGACAGCCAAGGCTACGCAGAAAAACCCTGTCTCGAAAAACCTAAAAAAAAAAAAAAAAAAAGTGCTAAGCCAACATCATTGAAAAATGGCTTTTCAGATTACAGCACCAAAGAAACAGTAACTAGGGCTGGCAATGTGGTTCAGTTGGTATAGTGCTTGCCTAGCATGCACAAAGTCCTGGAACCTCATAAAATTGGGCATGGAAGCCACTACTCAGGAAATCAGAAGCTCAAGGTCATCCTTGGCTCCACAGGGACTTCAAGGCTAGCCTAGGCTACATAGGGAGTTCAAAGCTAGCCTGGACTACTTTGGGTACAGCTAAAAGAGCTAGAATTAGAGGAAGGAGAAGGAAAAAGAGGGAGAGTTGAGCGTGGTGATGGAGAATATTGAAATATACTGGTGCTAAGTCCACAGTCCATGAAGGAGAGACAGTCTTCCCTGGGAGGTTTGAGGAAACTGTCTTCAAGAGGCACCAGACTGAGGTGAGGCCTGTGAATCTCTCAAACTGCACCCCTCACCAGACCACAAGCAGGAATGCTATCCTGTCTTTTTCCCTCCCAACTATTCAAATGCTAAACCTGATATTGTCTCTCTCCTACTTAAAACATCAGTATCCCTTCCTCGACACCCTCACATCTTGTCTTCCCTCTTCCTCTAACCCCATTTTGTAACAAGATGCAATTTTCCCCATTATAGTTCAAGAGCCTTTCACCATTGAGTATCCCAAACCTCCCTCTCTATCCTGACTCACTGAGGACCTTGTCCTCACACTCCGCTCCTTCCTAAAACACATCTTTCCTTCCCTGGGAGTATGTCCCTCTGCTGTTCCCATGTCCTACCACATTCATCTATAGATACATGGATGCAGCCTACTAATCTGTGAAGAAAACAACTTCCTCTAGAATACCTTTTTCTTTTTGTTTTGTTAATTATTTTTATCATATGTGCATCGATGTTTTGCCCCATGTGTATCTGTGTGAAGCTCTTAGAACTCCTGGAGCTGGAATTACAGAGTGGTGAGCTGCTATGTGCTGGGAATTGAACCCTGGTTCTCTGAAAGAGCAGCTAGTGCTCTTAACCTCTGATCCATCTTTCCTGCACCTCTTCTTGGTTTTATTGTTTGTTTGGTTTTTGTTTGGTTAGTCGATTTGTTTTTTTCCAAGATAGGATTTCTCTTTGTGTAGCCCAACATGTACTGGAACTCACTTTTCCTGAGTGCTGGGAGTAAAGGCATGTGCCACCACCGCCTCAGCCTCTTTTTGTTTTTTAATTTCTGAATAAGATTTTTGGTGGTTTTGGTTTTGATTTTTGAGACAAACTATGTAGCCTTGACTGTCCTGGAATTCCTTCTGTAGACCAGGTTGGCCTCGAACTCAGAGATCTACCTGCCTCTGCCTCCTGAGTGCCCCTGAATAAGTGTGTGTGTGTATGTGTGTAAAGGTTCACACTGGCACACACATGGTATGAATGCAAATCACCTGAAATCAAAGCATAGGATTCTCTTGGAACTGGAGTTACTTACAGGTAGTAAACTCAGGTCCTCTGCAGCCGTAGTACATGCTCTTAACCACTGAACTGTCTCTCCAGCCCCTAGAATGCCTTTTTTTTTTTTTTTTTTTTTTTTTTTTTGGTTTTTCGAGACAGAGTTTCTCTGTGTAGCTCCGGCTGTCCTGGAACTCACTCTGTAGACCAGGCTGGCCTCGAACTCAGAAATCCGCCTGCCTCTGCCTCCCAAGTGCTGGGATTAAAGACGTGCGCCACCAACGCCCGGCTGAATGCCTTTCTTAATTGCAAAATTTCTCTGATTCCCTATGCCTTCTATTTCCACTTTTTTTTTTTTTTTTTTTTTGGTTTTTCGAGACAGAGTTTCTTTGTGTAGCCCGGGCTGTCCTGGGATTCACTCTGTAGACCAGGCTGGCCTCGAACTCAGAAATCCGCCTGCCTCTGCCTCCCAAGTGCTGGGATTAAAGGCATGCGCCACCAACGCCCGGCTGAATGCCTTTCTTAATTGCAAAATTTCTCTGATTCCCTATGCCTTCTATTTCCACTTTTTTTTTTTTTTTTTTTTTTTTTGGTTTTTCGAGACAGAGTTTCTTTGTGTAGCCCGGGCTGTCCTGGGATTCACTCTGTAGACCAGGCTGGCCTCGAACTCAGAAATCCGCCTGCCTCTGCCTCCTAAGTGCTGGGATTAAAGGCGTGCGCCACCACTGCCCGGCTATTTCCACATTTCTTATGCTAGCATTATCAAGCAGTGTTCAGTTGTGGGTTTTTGTTTGTTTGTTTTTTTTTTTTTTTTTTTTGGTTTTTCGAGACAGGGTTTCTCTGTATAGCCCTGGCTGTCCTGGAACTCACTTTGTAGACCAGGCTAGCTCGAACTCAGAAATCCACCTGCCTCTGCCTCCAAGTGCTGGATTAAAGGCGTGCCCACCACCGCCCGGCGTTTGTTTGTTTTGTATTGTTTCCTTTTAAATAGTCGTTAAGTATGTGCTGGCCAAGTTCTGTAACATTTCTCTGTTTTCAGCTCTTAATATAATGTTACAAACTAGACTAATCAATTAAAACCATACCTGTTTGGTGACTTATACCTGAGATTCTAACATTCAAGGGACTGAGGCAGAAAAAAGAAAGTTTGAAGGCAGCCAGGGTTACATAGTGAGCCCCAGACTAGTCTGGGTGACAGACTGATACCCTGTCTCAAAAAAAAAAAAAAAAATTTCACAAACCCCTAAATGTCTTTAATATTAATAAGTCAATCTTATGAAGCTTTTTTTTTTTTTTTTTTTTTTTCGAGACAGAATTTCACCATGTGGATAGCTCTGGCTATCCAGAAACTCACTATGTAAATAGAGCAGACTGTCCTGGAATCACAGAGATCTCTCTGCCTCTGCCTGCCACACCAATTTATAAAGTTAATAACAGGATAATCTTCCGAAATCTCTATAGACTTACGGTAAATTCAGTTTTGTAGACCTGATAGAGGGCAGTACAGACTGGTATGGGTATGCAGGGAGTTCTTGAAGCCATATCTCCCATGGTTAATTTTAATAATATTTTAAAAATCAAAAGGTAAAATATATGCAGGTGAACCATCACACCTGTAATTCTGGCATTTATGAGACCAAGAAAGGATTGTCATGAATTCAAGCCAAGGCCAACCAGAGCTATACTATGTATTCCAGACAGATCAGCCTAAGCTACAGAGACTGAGACCCTATTCTTAAAATAATTTTTAAGTGAAAAATGTCTAAAGATATATAAATTTAAATCTTATATTACAAAAGAAGAAAAGATGTTTTGAAGGATGTGTTTATTATTTTGGCACTTACATCTATGTCTGATCCGTTTTGAGTTATCTTTTATATATATTTTGAGGTGAGCAGCTCGCTTTATTGTTTTGTATATGAACATCCAGACATGCCAGTGCTGCTCACTAGGGCGCATTCTGCTAGATGTTTCCTAACCTTATAATAAATATTTAGTTTATGAAGTATTCAGCCTCTTCTCCTTTTTGGTGCTTTGGAAGAACACAGAAACTACCACATGGTTAGCATACCACATATATACACACCAAAAGATTTTTTTTTTTACTTTAAACAGCTGTGATGGCACTTACATAGCTCTAGCCCATAAGAGTCAGAGACTGTAAGATTGAGGATTTGAAACCGACCTAGGTGTGATAGTTGGTGCTGCAACTTGACAAATCTCAGGTCTTGACCAAGAAGGAGTTTTTACATTGAGTTCATTGAGGTGAGGAGACACACCTTAAATGGGCAGTATTGTCCCAAAGCCTGGGTTCCCGGGCTGAGTGAAAAAGTGCTGGGATTAAGTGTGTGCTGCTGTTGAAGAGATGGGATGGCATCGTGATTAAGAGGGACCAATTCCTGGCATCCACATCATGGTCCACAGCCATCTGTAAATCCAATGTCAGGGGATCCAACGGCCTCTTCTGGTCTCTGTAGGTATCACGCAGACACATGGAGCACAGATATAGAGTCAGGCAAAATTCATACACTCTAAATAAACAAACAGATGTGTGTCACCACACCCAGCTAAATTTCTTTCTTTTGTTTTTTTTTTTTTTTTTTTTTTTGTGTGTGTGTGTTTTTTGTTGTTGTTGTTGTTTTTTCGAGACAGGGTTTCTCTGTGTAGCCCTGGCTGTCCTGGAACTCACTCTGTAGACCAGGCTGGCCTCAAACTCAGAAATCTGCCTGTCTCCCAGCTAAATTTCTTAAAAAAAAAAAAAAAAGGAGAAATAAAACACAGCTTTCATCTCTCCCTGCTTCCTGACTGTAGATGAAGTGTACCAAGCCACCTCCATCGACTGCTTATTGCTCTTCCACCATGATACCCTCAATCCTCAAACTGTGAGTCTATTAAGGCCTTCCTAAGTTGCTTTGTTCAGGTATTTTGTCACAGAAACAAAAATAACAAATGAACCGGGCTATATAACAAGTTCCAAGCCAGCCTATCCTTGGCTACAGAGTGAGACACTATCTCAAATAAATAAAATTAAGGAATAAAAGATGAATTGGTGTTTAAAAAACTAATTAGTGAATTCATTTTTAAATTTTAATTTTTATTAGTTTAGAGAGAGAGAGAGTATGTGTGTGTGGTGTGTGTGCATATATGTAGATGGTACAGGAGTGCAATGTCTACAGAGGCCAGAGGCATAGTGTGCCCCTGGAGCTGGAGTTATGAGCAGTTGTGAGCCACATAACTGAGAATTGTGATCAGGTCTTCAAAAAAGAACAGGAAGTACTTTTAACCACTGAGTCATATCTCTAGTTCCTATAATCTTTTTCATTTATTTATTATTTATTTATTCACTCCACATCCCAATATCAGACTCCCCACTGCTCCAGTTACCATAATCCTAAAGAAAAAGACAAGTGACTGAATTCAACAGTATGCAGGAAAAGAAAGCATTGTGTCTGAATTAGCTATGTCCCAGAATCTAAGGTTGGTTTATCACTAAAGAATCAAATTCCTGCATTAGTAGATTAAGGCCAGTACTGTTTCTAGACCACAGTGAACCCAATAGGCTTTCTACACCTTGGTGAAGAGTAGATTCCAGCCTGGTTGTATATGAAGTGGTGTAGAGTGTAGGGAGGAGTTTCTCCTCTCTTTAGGTAAGTTTGACTATGAAGAGGGCAATAGCACAGATCTGAGCAAAACTAGTCTTTCCTTTTCATCATCTCCTTCCTCCCCTTCTTCCTCCTCCTATCTGTTTTTCCAGGTAGGGAGGATTCTGTAAGTTGCCCATGCTGGCCTTGAACTCTGCTTCTCTTTCTGCCTCCCAGTATCTGGGACTACAGGTCCATGGCCCCAAGCCTGGATCCTTCTGGGATCGTGGTAAAGTAATGAGCACATAGATGCCTGGAGTCACCCTAAGTGCTCATGCGCAGCTCCCCCTCCCCCCCCGAGATCTTGTTTCTACCATCTAAACGCATTTTTATTTGTTTCAGTTTTGGTTTTTTGTGGGGTTTGGTTTTGTTTTATCCCAGGTGTCCGTCATCTCTAAGGTCTGGTCACTTCTTACAGATACTTGCCAGTCTTAGCCAAAAAAGGAGTTGCTGCTGATTTTATGTAAGTCAATGCTAGAGTGTGGTGTGACTTTGAATTTGTGTGTGTGTGCGTGTGTGCGCCTGTGTGTGTATTGTGCTCTTGTGGGCTTATGTAGAGTCCAGGATGGTGTCTTCCTCAATTGCTTTGTTTTCCATCTTTTTTTCCAGAGGGGGAAGGGGACAGAGTCTCACTGAGCCTGGAACTTGCTATTTTGGCTAGGCTGGCTGGTCAGCAAGTTCTAGAATCCACCTGTTTTGCTATCCTCATCCCTGATTCTAGGGTTGTAGATACATCCTCAAGCATCCTTTTTATGGGGTTGCTAAGGATCTGAACCTGAGTTCAGATATCTTCACAGAAAACATTTAGTGAGCCAACTCCCCAGGCCCCATTCTTCATTTTACTTTTTTCTTTTTTCTTTTTTTGGTTTTTCGAGACAGGGTTTCTCTGTATAGCCCTGGCTGTCCTGGAACTCACTCTGTAGACCAGGCTGGCCTCGAACTCAGAAATCCGCCTGCTTCTGCCTCCCAAGTGTTGGGATTAAAGGCGTGCGCCACCACCACCCGGCTTCATTTTACTTTTTGAGTCTCAAGTTCATGACCTTGAACACCTGATCCTTTTGCTTCCACCTCCTGAGAGCTGAGATTACAGGGATATGGCTTTTTTTTTTTTTTTTCCTTGTTTTTTGTTTTAATGCCTGAGTTTTTCACTGACTCAGAACTCAATGTATAGACCAGGCAGGCTTCAAACTTGATACCTCCAGGCCTCCTAGTCCTACCTTCCAAAGCTGCTACAGCTTTGCAGCACCACACCCTACTCTGCCTGTTTTCTTTTTAACCATAGCACCTGCCTATGCACACTCACACAAACACACCGACGAGAGACACTCTTGACTGTAAAAACAGTTGTGTGATTCCTAGAGGCTCCAATCCTGAGCACAGTGCTGTGGGAGCTAATGTTTCTAAACGACGGATCCGATCTCCTTCGACCCGTTTCCTTCAGGGAGATCAAAGACAGTTCAGATATGATGACTGCTGTGTTCCTGAAGGTTGAAACTTCAGTCATTTCCTTATTTCTTCAACACGTGCATATTTCGCATAGTCGTTCCGCAGGTGTGTGCAAATGAGACCAGGTGGGGGAGTAAACAGCAGTCTTGGAACATTCAAGACCTGGTTTCTACTTTAACATTTTAACATTCAGAGATAAAGCTTGGATAAATCAATGGATTTTATCACTGAAGAAAATCAAAGGCATATAATCCAGTGCCTTAGAGGTTCAGAATGATATAGAATTTGCACCTCTGCTCTTCAGCAGGACTCACCTTGCAGAGTGGTGTCCCCAGCATAGCACCATAGTCTGGAAAGTACGTGTGGAATGACACAAAAGAGTAGGCCCATCTCCATCTCCCTTGGACAAAGTCTCTCTGAAACACTCCGTGTAGCCCCCACCACTACCACCATTATAGCTGCACCTGTTCTCCTGTTAGCTAATACAGATGCCATGACCCTGTTCTCCAAATAAGAACTTCAGCCTGATGTGGTGTCATGCTTATAATCCCAGGCTAAGGAGTGGATTGCTGGAAGTTTGAAGCTATCCTGGACTACATAGTGAGTACCAGGCCAGCCAGCGATCTATAAGGAGACTTTGTCTCAAATAAACAAACAAAATATCACACAGAACCAGGTACAATAAGTAGCTCATGTTTGTGATCCCAGTACTCAGGAGGCTGAAACAGGATTGCCATGTTATTGAGGCCAGCCTGGGGTACATTTGTAAATTCTAGGTTAGTCTGAAAAATAGGATGAGATGCTGATAATACCCACCCCCACCCCTACACTCTCCTAGTAACTTTTTTTTTCTTTTTCTTTTTTTTTTTTTTTTTTCCCAGTCACTTTTCCAAAGGAGCTGCAGGAAGTGCTGTAAGACCCTTGGGCATATCAAGATAACACACTGCTACTGCCACACTGTGTCTGCAAAGAACTTTCTCAGGTTGGAGTGAACTCTGCCAGCAAGGGGGGCCAACATCAAAGGGAAATGAACCTGACCTTCTGGCCCCTAGATGTTCTGTGTGTTTACCACTTACCTGGACTCATTGTACTTAAAGTGGGAAGATTTTCCATTCCACCACAAGTGTGCCTGGCACCACCTTCTAAAGAAGCCTCTTGCATTCATCTTCAGGTCTGTGTCTTCAGGAACTGTATCTGTGACAACTCAAGGTAAACTAGGGGTGCAGTGGCAGTGGAAAGCATCAACAAAGGCCTCTGCTAATTTTCATTCTATCCCAAGCAGTGTTCTCCTCCCTTCACCCCTTCAGGAATTTTAGCTTTGTGGTTGACTCAGGAGGTTTCCAATCACTCACCCCCTACCTCTCAGAGGCAAGGAGACTCTCTGTTAGCCTCTGATTGCTTGCTGTAAGGACATCCTGGCAGAAACAACCAGAGGAGAAAGAGTTCAACTCACAATTCCCAGTCACAGTCCATCACAGTGGGGAAGTGAGCTGGAACTTGAAGCAGCATTCTACTGTCAAAGGCAGAGAAGAATGAATAAATACTTGTATACTTGTAATACTTTCTCCCTATGCTACAGGCTGGGATCCCATGCCTAAGGAAGGATCTTTCTACTTTGATTAACATGATCAAGATAATCTCCCCACAGATGTGCCCACATCACAAGCCAACCTGACCTAAACAATCCCTGAGACTTGTCCAAGATGATTCTAGATTGTGCCAAATTGACAAAACTGTCAGCAGACAAGCAGATCTCTGTGAGTTACTGGCCAGCCTTGTCTACATAGTGAGTTCCAGGTCAGTAAAATGCAATGAGACTCTGTTAAAAACAAAACAATAGCCGGGCGGTGGTGGCGCACGCCTTTAATCCCAGCACTTGGGAGGCAGAGGCAGGCGGATTTCTGAGTTCGAGGCCAGCCTGGTCTACAGAGTGAGTTCCAGGACAGCCAGGGCTACACAGAGAAACCCTGTCTCGAAAAAACAAAAAAAAAAAAAAAAAAAAAACAAAACAAAACAATAACAAACAAACGAAAACCAAAACAAACCACCAAGACCATTCAACAAACTTGGCTGCGTGCTATCTCTATCACTTCTACTTAGTTTTAACTCTTTGAGGCAGAGGCAGTAACTTTTAAGTGGGAGCGAGGAGAAGGCCTAACCTAGCATGTTGGACATGCCATTCTCCACCCATAGATATGAACTGTGTGCTTATGAATTTTTTTTATTTTGAGAGTTGGTTTAGCAATTAAGAGCACTCACTGCTCTTGCTGGTTCAATTCCTAGCACCTATATGGTGGCTCACAACTGTCTATAACTCCAGCTGCAGGGGGATCTGATACCCTCAATACTAGACACATGTGATACATATTCATATATGCATGCAAAACACTCATATATATAAATTAATAAACTAAATCTTTAAAAAATTAAAAATACTTACATGCATAAGAATAAAGAAAAATTATTACTAGGAAAAAATAAATTATTTGTGTTTCTTTGTATTCTAGGTATTTGTTTTTGTTTTTTTGAGACAGGGTTCCTCTGCATATCCCTGGCTGACCTGGAACTTGATCTGTAGAACAGGCTGGCCTCAAACTCAGAGATCCATCTGCTCTTGCCTTCCCAGTGCTGGATTAATGTGTGTGTCACCATGCCCAGCTTTGTATCCTAGCTTTTATCTTGAGCTGTAGGTTTTACCCTGTTTGGGGACAATTAGAATGGTGTCTTGCCTTTTATGATCTATGTGGCTGGTTTTCCAGGCTCTCATATGGACTGCCTTCTGTACCTGCATTACAGAACTTTGGATTAAGGGAAGAGCCATGACTTAATGAGAGAGAAGCCGGTGGTAGGTCACTTTTTCTCCGTTCATCTTACCTAGGAGGTTCAAGCTATGGAGGCAGGAAGCAAGGCTCCACGGTGTAACCACTGGTAAGTAGTTTCAGGTTTGAGTGTCAGTTTCCTTAACTGCAAAGTGGCAATAAATAATCTCTCAAAGAGTGTAGGTCTTCACTATGGTGTGCTCACCCAGCACAGAAACTCCCTCTATGACAATTCTGCTTCTCCAGGGCAGAAGAGTTTTCTACCTCCTTTCCCTCTGCTGAGAGCCCTGGGCAGGTGGTGGAGGCTCATCCAATCGCCTGTGGTTGTCTTTGACTTAGAGGATAGCTGCAGGAGAAAGGGGATACTATAAAGAACAGAAGTATTTGGGGAAACAATGGCCTTGAGTGTGTCCTGAGAGCCCAAACTCTCCTTTCCAGTGTGAACTGCAGTGTGTATAATGAGAGCAAAGCACAAGCGTTCTGCAGAGTATCTGCCCGGCACACTCAGAACCCAGGGTTTGGTCCCAAGCACAGCACTAAATTAATTACTTAGTTTAAATAAATAAAGTAAATAAAACTAGACTTTCTGCTGATACAATTTATATATTGTTTCTGACTATATGGCTTCCAAATCCAGTTCTCCAACACCCATACCCCCAGTCAGAGACTATGAGAGTCCACCTATACCTTAAAAAACCAGTTAGAGTAGATTCTGTTATTTGGAGCTAAATTCCGTAACAATTTCCATAATTGTAGATAAATACAGTATCTGGCACTAGAAGTGAGGTTAATCAGACTGTACCTGTAGCCTCTAGCCTTCCAAGTAGATGAGATAATACATTTCCTTATTGCTTCTGACATTCCTACTGAAGCTTCCAACTCCCTGTGCTTAAATGCATGAGAATCAGTTTCATTATATACTTTCAGTGCCTGCATGCACCAAGGATGTGCTTAATACATCACATTTATAGTTGATATAATATAACTGATATACAATAAAGCACATATTTAAAGTCTAAGTTTAATGTCATGAGTTTTGACATATATACATACATGAAAATGTCACTCCAATTAAGATCATGAATTCCTCCATTATCTTCAAATATTTTTGTGTGTCTTTTATAACCTCTCCCTCTTTTTTTCCATACCAGCACCAGGAAATCACTAATCCTTTGTACCTCTTTTTATAAATGAAATAAAATAGAATGTAGGTTTTAGGGGGTGGGGTCAGCCAACACTACACAGAGAGACTCTGTCTCGAAAAAGCAGGAAAAAAAAGAATGTAAGCTTTGGTCTTTTCACTTAACATAAGTAGAATATTAAAGCATTTGTTCTGTGATTTGTTTGTTCTTTTGATTGCTGACTGCTACTCCATTGTATGTCACAGGATTAAAATATCCTATCATCAGTTAGTAGATATTTTCTATGTTGTTTTTGGTTGAGAAATAAACTTTCTGTGAGCACTCACATACCATCCTTGTGTTAATATATGCTCCTATTTTTCTTGTGTAAATTACAAAAGAATGGTAAAGTGCTGTAAATAGTAACTTTAGGACTAGGGAGGGTTGGGTATGGTGGTATATACCTATAATTCCAACACTCTGAGGTAGTAGCACCAGAAGGAGACACCCCATAAAGAAGTGTAGACATTTCTAGCCACTCTAATGGTAGGCATTTAAATTTAACTTTATATTAAAGCTCCTTACTTTGATTGATTTCAAATATATTTTTCAAATAATATATATTTCCTTGGAGTGTTTGCTCCATTTTTAGATAGGGTCTCATTATGAAGCCCATGCTGGCCTAGAACTCATCACCCTGCCTCGGCTCCTTTAGGGCTGTGGGTACAGTATGTGCTGCTACGCCCAGTCAAATCACTTTGTATTTATTTATTTTAATGTTTGCTAATGGAAATGTGCAATATATAGATTCTTGTGTGTGTGTGTTCACATATAGAAGGGGCACATGCACATGTGAGTGTGTGAGCCAGGAATCCAGAGTTTGATAACAGTTGTCTTTTTGTTGCTTTACATTTTTAAATTTTATAGTAGATTCACTATTATTTTTTGTGTACTTGTGTGTGTTTGTGTGATTATATGCCATGTCTGTGTGGGTGCCTGTGAAGGTTAGAAAGGGGAGTCTTGTTTTCTTTTTTTGGGGGGTCTTCGAGACAGGGTTTCTCTGTATAGCCCTGGCTGTCCTGGAACTCATTCTGTAGACTAGGCTGGCCTCAAACTCAGAAATCCACCTGCCTCTGCCTCCCAAGTGCTGGGAGTAAAGGCATGCGCCACCACTGCCCGGCAGAAAGGGGTGTCAAACCCTGAAATGAGTTGCAGGCAGTTGAGTATCTTGATATGAATTCTGGGACTGAACATGGATCTCCTAAAAGAGCACCAAGTGCTCTTAACTACTGAGTCAGCTCTCCAGCCCTACACCTTATTTATTTTATGTGTGTGGGTGTTTTGTCTGCATGTGTGTCTGTGCACCATGTGTGTGCCTGATGCCCGTGGAGGATATAAGAGGGTGTCAGATTCCACGGGCTGGAATTATGAATGGTTGTAAGTCTCTTCATGGATTTTGGGAATTGAACCCAGATCCTCTGCAAGAACAAGTACTCTAAACTCCTGAGCCATCTCTCTAGCCCCTCTATACCTTACTTTTTCCTTCCTTCCTTCTTTTCTTTCTTTCTTGGCTATCCTGGAACTCACTCTGTAGACCAGGCTAGCCTGATCCCTCTTCTCTTAGGGATCTACCAGGGTAGTGCTGGGATTAAAGGCATGTGTCATTACCACCTAGCTTTACACCTTCCTTTTAAAAATAAAACAGAGCCTGGAGCTCACAGATTGAGAAGAGGGACTGGCGAGTGAGCCCCTAAGATCCAGCTGTTTTTAGTGTAAGTCAGGGTCTCACACAGTTTGCCAAGTTCAACCGTGAGCCTACACTAACCTCGAATCTTTCATCCTCCTACTTTTTCTCCCAGCAGCTAAAGTCAGGCTTGAGCAAATTGTGCTCTTTTGGGGTTTGCTGTTGTTGTTGTTTGCTTAAGATCTATTTTAAAGAGTGTGTGTACACATGAATAGCATTTGGGTGCCCCAGAGGTCAGAAGAAGGCATTGAATTCCCTGGAGCTGTAGTTTCAGGTGTTTGGATGCCTCCCAACTGTGCTGGAAGAGCAGCAGTAAGTGCTCCTAACCACTTTGCCATCTCTCCAGCCCCTCCCTAAGTTATTCTGATAGGAATTTATGAACTCTCTCTACTTTGATACTAATCTGTACTGTCACTGTCTTACTAAAGTATGAATAGCAGATAAGATGGCTCAGTGGGTAAAGGTGCTTACTACTAGGCCTGACAGCCTGAGTTTGATCTCTAGAACCCACAGTGTGGAAAGAGAGAATCAGTTCCTACAAGTTGTCCTGACTTCCACGTGCGCACCTTAGCTCAAGTGTGCCACCCACCAAGATAAATAAACAAATAGTGGGCGTGGTGGCCTGTATCTTTCATCCCAGCACTCACTCAGGAGACAGGGGCAAGTGGATCTCTATGCATTCTAGGCCAGCCTGGTCTATACAGAGCTTCCAGACCAGGCTATAATGAGACCCCTGTCTTGAAAAGAAACAAAATGAAAGCAAGAAAACTTGACCAAACAAGTAACAACAGAAAATCTAAATAAATAAGTAAATGCAATTTTTAAAACTTAGTTTAAAATGTGAATAAAACCATGTGTCCATTACTTCTTTGGTTGCAAACAACCAGCATCACCCCGAATTTTACCCTACTGCTACAGCAAGGGGAAGATGTATTAGGTTTCCTGACCTCAGGCTAAGGCAGGCATGTCTAACTTAATCCAGGCTCCTGATGTTCCGGGCCTTGGCAGTTCTGGTCCCTGCTGGCCCTGTTCTTCTGTTGGCTCTCTCTCAGTTTCAGACAGAGGCTGAATGGTGGCAGCTTTACGAGTGAAAGCCCACCCAGAAGAACATTTTTCCCAGAAGCCTCAGTTTGCTTGGCTCAGTCTTCAGCTTCTGGAATTCTCAAGAAGAATGGAAAACAAGCACCTCTCTTTGCACATGTGGCAGAAGGCCACCTCTGAAAGCCTGTGGACTGGCCTCTTGCACAAGAGCCACCTGGGGACACCTGATCACAGGCATGTTCTGAGCCAAGCCTCTGCTCCTGCCAATGAGGCCCCAGGCAAGGGAGTGACTTGGTCAGGTAGCCAAAGCTCCTCTATCACAGGAGTTGGTGGAGTGGTTGCTTAGCATGACATGAAAATGAAATAAAATCGATTAAGTCCTCTGCCTCTAAGACTTAGAAACTCAGGGAACGAGGTTCTCCATGCTTCTGATTCATGAATGTTAATATTAAAAGAAAGGCTTAGACGGGCGATGGTGGCGCACGCCTTTAATCCCAGCACTTGGGAGGCAGAGGCAGGCGGATTTCTGAGTTTGAAGCCAGCCTGGTCTACAGAGTGAGTTCCAGGACAGCCAGGGCTACACAGAGAAACCCTGTCTCGAAAACAAAAAAAAAAACAAAACAAAAAAAAAAAACCAAACAAACAAAACAAAGGAGGCTGGAGAAATGACTCAGCAGTTAAGAACACTGACCGCTCTTCCAAAGGATCCCGGTACAATTCCCAGCACCCACATGGTGGCTCACAGCCATCTGTAATGGGATTAGATGCCCTCTTCTGGTGTGTCTGAAGACAACTACAGTGTACTCACATACATAAGATAAATAAATCTTTTTTTTTTTTTTTTTTTTTTTTTTTTGGTTTTTCAAGACAGGGTTTCTCTGTGTAGCCCTGGCTGTCCTGGAACTCACTCTGTAGACTAGGCTGGCCTCGAACTCAGAAATCCGCCTGCCTCTGCCTCCCAAGTGCTGGGATTAAAGGCCTGCGTCACCACTGCCCAGCTCAGCAGCCTGTTTATTTACTTTAGGGTGAGGTATGCTTAAGCTAAGGTGAACATGTGGAGGTCAGAGGTCAGCCAAAACCCTCATTCAGGTACCTCAACCCTGCACCTTGCAGGGTCTGTTCCTTCCTTGGGCCACCTAAGGACTCCCATGGGCAGAGGCCGGGGAAGCCTGGAGAACTGACATCTTCATAAACTGTCAGGATCCTGGTTCTTCCAGTCTAGGCAGGTACAACTTAGCCCACAGTTATCTGTTCAGAGCCAGAGAAGAGATTCTGCCCCTCAGGTGACAAGTGACCTTAACTACATCCTAAGTACATCCTGATTTTACCTATGGCATTTCCTTTTTTGCCCCCTCCCCCATGCCATCAAATGCTAACTCGGTTGGTGGTTAGCTGGAAGACTTAAAAGTGTATTCTTCAGCCTGGCAGTGGTGGCGCACGCCCTTAATCCCAGCACTTGGGAGGCAGAGGCAGGCAGATTTCTGAGTTCGAGGCCAGCCTGGTCTACAGAGTGAGTTCCAGGACAGTCAGGGCTACACAGAGAAACCCTGTCCCGAAAAAAACAAAAATAAAAACAAAACGAAAGTGTATTCTTCAGGGCTTGAGAGATGGCTCAGCGGTTAAGAGAACTGATTGCTCTTCCAGAGGACCTGAGTTTAATTGACCTCTTCTGGTGTGTCTGAAGACAGCTACAGTGTACTAATATAAATAAATACATCTTTTTTTTTTTTTTTAAAGTGTATTCTTCTCCTTCGAAACTCCTATTGAATAGATGGAAAACTGAGCAGGGACAGAGCTTAGCCCAGACAGGGCTGAACAGCTGCTTTTGTTGTTTAAAAAAAATTTTTTTAAATATGTATAATTATATAATAATGAAATAATTACACACACACACACATATATATATGCAAAAAAAATTTTAAGTACCAAAAAGTCAGGCATGGCAGTACATGCCTTTAATCCTAGCACTGGGTGCTGGGGATTTGAACTCAGGTCCTCATGCTTACCTAATACACAATTTGCTGAGTCCTCTCTCCAGCCTCTTACTCTTTTTAATAAAATATAATGTATAGTTGGGCTGGGAGCGCAGCCCATTGATAGAAAATGTGCTTAACATGCTCAAATCTCTGGGTGTAATCCCCAGAGCTGCAAAACAAAAATACAATAAACAAACAAGCAAGAAAACCATTTCATGGGACAGTCGTAGAAAAAAACTCCACCTCCTTTAGATTCTACGTTTAGCTGTTAAAAACAAGGCTGCAGGGCTGGAGAGATGGCTCAGTGGTTAAGAGCACTGGCTGCTCTTCCAGAGGTCCTGAGTTCAATTCCCAGCAACCACATGGTGGCTCACAACCATCTGTAATGGAATCTGATGTCTTCTTCTGGTGTGTCTGAAGACAGTGACAGTATGTTCATAAATAAATAAATCTTTAAAAAAAAAACAAAAACAAAGCTGCAGCAAATACCCAGATGCACATGACTCATTCATCTCTCTCTCAGTACCTGTGTGCTGGGACAGTTTGTCTATTCAAACTTCTGGTAGATGTCCCTAATAACAACATTCTGTCCAACAATGTAAGGCAGAGTCTGTTTCAAGGACCTACTTGGGTCATTTTTATTATTTGTTGTGCCCTTTAACAACAGGTGAAAATAGCCTCTCATAGTTTTTTGGTTTGGTTTACTTTTTGAGACAGGGTTTCTCTGTGTAGTCCTGGCTGTCCTGGAACTTGCTTTGTAGACCAGGCTGTCCAGGAACTCAAAGATCCACCTGTCTCTGCCTCCTGAGTGTTGGGATTAAAGGTGTGTACCATCACTACCTGGTGAGTCTCATAGTTTTGATTCACATTTTTTTAATATAAAAACTCCAAAATCTGTTTGTAACTGGGTAAAATCTGGCCGTTACCCCAGGGTGACTCACAAAGCCCCCGACTCAGAAGCCCCGGTCCTCAGCTCTCACCTACTCATGGAGTGAGTAACAGTTTTCTCCTGAGTGACTGGAAGAGGCTTGTCTTACTCAGCTGCCCTGGTTTGTCCTGCTTTTCTGCTTCTCCGGGCCGAAGCTAAGCCTCAGATGCAAAGATGGGAGGATCTGCAGCTGGGGAGTGGCAAGATGAGACCTGTTTTTATTAGAAGGAGAGCTGGATAAATTTGAGGTAGAGAGGAGACTGTGGGGTACTCCCCACAGAAATGGCCCCTGGGGATGAATAGGTAAGCTTGAAGACCGGCAGGCTAGTGAGTGATCCTGGAATAAGGGGAGGTTAGGAGGAAAGATAGAAATTGAATTGGAACTTGCCTTTAGGATGGATCACCAAGAAACGTTTTTAGATTATTATTCTCCCAGCGGCCATTGGATTGGAGTGGTCACATGTCCAAAGGAGGGTTGTCAATACTGCTAGTCTGGCCACATCAGGTTAAACCACCTTTTGGGTGTATCCTGCCCCTGGCTTTCACAGTGATACACCTTGCCTCCTTGGAAGGTTAATTCAGAGCTAGTTCTCTCATGATTTAACAGGACTTACCATGTTGTTCCTGTTCTATTTCCTGATGTCCCTCTAGACTTACCATGTTGGTCCCCTTCTATATCCTGATGTCCCCTGAACAGGATGGGTTGGGTGGAGAGTGGCTGTTGGTATGGTGAGCACAGATCCTGGGGAGCTGGAAGGCTTCTGAGCTCTAGGTCCCTTTCTTCCTACCAATGTTTTTTTTCTACTGCCTTGTCTTTTCCAGAGTTTCCAGTCTCAAAGGATTTGTTTTTCAAGTGAAGAACACCCATTGCAGGGCTGAGTAGCTAGTATCAGGACTTGAATTCTAATCTCTAGTTCCAGGTACAATGAGAGACTCTGTTTAGAAAATAAGGTAGAAGACAATAAATGATGCTGCTGAGAGCTTGACCTCTGGCTTCCACTCGTGCTCCCACACTTGGGCAGACCCTTGTGTATGCCCCAACACAAAAAACAATCATTGTAGCCAATCCTGGTGGCACATGCCTTTGATCCCAGCATTCTAGGGGCAGTGGCACGCAGATCTCTTATTGTGTTGCAAGCCAGCCTGATCCGATGCAGTGAGTTCCAGGCCAGGACTACAAAGTGAGATTCTGTCTCCCCTCCCTATAAAAGCACTGACTGCTAGACTGGAGCAAGGGTGTACGGAGAGGAAAGCATTTCACTAGCATACATAAAAACCCACATTTGCCCCAGCACCCCGCAAAATAAACATTAAAAAAAAATTTTTTTTTTTTTTTTTTTGGTTTTTTTCGAGACAGGGTTTCTCTGTGTAGCTCGGGCTGTCCCGGAACTCACTCTGTAGACAGGCTTGAAATTTCTAGACCGCCGGTGGCGCTCTGCCTCCCAAGAGCAGGCGGATTAGCAAGCTGTTCGATGGCCACACCCGAGCACACGAGAACACGTCAAAAAAAAAAAAAAAAAAAAAAAAAAATTTCAAGACTTCAAAGCCTTTTAGAGTTGGAGAGAAGCAGGATATGAGTTCGAGCAGCTGTCACATGGTGATTCGAGTACAGCCCGAGCTACACAAGAACCTTTCTGTTCGAAGTACAAAAAAAAAAGAAAGAAATTTCAAGCATGCAAACCTTAGAGTTCTGCATGAATTTTGAACTAAAGACACTGTGAAAAAAAAAAATAATGTTGCTTAATTGCAACAGAATTCAAGTTAACGTCATAACGTTTTTGCAATTCTGCTACGTTTTTCTCTCGCTGCTTTCCTCCTGCCTCCCTCCCTCCCTCCTGCCTCCCTCCCTCCCTCCCTCCCTCCCTCCTCCTCCCTCTCCCCATCATTCCTTCAGCTGGTGATGCTTCTTCCTCAGGCTTTGTTTTCTTCGGGCACTAAGGGCTTTTTACCTATATTGGCTCCAGGTTTGGTGCTCTCTTTTCCCTCTTCCAGGCTAGACAAACTGAGTGGCCTAGAAGCAAATGATTTCCGGGAGATTAGGTCTAAACAAGGAACAGGGAAGAATCTTGGCCTTAGCTAATTTGAGTTCCATCTCTGCACACTAGGACTGCTAGGCCAGTCTCCCCCACCCCCCAGCAGATTTTCAAATGGGGTGGGATGGGGCGAAGAGCAAAGAGGCTCCCCTCTCCTTGCAGACTGGACAGGATTTGATATTAGAATAGGCAAAACAATTTTGCAACCTAGTGACTCTTAGTAATAACAATGCCAACCTCAGTTATTTGCATAACTTCACAATTGGCGAAGGGTGTCCCAGGCAGTTAATTAGAATGATAAAGAAAGCAGATGGGCGCACCAGAAGCCTGAAGCACCCTTCTAGGGGACCTGGGAAGTTTCCCGGGGCTTTCTCATTTCGTGAGTTGTTATTGGACTGACTCTGCCCGGGCCAACTTCCAGGAACCTATAGGTAGCGAGCTGGATCTACTGGCTGAGCGCTGGATCTACGCTGAGCACACAGTGTGGTTCCACCTCCGCCTGGACTGTACCCTAGTGGGTCAGCAGGTGCGACTGGTCTACAGTTCTGATACTTCCTGTGGGCGGAATTCCCCGTGGTGGGACCAGTCTGCATTCAGCCAGGGTCTGAAAGGTGAGGAATCAGACTTTGGTGAAAGGGAAATGAGAGCCAGGGCCAGTAAGGTGGTTTAGGGACAGCTGGAGGGGCGGGGCTAGGGATACCTGCCAGGGGCCTAGACGTTGGAGAGAACGCTATCAAAATGAATCATTTTCACCAGATGTTTCATTTCGAGCCCTTCTTCTCAGGTTCTCATGTCAATCAGCAAAGGCCGCCCCCAAGTACGTGGGTTGAGAGTTTTCCTTCCTCTTTTTGTACTATGGGGAAGGGGCCTGTCGGGAGTTAATTAGAATGATAAAGGTCCTTGTGCCTTCAGAATTTAAGAAGTGTCAGCCGTGAAGCCGGAAGCTCTTAAAGGAACTTTAGGGAATCTTTTAGAAAAAAACTAAAGTAACAAAACAGCAGTGGCAAGAATATGAATACTCCCTTGCCTCCATCCCTCCTAACGTCAGGGTCTTGGGGAACTTGAACTGTAGCTCCGTGCAAGAGTGCTTGCCTCCCACGCAGGAGGTTCAGTCCTCTGTCTGGCGGCGGGGGTAGTTGGTGGTGGTGTGGGGTGGTGGTAGTGGTGTACATAATCATAATTAGTTCTGACTGGCGAAATGGCTAACCAGATAAAGGCACTTGCTGCCAAACCGGACCCTTTGGGTTCCATCCACAGGGCAAAATGGTGAAAGACTACGCTGATTAATACGCATTGTCTTTTGACCTCCATGTACCATGGTAGATGCGAACCCCAGCCCTCAGACATGCAAAAATAAATAAATTTTATTATTTTAAACAAACAAAACAAATACTAAAACCAGGGTCTTGCTAAGTAGCCCAGGTTGGCCCAAAACACACAATCTATGAGCATCCTGAGTGCTGGTATCACAGGTGTGTGTCACTAGGTCAGGCTTTAGAATTACATTTTTATTGAATCGTGTGTGTGGGTGTGGGAGTGTGTGTGCCCGCACATGCATGTGTGCGCTTAATTTTATTTTACTTTTAAAACATTTTCCTCCCTCGGGACTGGAGAGACAGCTTAGCATATAAGAACTCTGGCTGTTCTTCTAGAAAACCAGAGTTCAGTACTCTCACCCACATGGCAGCTCACAGCCATCAATCACTCCAGTTCTAGGGAATCAGAAGCCCTCTCTGACCTTCTTAGGCACTAGGTATGGAGGGATGAATAGACATACGTGCCGGCAAAAACTATATACATAGGGTGCATAGCCATCCACGCAGGCATACACATGAAATAAATTATCAAGAATATTTTCTTTTTTCTCCAATTTTATTTGTGTATGTGTGTGTATGTGTGTTCCTTGTGTGTGCCAAGAATTCCTGGGCAATGGAGTTACAAGTAATTTTGAGCCAACAAACCCCACAGTCATCTTTCTAGCCCCATATTCTTTGTTAAAGATGATGAGAAAAGCCAGGCATATTGGCTCATGCTTGTAATCAAGGTACTTGGGAGGAAGGCTGAGGGAAGAGGATTAAGTTCCTGGTCATCCTGAATAAGAGAGAGACCTTGCCTCAAGATTTATTTTTATTTATATGAGACTACTGCAGCTATCTTCAGACACACACCAGAAGAGTGCATTACAGATGGTTGTGAGCCCCATGTGGTTGCCAGGAATTGAACTCAGGACCTCTGGAAGAGCAGTTAGTGCTCTTAACCACTGAGCCATCTCTCCAGCATGACCTTGCCTCAAAAAACAAAGGAACGAAACCTAGCCAGGTGTAGTGATGCATGCTTTTCATCTCAGCACGCAGGAGGCAGAGGCAGGTAAATCTCTGTGAGTTCTAGGCCAGTCTAGTCTACACAGAGAGTTCTAGGACAGCCAGGACAACGTAGAGAGACCCCCATCCCAAGAAAACAAAATCAAAGCCTCCCAAATAACAACGGCAAAAGATGAGGAGAAGAAAGGATGTGAGAAGACAAGCGGATGTGATTTGACAGGCATTTCCTTTGTTTGTAATTTAGAAGGTACTCAGTAATAGAGTGCACTGCTAGCATAGCATACATGAGGCCCGGCTCTAACACAGTAGAAAACAAAACAATGCCCCTCAAACTCTCTTGTTAGAAATGTTAGACACAAGCCGGGCGGTGGTGGCGCATGCCTTTAATCCCAGCACTTGGGAGGCAGAGGCAGGTGGATTTCTGAGTTCGAGGCCAGCCTGGTCTACAGAGTGAGTTCCAGGACAGCCGGGCTACACAGAGAAACCCTGTCTCGAAAACCAAAAAAAAAAAAAAAAAAAAAAAAAAAAAGAAATGTTAGACACAGCACACAGCTGGGCAGTGGTGGCGCATGCCTTTAATCCCAGCATTTGGGAGGCAGAAGCAGGCGGATTTCTGAGTTTGAGGCCAGCCTGGTCTACAGAGTGAGTTCCAGGACAGCCAGGACTACACAGAGAAACCCTGTCTCGAAAAACCAAAAAAAAAAAAAAAAGAAAAGAAGAGAAAGAAAGAAATGTTACACACACACATACCACCCATGTACGCACTCACACATAAAGTATCAGAACATCAGTCGGGCAAAGGTGGTACATACCTTTATTCCCAGTACGCAGAGGCAGGCAGAGGCAGAGGCAGAGGCAGAGGCAGAGGCAGAGGCAGAGGCAGAGGCAGAGGCGAGAGCAGAGGCAGGCAGGCAGAGGCAGAGGCAGAGGCAGAGGCAGAGGCAGAGGCAGAGGGAGGCAGAGGCAGGCAGATCTCAAAACTATGTCTTGAAAAGTAAAACAAAAAGAACATCATTATTTGACTAAACTTTTCTTTTTGTTTGTTATTGTTTCCCTTTTTCTTTGTTTGTTTTGTGACAGCCTTATTTCACAAAGTAGCCCTTTCTCTATGTAGCCCTGTGCAGTCCTCGAACTTACTATGTAGACCAGCTGGCTTCTGACTCAGAGATCTGCTTGCCTCTGCCTGCCAACTACTGGGATTAAAGGTGTTTGCCACCACCGATTTGCCAAACTAGATTTTTCTAATCTGGGTAGAATGTTAAGATTGTTTGTGATACGGAAGGTGAATCATGCATAAAACTCTCATTATCTCCAAAAAAATCTTCTCAAGACTATCCAAACATTTTATGAGGATGTCACTTCTTGGAAGATTAAGGGATTATAGTGGCAAAAAGCCCTGTCCCTGACAGTGCACGTGAGATTTCACATAGTGTGGTCCTTCAGGCAGGTTCCAACCCTGAGACCTGGTCTGCAAAAGGCAGTCTGGAGGACAGGAGCAGCTGGAGCCCCGTAGGAAGACGAAGGATGGCTGGGAAGCGTTCTGGGAGTCCCCACCACTGCAGTTCATGGGCTGCTCTCTGCTGCTTTCCAAGAGACTCCACACCCCCCCAGGAGAGTCAGGTACATTTTGCTCATGCGCACACACTAGATCCTCCAGGAACCCCATGTTCTCACTCCACAGAATAATAGTCAAGATCCCTAGCCTGAATGCCCACTGGGGGAATGGGGAATAGGACTCTTTTTCTCTCAGCTTTCATTCCTGTTATCAAACTTGAGATCACAGGCTATACCCCAAGAAGTCAAGTTTGGCTACTCTTCCTTAAGAAGCCAAGCAAAAGAGCCAAAGTCACGGTTAAAAAGTACCAAAAAGAGACTTATTCAATATAGGTGCATGGGGTGTGGGGGATAAAGAGATCCAATGACATCCTCACAAGCCTATCTTTGAGTCCTGAGATGAAATTAAAATTTATTTATTATTGATACTACTGGTGTTGTTGTTATAGATTTTAGATTTTATTTTTCATTTTATGTGTTTCTTTTTTTTTTTTTTTTGGTTTTTCGAGACAGGGTTTCTCTGTGTAGCCCGGGCTGTCCTGGAACTCACTCTGTAGACCAGGCTGGCCTCGAACTCAGAAATCCGCCTGCCTCTGCCTCCCAAGTGCTAGGATTAAAGGCGTGCGCCACCACCGCCCGGCTCCATTTTATGTGTTTCATGAATGTTTTGCCTGCATGTAAGTCTGTGCACTGCTTGTGTACCTGATGCCTGCAGAGGCCAAAAAAAGAGCCTGGATTCCCCAGGAATTGGAGTAATGGGTGCTTGTGAGCCACCATGTGGGTGTTTGGAGCAGAACCTGGGTCCTCTGCAAGGCAACAAGTGCTCTCTTCACCATGAGCCATCTCTCCAGCCCCAAGTTTAAATTCAGAGCCAAGGACATGCAGCCCCCACCACCCATCATTGTCAGGCCCTCAGCCATACCCTGTAAGGTGGTATGACAAGCTGTTAGGATGTGGAAAATCTCTTACCCAGAGACACGTTCTCTGAATACTCTGGCTGGCACCTTCTTCTGCCAGAGTGAGATTCCTGGTGAAATTCCTATTTCCTTGGGGTCTGATGTTTAAATTATTCTGATAGATCGAAAGACATAACATCTCTTTAGAATATCTTCATTTCTGTCAGATCTGTTACAATATTGTATCCCACACACTATGCCACCTCCTCCACTGTCCTAGTTAGGACAGTGTTAAACTGTCCTATTATTGCTGTGATAAACCAAAATCCACTGACCATAAAGCAACCTGGGGAGGAAAGGGTTTGTTTGGTTTACACTTCCACATCACTGTTCATCACTGAAGGAAATCAGGACAGGAACTTAAACAGGGCAAAAATCTGGAGGCCTCTGCCTTCCAAGTGCTAGGATTAAAGGTATGTGCCATGACACCCATTTCTCAGTCTGCTTTATTATAGAATCCAGAATCCCTAGCCTAGAGATGGCACCACCCACAATAGTCCGTGCCCGCCCATCAATCACTAAGAAAATGCACTATAGGCTTGCCTCCAGCCCCATCTTGTGGAGGACTTCCCTCCTCTCAGACCTGTGTCACACTGACTCAGTCAGCACCACCTTGCCGGTGCTCTGAGCCTGTTGTACCCTGACCAGCTTTCAAAAGGTGTATTGCTATTTTTAAAAACATATTCGTTTTATTTTATGTGTATGAGTATTTGCCTGCATGTGGTGGCTTTTAGAGTATTGGTATCACTCCCCCTATTCTGCTAAAGATGTAGTACACATTTGTCTCTGCCTAGTTTTGTTTTTCTTCCTTCCTTCCTTCCTTCTCTTCCTTCCTTCCTTTCTTCCTTTCTTTCTCCCTTCATTCCTTCCTCCCTTCTCTTTCTTTCCTTCTTCCTTTCTTTGTTTCTTTCTTTCTTTCTTTTTTTGAGACAAGGTTTCTCTGTGTAGCCCTGGCTGCCCTGGAACTCTCTCTGACTTGAACACAGATCTCCCCCTTCCTATACCTCCCTAGTGCTGCGATTAAAGGCATGTGCCACCACCTCCCAGGTGTCCTACCTATTTTCAATTTGCAATTACTTGAATAATTTAAAAAGTTCTCAGAGGCAGAAGTAGGTGTACCTCTGCAAACTTGAAGCCAACTTTGTTTATGTAGTGAGTTCTAGGCCAACCAGAGCTACATAGTAAGCCCCTGTCTTTAAAAAAAAGAAAATCCTTCCGTAACTTTGCATGATGGCACAATGCCAGTTACACAGTAGTAAGGAGGCAGAGGCAGGATCTAGGCCAGCCTGGGCTATATAGAAAGATTTGACCGGGGTGTATGTGGGGGGCGGTAGGGTGGGGGAGGGGAGGGGTGGGATAGGGAAGTACAGGGCAAGAATGCATGCAGCAGTTTTATTTAATGCCTTCAAACTGGAACTAGAAGAATAAATAAACTGTATTTTCTATAGTTTAAACGTTTTAACCAACTGCATGAAAAAATTAAATAAACGGAGAAGGACATGACTACTAAAGTATGGAGAAGATTTTTTTATTGTAGATATAAAGGGAAAAGCAGGCAGAGGGAAGAGATCAGACCGAACGTGGCTGGCTGACCAGCTAGATCATGAGGAGAGAGGAGGGAGAGCGAGACAGGAGCTGGTGACAGATTGGAGTAAGTTGTTATAAGGAAGGGCTCAAGCTTGGGGAAGGGAAGCAGAAGCCCAGCCCCTGGGAGGGAGAGGTTTAAGGTAGGGGCGGGGCGAGAAGTGCTGGGAGGAGCCACAGATACTTAGTGATGCTGGGAAACCCTGGCCAGCAGCTGCTTTGGTATGTTAATAGACACTTCAGTCAGCCATTTAACCTGAGTTCTGAGGCCCAACACAACTTATCATTACTTATTATTTTCAAATCACATTTATTTATTGAGGGTACGTATAAGCACGCTTAAGGGTGTGCATGTGTGTGGAGGTCAGATTAGAACCTACGAGAGTAAGTTCTCTACCATATGGGTCTCAGGTCATCAGACTTGGAGGCAAATATCTTTATCAACTGATAGAAAAAGGCTCACGGTTACAAAGAAAGAGACCGCCACTCCAGCCGACAAGGCAAACTTTACTCTTGGTCAAGAGGGTGTGCTCAGAAGAGTGAGCACAGCCGGGCGGTGGAGGCACACGCCTTTAATCCCAGCACTTGGGAGGCAGAGGCAGGTGGATTTCTGAGTTTGAGGCCAGCCTGGTCTACAGAGTGAGTTCCAGGACAGCCAGGGCTATACAGAGAAACCCTGTCTCGAAAAAACCAAAAAAAAAAAAAAAAAGAAAAAAAAAGAAAAAAGAAGAGTGAGCACACAAAGACAGGAAGTACCCTTGGTTTCTAGTCTAATGCAGGTTGTGACTTGGTCTTTCCCTCACCTGCTCTGTGCACACAGTCTTGTTCATTTTGCTGGTGTGAAAAGAACTGGCGTACGTACAGGAAATGAAGGAGGAACAGGAAAGAGGTCACTGCTCTAGGGGAAAAGAGTCACTTCTCCGGGTCATCCGCGTTCCTGGGTCATCGCGTTCCTGAAACGCAACAGGGACAAACAGGGGCCCTCTGAGTTAACAAAGGTTTTACTGGCAGGGGTCCGGATAGAAGAGGGGAGGTGGGGAGGGATATATAATCCCTGTTTAAGTGTTACAATGAGTAGATGTTTTGACTTCTTTGTTCCAAACAAGTTCGATTGTTTTTAATAATAATAATATAATAATAAAATAAAAGACTCATGCTGGGCAGTGGTGGCCATGCCTTTAATTCCAGCACTTGGGAGGCAGAGGCAGGTGGATTTCTGAGGCCAGCCCAGTCCACAGAGTGAGTTCCAGGACAGCCAGGGCTACACAGAGAAACCCTGTCTCAAAAAACAAAACAAAACAAGACTCATGTTGGATATTTCTTACATGCTAAACTACATCACTAGCCACTATTTATTTTTCATTTTATTTTGGAGGTACACTCTGTGTGTGTGTGTGTGTGTGTGTGTGTGTGTGTGTGTGTGACAGGGTATCATGCAGCACAAGTTGGCTTTGATTTTTCTGTGTAGCTGAGGCTACACTGCATGAACTGCTAACCCTCCTGACTCTCTCCCTGGTGCTGGGACCACACGCATGTGCCATTATGCCCCATTTATGTGGTGTTAGGGATTGAACCCAGGACTTTCTGCATGTTAGGCAAATACCTAACATGCTCTACCAACTAAACTGAATCCTTAGCCCTGATAACCAAAATTTTTGTTGTTTAAAATTTTATTCCAGTGCAACAGTGCTGGAAGGTGGGGCCTAGTGAGCGTTTAGGTCAAGGGACTCTGCCTTAGTTAGTCCCTGTGTTTTTTGTTTTTAGAGCTGACTGTCTTTGTTAGGGTTTCTATTGATGTGATGAAACACCATGAACAAAATAACTTGGGGAGGAAAGGGTTTATTTGGCTTGCAGGTCATAGTCTATCTTTAGAGGAAGCCAAGGCAGGAACAGGAACTCAAAGCAGGAACCTGGAGGCAAAGATTGGGATTGGAGCAGAACAGAGGCAATGGAGGAACTCTGCCTGTGGGCCTGCCCTTTATGGCTATCTCAGCCTGTTTAGTATACAACCTGGACCATCTGTGCAGGGGTGGAACTGCCCACACTGGGTTGGATCCTCCCCCACCAATCAATCAAGAAACCAACCGCCCTATAGGATTGCCTACAGGCCAATCTTTTGTTTTGTTTTGTTTTTTTTTTTTTTTCTGTTTTGTTTTTTCCGAGACAGGGTTTCTCTGTGTAGCCCTGGCTGTCCTGGACTCACTCTATAGACCAGGTTGGCCTTGAACTCAGAAATCCACCTGCCTCTGCCTCCCAAGTGCTGGGAGTAAAGGTGTGCGCCACCACCGCCCGGCCCTACAGGCCAGTCTGATGGAGGCATTTTCTCTCTTGAGGTTCTCTCTTCCCCGATGATGTTAGCTTGTGTCAAGTGACAAAAATACCAATCAGGTCACAGGGTATAGATAGAGAGGGACTAGGCCTTCTAGTGGCCTTAACTGTCCTGCCCCTGCTTCCTCTAGGGCTCCATATTAACTGTGTGAGCTCTGGCCCGTCACTGTGAGTTGACCAGGCCAGCCCAGTCAGTCAACAGGTTTCTCCAGCGCAGGAGTGAGGATTAAAAAGAAAAAAGATGATTAATCAACACTGTAGCATGACCTCAGCCAGTTCTGAGGCTGAAGGCAGGTTTAATTTTTCCCAATCTGTTTTTATTTTTTTTAATTACATGCGAGTATTTAGGTCTGTTCTTGGTTGAGGAACTAGTAATACAATAAATCCAAATAGACAAGGAACAAGCAAGGCAATAAGCAAAGTCCCCTAATCACTCCCACGATCACTGTTTCTAAGGGCTTGTCAGGATGACCAAAATATCTGAGCCTACTTCCCTGTCCTAACCCAAAGTCATTTTCATGCCTGAAGCCTACTTCTTTGTTCTAGCCTAAGATTTAGATTCCTGACTGAAATTAGTTTCCTGTTTTAGCCTAAAATTAGATTCCTGCCTGAACTTACTTCTTTTTCATGGCCCAATGTCAGATTCCTGCCTGAAGCCCATTTCCTTGTCCTTGGCCAGTGTCAGATTCCTGCCAAGGCTCTTCTCAGTCAGTCTCCCCTCTCCCAGGCTGGTTGTACTCTCTGAACTTCCACATGGCCTAGCCCACCATCAGGAATGGGTAACTAGGCTTGTCTTTGACTTTATGGCAAATATAAAGAACAGGGACATTAAGGCTAACAGAACTCCCCGTGCCTGTGGGACTGGAAGTTGGGAAGGTGTTTAGAAGACTTAAGTCAGAGAAAAAGCAATTTATAATGAACATCTTTGGACAAAACTGTGTGCATAATTACTGTATATGTACTTTTATTAGAGCATGCAATTTATAAAATTCACCACTTAAAAGTCCATTTCCTGGCACACACCTTTAAATCCCAGCACTCTGGAGGCAGAGGCAGGTGGATCTCTGGGAGTGAAAAAGGCCAGCCTGGTCTACAGAGTAAATTTTTAGGACAGCCAGGGATACAAAGAGAAACCAAGTCTCAAGTAAAACAAAACAAAACGGGCTGGAGAGATGGCTCAGTGGTTAAGAGCACTGACTGCTCTGCCAGAGGTCCTGAGTTCAATTCCCAGCAACCACATGGTGGCTCACAACCATCTGTAATGGGATCTGATGCCCTCTTCTTGTGTGTGTCTGAAGATAGCTGCAGTGTGTACTCATATAAATAAAAAATAAATAAATCTAAAAAAAAAAAAAAAACCCAAAAAACAAATCAAAACAAAACAAAAGTCCATCATCTTGGTCAAACTCAGAGTAGCCCCAAGATGAGATGGGAAAAAGGGGGTAGAGATAAGAGATGGCAACAGACCATAAATATGATAAAAATGCATTATATACACATACAAATATCATAATATTACAACTATACCATTGTTATATAATTAATATAGACTAATAAAATTAAAAAAAAAACAATAACCCATAAGCTGGCTCTAGAAGTTTTCTGGGCAAACACTCACTTTCAGCCTTAGTTTCCCTAACATTGACTGATGCACCTCTGTGTGTATGTGTGCATGCACATTCACGTGTGTATGGTGTCCTGTCTGAAGGAAGAGGGTGTGATTTTAACAGATCAGTAGCTTCCTTGAATCTCCCTTCTTGTTTTTTTTGTTTTTTTTGTTTTTTTTTTTGAGACAGTCTCTCTCTATGGCCTTAGTTGTCCTGAAACTGCTATGTAGACCAAGGTGATCTTGAACTCAGAGTTCCACCTGCCTCTGCCTCCTGAGTGCTAGGATTAAGAGGTTTTGCCATCACACAGTGCCCCAGGTCTTCTTTCTGAAATAAAACCTAGGGATCGGAAGATGCCTCATGGAAAAAGTGGTTGCTGTCTATATACCTGACGACTGGGTTTGATCTCATGGTGGAAGTCGAGAACCTGCATTTCTGTTCAGATGGAAGGCTATCCTGGGGCTCCAAAGACCAGCAACCACACAGCTCTGAGGTGGGACAATGTCCCAAGGGAAGGGCATCCTGAGACAATGGGAACCACACAGCTCTGAGAGGAAGCCTCCTCAGCAGAGGCATTACAGTTCCCAGGGGAGGGTTTTCCCAGCTGAGCTGAGGAACTCAGGAGCCTCAGCCCTGATCCGTCTCTTCACTTCATTGCTTCTTGTCTTCTTGTCTTCTTCCAACCAGAGAATCACACCAGGTAGAAAATCCCACGAAAGACATTTATTGGAGGGTTCAGGGTCCTCTGCTCCTGGGAGTAGACAGCAGGGAGTTGGACAAAGGGGCAGGACTTATATAGAATTTCTTAGCTGCTGGAACTTTTCGGGGCAGAGATTTCCAGATTGAGGATTAGTGGGATTTCAAGTCCCCAGCTTGGGGAGCCCAGGGATTTGGTGTATTTTCATGTTCAGTGATTGGTGGGTTTTTGTGGAAAGGAAGCTCAGGGATTGGTGGGGTTTCTCTGCTCAGGGATAGGTGCCTTTCCCCCCCCCCCACTCACACCTTTTTTTTCTACATTGGGGCCAAGGTTTAGAATGGGAAGTCTTTCCCAGCCTCAAGTGGCTTTGACTGAGGCACTAATTCTGTGGAGCTGCTTGGAGAGACTGGAGAGAAGGTGTTGACACTGTGGACAGCTCCTGTGATGGCTGCAGACTGAGGAGGAGACCTGGTGCCACTGCTTTGACAGGAGCCGCCATTT
The DNA here is from genome assembly GCA_021653895.1 of Mastomys natalensis. Classification (NCBI taxonomy): domain Eukaryota; kingdom Metazoa; phylum Chordata; class Mammalia; order Rodentia; family Muridae; genus Mastomys; species Mastomys natalensis. The sequence continues at coordinate 802,939 of JAJTUV010000598.1, forward strand.
TGACAGCTCCTGTGGGAGCATCTAAGGTAGCTGTGGGCTGGGGCAGAAGGAGGGTGCAGCTTAGCAACTACAGAATCAACTCCTGAAAGTTGTCCTCTGCCTTGCACTCATATACTGTGGACCGTGGAAACACACCCCACACACACGAAAAAACTTTACATTTAAAATAACAACAATAAACAAAACAAACAAATAAATAAAAACGAAAGAAAAATCTCAAACCTGAGTCCCCAAGTGGTTAATCATAGGGTTTTCCCTTTATGGTTAGGACCTGTGAACTCTGCTGGTTTGCAGCCTGGCCCACGGCCTCTTGTTGGCATCTAAGTTGATAGTAGCCTTTTGGTTTGTTTAAGAAAAACACACCTCCCTCTTCTTCTAGGTGAATTGTACTCCTCCTCATAGACTTAACAATATTGATGTTGTGCCCTGTTCTACATACATGGTTCATGTGTGTGAGCAGCAGTAGCCAGACACACTCCTCACTACCAGAAGTCGGGTTGAGGAAAGGGAAGGCCTCTTCCCTTTTTCCAGCATCCTTAGTCCCAAGCTCACCCTGATAGAAAGGAGGGTTCTGAGCTTACTTGTGCCAGTGGATAGATGGAAAGACTGGGGTACAGAGTCTAGCCTGGGTCCATCCTCTGCTTCAGCGCCTGGAGAGAGCAGACCTCCACCATGTAGCATGCACTGGGCATTCCAATTCCTGGAACAGATTAGCGAGCCGGTCAGTGTTTTCTGCTTAGTTTTTGTTGCCACCTGTGGCCACAGGTTCATCATAGCTCTGATTTCCTCAAAGGCTTCGGACAAACAAGGCACTGACGCAGTCATTTCATTTGTCCTCTTATTTGTTTGGGAGGCTCAGAAAGTGGCCCTAGCCTTCCCGAGGTCACACCCCCTTTCTTATGCTCAGCGGGATCTGTAGCGCTGAGATGAACTTGCTAGGCAAACGACCATCACAGTACTACAGTGTCAGCCTTTTATCTTTTTTGGTTTTTTCGAGACAGGATTTCTCTGTGTAGCCCTGGAGACCAGGCTGGCCTCGAACTCAAAAATCCGCCTACCTCTGCCTCCCAAGTGCCAGGATTAAAGGCGTGCGCCACCACTGCCTGGCGCCTTTTTTTTTTTTTTTTTTTTTCCTTTTTCTTTTTTGTTTCTGAGACAGTCCCTCCCTCCCTCCCTCCCTCCCTCCCTCCTTCTCTCCTCCCTCTCTCTCTCTCTCTCTCTCTCTCTCTCTCTCTCTCTCTCTCTCTCTCTCTCTCTCTCTTCTCTCTCTCTCTCTGTCTGTCTTTAAGGACCCGAAGTTGTGGATGTGAAACACACCTTTAATTCCAGCACTCAGGAGGCTGGAGAACTGCTGGGAGTTCAAGGCTAGCCTGGTCTATATATTGAATTTCAGGACATTCATCCAGGACCACATAGAGACCCATTTCCAAACAAAAACCCAAATATACAAAACACAGCAACAAAGAAAAGCCTTTCTTCTTTTTTAAAGTGTGTGTGTGTGTGTGTGTAAGTTTGTTGTGGAGTGGGGTTTCTTTTCACCTTAAAATAAGATTTATTTCATTTTTATTTGTGTGTGTGTATGTGTGTGCGCGCCCGCCCGCAGACATGCATGAAGATGCCCAGAGCGGCCAGCAGACGGCCATTGGATCCCCTGTAGCTGTAAGCTGTCCAGGTTGGATCTGGGAGCCTGACTTTAGTAGTATGCGAGAACAAGTGCTCGTAACCTCTGAGCCATCTCTCCAGGCTCTTGCTTTCCATCTTTATGTGGGTTTGGGGGTGGAACTCAGGTTGTTAGTTGTGGAAGACAGTTGCCTTTGACCTGTGCCATCTTTCTGTTTCAGGCTCTCTTTTTCATCCTTTGGTTTGTTTAGTTTATTTGGTGAGAGGTGGGTGGTGATGGCAGAGTGTGCCACAGTGGTCATGAGGACATCACGTTTTTCAGGAGTAGATTTCATTTCGGCATCCTGAGTGTCATGGGGGCTGTAAGCTTGGCAGCAGGGGCTTCTACCTTTCTCACTAGCCCTTGTTCTTTTGTTTTGTCTGTTTTTGTTTTTCAAGACAGGGTCTCTCTTCATAATCCTGGCTGTTTAATCCTGGCACTTGGGAGGCAGAGGCAGGTGGATTTCTGAGTTCTAGGCCAGCCTGGTCTACAGAGTGAGTTCCAGGACAGCCAGGGCTACACAGAGAAACCCTATCTCGAAAAACAAAAAAGAAGACAAACAAAACCAACAAAAGAACCCCTATAATCCTGGCTGTCCTGGAACTCACTATATGGACTAGGCTGGCCTTGAACTCAAAGACCCCTTCCTGCCTCTACCTCCCATGTGCTGGGATTAAAGCCCATTTGCTACTATACCCAGCTATTTTTCTTTTTTCAATTTTTAAAAGACAGTGTCCCATAGCCCAGACTGGCCTTGTGTTCCCTTTGTTGTGGGGGATGCCTTTGAATTTCTGATACTTCCGTCTGCCTCTTTTTTTTTTTTTTAAACTTTTTTTTTTTTTTTTTGGTTTTTTCTAGACAGGGTTTCTCTGTGTAGCCCTGGCTGTCCTGGAACTCACTCTGTAGACCAGGCTGGCCTCGAACTCAGAAATCCGCCTGCCTCTGCCTCCCAAGTGCTGGGATTAAAGGCGTGCGCCACCACCGCCCGGCGTCTTCTGCCTCTTGAATGATGGAAGCAGAGGTGTGCACAACTATGTCTCTTCCTTTATTCTTTGAAAAAATTGTTTTTATGTGTATAGGTGTTTGGTCTGCTTATATGTCTGTGAACCACAGGTGTTCATGCAGTGCCTGAGGCCAGAGGAGACCAAAAGAGGGTGATGGATCTCTTGTAATCTTGGAGTTACAGGAAGTTGTGAGCCCCCGTAGGTGCTCTACCCTTTGAAGGAGCAGTCAGTGCCCTCGATCACTGAGCTGTTTCTCAAGCATCACCTCCCCCCTTTTTTTTAAATTAGAAAATGGGGCTGAAGACAGGGCTCATCAGTAAAGCATATTTGATGTTCTTGCAGAGGATGTAGGTTCAATTCTGAGCACCCACATGGCAGCTGACAACCGTCTGTAACTCCAGTTTCAGGATATCTGACGCTCCTTTCTGATTGTTGTGGGCACCAGGTACATGGGAGGTGATGTACACGCAACCAGCCAAAGCATTCATACATATAAAAATGAATTAAGTCTAAAAATAAATACTAAAACACTTATTTATTTCGTGCGTGTGGATATTTTGCCTGTGTGTGTGTCTGTGGACCACCTTCGTGCCTTTTGCCTGCAGAGACTAGAAGAGGGTGACGAATCACTTGGAACTGGAGTTATAGACAGCTGTGAACTGTCAAGTGGGTGCTGGCACTTGAACTAGCTCCTCTGAAAGAGAAGCCAGTGCTCTTAGCTGCATAGCCATCTGTCCACCCACCTTCCCTCCTCCTGTTCCCTTCATTCTCAAAATGTGAATGAGTACAGTCTGAGTGACAGACACCATGGTGCTGGTGACACAGCAAGGCACCAAGACCATTGAACAGGGGAGAAGGAAAAGAGAAGAATAGGCAAATATGAAACGTACTGAATTGCCGGGCGGTGGTGGCGCACGCCTTTAATCCCAGCACTTGGGAGGCAGAGGCAGGTGGATTTCTGAGTTCGAGGCCAGCCTGGTCTACAGAGTGAGTTCCAGGACAGCCAGGGCTACACAGAGAAACCCTGTCTCGAAAAACCAAAAAAAAAAAAAAAAAAAAAAAAAAGAAAGACTACTGAACAATGATGGGAACGGTGTAAAGAAGGAAGCTATAACCCTGGGACAGTCATCCCTCTTAACTGAATGATCAGGGAGGGCTTTTTGGAGGTGGTGTTCAGGGCAGAAGATATTACTGAAATCCTTGAAATAGGGACGATCTTCCAGTTTGGATGCAGAAAACGTGGCATAGGCATAGTGGAAACAGAGTAATCTGGGGTAGTGGTGGGAGGGGTCAGAGTGGCAGAGGGTTAGGATGTGGGGCCAATTTCTAGGTCCTGAAGCTAGGGGAAGGATTTCAACTTTACTCTTTCTGATAGAAAGCTCTCTTACAAATGTGTGAAACAGGCAAGCGACCACCCAGTACCCCTTTGTACGGGTCCTCCATGTGGACAGGGGAAGCAGAGGGGCCAGTTGGCATCTTGCGGTGGTCTGGACTAGGCTAGTGGGGATTAAGAGGAAGAAGGATAGACTCAAAGTGTGTTTTAAAGACAGAATCTGTAGTGGATGAAAGAAGGAAGGGACTACTGGAGGCTGGAAAGATGGCTTAGCTGTTAAGAGCTCTAGTTGCTCTCGGAGAGGATGTGGGGTTGATTCCAAGCATCCACATGAGAGCTCACAGTTGTCTGTAACTCTGGTTCCAGGGGATGAGGTGCTGTTTTCTGGCACCAAGGCATACAACACATGGTACATAGATAACACACACAGGCAAAATATCCATTGACAAAGAATAAACATAAAAGGGGGAATGTGTAGTGGTTTGAATAGGAATGCCTTCATAGGCTCATATATTTGAATGCTTGTTCATTATGGAGTGGGAGTATTTGAAGGGATTAGGAGGTGTGGCCTTGTTGGAGGAAGTATGTCACTGGAAATGGATTTTCAGCTTTCAAATCCTCAAGCCAGGACTGCTGCCTGTGTTGCCAGATGTAGAACTCTCTCGGCTACCATGCTTTCCTCAGTTTCCTGAGTGGTAGAATTAATTACTTTATTAAGTGTGTGATTCCTAGGGCCTTGTGCATGCTAGCTGTATCAGTCACGTTTCTATAGCTGTGATAGAATACCACCACCAGCCTTTAAATTTTCTTTTAAAGATTTTCTTTTCTTTTCTTTTTCTTTTTTTTTTTTTTTTTTTGAGACAGGGTTTCTCTGTGTAGCCCTGGCTATCCTGGAACTCACTCTGTAGACCAGGCTGGCCTCGAACTCAGAAATCCACCTGCCTCTGCCTCCCAAGTGCTGGGATTAAAGGCGTGCGCCACCACCGCCCGGCTCTCTTTAAGTTTTTTAATGACTTATTTATTTAATGTATGAGTGCTCTATCTGCATGTGCATCCTGAATGCCACAAGAGGGCATCAGATCTCAGGAGAGATGGTTGTGAGCCATCGTATGGTTACTGGGATTGAACTCTGGACCTTGGGAAGAATAATCAGCACTCTTAACTGCTGAGCCATCTCTCCAGCCCTAATTTTTGTTTTTTTGGGACAAGGTCTCATATAGCCCAGGCTGGCTTTGAACTTCTCATGTAGCCAAGAATAACATTTAGTTTCTAATTTATTCTATGGGCCTTTTGCACCACCTGCATGCAGTGCCTGTGCCCATGGAAGACTGTGGATATTTTGGAACTAGAATTAGTCAATTGTGAGTTACTATGTGGGTGCTGGACCTGAGTCCTTTGGAAGAGCAGTGTTTGTTTGTTTATCTCTCATATATTATATCCCAACTGCAGTTTCCTCTCCATCTCCTCCCCCTCCCCTTTGTTCCACATCCACCCCACCTTCACCTCCTTCAGAAAAGAGCAGGCCTCCCAGGGGCATCAACCAAACAAATTACAATAAGACCAGGCATGTGTTTTCACATCAAGGCTGGAAGAGGCAACCCAGTAGGAGGAAAAGGGTCCCAGAGGCAGGCAAAAGAGTCAGAGACAGCCCCACTTCCACGACTAGAAAGCCCACAAGAACACCAAGCTACACAACCATAACATATATGCAGAGGACCTAGGTCAGACCCATATAGGCTCCCTGATGTCTGTGAGCCCATTTGAGTCCCAGTCGGTTAGTTCTGTGGGCGGAGTTGTCCTGGTGTCCTTGACCCCTCCTTCTCCCCTTCCTCTGAAGAACTCTTAGAGCTCTGCCTAATATTTATCTGTGGGACTCTGCATTGCACCAAGTTTTAGTGTACTCCAGGCAAACATTCTACCAACTGAGCTGTCTCTGGCCCCACAGAAGGGTATTTTAAGGTGATGCAGAGGAGAGACTGCAGAAGCCTGGTGATTAGGAGACTCAAGGTAAGGTTGACAGTGTTCCGCTGAACTTGGTGAATGACACGTGGGAGGAGGGAGACCAACAGAGTGGAGCAATGGAGTAGTGATGTGGGAAGGAAGTAGCTGAGGAGAGAAGAGTGGGAGTTGAGGTGGACACAGGAGGGAGCTAAAATGAGATGGTGGAAGGTGAAGACTTCTGTCTGTGCTTTTCCTCTTTCCTTCCTCAGAGAGTGCAGGGCGACAGTGGAGGGGTTTTGAGGACAGGGCTGGCAACTTGCTGCAGTGGAGCTGGAGGATGGGAAGGCAAGCCTCCCAGGGGAGGGAGGGAGTTTTCTTGCACCTGCTGGAGCTCCGTGGGATGAGTTTACAATGAATTCCCCGCAAGCACGGTCTGTTCTTCCTCTTTGGTTCCATCTAGCTGTGTGGGTGCAGGTGTGAAATGGAGGGTTGGGCGGGGGGCTGTGGCAGATCAGCCAAGGGAGGAGAAATGTGGGGAGCTATGGCGGTGATACAGAAGGCTCATGAATTGGCAAAGGAGGGGGTGAGAACACAGGTCCTGATGGCTAGGGGACATGGCGTGGACTCATGTTTGAGGTTTGAGGTTCCCATGGACTGTAGTGGGACTAAGGAGAGTGTCACGGTGTAGGGAGGAGAATGAAGGGGAGTTTTGATGGGGGGATATGTGCTTTAAGTCATGAGTCCAAAGGTAGTGCTGATGTGGGTGACCCTCATGGGATTACTAGGGTAACGTGACTGATTACAAGAGAGCCCAGAGGTCCAGATGATGGAAGGACCATCTCTGTGGCTGGTGATATCACTTGAATGGTGACAGAAACAGGGATGACAGAAAGAGACTAAGCTACTCTCCAAGTCCCAGGAGAATTAGGGATGACTAGGAAACACACAGAGATCGTGGCAAGGGAGCCAGGAAGGAAAACTGTATGGGTAAGTCTGTTGCTGTGAACATCACAGAAATTAGAGATGCACGTATTTTAATTGATATAACTTTAAAATTTCTTTGAAAAATTCACATTTTTTTTTTATTGATCATATTCACCCCTTGTTCTCTGCCTCCAAGTCTCCTGAACCACTTCCCAGTTTTATGTCTTCTCTTTTTAATAACTCAGAGTGCCTGTGTGTTCTTGGTTTGGGGACACTCAGTGGAACATTGGTAAACTATCAGCAGTCATACTCCCAAAGAAAAATTACTCTCTCTTAGTAGGCCATCAGCTGCCACCAACAGCTCTTCAACCAGGGGTGGGGCCTTGTGAGCCCCTCCCTGCTCAGTGGTAGAATTTGATGGGCTAAATCTTGTTTCTGTGAATCCATGAATGTAACAGTCCTGCTGTGTCCAAATGACAGCCTCGCTCCCATCTTTCTGCTCTTACATTCTTCACAACCTCTCTTCTGAAGTGTCCCTGAGCCTTGGAAATGGGGTAGGGGGTTGTTACAACCCACTTAGGGCTGAGTGTCTCACAGTCACCTCTCAGCACTTGGACCATTTATGAGTATCTGAATTAGCCGCTGCCCACGGACCAAGGTTGAGAGTAGCATGCATTTATGAAGTAAATTGCTGAAATGACTGAGCTGAAAGATGAAGTTCTCAAACCCCTCTGCCTCTAGCAGGTTCCAGAAGATGCTGTGCTGGAGAGAGGTGAGTGGGAATCTTTTGTCTCTGTGATTCTGAGTCTGGAGTTTTAAAGGACAAGGAAGCAGGTAATGGTCTCCCTGCCTTTCTTCTTTCTTTTTCTTTCTTTCTTTCTTTCTTTCTTTCTTTCTTTCTTTCTTTCTTTCTTTCTTTCTTTCTTTCTTCTTTCTTTCTCTTTCTTCCTTTCTTCCTTTCTTCTTCTCTTTCTTCCTTTCTTCCTTATTACTTTTTTTTGAAACTGAATCTCATTAGCTTTCTATGTAGACCAGGCTAGCCTCAAACTCCCAGACATTTGCCAGCTTCAGCTTGTAAAATGCTGGGATTAAAGGTCTACATACTACATTCAGTTTATCTATTTTTGACACAGGGTCTCACTATGTTGTATTGAGCCTTACTGCCACCATTAATCATGCTCTCTCTTCTCTCTCTCTCTCTCTCCTCTCTCTCTCTCTCTCCAGGGTTTCTCTGTGTATCTCTGGCTGTCCTGGAACTCACTCTGTAGACCAGGCTGGCCTCGAACTCAGAAATCCACTTGTCTCTGCCTTCTGAGTGCTGGGATTAAGGGTAAGCATTACTTTACCTGTTGTTGTTGTTCTTATTATTTTTGTTGTTGAAAAGAAAAAGGAAAATGAGGAAACAAAAATCGCTAATCCTTTGTGCCTGGTTTAGTCTCTGTGAATACTTAGGGACACATCTTTCCACATTTTCTCATGTGCATCCATTATAGAAATATGGCCAGATAGATACACAACTGGGCAAGCAACATGGCTACTGCTCTTATTTCATAACTAACAGTCCACTCTTACATAGGGCTTCCTAGCAAGAGGTCCAGCATCTCGAGACCACTCTGAACTTACCAAGAAACTTTCTCACATTTTACTTTGTCTAGAATAGGTCATGGCTGACATTGCTTTTAACGGCCACAGGATGTCGCTCTCTGTTGAAACCTGGAATTAACCAGTCTACAGGACTCCCTGGTGAAAAACACTGTCTAAAATCCTTCTGTACTCAGTCAGCAAGGAGGGCATGAGAACCTGTGACCCTCAGCGTTCAACAGCTGCTCTGTTGTACCCTTTATGCCATCAGGACCTCTGCTTAGGATCCTGGCTTCAGGACCCTGCTTAAAACCACAACAGGTTTCTGCCACCTCAGATTTCTTCCTTGGGAATTCATACTATAAGGCTTGGGTTTTTTGTTTTTGTTTTGTTTTCTGAGACAGGGTCTCAACTACATGGATTTGGCCAGCCTAGAACTTGTTATGTAGACCAGGCTGACCTCTGCTTTCCAAGTGCTTGGGTTAAAGGCCTTAGGAAGCTGAGAGCACACCTCCTTTCCCGGGGAATATGTCTGTTCATTCTTTGTAGGCAAGTGACTTTCTCAGGCTTCTGTAGGCCCTACCCGAGGAAGATGTTCCTCACCTGACAGATGTATTCATTCTCGTTCTCTGCCCTCCTCTTTTCTCTAGAAGCCCACGATACTCCTGAACTCACAATGTAGCTGAGTCTGGCCTTGAACTCCTGATTTTTCTGTTAAGTGATGGGGTTATAGACAAGTGTCACCACATCTGGCATATGACTCTGCCTAGAGATTTTATTTTATTTTATTTTTTTCAAGATAAGGTCTCTCTGTGTAGTTCTGACTGTCCTAGAACTCACTCTGTAGATCAGACTATCCTGGAACTCACTCTGTAGACTAGGCTGTCCTCTGTCTCCTGAGTGCTGGGATAAAATAAAAGCTTGTGTCACTACCACCTGGGAAGAGTTTATTTTTTAATTTTTTGTTATTAATTAGAAGTTATTTACTATTATTGTGTATGTACACATGATAGGTGTATACAAGAATGCCATGAGTTTGTGAGTCAACTCGCTTCACCCACATTTATTTCCATGGGCTCCAGGCATTGAGCTCAGACTTTACCGACTGAGCCATCTCACTGTCTTATTTTTATTTAAAATTTATATTTTTATTTTATGTGTATTGTATTTTGTATGCATGTATGTCTGTGCACCATACGTGCAGTATCTGAGAAGGCCAGAAGAAGTCGGAAGTCCTCTTGGAACTGGAGTTCCAGTTCAGTACAGATGGATGTGTGTGAGCAGAGAGTAGATCTTGGGTCCTCTGGAAGAGCAACCAGTGCTCTCAATCACCGAACCATCTCTCCAGCTCCCAACATGTGTGTATGGCTGAATATGGGCTTATATGAGCTCAGTGCCCTAGAGACCAAAAATGAGTGTCAGATCCCTGGTGCTGGAATTACCAGGTCGCTGTGGGTCTCCTGATGGAGACGCTGGGGATAGAACTCTTGTGTGAAAAGGCAGCCGGCACTTGTAACTGTTAAGCTGACCACCATTCCAGTCCCTCAGCTTCCCTTTTTTGAGACAGGGTCTCATGTAGCCCGGCCTTGAACTTATTATGAGAATGTCCTTGAACTGATCTTCCAATTCTCCAGTACTGAGATCATAGGTGTGTGTCACCACGTCTGGTTTATCCAATAACCATTTCTTCTTCATGGACAGAGGCAGCCTCCTGTCGTGTCCATCTTTCCTGCTTCTCTTGCTGCCTGAGCATTGGCTTGTGCCTTTATCCTGCTCCGTAGGGTCCGAGAGAGAGCCACTTGGAGGAATTTCTATTAAAGATCTTGGGCATTTTTTCCTGATGATTACACATGGACATATGTCAGGGATACTCTGCTCTCCTCTGTATGCTTGATGAAAAGCCTTAGGATATGGCTACGTAACCAGCTCTAACTAGCTTCAAACCCTGCTATTCTTGTCACTGGGTCCCAGCCACCACCGTGGGTTAAGGACAGTCTTTGTGACTGATGGAACACAGTGGAATGTCGCTGGAATCCTAGCTGTTTTGCCCTTTGTCGCTTCCACATGGGGAGGACATTCAAGCAATCCTGTGCAGGGTCCCTGTGGAGAGGGAAGCAGCAGCACCCACTTTTCGATCATGTGAGTGAGCAGTCTCTAGCCCCATGGGGCCTTTGAGCTTTCTGCTGCCTGGAGCCCTCACCACAGTGACACACCTCCACCCCCAGCCACCATCATGCCTACTCCTGACTCCCTGCCAGCTGAACCATGGGACAGAATACATGACTGTTGGAATCTAAAACTGTAAGCTTTTGGGAGCTTTGCTAAAGCACAATAGACGTGCAACCAGAGGCTTGCTTGTAAGACTTCCAAGAAAAGCCTGGCATGATGGTGTATGCCTTTAGTCCCAGCATTTGTGAGTCAGAGGCAGACAGATTTCTATGAGTTTGAAGTTAGCCTGGTCTGCATAGCAAGTTCCAAGCCAGCCAAGGCTATATAGGGAGACTATGGAGACTATCATCTCTCTCTCTCTCTCTCTCTCTCTCCCCCCCCCTCTCTCTCTCCAAAAACAACAACAACAACCCCCCAAAAAAACTGAAAAAACAAAACACTTCAGAGAGAAAAACAGGCCCATGGAGCCTGATGACTTTGTGACGCCCCTGAGCTAATGAACCACGAAGACGCCGACTTCTCCACTTGTCATGAAACAGAATTCACGTCCTTGTCCAGCTGCTGACCCATCTGCTGTTACTTAGAGCTCCAGCTTCCTTACTTCCAAAAGAAGACCCTTGGGAATTTCTAAAAAGTGTTTGCCAGGTGATTTTCTGTCACTTTTTATCCTGTGAGGCTGGAAATTTCTTTTTTCTTCTTTTTATTAAAAAAAAAAAAAGTCAGGTGTGGTAGGGCACACCTTTTATCCCAGCACTCAGGAGGCAGAGGCCTAGGATCTTTGTGAGTTCAAGGCTGGCCTGGTCTACATAGTGAGTTCCAGGTCAGTCAGGCTAACACAGTGAGACCCTGTCTAAATTTGTAAAACATTAAATTCGGTATTATTATTATATGTGTTATTAATGTGTGTGTTCGCCTGTGTGTGAGTGTGTGCACATATGCCAGGGTGAACGTGTGGAGGCCAGAGAACGTTTTTTGGGAGTCGGTTCTCTTCCACTGTGGGCTTCAGAGATCCAAGCGGGTTGCTCAGCTTGTGCTTTGGACAAATGCTTTTCCCCATGAGGAAACATCTCACTGGCTCTCTCTCTTTTGTCTTGTTTTTCTTTATTTATATTTACTTAGTGTGTGTGTACGTGTGTGTATGTATGCCACAGCCCATGTATAGTAAGAGAACTTGTCGGTTCTCTCCTTCCACCACGTGGGTTGCAGGAGTCAAACTCAAGTTGTCAGCAAGCATTCATGGTTTTGGTTGTTTTTGGAGACAGGGTGTCTCTGTGTAGCCCTGGCTGGCCTGAAACTCTCTCTTTAGACCAGGCTGGCCTCAAATTCACAGAGATTTGCCTGCTTCTGCCTCCTAAGTGCTGGAATTAAACAGATGTGCCACCACACCTGGGGACTATCTTCATCACCATCACCACCACCATCACCATCATCATCATCTGTTGTTGTGCAGGCAGACTGGTTTCAAACTCCTGGGGCTCAGGGATCCTCTTACTGCAGCCTCCCAAGTGGCTGGACCTACAGAGTTCCCACTACACCCGGCTCAGTCTGATGGCTTTCAAGAGCACAGCCTGTGTTGTATAATAGTCAACATTAGTGTCTCTAGTCTAGACCTTTCTCATTGTCCTGAACTGAAACTCTGAACCAATTAAACAGTAACTGCCCCACCCCCAACCATTCAGTCCCTGATTCCCTTTGTTTTACTTTCAGTCTCTGAATTTGCCCATTCTAGAAAATCCAGGTGATTTCACGAGGGCTGTCGTCCTGTGAGGGGTGTTTTTTACATTACAATGCTTCTAAGGTTCATTTTATAAGATGTGTCTAAAGCTGATTGTATCAATCAAGGGAACTCACATTTTTTCCCCCCAAGACAGGGTTTCTCTGTAACCCTGGCTGTCTTGGAACTAACTCACTCTGTAGACCAGGCTGGCCCCAAACTCAGAGATTTGTCTACCTCTGCCTCTGAGTTCTGGGATAAGGGTGTGTACCAGCAGTCGACTGATAACTCATACGTTTTCAACTCATCTGTATCACGTATCTGCATTTCCTTTCTTTCTCTCTATCTTTCTTCTTTTTTTCTCCTTCTTTAAAACAAAGATCTATTTATTTATTTTATGTATATGAGCACACTGTAGCTGTCTTCAGACACACCAGAAGAGGGCATCAGATTCCATTATGGATGGTTGTATACCACCATGTGGTTGCTGGGAATTGAACTCAGGACTTCTAGAAGAGCAGTCAGTGCTCTTAACCTCTGAGACATCTTTCCAGTCCCCACTCTTCTTCCTCCCTCCCTCCCTCCCTCCCTCCCTCCCTCCCTCCCTCCCTCCCTCCCTCCCTCCCTCTCTCTTTCTTTCTTTCTGTCTTTCTTTCTTTCCTTCTTCCTTTCTTTCACAAGTTCTCACTGTGCCCAGGCCAGCTGTCAATTTCTAGACACAAATGACCCTCCCATGCCAACCTTCTGAATTTCAAGGACTAATGTGTATTGCCACTGTGCTGGGATCTTTCCCTTTTAAGGCTGAATACTATTCCATTGTAATTATATATTACATTGTATACATTCATTTATCAATAGTTATTTTTTTCTTTTGGTTTTAAACAGGATATATCTAGGCTGTCCTGCAACTCTGGATCTTCCTGTCTCAGCCTGCTGAGTGCTGGGGTTATAAGAATGAACTATAGGCCTGGCTTCATTTCCATTTCCATTTTTTTTTTTTTTTTTTTTTTTTTTTTGGCACATACCAGAGACACACATTTACTTTTAAGGGAATATGATTTTTGAATACTTTCTTTTTTTTTTTTTTTTTTTTTTTTTTTTATGTCTCAGTGTGTCTAATCCACAGTGGCTTTGTATCACATTACTTGGTGAGTCTGCTCCTATCCCATAAGACTTGGCAGCCAGCACGAGATACTCCTTCTGAGTCCCTTTTCTGTATTGGGAGCTTCAGATCCTACACAAGTTGTCTTCCAAGGCCAATGCTTTCTTCCTTAAAGCAATGTTTCCAGGGCTGAGGACATGGCTCAGCAGGTAAAGGAGTGAGCTGCCCAAGCTTGACCACCCAAGTTCTATCCAAGGAACCCATGTTAAAACAAACAAACAAACAAACATACATACATACATACATACAGACAGACAAACAAACTGGGTGCATGGCACAAATTTGTAATCCTACTTTGAGATGGGGGACAGAGCAAGGAGAGTCACCTGGCAGCTAGCTAGCATGGAGTCACATGTAACAGTAAAAACAAGAGAGACCCAACCTCAGTAAGGTGGGAGTTGAGAACTTAGCTTGAAAGTTGTTGCCCTCTGCTTCGCCTCTCAAGCTAAATAAACGCAGTAATTTTTTGTTTTTTTGAACCGACAAATCCTGTTAATGACCATGTGGATATTTTTCTGTTCTCTGAAAAGCAGGATTTCCTGGTCTTAGCTCCAGTGTGGAATGCTCAAAGGCATCCATAGCGATTTTCCTTCCCCTCGGGGAAATAGCAGTGGGAAGGATCTTGCTGGGAGCTACTGTGGGATGTCTCTCCTCTGGGAGTCTCAGATGTACATAGACCAAGAAGCTGAATAGATCTTCCAGGGCTCACCAGTCCCTCCACTAACATGCCCCTCAGAGCCCAAAGAGGGAAGCGAGGCCCTAGCTGAGGGCAATGTTCCATTGTCCCCTCACAGTGTTAAAACCCAAACCCAGGCTTCGCTCCAAATCCAGGGCTCTATGCCATCCTCCAGCCCTGGGAGTGTGTGTGTGTGTGTGTGTGTGTGTGTGTGTTTGTGTGTGCACATAAGCATGAGCTACTTTTTAGGGGATTTCCAAGATGCTTCTAGGCAAAGCCTCTTTCATCTCTGACTTCACTAGGGGCAAGTCCCTGAGACCTTGTGTTGGGAGGCCAGGGTATGAGACCAGAGGTCATTTTCTAAGGCCAACAGCCAACCTCCCTGATTTGACTAACTCCCCAGACTTTGTCTTCATGAGGCCACTTTAGTCCTTCACAACATAGTGGCAAAAGGTGAGAGCTGATCAGAGTGGCATGGCTGGGCTGCTCTGTTCTGATGATACTCAGTGGACAGTGCTGCTATGTAGCTTGCACAAGTGTGTGCGTGCAGGCAGGTGCTAGTGTGCCTTGTATTCCTGTGTTTATACTAATGACAGTGCTCAGCCTGTGGCCTGTTACTGCTTGGCGCTGATAACAGGGCCTGAGACCAAAGTATACGTGCTGGGGAAACCCCATTATAGTTAACAAAAACACAGCACTTTCTCCATGCCAGCCGGTCACTATGGTAACCCCCAAGGGACAGCACAGTCTGACCAGTGATGAGGTGTACACCAGTGACTAGACACAAAACTGCAACTCGGGCAACAGAGATCCCTTCCTTCCTTCCTTTTTTGTTTTATTTGTTGAGACAGAACCCCACAGACTAGCCCAGGCTAGCCTTGAATGTACAACCATCTTCCTGCCTCAGCGTCCCAGTGCTGGGAATATAAGTATGTAATTCATATCCGGCTGTAAGATACTGGGTTTGCTGTTGTTTTGTTTAACTGTGAACTCCCTATGTAGTCAAAAGTGACACTGAATTCTTGATTCTCTACCCTTTACCTCTCAAGTGCTGGACTACAGGCAAAAACCATACCTGGCTGAGGCCATGTTCTATCTATCTATCTATCTGTCTGTCTGTCTGTCTGTTCTGTCTGTCTGTCTTCCTTCTTTCCTTCCTTCCTTCTCCTTCCTTCCTTCCTTCCTTCCTTCCTTCCTTCCTTCCTTCCTTCTTCCTTCCTTCTTCTTTCTTTCTTTCTTTCTTTCTTTCTTTCTTTCTTTCAAGACAGGTTCTCACTACATAGCTCTGGAACTCCCTCTGTAGACCAGGCTGTTCTGGAACTCACAGAGATCCACCTGCTTGTGCTTTCCAAGTGCTAGAATTAAAGGTGTGTGCCACCACACCTGGCTTTTTTTCTTTATTTATTTGACATAGTGTTTCACTATGTGCCCCTGGCTCAATACATAAACAACGACTACACAAAGATCTGCCAGCCTCTGCCTCCCAAGTGCTGGGATTAAAGGCGTGCGCCACCCACTCCCAGCTTTTTTTTTTAATATATTTTTTAATTTTATTTTTATTTATGTGTATGTGTGTGTGTGCCTGCTTGCCTGTATGTGACCATGTTCATGCATTGTCCAAGGAAGCCAGAAGAGGGCATCAGGTTCCCTGGAATTAGAGTTATCTTTTTAGCTGCCTGATGTGGATGCTGGGAACTGAACTCAGGTCCTCTGCAGATGTAGCAGATGCTCTTAACCAGTGAGCCATTTCTCTAGACTCTTTAAAATCAAACCATTATCATTGTTGTTTATACTATGTGTTTGTAGGTGGGTGTGAATGGGACAGAGCATGCTTGTGGGCAACAGAGGTAACTTAGTGGAGTTGTTCCTTCCTTCCGCCTTTACATGGGTTCTGCTGATGGAACTTGGTCATCAACTTGCTTGTGCAGCGAGTACTTTTACCTGTTGTTCCATCTTCCTGGCTCAGGAAATCCTGTTTTTTTTTTTAAGGAAAAAAAAAAAAAAGGCAGGGTATCGTAACAAAAGTTTACACAGGCTTTGAACATAAACATTTTCTTATTTGAGCTTCGAAAGCCCTGTGATATACATCCTGTGTTATCTCCACTATACACATGAGGAAATACCCACAGAGATTAGTGATTGGCCTAATATCACATAGCCAAGGTAATGAGACTGATCCTGGGACTGGGTCTCACCCAGGATGTCTACAGGTGTTGCAGTTGCTAGCTCTGATTTGAAATGTCTTTGAGTTCCAGACCATGTGGAGTATGTGGTTGAGTGGCAGATCCCACCACCACCACCACCATCATCATCTCATCCTTGCCGCCACCACCACCACCATCATCACCACCACCACCACTGTCGTCATCACCATCATCATCATCATCACCATCATCATCATCACAGTTCCCATCAGCCCAGCAGCTGTATCCAGCACTTTTCAGCTCTTCCTATGGTCAGGTTCTGTGCTAGGAGTGATCCTGTGTTCGTCACATTCATCTTCACAATGAACCTCGGAAGTACATCTTGCTATTCTCTGTTACACAGGAGGCTCAGAAAGGCCTCACCTAGGAAGTGACAAAATTGGAGTTTGAATCCTGGCCTGCCACAGTAGACAGCTCGCTCTAGGGAATTCAGTTTGTTTGCTTTATTCACTTACCTTTTGATGGTGGGGTTGAACCCGAGCCTCTCATCCTAAGCGCACGCTTGGCCACTCAACTGCATCCCCAGTTGCTTTGTTTTGTTTTATTGTATTTTTGGTTTTTGAAGACAAGGTTTCCTTGTGATATGTTAGAGCATCTTCTGGATATATACCCAGGAGTGGTATAGCTGGGTCCTCAGGTAGTGATATGTCCAGTTTTCTGAGGAACCGCCAGACTGATTTCCAGAGTGGTTGTACCATCTTGCAATCCCACCAACAATGGAGGAGTGTTCCTCTTTCTCCACATCCTCACCAGCATCTACTATCACCTGAGTTTTTGATCTTACCCATTCTGACTGGTGTGAGGTGGAATCTCAGGGTTGTTTTGATTTGCATTTCCCTGATGACTAAGGATGCTGAACATTTCTTTAGGTGCTCTTGGCCATTCACATTTCCTCAGTTGAGAATTCTTTGTTTAGCTCCGTACCCCATTTTTTAATAGGGTTATTTGGTTGTCTAGAGTCTAATTTCTTGAGTTCTTTGTATATATTGGATATTAGTCCTCTATCGGATGTGGGATTGGTAAAGATCTTTTCCCAATCTGTTGGTTGCCATTTTGTCCTATTTATCGTGTCCTTTGCCTTACAGAAGCTTTGCAATTTTATGAGGTCCCCTTTGTCAATTCTTTTTTTTTTTTTTTTTTTTTTTTGGTTTTTTGAGACAGGGTTTCTCTGAGTAGCCCGGGCTGTCCTGGAACTCACTCTGTAGAGCAGGCTGGCCTCGAACTCAGAAATCTGCCTGCCTCTGCCTCCCAAGTGCTGGGATTAAAGGCGTGCGCCACCACACGCCGGGCCCATTTGTCAATTCTTGGTCTTAGACCATAAGCCATTGGTGTTCTGTTCAGGAATTTTTCCTCTGTGCATAGGTATTCGAGGTTCTTCCCCACCTTCTCTTCTATTAGTTTCAGTGTATCTGGTTTTATGTGAAGGTCTTTTATCCACTTGGACTTGAGCTTTGTACAAGGAGATAAGAATGAATCGATTTGCATTCTTCTACATGCTGACCTCCAGTTGAACCAGCACCATTTGTTGAAAATGCTGATATGCTCCACTATGCTCATAGCAGCCTTATTTATAATATAATAGCCAGAAGCTGGAAAGAACCCAGATGTCCTTCTGTATCCAACAGAGGAATGGATACAGAAAATGTGGTACATTTACACAATGGAGTATTACTCAGCTATTAAAAACAACGAATTCAAGAAACTCTTAGGCAAATGGATGGAACTCAAAAATATCATCCTGAGTGAGGTAACCCAATCACAAAAGAACACACATGGTATGCACTCACTGATAATTGGATATTAGTTCAAAAGCTCGCAATATCCAAGATAACAACTCACAGACCACATGAAGTTCATGAAGAAGGAAGACCAAAGTGGGTGCTTTATTTTTATGTGTCTACAGGCTTTTCATTGCATGGCAATATAAGTTAAGAATGTGACTTCCCTGGCTTAATTCAGTACACAATATTCTTTTAATTTGTAAAATAATATATAAAAATAAATGACTCGCCGGGCAGTGGTGGCGCACGCCTTTAATCTCAGCACTTGGAAGGCAAAGGCAGGCAGATTTCTGAGTTCGAGGCCAGCCTGGTCTACAGAGTGCGTCCCTGGACAGCCAGGGCTATACAGAGAAACCCTGTCTCGCAAAACCTAAAATAAATAAATAAATAAATAAATAACTCCTAATGACATTCTGATGTACTTATAAAAAATTAAAAAGAAAACAAGTTTTCTCTGTGTAGTCTTGCTGGTCCTGGAACTGGCACTATAAACTAGGCAGGCCTTGAACTCAGAGATTCACCTGCCTCTGCTTCCGGAGTGCTGGGATTAAAGGTATGAGCCATCCTCGTACGGTTTCCCAGATCTGCTTTGCTTACATACAAGCTTTTTTTTTTTTTTTTTTTTTTTCGAGACAGGGTTTCTCTGTATAGCCCTGGCTATTCTGGAACTCACTCTGTAGAACAGGCTGGCCTCGATCTCAGAAATCCGCCTGCCTCTGCCTCTGTGCTGGGATTAAAGGCGTGCACCACCACCGCCTGGCTGATATTTAAAATGTTAAAAATACTTTTTAGATTTTATGTGAATGAGTGTCTTGCCGTCACTATGTGCACATACCATACTTTTCTGTGGGTGTTAACAAAACTCAGGCTCTCGGCAAGAGCGGCAGTCGGGCTCTTGGTGGCATTTCTCCAGTCCCCCCAGACTTTATTGTCTTAAAATTGCCTCCAATTACAATTTTAAGAGTTTGGGGAAACTTCTTACCCTGCCCAGGGAGTTAATAAACACATACAGAAGAGCAGACTCATTTTAAGAACATTAAAAGGTAAAAGTTAATATCCGTAGGCATGTATAGCTTCATGCCTCCAGTTAGGACCAAAGAAGAAAAAATAGATAGTCCAACAAAGGACCAGGTGTTCCCAACTAACATGCACCCTGGTTGGACTCCTAAAATTGAGATTATGGTGAATATTTATTTATTTATATTTACTTATATTTAATTTTTTATTTTTTTTTTGGTTATTTGAGACAAGATTTTTCTGTTTACCCTTGGCTGTTGTGGAACTCACTCTGTAGACCAGACTAGCCTCAAATCCTCCTGCCTCTACCTGCCCAGTGCTGGGACCCAAGGCATGCCCCACCTCTGCTCCACTAAAACTTTATTAGCACAAATCAGCACATAAAGCACAGGGAGCAGGCAGCTGAGTATGATTATCACAGTTTTAATCCCAGCACTGAGGGGCAGAGGTAGGTGGCGTGCTGTGAATTCAGACCAGCCAGGTCTGCATACCAAGTTACAGGACAGCCAGAGCTACATAGTGAGACTGTGTTTCAAAAGCAAAACCAAAAAATATTGTACAAAATTCTCAAAGGACTAATAGAAAGTATAAAAAATGTTTATTCAATGGACTATTTTAATCAAAAAAGGAAAATGAAGTCTCTTGTGTTCCCAGACCAGAGTGTGGTGGCTGCTCATGGGTGTCCCTATTCAGCTCAGCACAAGCAGGTTGGCTGTCTCTGCTTCCTAGAGGCCACCACATTGATGCCAAACACCATACTGATATGGACACCTGATTAGCAGAGGTCCCTGCAGCCTCAGGCTGCTGGGCTCCAGAAATACTTCTGCCTCTGGAGTAGCTGGGGTCACAAGTCTGTGCCACCATACCTGGTCTACTTAAACATTTTCAAACAATAGATGTGAGCCAGGTATTGTTCATGACTATAACCTCAGTATGTAGAAGGCTAAGGCCAATTGTGAGTTCAAGACCAGCCTCAGCTACATGTTGAGTTCCTATGTCCAAAACAAAACAAAATCAAAACAACTCCAAGAATTGTAGTAAAATTTGTATAACATAAAATCTTCCTTTAAAAAAAAATGTTATTTATTTAATATATATGAGTATACTGTAGCTGTCTTCAGACACACCAGAAGAGGGCACTATTACAGATGGTTGTGAGCTACCATGTGGTTGCTGGGAGTTGAACTCTGGACCTCTGAAAGAGCAGTCAGTGCTCTTAACCACTGAGCCATCTCTCCAGCTCCTATAATATAAAATCTTGAATGTAGTGGTTTATACTTGTAGTCTCAGCTACTTGGAAGGCTGAGGCAACAGAATTGCCTGACTCCAGGAGTTCAGGGCTAACCTGGTCAATATAGTAAGACTATATTGTATGTATATGTCTGTGTATGTACATATAATATGTGATATGTATATATGTATATGTGTGTATATGTATAGAGATGTATATGTATGTGTATATATGTATATATGTATAGATATATATACATCTCTAGCTATAGCATATATGTGTATATTATATATCTCTATAACATGTACATATTATATATGTACATACCCACACACACAATGGGCTGGATATATAGCACAGTGATAAAGCCATGCCCAGCATATGTAAGGTCCTGGGTTCTATTTCAAGAACCAGAAAAATATTGCAAATATTTGTAAAGCACATAACTCAGTGGTATTAGTACTCTACAGTGTTGTGTGCCACTGCTGCTTCTAGCTCCAAAACACTTTCATCACCCTCAATAGAGACTTGGCATTCATTAAGCTATCTCCCCTCCTCCCCTTCCTGGCAACCAGTAATTTGCTGTCTGTATGAAGATCTGTAAGGTGTTTCCAAGGAACAGAGTCAAAAGATGCTGTGGCCATTTGTGATTGGCTCCTCGGCCTTGTCCGTGAGGATCCTCTGTGATGAGCTGTATCATTCCTGTTTATGATTGTGTAATATCTCATTGTTTGAACATGCTACAGCTTGCCTGTTTCTCAGCATCTCCATTGTTTCTACTTATTATTTTAGCGGTACTAGTGCAATGTTGGGGATTGAACCTAGGACCTCTAGCCTCTTATATGCTAGGCAAGCACTGTACCACTGAGATATAGCACCAGCCCCCTTCTCTTTCTCCCTCGATCCTTTATCTTCCTCCGTTCCTCCCTCCCTCCCTCCCTCCCTCCCTCCCTCCCTCCCTCCTCCCTCCCTCTCTCCCTCCCTCCCTCTGTTCCTTCTTTTCATATTGGTGATTGAATTCAGGGCTATGCACACACTACTGCTATTACTCCGCTCCTAGCTGCTTCCTTAGGTCTAATCTTACTTCATATTTTCACTTTTATTTATATGCTGCTGTGAAGTTGGGTGTAAGGATATTCCTTTGAGTTCCTGCTTTTCATTCTTTGGGGTATGTACTACATGGAAGGGGCATTGCTGGATCCCATGGCAATTCTAGACTCCACCTTTTGAGGACCACTAACCCTTTCCCCCATGGCTGCATCACCCACATTGCCTGTGTTCCAGGCCACAGCAGTCATTTCCTCTCTCTCTTCGTTGCAGTGGCTCAGTGAGTGTGAAATGGTATCTCCTAGTGGTTTGGCCTTGTGTTTCCCTAAACGATGTTGCAGAGCCTTTCACAAGCTTGTTGGTCATTTGAGTATCTTCAGAGATGCATCTGCTCCAGTGCTTTGTCCATTTTAAAGCAGGATTGTCATTTTCTGACTTAACTTTTACTTAGAAGTCATTTTTAACATACAGAAAAATTGCAGTATACTACCGGAAAGTCCATCTAACTTTTGCCTTAGGTTCATCTATTACTAACGTTTTGCCTAGTTTGCTGTATTTAACATTTTTACATGCTTGTATTTTATTTTTATTATTTTTGTGTGTGGGCATGTGGAGGTCAGAAGATAACTTTTGGGAGTCGGTTCTCTGCTTCTAGCTTGTTGTTCCCAGGAATTGAACTCAGGTAGTGAACCTTGGTGGCAATCACCCTTAACCAATGAGCCATCTTCCTGCGCCTCATCCCTCCCTCACAGTTTGCTTACTAATTCTAGGATCTATTAATGTTTTCCAGCACCACTTGAAAGAGTAAGTTGTAGACACTGCAGCCAGTAGACACTTGAGATCAAGGACACTTGTTTACATAACAACTAATGCTCGGCACCTAAGCGCATTGGACAGACGTGAAGCTTCTTTTCGATCTACTTTCTATATCTAATTATATCCATTCATCTGGCACTGTGCATTTCCCCGTCAGTACAGATGCCAGGCCAGGTGAGGGCCGTGAATTGCACATAATTGTCCTCTCTTTCTCTCTCTCTCTCTCTCTCTCTCTCTCTCTCTCTTCTCTCTCTCTCTCTCTGGAGAGAGGGTCTCTTTGCATAGCCCTGACTGTCCTGAAATTTGCTCTGTAGATCAAGCTGGTCTCGAACTCATATATCTGCTGGCCTCTGCCTCTCAAGTAAAGGTGTGTGTCATCTTACCCAGCCTTTATTCATCTCTTTTAACCTTAAAAAGTTCCTCAGTCTTTTTTAGTCTCTTGTGACTTTGACCTTCATTCTGTATATGTATATGTGTATGTGTATATGTATATATAATTTTGAGACAGGATCACAGGCTACCCAGGCTGGTCTCCAACTGCTATATAATTTTAAACTGCTGATCCTCCTGCTTCCACTGGAACATGCTGGGATCGCAGGTGTGAGCCATCATGCCTAGTTTAGGCAGTGCAAAGTATGGAACCAAGGGCTTCATGCCTGTTAGCCAAATCCTTGACTAACTGACCCACATACTCATCCTTTGGGTTTTGTTTTTTGGAGATAGAGTCTCACTCTGTAGCCCGGGTTGAACTCAAACTCGAAATTGTTCTGCCTTAGGCTCCTTAGCGCTATGATTATAGGCCTGAGCTGCCACACCTAGCTGAGCTGCCACACCCAGCTGGCATTCCCCCACCAATGCTTATTTTCACTCCTAATGTTTATTAATTACTACTATTATTAATTTTTTTTTTTGAGATAGGATTTCTTTGTGTAGTCCTGGCTGTCCTGGAACTCTCTCTATAGACCAGGCTATCCTCAAACCCATAGAGATCCACCTGCCTCTGTCTCTCTAGTATTGGGACTAAAAACATGTGCCACCACTGTTCAGCTATTACTTTATTTTATTTTTTGAGACAGGGTCTCTCTACAGAGCCCTGATTGTCTTGAAACTCTTTATGTAGACCAGGTTAGCCTTGAACTCAGAGATCCAACTGCCTTGCCTGCCAAGTGTTGGGATTAAAGATGTGTTCCATCAGGCCCAGCTCTCTTTGACTTGTTTTTATGCTGGAGGTTGAACCCAGGTCCTCGGGCTTAGTAGGTATCTGCTCTACCATTGAGCTACACTGCCAGCCACTAACACTTAGGGATAAAAAAAATATCTTAAAAAACATTGGGTAAGGAGGGAGGCTTGTGACCACCACTACACATATGGAGTTCACAGTGGAGGTTGCTAAACTGTCCATGCTGTACACACTTACAATCCCAGCATTTGGGAAGCAAGACAACTGGCCAGCCCTCGAACTATATAGAGAGACTTTATATTTCTTTTAAATTTATTTATTCTATTTAATATGTATGAGTGCCTTGTTCACATGTATATCTGTGTACCATGTGTATGCTTGGTGCACACAAAAGTCAGAAGGGAATGTCTGATCTCATGGAACTGGAGTTATGGATGGTTGAGAGCCTCCACATGGGTGCTAGGAATTGAACCCAGGTCCTTTGGTAGAAAAGTGCTCGTAATCACTGAGCCACATTTCCAGCCTAAGACTGTTTTAAAAAACAAAACAAAGCAAAAAAAAAAAAAAAAGTGGGTTTTTTTTTTTGTTTGTTTGAGTTTATCTAATATTTTTCTAATTACTAAGTTCAGGTTTTGTAGGCTGGCGAGATAGCTCAGCAGGTAAAGGTGTTTGCACCGTAAGCCCAACAACCTGAGTTTGATCCTTGCATCCCAAGGTGGAAAAACATTGACTCCTGAAAGTTATCCTCCAACCTCCACTGTGAACCCCACCTGTGCAGTGGTGGTCACAAGCCTCCCTCCTTACTCCCCCCCCACCCCACGCAAGCTTTAGCCGGGTGTGTTAGCACATGCCTTTAATTCTAGTACTCGAGAGAGGCAGAGCACACAGGTCTCTATTATGTGTGTCTGTCTACCTGGGACCTTGCACTGTGACCTGTCCTGGATTTCTTACTTGGAGACACCCAATGCCATCTGTCCATAAATGTTACATTCTCTCTCTCTCTCTCTCTCTCTCTCTCTCTCTCTCTCTCTCTCTCTCTCTCTCTTCAGACAATGTCTTCTCACTATGTAGACCTGACTGACTTGGACCTCTCTGTGTATGTAGATCAGGATCAGGCTGGCCTCAAATTCACAGACAGTTGCCTGCCTATGTTTCCAAGTGCTGGAATTAAATGTATGGACCATTATGCCTGGCTGTTAGATACTTTTAAAGTATACTGTGTGTGTGTGCATGTTTGTGTGTAGAGATGTGTACCATGGCACATGTATAGAGATTAGAGGACAACTTTGTGGAGTTAGTTTTTTTTCCATCTTTACCTGGGCTTGGGATTGAACTCAGGTTGTCAGCCTTACACAGCAAGTGCCTTTACCTGCTGAGCCATCTCACTGGCCGGTATGGTTACTCTTTCTTAATGTACTTTTGTTTTGAGATAGGGTCTCATGTAGCCCAGGTTGGCCTTAAACTCACCGTGTAGCTGGGGATGTTCTTGAACTCCTGATAGTCTTGCCTCCACCTCCCAAGTGCTGGGATTACAGGTGGGGTCACCACTGATGGCTTTGTGTATTTGGTCTAGTTACTTTTTCCACCCTTGCTACTGATCATCAATTTCTATTTTTTTTTTTTTTTTTTTTTTTTGGTTTTTTGAGACAGGGTTTCTCTGTGTAGCCCTGGCTGTCCTGGAACTCACTCTGTAGACCAGGCTGGCCTCGAACTCAGAAATCTGCCTGCCTCTGCCTCCCAAGTGCTAGGATTAAAGGTGTGTGCTACCACTGCCCGGCTTGATCATCAATTTCTAAAGCTCCTTTGAAAACATCTCCCTAGACTTATTCCCTGTTGATGAAATTTATTTATTTTATGTATGTATGGGTATGAGTGAAAGTGTGTGTGTGTGTGTGTGTGTGTGTGTGTGTGTGTGTGTGTGTGTGAGAGAGAGAGAGAGAGAGAGAGAGAGAGAGAGAGAGAGAACTGTACCTGCACATGAACTTGTGTGCCTTCATGCATGTTATGTTTGGAGGTCAGAAGACAACTTTGTAGAGTTCTCCCCTTCCACCATATGGGCTCTGGGGATCAAGCATATGTCAGCAGGCTTGGTGGTAGGTACTTACACAGGCTGAGCCATCTTGCCAGCCCCCATGGGTTAGTTTTACATAAGCTGTCTCTATGTCTCCAGCTCCCTCTGTTATCTTGTTCCTCTGTGCAATTTCCTTACCATCCTGGCCAGCACCTACCCTCCTGTATCTGACCTGGTTCATGGCCGTGCTCACGGTTCATCTCCCGCTTGCATAGGCAGGGCAGTTTGCAGTGAGCAAGGCCTGGGGACACTCCTCTCATTTCCTGTCCCAGGAGCTTCTCTTTCTCACTGCAACTGCTGTGGCCATAGGCTGGATTGAGGGACCACAGAATTATCCATCCAATCACCAATGCAAGACCCTGTTCCCCCAGCGGGGCGAGGAGACTGAGAGTGATGAAACCCACCAGTGTGGCTTCACTGTGCTCAGCAGGAACCTGTGATAAGGTGTCAGTTAAAGGGGCAGCCTTCTGAGGTCGAGAGGCTGGGAGCCCACAGGAAGTGACTTGGTGCCAAGCTGATGTAGCTTTGTTCGGCACCAGTTCTGACAGAGAAGTTGCAGCTGGCACTGCTGGGGATGTCCACAGAGTGTATCAAACCTCAGACAGGAGGGCCGCAGAGCCAGAGCCTGAGCCCAGCTCGGCAGTATGGGGCCTTGGCTTCAGGTACGTGTTTGCCTCCCTCCACATCCACCTCTTGGAGCCTGCCCCGCTGGAGAGCATACTTGGCTGCCGCTGTTCTCTGTTACATCAACCTTCTGAACTACATGAATTGGTTCATCATCCCAGGTGAGGATGGGAGGGGTATCCTGGAGCAGTATCTTCAGCTATCCCCATTCTACAAGTCCACAACTGTATATCTTTGGTGGCTTTCTTCCCAACCCTTTCTTCTCTAGGAGCACATCTCTGGTGGTTTCACCCAGTGAGTGGTCTCCAGCCTCTCCTGAATAGTCTCAAGCCAGAATGAGGCACAGTGTATGTGGGGGCAGGGGCGTTAGTGAGTTGATGGGATTCTGTTCTGCAGCAAAGGCATTGGGTTGAGGATGGAGCTGCAGGCAAGGTTATGGAGGGCAGAGCAGCTTGGCCCAGCTCCTGAGTGAGAATGGTTCTTCCTGCACTGTTTCTGGGGCAGCTGGCTGCTGGCCTACCTTGCACAGTTTGCCTTCCTTCTTGTAGGAAACAGGGTATAACCTGCTTCTGTGTTCTGTCTCACTTACGCACTCCTTTGTGACTGGGCTCCACTTGCTTTTTCTCATCTGGTCACCCATTCATTCCTTCATCCATTCATATTCAGCCCTTTCTTTAAAAAAACATAGTGTGTATGCATGTGTGTACACACATGAGTGTGTGCATATGTGTGTGTGCCTGTGTGTGTGTGCTCTCTCAGTTCAGAGAATGAACTGAGGTTTCCAAGCTTGTTCAGCAAGCGCCTTCACAAGCTGAGACATCTTACCAGCCCTCATTTCTTTTTGAGGCAGGGCCTCATATAGCTCAGGCTAGACTCAAACTCACTATGTAACTGAGGATAATTGTGAACTACTGATATAATTGCCTTCACCTTCTTAGGGCTAGGATTACGGACTTGCCACAATGGTTTATGAAGTTCTAGGGATTGAGCCCAGGGCTTTTGTACATTCTGGGAAAGCACTCTATTAACTGACCAATATCCTCAGCCTCTTTTCTTTGTTTGTTTTTGAGATAAGGTCTTAAGTAAGTTCAGGTTGGTTTTGAATTCACTGTGTAGTTGAAAACGATCCTGAACTCCCAATACTGCCTCTGTCTCCTAAGCGCTGAGCTTACGGGTGTGACACCATGCCTAGCTGACCTTTCATCATCCACTTGTTCTAGGTTGAGCACTGTGAGCGGGAGCACTGTGAGCATGCGTCTCTGGTAGGATCCAGGAGAAACTCAGATGTGTAGTTCCTACTGCGGGGACAACTGACTTACGGGGCATAGAGAGATGCTTACCAATAATGACCATGCAAGGCAGAGGGGCAGGGGGTGGTGCAGATGAGGGGGCTCAGGCAGGCTGGGAAGCCTAGGTGAATAGCTGCCACTGCTGGCCATGACCAAAGCCTGGATGTTGGGCCATCAGTTATGTATTTAGAGCAGCCGGGAGCCTCTGTGGAAAGAATGGGAGCCTGGGGTCTGCAGCCATTACCAGAGCAGGGCTGTATCTTGAGGAACTCAGAGGGGTACAGAACATGTGCCCAGTTTAGTCTGAAGTGAGACAGAGTGGGGTAGGTGCCAGCAGGGCAGCCCTGAGGATAAATGACAGCACAATTCATACATGGGGAGCGTTTGGTGACAGAGATGACTGGAAGAGTGGGGGTCAGAGACATGTCAATCAAGGCAGGTGAGTGTACTGATCAGAAGGGTCAAGAGGGGGGAGAAAGTGGGAAATAATCCCCCAGAAAGCGTTTGGTGCAAGATCACAGGCTTTTTGAATGCCAACCCGGGAGCTTGTAATTTCTGGTCCTGGCAATGAGGAACCAAGGGAGAAAACCTTAAGTAGGAGAACACAATAGGATCTGAGACCTTGAAAGATGCAGGATGAGCTGGTGAGGTCAGTTCAGAGGCTACCAAAGGGGATCAGGCTGACATGAGGAGGCCAGAACCTGAGCATGGGCTGAGGGCTTGGGGGAATGGGAGGGGAGAAAGGCATAGGGCAGCTAGAAGTGTTAACTGTGCAGCCTTCTGAGCTTAGCTGTACCTGTAGTTCTTTTTCTGCTCTGGGGCCCCCAGCAGGGCTGTCAGACCCTGAGACCTGCCTGCCCACATCACTTCCCTCTTTGGACTTCCATTGTCTGTGGTCACTGTGGGGAATGGAGACCTGGAGAACTGAAACCGTGTGGGGACTCTTGGTGACTGTTGGGGCCAGGCAGTGATGTAGTAGCTAAGATTCTCCTGTGGAAACAACACTCGCCAAGCCCAGGGTTGTAGAGACTGGGAGTTAAGAGACTGGCTTCATTCATTCTTGCCCTTGGGTTTCCCACAAGGTTGACAAGGTCACAGGACCCAGGTCAAGGGGACTCTTTTCTAAAAATGGGAAAGGAGTGCCCTCAGAGGACTTCGAGGTAGCTGTTTTTCTTGCTAACTCACGTTGCATATTTTCCTATTTCTCCAATAACTACACCATCTGGTGTCATTAAAAGATGAAAAACGACTGAGGGTGTAACTCAGTGCTTGTTTGGAATGCATGGAGCCCTGGGTTCCACCCCCCACACCCCATAAAAACTGGTGTGGTGGCACACACCTGGAATCCTAGTACTTGGGATAGAGTCGAGAGGATCAGCAGTTCAAGGTCATCTTCGGCTACATAGAGAGTTTACGGCCGACTTGGGCTATGTGAGGCTTTGTTTTGTTTCGTTTTGTTTTCTCCTCAAGATGATAATTGTTTAATGTAAAGAAGATGGACAGATGTGTGTGTGTGTGTGTGTGTATGCTATGGTGATTGGGCTCAAACAGGGTGAATACACTCTCCTACTCGGTGCTTTCATTCTTTCATCTTCATTCTCTGGCTGCTAGATATCAGTGGAAGATGTAGTCTGAAGGGACCCATGTGGGGACGTTTTTTTCCCTTCTGGGATGCTGGATGAGGGAGCTGCCTCTGTTAGAGTTCTAGTCCCTGTGACTCCCACTCAAGCTGGACAATCTTGGGCAGCTGGAGTCTGTGTATCGAGACAGTAACGGTTCCCTCCCCCACTTTTTGAACCAGACTGGGGGTGTTGTGTAGCTTAGGCTGGCTTTGAAGACTATGCTGGTCTCAAACTCCTGATCCTCCTGTCTCCCCCTGATTGCCAAGATTACAGGTATGCGCTACCACGACTGGCTTTTGTGTGTGTTCGATATGGGCATGTTTCTGTTTTGTTTTTGGCTGCTGTTGCTGTGTGGTTGTACATTGGCCCAGCTGCCATGTCCCATGCTCACCCAGGCCTGTCCCAGTCTCAGAAGAAGCAGCCTTGGAGGCCAGCTTGGGTGGGCTACTTCCTATCTCCATAACGCTGTCCATCTGTCCCCAGGAGTGTTACTGGATGTCCAGGAGTATTTTCACATCAGTGACAGCCATGCTGGTTTGCTGCAGACAGGTAAGGAACCATTCTTGGACCCCAGAGCAAGGACCTTTTGTTATAGTCTGGTGGGTTCTGTGGCTGGCTCCAGCCCCTGAGTCTTTGGCAGGAGAGAGCTGGGGGTTGAACGGGCCCTGGGACTGGAGTCAGCTGCAGGATGCAGTTGAGGGACACAGGGGGGGGAAGGCTCCGGAGTGTTTCTGGTTCTCTTCCTGCTTGTAGCTCAGCTGAGTATTCCACAGAGAAACAAGAAATCCAAGTGTGTGCTTTTCTCGCCCAGAACTGAGAAATCTTACTAAAAGAATACTAATAGACAGTCAGACAGAGAGACTTTGATTCTCAGATGGCTCAGAAGGGCCACAGAGAACATACTAATGCGGCATCAGGGAGCTCAAGTGGATAGTTTACGGGATCATTGAACATAAGCTAACCTTCCATGAAAGCTTGGGTGAGTGCTAGCCTATTTGTATGTACACAGACGCACATGGTCACAGCACATGACACCTCATGGTTACTGTGATCTTCTCTGTAACCTGTTCCCCTACAAATACCCATTGTCATGCTGTTTTGCAGCAGGTTCTCAAACTAGGTACAGGGACCCCGCCCCCCACCCCCCAGGAACACTGGAAGACTTTCCATGGGCAGTGTGAACAGTCCTGAGAAGCCTACTTCAGTCTGCCTGTCATTTTCCTAACAAGATCAATCTGGAACAAACCTGCGCCTGGAGGGTGGCTCCCCTCCACCATTGTCTCCCACCCCTACCCCACTCCTGTACACTCAGCTGTCCACTGTCTGAAGTGGGAAGAGGCGCTGCATCTGTGTGTTCCTCTCTGTTAAACTCAGGGTGCCACACAGAGGCGGTTGTTAAGACTTCTGCAGGGAGGCCTGGGGTGCAAAGAACACACTCATAGAAATGTTCTGTGATCTTCCCACCAAGCCACTCACCCCTGGCAAGGAGCCAAGCCTTATCTAGCTAGCTCTGTTCGTGACCTTCTGCTACTTATCTATGAATTCAACTTCAGAAATGAGATCATGGTCTCTGAGATAGGTATTAACACCCTGCTTGTGATTGTAAAAAAAGACAAGCCACCAGTTTCCTTACGGTCTGATGTGACGCGTTAGTTTGGCAAAGCAGGGCTGACTTTCCCACTTGGGTTTCACGGCCGGTCTTTCCTATAAACTGAACTCCATCTGCCCCTTAGAGTGCTTGATGGGAATACTGTTTACAAAAATGAGGTCTTCCCTCAGTATCTTCTGGGGACCAGTTCCAGGACCCCCTACTGCTGCTCAGTCTAAGAAGGCTCAAGAGTTCCAGACCGGTCTGGCCTACTTAATGAGTTCTAGGCCAACCAGTATTACATAGTGAGACAGATCCTGTCTAAAATAAAAAGGCATAAGGTCAGGGTGTAGTGGCTCATACCTTTAATCCAGGCACTCAGGAAGCAGAGGCAGGTGAGTTTGAGGCCAGTCTGATGTACACAGTGAGTTTTGGAACAATCAGGGCTGTATACAGAGATCTTGTCTTAAAAAAAAAAAAAAAGCATACTGATTACAGCTCCCCTAGTACATCTTCCTCTAAAGTCAGGTCGTCTCCAGATGACTCCGGATACCTAATACGGATCTACATAAGCTATTGTCACTAACAGTGTTTCATTTAGGGGCTAAGAAAAAGGAGGAATGTCAGCACATGGTCAACATGGATGCAATTGTTTTTTTCCAACTACTTCAACTTCAGATTAAAAAGTTTTATTTATTTATTTTTATTAAAATTGTATTTATGTATATTTGGTTTGCTTTTTGAGACAAAGTTTCACTATGCAGCATTGGCTGGCCTGGAACTCTCTATATAGAGCAGGTTAGCCTAAAACTCACAGAGCTCCTCTTGCCTCTGCCTCCTGGGGGCTGGGATTAGTAGTGTGTACCACCATGCCTTGCTTTCTTTATTTTTAAAGGTTTATTATTATTTTATGTGTATGAATGTTCTGCTTACATGTGTGTCTGTGTGCTATGTGTATGCCTTTGGGGGTCAGGAGGAGGCACTGGATCCTCTGGAACTAGAGTTACAGACAGTTGTGAGCTGCCTGATGTGGGTATTGGGAACTGAACTTGGGTCCTCTGCAAGAACAAGTGCTTGTAACTCTGATTCATCTTTCAAAAAAATGTATTAATTTATTTATTTTGAGATAAGGTCTCATGTGACTCAGGTCAACCTTGAACTCACTATACAACCAAGAATGATCTTGAACTGGGAGATGGTGGCATACACCTTTAATCTCAGCATTCAGGAGGCAGAGGCAGGTGATCTTCACTTTCTTTTTTTTTTTTTATTTATTTTTTTATTTTATTGGTTTTTCGAGACAGGGCTGTGTAGCCCTGGCTGTCCTGGAACTCATTCTGTAGACCAGGCTGGCCTCGAACTCAGAAATCCGCCTGCCTCTGCCTCCCAAGTGCTGGGATTAAAGGTGTGCGCCACCACTGCCCGGCTGATCTCCACTTTCAAGACCAGCCTGATCTACAGAGAGAGTTCCAGGACAGCCAGGGCTACAAAAAGAAACCCTGTCTCAAAAACAAAACAAAACAAAACAAAACAAAACAAAAACAAAACAAAACAAAAGATCTTGAACTCTTTCTTGATCTATCTGCTTCTAGTTTCCCAAGATGAGGCTACAGATGTGTACCTGTCATGCCTGACTACTAAAAATGTTTTAAATGTCAACTTGAAGCATATGAAGGATTAAGTGGTTCTAGAGAGAATGAAAGCAACACAGATTTATAATAACATCAGTGAACTGGAACTGGTGGCATACACTTGTGGAGGCAGAGGCAGATGGAGCTCCGTGAGTTCCAGGCCAGCCTGGCTACATAGTGGGCTCCAAGCCAAACAGGGCTGCATAGGGAGACTCTGTCTCTAACAGAAGAAAACAAATAAAACATCATCAGGAGTACTGGGGGTGGTGTATGGGGGTTGGTGTATGGGGGTGATGTAAGGAGGGTGGTGTATGGGGGGTGGTATATACTCCAATCCCTAAGAGTCAGAGTCAGGTGAAAGAATCAAGGTTATTGTCAGCTACATAGGGAGAAAGAGGCTACAGGGGCCTCAGACCCTGTCTCAAAAAAAAAAAAAAAAAAAAAAAAATCAGTGAGATACTATTTATTTTTATTAGATGACAAAAATGAAATTCTCATTCATATCAAGTGGTGGCAAGAGTTTTAGCATGCACTTCTATCCAAGTGTAAATTGATATGGCCTTTCTCGAACCCTATTTTGAAAGTAGGTATTAAAATTTTAAACACCATCGACATCGGAGATCACTCTCTGTGGAGTATTAGGTTGAACCATATTAAATTGCTGGTTTTATAGGTCAAAAGCGGCCTAATTTCCACAATTGCATATTGCTTAACCAAGTTTTACAGCAGGTCATGGGAGAGTGGGAGGGACTAGGACCTGAGCTGGGCCTTCATTAGGCTCAGGAAATGTCAATCACCTATGACCAGTGACTAGAGACGCAGTGTTAGAGTTGTCCTCTAAAGTCTTGGCCTTTTGATGGTAGATAAGGTGAAGGGTGGGATGGGATTCCAGGCCTCCATTTGTCTACCTGCTAGCTCTCCCAACCTGGAGACTCGGACTCAACACCATCCTCCAAGGGAGGAGGAGATTTTATTTTAAACACAAAAGTCATGCTTGAGTTTATCCATGTGCCGCAATGCTGGGCCAACCCAGAGCCAGGTCTTTATTCTCATAAAAGAGCAAACACAGCATAATAAGTGCCTTGTTCAGTTTTAGCCTTTACAAATACTGTTATAGGCTGGAATGATGATTCGTCGGTTAAAAGCATTGGCTGCTTTTCCAGAGGACACAGGTTGTATCCCCAGAACACAACATGGGTAGCTCATGGCCATCTGTAACTTCAGTTCCAGGGGATCCTACACCCTCTTTTTTGCCTCCGAGGGCATTGCATACATGAGATACACATACATGCATGCAGGGAAAATAATAAAAGTTTTAAAAATTTAAGAGAAACATTTTGTCTTAGTTAGGGTTTTACTGCTGTGAGCAGACACCATGACCAAGGCAAGTCTTATAAGGACAACATTTAATTGGGGCTGGCTTACAGGTTCAGAGGTTCATTATCATCAAGGCAGGAACATGACAACAGCCAGGCAGTCATGGTGGAGGAGGAGCTGAGAGTTCTACATCTTCATCTGAAAACAGCTAGGACAAGGGTCTTAAAGCCCATGCTCACAGTGACACACCTACTCCAACAGAGCCACACCTTCTAATAGTGCCACTCCCTGGGCCAAGCATATACAAACCATAACACATTTTTATTACATTTAGTGTGTGCATGAGTGTATGTGTTTGTGTGTGTACGCGCACTGTGTTTGGAGTCAGCACAGTTTGCAGTTGTTTTTGTCCCTTCATGCTTAGGCCTTGGGGATTGACCTCAGGTCTTTAGGCATCTCAACTGGCCCCTTGTTTTTGAGACAAGGTAACTCAGGTTGCCCTTGAACTTCTGGTCCTTTTGTCTCAGCTTCCTGAGTCCTGGAATTACAAGTGTGCACCACACCTGGCTTGATATGGTACAGAAGGGCTGGAGATGTAATTTTCTTGGTAGGGTGCTTGCACAGGATGTACAAAGTCCTGGGTTCTATCCCCAGCATTGCCTAAAAACAGGGTGCCAATACACCTATAGCACCAGCAATCAGGAGGTAGAGATGGGAGGATCAGAAGCTCAAGGTTATCCTTGGCTAGATAGCAAGTTCAAGGCCATCTAAAAGTACAGGAGATCTTGGTTTAAACACAGGTGCTGGTGTGGAGACTAGTGCATGTACAGAGGCACATCAGCTCTTTCCCCAGCCTCCTGCACCATCTCTAGTTTATAGTCCATGTGCTTGTTTCAGGCTCCCTCTCTGCTGGTCCAAGGGGTTGCCATCCCTATCCTCTTGCCCAGCGGCAGATGCGTGAATCAGATCAACTCCCATACCCAACCTCACAGAAGCCATGTATTCTTGCAAATCCAGAAGGCTGGCATTCACTCTGTGCTGGTGGCTCTACAATCCTTTTATGCAGACTGAGGGAGAATGTCAGCTTCCCAAGACATGCTCAGAGGCCACACAGCAAAATGAGGCAGAGCTGAGATTTGGTCCATGCCCAGTGCTATACACTATGGGCTGTGGATTGTATAATGGACCAGGAATATAAGACTTAACTTTTTATCTCTTCCTTCTTTTGTTCTGGGCCCATTGCCAAGGTGCCAGCTTGTGGCATCTGTGCCAGGCCTTTTCCTTGGGCCAGCAGGGCTGTGTGCCCAGCCACCCTCTTGGAGGTTTCAGGCTGCCTCTTGTGTGTCTCCTTCAGTCTTCATCTGCTGCCTGCTGGTGTCTGCACCTGTGTTTGGCTACCTGGGCGACCGATACAGCCGCAAGGCCATACTGAGCACCGGGATCCTGCTGTGGTCAGGGGCTGGCCTCTCCAGCTCCTTCATCTCCTACCAGGTAGGATCCACATCCGTGGCCAGTCCCTGGGACCCTCCTCATCTGCTTCCTCCCTGATCCAGCTGTCTCAGAGCTTCCTTCTGGCCCAAGCCAGCTCAGGGATTGTACTGCCAGGGCCAGGAGGGGGGGAGTTGTGGTACAGCCTCTAAGTCTGAGTAGGGAGGCTAGTAGACATGCTTTGTCTTTGCTTTAATTTTTCCGAGACAGGGTCTCTCTATGTAGCACTGGCTATCCTGGAATACACTATGTACACCAAGCTGGTCTCGAACTCACAGAGATCTGCCTGCTTCTGTCTACCGAGTGCTGGATTAAAGGCGTGCATCACTATGCCCAGCTGTTGTTTTTGAGACAGTGTCTCACTGTGTAGCTCTGGCTGGGTTGGTATCTTCAAATAGAAGAAGCTGGTCTTGAACTAACAGAAATCTGCTTGTCTCTACTTTCTAAGTGCTGAAATCAAAGGCACGAGACATGTACTACCATGCCCACCTGGCCCTTTAGATGGTCTTTCTTTCCTTGTTTTTTTGAGGCAGAGTTTCTCTGTGTAGCTCTGTCTGTCCTGGAACTTGCTTTTTAAAGCTGGCCTTAAACTCACAGACATCTGCCTGCCTCTGCCTCTTGAGTGCTTGTGATTAAAGACGTGTACCACTATATCCAACCCGTTTGATTTTCTTAACTGAGGGCTTTTTGGCCCTCCATTTCACTTCCCACTTTGGTGGGCTCTGTGGGGGCTGGGGGAGGTTGGTGTAATAGGTACTGTCTTAGGAAGGGCTTCCCTATGGTCTGGACAAGCAGTGGCTATAAACACCAGTAGGGTTACCCATGTGATTTTGGGATTCTGGAGTTGGGAGTGGAGGGACACTTGCAGTCCTGGTTTGTGCCTCCTTCCCTATGGGCCTTTGTCATGAGGTCCCTTTCAAGGCCCCTGGCCCCTCGTCCCATGGAAAATCTCTGGATCTCACCATGGTCTTGTGCCGGCTTATTCAGTATTCCTGGCTCTTCTTCCTGTCCCGGGGGATTGTGGGTACCGGTGCAGCCAGCTATTCCACCGTTGCACCCACTGTCCTGGGTGACCTCTTTGTGAAGGACCAGCGGACCTGTGCACTGGCTGTCTTTTACATCTTCATCCCTGTTGGAAGGTTGGTATCACTCCTGGACTCACTTCCCCAAGAGGTAAACTGAGGCTGAAGGAATCAGAACAGGGGCCGTGCTGGGCATAGGAGAGATCAAACCAGGAGGGCTGGGATCTGAATTCCACCATTGCTCTTTCCTTCCCTATCACTGAGTCTCTGAGCCTGTTTCCTTGGCTGTATACGTGGGGACAATGTTGCCACTCGATGGGCTAGGGGGAGGTTAGTGATGATGACTAGGCTCCAGAATCTCAGTACACTCCCAGAAGCGGTGAGAAGAGGTAGTGTGGTCCAATAGGGAGGGCAGCTCTGGGAGACCAGTGAGGAAGTGTGCTTTACAGCCTTACAGGGAGGCCCCTGAGCTCTGACTCTCTTTTCCTGAACCTGACTGAATCTGGGCTGGGTGTTGGACACTAGGGGTGGAGTTGGTGGTGGGATGTGCAGATCCTTACATGGAGTGAATGGCAAAGGGTCTGGGCTAGGAGCCAGAGGTCACTAGGGGTCAGACCGAGGGCAACATAAAACTGAGCTTTTCTCAGGCTCAGAGGCTGTGGAGAGCTGGCTCCCTGGGCAGGAGAGCCAGTTCCTTGCAATCAGACTGCTTTGGACCCTGCCTTCCATCCCTCACTACTGTCTCTCTTGTCCTGCTGTTGCAGTGGACTGGGCTATGTGCTGGGGTCAACTGTGGCGGAGCTGACAGGGAACTGGCGTTGGGCCCTCCGAGTGAGTTTCACTTCCTTTTTATCTCTACGCTTGCCCCCCTGGGCCTACTGGGACTTTCCAATCTCCTGTGGCCTTAGCCACTTGGCATAGTACCTGGCGCCATGGGGGGTGGGGGTGTTGGCTGCTGTCAGATTGGTGCCTCATGGGAAACATGGCTATGGAAATTGTGACCTTGAGGTCACATTCCAGCTGCTCAGTTGGTTGGCTGTGTAGCCTCAAACGAATGGCCTCTTTGCTTGGGGCCTCAGCTTCCTTCACTGTAAAAGTTAAAGCTACCCATGGACTCTTGAGGATTATTTGGGCAAGAAGGAGAACGTTCTAGACCAGGCTGGGCCTTACGGATTGTCATCTGGGGAGACTTGGAAGTGAAGTCAGAACAACTGGGAACATTCCTGGGCAGCCCTTTGTTAGAACAGGGATATGAACTGTTCAGAAGAGGAAGGAACTGGGTGGCAGAGGGGCCTGGAGCTTGGTCCTGCATGCAGATCTCTGCTGAACTGTCATGGAAGGCAGAGATGGATAGAAGCCTGGGGCAGGAAAAGGCTTCAAGGAATCTGGCCTGCTTTGCCTTGAACAGGAGCCTTCTCATCTTCTGAGCTGTTTGAAGCTGCCCCAGACTATGTAGTGAGATCCATATTGTATGGGTAGGGGTGCCAGGAGAGGGTGGCAGGGTGGAACTGCTGTGGCAAAGGAAGCATGAGCCAAGAAAAGGGCTTGCAGTCTGAGCTCCCAGTTTCAATCGTCTTAGGCTGCCTGCTTCCAGTACAGAGTGTGTACTGGGCAGGAGGACAATGATTGAGTACCAAGGAAATGACACTGGTTAGAGAGGCTATACTGTCTCTATAAGGGTAAGGGCAAGCAAGTATTATGGACAGCTCTACATATAGCCAGCACCTGGGAGCCAAGGCTAGATTAGAGTTCAGACCCTGTGGCCAGTCATCCTGTCTCCTAGGCTGTGGTAGATTTTGGTCCTGAGCTCCATGGCCTTCCTTCCCTAGATCATGCCCTGCTTGGATGCTGTGGCATTGGCTCTGCTCATCTTGCTGGTTCCAGACATACCCCGAGGAGCAGCTGAGAAACAGGGAGAAGGGGCTGTGAGGGCTCCACGGAGCAGCTGGTGCAAGGATGTCAGATACTTGGGGAGAAAGTAAGTATCCCTGGACTCCGTTGCAAGTCTCAAGAAACCCCTGTCTGGCCCAACGACTTCAACCTCCATCTCTGAATCTAGGCTTGTCTCATTGTCCATGGCCCTCTTCCTCCTCTGAGCTCCACTCCCTAACTGAGATGCCCCTTTGTGACTTGGTCCCCTCTGGATGTGGCAGAAGTGTGGCTGAAAACAGGACAGGCTGTGTGAGCCTGGCGCTGTGTTCATTTACCCAGTGGATATATTTTTCCAGCCCCTCCTGCCTCCCAAGGGTGCTGGAGTTTGTTGATCACCCCTTCAAGCTCCATGAAAGCAACATCAGCCCCTGTCTCAGGTCTTGAAGGGAAGCAGGCCTCACTGTGCTCTCAGGCCTCATGAATCATTGCAGCATGGAACACGAGGGCAGCTTGGATCGTTAGGAAGGCTGGATACTGCATGCCGGGGGCAGTGGTCAGGCACTTGCAGTCCTGACTGTATCTTGATCTCAGCCAGAGCACTTTCTCTTGCAGCTGGAGTTTTGTGTTTTCAACCCTTGGAGTGACAGCCATAGCCTTTGTGACTGGAGCTCTGGGCTTCTGGGCACCCAAGTTTCTGTTTGAAGCTCGTGTGGTCCATGGCCTGCAGCTTCCCTGCTTCGGAGAGCAGTGCAACAGCCAGGACAGGTGAGGATGGGCTGGAGGGCACTGGCCTGGTTCATGGGACAGTTCTCAGGAGGCTGTGAGCCTTGGCTCAGTCTTTCAGGCAATCTGTGAAGACAGCTGAGCTTTGGACCCAAGAGCAGGCTTAAGGGATGATAGGAATCTTAGGTGATTACCCTTTGCCCTTCAAGAGGCCTCAAGTATCTTCTGTGAGGTCACCCCATTTTGCAGATTGTAAACTGAGGCACTGGAAGATGTATCTGGCTTAGATGTTTGGGATGTGTTCATTTCTTCTCTGCCCCATCAGTGCATCTAGATACCCAGGAGAGTTGCTGGTAGATGGGTGGGGTCTCACTCTCTCTTAGAGTGTCACGTCACTTCCTGCCTGGCCTGGCTCCTCTGCTATCCTATCACCTCTTGCCAGGTTCTCCCGTGACTCCAGTGACCTCCTGATGGGAGTCAAGAACATCTCCTAGGCCTACCTCTCTAGTCTCCTCTCCTCCTTGATACCCCAATTCCTTGCCTCCACACTTGGTGACATGTTCTCTCTCCTGTATCTTTTTGTTGTCTTTGATCTTGTCCTGCTGGTTTCTTGGACTTTTAAATTAAGTTAAAATTTCTGTATATGGGTATTTTGCTAGCATGTCTGTGTGTACACCACATGCATACAGTCCTGAGGAGGCCAGAAGAGGGCATCAGATCCCCAGAACTGGCACTATAGATGTTTGTGGTTGGTCATGTGGACGCTGAGAATCTGGTCCTCTGCAAGAGCAGCTGCTGCTAACCACTGAGCATCTCTCCCGACCCTCCTTGGGGTTCTAAAGCCCTATCTTCCCCTCTGCTGGGTCCTCTGTTGGTCACATCAGCATCTGCTTCCTCATCTCCAGCCTCCTTTCTTTGCCTCAGTTTTACTCTCTGGTGCCCAGCGGGAGCTCATGTGGTTTCTAGACTGTCTGTGCTTCTGCACAGGTATTATGTCTGCCCACAGTTTCCTTCCTTTTTCTCATCATTATTTATTAAACTTCTTTATTTTGCCATCCTGAGGATTGAACTCAAGGCCTTGCATACTCTAGGCAAGTGTTCTTTGTGGTGAATTCTAGGCAAATGCTCCACTAATGAGGGACACTCCCAGTCTCTCACTAGCAAATTTTAGTCAAGGGCTCTATCACTGAGCCACACCCCCAGCTCAAAATGTCTGCTTCAGGCCTAATGCCAAGTGTTTTACATAAAAAACCTGCAGAGGAAGGTTTTCCTACTGTCTCTGAATTACAAATGAGGTGGAAGATCATGCAGATTAAGTGACTTGTCAAAGTTAACACAGCTAACAAGCAATAGCCAGAATTCAAACCTATTTAACCCTGTAGCTTTGCTCTGAAGTCCTATGTCCTCTTGCCACTGAAGATTGCCTGATGCTGTCAGTGACCTGCATATTGCCCTCCCCCCACCCCACACAGCTGGCAGGGTTTTCTGGTATATAGGAGGTATTCAGAGAAATCTTGTGAATAAACACATGGAGATGCGAGGTTTACCTTTGCTCCCCTGTGCCCTTTTCTTCTCTGGTGGCAACGACAGATTCCTAAGCAGCCTAAAAGATAACTCAACTCCAGGTATTGATCCTTAAAGAGCCTATTGTCTCTGCTCAGCTTCCACTCTCTGGTTCGATGCCCCTTCCTTCACACCATCTGTGTGAGAACTGGTGGACGGATTTGTTTCTCGTGCTTGATACAATAAATGGCCACATACTTAATGGTTTAAAACAACAGAAATGTGCGTCTGGGCTGGGGATGTGACCCTGCATTCGATTCCAGAATTGCACAAGGTCAGCACAGTGGCTCACGCCTTTAAGCCTAGCACTTGGGAGGAGGAGGCAAGAGGATCCGGAATTTCAAGGGTGAAGCCTGCAAGATGCCTCAGTAGGTAAAGGCACGTGCCGTCAAGACCGATGACCTGGAAACCTACAGAGTGGAAGGAGAGAACCGACTCCCACAAGTTGTCTCCTGACCTTCACTTGTGTACTATGACACCACATACATACATACATACATACACATACATATACACAGAAATATATACATACATGCTTATGATATATAAAAGGCTCAAGGTCATATTCAGAGATAGAGGGAATATGAGGCTAGCATGAGGCAAGACAAACACACACACACACAAACACAAACACCAAAAAGAAAGAAAGAAAGAAAGGGAAAGAAAAGAAAAGGGCATTTGAGCTGATGAGTACATGCTCTAGGTTCCAGACCCAGTACTTTAGAAAAAAAAAAAAAAGCCCAATTAAATAAACCCAGAAATTGCTGGTAGTGGTGGTGGCACTTGGAAGGCAGAGGCAGCCAGATCTCTGAGTTCGAGGCCAACCTGGTCTACAGAGAGAGTTCCAGGACAGCCAAGGCTACACAGAGAAACTGTGTCTCAAAAACCAAAACCAAAAGCCCAGAAATTAGTTTGGTTGTGACTTTGGAGGTGGAACTTCCAGTGGGCCCAAATCAAGGCGTGTGCAGGGTCATGGTTCCTTAGAGTTCTGTGGAGCTCGCCTTGGTCATTGTGGTTGGTAGCCTTTCTTGGCCACAGCTCTCTAACCTCTGCTTTTAAGGTCACATGAGACGTCCTCTTCTTTCTGGGCTGGAGGTCACCCCAGTGATTACTTTCAGGGCTTACCTGACTAAGGGAGGGTGGTCATTCCAGGCTAGGTCCTAATGTCTGCAAAGTATGTTCTTCCCTAGGTGGGTCCAGAGATTGGAGTATCTTGTGAAGTTCTCATTTTAGCCCATGGAAATTGGTAGGAAATCCTTGTGTTGGGGTGACTACAACTCCCTTGGTTGGGATCAGCCCCAGACGCACGTGAGGGAGCGGCTGTGTCCTAGCTTGCTCTGTTGATGTGGAAACACATATCCAAAAGCATCTTGGGAAAAGAAAGTGTTTATTTCCTCTTCCACTTCCTTGTCACAGTCCATCAGTGAGGAAGTCAGGGCTGGAATGTGAGCAGGAACTGGGAGGCAGGAACTGAAGCAGAGTTACGGAGGATGCTGTTTACTGCTTCCCGTGGCTTGCTCTGCCTGCTTTCTCATATAACCCAGGATCACCTGCTTGGAGCGGTCCAGTTCCTTCCCACAGCAATCCTTAATCAAGAAAACGCCAGAGGCACTGGAGGAACGGCTCAGTGTTTAAGATCACTTGCTGCTCTTACAGAGAATCTGGGTTTGGTTCCTAGCAGCTCACAACTGTCTTTAGTTCAAGCCCCTAGGGATCCAGGGCCCTCTTCTGGCCTTCATGGTTACCAGTGTACATACATATGTACACAGGTACAACACACACACACACACACACACACACACACACACAAATAAATAATCCAGGAGTGGTGGTGCATGCCTTTAATCCCAGTACTTGGAGGGCAGATTTTTGTGACTTTGAGACCAACCTGGTTGACATAGTGAGTTCCAGGACACCCAGAGTTACATAGTGAGACCTTGATGCATAGAGAAGGCACATTCATCAGTTCCCAGCCTGTGGGATAGATGGCCTATGTGGATGGCTCATGAGGCTGATTGGCAGGGTTACTACCCTCAGTTTGCTGATGTCCAGGCTTGCGTGGTTACATTCGTATTTACTTTAAATATTGTTACTATGGCTGGCGAGATGGCCCAGTGGTCAAGAGCACTGGATGCTATTCCAGAGGACCTGAGTTTGATTCCCAGTACCCACATGGTGCCTCATAACGGTCTGTAACTCTAGTACCACACCCATACTCATAAGATAAAAATAAAATAAACTAGTTTCTCTCTCTCTCTCTCTCTCTCTCTCCTCTCTCTCTTCTCTCTCTCTGTGTGTGTGTGTATGTGTTTTCATATGTGTGTGGAGACTAGAGAACAACTTGCTGCAGTCATTTCTCTTCTTCCATCTTGTGACTCATGGGATCAAACTTAGATTACTGTGCTTGGCAGCAAGTCCCTTCACCTGCTAGGCCATCTTGCCAGTCTACATGTCACATTCTTTCCCTGAGTGTGGGTGTATGTGTGTATATGGAGGCCAATAGTTAACCTGAGTGTCACAGCTCAGGAGCTGTCTACCTTGATTTCTAGGTTGGCCTGGCTGAAAGCCTCACTGATCTCCCCATCTCTGCCTTCCCAGTGCTGAGACTATAAAAGCATGACATCATGTCTATCGTGTATGCTGATGCTAAGAATTGAACTCAGGTTTTCGTGCTTGAGTAGCAAAGCACTTAGCTGACTGAGCCATCCTCCTTAGCCCCCATGGAGGTAATAGTTGGGCCCTGACCATTTCACATAACTCTGTAATTTTTGTGTCTGAGAAAGGACATGGCTGGGGAAGACAGATGTGTGTTGGGGCCACAGAGCTCCAGAGAACAGTGCAGAGTAAGGCAGAGAGGCCGGTCAGAAATCCAGGAGACCGGCTCAGAGAATCCTGTCATTTGTGCAAAGGGGTTGAGGGACCGAGAGAGGAGGCTACAGTGGTCAGCAAGACCAGTCCCATGGGGCCATCATGTTGGCCAGGCGCCTGTAAAGAGAACATCAGAGAGCCAGCCACAGCGGGCCTGGGAGAGCTTGGTTGGATTTAGCTGTCAGTCCACACCAGACACTGTCTCAGTGAGACCTTGGACCTCCTTTAACAAGAGCTTGAATGAAGTAGGAGGAAGATGGTGGCTGTGCGGATCCTGGCTCTGTATCTAGTAGCTCTCTGATACTGGCCTTCTCCTTTCTCAGCCTTGTGTCTGTCTGTCTGAGAATTCAAGAGTTCATTTGCTTAACATGTATTACATGCGTTCTCTGCTCTGTGATCCCAGCACAGAGAGCAAGAAGTAAACCAAACCTGGTCATCACTTTTGAGGAATCTGTCGGGTGTGACTGGTAGATAGTGCTACAGGGACCTGTGGAAATAAAGCAGTCAGCCTGGGAACAGGGGACGGTGTCCCCAGTGAGGGGTACTTGTGAGAGTCGTGTAGATTGAGTAAGAGTTTGGAAAGTTTAGAATAAAGCAAGCAAGGAAACAAGAAAGCAACCTTAGAGTCTTCCAGATGCGACATGAAAGAATGCACAGGTGGAGGAGGCAGAGGAGAAAAGAGCAGAGCTGGGGCCCCAGGACCAGGGAGTTGGGCTCAGATCTCTGGGTGTTTGAGAACAGTGAGAGGATTTGGTCAGAGAGTGGTTAGGAACACAGTCCATTGTGTCTTAAGAAGCACTTTCTGCGAGCCTGTGTAGACAGAGAGTCTCCATCAGAGCCAGATGGTGTTGAAGTGGGTACAAGAGAGGGTAGGAGAGGTAATGCTGCGGGGGGATGCTTGGAAGGGATGTGGAGCCAGGGTGCGGATGGATGGGATTCACAGCTGAGTGTGCAAGCAAAAGGTGCAAGATGGTGTCACCTTTGATCCAACATTCAGGAGGCAGCCTCTGTGAGTTAGGGGCCAGCCTAGTCTACAAAGTGAGTTCCAGGCTAGCCAAGGCATAGGAAGAGCCTATCTCAAACAAACAACAAACAAATCCCCAAATTAACAACAAAAATGATGAATGTGTGTAATGCCCAGACAAGAGCAATGAATCATGGGAGTCAATACATACCAGTCATCTAAACATTGAGTATGGGTGGGGCCCAAAAATTAAGATTTCTGAGTGGGGCCTCTGGAGAGGTGAGAGAGAGATAAGGCCACTGTGAATGTTCCTGGGTGGAGGTTCCTACAAGGTTAATGGGCCGCAGCTTTCTAGCTACAGTTCTGGGCTTGTCTCCTGCTGCGTGATACCAGATCATGTAACTGGGTTAGATAAGCT
The DNA here is from genome assembly GCA_021653895.1 of Mastomys natalensis. Lineage (NCBI taxonomy): Eukaryota > Metazoa > Chordata > Mammalia > Rodentia > Muridae > Mastomys > Mastomys natalensis. The sequence continues at coordinate 847,439 of JAJTUV010000598.1, forward strand.
GGCCCAGAGGCAGCGAAGGGATGCAGGTCTGACCCGTTCCTCTCTGCTCTGCTCTTTCCTATCAGCCTGATTTTTGGGGCACTGACCGTGGCAACTGGTATTATTGGTGTCATGCTGGGGCAGAGGCTTCAAGAAGGTACAAGAAGGTGAACCCCAGGGCTGAGCCCCTCATCTGTGCTTCTAGTCTGTTTGCCACAGCTCCCTGCCTCTACCTGGCTCTCATCTTGGCCTCACGGACCCTCCTGGCCTCCTATGTAAGTGAGGTCCCCTCTGGGAGTGGGTGGGAAGCCCTTGAGGACACAGGTGCACACTAACTGTGTCTTTGTGTTATATGCACTGGCCAGTCCTTCCAGACTATCTCTCAATCCTCATTTCCCAATAAGTACACAGAGGCTCATAGAGAGCTCCCTAGCAAACAGGCAGGGACTAGATTCTATCTCAAGCTCCTTTCTGGCTCTGAACTGAGTCCTTCTGGACTCCTGGCTGACAGTCTAGATAGAGATAGGGGTAGTTGTCCTAGGGTGTGTTGTGAACTTAGGGAGGTGGAGGAATGTTCCCCAAATTCCAGATGAGAAAGTTTGGTCATGGCTGGTGCAGACCTTGCTTGAAAGATAATTATGGCCAACATAAGCTTTCCAGATCCTGGTTCATTTCAGTCCCTCCTGTGTCCCACATTCTGCCTGGGATTTTGCTAGTGTCTGTTCACTAAGGGCACTGTTCCTCTTCAATGTGTCTGAAATCTTTCTCTTCCTGCAGTCAGAGTTCACCTCCTCCAAAGTGACTCCAGATTATGAAGCATCCTGTCCCAATTCACTGTTCCTGCCCTCCTACCCCATCCCCATCCCGCCAGGTGGGAAGGGCTTGCTATTTCTGATAATACCAGCTTCAACCCTGGGTGTTGGATACAGTACCCTTGTCCATAGGCACCGGGGCCCCTGAGCTGTCTAGACTTAGAGAGAAAATTGATGATGATTTTACTGTCCTTCAGCCAGTGCTAGTGACTGTTGTGGCCAGTCAGTCACATCTGAGAACTAAAAAGCCTGGTTCCACTTAACTCACAGCTTCTGCTCTGCCTCTGAATAAGGCTGTTATCTAGGTCCCAAAAATTACTCTGAAGAGAAGACCCCTGGTGTGCTCAAGTTCCTTGTCATATTTCATGTCCTTTGCATGGATACCACTTCTCTCCATGATTCTGACTCCTACAGGCCTGAGTAGGTGAAAGATGGCAGAAACAGACAAGAGTCACCTGGGAACGAATTATTTGCTGTCATTGCTTTCTGAGTGACAGGTGCCCGGGTGCTAGGCTTGGGAAAACCACCTTTGTGGTTTTCAAGTGGGCTCTGACCTTGCTTAATTGCTTGAGGCAGGTGTGACCTCTCTAGTGGGACATGCCTGGCCTATAGGCCATGCTTGGGCACCCTCATGACCTTCATGATTCCCCTGCAAGCTGTCCTTTTAACCCACCTGGTCTCTCTCCTTTTCCCACACTGCACTCTGTGCCCTCTAACAGTCCACCCTAAGACTTCCCCAAGAGGATTCAGACCCCAGAGCCCATACTTCCTAATGTCAGCTAACATGGGCAGGACAGCAGGGGCCCTTCAGGTGGCCTTAGTCTAGTAGAGTCTGAGCAGGTATTCTGCCAAGGAGAAAGGCTGATTTCTTCCTGTCCTCATTTAAGAAAGGGTCTCTCTCTCACTCCTTCTCTCTTTCTCTCTCTCTCTTCCTCTCTCTCTCTCTCCTCTCTCTCTCTCTCTTCTTCTCTCTCTCTCTCTCTCTCTCTCTCTCTCTCTCTCTCCACACACACACACCCACACACCCATATAAATCTAGAGAGAAGGTTCAGCAATTAAGAGCTTTGGCTATTTCCGGAGGACTTGGGTTCAATTCCCAGCTCCCACATGGTGGCTCATAATCAACTGTAACTCTGCACACAAGGGATTGGCCTCCTAGGCCATCAACATGCACATGATGCACACACATGCAGACAAAACACCCCTATTCATAAAATAAATACATTTGTTAAAAGAAAGAAAAAAAAGTAAATACCCCAGGCATGATGAGGAGCCTGCCCCTGGGCACACTGGCTGGCAGATGGCAAAAAGATACTCCTTTTCTGATGCCGAGGCCTTTCTATTTATGTGATGAAGCACCATGACCAAAAACAACCTGAGGAGGAAAAGCTTTATTTCACTAACACTTCCACATCACAGTTCAGCATGGAAGGAAGTCAGGGCAGGAACTGAAGCAGAGGAGGGACCTGGAGGCAGGAGCTGATGCAGAAGCCATGGAGGGGTGCTGCTTCCTGGCTCGTTCTCAGGCCTTGTTCAGTCTGCTTTCTTATAGAACCCAGGACCGGGGTGTCCTTACCCACAGTGGGCCCTCCCCCATCAATCACTAAATAAGAAAATGCCCGACAGGATTACCTACAGCTGGGTCTTATGGAAGGATTTTCTCAGCTGAGGTTTCCTCCCCTCAGATGACTCTAGCTTGTGTCAAGGTGACATAAATCTATCCGGGGGGAAGTTCTGTGAACTTCCTGGAGTCTGGAAGAGGCCTGACATCCCTCTCACAGATGCACCTGACACCCAATAATCCCCTTGTATACAGTTGTGGGAAGGGTTTTCTCATCTCATCTAACAGACCAAAAAACTGAGGTCCAGAGAAAGCAACAAAGAGTAAAACAGACAAATGCTTGCCTCACGCCTGGATATGTCACATTAATGTCCTTGTCATTCTGTGGAAGAGAAGCATCTGGGTACACGCTGGACACCAATAGGTGTGTTCATGCTTGCTGTCTAGGTGGAGTGGGGTGGTGGGGACTGTCCCTTCTATTGGTGCGAGCTGGTGAGACTCACAGAGACTAAGAGTTCAAGGAGACAGAGGCCCTGGTGAATGGGGGCCCTGTTAGAGGCATGCTCCTGCATCAGCCAGTTTTGCTCATGCTCATGTCTTTTTTAGCTCTGGCAGGCTGCTTCTTGGCTATGTTTTGGGGACACAGATGTCCCCTATCCTGCACTCTGGCAGACTTCAGAGCTTCATGTCTTATCTAAAAGTGACACTGTGACTCAGCTGATCAGGCCAGCTGAGAGAACCCTAACTCTTCTCCAGACCTGTCTTGGTTGAGTGTGGAGGGGCAGGAAGGTACTCAAAGCAAGGAGACATCCATCTTCCAGTGCTGGAAGCGGCTTGGCTGTCAGGATGCTCTGTGGACTGAATCTCCATGGTCAGATTCCAGCCCTCATTCTCCACAGCTTTGTGCTGCTGCCCTTGGGCCTACTGGAAGTTTTGACCTAAGATACAAGCTGAGGCTCTACCCCTCCCTGTCTTCACTCATGAAGCCCTTTCTACCCAGTCCCACCCGTCCTGCCCATTTCTCCACCTCCCCCCCCCCCACTCCATCAGCCTACCAGCATTCCTCAGGACTGTCCTCCATGAGAGCCAATTCTCGCTTTCCTCATCTTGCTGCATCCTTGCTGTAATCCGTTCATTCTATATGGTCTGGGAAGCTTCTAGATGCCATGGGCCTTGTCAGCTTTAAAGCCTTGCATAGCTCTCTGGTTCTCTGAAAGAAGGCCCAGCTCTTCATTCTGGCATTTAAAGCTGCACATGAACTGCCTCCACAGCCTCCTGGGCACCTCCTCCTCTGCACTTTTACCCTTCCTGGTTCCTAGAGCATGCCCAGTGGATTCCTGTTCATCTTTTGTCCATATGTCTAAATCCTTCTTGGCCTCCAGGGCAGAGTCAGCTTAGCACTGTCTTCTTGGAGCTTTCTCTTATTAGTGGTCTGGCCCTCTACTCATAGCCTTACTGCTCTGATATCCTCTCTCTCTCTCTCTCTCTCTCTCTCTCTCTCTCTCTCTCTCTCTCTCTCTCTTTCTTTCTCTCTCTCTCTCCTTTTATACACGGTTTCTCTGTGTAACTTAGGCTGGCCAGGAACTCAGAGATCTGCCTGCTTCTACCTCCTAAGTGCTGGGATTTAAGGCGTGTGCCACCACACCCAGTTTGATTCTGGCACTTTCACAGCCCCAGCTTGTGAATTCTGGCTCTGGTTCCTTCCCTTCTCAGCACTGCAGCCCCAAGTACACTGTCCGGAATGTGGGAGTAAGATGGGAGTCTTCATTGCTTGCTGAAAGAGCAGTTTAAGTAAGTTGTTTATATCCATTTAGTTATTCAAGCCTATTAAGTGTTGGCCATTGGCTTCCTAGTTCAAATGCTACAGTTGTAGCCATAGATAGAATGGCTCAAATATCTTTGTCCCAAGGAAATTTACATTCTAGTGGGGAGAAACAAACTGCAAGCAAGATACATGAGGAGAAGCAAGGCATAGTGCAGTTGTCTTTAAATCATGGCACTCAGGAGACTGAGACAGGAATTCTAGGCCAGGCTGGGCTGTATACCAAGACCCCATCTCAAAGCAGGCAAGTAAACAGACAGATACATAAGTCAAACTTTTACATTATTTCAGGTGATGACAAATACATATAAAAATCTCGAGTGGAGAAGGAAGATAGTGAGAGAGTGGCTGTGGATGAGAGAAGACTCCTGTTTTATCCAGAGGCCAGGAGGTTCACTGAGAAGGTGCTGGGGCGGCTTCTCCTCCTTTCCTTCTCCTTGTAGTTGCCAAGAATAGTGAATCATGTAGATATTTGGGAGAAAAGATATTTAGGAGTAGGAAATAGCAACTACAAAGGTCTGAGGAAAGGCAAGGAGATGACCCTCATTAACATAGAGTGGGAAGTGAGCGCAAGAGGCTGATGGGGCCTTTGGACATCAGGTGGGATTTTACTCTTAGGGATGGAGATGATCAGGTAGGTGGCTGTGCCTTTGAATCCGTTCCTCTAGTGTTACTATGATGGACAGTTAGATGTTTAGCTAACCTCGCATTCCTGGGGTGTATTCTCCTATCGTCACAGTGTATACTCATTGCCTCTGTTGCTGAGTGTAACTTGGTAGTAGTCTGTTGAGGATTTCTGTATCTGTTTGGATAGGGTGTTGGGGTGTTAGGGATGTGTGTATTTGCACCCGTGTTTTTGTGGTGCGCAGGCCCATGGCCTCAGGCGGACATAGCAAGTGTTTCTCTCTTTTTTCGTGTTTTTTTGCAGTGTACAAAGGATCTGTATTAATTTGTCTTTAAACATTTGGTAGAATTCATCAGTAACACCATCTGGTTCTGGGTTTTTGTTGGGGGTAGGTTTTTGATTATGGACTCAATATTTACTTGTTGAAGGTCAGTTCAGATTTTTCTGTTTCTTTTTGGCTGAGTTTTGCTACTTTCACTAATTTTTGTTTACTAAAATTTTACTAGTTTAACTAATTTTTAAATTATTTTTGAGATACTATTCCATCATTTCCACTTTTACCATGTGTGTGTTCTTAAACACATAAATATATAACCTGCTTAGTCTGTATAACATTTTGTACACACACACACACACACACACACACACACACACACACACACACACGTTTTCTGGGATGGCCATTTGGTATTGGGTAAGGAATTGGTGTGGTCTTCCCTGGTGATAACTATTTCTCCTGCTCGCAGCATTTCTTAGCTGTCTGTAGCTCTTGGTGTAGGGTTGAGGCCTGTGAGCTTTCCCCGTGTACCTTAGTATGCCCACTGTGTCCTTGTTCAGTTCATGCTCAGGCAGCTATGTTGGTGAGACTGTCTGACATTCCGACTTCCTAGGAGACATAGTCTAACAGTAAACTCCTTGATCCTCTGGCTCATGTACTCACTCTGCCTGCTTTTTCACAAGGCTCCCTGAGCCTTAGGTGCAAAAGTTTGTCGGTATATCACTTGGGACTGGGCTCCGTAACTCTGTATTTTGATTGGTTGTGGTTTTCTGTAATGGTCTTCATCTTTTGTTTAGAGAAATACTTTTCATTCTGTTTCTAGGATTTTTCTTTGTAATTAGTCTAGATTAATCTAATTCTTGGTATATAAATGCCCATAGTATTTTCTTATAATCCTTTTGATTTCTGTGAGGTTGATATCAGTATCCTTTCACTCTTGATTTTGGTAAGCTGAGCATTCTTTCCTTTTTTCTGTGCCAGTTTAAAGGTTAATGCATGCCAGTGTGGTGTGTGTGTGTGTGTATACTGATGTATCCATTCACATAAGTGGATATATTTTAGTAAATGAATTGTATGTAGGTATGTATGTATGCTCCTGCATGTGTGCAATGCTATACATACACACATATAATCTGGTTGAATATATATTGAACATACATATTGAGTTATGTTCATTTATGTGCACCATGTGTCCTTCTGTACTGTCTGTCTACCTGTCTATGCCTGAGTATCAGGGATTGCAGATGATTGCGTGGGGTATGTGTGCCTGTGTATATGGCTGAACATAGATTTTTCTCTCACTTTAGTTGCTGTAACTACATTGCGTGGGAAGAAGGGGTTTTTTGGCAGTACAGTGTGTCTGCTCCCAAATTGGTAGAGACCAAGTTTTCCTGTGTTCTATGGAAATGAAGTTTCCTGCGCATATAAAGTCTAGTTTGGGCCTCTGTTTAGGCCCTGTGGGCCACCTGCAGGTGTGAGGGCTCCATCTCCTATCCTTAGGGCCTCTTGGCAAGGGAAGTGGACTTCCCGGCCGGTAATTAGGATCCAGACACATTCGCAGCAGGTCTTGGCTCACACCCCTTCCTTGGCCCTCTTCCCAGAGCTGCTGCCCTTCAGAGGAGAAGGGGTTTGTCCCTTAGAGGAGGACTGAGCCTGCTGCAGGGGCTCAACCATTGCTAACCTGTTGGCTGGAGGATATGGCTGGATGTTGACAGGCCCACTTTTGGTGGGCTTTGTGTTCAGGATGAAGCAGCCAGAGTTTGGGCATGGTAAAGAGTATACACTGGAGAATCTGAAAGACCAAGCTGTCATTCCTGCTTCCATACTTCCTAGTTGTATGACCTGGGGCAAGATGCTGACCTTGTGAACCTCAGTCTTCTGGGCAGTAAAATGGGAGGCTACTTACCTGTAGACTCACTGAGGAGGTAAATGAACTTTTGAGCCTGTTCTAGTTACTATGGTTATGTAATGAAACTTGGCCACTCAAAACAACGAAAGCATTTGTTTTGCTCAGATTTTTCAGCTAGGCAAGACTCGGTTGGAGGCAGGAGGGGTGACATCGTGTTTTCTTTCTTTCTTTCTTTTTTTCTGCTTTATGCTTTTTTTATTAAACAAAATAGCACACAATCTACATGGAGTGACATAAATATATATCAGAGGAGGATGCATTCTGTGGGGATAACAGAAGAGAATAAGATGTAGGATGAGGGTTCAAGGGGCCAGGAAATATAGGCTCCTCACTACGATGAATGCTTCAGTATTGACCAAAAGCAAGTGAAGGACAGAACCATGTTAGTGGGAAAGAGCAGTGTGTGGAGGGAGAACAGCAGACGTTGAGACTCCAGGGAAGAGCGAGTGACTGGTGGGAATCAAGGAAATGTGCCTGGGATGGGGTGAGCCAAGACAGGGTGGAGGAAATGTGTTCTGAGTAATGGCAACAGGAAGTGGGGGATGCAAATGATGTAGGAACTTGTATCTACAATGACTTTGGTTTCAGATGTGAACTGAGGACCAGTGAATGTGTCCTGCATGCAAGCCAAGTGATCTAAGTCATGGGTATCTCTTGTTGTCTAACGCATCACCCCAAAACTTAGTAGCTTAAAACAGTCTACTATAGTAATTATCGCTATTTTGAGATAGAGTCTCATGTGGCCCAGATTGGGCTCTTTGCTGGCTAGTTTTATATCAATTTGACATAAGCTAGAGTCATCTGAGAGGAACAAACCTCAACTAAGAAAATGCCTCCATAAGATCAGGCAGAAGGCAAGCCTGAAGGCCACTTTCTTAATTAGTGATTGATGCCGGAGGGCCCCCCCATTGTGGGTGGTACCATCCCTGGGCAGGTGGTCCTGGGTGCTATAAGAAATCAGGCTAAGCAAGCCATGAGGAGCAAACCAGTAAGCAACACTTCTCCATGGCCTCTTCATCAGCTCCTGCCTCCAGGTTCCTGCCTTGTGTGAATTCCTGTCCTGACTTCCTTTGATGAGGAAGTGTGATGAGGAAGTGGAAGTGAAATCTTTTTCCTCCCCAGTTGCTTTTGGACATAGTGTTTCATCACAGCAACAGCGACCCTCACTGAGACAGCTTTGAACGCACTGTGAAGCCAAGCATAACCTTGAATTTCTGATCCTCTTGTTTCCAGCTCTGCTTACCAGGGCCTGGGGTTACAGGTGTGCACCATCGTACACAGATTAAATAGTGCCAGGGATGAAAAGCAGGGCTTTGTTCTTGCTAGCTGAGCACTCTACCAACCAAGCCACATCCTTGACCTTCAGTGACTTCTCATGGATGGTTTCTCTCTTGTTTGCTGTTTGTTTATGGCTGCACTGACCTGGAACGGGCCGTAATGCCCATACTGACCAGTCTCTCCTGTGGCTCTTCTCCATAGGGCTCTGAATCCTTTGTTAGAGTAAATCAGCTTTTTAGAACACTATTTAAGAGACCCAAGTGGAAGATGCAGAGCCTTTTAGTCCCCAGGAATAACATCACTTCTGCCTTCTTCTGTTGGCTGAGGTGATGTGGGACCCACCAGGTTCACAGTGTAAAGGCATGAACATGATGTGGCAGGATTAACTGGGGGCATTTTGCAATGATCAATCCCACAGCTTGAGGGACTCTCTCTGGGGCCAGTGAAATGGCTCAGCAGGTAAAAGGGCTTGCTGCCAAGCCTGACACCCTGAGTTTGATCCCTAGGACCAACATGGTAGAAGGAGAGAACTGATTTCTGCAAGTTGTCCTCTGGCTTTGTGGTCTGTACTCATGTCTCTCAGCCTCCTCTGTGCATGCACAAACACAAATATTAAATAGATAAGGGGAAACTTGAAATAAAAAAAAAAAAAAAAGGCAGGAGGAATTCTCTGACTTCTGTGTGGAGATGGAATGGGTGGTGCCAAAGTCAGGAAGAGGAAAATAATGAAGAGGTTTTTCCAATGACACAGGTCAGAGAGGGCGGTGGCTTAGGTCAGGCTGGTTAGTGAGGAAGTGTGGAGAAGTGGTCAGGTTCGGGGTGTGTTATGGAAGTACAGCAACAGGATTTCCTGACAGACTGGGTATAGAGCGAAAGAAAGAGAGGAGTTGAGAGTGTCTCTGTGGCTTGAGCCACCAGAGTCAGGGAGTTGCTATTTACTGTGGGGACATCCGAGGGAGGGGAAGGGTAGCTGTTTTTAAAGTTCTGTGGGGTTCCAATTTAGGCATGTTAAATTTGGGATGTATATTAGTTGCTTTTTCTGTCACTCCAACAAGAGCAACTTAAGGCAGGAGGGTTTATTTTTGTTCATGGTTTAAGGATACACTCCCCGGGGGCCGGGAAGCCATGCGGCAGAAGCATGAGGCAGCTGGACACCCTGTGTCTCACTTGCTGTTTCTACTTCTGTGATAAAGACCATGATCAAAAGTGACTTGGGGACGAAAGGGTTAATTTCATCTTATAGTTGACAGTTCATCACTGAGGGACATCATGGCAGATATTCAAGGCAGTAACCTGGAGGCAGGAACTAAAGCAGAGGCCATGGAGGAGTGCTACTTACTGGCTTGCTCCTCAGGGCTTGATAAGTTTGCTTTGTTATACAACTCAGGACCACCTTCACAGGGGTAACGTCACCCCTGTGGGATGCACCCCCCCCCCTCCGTCAAACATTCATTTAGAAAATGCCCTACAGTCTGGTCTGTAGGCAGTCTGATGGAGGAATTTCTTCAGCTGAGGTTCCTCTTCCTGGATAGCTCTAGCTGGTGTCAAGTTGATGAAATAACTAGCCAGCTCACACTGCATTGGCAGTAAGGAAGCAGAGAGATGAAGGCTGGTACTCTGCTCTCTCCTCCTCCTCCTCTTCCTCCTCCTCCTTATCCTCCTTTTAAAACTGGGACAGGGTCTCACTGTGTAGCTTTGACTAGCCTAGAACTCACTATGTAGATCAAGCTGGCCTCAAAGTGATGGAGGTCTGCCTGCCTCTGCCTTCTGAGTTCTAGGTGTTGTGGGTGTGCCACCAATTGGCCTCCCCTTCTCTTTCTTATTGAGTCCTGGACCCAGCCCACAGGATGGTGCTACCAACATTCAGAATGGATCTTTCCACCTCAGTTAGAGCTCTCTAGAAACATCCTCACAGACATTGCTAGAGTTTGTCTTCTAGGTGATTCCAAATCCAGTCAGCAAGTCAGTCAAGGTGAAACACACCCCCCCCAAAAAAAAAAGAAAAAAAAAAAAAATGAAACATCCCAGGCTGCCTCTAGGACATGCAGCTCAAGATACCAAGAGGCAGCTGCTGTGTGCCAGCCTGGGCTTCAGGACAGAGGTTTAGGCTGCTGACTTGAAGCTGGGAGTTTGAATGAAGTCACTGAAGTGAATGTAGTTTGGGGAGAGAAATAACATGGGGATAACCTTCCAGGCACTTACAAGCCAGGGGCTGGGGGTGCATGGCACTACCATCATGAAGACAAGGTTGCAACAACACTTTAGACTACTGTAATGTATCAAATCATATGTACATATGTGTATATATATATGTGTGTGTAATATATTATTATATATTATATACAATATCTATTATTTATATAATGTGTATGAGTGTTTGGTCTGCATGTATGTATATGCATCACATGCCTGCAGAGGCCAGAAAGAGAATGTTTGATCCCCTTGAACTGGAGTTCTAGGTGGTTGTTAGCTGTGTGGGTGCTGAGAGTTGAACCAGGTCTTCTGCAAGAGCAACTAGTGCTCTTCACCACTGAGCCATCCTTCCAGCCCCAACATTTATATTTCACTTGGGAGAAGCTTAAAAACTTTAGTGGTTGTCAGGTGTGTTAGAACCTGAGCGGTCAGAGGCAGGCAGATCTTTGTGAGTTTGGGGCCAGCCTGCTCTTCATACTGAGTTCCAGAACTACACTGAGATTCTATCTCCAAAGAAGAAAGTAAATAAGTAAAGTAAATGAGAAATCATCTCTGAGAAGTAATTACTGTCAACACACTGGTCTGTTTACACCCATGAATGCTGTTTCATTAGATGGCTTTCTATTTGTCTTTCTGTACTCATTCTCGGGTTTATGTTCACTAGAAATACCTTCGTTGTTGTTACTTTGAGACAGTGTCTCACTCTGTAGCCCAGGCTGGCCTGGAACTCAGTTTGAAGCCCAGGCTGGTCTCAAACTTGTGGCAATTTCTTGCTTCAGCCTCCCACATGCTGAGATTACAGGCATGAGCCATGGTGATACATACCGAGGTCATGTAATTTTTAAATAACTTCTACAAATTATTATTATTTTATTTTATGTGTATGATTGGTTTTTCTGGATACATGTCTGTGCACCACGTGTGTACCTGGTGGCCATGGAGGCCAGAAGTGTTAGCTTCCTTGGAATTGGAGTTGCTGTGAGCAACTGTGTGGATGCTGGAAATAGAACCCAGGTTCCCTGACAGAGCAGCCAGTGCTCTTAACCACCATCTTTCCAGCAGGCTTTTTGTTTTTTGTTTTTTGTTTTTTTTTTGCATTCAGTTATCTATGTTTTGTATGTGTGTGTATGCATATATGCATGTGCTTGTGTGTGTGTGTGCAGGTGCTATGATATGCATGTGGAGGTCAGGAGACAATTTGCAGGACTCTGTTCTCTTTTTCCACCATGTGCATGGGGAATTGAATTCAGATTGTCAGCCCTGGGAGCAAGGGCCCTTACCCATGAGCCATCTCACAGGTCCACCTTCTAATTCTTGGAACAGGTTTGTTTAGACATAATTCACATACCACACAACTCAAATATTTAAAGTGTGTACCTCACGGTTTCCTGTGTATTCAGAGCTGTGTGATCATTCACACATCCATTTTTTCCTTTTGAGATAAGGGATTACTATATTGCTCAGACTGGCTTTGAACTCCTGGGGTCAAATGAATGTCCTGTCTCAGCCTCCCAGGTGTTGGGACACCAGGTGCCTGCAACTATGCCCAGCCCCTTACACTGACTTTAGAGCCCCAGCGAGAGGCTTTGAATCTGCTGGTAGTCATTCAATGTCTTAGTTACTTTTCTATTGCTGTGATAAGATACCAGGGGCACACCTCATCCAACAAGGCCACACCTCCTAGTCCTTCCCAAACAATTCCATCAACTGGGGACCAAGTATTCAAACATATGGGAGTATTTTCATTCAAACCACCACATTCTACTCCCTGTCCCCCTGGAGGAGGAGTGTTATCAGAAGTGGGCTTTGAGATTTCAAAAGCCCATGCTGTTCCCAGTTAGCTGTCACTGTGTCACGGTTGTTGTCTTGACATATAAGCTCTATGATACGGCTCCAATGCCATACCTGCCTGCCTGCTGCCATGCTCCCCACCAGGATTGTCATGGACTCTAACCCGGTGAAACTGTAAGCCCCAAAGTAAACTCTTTCTTTTATAAGTTGCATTGGACATGATGTCTTATCACAACAATAGAAAAATAAGCAAGATTCTCCCCAGCCCTAGGCAACCACCAGTGGACTTCTTGTCTCTATAGCTTCAACTGAAAGAAACTGAGGTGAAGTCAAAAGCATTAAATTCAAATTAGTTGTGAAAGTTTGGATTTACTGATGAAGACCAGCTTGAGAGAGAGTACCAGCCATGCCTCCCCTCCTTCTCTCCGTAACCTCCCAAGTTTTGTTATTTTTATTTTTACATTTTCTAGAGTTCTAACATCCACAATCTGTTCTCTGTGCATAATCCCAGTAGCTGCTTGACAGTGGTCCCATATTTAAATGAAGCCAGTGCTCATTATCAGTCTGTGTATACAGATTCTCTGTCACTGACTCCTTTATTTTGTGTCACCTCCGAAGTGCGTGCATTTCTGGGTTCAATGGGTTGAAATAGTTGACTTTTTTCTTTTTCTGAGACAGAGTCTAATAATGTTGTTCTACTCAGATGAAACCATGTGTACATGGAAACCAGCTCTTCCTGCACTGCTGGTCCCTGGCCATTGGGTTCTGCAGGCTTAGGGGCTGGGCTGACAGAAAGGCTTATAGCTCTAAGCCACTGTTTCTCAAAATGAGTGTCGTGACACTTTTGGAGGGGTAAAATGACCCTTTTACAGCGATCACATATCAAATACCATGCATATCAGGTATATGCAATATGATTCATAACAGTAGCAAAAGTACAGTCATAGAATAGCAACAAAAGCCGGGCGGTGGTGGTGCACGCCTTTAATCCCAGCACTTGGGAGGCAGAGGCAGGAGGATTTCTGAGTTCGAGGCCAGCCTGGTCTACAGAGTGAGTTCCAGGACAGCCAGGACTACACAGAGAAACCCTGTCTCGAAAAAACCAAAAAAAAAAAAAAAAAAAGAAAGAAAAGAAAAGAATAGCAACAAAAATGATTTTATGATTGGGGCGGGGGGGGGGGGGTCACCACAGCATGAGAAAATGTATTATAGGGTCTCAGAATTAAGTCTGAGAACCAACTCAAACTGGAAAGCCCAGAAGCTTATAGCTTTAGGCCACAGAAGCTGGAGACCTATGACTATAGATGTTCAGGTTGGAGGGACATTGCTCTGGCCTTTGATTGCCAGTGGCTGGGCATTCCCAGATAGTAAATGCTGGTGTTTAAGTGACAGTGAGGGTCAGCAATCACAGCAGCCAGCTAGTGTTGTAGCTCCTAAGCTTTGAGTTCTGAGACTGTTGGTGTTGGTAGCACACCCCCTCCCCAACTCCTGTTTAGGGGGGTCTATGGCCCGACAGCTCTTTATAGCTTCTGATTTCTCTGTATTTCTACCAACCTTCACTGTCCACACCACGGGTGGTCACTACCATTTCTGCCTTTGGTATTTTCTGGAACTGTTCTGAAGCTCTCCTGCCACCATACAGCTTTGGCCACTGCCTCTGCTTGCCGCTGCCCCTGCCACTGCGGCCATTATGCTACCCGTTCAGTCTGCCCACGATAGACATAAGTAAGAAAAGACCACGTAAGACTCCTCCTACCGGGACTGTGTTCTAACTTCACAGGGTAGCCCAGAAGTGTGTCTCCCAAAGTGAGCCAAACAGCCTTATATTGCCAGCAAAGGATTGTGGTATAGTTATATGATGCAGATGTGGCATTATAATGTAGTCCAATCACAGTACACCTTCAAGTTCTACCAGCCAAAGGTCTCATGTGTGGATCAGTTATAGGCCCAACCATCATTGTCATGAGCTTCTTTCTTGGCTTGAGAGAAGCGGTACAGGGTCAGCTGGGGCGTCTGGAGTTCCTAGGCTTGTGATCCAGGCTGCCTGGAGTAGGACTAGACCATGTCCTTCTGGAGCAGGAGTCCTCCCTTATAGTGTCAGTGGTTATTATGACTGAAATGAAGTATTCTTGGAGTGGTAGGAGAAGACTTAAAATAACCAGGTGGTGTTTTTTTTTTTTTTTTTTTTTTTTTTTGATTTTTCGAGACAGGTTTCTCTGTGTAGTCCTGGCTGTCCTGGAACTCACTCTGTAAACCAGGCTGGCCTCGAACTCAGAAATCCGCCTGCCTCTGCCTCCCAAGTGCTGGGATTAAAGGCGTGTGCCACCACCGCCCAGGTGTTATATGTACCTTTAATCCCAGCATTCAGAATTGCTGAGGCAGGAGGGGTCAGTTGAAGGCCATCCTGATCAGAGAATTACCAGGCCAGTCAGAGCTACCTAAGTGAGATTCTTAACGGCAAACAGTAAAACCAGGGCTGGGGATATAGCTCAATTGGCAGAGTGCTTGCCTAAAACACGTGAGGGTTTGATCCCTAACTCTTCATAAACTGAATATAGGGGTATACATCTGTCATTCCAGCACTTGGAGGTAGAGACAGGAAAATCAGAAGTTCAAGGTCATCCTTGGCTACATATATCAAGGTTATCAGAGACCCCCTACAATCTCCCCAAATACAACAGCAAACCAAATCAGGTCAACCAACAACAACAACAAAACTCAAATATGGCTAGGCTGTCTTGGAGGCCTGTTGTTTGCTATCGGGCTTCTTGGCTGACATTTTCCTGCTGGAGGCAGCCAGGCATGGGAAGAGATCTGACAACTGCCACTCAAATGGGTGAGTGGCTTGCTGCCAGTAGTTGAATTTATTCAAAGAAAATAAATATCGAGAAGTATATCTCAAGGAATTATCACAAAATTAGCATTCCCTAAATATACTGTTTACTATTCATTTTCATGTGCATTTGAGGCCTGAGGTTGATAACCAATGACTTCCTCTATTGCTCTCCACCCTCTGAGACAGGCTCTCCCACTGAACCCAGATTTCACTGATTCAGCAGACTGGCTTGCCATCAAGGCTCCAGGGGTCCTCCTTTTCCCCAGCTCTGCCTTTGGAGTAATGGGATTACACTCAGAAGCCCCTACACCAGGCTCTTTACATGGATACTGGCTATCTGAATTCAGACTGAGCAATGCATGACTCAAGTACCAAGGTTAAAATTCTCTCTTCTTTTAGTCCTTTTTTAAAACAGTTTTGTGTATGAGCGTTTTGCCTAAACATATGCATGTATACCATGTGCATGCCTGGTGCCCATGGAAGCCAGAGGAAAACATCAGATTCCTGTTAACTAGAGGTACAGATGGTTGTGAACATCATTAGATCTGACAAGCTGGTCCTCTGAAAGGGCAGCAAGTACTCTTAAACATTGAGCCCTCTCTCCAGTCCCCAAATTATCATCCTTAACAGTGCTTACCAGAATTGTCTTCTTATGATGCTTAATTGTGAGTAACCCCAGGCCTAATGCTTCTAGGAAAGGTTGGGCTCCTCTGATCTGTCTCTACCACACAGCCCAGGCTGGCCTCAAACGCAAACTAGTGATCCTCCTGCCTCCATCTTCCAAGTACTAAGATTACAAGCATGTTACCTGGTGCCCAGCTTCCCACCCCCTTTTAAATTTTAATTTGGGGGGGTGCTTTTTGAGAAGGGTTTCACTATGTAACTCTGGCTGTCCTGGAACTCACTATGTTTACCAGGCTGTCCTTGAACTCACAGAGATCCTCCTAACTCTGTTCCCCAAGTGCTGAGATTAAAGGTGTGTGCTACCATTTTCAACCTTGATCTTTAAAATCCTTAATGTTGATAGAGTGTGGTGGTTTATACCTTTAATCTCAGCACTGTGAGTTTGAGGCCAGTCTGGTCTACAAGGTGAATCCAGGTCAACCAAAGGCTCTGTTACACAGAGAAACTGCTGAAAAAACAAAACATCCTTAAGTTGATCCTTTTTTCCCCTTGTGGGTACCCAGATATTTCATTATTTTTTCTTGAAATCCAATAGCTTAGTCGGTGTATTAGTCTCTATTGCTGTGTAACAAATCACTCCAAACACAGAAGTATAAAATAAACATTGTTGTCTCAGAGTCTATGTGGTTTACTTGGGTTTTTGTCTCTCTCAAGGGTGCAATTGAGATATTAGCTCAAAGTCTGTTGTTTAAACTGCAAGCTCACCTGGGGAAGGCTGTCAGGATCACTAATGGTTACTGGCAGGATTCAGATCTTTGGGTGTCAAGCCCCCTTTCCTTGCTAGTTGTTGGCTCTCAGTTTCTTGATATGAGGAATTTTTTTTTCCTCAATCAAAATAGGCATGGTCTTCACCACTGAGCTCTATCAAGGGCTTCCTTTACTTTGCTCCATCAAAGCGTAGAGGACGCGGGCAGTGGTGGCGCACGCCTTTAATCCCAGCACTTGGGAGGCAGAGGCAGGCAGATTTCTGAGTTTGAGGTCAGCCTGGTCTACAGAGTGAGTCCAGGACAGCCAGGACTACACAGAGAAACCCTGTCTCGAAAAAACCAAAAAAAAAAAAAAAAAGCATAGAGGACAATGACTAAGAAGGAAGAGACTGTATTTTATAGCCAATCACAGAAAGGTTACCCCACCCCCTTTGCTGTAACATACTCATTCAAAGCAAGTTGCTAGGTACAGTTGACTCTAGGAGAAGGGGGACTGATTACAGGGCAAGGACTTAAGGAAGCCGCTCCTTACCAGGAAGTGTGCCCGATGAAGTACATGCTCCACAGCATCTTAGACTTGGTCGAGACTGCTTTCCCTTCCACAGAGTCAGTAGCCAGTCCTTCCTCATTTTATCTCTCTGAGTGTTTCTTAGGCTTATCCGTTTTCTTTTCCTTGTGCTAGATCATAGTCGGGACTAGTACTTGGATGAGGTAAAAAGACATCAGTGGAGAAGAAATGTGAGAAGGTTTCCAAACCTTTGGTCCTAAGGGCAGGCCCCTTCTTAATGCCATGCCTCTGTACCTCCCTCGACCTAGAGCCCTGCTCATCCTCATCCACCCTCCATGTCATTCACTTCTATGATTCTTTCCTTTGTGTCCTCTTAGCAACACCAGGAAGAGAGGTTATTTTCGATGTGTTAGCTCCGTATTGGTGTTGTTTGTGGTTTTCCTCCTCTGTTTAGTAATATTTCCTTAGGTAAGTCATCTCCTTATCCTACGGAGCGAAAACTTTCTGTATTGGATTCATATCCTTCTTACATTACTCTGTAGTTTGAGACAATTATAAGGATGTTTGTGTCCCTTCTCTTACCATCTGCCTTCTAGGTTAGATTCTTCCTGTTTCCCTCCTTCCCTCCCTCTCTCCTTCTTCCCCTTCCTCCTTTATCCTTCTTCCCCTTTCCTCTTCTTCCTTTTCCCTCCCTCTCTCTTTGTTTGCTGTTCTTTTTCTCCTTTCTTTTCTTTTTAAAAAATTATCTTTATTTTCTATATATTGTGAGTACATGCTGTGTGTGGTGTGTGTGTGTGTGTGTGAGTGACATGTGTGCTGTGCCTATAGCAAGCAGAAGAGGGTGTGTGTCAGATCTCTTGGAGCTGGAGTCACAGGCATTTATGAGCTCTGATGGGCTTGAAGAACAGAGCACCTTTAAGCACTGAGCCATCACCTCTAGCCCCCTTTCCTTCCTATTAGAGATCAGGTTCTATTGGTGGTGGTATAGCTGTAGGCAAGGTTTTCCTAACTTCTCTATGTTTTTTCAGTCTCTGTATTCTCTTTCTCCTTCTGTTTTCTTTCCCTTATCTGTTTCTTTCTTTACTTCCTTTCCTCCCTCCTCCCACCCCCCTTCCTTCCTCTCTTCTTCCCCTCCTATACGTCTGCATAGTTCCCTTGTCGTGTACAGACCACATTCCCTACCCTGGGCGTGGGCAGCCTCTCTCAGACACTGTACTGGCTGTGCTTTCAGAGTTCTTGAATCTGGTCCAGGCTTCTCTGTGGCTGTCCTTTCTGCATCAGGGCTGTAGTTTGAGTTGAACATTAGGCTCTGTAGATTTTCTGTCGCCTGAGGAAATTACAGAACCAGGTAGTAGGGAGTCTCTGTTAGAGCACCTGGGCTCTGCTCCTAGTCAGGATTTAGGTAATGCATGTACAGCAGAGCTCCTCTGTGTAATTGGTGGGTGCACTCCCTTCTGGAATGGGGGGTTGCCTTCTGGCTGGTGGAGGCAGGGCAGTAAAGTCCACCTTCTCTGTTTCTACAGCTGCTTGTCCCACTGGCTCTCTGTTAAGGACACCTCTAGGCTGTATCTCCTCCAGTGAGGAGAGTTTTGTAGAGTGGCTCTCGGGAGCACCTGAGTAGCATACACTGCAGAATCAGCTGCCTATCTGCTTGCCTGCCAGCTTTTAATGTTTATTTCATTAGATTTTGTTCTTTGTCTTTGGTGAAAAACCCTTTTCCCTGCTTTACTGCTTTTGGCTTCTGGAGCCACCATCTCTATACTGGGAGCTGCTCCAGATGACCAAACTTGATCAGGACATGGAATTTGCTCCCTACTCATGGTGGAATGGAGCACAGCCAAGCGTGGGTATCCCCGAGGCAGTTAAGATCGGCTGAGGTGGCTATCCTTTTCAGCCTTGAGGACTCCCAAGGCTGTCTGTGATATGTCCACTGGAGCTGAGGTCACAGGCCATCTGAGGGTTGACTCCTGGGACAGTGCCAGCAGTGGTACCTCAGGTCTTAAATTCTCCTAAAACTCCCCAACACCGCCCTTGAGGACTTTTGGGAGAAGCCTCTTTGCTTTCTGCTCTTTGGGCTTGAGTAATCAGCACCCCACCCTTAGATCTACCTCACTGAGGCTTAAAGAAGCCCACTATCTTGCTAGGACCCAGCAGGTGCCTCTCTGTGCATGGCAGCACAGCCCATCAAGGAAGTTCCCTCCCTGACAGGATTCCCCAGGAGGACTCCAGAGCTTGCTGCTTTGCTTTCCAGCTGCCAGCTTACCAGGTTGTGGGGTGGTTGATGGACTGTGGAGTCCAGTCAGTACCCTGGTCCCCCAGGCCAGTCCCTGACTTTACAGGTTGGCTGGCCTACGAATAGAGGATGCCGCCACCCGGCTGCTTGCTGGCAGCCAGGCTGTACTCTGGGTCTGTTCTGGCTGACTCGGCCATGCTGAATGTGGCATTTCTGCATAAGCTGGGGGAGGTTCTCTCAGCTTTTCTTACATACCATGAGTCCAGAGGGGACAGTGGCCTTCTTCCTTCCTGTGGGTCTTAGAATTTATTCTTCAAGGATCAGTCAGTGCTCAATTTGAAGGCTCAGATTGAAGATCTGTGTTCTTGGGGGTTGACCCTGCCCAGGACATACCTTTCATCTTTCTGCCTGTGTGTGTGCCTTCCTTTGTGTATATGAGTGACTACAGTTGTGCAGGTGTGAAGGCATGAGTGTGTGTATGTTTTGTGCAAGGATATATACAGATTGAGTGTGTGTGTGTGTGTGTGTGACTTGCTGGCCCTATTACATGACCACAGTGGTGTTGTGTGGGTACATGGTAGACTACTTTTTAGCTGGTGCTCAGCCTGTGACTATACTAACACCAGTACTAATTTGTGCATTCACTGTGTAGTTTGGTTTTTGTTTCTTAGAGTGTTTTCCATGTTGCCCAGCCTGGCTCAAACTCTTGGGCTCAAGTGGTCACCTGCCTTAGCCTCCCAGGCAGCTGGTCCTTACAGTGAGAATTCCATACCTAGTACCACAGCTGCTTTGATATTTTAGATATCTCCTCTGTTACCTTCATATGTGTATACATGTGATATGTGAGTGTTGTATGTGTATCTCAGGTTTTGAGTGTGTGTGTACGCATTGAAGCTTACATGCATGTGTGTGAAGCATTGCATATATGTAATTGTATGTGCAGAAGTCCATGTATGTTTATGTTGTTGCTTGTGCATCTGGTATGTGTGTGTGTATAACTGGCAGTGTAAACATGGTGGTGTGTGTGCAAACTTCTCTGGCTAGGATGACTAAAGCCAGATATATCGGTTATCACTGGCCCAGCTCAAGGATGAAGTGGCCGAGGTCTGGGGCTCTCCAGCACAGGCCATTTCTCAGGCCCCAGGCAATGTTTCCAGGATCTCCTACCCATCAGGAACTAAGTCATGGTGCAAGGAAGCCACCAGATCCTGAAGAGGAGCCCAAGCAGAATCAGATTTCCCCTTTGGAAGTCCCCTCTAGATGGGTGTTGGGGAGATGGTAGGGCCTGAGAAACTGGAGAGGCCTGGATCAAGCCATCAGCAATAGACAGGAGGAGACAGACTGAAGGAGCATGGAAGATGCAGAATGAGGAGTCATGCAGGGTCATCTGGGATTTGCCAACCTCCCTGAATCCAAGGGAAAGCATCTTGGCAGCTGCTGGCAATGTCCTATGTCCCAGCTGGCTCAGCCATACTGGGCAGGAACAGTGATGGAGAGTGGATGAAGGAAAACAAGTTAGGGGACATGCCAATGTGAGGTGTATGTGGCTGTCCAAGAGGGACTTGGGCCTGAGAGATAAGCAGTTGACCAAATTCTTCAAAACTGGACATCTATATCTATACCTGTGTGGTATGTCTATTTGTGTTGTGTGTGTGTATGTCTGTGTATGTGTATAATTTGTAGGTATGGGTGTTTGTGGGTGTAGTATATATGTATGTGTGTGTGTAGTATGTGGTGCATGTGATGGATATATGTGTGTGTGTGTGGTGTGGTGCATGTGATGTGTGTGTATTTGTGTGTGGTATAAGTTTGTGCATGTTGTATGCTTGTGTGTGTGTGTGTGATGTTTATGCCATGGCACATATATGAAGGTCAGAGAGCAGCTTGGGGATATTGGTTCTCTCCCTCCACTTTGGTATCCAACTCAGGATAAAACTGGGGTCCTCAGGCTCGCTGGCAAGTGCTTTTACCTGCTGAACAGCTGAACCACCTTGAACAGCCATTGGTGTTTATGCTTGCTTGTTTTTTACTTCTTTCTCTGTGTCTTTCTTTCATTTTTGTATGCTGCTTCACGCTGTAGCTGAGGTTGGGTCAACCTCTCAAGTGCTGGGATTACAAGGTATGAGCCACCATGCCTGGCTTCTTTCTTTCTTTTAATTTAAAAAAAATTGTGTGTGTGTGTGTGTGTGTGTGTACCACAATACAAGTGTGGGGGTCACAGGACAACTTGTAGGAGTTGGTTCAATTCTTTTTTCCATTTATTTATTTATTTATTCATTCATTCACTTTACATCCTGATTGCAGTCCCTCTTCCCTCCTCTCCTCCCAGTCCTACCCTCACATGCCCCCTTCCCCTATTCCCACCTCCCCTTTTCCTTTGAGAAGGTAAGCCCCACCCCCCTTGGGTACCAACCTGCCCTGGAACATCATGATGCTGCAGGAGCAGGTGTATCCTCTCCTGATGAAGCCAGAGAAGACAGCCTAGCTAGGGGAAAGGGATCCAAAGGGAGGCAACAGCATCAGAGTCAGCTCCTGCTCCAGTTGTTGGGAACCCACATGGAGACTATGCTACACATCTGCTACATATATGTAAGAAGCCTAGGTCCAGCCCATACATGTTCTTTGGTTGGTGGTTCAGTGTCTACGAGTCTCAATGGGCCCAGGTTAGTTGATTCTGTAGGACTTCTTGTGGTGTCCTTGATCTCTCTGGCTCCCTCAATTCTTCCTCCTGCTCTTCCACAAGATTCCCTGAGCTCTGCCTAGTGTTTGGCTGGGTCTCTATATCTGTTTCCATCAGTTGCTGGATGAAGCTTCTCAGAGGACAGTTATGTTAGTCTTCTGTCTGCAAGCATAGCAGAGTATCATTAATAGTGTCAGGAGTTGGCTCTGTCCCGTAGGATAGGTCTCAAGTTGGGCCAGCCATTGGTTGGCCATCCCTTCTATCTCTGCTCCATTTCTATCCCCACACATCTTGTAGGCAGGATACATTTTGAATTGGAGGTTTTTCAAGTGGATTGGTGTCCTCCTCCCTCCATTGGAAGCCCCACCTGGATACAGAAGGTGGCTACATCAGCCTCTGTATCCCCTGATGCTAGAAGTCTCAGCTAGGGTCACCCCTATAGACTACCAGGAGCATTCACTGTCCCAGGTCTCCTTCCAGAGATGCCCCTTTCACTTTCCCTTCCCTCTCCCAGCCCTCTCGCCCCCTCCCCACACCTAACACTCCCTGTTCTCCTTCTCACCCCCATTGGGAACAACCTAGATGTCTCTCAACCAAAGAATGGAGAAGGACAACATGGTACATTTACACAATGGAATACTACTCAGCTATTAAAAACAAAAGCATCATGAAATTTGTAGGCAAATGGATGGAACTAGAAAATGCCATCCTATGCTGAGGTTACAGGTATGTGCTAAGATTACAGGCATGTGCTGAGGTTACAGGCATGTACCACCATGGCTGCCTCTGTTTGGTTGGTTTTTATTTGAAGCCAAGTCTGACTACACCACAGAAGTCATTGAATGAGAACTACATTGTACTCTGTCTATGGAAATAATGTGTATACAAATGCATATAACCAGGTTTCCAGACGAAGGACCATGATACGTTAGTCTCTGTTCAGGCTGTGCAGTGAGAGAAACCAAGGCCCCAAGGTGGGTGTGGGGGACCTTCTCAAGGTCCCCAAGCAGGTGTCCCACCCTTTGTGGCAATGCCACTCCTTGAGCCCAGAAGGCTGGGCTTTCACTGCCTGGAGAGCCTCTGTAATTATGGGATTAGAAGGCAGACTCTCTCCACCGGCCCTCTGCCCCTTAAAGCCGCAAATAGAGTGATGGATTTGGTGGCATAGTGCCTGTTTCCAGGTATGTCTGGAAACCTGGCACCCCTAGGCAGCTTGTTCATCTTGAAAGGCCCCATTGTGGCTGCAGCCTCCCTCTAAAGGGCTCTATTTTGGGACCAGGATCCACCCTAGTCCAGCTGGAAGAAGGAAAAGGTACATTTCAGGATGTCCTGTGGGTGTGGAGGTAAGGGTAATACCACACAGGAGGGTATGCTCCTGTGGTAGTGGATGTCCAGCCTGTGTGGAGGAAGAGAGGACTCAGAGGTGGGCTGAAGTATGTGCAGAGGAGAGGCTTCTGGCCCAAGTAGAGGTGGACAGATTACGGGACACCATGGGGAGGGGAGGTGCACTGGGCCAGGCTTTCATGTGGTCCAGAATCTGGGTAGACAGGCCCTGTCAAGATGGAATGCAGGGCTGTGGCCCGCCTGGGCCTCACCCGAGTCCTGCCCACCAGTGACTTCCTGCTTCCCACTACTGTGGGTGCCCTGCCTTTGTCCTAGGCCTAGAAGGAGTCCCACCCTGACCTCAAGGGCCTCCCAGTTAGGGTACCCAGGGCCAGAAGCAGCAGCCACAGGCAGTCGGGTTGGGTGATGAGATCACAGGAGCCGCTTAGCTCCTATTCTGCTCTTCTCTCACCAGATAGGGTCATTCTCCTGCCCCACCCAGTGTGGCAGCACATTCCAGTCTCCTGCCATGGCTCACAAGAGATGTCTGCCAGGCATTGTTTGTAGGGCTTCTGTCTAGTGGACTCCTGCAGCTCTTTCTAGCTCATTCTGAATGCTCCTATGTATCTGCCAGCGTCACCTCTGCCCAGGGCTCCCTCCACATCTGATTCCCCCTACCAGCCTTTAAAGCATAGTCACCATTGGAGGCCCCTGGTTCTTTAGGCCAAAGGCCTTTCCAATCTTACCCTCCACAAGCCAGACACAGAGGAGAGGGCATCTCTGGAAAGTGGCCCAAGGCCTGGTGATCTGATCTGTGACTTGGGTATGATGATAACTTTATAAATTACCTGACCCAAGAGAGGTAATAGAGTGGTGATGCCTGGCAGTAGGTTTTCTCTCTAGTGGTGTTTTTCATTTCTCTGCCTTTGGGATATCAAGCCTTTGAGTTTCCAAGCCTGTGCTGCTTTGGGCATAGCCCCGTGACTCCAGGAATGACTAATTCCACCCTGGCAATAAGCTCTCCAGAGCTGGGAGAAGTGAGCCTTTCCTGTGCTTTCTTCAGTTGCTTCATTAAGCTCTTCTTGAGTGAGGGGAATGAGGATTTTCCTAATCCGCTGGCACGAGGTAAAACAGTGCTTCAGAAAGCTGGGCCAGCAGTAGGGGATACCGGGAGCAAGGCCGAGGGTGGCACTGGACAGGGGCCTGAAGTTTTGTGTTTCTGGTTGGCTTTTCCCTGGACCAGCTCTGACCTGAGGAAAGCCTTGGCTTTGGCTAGGCATTACCTGTGTCTGAACAATGGCTGGACTAAGGCTTGCTCTGAGGGGAGGGGGTATCTGAGAAAGGCACCTGAGAGAAGCCTTTTGAGAGGTTCTTGGGGGGGCAGTGCTTACTGGCATATGTAGTCCAGAGAAAACAAACAGAAAGTTGTTGAGCTGAGACCTCGGCCTTCTTGTCTTGAGTCTTCAAGTTTGGAAATGCTCTCTTTGCTTTCTCTCTCTGGGGCTCTGTGGGTGATCTCTAAGGACTGGGTCTTAGAGGCCATGAACCAGAGTTCTCAGACCTGCTGCTCATCTTGGGGTCTCAGTGGCAACCTGCATAGCCATCCTAGGTGCTGCCATTCCAGACTCCTCCTACCTACCAGTTTCCATAGTGCCTTCCTCTGGGGGAGCCTCAGTTTCCCCTCTGCACAGTTGAGGAGGAGCTGTGGGAGGGGTGGATGCCCGAGGCGGGGGTATTGATCCAGGCCATCCTCCGTCCACAGGTGTTCCTGGCCCTCGGGGAGCTCCTTCTGTCTTGCAATTGGGCAGTAGTTGCTGATATCCTGTTGGTAGGTATGGGTCACATGTTGGTCCTGGCACTTTTGAGTAGTCTGGGGATTGGGAAGGACTTTAGAGGCCATGGGGTAGGGGTTAAGGTCACTTTTCACAGTTTCTATAGACAAAACACCTCCTTTCAAACACTCTCAAGTGTTTCCTCTATTGTCCCTGCACATAAGCATGGAGGCCCAGAGAGGGCTGGTACCTGGACCAAGGTCACACAGTGACAAAGCTCTGAGCAAGGACTACCACACAGGTTTTCTTTCCTTCTTTGCCATACTACTTCTCAGTAAGTGGGCTCCTTGGCCTGTGCTTTAGAGTCACAGAGAGAGGGATGCTGAACTTGGAGCACTAGCCACTAAAGCCTGCTGGTTCCAGTCCATCCCACCTCCTGGTGTACTCGAAGGGCCGGCTGGGCTATGATGAGACTTAATGCTGTTTCCACCACATGGGTTTGCTGTCCAGAGTCCAGCTTGCTCCTTCCCCAGCTCCACCCTGTGTTCAGACTCTCAGCTGCCTTTGAGGAAGCACAAGGACTTTGAACATTATGAAAGTCTGAACCCTGATTGATAACAGGACTCCTAAGCCTAGCAACACCAGGGGCCCTCCTCCTGTCTCCTGGCAGACTGGCACAGTCTAGCACTGGGTATAGAGTTCTGGGTGGCCTGGCCACAGGTAGAAAGCTGTCCGGTGAGGAGGCTCAGGCTGGAGTCCTCTCCAGAGACAGCCCTGGGCATGAGCCTGCCTCTGCCCCATGTGACACACAAGCCATGTGACTTTAGGCAGTTGCTTTGTATCTCTGAGCTTTGGTTTCCTGATAAGGAAAATGGGGATGGAATGTTAGTTCCATTGTTTCGGGAGTGGAGGGAGAGACAACCTGTAGAAAGTTTAGCCCAGTATCAGGCACAGGGGTTAATGGGTAGGATTCCTATTGTGAATCTGAGGTTTCCATGGCTCTTCTATCTCCCAAAGTTGTCTTGGGGTCCTAGAATCTGGGTTTGGAAGGACCATGGGGATGTATATCATTTGATCAGACAACAAGATCTGATTGAACACTATGTTGACAGGATGTTCACTGCCTGCTGTGGTTCAGGCTCAGCCTGTCTTTGGCTCTAGTGAACAAACATATCACTAGATATAGCCAGTCTTCCCTGCCCCTCCCTCTGCACCGGGAGACCTAGGTTCCAGACCAGACTCAGCCACAGACCTGGCAAATGGCCCTGGGCCTCAGTTTCCTTACCCATAAAAGGTCTAATCATTACCTGCCTAGTGGGGTGAATGAGACAGCCCGAGGGAACACCCACCCTCTACATAGCTCATCCTCTCTCAGGCGGTTCAAGCCTTACTGAACCTGCCCCCACAGCTTCCTCCGCTTACCCCCCACTGTGATCCCTTTTCCACATGACAGCCCCAGTGATATGTGAAGGCTACATGGCATCCCTACGTCTGTCTCTGCTGGAATCATTAACCTGGCAGAGCCAGGCGCTTTGCAGTGCTAAAGAGGAGTGTGCTCACAACTGGGAAGGAGGGAGGGGGTGGTTCTGGGGGCCAGCTAGAATCTGGACTGTGGGGGAGCTGGCTGACCACATGCAGCCCAACCTACAACTCTCTGAGCCCTTCATGGCTTGGAGGCTTCTGCTTTCAGCCAGCTCCATGCTCTTCTGTCTGCCTTCTCACCTGCTCTAACCCCAGTGGCCCCAGCGATGGGATGGCGGTAGCAGGGAGAACAGCCCTTCCAGCTCCATGTTTTAGAGGGGCACACGTTTACAAGAGAGAGTATACTATGCAGACATGGCAGAAAGCCAAGTGCAGGAAACAGAGAGGGGACACATGTGGAGACTGAGGTCCCATGGAGAAATCAGGTCAGGGAAAAGACTTCTGTGGGGACAGATTGTGCAGGAAGTGGAAGAAGGGCCCCTGTACCTACCTGTGATTGCTCCTAAGAGGGAGGTGAACTTCTCTTTTGGTTGCTGTGTGGGTATTGCAGCTGGAGACTTTCAGGCAGACAGCTGAGTGCAAAGAGGGTCTAACAGGAAAATGAGATAGAGACTGTGGGTTCCTGGGGAGCTGGTACCTGAGCGTGGACAAGGGAGAGGGGAGAGGGAAGAGGGGACAGGAGAGAGAGAAGAGGGGACAGGGGAAAGGGGAGAGGAGAGAGGGGAGAGGAGAGAAGGGAGAGGGGATAGGAGAGAGGGGAGAGGAGAGGGGACAGGGGACAAGGAAGAGGGAACAGGGGACAGGGAACATGGGACAGGGGAGAGAGAAGAGGGGACAGGGGACATGGGACAGGGGAGAGAGAAGAGGGGACAGGAGACATGGGACAGGGGAGAGAGAAGAGGGGACAGGGGGCAGGGGAGAAGGGAGAGGTGAGAGGGGAGAGGGGAAAGGATGGACAGTGGATGTTCTAGCAATCTGCCTGTCATGCCTATCCCCACTACATATGATGAGAGACAGATTGTGGCCATCACTTGACCTCTGTGAGAGCCTCAGCTCAAATACAGGATAGATGGGCAAGTAACTCCCACCAGTGTGCTTCAGGCCAAAAGGGAGCAGTGAACTAAAACCTGTGCCCTGTGTGTTCCTGAGGAGGTGTCATCTAATGCCCGCAGTCCTGCCTCAGGGTACCACTCTGTCCACAGGGGAGAATCTAGGCTCCTTTCTAGGTCTCCAAGGGCTCTCACACTTCATTCTTCCTGAGTCAAGCTTGGAGGAGCTTGTCACTGATTGCGGGCTCTTTGTCCTCATCATCTGATTGGGTGGGTGGAGAGTCGGGACAGGAACTGCATTG
Organism: Mastomys natalensis; assembly: GCA_021653895.1. Classification (NCBI taxonomy): domain Eukaryota; kingdom Metazoa; phylum Chordata; class Mammalia; order Rodentia; family Muridae; genus Mastomys; species Mastomys natalensis. The sequence goes on from JAJTUV010000598.1 coordinate 875,262, forward strand.
CCAGCAGACTTCCCACAGAGGCCTGACCCAGTAGTCCAGCACAGCTTCTGGGTTTTCATAGTTATCTCTCCAGCCTGCAGGTTCCTTGCAAATTTCTCCTTATTTCTCTCCTTGTTCTCCATCCTCATGAGGAGCTTGTTCCCTGCACCCTCCCTATGCATCTCCTTCTGGCTTGGCTGTGCCTGAGACAATCTTTTCTCCAGGAAAGACAAAGACGGTGTCTCCCTCTGTCCCCAACTCTGCTCCAGGAGCCTCCAGCTGCCCTACCCAGGCTGCTCCTCTGCGGCTCACTCCTCTCCCAGACCTGAGCATAGGGATGCTTGAGGAGGACTGTATTACCATTCAGGGGTGTCTGGCTACAGGGGTTGAGTTGGGGGAGCACAGAAGGCAAGCTGCCAGGGAATCTGTTCTTAGTGATTGTCTCCCCCAACTTTCTGTAAGGCGGTGGCTGCCTGTACCTCTCTTGCCCCAGGCTATAAAGGGAACTGCTTTTCTGAGCAGGGCGAGCCAAAACACAGGTGTTTTTGTCTCAGAAACTGGTGAACCTGGAATGTTGGAAACCCAAAAGCCACTTATTTTCAAAATTACCCACCCCCAGCTTGCCAGGTGCTGTTAAGGCCCAGCTTTTGTAGAGTTACAGGCACTCAGAGGAAGCAGGGAGGCAGGAGCGATGTTTCCCTATATTGAGAAGATATGGAGGCAGCTTGCAGAGACTTTACTCTGAGGGTCTGAGCAGCCCCAGCCCCATGTGGATCTGTGTGGATGCTTGAGGCCTCTGTGTAGGAAGCCAACGCTGAGCCGGCTCCTCAGAGCCACCCATGACTAATCACATAATTATGGGGTGAGAAGGAAGTCCTGAGAAGGTGCAGAGCTGTGGTTGGTTCCTCCTCCAGCGCTGCCAGGTCCTGAGGATGGCAGCAGGCCCAGCTTCTTACTATGTGGGAAGAGAACTTTGGCCCCAGTGACCGCCATACCATCTGATGGCCCACAGTGGCTCCCCAGCTTACGCCTGCCCACCTACAAGCCCCTCTCCAGCAGACCTCCTGTGTTTGTCTGGTAGGGTTCTGGATTCTAGAGTCATATTTTTGGGACCCTACCTTCCTGTGTCCCCTTTGACCTCTCTCTGTAAGACATTCTCCTACCCACAGGCAGGGCCACTGAGGAACCCGTCTTTTTATTTAATTTTTTTTCTTTTTTTGAGATAGGGTTTCACTATACAGCACTCATTGGTCTAGAACTCTCTATAGACCACCCTGGCCTCCAGATCACAGAGTTCCACCTGCCTGTGCCTCCTGTCTGTTGGCATTAAGGGTGTGAGCCACCGTGACCTGCTTCTGTCTTCTTAGCCTTGGTCAGCTCCCCTCATCCCTAACAGCAGAGGGTCAGGAGGCCAGTCCCTGGGAGGAGAAAGCCTGTCATCCAGCCTGGACCCTGTTACTTCCTGGTTGGGGTGCTCTGGGCAATTTAATTACCTGCTTTGTGAAGGTTTTCCCATCTATAAAATACAGGAAATAATCATATCTCCTTCATGACTTGTTGGAGCTGATACATAAAAACACATACAGGAAGTAGTCATTAAATGCTGCTATTATTGTCATTATTATTATTATTATTATTTGCAGATGGGTTCAGATAATGGACACTGAGGTTTTGGGGCAAGGCTCCAGAGCAGCAATCTCATCTGTGGCTGCCATAGTAGGGAATAGCTCTGAGCTGGCAGCTTTCCTCCTGAGACCAGTCTTTCAGAAGGTTCCATTTGACTTACTTGGTCGGCAGATTTTCACTAGACCCCCTGTCCCTCATGTGTCACAGTACTCCAGGGACACAGGCGAAGTCAGGGGCTTTGCTATTAATACAGTATGACAGGTAAGGAAATGGACCATAAAAGGACCCCTCCCAGTTCCAAGGGCATGCCCTCAGTTAACTGTGGTGCCTCTGTGTGTGTGTGTGTGTGTGTGTGTGTGTGTGTGTGTGTGTGTGTAGAGAGAGAGAGAGAGAGAGAGAGAGAGAGAGAGAGAGAGAGAGAGAGAGAGAAGGCAGGCCCCTAAACCTGAGAGACTTCACAGAGGAGGTAGCATAAGGATAAGTCATAAGTGAGAAGTACTGCTGCTGTGGCTGACCCAGTGAGGGAATGCCTGCCAGGTAGGAAACACACACACCCAGAGCCTTCTTCCAGCAGGACAGATATTCATGTGAAGCTTCTGAGTATAAACTGAATGACACTGAGCATAGCCCTCAAGGTGGGTACTATCATTATCCCATTTAGAGAGGAGACAGGAAAGGCTGAAGCGACTTGCCCAAAGATGCACAGCTAATGGGTAGGGATTGGGAGTGGACCCCAGACTGTCTGACTCCAGAAGTCACATTCTTGATGCCCTTACCTTCTTGTATGGAGCTGTGTGAGCCTCCCTGGCTCAGCTGCCCTGCACTGGCCACACCTACCTGCCCTGATCTCTGGAGCCCTGAAGTGAGATACTGCCTACCACTGTGTTCATAGCCACACGGACTCTCCTAGCTCCAGTGTGAACTCTCAAGAGTGTCTCTGTTCAGTGCTATGTTCCTTTCCCACTATCCCTGTCCTGGGAGGCTTCTGGGGCCTCAAGGGGCCCGAGACTTAGAGTAAGACTCAGGTCTTGAAAGTCAGTAATTCCTCTCCCATCCATTCTACCACTCTGTCCAGTCTACCCACTCTGGGCAGATGGGAACAGGAAGAGAGGGTAGTGGCGCCCTGTCTTCCCTCAGACTTACCTCTGGGGCTTCTGTGTTTTGCAGTCGGTGGTGGTGCCCAGGTGCCGGGGCACAGCAGAGGCGCTCCAGATCACAGTGGCCCACGTCCTGGGAGACGCTGGCAGCCCCTACCTCACTGGACTTGTAAGGAGTGCCTAAGTGTGTGTAGGGGAGGAACCTGGGACCACCTGGTGGTCCTGGCAAAACACCCCTCTCTTCATGGCAGATCTCCAGTATCCTGCAGGCTGAGCGCCCCAACTCCTACCTGCAGCACTTCCTCAGCCTGCAGCACAGCTTTCTGTGCTGTGCCTTCGCCATCGTGCTGGGTGCCGGCTGCTTCCTGCTGACTGCACTGCACCTGGAAAGAGACCAGGCCCGGGCCAGGCAATCTGGCAGAGGTACTCCTACCCCTTGTTCTCCCTGCCAGGCTCTAGGTTGGACACTTCTGGACTGGGAGCACTGGTGACTGCCTCTGCCTCTGGATGGTCCATTCCAGAGCGTTTATTATGCCCCTACCATGGCAAGATAGCACATTGCCAGAGAGAGAGATGGAATTAGGCAAATCAGAGCCCTCACAGAGCTGATGCTTTAGCGTCTAGAGGCAGGCCAAAACCAGAAAACAGGAGGGAAAAATGTTTGCCATAAGAGCTATAGAGAAAAAACAGGGGAAAAGGTTGATAAGGACAGATGATGTGGTCCCCATTGAGCTGGTGACACTGGAGTGAAAAAGCAAAGAGGAAAAGTGGGGAGCCAAGCAGCTATCAATAGGAAGGGCTCCAGGAGGCGAGAGCAGCTTGTGCAAAGGTCCTGTGGTGGGAATGTGCCTGATGTGTTGGGGTCTGACAAGCTGGCCAGTGAGACTGTACCAGGGATGAGGGGGAAGGGGGTGAGGAAAGCAGAGCACAGGGAAATCCTTGAACAGACTGTTGCCTTCACTGAGAGCGAGATGGGAGCCCCTGTGAGCTTTCCAGAAGAGAGGTCCTGGAGGTTTTTGTGAACCCATCCCCAGGGCTGCTGCCTTGAGAAGAGAATTCAGAGTGCCAGACTTGGGGCAGAGATGTCTCAGAATGCTCTGGACGATGGAACTAAATCCACAGGGGTGGCACTGAAAGGAGAACTGATTTGGGATTTACGATGCAAACAGAACCTCAAGGATTTGTAATAGATTGTCCGCAGGGCTGGTCTCCAAGCCTCCTCTACCTCCTTTGGGCTGACTGATCATCTTTTGCCTCCCGCAGGAACTCTGGACAACAAGGACATAGCCAGCAGGAACACCGAGAGCCAAGGGCTGCTATCTGGCACCAGCACCCCAACAGAGTAGCCCTGAGCCCCTGTCTTGCAGTGAGCAGGCTCCATCCTACCTACATCCTCCTGGGGCCCCCACCCATCTTGGCTGTGACTCGGGAACCCCAGCTAAGCTACACTTGCCACTTTTTCAATCAGAGAGCTGCCAGGGCCCAGGAGCTGGCTGGATTGAGCTGTCACCATCCTCCAGGGAGTCTGGGCTCTGTGTCTGCACCCTCCAGGAGACCAGGCCCTTATTAAAGCATGACCAGTGCAAAGCCCTCAGATTTCAGGGCTTCTTAGACTATCTTGTTATTTATAGCCTTGTGAAGCCTCTGCAGGAAGGAGGGGGAGAGAAGAGATGGGCAGGCCAAGTCAAAGATTCATGGTGGCCTCTACAGTGGGATCCTGAGGGAGTTGCTCAGCTTTGGTGTCTGGGCGTCTCCACCATTACCTTCTCACTCAGACTTAGCTTCTCCTGTTTGCAGAGGCACGGGGGACACACAATACCCTCTGTGAGAATTGTCATCTGAATGAGAGGTGGTCTAGGAGGTAGGTTCCCTGTGGCTGCTGGTGCAGCCTGTGCAAATTACAGAGGCAACTGCTTCCTAGCCACATGCAGAGCAGCTCACATGACTGTTCACACATACTCCTGAAGTAGCCTTCCCTCTCTTCAGCCTATGCTTTGACTTCAGCATCTCCAGCATCTCCATGGGGGTGTGTGTGTGGGGTAACTCTATGGGACCCATGCTTGACCCTGGGTTCTGAGCAGCTGGGCTCAGCGGACCCTGCAGGAGATCAACAGCTTCCAGGCGGGCAGCAGCAGGGAGGCATGTTCTTTCTGCCTCTGACCCCAGCTCTGTCCCTGCCCCTGGAGCCCAGCCAGGCAATCACTCACTCACTCACTGCCACCTCTGCTGTGCCAGGCTGTGCCTGCTTCCCAGCATCTGTGGGCAGAGCAGTGGCCCAGCATTCAACACAGCTCCTGGTCCTTACATTCTTCTCCTGACTCTTAAGGCTTCTCCTTGTCTCTAGTTTGCTGTGGCAGACCCCTAGAGCTAGGTTCACTAGCTCAGCCTACACCTGCCCGAGGCTCAGCTCTCCTCAGAGGCAGGCAACTCCAGGACAAGGACCACCTCCCCCGTTTACAAATTGGCATCTGGAGCTCATGAAACAACCACCCTGAAACTCCATGGAAACAGGCTGGTGTGGAGAGTATGATTCTCTGAGAAGGCAGCCATGCTGTTCTCAGTATACTGAGGATCAGGGCTTCCTCCTCCCTTGATCTTAGCAGCAGATTCCACAGCTCTATTTGAGAGGCATCAAATGCAGTTTTCTAGCCCAGGCCCCATTTGATTCTCACACGCTAGCGCCAGGGTCAGAACCTAGTATCCATGCAGCTGTGACGCTCAGCTTCCAGACAATGGGCAGAGTCCAATGGCTGGGGAGGGAGGTCAGGAACATCATTTGTGCTAAGTCTGCAAACATTGATTGATATCAGTAGGCCCCATCAAGGTGTGGACTCCAGCCTGTCCTTGGACCTCCTAGCCCAAAGCAGGATAGAGAAAAGGGGCTCACATGACTCAGAAACCTTCTAGAGGTAGCTTTGGAACTGGTAGGACAAGAGATGTGGAAGAAGAAAACCCTAGGTAGGAAGAACAGAATTATGGTAGAGGGGATGGGGCAGGAGGCACATAGTGACTCATGAAGGGTGTGGCCAGAGAGGAGGTGTGCATGCCACTGGTAGGAAGAGGCAAGACTGGCTGGGAACAGGGGGCCTCAGTTGCCTGCCATAGTGTTATAACTTTCATCCCTAGTCTGGGGTCATTTCTTTTCTTTTCATTTCATTTTATTTTATTTTTTCTGGGGTCATTTCTTGTAGTGCACTCTGAAGTCTGAGTTCCTAGGACTCAATAAGACTTGATGCTCAGCCAGGGGTTTACAGGATATTGTTTTCTAAATGAGTCTGGGGAATGCCAGAGTTCTGGGACTGAGGGACTCTGGGAGGACAAGGCCACACCTCATCTACAGCCAAACCAGGCTCCAGCCTCCCTCAGGTTCTACTTCCTGCCTGTTGGGGACCAGTCCCAGTAGATGAAGTCACAGGTGCAAGTCTGTGAGAGGACCTTAGTGCCTCACCTCAAAGAACAGAGGAGTGTAGTAAACAGAATATATCTTTATCGCCTGAAGGGCAATTGTTGGGTAATCCTAGTTATTGACACGCTGGGCTTGTTTGTTGGGAATGTCAACAGGAATGAAATGAAATGCTATTCAGCAAGCAGAAGTCCCCAAGCCCGACCCTGCTCACTCCCTATTAATGACTCAGCTTCTAGGAGACATCTTGGCAGGAAGATGTGCTTGCCTGTGCCTGCACCCGTGAGGCCAACTTGCTCTCCAGGTTGGTATATGACCATGGCAGAGGTGCTTGTAGCCTGGTGATGAAAGCTTTCCTTCCTCTCTGTCTTTACAGAGTTGAGCATGCATCTAGGTTCCTGCACCTCTACCCTGGCTTGCTCTCCTGCAGCTAGCCATTGACCTGTCTGTTCCACTCCCTGATCTGAGTGACTTCTTGCTGTATCTGGGTAGGGTTGTAAGGTAGCTGAGCTTACACGGGTTCTGTCAGAGAGTACAACAAGAGGCAATGATGCTTGTTGAAGCCATGATTTACCCCAATGCCAAGAGGATAGGTTTGCACTGGCTCCTCTGGGTGGCCTTACCAGTTTTGGCTATGGAACTACTTGCTACAGAGATGGACTGACTACCTTAAGGAGGCAAAGGACTCATTCACAGAGTAGGAAGAGCTCATAGAATTGATGGGAAGGTTGAACAGTCAGAGTTTTTACCTCATCTTTTAATTTTTTCAGAGCTCCAGACATTCTTTTCCCACTTAGTCAAGATTTAATGCCCTAGACATAAGAGTCCAGTTGGGTTAGGTTGGAGCCTCTGCCTGCGGCTTGATTCATAGCTCCATTAAGACCAGGAAGCCATGAGAGCTGCTAGGAAGAGGAATGAATTAATTCTGATCATCTAAACCAAATGGCCAGGGGTGTGGTTTAGTGACAGTGTGCTTTCCTAGCAGGCCCCAAGTTTGATTGTCAATGCCAAAACGGTGAAACGGTGAACATTAAAACACACCACACACACACACACACACACACACACACACACACACACACTCCTCAGTGATAGCATCTACTGTGATGATTTGGAATGGGCGACTGGATTCTCTACAAGGTTAGGGATAGGCTCCTCTCAATTTCCTTCCAGAGACTCTGTTTCTGAAGGTCTCAGTCCATGATCAAAGGTAACCGAGGCACCTATAATTTAGGAAGTGTTAAAAATGCTCAAATGAGTCATTCAGAGTGGCATGAGCCTTTAATCCCAGCATCGGAGAGGCAGAGGCAGGCGGATCTCTGTGTTTCAAGGTCAGCCTGCTCTAGAGAGTGAGTTCCAGGACAGCCAGAGCTACACAGAAAAATCTGTCTTGGAAAAAAAAATTAAAATAATGGAACACGAACTTCTGTATGAGTGGGGATTCAGGGCCATCTGTTCTGAGCAGGAAGAGACAGAGATGAAGTGTTCAGAGTAAAATCATGTGGCAGACCCCAGGCTGGGGGACAAAGACTCCAGTGAGTTGTCAGTGTGGCAAGAACGGGAGCAGAATGCCGATGCCTTCTCTCAGCTGGGGTGGTGGCCCTCAGGAAGGCTGTTTCAAGGATGGAGGGAGGAATCATTGTGGAGAAAATGCCTTTTCTAGAGATACTAGGATTGAAATCTGGCTGGTTTCTGACTCACCCAGAGCGACAGATACACAATACAAATCAACACATATTTCCTGCACCTGCTAAATGTCATTTGCTCATTCAATCAACAAACATTCTCTAAGCACCTCCTCTGCACTGGATGGTGAAGATGAATCAGATAGGGAATGAGACCTTGAGGCTCATGTCTTTGGGGGGTGGAGTGGTGGTGGAATCATACAAACATAATCAGAATAATGAGTTTGGCGTGATGGAGGAATATACATTACAACATAGCCCCAAGGAGGAAATGATTGGTCATCCAGGTGGATCAGAAAAGGCTTCTAGGAGGAAGTCAAGCCTGTACTGGATATGTGAAGAACCAGCTACAGGAGCTAGTCTGGAAGGCCTTGTAATACAACAAGAGCCCAACTAAAGGGTCAGGGGAGTGGGTTGTTCATGTGACGCTCTCCGTGGTCCTGAACCATCATTGCGTTAGCAACCAACAGCTTTTCTGGTGAAGGACAGACCCAGACTACAAATAAATGAACCGATTTTTGCATTTGCCCAGGCTCCAGAAAGTATACGACTATCAACCCAAGGATCTCTATGTCCTTGGAATAGTGTCTCAGATCCTTTACCATGAGATAATATGCTGGAGATATGTAGGAGGCTCTGAGGCCAGAAACACATGGGTTAGGAAGAGTTGTGAAGCCATGAAGAGATCTATGAAGACATTTTGTGCCAGGCAGTGATGGGACCACAGGTATGGTTTTAAAATGACTAACAATCACTGTGGGAGAAAATCCTGGAGGTAGATACGGGGCTGGCAGTCCAAGTGAGGCATCTGAGGGATCTGAGATCTATCAGTAGGCAGTGGGGAACACTGAAAGTGATACTTGACAGGCTATATCTAAATAAGGGGTGCAAGTAAGACAGTCACAGATGGCCCACAGGGTTTCTCCTTGGTGTCATTGTGGGTCAAAAGATGCCATGATGGCACACAGATTAGAGGGAAGGATGGTTAGCGCCATTGGGGATAGCTTAAGGTGTGTGTGTGGGGGGGGATTGCTAGGAGGATATATGGGAATCTGTATGTGAAACTAGGACTTGGTTGTGAGGACTGTCTAGAGGTGGAGGTCAGGGTATCACAAACAGAGGCGTGATCACCAAGACCCCATGTGTAAGTGAAGGACGTCCAAAGGGTGTGCAAGTGATAAGAGAAGCTACCACTGCCTGAGGCAGGGAGATGCTACCACATGGGGATGCCCGAGATGTGAGGAACAGATCTCCAGATCATCAGCCTTGACGGAGCTCATTGTATGTTCTCACAGAATGGTCTGTAGAGCCATCGTCTCACAAACTGTTCATGGGCATATGGTAGTTTCTCCCTGCCTCTGGGAGACTTGCAGTGTACATACTCATTGTCCTGGCTAGCTTCTATTACTGTGACAAAAACATCATGACCAAAGACAACTTGGGGAAGAAAGGATTTATACTACTTACACTTACATACCACAGTCCATCATGAAGGAAGCCAGGGCAGGAATTCAAGGCAGGAACCTGAAGTCAGGAACTGAAGCAGGGACCATGGAGGAACACTTCTTGCTGCCATGTCCTTTATGGTTTGATCAGCTGCTTTCTTATTGCACCCAGGACCACCTATCCAGGGATGACAGCACCCACGGTGGGCTGGGCTTTCCTACATCAATCAATAATCAAGAAAATGCACCACAGGCTTGCCCACAGTTTCTTAGTTGAGGTTCCTTCTTCCAAAATGTCTGTAGCTTGTGTTAAGTTGACATAAGTTTAGCCAGCACAGTCATAGGAAAGGATCTGAGAAGTCTCTCAATAAGGAAATATCTGTTTACTCCACCATTTCCCAAATATAGTTATCCTTGGAGTAATGGCACCTAATGTTCTGTGCCTCACTTGTTTTGGAATTTGTTGTTGAAAAAAAAAGGTCACACTGTGTAGCTCACACTGGCCTGGAATTCGCAATCCTCCAGCCTCAGTTTCTCAGGTTCTGGGATCACTGGTATGTGCTAGCTTTTGTGTGGTGGTTACAGTCTGGAGCTGATGAGTGAACATCAGAAGGTCCTGAAGCCATTGCTGAGTTCAGATTCTCATCATGTCCAGAAGGAAAAGAGTTCTGTAGAAGATACAGGCAGAGTGATGGGTAACCAGGAAGGTGCCGACTGAGGAGGCAGTCACACCTTGGCAGACTGCTTCTTTCTCTAGAATCTCTCAGCATCCTCACCACAGAGACAGAAATAATACCACACACAGGTTTGATGGACATGGTGGCTCACACCTTTAATCCCAGCACTTGGGAGGCAGAAACAGGCAGACCTCTATGAGTTTTGAAGTCAGCCTTGTTTACACAGTGAGTTCCAGGACAGCCAGGGCTCTACCTCAACCCCGCTCCAAAACAAACAACACCCAGAGGCCCCCTCACGTACGGTCCTAGGATGCTGCCAGGAGTTCTCACAAAGTCCTCATCCTGTGCATCACCATACAGCCAGAAAGCGCCTATTGTTTCTATCACCCTGCCCGTGGATAGGAACCCTTTGTCTTACACAGGATCAACACCGGACACTGCCTTTAAGTTAGAAGCCTTATAGTAGGAATGTATGGCTTGCTTGGTGGCAAACCAGGGTTCTCTCCCCATCCCACGTATGAAGGACTCAAAAGTCTGCCCTCTTTCCCCGCTCTAAAATTCAACCAGGGGTGGAGATGAAGGGCAGTAAGTCAAAGACCAAAACGTGCTTTGTTGGGCAGAGTGGTGAAAGGGTAAGGGATGGAGATGCAGTCTGGGTAGAGTGCAAAGCCATCAGAGAGCCTCCCTCACAGACACACAGCTGGACAGCATCCACAGCAGACATGGTCCTCTATCTGGCACAGACACACAGGTCTGGCCCCCATGGAGCTTCTGGATCTGTATTTGTCTGCTAATCACCTGTTATCCCTGGCCACCCATTGAAATCGCCCCCCCCCCCCAGGACTGACTTTTCAGGCCAGAATCTAGCCAGCTGGAAAGAGGCAGCCGGCAACTTTCAGAATGAAATCTGTTTTCCTAACCTTCTGTCACAGTCATTCATACTCAACACGCTGAAGCATATTTTTAGTCAGTTCACAGAATTTAAAAGACACCTTGAAAGCGCCAAGAAACACCAGCTTGGGGATTAACTTTGCTCACTAAGACAGTAGAGTGCGTGTGTGTGTGTGTGTGTGTGTGTGTGTGCGCGCGTGTGCCCGCACGCCTCATGCTTTGTCATCCATTGGCTATGCCATGACTCACTGTGGTTGACACCTTCACAAGATGTTCCTGTTGTGGACGTGGGCCCTGGAGCAGCTTACAATAGCAAGATGATTTCAGAGCCCTGGCTTAGGACCAGCCAGACCATTGACTAGTTGTCTGTTTATGATGGGTCACTTTGGTGACCTGGAACCTGTCTGTGAAACAGACAGAAACCACTGAATATCTGCGAGCTGAATTAAGTCTCCTCCGACTCTCTCATTTGAACCAAGGGCTTGGCATACACATACTAGGAGAACATGCTATACTGGGTTTTAACGTCTTCTCTTTCTTTTTAAATATTTATTTATTTAGAGACGTGTTGGCCCGTATTCATTGGTCTGGAACCTCAGAGTTGGCTTTAAACTCACAGAGATCCCCCTGCCTCTGCCTCCCAAATGATGGACTTACGAGAGTGCACTTCCATGGCCAGCATGAATTTATTTTTAATCAAAGCCCCGAAGAGATAAATGAGAGAGAGTTGCAAGGGAGCTTCTGAGACCCAGGCCACATCTGGGTCAGAGTGGGAAGACCATTCTTTACACAGAAGCTATCTAGCTGTTCTCCAGAGCTGACACTCACCCCCACACACAACGTGCTCAACTATCTGGACTATATTCCCCCAATAGAAACAGAGACCTAGAAAGACAGAGGTTTTGCCCAATGTTAAGCCACACGCAAGAGCGAATATGGGCTAGATCCAGCTTTCCAACGTTCATTAAAGTTTTGGGGGAGATGTACCCTCAGATAGGCTTTTCCTGCTCCATTCCCCCCCCCATTTGTCTGAAAGACAGAATCTCTCCTGACTCAGCCTCCCAAATGCCGGGGTGACAGGTGTAGGACATCCTGCCTGGCTTCGAGGAGGCCCTCCTGGTTCTCTTGGGCTCTAATCCGAGCCCTAGTTCTCACAAGCTCCACTCCGTGGGCGTAGAGATATGGTCAGGGTGCACACACAGGAGTGAACCCAGGGTAGGTCGCGGCCTGGAGCTGCTTCTCTAGAAAGGAGAACAATGTAAGTTCATGAGGTCTGTGTCCTGGGTCCATCAATCATGATTCTTAGGCAGCGCTGCCTAAACGGACTGAATCAAGGTAACTGTTGGAGTCACCAGCTCTCCAACAGGTTCCCCTGTTTTGACCATCTGAGACATTTTTAAATGCGTAGTTTAAGCCGCGGGCCCCCCTCGGCCTCAGCCAGGAGTCCTCTCCCACCGCAGGGGCAGGGTGTAGGTTGAGTAGGGTCTGGGGCATCCTTCTTCCCTCACCTAAATCCTAATCAATGCTGCAGCTACCCCGCAATCGCTTCCTGATCCCCGAGGGTTCTGTGGACGCAGCGCTCCTGCGTGACTTGCGCCCCCATCAGGCGGGTGGGGCTCTGCGGCCAGGCTCCCCCGCACCCCCCGGGGCAGCACGTGCGGGGCGGGGCTGTGGCTTGAGCCCGGAGGTGATTGGACACGAGCCTGGTGGGCGGGGCCGGCCGCAGCTGTCAGAGCCGCCGGGGCCGCGCGTCTCACTGACTGAACAGTAGCAGCGGCGCAGGCAGGGCTGGAGCCCGAGCGCAGAAGCCGACGGGCCGGGCCGGGATGGTGCAGCGGCGGCTCCGCGGCGCGCGCACGCACTGAGCGGGCCCGGGCTGGGCCTCGCGTCCCCCGCGCCCCCCGCGCCCCCCGCCGCCCCGGCCCCGGCCGGCATGATGTGCCTGGAATGCGCCTCGGCGGCGGCGGGCGGCGCGGAGGAGGAGGAGGCGGACGCCGAGCGGCGGCGCCGGCGCCGGGGGGCGCAGCCAGGGGCTGGAGGTAGCGCTTGCTGCGGGGCGCGGGGTGTTGGGGGCGCTGGAGTGGTGTCCGCCGACGAGGAGGTGCAGACGTTGTCCGGCAGCGTGAGGCGGGTCCCGTCCGGACTCCCCAGCATCCCCAGCACTCCTGGCTGCGCAGCCGCTGCCAAGGGCCCGGGCGCGCCGCAGCCCAAACCCGCCAGCTTGGGCCGAGGGCGGGGGGCAGCCGCTGCCATCCTGAGCTTGGGCAACGTGCTCAACTACCTGGACAGGTACACTGTGGCAGGTGAGCAAATGCCCATTCAGCCCGAGGACCAGGGCCCTTCCATCCCAGACGCCCTAGGAAGCTTTTGGTTGCCAGCCCCCTAGATCCAAGCCCTCTGGAGAGTCCCTAAGGACCATCTCTGTTCATGCGATGCTCTCGTGTTCCATGGGTCCAATCCAAAGCACCCCACGCTCCCCATGTCAGGGGTTGGTGGAGTTTCCACCCCTGGAGCAGCCAGTGAGCCCTCGCCAGCCCTTGACGGCTCATCCGTTGTCCTCCCGAAGTCTCCTCTGCGTCCCTCTTGCCTTCTCGCCTGTGCGCCCCCTTCCTCCACAGCTGCAGGTTCCCCCGGCCTCTCCTCCTTTTCCCCTAGCCCAGGCCGTCTGTGCGTGCACGGCCCGTCTGTTCCTTCTTTCCTCGGTCTCAGCCACCCCCCTGCATGCGTGCGGCCAGTGTGTGCGCCCCTTGCGGGTGTGCGCCAGGCGGCCCGAGTGTGTGCGCGCGTGGCGGCGAGGATATGTGTGTGTGAGCTTGTAAGCGCGTGGCTGACAAAGGCTCAGGCCTGCGGGGAGCCGAGGGAGGGGCGGGGCGGGTCCGCGCCGCCTGGGGACCCACGATGCGGTTTGCAGCTGGCCCTGGCTTGAGGCCTGGAGACGCCTCCTTCTGCTCCATGGCTCTTGGAGCCTGGAGCAGGCCTGGGGGCTGGGGGGGGGGGGGGGTTGTCTAAAGAGAGGCAGCCTCATGCTCCTTGCGCATCTCTGCGAATAAACCCCAGGTCTGAGACTGAAATGGATACAACTGGGTTTCTATCCTGAATGTGCTTGATGCGTGTGTGACCTTGGGCCAGTTTCAGCTTGTGTTTAGGTCTGTTTCCGTTTGTGAATTGATTGATCCCTGGGCCTCTTAGGGTGGATGTGGCTCTGGGATTGTATTCTGCTGGCGTTTCTCCCTATCTTCACAGGGGTCAAGACGTAGGGTAGGGACTTGTCCTAGAGCTGGCCCTGCTTGAGAATAATGCAGCCTTGAAAAGAAAAGAATCTGGCTAGGTTGGTCCCCGGGGCTCCCTGTGGAGGAGAGCAGTTGTGGGGTGCGGGGGACCCAACATTCTAGCCTACAACCTAATAAGAAAGAGGGGAGAGGAAAGGGGAAGAGAGATGATTTGAATATTTTGCGAGAGACTAAAGAAAACTCAGGGATGATTGGGAAAAGAGAGCCTTGACATAAACCACACAACCACATGCCACCTGGGTACTTGGGTGCTCTTTTTAGGGCCTCAGTCTTTTCCTGTCTTGAATAGTTTTGTGTCAAGTGGAAGGAAAGAACTCTAACAGGAGAGCAGAAACTGCCCCTCCCTCATTTTGCATGTATACCCACCCACCTGCTCTCTGTCCTTCTTGGGGGTGAACTTGAACTAGGTGCCAGCGGCATCAATTTTTGGGTCAGGCTTTCCCAAGAGACTGTCCCCTTGCTCTGGTAAGCAAAAGCATGGTGTACCCTCAAGTGTGCCAACCTACCACGCATGTGATGTGCTGCCCAGGGCTCAGGATCTTAGGTGTGCACCTGTGAGGACAAGCCAGAGAACATTGGGGGCCCTCACTTTGCAAACCAGGCTCTTTCCAGGTGGGGGAAGTCAGGCCCTTGGTTAGTCCTATCCAAGGTTGCCCAGTGGGGTGATAAGCAAAGCATTAGACCTCCTTTTTTCCCCCTTAGCCTGGCCTGAGTTTTTTCTCTGTCTTAGGTTGGAAGTATTGTTTGGCTTTTAGTTCTGCCATGCTTGTTTTATTGTGGCTCCAGGCCACTACTTCTGAGGTTCCTAGAGGAACCCGTAGCCAGGGGCAAAGAGGGGGAGGTGGGATCAAGGAGTGGGGTCTTATCTACCTTTGCCAATACTTGGGTCAGACCAGGAGAAAGAGATAGCATATTTCTGGTGGACTGATTGGGGGGCAGTGCAGTGGGGGAGGGAGGCCTGGAAGGCTCTGGACATATACTGCCTGAGCTGTGTATCTCTCTCACTGTCCTGCCCAGGGTGTAAGCTTGTGCACTACCCCCATCCCATCCCCAACACAACAGGCATCATTTCCTCTCCGGATAAGCCTGCCTCCCTTTCTTTATGAGTGCCTTCCCTCCCCCTGCCCCTGAGTTCAGTTTTTAGGAATATTTACAATCTCTATGGTGACTCCCATGGCTTTCAGGGTCTTGTTCCAGGACCTGAGTCCACCTGTTGCCTGCTGGCCCTGCTGGGACAGAGGTGGGCATATAGACACTCTGCTGTGTGGGCACTTTTGATGTTTGTACCCATCTGACCCCTAGGAACCTCACAGTCTGGCCCCAGCAACCTCATCAAAGCATGGGGAGTTTCTGCTTCTCTTTATATCCCTCCTGTACAGTTCTGTTTGCTCATAGCAGAGCCAGTTCTGTCCAGAGGAGCACAATGCAAGCTACATATGATTGCCAAAATGTCTGGTTTTCAGGCAGAAAGAGAGCAGGTGCAATTAATATATTTTATTTGTATGTGTGCACGTGTGGGCACAAGTTCCTGTAGGTACATATATGTATGTATGTGGGTAGGTATGTATGTGGGTGGGTGGGTATGGAGGCCAGAAATCAACCTCAGGTGTGGTTTCTCAGCAGTGGCCCACTCTGTTTTTTGGGGTCTCTCACTGCCCTGGAGCTTGCTGATTAGGCTAGACTTGCTGGCTAATGAGTGCTCTGGGGACACCTGTCTCTTCTCCCCAGTGCACACATGAGCACAATAGCATGCTGTTGAGTCTGGTGTTTTAAAAACTATTCACTTTAGTTTACATGTGGGTGGGTGTGGAGGTCAGAGGACAACTAACAGGAATTGGTTTTCTCTTTCTACTGTGAGTTCTGGGAATTGGACTGAAATCGCTAATCTTCATAGCAAAACCCCTTATTCTCCGATCATCTCAGTGGTGTGAGGCTAGACCCTCCCCCACCCCACCCCATGGATTCTAAGGTTCAAATTCAGGCCTTCCTGTGTCAAGCACTTTAATAGACCAGGCTACCTCCCTTGCTCTAAATAATAAATTCTATTTAACAGGACATGTCCATCGAATTTGTTGTTATTCTGGGATACTTTACATCTCTTTTCATAACTGTCTTCTAAATGCTGGGATGGTTTGGATTTACCATCACAGCCTGGGTCAGCCTCACAGTGGCTGGGTCACAGGAGGATCCAGTGCAGAGTTAGAGTCTTTGCCACCAGAGTTCCTACCCAGCTGCATCAGTTCACCAGTTTGCCAGTTGTGTGGCCTTGAAGCCATCACCGGGCCTCCTGTGGGCCGAGTTCTCCCTCCACCTTGGGTGGTATGGAATGAATGAGAATGTACCCGCAGCACCTGGGCGGAGGCCAGATACCTGGGAGGCCTTCACAAAATGTCAGCTGTCTGCTCTTTCATGCAGAGGCCCAAGCTGTGTCCCTAACCAGCATGTCCTTCCTCATTCTCTCTGTATATGACAGTTCTTTTGGGGCTGTCCTTCGGGATACCTTTGTGAGAGCCCCTCCCTTCTGCACCAGGGCTGGTCTCTGTCCTGGGAACTGCAGTGGCTTGTGCCTCTATGTTAGCATTCCCAGCGCCACCCCCGTGATCCAGGTAATTATGGGCTCTCCTCCTCATGGGAACCCCCTTAGGGCAGCAAGCCTCAGACTTGGGAAGGAGGACTGGGTCCCCATTCTCTGCTCCTGAAGTACTGCTTCACTTGGGTAACACTGAGTTAGCCCAGCAACCTGGTTGACTACCTTCCTACCACCTTCTTGTACAGATGGAGAAAAGGACAAAGGCACCTGTGGCTTCCAGGGCAGGAGCAAAGTTCTCTTTCTTGCTCTGCTTCCTGGAACTAGAGTGGCCTCTCCCACTGGGCTCTCACCTTCCAAGGGTGGTCATACTTGGCTCCTGGAAGCAGGCCCAGCCAGAGAGAGCTGGCCTGGATTCTAATTGTGGTTGATGAGTGACTATTTGATAACCAACATCCTTCCCCAACTTCTTCAGAGCACCTGTGCCCTTCCCAAGACCTATTTCCCCTCTCTCTGATCCAGCCCGTGGCACCTGGAGTTGGGCTGGGCATCATTGTGGGGGCTGGTGAGGAGAGACAGATCCTTGCCCTGGGGGAGTCCTTTTCTGCCAAAGAAGCTGAGACCAGTATCCATGGCAACCACTCACTAACACAAGCCCAGAAGGAATGATGAGCGCAGGGAACCTGCCAGGAACACAGGCCTGGCAGGCGTGGGGTTTCCCTTGAGCCTCTGGGCTGGGTCCTGAGCTGTGGTGTCAGGGCCCACTCTTCTCCTAGCTCTTTGTTTCCCTGTTTAGTTGAGTCTGTTTAGTGTAGACATATGGGGAAACTGAGGCCCAGGGTATCAAGTCACACTACAGGGTCTTGTGGCTTTATGACTGCCACTCTGAATAGAGATGGTCACCCCCTTGGGTAGCCCTATCCTGGCTGCTGCACAGCTGCACCGTGGGGAAATCCCCACTAGGGCTCTAGGTGTGGTATCCAGATCAGCTGTGCCCAGGTAAGCTTCTGAGTCCTGGAATGCCAGGTGACTCAAGGCCGGCTGGCCAGCCCCATGTCTCTGCTTCCTCCTCCAGGCTCTTCCTGTTGTTCTTGCCAGCACCTTTACTGTTGACCTCTCAGAGGTCAGTACCTCTCACAGGAAGTACCCAGGACCCCTTACAGCCTGGCTAGGCCTCAGTGTACCGTTTTGTGGTTGGGACAGGAAGGCTGCAAAGTCTGAGGGTCACAGGCTAGTCTGATAAGGAGCCTAGTCTGATATAGTATTGTGGACAGTTGGGTCTGTTTGAAGAGGGGACACCCTCATCCCTTCCCCAGATCCTGTGACTATAGGAAGTGACTTTTGTTTCTGCTTGGGCATGGGGGCCTGAAATCTTGAGGACAGACTGAGATAACAAAGGAGGCAAACAGAATACTGATCTCGTCCCAGGCGCTGAGTGACTTCTGTGCTAAATGTCCTGCTACTTACTGGCTTTGCCAGACTAAGCCATCTTTGCTGTGTGAGTCAAGATGTCTCCTATCACCAAATCTATATTCAATGATTTTCTTTCTTTCTTTTTTATTTTATTTGCTGTGTCACTCTAAGGGTGTTGTGGGCACTTGATATCAGAAAAACATTTCTGCTGTCCCTGGCTCTCCCTAGACCTCCATCTCTCAGTACCATTAGCCCTGGTCCCCAGGAGCTGTAATCACTGATTTCTGTTTCCCTGTGGATCTTGTCAGAGTCTGCCCTTGTTCCAGAAGGTCTCTCCTCTGGTCTGAGCCAGGTGTCTGACACTTACTTTATTTTTCAAAAAAATTAGATGTAGGGTTTGTGGTGTGTGTGTGTGTGTGTGTGTGTGTGTGTGTGCTTTCCCTGCATGCACATCACATCTTGCCTCATGCCCGGGGAGTGGGGTGAGAAGAAGGAATCAGATACCCTAGAACTGGAGTTAGAGGTGCTTGTGGGTCACCACGTGGGTGGTGGGAACTGAACCTGGGTCCTGTGCCATGCAAGGGCAACAAGGACTCTCAACCACTGAGCAATCTCTCCAGCAATCCCTTCTTCCTCTTTGAGACAGAATCTCATGCAGCTTTGGCTGGCCTTGAACCTGCTATAGAGCTGAGGATGGCTTTGAACTCCTGATTCTCTTGCCTTTACTTTCCAAATGCTGGGATTATAGATGTGTGCTGCCATCCAGCCCTAGTTTATGTCATGCTAGGATTCAAACCCACACTAGGCTAGCACTCTACCAACTGAGCTATGCTCTCAGCCAGATCTAGGGTTTATTTATTTAATTTAATTTCAAACTTTTTACATTTATTTATCATGTGTGCACATGTACCATGGCATGCTTGTAGAAGTCAGAGGACAACTTACAGGAGTTGTTTCTTTCCTTCTACAATGTGGATGACAGGGATTAAGCTCTGGTCACCAGGCTGGGGGTCAGTACCTTTACCTGATGAGCCATACCTCCTACTTTTAAATTGCCTGTTTTTGTTTCTGTTTTTTTTTCCATCACGTCACATGTCCCTTGATAGGGTCATTATCTCCTTCTGACCTCAAGAGGCTGACATACTGTGATCTCAGTGTGCACGGGAGGCTGGCACAGACTTGGGTAGCAGTTAGGTGATCTAGCCCTGCCAGCCTCAGAACACCTTCTTTGGGATGGGCAGGGCACTGATTAGCTGGACAAGTAGAGGATCAGGCCCCTGTGCAGAGGCTGAGCCTCTATGGCCATAGCTGGTTTGTGGATTCTGCCCTTTTATCCTGGCCAGGGTGCACAATGAGCCTCTGAGCTGGCATTTCCTGGAAGGAAATGAGATGAAGTGGGGTAGGGTTATCCTTATCTGCCCAGCCTTCAGCCTGGACAATGGGGGCCTCCCCATCCCAGGTGGAGCCACTTCTGGGCCTCCAGGAAGACATTCAGGAGGGCACTGCAGCAGCTTTCCCCATCTCTCTTGTGAGTAGGGTTGGGCCTGGCCCTACAGTGAGATCCTGGGAAGCAGAGAGCTGGTCTGCTCGAAGTCTGGTCCTCTCCTGTTGGCTAGGAGGGGTGAGCAGGCAAAGATAGTGCACAACCAGAATTGGGGGACAGGGAACATAGTCTTGGTCTCTACCTCTCCTTCTGCCCTCAGCTCAGCTGCAGAACTTGCCCCAGTCTCCCTGCACCCAGCTGTGGTCTGTCTCTGTCACTGTTGAGCGAGATTCCCAGGAAAGGATCAGGATTTGGCTGGGTAGACCATGAAGGGCTGGGCCTGTGCAGAGGGGTAACTTCTGTCAAGGATGTAAGGTCAACTGGTGTGGGTGTTGAGGGGAGACTTGGATTGACAGTGCAGTCCAGGCAAAGTCCTAGAGGGTGGAAGCCAGCTCAGCCAAGCTCCTGCTTGGTCCCTGGCTGTGGTCATATACCTCTGAGATATGGAGGCAAGAGGCCCGCAGGCTCTGTGGTTTCTAGTGTAGGACACAGAAGGCTTGAGCCAACCCAACTCAGACCTCTTATCTCTTCCCTCTGCTCTCTGCCCCATGCCTTGGCCTCCTATCACCTTGATGGTCATACTGCCACACCTCTGAGAATCAAGATAAGGCTGTGGCCACATTGTCCCTGGCCCTGGTGATCTGAGGAGTTGCTGGTCCAGGCCAGGGCTATGTGGCTAAGCTGGGAAGGAGTGGCTGTGCAATGCCCCCAAATTGCTAAGGCTGAGTCTGGTTCCAGGAAAGGCAGCCCCAAATGACAGAGTAGAACCACAGGCCATGGCTGGCCCCACCCACCCTGGCAGGAGTTAGATGAGGAGGGGCATCTCCAAGGCTGTTGGAGGTCTGTGGCAGGTCTCTGGAGTAGGGAGGGGTTTTCCTAGGGTCCATGGCTAGGGCTCTTTACCAACATGGCCCCAGCCAAAGTCACAGAGCTAGACTGTCCCGATATTAATGGCTTTAGCTTTGCAGGGCTGTGTCGGAGAAGCAGGCTCACCATATGTGAGTCTAGAACATACCCAGGAGGTTGTGTCAGGATGCGAGGCCATTTTAAAATCAGCAGCCGAGGCTTTGAGAAGGGGACAGATGAGTTGGTCAGCTTGTTCCTGAAGGACAGGCAGAGGCTGGTTGAGTGTGGGGTGTGTGTGTGTATGATGTGTGTCTGGGCTGGGTCCCCAGGCTGTGGCTTCCTGGCCTTAGCCACCCAGAGCCAGGCTCTTGAGCCTCTGTAATTACCAGGTTAGAAGTTGCCAAGCACTGGATGGGAAATACTCCCACAGGGAGCTGGTACCGAGGCCGCCACACAAGGCCCAGGTTCCTGAGGGGCACTGACGGAGGGCAGGGTGTTGCATCCCTTCAGATCCCTAGGACCTACTTTCTAGGTATCTACCTCATTTCAGAGAAAGGAAAACCGAAAGGACAGTTGTCTTCACTGGAGCTGTTTCCTGCCCCACTAATTAAAGATCAGAGATAACCATATAACATGTATGGAGTACCTACCATGTGCCAGGGACCGTTGTAAATATTTCACATGGATTAACCTGCTCAAGCCTCCTAGCAATCATGGGAAACAAAATTAAGTCATAGAGATGGGAACTAGCTCAGAGAGGTTAAGTAGCTTTCCTCTAGTCACACAGCAGAGAAGGTAGAAAAGGTAGGATTTAAACCCAGATGGTCTGGCCATGTAGTCCATGACCCTGAGAATTCAGCTAAGCTGACTGCTGCTTAGGAAAGGCTGAGGCAGGTGATTGTGTCTTGGGGGACAGGTGTGAGTGCCACATGGACTGTTCTGGATAGTCAAGCAGGAAGAGCCCTCAAAATCATTCTGTCTTGACCTTGGATCTGAGGCTGCCTAAGGCAGGGCTTCCAAAGACAGTGAAGATTTTTTTTTATTTTCTTTTTTCAGGGGATGGGGGTATATATAGAGCAGGCTGGGATTAAAGGGGTACACCACCACACCTAGCAATGTGGCCTTTTCTTACATTCAGCCTTTTGAAGACTCTGGTGTCAACAGGATGGGCTTGGCTGGAGGAGACCTGGCATCCTGAATCACGGGTTGGTCTCTTGGGCTACTGGTCATGATGGGGACTCACCAGGAGCCTCTGGGACAGCTGGAATATGAAGTAGGGCCAAGAGGATCCAGGTCTAGGGTTCCCTGAGGGTCACAGGCTACACCTCAGCAAGAGCCTCAGAGGCCTAAAGGACACCCTGGTGGGTATGACCTTGGAGGATGAAGTGGATCTTAACAAATTGCACTGGAAATCCCAGGAAGGGGCGTGGCCATGGTTGGGACTGTGAAGGGCCAGCCACATGGGCTACTGATTTGCTTGGCTAGTGACCTTGGCTACTGTGTTTATAGTTTCTTGGTGCTGAGGAATCAACCTGGAGCTTGTGGATGCTAGGTGAGTATTCTGCCTCTGAGCTACATCCTCAGCTCTCTCCTTACTTTAAAAAAAAAATAAATAAATTTTTATCTTTAGAGAGGGTTTCAGTATGTAGCCCTAGCTGTCCTAGAACTTGCTACATAAACCAGGCTGGCCTCTAACTCAGAGATCAGTTTGTCTCTGCCTCCAGAGTGGAGGGATTAAAGGCGTGGTCTGCACTGCCATACCTTCTCTCTTTACTTTTTATTTTAAGACACTGTCTGTGTTTCCTGAGATAGCTTTAAACCTTTCATCTGCCTGCCCCAGCCTCCCAAGTAACTGGGCTTACAGGTATGTAGCACCAGGCCTGACAAGGGATGGCATATTGTAAAGCAGGCACCCTCTGTAAGAGTGACTGAAAGTCCTTGGCAGGTTTGCAACCAACCTACTTTCTCCATTCTGTCCATTTATTCAGGAAAGAAATGTGGGTTCAAGAAAGTGAGTAGGGAGGCTGGAGAGATGGCTCAGTGGTTAAGAGCAGTGACTACTCTTCCAAAGGTCCTGAGTTCAATTCCCAGCAACCACATGGTGGCTCACAACCATCTGTAATGAGATCTGATGCTCTCTTCCTGCATGTCTGAAGACAACTGCAGTGTACTCATATACAGAAAATAAATAAATAAATCTTTTTTAAAAAATGAAAGTGAGTAGTTACAGCTAGAGCTTGGTGCTCCTGTGTGTGTGTGTGTGTGTGTGTGTGTGTGTGTGTGACAAGTCAGGTCACATCAGCAATAGAGAGCCATTGAAGGCTCTGAGCAGCCATGGGCAGTGAGTTAACAGCCCCAAGCTGAACCTGGCACATGACAAGTGCTCTTCACCTTGCTCTGGTATCTATCACTGAGCCAGAGGCTGAGTCAGCAGGTCTTGAGGAAGTTGTGGGTGATTCTGAAGCATGGCCAGAGCTGACATCCACCAGGTCGACTGCAACATTAGCCCCTAGAGTCGAGGAATAACTTGGAGGATTCTAGAGGTTCAGTCTAGGACCTGGAACCCAGTTAGTGATTGCTAAGTGTTCGTGAGGTCTAGCTGCAGGAGGGATGAGCGGGGGCAAGCAAGGGCTAGAAGCAGGAAAACTGCCAGTCAGGCTAGGCACTGAAGAAGAGAAGGAACTGGACTTGTTTGTGGGGCTAAGGGCTTTCAGGAGGGCTACAGGTAACTCCTAGGGTAGCCTGGGTGTCCAGTGGTGCTGCTTAGGGGGTGGAGCCAGCTGGCAGCTGTGGAGAGAGGCTGGGAAGCTGAAGGATAAGAGGAGGGTCAGTGGACCACCAGGGGTGGGGGGTGGAGGGCCACTGTCCATCTTGAATGAGGACACAATTTGGAGAGCAGAATCCTATTTTTGTCTTGTTTTGTTTGGAGGGTCTCATGTAGCCCAGGCCTGCCTTGAACTTGATACATAGCCAAGGATATTCTCCTGTCTCTCTACCTCTTGAGTGATGGGTTTAGAGGCAGCATGAATCACCACACTTAGTATATGAAATACTGGGAATCAAATTCAAGGCTTTGTGTGTGCTAGGCAGGCAGTCTAGCAACTAAGCCGTATCCCCAGACTCATGGGGGGTGGGCAATTTCAAGAGCTGCTTCTGTGAGGGAGGGAGGGGTGCTGGCCAAATGGACATGTTGGGGTGTACACACTACTGGGATGCACATGGCATGGAATGTCAGGTGAAGGCAGACACCAAGAAGAGGGTGAAAGCCGAGGTACCAGATAGAGGTTGACAGATGCAGGATCCAAATGAGGAGAGGAGAGCCTCCCCCAGAGGGTGTGACGGCTATGAATGGATTAGAGAATTCAGGGGTTCTGCTATTCCTTGGGAATGGAGGCCCTGTGGCCAGGGAGCCCTTGAGAATGTGGGTCGGGTGACTTCCTGGAGAGGCTAGCCTATAGCTGGATAGATGGGGGGCCCTGCTGTGGTGGGAATCTCACCTTGCCCCTGCTGCCTGGCTGGAACTGGTGGGCCAGGAGGCTGGGCTTGGATTGAGCTGTGGGAAGCTGCTCCTGGGCGTGAGGCCCATTCTGTGACCCAGCAAACCTCAGCCTCCAGGAAAGGCTAAATGTAAGGCTGTGGTAAAATGGGAGGATGTGTGTGCCTGCGCCAAGCTGGAGCCCAGAGGAAAATGTGAGCCAGCTGTGAGCTGCTGTGACACATGCTTCCCGTGCCAGTGGCTATTGGGATCCTGATCCCATGTCACCCTGCCTCCCTGCAGGCCAGACAAGAGCAAATGACCTAGAAAGGCTCAGAGGGGCCTCTTTTGATGCAGACCCTGCTCCCCAAGAAGGTTACCCTGGCCTTACACCCACAGTTTTAGAGCATGTGGCCATGGGGATGCCAAGCTTCCTGTGCCCTGGCTTCTAGACTTTGGGGACCTTAGATGCCTGTCTGCATGAGGGGAAATGGGAAACCTTCCTGGAGGCAGAGGCAAATGTCAATCTGGAAAGCACTGGATAGGGAATGGCCAGCTGGAAGATTCTACAGACTTTGATGCAATGCCCTTCCCTGAAAGAGAGGTCTCTTTACTTCAGACCTATGCTCTTTCTTTAGCGGGGGTGGACAGCCACAGCCTGGGGGTGTGGGATGTGGATCATTCTCCCACTCCCTCCTGATTACCCATTCCTTGGGTGACCTAACACTGAAGCTGTGACTGCCCTTGTTGTGAGTTCCAGAGCCTCACCATAGCCTGTGCCCTACCCATGGCTACCCATCAATCTGTACATCCACCCCACCCTGTGCTGTCCCTGGGGACCAGTGCTGTGCTGGGCCCTGAGCTAGGGGATGGATACAAAGCAGTAAGAGGCAGGGTGGCAAGGGAGTCATTTTGCTTTTTCACCATAAACCTAGTAGCTGTGATAGAATCTGCCTTTGGTTTTCATCCTGTCAGAGCCCCAAAAGTCATTAGACTTTTCAAAATAATTTGCATATTTGGCATGCTAATGTGGACTGATGGCAATGCCCCCAGGGAACCTCAGGTTAGGCTTGGAAGCCTGGGACAGAAGAGGAGCTGAGTATTGTGTCAATTACCACTGGCCAAGGGTCAGTGAGTCAGGCCTGGTAACAAAGCCTCTGCAAAATTCCCAAAGGACTGGAGGGCGGGCTGCTGAGAGGCTCCTATGGGTGTCTCTGTAGGTAATGTTTTAGGAGGTGAGGAGGCCCTGTGTCCCTCGCTATGTGTCTCAACGCAGGCATTGTTCTATGTGTACTCTGAAATCTTTGTCACAGATGGGGCTGTGTGTGTGTGTGTTCCCCTGAGTTCTGTGAGCTGTGCTAACAAATGATTGTGGAAATCTCACAGGACAGCTTAGGGGTTATGATAAGCACCTGCGAGGGGGTAGGGAACAGCCTTGGGACTAAGTCTTCACCTAGGGGGCTCTGATAACTTCTCAGGTGGATACTGTCAGAGCTGAAGTGTTTCCCCACTTTTGTCTGCTCCAGATGCCATGGCTTGTGTGTTATATGGGGACCCCCTACCTTGACCTTTGCTCACAGAGGCCAACAATTACAGAAACAAAGCTTGATTTTTTTTCCCCTTCAGTATTTCAAGACCTGGTTTCAAAGCCTATGGCCAGCTATGGGTGCTATGTCACAGTGGCTTCCTTCCTCTGAGCTTTAGGTTAGTCATGTACAGAATGGAGGTGGCGACTCAAATGCCAGACAAGTGGCAGGATCAGATTTGCCACGAGAGCCTCTCGTACGAGAATTTACCAGGAAACAATTACTAATACATCAGCTCCCAGTCACTGTGGGTCCCATGAGCTTACCCCCATGACCACGTGTGTCTTCCCCTGATGGACTAACCATCCTGACCCATCTTTGGTATAGGTGCTAGTATCAGAATGGACCAGCAAGCTCTGGGCATTGACGGACTGAGGGTGGAAGAGAAATGAGGGAAGTCTGCTTAGAGAGGAGGCATGGACGCAGTCTTGAAGGGGTGGCAGGGATCACTATAGTGAGTAAGCCTTGGGCCAGGACAGAGAGGAGTGTTTGGAGGGAAGCAGGCACTGGGTAGGTTGGGAGGTGGAGCTGTCATCTAAGAAGTGGGGCGGGAGGGCAGGGTTGGCAGAACTGTGGACCTGTTTGTTGTCTGTGACCTGAGGAAGGGTTTGCACACTAAGGAACCACAGGTGACAATGACTGAGAGACCTGGCTCACAAGAGAGAGTGGGCTGGGGGCTGGGAGGTGAGTGTGGGTGCTTCCCCAAGGTTGGTGCTGCCTCTTGGCCTCTGAGGCTGGACAGGGTACCTCTGGTCCCACATAGCAACTATGGCCATCTTCAGGCCTGGCTCCTGCTATCCATCCTTGTGGCAAGGGCATTGCCCCATTAGACCTTGGTTATTAAGTCATTAGCCGGCCCTCACACTGCCTCTTCATTACGGTAATTATGGTGAATCCACTCAGGGAATTAGAGAGGAGGCTGCTTTCTCCTGGCTGTCAGGCTGCCAGTCACCAGCTAGGCCTGGTCCTACAGCCATGGAGGTCCCTCAGCTTCCCAGCAGGGTCTAGAGAGGGACAATGACATTTGGTGCCCCACCCCATCTACTATACTAGAACTAGACACATTATTCAGCAATCCCTGAGCCCCCTTTCATGTTAGTCACTTTGAGCATATGGTTCAATCTCCTGTACCTCAGTTTCCTTACCTGTCCAGTGAGATAACAGTGCCAGTCTTTCAAGGTTAGATGAGTAACCCAGAAACACAAACTGCCAATCACGGTAATGCTGTTATTGTCAGACAAAGCTCTAGAGTCCCCAAGGGCCTCTGCTCCCGGGCAGGCAGCTATTGAAGGGAGGGCGTTGTCTCTTCCTCTTCTCTCCCTAACCCCCTCTCTGTGGTAAAGGACTGTGGCCCAGTGGTCCTTCTGTCCACAGAGATAAGCCCAGTGGGACCCGGGACTAGGCTTCTGGGGGTATGCTAACTCTGGGCACTTGGCTAAGAGCTACTGAAGACCCCACGGAACCATGGCTCTGTCTGTCAGCAGTGAATGGCTTGTAGGTTTTCTTGACTTCTGTTGACAGAGCCACAGTAGAGAGCAAAGGTGGGAAAACAACCATATCCTCTAGGATCTTCCCCAGCCTGGAGCCCTCCTGAGGCCTGAGGCCTGAGGCCTGGTCATAGAGCAGCTGGCATGAGTGGTATATGCATGAAGAGAGAGAGAGAGAGAGAGAGAGAGAGAGAGAGAGAGAGAGAGAGAGAGAGCACACTTGTGTAAATGTTGCCTTAAGCCACCTTGTTCCTAGCCACTAGTCTCCATAACTGACTGTGGCTGCACTCTGCTCCTTTATCTGGGGACTTTGTGAACAGCAGAGAGCAGGGCCTGATCTCTTACCCAGTGAGACACAGGAAGGGCAAAGGTCAACCTCATTGAGTTGCCACAGATGAGCCTTGCTCAGCTTCATACTGTAAGCTCCTTTCATGGCTAAAGAGCAGACATCATGTCCAGTCTGTGTCTAGGAAGCCTTCAGTAGGAATAGGAGGGAAGGCTGGAACCCCAAGCTTCCCAGTGGTCTGGCTAGCCTGGGCAAAGCAGAGGTCACAACAGGGTAGGAGTGCAGGAGATGAGCCAGGCTGGTCTGAGATTGAGGCAGCTAATGGGTAATGGGAATGCCCTTGCATTAGACTTTGCAGTAAGTACCCTCTGTCTCCCCTCCAGGTGTTCTTCTGGACATCCAGCAGCACTTTGGGTCAAGGACCGGGGCGCCGGCTTGCTGCAGTCAGGTGAGGCCTGTTCCTACCTCACTACCTGCCTCAGGGTAGTGACTCTGCTCAGCTTTCATACTCTTGGTCTAGTCTGTCCTTGCATCCGAGTGAAGGTGGGCATCATAGCACAGTTCCACTATTGCCACCCACACAGGCTGTCCTTCAAAGCCTCAGCTTCTTTTCTTATAAAACAAAACACATACATCTGCCTAAGTGGGTATAAGAGACAACAGAGAGCACAGGGCTGGGTTGAAGCCCATTATGGTGACCCTTCCTTTGGGTTCCGAGGCATCATCGGTACCCAGGATCTTGGTCCAGTTGTTAAAGTGAACCACTGATCTGGGTGATGCCAGCTGGGCCTTAGTGACCTACTCCTGTCACTGTTCTTCCCTCCCCACCTTCATTCTGATCCACTTAGGAATCACCTCTTAAATGACAAGGAACGCCACCACCTATCTTCTGAGGAACCTGAGGTCCTGAGTATAGGTTCAGCCTAAGGGTCGCTGTCCCTCCTTCCTGGGATCCCAGCCTCCCAAGGTCCATCAGAGGCAGGACCTGAGGTTTTCTGCACTATTACAAATATAACAGAGGCCACAGAGAAAAATCATAGTGCAGCTGTCTCAGCCTGTCAGCTC
This sequence comes from Mastomys natalensis, assembly GCA_021653895.1. Lineage (NCBI taxonomy): Eukaryota > Metazoa > Chordata > Mammalia > Rodentia > Muridae > Mastomys > Mastomys natalensis. Next base: position 903,583 of record JAJTUV010000598.1, read on the forward strand.
CCCTTCTGGAGATAGAAACTATGTCCCCCTTATCCTTGCCCTCCCTTTCAGGGCCCCTGTAAGATCTGTACTCTTGGCTCCCTGGCCTCCCCACTGGCTTTGGCTATACCACCATGAGCTAAGCTGCTGGAGACTCAGTCCAGTATAGGATACCAGGTTGTCTGGTCCTGGTTGGACCCCAACCTTGCTGTGTGACTCCAGCCTGTCTCTGGGCCCTTGGTTCTGAGTTCATCTGGCTTTGAGCCCTAGGCAGGCTGGTGTGTGGGAGAGCTCTGGTTTGCATTCCAGCCCATGAACCCTTCCCCAGCCTGGCTGTTCTAGGAGGGTGGGGGTGGAGGGAATCTGCCTTGAAACCTGCTTGACCTGTCTGGGTGGCATTCCATATGCACAATGGCCCCTAGAGCTCATGAATGACATGGCACGCAGCATACAGCCCAGGCCCCTCAGCGGGCACCTGGACCCTGTCCCTGGACAAGAATCCTGGACAGGGTCTATGGCTCAGAGAGAGACCTATTGATTGGCTCCAAACACTAAACTAAGTAGGGGCAAGGCCATGTGGTCTCATGTCCCCATAGTGGTCAGGATCCTACCCTAGCAGCTGTTGCCTCCATCCAAGCCCAGACTCTCCTTTCTCCTTCCTGCCTCCCTGGCTGGGCTGCCCTGCAGGTCCCTCCAGGCATTAGGCTCTGTACACAATGATCACCCAGAGGAAGAGGTCCTGGCCAGTGGTAATATGGGAAAAATGACTGCACAGCTTTCCTAGACCCTGACCCCTACTTCACATGGTCCCTGAGTTCCCAGAAACTAGGTGAACCTCATCGCTCTGGTCCTAGCCTTGCTGGTGATCTGGAAGGAGGCTATACCCCAGATTTTCTCATCAACTACCCTGAGTGTGGTCAGTCCTACCTGCCTCTCAGGGACATGGAACAGGTATCATCCCCAAAGAATGTGGGAGGTCAAGCTCTGTTTTCTTCAGCAGTACCTCCCAAGCTGGATTCTTGCTTCATGAGAGGGCACATGGTGCCTTCTGACCTCCAAGGACCTAGCTGAAAGTAGACCAGTACCCCACAAGTATAGTCTCCTTTGATTCTTCAAGAACCCTAAAGGCTATCTTTGCCAAGTTTACTTTCTGGTGAACAAGGTAGTCCAAGGGAGGGGAGTAGCTTGTTGAGGTCTTATGGCAGAGGGACCCTGACTCTGCAGGCTGCTGCCCTTGTGGTTCATGGAGTTTGAGTGTTTGGCATCACAGTGTCCTCACAGTGGGTACCTCCCAGCCTTCTCAGAGTCTCACGAGTCCTTGCCTCGTGGTCTTGACCTGCTGTTCACTGTGACACGGCCGGGATTCTCTCTGCAGTGTCCTCACCCTGTTGGCCATTTGAGCTAAGAAGCTGGACAAGCTCAACCAGGATGTGACTCAGTGGGCACCAGAGCAAGGCACCTAATTGGCCTGCGCCCCAGGCACCTGTCTCTTCCCTGAGCCCGATAAGGTCAGTGCTGGTAAAGGGCGCCAGCTCGGTGTTGCTGCTTGCCCAGATCAAAGGGCCAAGGCTGAGAACAGCACCAGCTTATTTGTGGGCTCCAGGGGCTTTGGGGCTAGGAGGCATGTGAGGAGATAGAGGGTTTGGCTTGGGCTTGCCCTTTCTTTTACCCCCTGGGAAGGTGTTCACTGTCAGCATCCCCTTGCACACTGCTGCTGGCTCAGCTCTGCCTCTGTAGCAGCCCACAGTAGACCTCTAGCCATTGGGGGAGCTCCCATAGCCCACACTGAAAGGGGTAGCAACCACTGATACACAACCAGTTGCTTGGCATGCCCTGGACTGGGTGCTATTCATGCTTAGACCCTGCTGGCAAGCAAATCCCCTGTCTCAATGGGAGTAGAAAATGCTATTCAGTTACCTCTCAGGTGCAGAGTCCAGCATGGGAGGCTGGAGAGAGGGCAGAGTGTGCACTTAGCTGTAACTGGTGGCAGGTGAGAAAGCCTTCCCGAAGAGGGAACATTTCAGTGGAGCTTTTTTATTCATGGGAAAGGACATCTGGTCAGTTCATCAGTAGATGTCAGAGCCCCGCCCCTACCCACCCACCCACACCTTTCTCTCCAAGCTCAAAAAAAATATGAAGGGAAAACCTGTTTAAATTACATAGCCGCACTTGAAAGCTAAAGCTAACAGGGAATTCCCAGGTGCCAGAAGCTAAGAGCTGAAGTCAAAAGCTGGTGTGGGAGATGGAGCTGAAGTCATATTTCAGAGCTCGGAGGGCAGTCGTATCTGCTGGGTACTTGGCAGCGTTCATAATGACATTTTCACAAAATTTCAGATACACACAACACAGACTAGCAGCGCAGGCTTTCCCTGCATGCTAGTTTTATAGCTCCCTGTGCATTGCTGCTCATCTAGGCTGGGGAGCTTTTGACCCCAAGCTCAGATCAGTGCTAGCTTAGACTTCCAGGGTCACAAGACTGACTCAGTTTCCTGCCAGGACTCAGGCAAGGTCCTGGATCCCAAGCTTGTCCAGGCTGGCAGACAACTCAGCGGGTAGAGGTCCCACTCCAAGCAGATGTTGCCTGCCTGCCTCCAACTTTCTGCAGAGAGCCTGGTGCCAGTCCCAGTAGCCTCAGGCCTGCTATGCACTCCTTTTTCCATAGAAGCCATCTGTTTCCAGAGACCCCAGCAAAAGCAAATCCAAGTGGCTCTTTAGGGAATCCTTTGTGATCCAAAGCTGACATGGACACAGGTGACAATTCTCCGTGAAGACAACTCAGATTCAAAGTGAATAGTGCACACAGAAGACAGAGTAGGTGGAGAATGTGTGATGTAATGGTAGAATGCTTGCCCCACAGGCACAAGGCCTTGAGTTCCATTCCCAGCACCAGGGAAAAATAGAGCTGCCACAGGCAACTCATCTTTGTGAGAGACTGGCAGCTGGTCCTGGAAGCAGCCTGAAGAACTATAAACAATAGCTTGTTTTTAAAAGATTGTAAAAGTAGGAATAACTAGCCAGGCATGGTAGCTCACATCTGAAATCCCAAGCATTTAAGAAGGCTGAGGCAAGAGAATTACTATGAATTTTGGGCTAGCCTGGACTACAGAATGAATTCCAGGATAGCCTGAGCTAAAGTGAGACTCTGTCTCAAAAACTAGACCCATTGAAGAGAAAATAAACAAATTAGAGATGGATCTGAGGAGTCAGCATCAATGCAACAGAGAGAAGGGGCAATGAGTATGACGTTGTTTGTGATAGTACCTTTGTGACCTGTGATTGGTCAGCTATGACCTTCTGTATGGAGAGAATGGAGGAAAAAGGCAGAAGAATCAGTAGACATTTTTGTGAAGGGCTTGAAGGTTAAGCTAAGGTTCCTGGGTTTTTATTTTAGAGCAACAGGAAGGCAGAGAAGGCTTGAGAGGAGGGCATGTGGTTGTATGCATCAGCATGTTCGCACTGTTGCCCGGTGCAGGGACAGATGGCAGAGGAGGCTGGAGGCTACTCAGGGCTTGAGTTTGTGGAGCCACAGAAAGTGCCAGGGTAGGGTAGGGATGGAGGAAGAGCTGGCTCAGAATGAAACTAGACAGTGTCTTCAGGCCTCGCTCTTCTCCATCTTGATGAGGCCAGCAACATGCTCTGCTTCAGCAGACCTAGGTTCCATGGGTACAGCTAGGCAGCCCCACAGCCACCCTCTCAGTGCCCACTGTTCAAAGGAGACCCAAAAAGCCACCTACGGCCAGAGAGGCCAGCACAAGCTTTCTGTCTAAAGTAGAACATAGAGAGAGCAGTAGTGCTGTTCTTCCTGCCTGAGGGCTGAGTGTGGAAGGACCCCAGATGCGACTAGTGTGGCTATGTATGTCCTGTGTCTTCCCTATTGGTTAAAGTGGCCTGGGTTGGACCTGGATGGCAGAGGCTGCCCACGTCTGTCTGAGCATCCTCCCTTCCCACAGGATGTGGAGGGTGGTGTGTCGTCTCAAAATAGCAGCCAGCTGGAGTCTGAACTTGGGAAACAGCCCTGGTTCAGCCAGGCCAGGCGAGGGCAGGAGGTAGGCTCCATGGCCACAGTGGCTTCTCTATCTACTTACCTTGCGGTCTCCTACTCTGATGTGCTTTCTCGGGTCATGCAGGTCCCATGTGTAGTGAGAGTGACATCTCCTACCATGGATAGGGCCATAGCGTGATTACCTGTCAGCATGCAGAGCCCCCGTGAGGCCTGCTCCTGCCTTCTAGACGTCTGCATACTGCATCCTCTATCAGCCGCAGGAGGTAGATGACACCTCAGGAATGTCATTCAACCTGCCATCTATCTTATTTTTCTTTTGTGTTACTGGGGATAAAACCCAGGACCCTGAACTTGCTAGGTAAGTGCTCTGCCACTGAGCTATGTCCTAAGCACTTTTCATTTTACTTTGAAGTAAGATCTTGCTATGTATTCCAGGCTACCCTGGAACCTGCTTGGTAGCTCAAACTTGCAATTCTCCTGCTTCAGTCTCTTGAGTTCTAGGACTACATATGTGCATTATCCATGATCACACACACACACACACACACACACACACTCACCCAGGCGCCTTTCCATTTTCTGATGGCTTTGAGCCAACCTTGTGAAGGAGAGTGAGGCTTGGTGCCTAAGCTCTAATGCTGAGCTGGACTCCTCCCATCAGCAGTAGCCTGGGTACCCTGCCCCCTCTGCCTGGCTCCTTGCCCTACAGCTCCATTGTCCGACCTGTGGGCTCAGCAAGCGTGAGCTGAGTGAGGTCTTCCCCACACCCTGGCCACAGGATGTCCTCGTGTATGCGGGAACTGCCGGGAAATCCACTCTGCCTACACTGAGGTTGGGGGTGGGGCAGGGCAGCCAGTCTGGTCTGAAAGCTGTCCTCCCACAAAGACCATGGGGTTGGGGTGGACAGCACAGAAGCTTCTAGCTGTTGCTGGTCTTTATTTCCAGCAGAGCTGCCTACGGGCTTTGTAAGCCTCTCAGTGCCCATTGTTTCCGTGGGACATATAGTTCTCTGTCCTTTGCTTGGGTTGTTCCTCCTGTACCTATCCTGACAGTGTACAGGGACTGCTGCTGGCCAGTGATGCCCCTGAGGGCTAGGAGGAGCCTGAGGCTCCCCATCAGGCTGCAAAGGTGACCTGGCACATTCCTGATCCTGAATTCCTTTGTTCTTAAGGGAAGTCATAAGGTCCCTGGCAGGCTAGCTAAGTCATCCAGGGTGAGTTCCTCTACCCCTCCTGGGGCCTCAGTGGCTCTAGCTGTAATGTGGGTACAGAAAAGTAGGGCTCAAGTTTTCTGATGGAGTGGAGGAGCTTGGAGCACGGCAGGCCAGACTGGCAGGTGGAGACAGGTGCACTGCTGTTCTAGGAGCTAACCCAGCTGCAGTGTTCCTGTCCACTGCATGAGCAAAAAGCCAGGGTGGGAGAGCCAGACAGCCCTGCTGAAAACACTGCGAGGTGGCCAAAGCCTGGGTGTTTGCCTCAGGTTCCTTCAGTCACCCAGTGAGGGCTTTTCCAAGTACTCCTCCTCACAGGGGTGGGATGGGACATGCTATGTATGCCTCAGAATGTTAGCACAGATCTGGTCTCTAGGGACATATGTCCCTCCATGGCCTTCTCACGCTGCAGCCTGACCCATCTACTGCTGTTCCCAGTACATCACGAATATTCTCTGATGTCAGGGGCATCTGTGGAGACCATCCCCTTCCCAGTCCAGCATCGAGTGATGTGATTTAAAGCAAGGGCTTCAGAGTCAGCTAAACTAAGGTTTAATTCTGGCTCAGACATACAGTTGCCCTGTGGCATCACTTCTTTCAGCTGGGTCGTCTTCTCTGTAAGAGGAAGTTAAGAGAGAATCGACAGAGATAACGAATGCATATGCCAAGCATGTGTCCAGGACCTGGTCTGTCATAACTGATCCATCAAGGACAACTGCAGGTGTTATTAACAATAAGCATCTTGCTTCATTAACCATCATATAATATAACTAGAAGACTTTAAATTTACAATATATATATAGTATGTGTGTGCATGTGCGTGTGGTGTCATCATGGTGAACTCCTAGGCGTGTTTCATTACTCACTTTGACATCAGCAGGATTTGGTGCTCCTTACTGGTTCACAGGCTTTAAATACATCGAGCTGTGTAATTCATGGATGGACCTGCACTTTGGCTAGACAAGAGGCTTTACCTACTCTGATTTTCTCTGCCCACTCCCACCCAGCCCAGACGGCATATAGAAGGCAGTGGTTCCTCTTTCCCTAAACATGTGTAAGCCCTTTGAGACTAAGCTTTCCTTGTCCACATCCTGAGTTGATCTTGGGCAGGTCTTAGGAGGCAGGGCTGACAAGAAAGCATTCTTTCTGTAGATGTAAGGAAATAATATTGGCCCTGGCTAATGTAAACATGAGCCTTGTTGACCCAGCCTGTGCCTCAGAGGGCAGGGCGTGAAGCACCTTCCCCCGCACTGCCTCATCCAATACTCAAGCCACCCAGAGCAGCAGCTATTTTTATCTTCATTTTACAGATGAGGAAGTTGGCGTGGGGAGCTGGCTCAGAGTGGCTCATGAGAGTCGATTGTTAAATTTTTAGGAATTGTGTGAGCTGATTGTTAGACGCAGCCATTGTTCAGAACTAAATTATATAAACTTACAACAGAGTGATTTGTATTAAAAGAAGCTGATAATTTCTCAGAAGTCATCACTTCCTAATTACTTTCCTACATCAAGCTATTGTCAGTGTGCTTAAGGTAAACTCCTTTTATCTGAATGGTGGAAACTCCTATGACTGGACAAGATACTGAGCTCTGAGCGTCACATCTCTTAGGTGATTGGCCTCAGCTGGGGTGGGAGTGTTTATATTATGGAGATGCACAACCTCCGGGCATTGTGGGCCCCTCCTCTATCTCTTTTTAGAGAGCCTGTTTCTACACATTTACCAGCACACCAACGAAGCTGGGCAGAGATTGTGACAAAGGAGCCTACCTAAGAAGGCTCAGAGCTGGGCTTGAACCCTGGGTAGGGTGTCTTTGAGGCCCATGGACTGATTCTGCTCAAAGCCTAAATCACAGACCTGAATTACCAGGTCCCCTATCCTGTGCTTTCAAGTCCAGTGGAGAAAAGGACCCTTCATGTTACTCTGAGCAGCCCACTTTGCCCTGCACACGGCCTTCCTCTCTTCACTGCTCCTCCCTGCTAAATACTGTCTCCCCAGAGGCTGCTAAACCACGTACACACGAAGCCAGGGGTCAGAGGTCAGTGTTGTCTGGCCATCTGCCTACTGGCAGTGGGGCTGTCTTCCATGAGACAGAGGGGCCTCCCAGTCTGTGTGGCTGGCCTCTACCCTGCCTGAATCTCTGTATGTCACCTGGAACACCATCCCCTCCCATCATCAACAGTGGCATTCTCTCCAAGTCCCTGAACATTACTGTGCTCTTGTCCCAGCAGAACAAAACCAGGTCATTAGTTCTTTGTTCAGCATCTCCTGTCTTACCCGTGAGGATCCCATCCATCTGGCCTCTTAGCCTCGTCTTCCACCCCTCCCCCTCCATCATTTTGCTGCAGACACTCTGGCCTCTTTCATGCCCCTCAAACACGCTGAGTGCACTGCTGCCCTCCGTCCCCCAGTACTTCCATGAAATGTCTTCTTGCCTCCTGCAGGTCTTTGCTGAGGTGAAACTTCTCAGCCTCTTCTGTTTATACTGTATGCTCTGTCTTCTCTCTCACACATCTAGTTTAAATAAAAATGTATTATAATGGCTGTCATACTCTAGGGCAACACTAGATTCTGGCTGTACACAGCAGCAAAACAGCAAAAGATGTTTGGCAGGGATGTTCGAACAGAAATGGCCAATGCTTCATCCTTACCTCAGTCACAAGGAATGACTTTGCCTTGATTCTACCTGTGCTGCAGGATCTTCCCTGTGCACTAAGCTCCTGAGTTTCAGGACACCTTTGTTTCTGCAGAGAGCCTACTTATCTTCCTCATGCATCTGTCAGCAGCTGCTTCTTGCCACCCCTTCCTCCAGGCTCTGGTCCTTCATATACATTTCTCTAATCTTCTGTACCTGCTTAATATTCCTCACCATCTTATACAACTTGTTAATTACTACTACTATTGTGTTATTTATGTGCTTTTCTTCCTTAGAATATAAGTTCCAGGAAGGCAGGAATCTCGTGGTCATCTACCCATGAATCTCAGACACCTAACGTTAGTATGTTAGAGATGCTCTGTTAGTTACTTTTCCGTTGCTGTGAAGAAACACCATGGCCAAGGCAACTTACAAATGTGTGATGGTTTCAGTGAGGATGGCCTCCAGGAGCTCCTAGGTTTGAATGCTTGCTTCCCAGTTGGCAGAAGGGAAGGACTTGGAGGTGTGACTTCGTTGGAGGAGGTGTGTCATGGGGGTTTGGGCCTTGAGGTTTCAAAAGCCCACACCATCCCAGTGAGCTTGCTTTCTGCCTCCAACTTTGGATAAGATGAAAGCACTCAGCTATTGCTCCAGCATCATGCTTGCCTGCCTGCCACCACCCTCCCCACCATGATGGTCATGGACCTCACCCTCTAAACTATAAGGAAGTCCCCAATTAAATGCTTTCTTTTATAATTTGCCTTTGTCATGGTGTTTCTTCACAATAGGACAGTAACTAAGCATGCCCCTCCCTCTACTTGTGGAATGAATTGATGCATACATGAGTGACTAAGTGAATGGCAGGGTTTCCAATATTCAGGATAGCTTCTGCAGCCTGCTGGGCCTGAGGGTGGCCGAGTGACCCAGAAGATGGTAAGGCCTAGAGTTCCAGGCTCAAGTTTGCCCTATTTTGCTGTGTGACTTTAGGTAGATCTATCCCTCACCCTCTCTGAGTCTCTCCTTCTTTCAAGTATCTGTAAAGATTCAGAATTTTATGTGCACAAATGTTTCCCTCCCTATGTGAGCACTGCATGAGCGCTCGGTGACTACAGAGGGTGGAAGAGGACATCGGATCCCCTGAGGTTGCAGTTAGACAGTTGTGAGCCACCGTGTGGGTGCTTGGAACCGAACCTGGATCCTCTGCGAGAACAACAATTTGTCTTAACCTCTGAGCCATCTCTCTAGCCTCTTTCTCAAGCATAATACAGGAAGTAAGGCTGGTGCTCCCAGCAGAGAGGCAGAGGCAAGTGGAACTCTTGTAAATTTGAGGCTAGCCTGGTTTACATAACATGCTCTGTGCCAGCCAGGGCTACATAGTGAGACCTGTCTCAAAACAAGAGAATATGGCTGAGGATGTAACTCCCCAGCTGGTAGAATGTTTACCTAGAGTACATGGAGCCCTGGGTTTGAGCCTTAGAAGCACAAAAACTAGGTATGGTAGCGCATACCTGTAATCCTAGAACTTGGAAGAGGGTGGGAGGATCCAAAGTTCAAAATCATCCTTGGCTACATAGCAAAGGTAAGGCCAGCTCGGGCTACAGGAAACCTTGTCTAAAAACCAAGTGAGCAAACAAATGGCCAAACTTAAGGAACTTGGGTTCTGGGGCTACGCAGATGAAGGTTCCATTTCTACTAAGACATTTATTACCTGTGGGACCTTGGCAAGTCAGCTTCCTGAGTCTTGCCCTCATTTATGATATGGGAAGCTCCTGGAGGTGATGTGGTAAGCCTTGGGCTAGCGCTCTGAGGGAAATGTTCCAAGGCTCACAGGACATGGAATAAGCTGGGGGTGATAGAAGACTTGGAGTTCCCATGTCCCCTAATCCCTCACATTCCCCCTGCCTGCTCTGTGTGCCACACACTCAAGTTGTCCCTCCAGGGCCACTTCCTCTATCCGGATCCAGGCCCAGCTATGTCTCACTGCACTTGGCCTTAGCCAGGACGGCACACACTGCAGCTCTCCTCTCTTCTTTCCACAGTGTTCATCTGCAGCTTCATGGTGGCTGCCCCCATCTTCGGCTACCTGGGCGATCGCTTCAACAGAAAGGTGATCCTCAGCTGCGGCATCTTCTTCTGGTCTGCTGTCACCTTCTCTAGTTCTTTCATCCCTCAACAGGTGAGGTCCCCCAAGGTGCCCCTGCTTAGCCGCTCCCCCCAACCCCATGTCCAGTGTGTGTGTCTTCAGGGAGTGTTGCTCTGTGCTCCATAGACTAAGCTTCAAGGCAAAACTATGGCAGGTATCTTTGTGCTCAGTTATAAACCAGCCCCACAGACAAGGACTTCTCTGTATTAACCTGGCCCAAGAGGCTTGCAGCCCTGTGTGGCAACCTGACGTTCTGAGCAACCTCTAGCTTGACAGGATGCCAGGAACAGAGTAGTAAATAAGTATGTCCTAGGAATAAGGGCCTTGGCTTTCAGTCCTGGCTCCCCTCAGTTCTCTTGCTGTGAAAACCTAAGCTAGTCCCTGCCTCTCTGTTTCTGGCTCAGTTTGCTCTTTGATAACCAATCAACCCCTTAAATCCAAGTCCCAGGAAGGCCAATGTCAACTCAACATCGAGGTGTTTTAAGAAATCCTGTTGGCTTTCACAGTCCTGGGTTTGAATATCCCAACTTTGTTGGCCACTGAGCTTTGTGACTGGAGATGTATGAGCTCTGAGCCTCAGTCTTCTCGTTCTTAAAATGGAATAATCTACTCAGGCCAGTCCTCCATGGGAAGCAACTGATGTTGATGAATGTCCAGCATGGAGCATGGCAGCATCCAGAAGGTCCTCCTTTCTGTTTGTTCTTTCAAGAAGCCTGTGTAGTCTCAAAGGGCAGTGAGCTTCTTGTGGCTAGGAGGAGCAGCCATGTGACAGTGTCTGTGTAGAGCAATGGAGGAAGAATCAATGTCCATCCTCAGGAGCTCTCTGTCCATCTCTGTCCTTGGGAGACAGGGCAGATAGCTGTAATAGATAGTTGTTTCATGCTCACAGCCTTTGAGATGTGCTAAGTGCCAAACACTAAAGAGGAACTGTCTCCTTGCCTTTCATAGGTTCCAGGAAGGTTTCCTGGAAGCAGGTAATATGAATTTAGCAGACATGACTGAGAAGCCAGTACTTATGTTGAAGAGGGCCCAGGCAGGGGCCATACCCAAAGATATAGGGACAGTGGATTGTGTTGAAAGAGAAGGGTATCATGGCTGGAAAGAAAGGCAGGGACTAGGTCAAGGAGGGCCTTGAGTGCCAGGCCCGAGACCCAGTCCTTCCTCCTGAGCAGCACTGAGCCCTGGAAGAGTCCAAAGGACAGAGGAGCCAGATGCTCGCAAGTGGGTCTGCAGAGCTGTCTTTGCTTCGGGGAGATAGGTCAGGCCCAAGACAATTCCAGGCCCAGAGCCTGGTCACCATAGAGACAAAAGACCAAGTGAGGAGCCTTAGGAGCCCTCTGAGCCTGCTTCTGAGACTGATCAATGAGTCTAGGTCTTGATGCCCTCTGTGTAGGGAGAAGAGATAAACAGGCAAAGAGAGAAACTCATCACTTTCAGTTGCTTTGTAAACTCTTTGTGACAACCATCCAAGCACCACAGGGGCGTTGGGGGAGGGGAGCATTAGCAATGTGATTTTAAAGTTAATTTGGCAGAGAAACTGCTTCAAGCAGCCAAAAAGAATGAAAAGTAGCTGTGAGGGGGTTTGCCCTATCAGTTGTCAAACAATGACCATTCTGGCTACATCAGCCAAGGGGCAGACTAAGTAATGATTGATCCATGAAGCAAGGCCCTGGGAGTGGGGAGCCAGTGCTGGCTGAGGGTACATCTCTCACCAGTGGTTCCAAGGAAAAGGGATGACCTCGTGACTGAAAAATCAATTATGGTATTATGTCAACCATGATGCCGAGTAAGCTTCAAATGGGGAAGTGAAAGCCAAAGCAAGACTGAGAAACCTCACTATAAACCAACAAGAAAAAGACAAGAGCTGATAGGAAAATAAACAAAGTGTTGTCAAGGCATTCCAGAGCATCCAGATCATGCCCAATGGCCAACGAATGGAGGAAGAGATACCTCGGTCTCTGCAGGAATCACAGAAATGCAAAGCAAAACAACAATGAGATACCATTTCACACCCATCAGATTGGCAACAATTAAAAAGGCTGACAATACCAAGTGTTAGTACAGCTGTGGGGAAGCCCAGCCGCCTAGCTGTTGGTGGGAGTGTAAATTGGCGGAGACTCTTTGGAGATCAGAATGGCAAGATACTGTAAATTCCCTGCTGTGTCCCTACATGGCCTAGCTTCTGTCTGGAGGGACACAGCCAAGAAAAACTCCAGCGTGTGGACAAACAAGTGAGAGGATTCTCCTAGGGAGAAAAAAAAAAAAGATGGAAAGATGGTTCAATGGTTAGGGGTGCTTACTGCTCTTCCAGAAAACCCAACTTGGGTTTCCCACTCCCCATACAGGGTGACTCTTAACCACCTGTGAGTCTTCTGGCCTTTGGCACTGCACACACACATCACAAACACACACACTACACATACAGTGCTCATAAACACACTTGTATAAATCTAATTTTAAAAAATATTTTAAAAAATAAAAAGAGAGATGCTGGAAAGATGGCTCATTGGATAGGAGTGCTGGCTGTGCAGGCAAGGCTCTGAGTTAGATCCCCAGCAGTCTGTGTAAAAGCCAAGTGTGGTAGTGTGCTCCTGTAACCCCAGGGCTGGGAGAGTGGGGACAGCTGCTCCTGGTGGCTCACTGACCAACCATTCTAGCTGAATTGGTGGGTTCCAGGATCAGTGAAACACACTATTTAAAAAAAAATACGATGGAGAGCAATAATAGAAGATACATCCAACATTGACTCTTGACCTCTATGTCTACCTGTGCACACTCATGCACACACTTCTTGTGTGCACACATACAGAGAAAAGGAAGGAAGGAAGGACAGAAGAAAATCAAATGCCCACCACTGGGGGGCAGAAGGAGGCTGGAGAGATGGCTCAGGAATTAAAAGCACTGACTGCTCTTCCAGAGTCCTGAGTTCAATTCCCAGCAACCACTTAGTGGCTCACAACCATCTGTAATGGGATCTTATGCCCTCTTCTGGCATGCATTAAAGAGCACTCACATACATTAAATAATTAAAAAAAAAATGCCCACCACTGGGCCCGAGAAGATACTCATGGTATACTCATATGGAGTAACTAATGGAAGAATTCAAGGTGTATTCATACGGAGTGACTAGTGGAAGAATGGACTTGGTCAATGCCAATCATTGTGCTTATATCTCAAAAAACAATGAAATACATGGTGGGATTTTAAAAAGTAGAGCATGCTGGGCGGTGGTGGCACATGCCTTTAATCCCAGCCCTTGGGAGGCAGAGAAGTCTCTGTGTGTTCAAGGCCAGCCTGGTCTGCAAAGAGTTCCAGGACAGTCAGAGCTACATACAGAGAGGGGGAAAAAAAAACCAAACCCAAACAAGAGCATGGAACAGCCCCCCCTTCTGTCTGTTTGGAGCCACAGAGGACACTGAGTGTGTTTCTTGGGACTTAACATGTGCAGCATAGGGCAGAGGCAGCATCAGTCTGGGAGGCACCTGTGTGGGGTGGGGACAGAATTGCCCTAGCATGCTAGAAGCTGAGAAGACTGATGTCTCTCTCCAATGTGTTTCAAGCATGAAACAGAAAAGGATGTTTTGTATTGTGAGGCTCTAGTAGGCTTTCTTGACAAGGCATGGAGGAAAAAAAAAATCAAGATTTGACAACATCAAATTAAATATCAAGAAGTCTGTGGATGGTAAAACTGAGTAAACAAAGAACTGAGAACAGTGATGACAGTTGACAAAGGATCTCACCCTATGATGTAGAAGAAGTTCATATAAATCCATACAAAAAAGACAAGATGACCCAACAGAAAAATAGGCAAAGGCTGTGGGGCAATTGATCTTCAGGGAAAGGAATACCAGGAACCAGGGAGATGGAAAGGGGTCAAGGTGGAGGGTCACCAGCCCCAAGCAGAGACAGCCAGGAATCAGAGAGGTGGCAGGAGATGGCTGGAGAGAGATGACAGGGACAGCAGGGGAGAGCCTGTGGGGAGTGCAGCCGAATGGGTGGTAAGGGTGGGGCAGGGAAACCATGACCAGTCTGGATTCTCAGGCCGTGGGCAGCTGGGAGCCAGGTCCACACCAAAGGGGTTGGATACTGACAGCTGGCATGGCCACACCCTTTCCCCATTGCTGGCCTTTGAGGTGTGTATTAGAAAGGGGCTCTGAGCCCACTAGGTTGGCTATACCCACCCCCCTACATGTACACTGGGTCCTCAGTGTGGTCAGGTTTGGTCCAGCTTCCTTGCTTGGAGGAGGTGCATAGAGCAAAGGTGATTTTTGAATCCTAAAGTGAGGCCAGAGAGGCAAAGATACCTCAAGTGGACACAGTCCCCAGTGCTTCTGGGAACCCAGAGAACCCTGTCTTCTCTCAACCTAGGAATAATCCATCCCAGTGAGACCCTCATTTTGAGGGTATTCTAGGGGCCTGTGTAGCCTGTGGCTATGGTCATTGCTGAGCTAGGCCTGGTCTCATTCTTTCTCCTGGTTTTTGGACCCTGCCAGGGCTGGGGTATAATGGGATAGGAGTAACTGGTCCTCCAGTATTCTCTGTTCTCCTCCACAGTACTTCTGGCTGCTGGTCCTGTCTCGAGGGCTAGTAGGTATTGGTGAAGCCAGCTACTCCACCATAGCACCCACCATCATCGGCGACTTATTTACCAAGAACACACGCACACTGATGCTATCAGTCTTCTATTTTGCCATCCCCCTGGGCAGGTAAGTGTGGACCGACACGATTAGTGGGAAGACCCCAAAGTCCCCTAGAATCACTAACCCTACTTTAAGCAGACATGGAAGCTGGCAGCTGTAGAGGACCCCTGGACCCGCTCTTCCATAGGCTGGCTGGGTGGGAGGAAAGCATGAACTTCCCACTCAGCCTGGCTACTGGGTCTGACATGTGTCTGTCTCATCTGCAGTGGCCTGGGCTATATCACAGGTTCCAGCGTGAAGCAGGCAGCCGGAGACTGGCATTGGGCCCTGCGGGTAAGGCCTAGGTCCCCTCCTGGGTAGCGTCTTACTCCAGTCTTTTCCCCCAGAGAGCAGCCCTGCCCAGAGGCCAGGCTGTAACCTTTAGGCTTCCTCCCTCGCTAGCCTGGGCTCTCAGTCTTGCTCCTCAGATCAGTTCAGGCTGAGGTGTCAGGAGAGTTGACAGTCCTGTCATCCACAGGGCCTCAGCCCAGGTTTGGAACCCTCCCCCTCAGCCCCCAGGAGTTGGAGAGGATGAGGATTCTCTCACCATGTCAGGAAATTCCAGGTCCACAGCACAGCTTCCTGCTTCCAGTGCTGGCTCTGTTCTAGGGCGAGGTTGTGGACAGGACCTCTGTGTGGGGGCCCTTAGGGTCTGGAGCCACTTCCTGTTCTGTTGGAGGGTTGGGGCAAGTCACCAAGGCCCCAGGACAGTGCAATCGGAGGAAACAGAGATCCCCCGTCTCTCAGGGGAACGGAAGCTCGAGACAAAGTGTTTTTTCCTCAAAAGCAGGAAGGAAGCAGCCACCGTGGAATTTCATAATGGGGAGAGGGGTTAGCCATAGGATGGGGCGGGATGCAGAAGAGTTCCCCAGCTCACAGGGAATCAAGCTTCTCTTTTCTTCTGGGCTGTGTAAAGAAAGCTTGGGGGTTCCATTCTTAATGTGGGGCCAGACACAGGGAAGACCCATAGAGCCCTGTAAAGAACAGGTCACCTGTCTGGCCAGCCCCTCCCTAACGTCAGTGTTTGAGGGACACACCTTGGAACATTCCTACCTACCCCAGGCAGATGGGTACATGGCTCTCTACGCCTACAGATGAACCCTTCCACTCAAAGACGTCATTCCCCACGCTTTTCATCTGCTGCCTTTCTCTCCTTATTGCCCATCTACCCATTCACCTACTTGTCTATCCATCCGTACATGAGTGCATCTATCCATCCATCTGTTTAGCTACCTCTCCCTCACTCACCTCCTTCCCTCCTTTTTCTTCCTCCTCCTTCCTTCCATCCCTGAAAGTCTGTCGATCTTCCTTGAACTCATTTTTCTGTCCTGCCTTTGGTCTGAACTGTCCACTTTGAGCCCCCTAACACTTTCCCTGGCCTCATCCCCAGTGGCTTTGCTCAGCCGTTCTGTTACTCGGCAGGGCAGATATTATTAGCCTAGGAAAAGGACCTGGAGCTCTCCTATGCAGCATAGACAGCATTCAATCTTCACATATCCTGTCCTACCAGGTTTCCCCCGTCCTGGGCATGATCACAGGAACACTCATCCTCATCTTGGTCCCAGCCACTAAGAGAGGCCATGCTGATCAACTTGGGGGCAGCTCAAAGCACGGACCTCCTGGCTCCGAGATATGAAGGCGCTGATCCGAAAGTGAGTGCTCCCATGCAGGGTGTGGTGGGAGAAGGCGTGGCTAGAGCATGCCCACCCGCACTCTCCTGCCATCCACACTGCCTGTACTGCTGAATGACATTTTGGCCTGAGGTTATTGTTCCTGCATCCTGAACCCTCAGCTGGGCCTGAGAAAGAGCACTTCTGTCTGGGGTGTGAACAGGTAGCTGGCTATAGGGGAAGAGGCTGTCTCCTGGGCCCTGGTGTAAGGGCTGCCTGCTGCACCAGCTCAGTTTCCCTCCCTGGATTCTCCCCAGCCGCAGTTACGTCTTCTCCTCCCTGGCCACATCCGCTGTGTCCTTCGCCACAGGGGCCCTGGGCATGTGGATTCCCCTGTATCTTCACCGTGCTCAAGTTGTACAAAAGACAGCAGAGACGTGCAACAGCCCACCCTGTGGAGCCAAAGACAGGTAAAGCCTGGACCCACGGGATGGATGCCTCTGTCTCAACCTTGGCCTTGCTCAAATCACACTCTACTGTCTTTTGTCCCCACAGCCTCATCTTTGGGGCCATTACCTGCTTTACTGGCTTCCTGGGCGTAGTCACAGGCGCAGGAGCCACTCGTTGGTGTCGTTTGCGGACTCAACGCGCTGACCCATTGGTGTGTGCTGTGGGCATGCTGGGATCAGCCATCTTCATCTGCCTCATCTTTGTGGCTGCCAAGACCAGCATTGTGGGCGCTTATGTGAGTCCACAGGAGGTTGTGGGAGATGGGCTAGAGGTGCAGTCTGACTTGCTGGACCCTCTGTCCCCATAGGGAGGGTCCTGTGTCCCTGCCCTGTGCCCTTCATGGTTGCTTTCTTCTCTGTGAATAGATCTGCATTTTTGTTGGAGAGACACTGCTGTTTTCTAACTGGGCCATCACTGCAGACATCCTTATGGTAAGCCAGGAAGGCCACAGTCACCATGTGCTGACTGACTGACTCAGGCTTCTAACTTATATTGGGGTAGCTTGAAAGGGTGGGTGAAGAGCAAGCAGCACTTGTTGGTGGGAGAGGTGAATCCAGAGGCAGGGAGGGGATCAGAGATATATAGGGGTCAGATCTGGGAGAGGCCCGGAAACAGAATTGAGCAGGTAGATATTGGGGTGCAGGGCAGGGTTGTCTCCAGTCTCAGGTTTGTGGTTAGGAGGCTGGTAGTGCCAGGCTGGCACTGAACTGGTGCTGCCTGCCAGGACTCCTCCCCCAGCAGTTGAATGTCCTTGCATTCTGCTTTGCCAGCTCAGGCTGGGTCCTAGGCTGGGTCCCAGGCGTGCCTGCCGAGTGCCTGCGGCTGGCTGGACAGACAGAGGCTGTCTTTACGGGTCCAACAATGGCCTCCAGACCAGCAGGCCAGGAACAAAGGGCTGTCTGAGCAGCCTGCTCAGACTTG
Source organism: Mastomys natalensis (assembly GCA_021653895.1). Classification (NCBI taxonomy): domain Eukaryota; kingdom Metazoa; phylum Chordata; class Mammalia; order Rodentia; family Muridae; genus Mastomys; species Mastomys natalensis. The sequence continues at coordinate 921,271 of JAJTUV010000598.1, forward strand.
TGTTCCTGGGTGGGGACAGGAGGAACAGGGGAGGGGCTGTGGGCCTAGTGACTTGTAGCTCTGAGTGAAATGGGGGTGGGGATGTCAGGAGCGAGTGTGACTCTTGCCCGTGGTCCTTCGGGAACCTCTAGATGGGGGTCAAGAGACTACAAAGGACTGGAGATGGAGTGGGAGAGGTGTGGGGCCGGGGAATAATCACCCTTGGTGTGCTTAGGGGCTGGTGCTCAGGCCAGGAGGCCAGGGTCTGGGGGCCTCTGTAGTCCCTCCCTTTCAGGAAGCCTGCCGTGCACCACTCTGTGCTTGCCCACATACCTATGTCCTCTGCCAGGGCCTCTGCTTCCTACCCATTTACATGCCATGTAGATTTGGTGGGGAGGACTCGGCTACATACCTCACCAAGGGATGGGCAAGAACAAGGACAGGGACCGGTCACTACATAACCCCTGAGTGAAGGGCAGGGACGGGGCACTACATAACCCCTGAGTGAAAAGGTGGCAAGACTGAATCAAGTGTCTTTGGTGCTGGGCAGCACGCCCTCCCCTGACAACCCCTCCCCATCAGTCCCCCGAGAACTGTTGGCAGGGTCTGGGTCCCAGGGAAATCATGTCCCAGTTTTACTAAGTGTCCCAGCTAAGTGACTAATTAGTCGTGGAAATGGGGCCACGCAATCTCCTTAGATCCAGATCCCTACCTGTCTCGTCACCAACAACAGGATACTTTGAGGGTGCTGGCTGCTGCCCCTGTACACAGTGATAGATGTCATGGACAGTGAGAGAGGCTGGAGCTCAGGGCAGGGGCACCTGGTACTGCAGGCCCTCGTCTCTCTGGTCTCCGATCAGATAGTCAGGGCCTGTTCTGTCTAGCTCAGGATGACCTGGGGCCTCATGGTTCTCAGCCTCTGGGGTCAGGGTGCTTGAGTTCAAGTAGAGGCTCTTTAAGGTAGGATTCTAGTTCATATCCTCTCCACCTCAGCCAGCCTCATCCTTGCTGCATCATCAAGGAAGGGAACCAAGGCAGGTGTTTAGCTTATAGAGAGGAAGGGCGGGAAGCCTAGAAGCTGGAATTCTGTGTCCAGAAGTTTCACAACTCCACATGTGAGCCCTCAGAAACGAAGGTTCTCTCCAGGAGCATAGCAACCTGAGGCCAGCCTGGGTTAAGTAGGAAGGCCCTATCTTTAAAAAGGGAAGAAAAGAAAAAGCACCTTCAGGCCTTTGAACTCAGCTCCTCAAGAGCTGACCTGGAGATCTATGCCAACCGATAGCTAAGTCGTGCTCCAGGGCTGAATGTGGTAGAGAGGCAGAGTGCAGACGCCCCTCGCTGAGGATGAGCAGCCAAGCCTACACGGTGGGCAGGGAAGTGCAGGGCCGGGTGGGAGGAGTGAAGATACCAGGACAGGAAGCTGAGGCTGCGGGGTGGGGAGGTGGGGGGGTGGGGGGGTGGGGGGGGTGGGAGGGTGGGGAAATGGGGGAGTGGTGTGGGGGGGGAGTTCAGTGTCCTAGCCGTAGAGATGAGCCCCGCACACAGACCTTCTAGCACTGACCTGCCCTTCCTCCTGCAGTATGTGGTCATCCCCACTCGACGAGCCACTGCTGTGGCCTTGCAGAGCTTCACTTCCCATCTTCTGGGGGATGCTGGGAGCCCCTACCTCATTGGCTTTGTGAGTGTCTAGGGGTGGGGCTTGCCTGGTGTGGGGCACAGAAGATAGTCCTGTCCTGACACCCATACCCCAATCTCCACAGATCTCGGACCTAATCCGCCAGAGCACCAAGGACTCCCCGCTCTGGGAGTTTCTGAGCCTGGGCTATGCCCTCATGCTGTGCCCTTTTGTTGTGGTCCTGGGTGGCATGTTCTTCCTTGCCACTGCTCTCTTCTTCCTCAGCGACCGCGCCAAGGCTGAGCAGCAGTGAGTAGGGTTGGGGTGGGCACACTGGGAAGCAGGGATTGACAGCTTTTACTGTAGTGTGGAGGAGATAGTGAGTTACTTTGTACCTCTAGGGCTAGGTGACCTGCTGGAGGGCAGGGCCAGCTCTAGAACACTTGGTTCCAAGTGTTCCCATGCTAGGATGTTGTAGGCCCACCCCACTGTGGCCCAGGCTAGTAGACACCAGGCTCTTCTGTGAGCTCTAGACATGGGTTTTTCGCTGGACTTGCTCTCAGGGTTTTAGAGCTGGGAGATCCATCCCCTTCTCTCACTTTCTGACTTTTCTCCTCTTTTCTCTATTCCTTTCTCTCTCTTCTCCCTACCCCTGGGCCTTCCCACCTCCCCCTGGGGCTGACGAGGTCCCTGCCCAGCGCCTCCGGTCTACCGGCCCCAGTGATTCGATGTGCCAGAGCCGTGCCTGGGCCCAGTCCCCGCTGATGTGCCACCCTGACCCCCGCCCGTCTCTCCCTCAGGGTGAACCAGCTGGTGATGCCGCCTGCATCCGTGAAAGTCTGAGGTGGTGAGTGCAGGCCAGGAAACTCCTGTGGGAGGAGTGGCCCTGAAGGAACAGGGAACAAAACACCTTCCAAACCATCTCCTCCCCTAGCACATCCCCTCTGCCTGGATCTGCCCTCTTCCTCTGAAATGTTGACCCGGAATCTGTGGATTTGTGGGAGCTTGGCTTCTTCCAGTAAATTAGTGCCCTCCCCTCCCTGGAAGGGCCAGGAGCATAGGTCAGCACTGGAACTTGCCAGGTCCTGCTGTCCTCCTAAGTCCTCCTAGATGTGTCAGGGGGCAGCTCCCACTCTGGCCTTCCCAGTGGCCTAGCCCTTGGAAGCTTTAGCTTCCTGGTAATGTTAAAACATGGTCAGAGCCCTAAGGTCATAGCAGTGGTAAAAGCTGAGGAAACCAGCTTTGGAACAATTCCCAAAGCTCCACCTCTGACCCCGACACCCTTCCCACAGGTGCCGCTGGGACAGCAACGAACTGCAGTTTAGATTGGGAGAGGTTCTCCAGCATCCTGGACCTGCAGGACGGTCCCAAAGCTTCCTGTGTGACTCACAGTTGGGTACCCACCCTCTTTGGCCTAGGATTGCCAGGACTGAGTGGCCCTACCTTCAAGAAGACTACGTCCTCAGCTGACCTGGAAGGCTGTGTATGCTGGAATCACTCAGTTGGACACAACTCCAGCCCTGGTTGGGGGCTGAAGGGCCAAGATAGAAGCCACCCTGCAGTCGGTATTTGGGGAGATTCTGGCCTGCCCTTAGCTCATGTAATCTTGACGGAGCCACTGTCCTCCCTAGACAGTGGAACCAAGGAGCTGGAGCTTCCTCCCTTGTGTGCCATGCAAGATACCCACCACAGCTTTGAAGAAACAGGTCCTGGGCTATACACAGAAGACATAGCTCAGGTCTCAGGACCTCCGTTCCGGTTCTGAGGTCTGCCAAAGGCCCTGGTGTATGGGGACCACTTCCCACTCTTCGGCTCTAACCTTGGGAACAGCAAATTCAGCCTGGCACATGTAGCTGGGTACCCACATCCGGGTGTTCATGGCTGGGACAGTCTCCCAGGAGGATACTGTCTCTGCTGTCTTCAGCTAGTTCTTTGCCTGGAGGTTTTTCTCAGGAGGAACCATCCCCTTAGAGGAAGCTGCAGCACTAGGGGGTAAAGGCCCTGTGGTAGGCTAATTTGACAACCTTCTTTCCTACCTCAGCCCCCCAAATCCTGCAGTCCCCCAGAAGCCACCTCCTCCTACATGATGACCAGAGAGCCCTTTCCAATGAGGAGCCAGATAGGATGCTAAAGGATTTATCCAGCTGTCCACACTACTTTTTGACCTAGGGTATGAAACTGCTGGAGATAGCCCACCAGTGCCTGTAGGTATCATACCCCAACTGACTCTCTTGGGGCCAGACCTTCACCCCAGCCTTTGATCACATTATTCCCATACACATACAACCCCTCACTCCCCTGCAGCCACCGTAGTCACCTTTGGGCACTTATCCCCAGCTTTACACTCCCTGCACGCTGTAAACAAGGTGGCTCTGGTCCTGGGGTACCATTGTAACTTACAGGAAACTTCCAGAACCAGCTTGGACAACAGTCCCTGTGGCTGTATCCCATTTGCTGTGGCTTCAGTGGTGTTAGTGGTAACCACCCAACCAAGCTCTGGGGCACCCTGGGGGTTTGGACGTGGGTTTGCAGAGGGTGCTATCCCTAAAGACCAGCCTGGCTCCCACCCTAACCCCAGCAGGGGCCCTAGCAATGTTTTCTTGTTGTACAAGAACCAGGTCCAAGTGTTGCCTCCTCTTCCTTCCGGAAGCTGAACTGCTCCTTTATTTTTTAGAGCTGCTGATTGTGAATCTCAAAGTCTTAAGAGAGAAGCCAAATATATATTCCTCTTGTAAATGAAGAAATAAACTATTTAAATGTTTTGGTGGCTCTCCAATGGAATAACCTGGGGAGGGGCAGGACTGTAGCACATGGGCCTCATCCCTGGAAGGTTGATAAAAGATCCACTCCTCAAAGTCAGAGACTGGTGTTATATATCATGGCTTGTTTATTAAAATATTGGTGAAAAAATAGGAGTCTCTAGGGCTGCTGCTGGCAGGGAAACAAAGCACACACTCAAGGTGTCGGCACTCTCCTCCTGACCATTCTCCTTTTCCTGACCCCACTCTGTAACAGGCTGGGACTCCTGCTCACCAGAGACAGCCTTGCTCTTTTCTTCGGCAGGGCAGACTGGGGGGACTTTTTTATGACCTCCTTTGTGCTGAGAGCCTTCTGATGTTGTTTTTTGCTTTCAGGCTCTATAGGGGACACAGGAGTGGCTCCATTTACTTGTGACAGCTTCTCTTTTTTCTTCTGCAGTTTTGGGGTCTTGGCAGGGGTGCTGGGGCTTAGGGTGGGGTTATTGGGAGCCGGACTCTTGGCTACTGTTATCCCATTCATCTGGGATGGGGTGCTAGCCTTCACCCTCTTCCTTTTCTTCTTTCCTGTGCTGGGGAGCTGGTCTTTGCCAGTGGCAGCAGGCATGGCACCCTCTGTCACTGAATCCTGCTGGGAATGCAGCATTCTTTTCTGGTGTGACACCCTCAGATTTAAGTTTCTTTCGCTTCTTGGTCTCTGGCAAGAATCCCTTTTTCTTCCGCTTTGTGCTAATGGGGCTCTGGGTGTCACTAGGAATATCCTTGGCATTCTTCTTTTCTGACTTTGGACGCCTATAAGGAAGAAGAATACAGAGTATTAGTGTGAATGTGCAGTATTGGTCAGAGGGAGGGTCCTTTTAGTCACATCCCCAATGCTGGTCCCTCTCCCAGAACATACTGGACTCCTAGCATCCTCATGGCCTGCCAGTAGAGATCGTAGAGGCGATTGGAGCCAGATGAGTGATTCCCCTGCTGCAGGCTTTGCTGCAGCCTCTGCTGCCTGCTCTGAAGCACGCCCAAGAAAGCAGTGAGGTCCACAGAGAGCTTCTGCAAGGGAAAGGCAGGCTGGAGTAGCAGTGGCAGTGACAAGGCCAGCATTCGGGTCTTCCCACTGGCTCCTGTCCTTAAGTCACAAGTTCCTCAGTTGTGGAGGAAACAAGGGCCCCTACCACTGTTTCTCTTTCCAGAGCCAGGGGCCTGGGTCTCTGCTTCTCTAGTTCCTAAGTCACCTGCAGGAGTGGTCCCAAACTAGGGAACCCAGCTGCCCAGCTCCAGTGACCCTTACCCCTCTATTCTGAGCCTAGAAACCTGCCCTCATCTCTAGCTCCTCCCACGGATTACTACCATCTCTCAGTTTTCTTTTTGGCACATAGTGACACAGCCTCCCTGCCAATCTACCAGGTCCAGTAGCACTTAATCTTTAAAAAGGCCAGATTCCTCCTCTTGGAACCTCCATGTGGCTCCCAGGCCACACACCTCTGGTGCTCTTCCCCTGGGAGGACTCCTGTCAGAACCCTGATATGCTGTCCATTCCACCTAGGGCACTGAATCTTGGGCAGCTGGCTTACCTCGTGATTGACTGTCCTGAAGAGAGTGTTCAGCAGCTCCAAGATGGATAGCTCCCTCTGGTGCTCCCCCTTGCTCTGTGCCTCCCCAAGAGTCTGCAGGGTCTACAGAGGAAGGACAACACTAAGGCACTCCTGAAAATAGCCCAAGGCCTTTCTACATCCCACACATAACAGTGGTGGTGGTGGTGTGGTGGTGGAGGTTCATGGGTGGAGGCTTCACAGCTATTACCTGGGTGGTCTTTCCCAAGAGTTGGCTAATCAGCTGCTCCCACTCAGGATCCTCAAAACATACTCTCAGCTCCCGTGCAGACAAGGTCTTCTGGAGCAGCAGGCATGCCTGGGCCTGCATCAAGGAGAATGTAGTCAGCAGGAACCCCAGTCTCAGGAACCCACACAAACTTAGAGGAGGCTGCCTGTGCTAGGCCTTACAATCATCAATTTCTCTAAGTGGGAAAAGAGCTACTGAGGCCTGGAGAGGCAGTGGTCCCAACTGGATAGAAGCAAGATGAACCTCGTGTTGATCTCCCTCTAGCCTGCCTGATAGCCCTGGCATCTAAGTTGACAAGGGATGCCCTCTTGTGTAGGCCAGAGATAAAGTCTTAGCAAACTGGAGGCCTTGGGCCAGAGAGCAAGGTTCCTTCAGTTCCTCTGTGCCTATCATGAGTTACAGCATGAGCACAAGCCAAGGTCAATAGAGCAGCACCTCTTAGGCTTAAGTGACAAGACTGTACAGGTGTTTCAGACAAACCCTTACCTGATGGCGGGGCCGAGATGGGCCAGCCATATGCTGGACCAGGATGGGGAGCAGGTTCTTAGAGATCACCTAGGGATTGAGGAGGGACAAGAGGCCATTAGCTGGGGACTGGGCTGGGCAGAGGTCCCAATAGGCAGGCTGGCTCCTGAACTTACTGGGTATCGGGAGAAGAGGCTAAGGAACATGGGGACCGTGAGCGGGCTGTTACGCTTGGTCAGAAGAGATTCCAATGATGCTGAATATACCCGGGTGACAAAGTCCAAGTTCAAGCAACTCGCAGTCTGGTCCTGGTGAGAGAGCTGGGGTCAGACTGGGAGCAGGGAGAAGGCTGAGGGAGAGTCCTGGGCAAGGGCTAGCCTCAAGTTCTTATTGGAAACTGCTTGGGCTGACCCTGGCTCACCTCTGAGTCCTTGGGCTCAGGCTTGGTGTCAGCTCCCTGTAAATTCTCACCATCTTGGTGCCTCTTAGTGGTGTTGCCCTTGAGGACTCGCAGCAAGTACAGAGAGGCATTGAAGTAGTAAAGGGCGACAGAGGCATCAGCCTGGTTGCCAGCCTGCTGTACAAGCCTTTCCACCTGGGCATGCAGAGCCTCTGCACAGGGCTCCGCCTCGTGGCAGTAGCGGCGAGCACGACACAGATGGTGCCTATGGGCAGGAAAGGTAAAGCTGGTCAAAAGATGTTTCTCTACTTTGCTCTGTCATGCACAGTAAGAGCAGTCCCATTGCATAGGTTAGGAAACCAACTTAGAGATAGATGGACAGGCACTTGATGCCTCTGACTTCTTTTGTCCTCAGAGATGGAGACAGAGTGGGCTTGTCAGAATTCCCAACTATTCTAACACTGATGGCTGGGATGGGCCAGAGCTTCAGGACCCCTACTCTACTTGGGAGCCGCACGTGTGAGAAAAATGAAAGATGGAATCAAGGGCTGTGTTCCCCAGGGTGACGCGTGTGCGCTCACATGAAGATGCGGGCGGTCTTGTGCAGGAGGTCCTGCTCCTGCTTAGTGGAGCCTCTGCTGCGCATGCTGCGCTGGATCATGTTCAGCAGCGGTTCAAGTAGTTCCAGGATCAGGGGGTGCTCAGGCTGCTTGGTCACCAGCACCTCGATCAGGTCTAGTACCTGTGGCCAAAAGGCTGAGTCAGCCCGTGCAGAACACGAGAGGCAGGAGCAGCTCAGGGCGCCTGGCGACTCCCCGCACACTCACCCTGATCTGGAAGTCCCGTCGGAGCTTCTTCTCCTTCTGCAGCTTGTTTTTCTCCTCATGCCGGGCCTGGATACGCATCTTCTGCTCTGCAAATAGGCTGGCCAGGTTCTGGTCCAGGGCCATCATGGCCTCATCCCCAAGCTCCTCGTCCTCGTCCTCGTCCTCTCCACCCTGAGGCAAAGAAGCACAGCCATCAGCCTACCCTAAGTGGGTAGAGACCTCCTCTCTCCCCTGGGTCCTGCTCACCAGTGCATTCCCAGCTTGCAACACTTCCATCAGCTGTTGACGGAAGCCTGGGTCCACATCCTTATCACGGTCCTCCTCTTCACTCTCTTCCCCATCCTCACTGTCCATGTCACTCTCTGAGTTCTTGTCCTCACTGTCTGAGTCCTCGTCCTACGGGTGGGAGGAGTTAAGACAGCTTTTGGATAACACTGTGGCTCTCCAGCCACCCGCCCTACCTTGTGCCCTATGGGTAAGTACCTCTCCATGCTTCAGCTGCTTCTCATCAGCATCCTCGGTGACCACCACGTTGTCATCCTCATCCTCATCCGTCTCAGGGTTGAGCACCTGAGAATAAGTCCCAGACCACCATTGTACTTGCTGCCCTGACTTCATACTCTCTTTAGGTCACCCCTGCAAGTCTCTTCTATGTTGGTCAAAGGTCCCCACCATCCCAGGGAGGAAAAGAGGAGAGTCCTTTGAACAGGCTGTGAGGATGGCCTGGGGAGGGTGGCATGCAGCACTTTGATGCTGCAGAGGTATAGGAGACGAAGATGTCACACACTCCCACTACATCTCAGTGCACCCATCTTCTCATCTATTTCTCCAAAGGCCCCAACTCACGGCCAGGATTAGCTGCAGACCACGTGGAGTAAGGTGGGAACAAATATGACCAAATACACTCCGGACCACCTGGCGCATCAAGTTACTGGGCTGAGCCAGCAAGGACAGCAAGATCTCCACCATCACCTCCACCCACACTGGCTCCTGGGAGGCTGCAAGAGGGAAAGCAGACTTAGGCTAAGCAGGATACAGATATCCTGGTTACCCAACCTGGCCAGGAGCAATGACACACCTTTGGCTCTGGAGCGTGATCGGCGGGAATTCTGCTCCATGCTTTTCCTGATACAAGTCTGAATGTCTCCTAGAACATCACAGCTTTCTGCAGGGGACTATGGGAAGAACAAAGCAGACATCAGAGAGAAACTGAAACCAGAGTCCTTAGGTATGTCTGGCAGGTCACCCATACCATTCAAAATGTGTACCTCAAGAGCCTTTTCACAACCTGTGTGTAACGAGACCACAGAGCCTAAGTTCCCTAGCAATACCCAGGGCTACGGGACTAGCAAATCCCAACCCCACAATGTTGGGCTAACCTTGTATTCATTCACAAAATAAATCTGTTAGTTGATAAACAGAGAGGAAGACAGTGTGGTTCTAGATGGGATACAAATGGCAGAATGTGATATATTAGGAAGCTGGTAGGATACAGTCTTTGCTGGGAAACATTACTAGCTTCAGGCCTGACTGTCCCTTGCTTGGGGTTGGGGGAAGCCCTGAGTTATATATACCTGGGCCCCACTTCTAAATAAGTGTCCCGCATGTCTAACTGGCCTCCCTCCTGCAGGGGGCAGCACTTTCATACCCATAACTTTCCATCAGTAAATCACATCTAGAAGGGACTGTGGGACTATCAATCTCAGCCACTGGAGGTATGGCCCAAAGCAAGGCTTCTGGTACCTGCAAGCCTCCAGGGAAAGCCTGGGATGCTGGCTGATGCTCACATGGATGGAGTGGGTTTCTTTTTCCCCTTGAGTTATAACTTTCATGCAGGACTGGGTTGGCTTAGGAAATCCAACTTCAACCTCCATGTCCCACTGCCCCCAAAGTCACTGAGTGGGGGGAGCCCCACAGTGCCTCAGAACTCCAGGTTCCATGCCTCTCTCTATAGACTACGATACCTTGAAGAGGTGGAGGCCCACCAGAAGCAGCAGGTGCTGGAAGGCAACTGCCCTGGTCTCTGAGGAGCGGGCCTCTAGTTCCTTCAGAGTACTCATCATCTGGTCCCAGGCCTGACGATGCTGTGTTGTAAAGGGTGTCACATTGGTTACGTTTCGGTTATGGTTCAACAGCATGTCTGCCAACTGCACCAGGCGGTAAGTCCAGGGCTTCTCATTTTCAGCCAGGTCTGGTGTCTGCCTGAACTTCACATTGAGGGTCTGCAGTAGGCTGGGTAAGAGGAAGGTAGGATTCACAAGACAGCAGTAGCACACCCAACCTCCTCTGACTACCTTGGGGTTCAGCCCAACGCCCCAGGCCCACTGACCTTGTTCACAGCTCAGAAAAGAACAAGTGTCCCCATCTCCTGCTTAGCCCAGACCTACCTGAAGAAGGCACCGACAATGACCCCACGGTTTCGGTCATCCAAAGGGAAGGAGAAGTGCTGCTTTGTCTCTGGGATCTGAGGCGTAGCCTTCTTTGTCTTAAAGAAGGCATGGAAAAAGCAAAACCTGCGAGCAAACCAGTAGCAGCATGGCTAGACATCCCTCAGCTGTACCATGTAAGGGCCATTTCTCTAGTTTGACCCTCTGAACACAAGCAGGGCACCTGAGATCAAGTGGTGGAGCCAGAGCTGTACCTCTGGAGCCAACAGATGCTGGCTGTGGGCAAAGGCTTGCTACAGAATCCATTGATCAAATCTGAACCTTTGGGGTCCCACAGCTGTACACATTCCTGGTCTCCTTCCTTCATAGGATCATGTAACAGATCCCCTATGCCTATTCCGTACTAACAACTTAATCTGAAAGCTTCTGGCTCTAGGGAAACCCAAACAAGAACCAGGGACCAGGCAAGGGGCCTAGTTTCATAGTCATGTCACCCCCATGGAGTGTCCCTCACACACCTGGCTATTTGCTCCACCACAGTGTCATCCTTCTCCAGGTGCAGATGATCCACAAGGCTGACCAGGCGGTGGATGATCCACTTCCGGAGCCGGAACACAGATCGCTCAGGCCTGGAAGCAGAGGCCATGTACATAACAAGAGAAACAGGGTGCTCCTTTGCCCTGGGACCACCCACACCCTGCCAATGTCCAGTCAGGAGACACAAGGCCACCCTGAAAAGCTAACTTTCCTCCTCTCCTGCCTCTAGTTTGAAGCCATGCCATTCAAGGCTCCTCAGAGCTCCTAACACCTGCTACTCACACATTCAACGAGGCGTCCTGAGCTCTCTTCTGGTTGGCAGTGCTGAAGTCAACCAAGGAGTCCAGGTCAGGCTGCAGGAACATGTCCCGTAACCAGGCCACATAGCTCTGCAGGGCTTCAGTATTCAAAAACCGTGTGACACGCCAGAAGGTAGGCATGACAGGGAGACCTTGATTGGTGATGGCTGTAAAGGCCACCATCATAGTAAACTGCCGCTTAGGGTCGTCCTGGCACCCCTCTAGGAAGGTACCCACATATGTACTTATTTCTGGGATGAACTTGAACAGGTTTTGGGGCTGCAAGAGATAAGCATCAGTTTGGGTTACCAGAGTGAAGAGGCAGGCGCCACCACCTTTCTACCTTTCTCTCTAGAGATTACCCCAGGGCTTCCCGACTCCAGTTACACAGCAAGGCTGCGCCTAACTTTGGCACAGCTCTATCAAGGCCTATCCTTGACCCCTCAATTCACCCCCAGCACAGGATTATTCCCATTCTGCCTCCAAGATGGAAGACAAGATGTTTTCCTAGTTTGACTGACATGAAGGGAACGTTGGCTCAAGTCCTGATAGACCAGTACCTACCCATGCCATCCTGTGGCTCAAAACCTACCTGCTTTCTGACAACCCTCTGTACGGAGACCCCACTATCACTGCCTTACAGGTGCTAGGCACAAAATGCAGAGCACACTGGGGTCAATAACCACTGACCTCAATGTGACCCCCCAGCAGTGTTCCAAAGAGATGGCTGGCTGGGCCTGCTGCTGAGTGGGGCTCAGGATAAAAGGGCCCGATCACTGCCAAACTCTTGTCAAGTCCTGCCATGTCGTATCTTCAGAGGAAGAACCACTGCCCTGGCCCCGTGGGCAGCACTGAACCACACGGGAAGACAATGCCTACCTTAGAAATGACCATGTTCTCCCCAAAATGGCGGATCAAGTCTCCTCGCATCACCAACTGCAACTGCTCTTCTGACAGAAGCGGCAGAGATGCACCCAGTAGGCGGAAACACATGTAGCTACAGAGGGTTGGGGCGGAGCCTGGTCAGATTTCATTTGGCCAGATTTCACAACAGGTCCCACCCAGGCTGGAGCAGAGGGGAGACCAGTGTCACACACACACCTGGTTGTCCAAGATGGACTCTTCAGCAGGCCCCCCTCCAGAACCTGCTTCCAGAACAGTTCAAATTTGTTCTCCTTCAGTGCCAGGCGGAGCAGGTCCAGAGCCACATCCGGCAGCTTATGCTCCTTCTTCACAGAGTTGGCTGCCACCTTCAGTACGTTCACCAGACTAGAAGGCAAGGGGACGCAGTAAACACCACCCAGAGGACTAGAGTGCGGGACACCCCCAGTGACAGCCCACTCACAAGCTCCTCAAACCTGGGAATATTGTCTGCTGAGAATAGGTCAACCGAGCCGATCAGTGACTCGAGCTTTGTTGGCACCCTCTGCTGAGCCAAGAGGAAGAGCTCCAAGTACTTGGGAGAGCCGAGGATCACGTTCATGTCGCCTTTGAGGACCTTTGGCAGGATCTCCTGGAACATGGCCTCTGGGACCTGGAGTGGGGGCACAGGTGGAAAGGGGGGCTCTCCTGGCTTTGGTTTCTCCCTCTGGGTCTTGTTCTACCCACGGGCTTCTGACACCCCACCCGTCAGCCAACTTGCCAAGCATCAGACCCGTAAGAAAGCACTGCTCCCCCCAAACCCCAGCATCCTATTGATGGCTAACTGGCCTGAGGACTACGCTTAAAATTATTCCTCTTTTTGTTTGGTAACAGGACTAGCCTGTTTCATATACACAGAGCCCTATGTACAGAGCTGCAACTTGAATTCTGCTCCGTCTCCATCTGTGCCGAAAGGACAAATCAGGGATGAGCTAGTGGCAATGATTCCAGATACAAACCTGCCTTGGTCTCCCAAGTAGGATAGTGCAGACCCAGGCTTTACTAAACAATGACAAATGTACCCAGATTGCCTTCTACACAGTCAGGCATTGACAAGCACTAAGCACTGTTTCATACCTACACTATCCACACAAAAGTCACCAGAGAGGGTTATGGCCTATCTGAAGTACCTAACTGAATGGAGATATGCTGTGACCCTGAAAGACATGTCAGATTTAAGATATTTGGTGACAGGAAAAAAAAAAGAAAACCTCCTTCTACCAGTTGCACGGTCAAACCCTAGTATTCCTGTGTGCTAACCCCAATCTTCTCATGTTCCCCAAACCAGAGAGATCATCTGTGACCCTCTACCTGGGAGAGGATGTCCACCAGAGCCTTTATTGGCTGCCCCTGTAAGTGGTTGTGGTGATGGGACAGGATCTTCAGCAATTTCACGGACTTCATCAGGGCCTCTTTGTCCTGGTATCCACAGAGAGCAGAGGGTGAAGAGCAGGCCATGCTACTGTCTGTTCCCCTCCACCCCTAAAACAGTCCCTGTGCCCAAAGCTCCTACCTTCACTAGGCGGCCCGACTGAAAGAGGGCTAGCACTCCAAACAGGTTTGCAAACAGAGTGGGTCTCATCATTGCCTAGAAAGATTCCAAACACAGGTGAAGAGGGTCCCTCCCATAGCTGTCAGGGGCAGGTTGTCTGTCTGGAACCACACGAACCTTGTTCACTGCTTGCAGACTGTATTTTTCTTGTATCTGACTTAGGATGTCACACAACGAGATGTCTTCAAAAGACTGCAACAGCTGACAGCAAAAACCAAAAAGAGCTCAGGAGTGGCCCAGGGACATCAAAGCAGACCAAATCAACTTCCCTTCTTCAGCTTTCCCCAATATAATCTTGGCCACTCATCCCATCCTTCCTAAGTGCTACGGATAGTCTGATGTTCTCAAAACACCAAATCGTACATAGCTGAGCCCCACCTCCATCAAGGCTTCGGAAGGCCTAGACTGCTTCTATACTTCTTGGAAAAACTCACCTTATCCACAGATCCTATTCTGAGTTGCCTTGAGGCTGACTCTACCGGCTAGTCTTCATTGCTTTTGTTTGTACAAACTTCTATGTGGTCTGTCATCAGCTGCCTTCCTAACCTGGAGGGGGCTCCCCAACCTTGCAGAAGCCAATCTCAAAGCTCACTACTTCCAGTAACTGTAGTTAATACACGTGTAGCTGACTGATAAACGTGTTCAACTCTCCCACCTGCCTGGACTTTGTTGTAAGATAGGCCATGTTTCAGCACTTCCTCCCATCCATGTAATGATGCCTGCATCCGCTCTGAAGCCTCTCGGATTTCTCCTTACCCAGCAGCTGCAGTGGGTGGCCCCTACCCTTAGACTCCACTCTTTGCCCAGCGAGATTGTGCCCTTGCCAGACGCACTGCCTCACCTGTGCCAGCGCTAGACTGTAGCAGGGCCTAGCAGCTTCTCGGCCCACCCCAAGCCCCGTGATTAGGCGCTTCAGGGCATATTTCATCTCCGAATCCTACGGAACCAAGAACATTGCTCGTGTTCAACAGTGATCTGAGGGGCCCACCCCTGCCCCCTTGCATCCAGAGTCGCGACTGGGCCCAGGCTCCTCCATCATACACTCGGCCTTGTGCGCAAGTACTCCAACAACTTCTCCGTGGCCCGAAGCCGCGTTTCCTGCTCCGGCTTGGCGATGTCCCAGAAGAAGTCCAAGAACTCGCGGCTGTGCTCCAACAGGCTGCGGCGGTCGCCTTGCGGCGCTTCTGCGGTAGACGCAGGCTCAGCTTTCGCGGGGCTCTTCATCTCCGCCATGCTGAACCAAACACGTGGGATCGGAAGACAGTCTCTTCCAGGTCAGGTCCCGGCGCGTGCGCACTGGGACGTCAGATTAGGGGCGGGGCCTAGCGGTTGGGAGTGAATCGCGTACGGTCTCGCCTTTCCGGTGTGGTCGTGGGTGGAGCCGCTTCCTCCGCGCACGCATGTGTAGAGGCTGCTGTTTTGGTCCCTCTCGCTGACCGAGTTTCTGACGACCGGCGTTGCAAACAAATCGACGTAAGAGCCGTAGTATGGTCTCTTCCCAGACCCGGATCTGCTCGGGATCCGTTCTGAGACACCGGTGCAGCAGCTATTCCGCTTCTACTGTGTGCATCCGAACAACGCCGCGGCTTCTGTGGACTTCCTTTTTAGTGGGAAGATATGATTAATGAACAAGTAGCCAAATACATTTAAAACAATAATTATGAGGAAAATAAGGAATGTAGGGACCAGAGGGAGCCCTTTGAATGTTAAAATACGTGAAAACATCACCTGTTAAAAAATTATAGAGAAAATTCAATAGATCCTAAGATACTATTTAAGAGACCCTGACAAGCCGGGCAGTGGGCGGTGGTGGCGCACGCCTTTAATCCCAGCACTTGGGAGGCAGAGGCAGGCGGATTTCTGAGTTCGAGGCCAGCCTGATCTACAGAGTGAGCTCCAGGACAGCCCGGGCTACACAGAGAAACCCTGTCTCGAAAAACCAAAAAAAAAAAAAAAAAAAAAAAAAAAGACCATGACAAGACTGTAACATGTGGGCTGACAGCTGAGGAACAAGATGGTCTCAATTGTCCCCCAGGGCAAAAATCTAAGCAGGCAAAAGAATAGGCCAAGGACATTTCTTCTACAAAGGCCACTCATCTCTTAAGGGAATGAGGTCAGTAAGAGGAGGAGGAGGACCCAGGTGCTGGGAAGCAAGGTTATATAGGACACCGGGCCAGCCTCGAGAGTTTGGATTTCTTCTGCGTGTGCAGGGAAGGATTTACGTCTGATTTACATTTTTAAAAGATCAACTGAGAGCTGGCATGGCCTGTGGCTGTAAGTACAGAGACAGTGGATTGTGCTGGAGTCAGACCTTGGCCAATCTAGAGCTGGTCGAGGTGGGTGATGACCTCGGTCAAAGGAGGTGATTAGCTAGAAAGGACACCAGGCTAAAAGCTAAAATAGCGGAATAGATGGTGGAATCACTGCAATTTGGGATGTTTTCTTTGAGAGAGAAGTGGAGATGGTACAATCAAGAGTTCTGTTAGCTAGTAGAACACCAGCCAAGCATGTCAATGCTCTAAATCCGATCCCTAGCCCAACAAAACAAAAAACAATTAGCTGAACGTGTTGGTGGTCCTGTAATCCCAGTGCCTGGGGCAGCCTGGATTACATAGGGAGATTTTGCCTTAAAAAAACAAAATTATAGGCCGGGCAGTGGTGGCGCACGCCTTTAATCCTAGCACTTGGGAGGCAGAGGCAGGCGGATTTCTGAGTTCCAGGCCAGCCTGGTCTAAGAGTGAGTTCCAGGACAGCCAGGGCTACACAGAGAAACCCTGTCTTGTAAAACAAAGACAAAAACAAAAAAGAGAGACCAGGGATATGGCATATTGGTTAAAAGCACTTAACTACTATTGTAGAGGATCTAGGTTCAGTTTCCAGCACCCATACAGCAGCTCACATCTGCAACCCCAGTTACAGGGGATCCAAAGCCCTCTTCTGACCTCAGACAGAAAATGCATGTGATGCATGTACATATATGTAGTCAACACATACACAGAAACACACAGATTAGATAAAAGCAACTTTTTTAATTAAAAAAGTTAAACCCTCAAAACCTTAAATCAGAATTGCCTGTTTCTTTGTCAGGTAGGGGAAGTGCTACTGGATGTCCCTGGCCTTCACCTGAGGAACTATTCTAAAGGATTGTATCCAAGAGATGGCAGGGAAGGTCAGGGTCAACCCAGTTCCTGCTCTTCTGTACCCAGGAGCTTCTCCTACTCATTTTCCCAGCCCTTCTCTGCTCTGCCATCTGTTCTACACGTGAAACTGGGAGATTTACCTTGCACAGATGGAATCCTAGAAAGCAGAAGGTGGCTGGAACAGGGGAAGCTGAAAGAGACCAGGCTTTTCCCCCTGTGTCTGGTGTTTATCATCTGTTCTGCAAAGGTTAACAGGAAAGTTAACCAAAGAGCACGGATGTCATTTTGTCCCTGGGAGATTAGGACTTTGTTAGCTTCTAGTCCAATTGATAAAGGTCATCAGGGAATGGTCTAGTGGGAGATGGAGCTGCCCACCCTGCCTGAGACTAGGTAGGGGCCGTGACCCCCACTGGACTTTCCTGAAGGTGAGCTGCACTCAGGCCCTTTTTCATCACCCTCTAGGTCTTTGATACAAAAGCCAGAAATTCCATCAGTGCGGGCACAGGAAATGTGGCTGGACCAGCCCTGGATGCCAGAGCTAGAACCAGGTAACAGAATAAGATGGAAGGCTGACGGAGCAGCAAACACATCAGATACATTCCCTTCATACATTCATTCCCTCCTCTGTCTGGCTCTCAGGTTCCAGACACCTCTGCCCCTCTGTTAATACCCCTGAGAGGGGCAGCAGCCACTGGGGACACTGGAGACATGGGCGTGTTCTGCATGGACTACCACCTGCAGTAGGGCCCCTTGGCCACATATGCCAGGGCTCTCTGTGGGTCTTTGTTGGGCTTGATGTTGGAGCTGCTGTTGGATTTGGGGTGTTTCCAGATGATTGAGCAAGGTGCAAGCCATGGCTTTGGCCCCTCTGGGGATCCCTGAAGCCACCAGCCCCAACATATCAGCTTCTGTGTCATCAAAGTTGCCACGGAGAATGAGTGGACTGACCCAGGTACTAGGTGCAGAGCTGGCTTCCAGGTTGCTGAGCAGAACACCAGTACTTGGGGAAAGATGTCCGGAACCAAAGGAGCTGTTGATTGAGGAGGTTAGAAGGAGCATGGACCCATTGCTGTCCACAGTGGCCAAGGCACTGCTCACGGGGGTTTTGGCAGTTTGCAGGCGTGATGAGCAGGAAGCAGAGCTGGGTGTCCTGGAGTGAAGAGTGGACTCTAGCAGTTTCAGAAGTTCTGGACCTGCTGAGGGACCAGGAGTAGTGAACAGGACACCCTGAGGCAGAAGAAGCTGCAGCGCAGGCTCTAAGGAAGGCCTGGGCTGAGCAGAGGGCAACTCTAACCCCAGGTCTCTGACCAGCAGGTTCAGCAAGGCATTCCCAGCAAGATCTGGGCTGGAGGCCAGGGCTGCACGGTGCAATACAGCTGCCAGGTTGGGGTTGGAGGCTCGAGCCCCAAGACCCAGTGGAGTTCCATTGGTATGGCAGAACAGTGGACAGAGCCCCTTTGTGCCCTGGACTGCTAGTGCGCTTGCCAGGGGTGCATCTACCTCAAAGCCCTTTTGAGCCAGCATGGCAGGCTTGGCCAGCAGGTGTGGCCAGGGCAGGTGGCCGAAGTGGGCATGAAGCAAATGCAGGGCAGGCAGAGCTGTGGGCAGCCCCAGGCCGGGAGCCAGGATTTGGGTTGGGCCTGCTGTCAGGGCAGTTGAGTTTCCTGAGGAGCTATTGTAGAAAAGACCCCAGAACGTGGCACCTGTTGGGAGACAAAGAGACCACACAGGGATCAGAGGCACTGGCTAGAATTGAGGTCAGGATCCTCCAGCGGTCCCAGGTGGAGAATCACTGTCTTGCTTGCAATAGAGGTCACTGACTAAGTCTGAAATCAAGAGTTACTAACCAGGGTCAAAGGTTACTCAAGACTAGGCCTGGTGCTCAGATCCTATGTCCTGCTCTCTGCCTAGTCTTGAGGTAATGGATTGACTGCCCGAATGAGTTACAGGTCACTAACTAGGTCCCAGGTTAGATGCTCTGAGGTTCAGGGCCCACAGATCACACTGACCTAGCCCTGTTGCATGAGGATGTACGACCGCCAGGCACAAAGCTGCTCCCACTCCAGCGTCCACGACATTGCCCCCAGCGACAAGCAGCTCTTGGCCCAGTTGGGAACATGTGGCTGTGGTAAGGAAAAGTCTATGTGTGATGGGGAGGTGCTCTGGACCACTGGCCCCTAGCCCCTTCCCAAACACTGACCTGCAGGGCTGATAATGGCGCTGTGGTGGTACACACCAGGGTCATGGGAGTGTCTGCTGGCTGGAGGGGCCACAGAGCCCAAGTTTGCAAAAGGGCTGCTCCTACTGTGCAGCTGCCTCAGAGCCAGGGAGCTGCTAAGAGCCAGTAGCAGCAGGCATGCCAGCAAGCGGGCCCAGGCTCCTGGTAACCCACCAACCTTGTTCCTGCAGGAAGGGGAGTCCTGAGCCAGGGTAAAGGGTAAAGGGGCACCCAAGAATCCCAAGAGGACCCAAGGAATGTGTCCTCCAAAGATTTGATTTTGCAAGAGTATAAATTGGCCAGAGAGAGAGAGAAAGAGAGAGAGAAAGGAGAGGGAAAGGGAAAGGGACAGGGAGAGAGAGAGGGAGGGAGAGAGAGAGAAAGAGAGAGAGAGAGAGAGAGAGAGAGAGAGAGAGAGAGAGAGAGATTCATTCCAGGACCAGGGTACTGCATTGGCAAAGACACAGAGGTAGGAGAAAGTTGGAGAAACTGAGGCTGGCTTGGAAGGAATGTCTACAGAAGAGCTGGAACAGGGGCCAGTCAGAGGGAGACCTGGAAGGGGCTTGGCACACAGAGAAAGGAGGCTGAGGAACAGGATTCAGCCAGGTGTACCAGGTCCCAACCTGTCCAGCAGGTGCTATGGCATGGGGCTGAGGTGAGGCTGGCAAAGCTGGGACAGGATAGGGACCAGCTTGATACAAATTCACTTCAGATACACAGACCTTTCTCTGACTGACTGTCTCAGTCCCAAGTTGGGTCTGCAGTCTAGAGCTCCCCTCCCCCCACTCATCTAAAAAGTCCCTGGGGCTCAGCCAAGTGTGGGATTGTCTGACCTAGCTTAGGGGTTCCAGAGAGAGAATCTTGCCAGATGTTCAGCCTGAGTTATGGGTTCCCAGGCCCTTCCTTACTGACTCACCGGGGAGGTCTCCTTAGGGAGAGGACCAGTGGCTCTGCTATTTCTTCCTCTTCTTCCTCCTCCTCTGACTCCATGCCAGGCTCCCAGAGTTGCAGCTTGTGGTAGTGTACAGCTTCTGTAGTGACATCCATGGCCCGTGCTGCCCCAGATCTTTGCCGAGAGACTTGACAGTTGAGACTGCCAGGTAGGCAGGCAAGCAGGCTGTGTCTGGTGCTGGGTGGCCTTGGGGAATGGAGGTGGTGAAACAGAACAGGTCTGGGCAGGGCGGGGCAGGGGAGGCTGCTATGAGCCTGCCTCATTAGGACATAAAGGTTCCCCAAGCAGCTGCCATACAGGGGTCACAATTTATACAGGTCTAAGAGGAGTCTAACACTATAGCTGTAGACTAAGGGGTGGGGTGGGTGGCCCCTCTCTTTACTTTGAGATCCCTAACCTACTCAGGTCTCTAGGGACCATGGACATGAATTAAAACTATGGTTACAAAGGGTAGCCTGGGTGGTGGCTTAGCACCACCAACCAGGTTATATTGTCAGGGTGTGGCTTCCAGAAAGGGTCATGGTCCAATCTTAAGCTACTATGAAATCTTGAGAACAACTTGGGTGGTAAGGGCCACCCCGGATGTGTCTTTTGTCCAGAAACCAGCATCAGAGACCTCTGTGGGGGAAACAGTCTGGAAAACATGGTTCCAACCTTCTCCCTGGAATTTACATCAAGGACCTGTTCCTGGGCAAAGCAGTGCTGTCTGCAACAGTCCCACATTGGAAACTACACAAACACCATTGTCAGGAGAAACCCCACAAGCCACTATTCAGTCAGTGGGGGATCTGCAGCAGAAAGAAAGAGCAAGCTACAGTTATGAGTAATATTGTACGTGATCAGAGGGAACACGGTGAGTGAACGAGGCCAGGAAAGGGCACCCATTGTGTGTCTTAAGCAAGGCTCAGAACAAGGTAAAACCAGTTAGCTTTTAGAGTCAGAATGCAGCTGGAGCTGGAGTACAGAATAGAGGCAGGGCATCTGGGAAGACTCTTAGAAGTCTTGTTTACCTTTCCTTCTTTCCTTCCTTCCTTCCTTCCCTCCTTCCTTCCCTCCTTCCTTCCTTCCTTCCTTTTCCCTCCCTCCCTCCCTCCTTCCCTCCCTCCCTCCTTCCTTCCTTCCCTTCCTCCCTCCCTTCCTTTGTTCCTCCCTTCCTTCCTTTTTCTTTCCTTCCTTCCTTTCCTTTTCCTTCATTCATTCTTTTCTTTTTCTTTGAGACTGGTCTCTCTATAGAGCTGGTTTTCCTGGAACTCTGTAGACCAGGCTGGCCTTGACCTCACAGAAATCCACCTGCCTCTGCCTCCCAGTGCTGGCATTAAAGGCATGGGCCACCACACCTGGCTGTCTTATCTCTCTCTCTTTTTTAAAATACTATTAATGTTTATTAAATTTAAAAATTGTTTTGAGTTTTTGTTTGTTTATTTGAGACAGGGTCTCACTATGTATACTAAATAGGCCTTGAATTCAGAAATCTGTCTGCCTTTGCCTTCTGAGTCCTGGGATTAAAGGTGTGTGCCACTATGCCTGTCTTTAATTTTTTAAATTACATTTCTTTTACTTTTTTTCTTTTTGGTTTTTCGAGACAGGGTTTCTCTGTGTAGCCCTGGCTGTCCTGGAACTCATTATGTAGACCAGGCTGGCCTCGAACTCAGAAATCCACCTGCCCCTGCCTCCCAAGTGCTGGGATTAAAGGCGTGCGCCACCACTGCCCAGCTAATTACATTTCTTTTGTTTGTGTTTGTATATGTGTGGTGTGTGGCACATGAGTGTCACGGCATGCATGTGGAAGTCAGAGGACAACTCGTGGCAGTTGGTTTTCTGCTATCATCTGGATCCAGGGACCAAGCATCAGTGGTCAGGCTTGACAAGGAGCACCCTCTATCCACTGAGCAATCTCAGTGGCCCTTTGTTTGTTTTGAGACAGGGTTTTATGTAGCCCAGGCTGCCCTCAGGGAGGGTGTGTGTGAGTGACAGAGTGTGGCCTTGAACTTCTAATTCTCCTGCTTTCACCATCCCAGTGCTGAGATTATAGGTGAGCATCACCATGCCTGGCTTAATTAAAAGTTTAATATCAAAATGTGAACGACAAATGGAAAGTTAATATCAAAATGTCATAAGAAAGAGGGTCCCTTAGAGAAGGGGCCTAGACCTTCCTATTAATTAGACAAACATTTGTATTTGTTACAGTGGTTTCTTTCTTCTTTTTTTGGTTTTTCGAGACAGAGTTTCTCTGTGTAGCCCTGGCTGTCCTAAAACTCACTCTGTAGACCAGGCTGGCCTCGAAGGCAGACCCACCTGCCTCTGTCTGAGTGCTGGGATCATAGGCATGCGCTGGTTCTGCCTGCTGACCTTGACAGCTTCTTACCGGTCACATTTTCACCTTGGAAGAGTCTTTCATCCTGGTTGTCAGGTTGTCAGCTGATGTCTTTTAATCATGATGTTGGTTTCATGGATGTGCCCGCTGTGAACACAAATCAAGTGGCACATTTATGAGTACTTTTCTGCATGTACTCTGTGTTTTATGAAAACCTCATTTTTTTACACTAACATCGGCCATATCTCATAGAGGTTGAGAATGGAATAGAATAGTTGGATCATTAGGTGATGTTACAGCTCAAAAGGGCCAAAAATAAACGCAACTTAGTACAGTGTGCTACACACGGCAGGATAACTATAGGTAACAGCCATGTACTACACACGGCAGGATAACTATAGGTAACAGCCATGCACTACACACGGCAGGATAACTATAGGTAACAGCCATGACTACACACGGCAGGATAACTATAGGTAACAGCCATGCACTACACACGGCAGGATAACTATAGGTAACAGCCATGTACTATATCACTAATTATGTATGCATGAATCATCTGATCTTTCAGTCAGTCTCTCTGTGTAGCCCAGCCTGCTCTCTAACTTGAGATCCTCCTGCCTCAACTTCAGTGCTAGGATTACAGATGTGCAAGACTTCATTTCAAAACCAGTAGGATCTGAATGTTTCCATGACAAAGAGGTGGTAAATGTTTGAGGAGAGAATGACTTTTATCCTCATTTAAACATTGTATAGTACACACATATATCCAAAACATTGTATGATACTCCATTTATATAGTCTGTATGTGTATGTATCTTATCAATAAAAGTAATAATTTTTTTTTTTTTTTTTTTGTAGACAGGGTAGCTCTGGCTGTCCTGAAACTTGCTCTATAGACAGGCTGGCCTCAAACTCAGAGATTTCCAGACTGCCTCTGCTTCCCAAGTGCTGGGACTAAAGGTGTGACACCATGCACCATGCTGGCAATAATAAAGATTTTTTTTTTTTTCCAATACAGGGTTTCTCTGTGTAAATTTGGCTGTCTTGGAACTCACTCTGTAGACCAGGCTGATATGCACACAGAGATCCTCCTGCCTCTGCTTCCAGAGTGCTGGAATTAAAGGCTTGCGACTCCACACCGGACCAAGCATAAGTTAATTTTTTTAAAAAGAATTATTTGTTTTATTTATATGAGTACACTGTCACTGTCTTCAGACACACCAGAAGAGGACCTCTGATCCCATTATAGATGGTTGTGAGCCACCATGTGGTTGCTGGGAATTGAACTCAGGACCTCTGGAAGAGCAGTCAGTGCTCTTAACTACTGAGCCATCTCTCCAGCCCAAATTTTTAAAATAGTAAGTACAGAGGCTGGAACGATGGCTTTAGCACTTAAGAGCACTTGCTGCTCTTGATAATATGGGTTCAATTTCCAGCACCTAAATGGTGGCTCACAACTGTCCATAACTTCATTTCCAGGGAATCTGATGCCTTCTTCTGGCCTCAGTGAGCACCAGGCATGCATGCATGTGGCACATATACATACGTGCAGGCGAAATTCTGATATACATTAAGATTTTTCTTTAAAAGAGATGCTGTGTGCTGGAGAGATGGCTCAGTGGTTAAGAGCACTGACTGCTCTTCCAGAGGTCCTGAGTTCCATTCCCAGCAACCACATAGTGGCTCACAATCATCTGCAATGGGGTCTGATGCCCTCTTCTGGTGTGTCTGAAGAGAGCAATGGTGAATACATAAAATAAAATAAAATAAAATAAAATAAAATAAAATAAAATAAAATAAAATAAATTTAAAAGAGATACTGGGTACAAGTCCCACATGCCTGGCATCGGGGCACTCAGAAGCTCCTGGCAGGAGAATTACAAGATCAAAGCTAGCCCTGGCTGCTTAGTGAGACTCTTTTAAGAAACAAAACAAGGGGACCTAGCAGTTAAGAATAGCCAAAAACATACACTGCTATTGCAGAGAACCTGAGTTCAGTTCCCAGCACCCATATCAGGCATCTTATACCTGCCTGTAACTCCAGCTTTAGGGGATCAACACTCCTCTCCTCCCCTCCTCCTCCTCTCCTCTCCTCGCCTCGCCTCGCCTCGCCTCGCCTCGCCTCGCCTCGCCTCGCCTCGCCTCTCCTCTCCTCTCCTCTCCTTTTCTGTCCTCTCATCTCCTCTCCTCTCCGCTTTGTGCCTCTGAGGAACATGCATCCACCCACTTAAACCCATATGCTTGTACTCAAATACACATTTACACATCATTAAAAAGAAAAAGAAAAAGAAAAAGAAAAAAGAAAGCCAGGTGTGTGACCCACACCTTTAATTCCAGCACCCAGGAGGCAGAGGCAGGTGGATCTCTGAGTTTGAAGCTGGCTTGGTCAACAGAGTTCCAAAATGGCCAGGAATACACAGGGAAATCCTCTCTCGAAAATAAAAACAACATAGCCGGGCAGTGGTGGCGCACGCCTTTAATCCCAGCACTTGGGAGGCAGAGGCAGGCGGATTTCTGAGTTCGAGGCCAGCCTGGTCTACAGAGTGAGTTCCAGGACAGCCAGGGCTACACAGAGAAACCCTGTCTCGAAAAACCAAAAAAAAATTAAATAAATAAATAAAAATAAAAACAACAGAAAACAAACAATCAAAAACAAAACAGACAGACAGAGAAAGGAAGGATGGAAGGAAGAAAAGGCATATAATCTCTGTACTGAGAAAGCAGAGGCAAGAGGATCAGGTCAGCCTGTGCTCTGAAACATTGTCTCAAACAGAATGACACAAAACAAGACAAAAGCAAGCTGGTTGCTCTGCCTCACTCGCACAAGGCCCAGGGTTCCATCCTGAGCACTGGACAATAAAAACAAGCAGAGGTAGGTGTATTTCTGTGAGTTCTAGCCCAGCCTGATGGTCTGCAGAGGGAGTTCCAGGACAGCCAGGGCTAAAATGGAGAAACTCTGTCAAGAGGCAGTGGAGGGATGGGGGCTGGAATGGGTGTGGGTGTGAGGTAAGCTTCCTAAGTTGCCTTTGGACAACAGCCTTTTAAACTTATTTATTTATTATCGTGTACATATGACCATGGAGTGTATTTGTGGGAGGCGCACATCGCAGCGTGTGGGGAAGTCAGAGACAATTTTGATCAGATCTGTTCTTTCATATTTACTTGGGTTCTGGGGATTGTTCTTAGGATTCCAGGTATACACTGAGCCTTCTTATCCAACGATTTATTTAAGATTTGTTTTTATTATTTTGTCTTATGTGTATGTGTATAAGTCTCTCTGTGTTTTCACATGTAAGTACAGGTGCCTGAGGAGAAGTCAGATTGTCCTGCACTTGGAGTTATAGGTGACTGAACTCAGATCTTCTTTAAGAGGAGTATAGGTTTTTGTTTTTTAACCACTGAGCCATCTGTCAAGTCTTCTATTCGTTTGAGGAGGGATCTCACTATGTTAGCATAGGCTGGCCTTGACCTGTGATCCTCTTGCCTCAGCGTCCTAAGGGCTGAGTTCACAGCTGTGCACAATGACGCCTGGCTTAAATCTTCTTACTTTTAGATCTGAAAGTAAGATACGGAAGTAAAATGTTTGTTGGGTTTTGGCTGCTTCCTCTATGGTCTCCTCCCTGACAGCAACAAGACCTTTCTTCAGGGGGTTATTATTTCTCTTTTATCCTGGTAAAATGTCTAGAAATTGGGAATCGCGATCATACGAAAATTGGCCACAAGATGGCAGTAGCACACGGCAAGGCTTGGCTTGGGTGGAGCTTGGACCTGCCTGTCAAGAGGAACCTAAAAGTACTTCAGGGCCACCATCTAGAAAGGGAAGAGAAAGGGACCAGAAGGGGGATTTACAGGTCTACATGTCTGGGTGAAGAGAACAAAGAACTCAAAGGCAGCAGCGCCCTGGGCTCTCTAGAAACTGTTGTGTGGTTAGAACAGTACGTTTGTGCTGTGTATATTTACCGCAGTAAAACGTAGGGGGGAAAACACACAAGGAAAATAAATAATTTGAAAACAACAAGCCAAGAAATTTCCCAAATTTACTCAAACTCGTGATTACTTAAAGTTAAAAAAAAAAAAAGTATTCCTTGCAACTCCTCGTTCTGTTTGATCAGGCAGTAATGAAAAGTGTGGAGGGGGGTGGGGAGACAGAAGAGGGAGAGAGGGAGGGAGAGAGTGAGAGAGAGAGAGACAGAGAGGGAATTTATGTATCTGTTCTGTTCTTGGGCTCTTTTCACTCCCTACTTGGTGGCTTTTGTTTCCCCAGAGCTGAGACTGGCTGGAGGAGGAAGGGGCAGCAAAGCCCAAGCTCTGCAGAGCTGCCCAGTGGCTTCTGCTTTGTGAGTTAAGTGGGTTTGGTACTCAGGAGCCTCTGGGTGTAAGTGGCTGCTGTGAAGCCTTCTTTGCCTCTAGGTGGCAGCTCTTGGGAAACCTTTATTAGGGCTCTATTCTTGTCCTTGAGTCCCTGACTCTTTGTTTTATAGGATACGGACACATTTCTGCCCCCACCCCCGACAGATTTTGGGGTGCTAGTTTTCAATCAGGTAATGTTCTTCACTTTATTATCAAAGCCATTACTAGTTAAGAAGTCTTTTACACATTGGAGTTTTTGTTTTTTCTAATAGTCTCTCCATGTAGCCTTTGGAACTCATTCTGTAGACCAGGCTGATCCCAGACTCAGATCTGCCTGCCTCTGCCCCAGCCCCAGTGCTGGAGTTAAAGGCGTGTGCCACGACCTGGGTTTTTAAAATCAAATTTATTGAGGTCTACTTTGATAATGTAAAATTCAGTGTTCATCTATGTAACCATTAATCAACTCCACAGACATTTTCAACCCACACAGTTACTCATACCCTTTTGCTTGCTTTTATTAATATTTCCAACCTTTGGAAACTGCTGATCTTATTTCTATCCCTATATGTTTATAAGAATCATAGTCTGAGAGCTTAAATATTATAAAAGTCATACAGTGTGTACTTGTGTATATCTGGTTTCTTCCAATTAGTATAGTCTTTAAGAAATTGAGATACATTTTAAAAAGAGATGGAGTTAAGGATATATATAATATATATATATATATATATCATTAATAGAATGTTGATTTAGCGTAAATGAGGCCCCAGGGTCAATCCTGGATAAAAATAAATAAATAAAAGATCTAAATGAATGGGGAGACATACCATGTTCATGGACTTGAAACTCAATATTGTCAGTAGGGTATCATCATCTTGATAAACATTCATCTGAGTAGATTTTCTTAAAACTAATTTTAAAATCCAGTCCCAAATGTTTTTGAAAAAGAAATATGTGAGAGGACCAAAGCCACCCACTTTTTAAGACTTGTTACAAAGTTTCAGTAATCAATATACTGTGTTTGCTGTATACTATACACAGATAATGGTGAAGGATTTAAAAGTACAGAGATAGGCTCATTCATTCACAGTCAAAGGGCTTTTGTTTGTTTTTAATGAAACAGGGTCTTACAAGGTAGTAGCTTTGGTTGATTTGAAACCTGTTTTTTAAAATGTGTTTTAAAATTTTATTTTTGTGTATGTCTGTATATGTGTATGTCACATGTATGTAGGTGCCTGCAGAGGCCAGAAGAGGGCACTAGACCTGCTGGACCTGGAGTTAAAGGTGTTTGTGAGCTGTTTGTGGGTCTTGGTATCTGAAGTCAGGCCCTCATGGGTAGGTACTCTTAACTGCTGAGCCATCTTTCAGAGTAATTGTATTTTTTCCAGGTAATGAGTAAACTTCTTTGTGTCTATGGTTCCTTCCTTTCCTTCCATTTTAAGAAGAGTCTTATTTTCTTTATTCTTTTCTTTTTTTTAAAATAAATTGTTTATTTATTTTATGTAAATGATTACTCTATTGATACAACAGAAGGGGGCATCAGATCCATTAGAAATGGTTGTGAGCCACCATGTGGTTGCTGGGAATTGAACTCAGGACCTGTGGAGAGCAGTCAGTTGCTCTTAACCGTTGAATCATCTCTCCAGTCCCCTTCCCCCTTTTTAAAGAATATTTTTCTTTGTTTTCTTTCTTTTTTTTTTTGTTTGTTTTGTTTTTTTCGAGACAGGGTTTCTCTGTGTAGCCCTGGCTTCCTGGAACTCACTCTGTAGACCAGGCTGGCCTCGAACTCAGAAATCCGCCTGCCTCTGCTCCCTGTTGCTGGATTTTTCTTTTCTTTCTTTCTTTCTTCTTTTTTTTTCATTTTTTCCGTTTTTTAACAGATGTCTATTTGTTTTATGTATGATGTGCTCTATCTGCATGTACCCCTTCATGACAGAGAGGGCATCAGATCCTATTATAGATGAGCCACCATATGGTTGCTGAAAATTGAACTCAGGACCGCTGGAAGAACAGACGGTGGGTGCTCTTAACCACTGAGCCATCTCACCATGGTCTTCTTCATCCTAGAATGGTATCACGCTCACAATGTACCAGACATGACCTTGCTTCTGTTTCCCGGGATGACAGACACGCGCCCTTACACTCAGTTGATGGGGTGGATATCGAATTAATGCATGGCTTTAACACTTACTTACTGTGTACGTGTGCTTTTGTCTGCAGGCATGTCTATGCGCCATGTATGTATCTAATGCCTAGAGAGGCCAGAAGTTCAGATCGCCTGGAACTGAAAGCACAGATGGTCATGAGCCACCATGTGGATGGATGCTGGGAAATGAATCTGGATCTTCTGTGAGAGCAACCAGTACTCTTCACTGTTCTCCAGCTCTCCACCCCATAATGCATGCAGGGTTTTGTGCATACTAAGGGAATAGTCTATCAACTGAGCTACACCTTCAGCCTCCCTGGTGGTTTTTAAATGGGTACTAAATGCTGTAAATTTTATGTTGCTGAGTGCTGTATTTTGATATATTCCTTTGTAGAGTGTTGGATTTCGTTCTGGCATGTTGTAAAACACTTGGGAATGCTCTTGATCCATTCAGACTTCCTTTGAAGCCTTATTATGGTAGGAAGACTTTATTTTGAGATTAATTAATTCTGCTACTAATGTGTGATCTTTCTGAGGAATCAGTTCAGTGATTGATGGGTGACAAGAGCTTTTCGTTAGACTATTTCTAGTCCTGTGTGAATTCCAGACATTTTTTGGCCTACTACTTTGTGGCAACCCTTTTCCTGGCCTTGGGTATTTTCTTCTCACACATGAGAGCATCAGTTCTTTGATTCAACCCTCCAGAATACTCTTCTGTAGACATCTGGAGTTTTTTTCTATGGTGCTTGTATTTTCTCAGTCTTACAAATTGCTTTCCATTTAGAACTCCAGTCTTTTTCTCCGAAGTTCAGTGAGAGTCCGTGCTCCGTTTGGCTCTTCCCCACTGTATTGTGACTCCTTGAAGCTACAAGGCTAGGAGGTAGGATATCACACAATTAATTTCTCTCTTCTCGGGGATCTGAGACCTGTTGTTTAATGTCTAAAATTATGGCTTGTATATTTTCTCCACATTTTTTTCTTTTTCTGTTTCTCTTCATTGCTAGCCATTTTTCTAGATTTCTAATTTCTTTCAGTTGGAAGATTTCTAAAGCAGCCAATTCTTCAAAACCAGACATGGAAGTCACTTAATAGGTTTTTGAGACAGACATTGGAGACCAGCATAATAAGTTCGGTAAGCATCAAATAATAATTTCTATTGCCTGCTAAGTCCACGGTCACCTCTATTCTATATTTCTTCTTGTGTAGCAGAAAGTTCAAAGCATGATGTCCTTGTCCTTTAGAAGGTGTAGGAGGGAACAAAGGGTGCTCCAGGGGGGAGAGGCTGAGAAGCTTGCTGAGAGCGTGGATAAGACTAGGAGGAAATGGGGTGCTTGTTTTTGTTTTGGTTTTTTTTTTTTTTTTTTTGGTTTTTCGAGACAGGGTTTCTCTGTGTAGTCCTGGCTGTCCTGGAACTCACTCTGTAGACCAGGCTGGCCTTGAACTCAGAAATCCACCTGCCTCTGCCTCCCAAGTGCTGGGATTAAAGGTGTGCGCCACCACTGCCCGGCAAACAAAATCTTAAACCTTCAATTTTACCAATAAAGATTCAGGAACCAGATGCTGGGGTGAGAGCCTGCTAACTCAGAGAGGCAGAGATAGTACCCAGCTGACCTTTCTCCTCAGTCAATGTCCTAACAGAAAGCATTCTTCTCTATGCTGTTTCAAAAACCCCCAAATCAAATGTCCCTCCCATCTACTTCCTGTGTGTCTCTATCCATCCTCCTGACTTCCTTTTACTCTCTATCATTTTTTCCATGTTCACTCACTGTCAACTCTGCCTCATGACCTAAGGTTAACTTTATTTAATCGTGTTTACAATAAAACAAACACTGTTAAATTAAGGGTGTGTGTTACGGCTGAGCCACACCACCACTGGAACAGGTTTTTCCAGTAATAACACAATCTTGGGGTTCACAGTGTGATCATATATCCTGTAACACTGGGGGACCTAGCTGTAATGAAAGGAAGCTAGGGCACTGGGTATTGATGGGATGGATGGGAAAAGAGAAAACAAGGCTAGCCCGTTTGCAAAGCTACAATCCCTCTACGAATGTGAGACCCTCTCAGGTAGCCTCCTGAGGCAGCAGCCCCCACATTCATTCTAGCTGTGTGAGTTACAACTGCTGAGATCCTCAGTGGCTGTCAGATGGGCTCTCCCTGGCTCTACAGTCACAGTGTGGGAGGTGGGAGGCACTGGGTAACTACAGCTTTCCTTCACCCTGAGTCTAGAGGAGGTAGAGACCATCTTTAACCTTGTCTGTATAGTGCACATATCTGGCCAGGCAAAGGTCTCAGTGTAACAGAGGACTAGGGAAGTAGGAAAATGTCCTGTGCTATATGATTTGAATGTGAAATGTCCCCAACAGAATCATGTTTTGAACACTTGTTCCTCAGCGAATGGTACTGTTTTTGGAGGTTGAGGAGCCATTAGAAGGTGGGTTCTACATGGCAGATGTAGCTTATTAGGCAGGACTTTGAAGTTCTTAGCTTCCATAGTCAAATATGATCCCATGCACCTCTCGCTATGTGAACACAGCCATGCCTTCTCTGCCACGGAGGACCGCAATCCCATGAAACCGCGAGCCAAAATAAACTTTTCATCTCTTCTGTTGTTTCTTCTAGTTACATCTGTTCACGGACATCTCTTCTTAGGCCATCCTGGATAAAGCAGGCCTCACCTCTCCTGTCACTACGAACCACAGACCCTGATGCCATCTTGGCATGCCACGACCCGGCACCTGCAATCAGAGAGCAGTGACTTGTGTGAATGCAGCCTATCTGTATTAGAATACAAGCTCCTTGAAGTCAAGGTGTTTCTTTTGTCTGTTGCTGTTTTTCCAGATCTTGCCACTGTCCCTAGAAGACAGTAGGATTCTGTAAATGATTGGTGACTAACTTAATACATTCAAACATGCCCACGGTCACAGTGATGCTTTAACAACATCCAAAGGTCAGGTGTGACCTAAGTGCCCACTGATTGATAATAGATAAACTGTATGGAATGTTACTGGGTTTAAATCGGAAAGCCATTGATGCAACATGGGTGAATGCTGGGAATATTTTTATCCTGAGTAAGCCAGCCACAAAACCACAAATGTTACTGATTCCCTTAAGTGGGGCACCTGGAGTGGTGACATCCCTTACGAGAAATCTTGGAGCAGAAAGGGGGAGCGTGCTCCTTTAGAGTCTTGGCTGAAGTCAGAGGTAAGGCTGAGACACTGTGAGCCAGGACTGAAGCAGCATCTGCAACACAGGGACCTGACTGTCTTGCCAACCCCCACATGCTGTGGTTTAGTTGCCGCAGACAAAAACCTAAATTCAGTCATCGCAGCTGGCAGGTGTTGAGCCTCTCCACGTTTGGAGGATGTACTTCATTATTGTTGCTTCCTTCTAGAATCTTCTCTTCTCAGTGATGACCAAGAACATTTTAAATCTGTCATTTGCTCTTGAAACATACAGTTGTGTATACAACTCTAAGTGTGAGTTTATTTTCTTTTATCTCTATTTTCCTTTTTTTTTTTTGCTTCCTATATTGCTGATGAAGACTCTGATGCTAGTTAGAGTTTTGCCTTTTACCTTTTGATAGCTCCCCACCCCCAACCTCTGGCACTCTAATTGCAATCCCCCCTCATCCCTTTCTGTTCTTAAGTTTCACTAAAATGTGAAACAGGAGTGGATTCTTTTGTTGCTGTTGAGACAGGATTTCTCTGTGTAGTCCTGGCTGTCCTAGAACTTGCTTCTTGGTAGACCAGGCTAACCTCTAACCCAGAGATCTGCTGGCCTCTGCCTCTTAAATGCTAGTATTACAGTATGAGCTACCACACCTGGACTATGTTCTAGTTCTCTTTTTTCTTTTTTTTTTTTAAATTTGTATGTCATGTATGTGTGCATGTGTGAATGTAAGCTAGATATCAAACTGAGTGTTTTCTGTCACTATTATTTTTTACACAGGGTCTTTCATTGAATGATTTTGGCTAGCTTAACAGGCTAGCAAAACCTTAGGATCTGCCTGTCTCAGAAACAAACAAACAAACAAACAAACAAACAAAAGCAACAACAAAATAAGTCCAAGGAAAAACTGTGTACATAGCTGCAAGCCCTTCTTTCTTTTTAAAACATTTTTTTTTAAGGGTTGGAGAAGTGGTTCAGCTGTTAGGCGCACTGGCTGCTCTGAAATTCACTGTGTGGACCAGGCTAGTCTTGAACTCACAGAGACTCATCAGCTTCTACCTCCTGAGTGCTGGGATTAAAGGCATGCAATATTTTTTTAATATTTTTTAATTTTTTCTTAAAATGTGATTAGGTGTTTTGTGTGCATGAATGTCTGTATATCACATATATCCCTGGTACCAAAGGAAGCTAGAAGAGGGCACCAATCCCTTAGTACTGGAGTTACGGACAGTTGTGGACCACCATATGGGTGCTGGGAATTGAACCAGGGTCCTTTGGAAGAGTAGCTAGTGCTCCTATCTGCTGAACCATCTCTCCAGCTCCTGGACTTAACTACTGAGCTGTCTCTTTAGCCCTTGGACTTTTTTTTTTTTAATTAATAAAACTAACAAGCAAACTAAACTTTCAGCTGATTTGTGTGCATGTGTGTGTGTGTGCCTACATGCAGGCATTGTATAAATGTGTCATATTACAATGCACATGTGGAGGTCAGA
Organism: Mastomys natalensis; assembly: GCA_021653895.1. Taxonomy (NCBI): domain Eukaryota; kingdom Metazoa; phylum Chordata; class Mammalia; order Rodentia; family Muridae; genus Mastomys; species Mastomys natalensis. Next base: position 954,632 of record JAJTUV010000598.1, read on the forward strand.
GGACAAATTGTGGCAGTCAGTTCTTGCCTTCAACTTGTGGGTCCTAGGGAATTGAACTCAAGTCATAGATCCTGGTAGTAATCACCATTACCTGCAGAGTCATTTTGCTGACCCTGGTTTTCAAGGCCATTTTCAAGTTAACTATAAAGTGCATAGAACTCAAGGCTGTCTGCTAAAGGCCTTGGCTTGGTCTCTGTTGGACTGGCCTCCAGACTAGGATTTCCTCAGAGTGTCTACTGTGGCCTCTACCTCCTGTGAGTGATCCAATTCTGAGACAGTCCCTGATGAGGTTAGTGGCTTAGCTGAGGATCCAACCACAGGCACGTGACTTTGTTTTTGTGGTGAGTTTGAAGGCTACTCTGGATTTTATGTTCCCCAAGTGACAGCACGGGTCCCAGTGCTGGGCAGGCCCAGGCCTCAGGCCTGCTTTCTGTTTGTACCACAGCCCTTACCCTGTGTTTTCAGCCTTGCTCTAGTCCCTGCCCTGGGGTTGCCTGTCTTTGACCTTCTGTCCTGTGAGAGCTTCTGCCTCTTTTAAGAAGTCTCTTGCCAGGTGTGGTAGCAACCCTCTTTGATCCCACCACTTGGGAAGTAGAGACAGGAGGATTGCTTCAAGTCTGAGGTCAATCTGGGCTGTATAGCAAGACTGAATGAAAAAAACAAACAAACAAAAAACAAAACAAAACAAAACAGAAACCTCTTTATTATTATTATTATTATTACTCACAGTGTGTGTGTGTGTGTGTGTGTGTGTGTGTGGTTGGACACATGCCAATGATGTATATAAAGGTCAGAGGACAACTTGTGGAATTTGGTTTTCTCCTTCCGCCACGGGCCCTGGGGATTGAATTGTATCAGGCTTGGTGGACAGCATCTTTACCTGCTGAGCCATCTTATCAACCCTTTACAGACTTGACTGCATTCATTCATTCATTCATTCATTCATTCATCTGTTTATTTATATGCACATGAGTGCAAACGTGTCCCTTTCTGGATCACATATGTGTCATTCTTGATTCTTACACTCACATCTCTGTGCGTACAGGAGGTACTTGTATTTTGGCCAGAATCGATGTGACTTTTCTACATGTGATTCAGCTTCTGCCAATCCCAGAGCTGATGTCACCCCTGCAACATTTTGTCATTACAACTACTCACCCCAAGCCTGTTGTTGTATAGGGTCCATCTTAGCCCCAGGCAATGAGGCTTTGCTTTTGGTGGTGCAGGAAGCTAGATCTTAGCTTCAGGCACATTAGGAAAGTTGTACCTGGTTGTCCCCATTTCATATGTATATGAAGTCCCCTTTTATCTGTAATGAACATGGTCAGGGGTGATTTAAAATGTAGATTGTGCTGAATTCTAGATGGTCTGCTTCTCTTTTTAAGGTAGGGTTCACCACATAAACTGGCCTTGAACTCAAGGCCTTCCTTCATCCTACCTCAGCCTCCTCAGTGTTAGTATTACAGATGTGAGCTACCACATCTGGACTATGTTCTAATTTTTCTTTTTATTTGCATGTCCTGTATGTGTGAATGTAAGCTAGAGGTCAGCACTGGGTTTTCTATCACTCTCTATTATTTTTTTTAGATCATTTTGGCTAGCTTGGCTGGCCAGCAAACCCCAGGATCTGCCCGTCTCTGCCTGCTTCCCCCAGGCACTAGCTTTTCATGGAGTCTAGAGATCCAAATGCAGGCCTCGTGTTTGCATGGTAAGTACTTTACCCACACCGAGCCATCTCCCCAGCCTCTATGTCCTACTTTTCTATAATGAAATACCATTTATGTTGGACACAGTGACAGATTAATAAAAATGGCTAGTCATAAAATGGAACAACAGTAAAGTAATAAAATATATCTGAATATAGCCTCTCAAAATATATTATGATATTGTTTCTGCTCTTTTTTATTTCTTTCTTTTCCTCATCCTGTCTGAGCACTGCCCCCACTCCAACCTCCCAGGGTCCTTTTTCCTTTTCTGTGTGCCTTGCTGCGTGTATTTTCTTCACCCTCACTGAAAGTTTTTCTTTACCAGCTGATGCTATCTGTTGTGACTGAGATTCCCTCTGCTGCTATCTGTTGTGCTTAAGTTGTTTCCTACCTTTTAATTCTTTAGCTGGCAGAGAAAATGAATCCTATCAAGATCCCTAGACAGTTAACATTTCTTAAAGATGGTGCCTCACTTACAGAGCCCAGGCTGGCCTTGAACTCACAACCTTCCGGCCTCAGCTTCTTGGTGCTAGAATTACAGTTGAGTGTCACCACATCCAGCCCCAACCTTCTTGTTGATAGCTGGTAGCTGAAACCTTAGAAATTGAAACCATGGATGAGGGAGTACTGCGTATGCCAGATCTGGGGCCTTTGTTTGTAAGGGACTCACAGCATAGAGTCCTTTAACCTTCTAGTCTTAGGATCAAATGCTGTGGTCATGCTCTCCAGTTTACAAAGATTAGTGAGCCATGACTTGGGATCTGAGCCAGAGATCTCTACTTCTCTGAGTGGTGTGTGTCTCTGTGTGCGTGCACACATGCTAGTTGGCATTTGGGGACACTGTAGAATCAAGCTCTGAGCCAGGTGTGGTGGTTCTTTAGTCCCAGCACTTGGGAGGCAGTGACAGGTGGATTCTCTCTAAGTTTGAGGCTAGCCTGGTCCACATAGTGAGTTCCAGGGTAGCCAGGGCTTCATAGTGAGACTCTGTCTCAAAAACAAAACAAAACAAAACAAAACAGAAGTGGAAAAACTCCAAACCCAAACAAGAACTAACAGGAAGGAATCAGGCTCTGACTGAGGGGGGGTTGTTCTACAGCTGGGACTGGATTGGTGAAGGCTGGGGAGGGGGCAGAATCAGGGAACCCATCCAATAGCACCTGCCTCCTGTCCCCAGCGCTGGCTGCATCCTGTCTACCTAAGGGTGTAATGTGGGCCCTGGGTTCTACCCTCTCCATCCTGTCTTGTACATACCCTACCATTTGGAAAAAAGAAATCTTTACACTTCACACACACGGGTACCAGGGCTGGAAAGAAGGGGAAGTGTGCACAGAACTCCTTCCTGAGAGAAACACACTCAGGTGTTGGGTGTGGCTCTGAGGTAGACTATTTGCCTACTCTGTATGCACAAGGCCCTCCCCATCACAGAAGCCACCCTCCTCTCCAATAAAGCTCTTAATCAAAATCAAAATGACAATCAACGACACAGAAAGCAGTCTAGAGGGTGACTTAGTAGTAAAATTGCCAGGACACTTGGCCTGGAGGTACCAAGGCTCACACAAGAGGACTTATACAAAGGTGCAGCACTGAGCCCCTCGTGTATACTGGGGCTTGGAGTTTAGTTCAAGCCCGGAGTCAAGGATCTCATACCCATTGTGTAGGTCCTTTCGGGTGCTGGATTGACTGGGAACATAAGCGTGTCTGCCCATATCACTGTGGCAGAGGACAGGTGCCCAGTCTCTCTCTGCCCTCCCCTGTGTGGGGCCAGCTGCTCTCCCCTCCCCCCACCATGCCAGTGTCAGGTTCCGGGCAGTTCCCTGGGGGAACTTTGATCTGGAAAGAATGAGAGTGACCGATCTGGCTGCTGCCCAAGGCCTAGCCGTGTCACTGAGACCTGGCCTGGGCTGCCCCTGTTACCTTTCTCCTCGGGGGACACCAAGCCATTGCCATGGGTTAGGGGGAGAGCAGGGCAGCTTTCTTGCTTTCCTAATGTCCCTTGTACTCATTCATTACTCTTTGCTTCATTCTCTCCCTCCTTCCTTCCATTCTTTTCCTTCATCTGCTCATCTAACAAGCACTGGCTGACTGGGATTGGACAAGTGAGGTAGGGTCGTGAGTTTTAGGAACTTCCTGGTGTAGAAGCCTACAACCACGTGTGGAGGCCTACAACCACGTCCCCAGCAGACTCACTGCTAGGAACAGCAAGGGGTGGGGAGACTGGAGAATAGTGAGGGTACAGGTTAAGGGAGGCTCTGTGGCCCTGGGAGCAATTTGTCACACGGCTTGACAAGCAGAAGAGATGCTTCTGCCGGGGGGGGGGGGGGGGGGGGGGGGGCCGACTCAGAGATAGACCAGAACTATGGCAGTTCCACATGGGAAGCTGAGAGAGGGGCACTTGGGGTTGGTCGGAAAGAGCCTTAAATGGCTTCCTAAGGCTCCTGTAGCCAAAAAGAAGCATGGGCCAGGGGGAGGGGTCTTTAAATGGCTGGTGGGGGAGGTGGCTGACTGTATGATGGCACTTCTAGGCTTTCCTGAGGAGGGGTCTGCGTTCTCTTAGACTTTTCTTCCTAATCCCCCACTTCAACTCCACTGAGCTCCCCAAATGCTTCCAAGCACATCTGCCTCTATAAAGGGCTCCTAAGGACCCTGCCAGGTTGAGGCCCAGCCCCCTGCTTTGACTTCCCCACCCCCACTACCCATTCTGACTGACATGGCCTTTTGCTGGGCTGAAAGCAGACACTGGCCGTCCTGCTGGGCCCCTAGGGAAGGCCCAGTGAGCTGGAGCCCTGCAGCCTGGCTCCTCTTGTCTTGGAGGCCACTGAGCCAGGCCCTATAAATAACCCCTCCCCGTCCCTTCCTTGGGAAGAGGGAGGGAGGCAGGCTAATGCAGGGTTAGAGGGACCAGGCTTCTTTTTAGGGCATTGTGGAGGGTAGGATAAGGCTGAGGAGAAAATTGGAGCCTAGAGTTTGAGGCTCAGTTTGATCTCAACTAATGACCACTTGGCCCTTGGGTCTGGGCGGGGGAGAGGGGGTCTCAGTAAGGCATCTAATCTGGGCTGGCAGGCAGTGTGTGTACTCAGAGATTGTTGGTATGAATATAAGAAGAGGGTCGAGTCTCATCCCATCTCTGGACAGGTTTGCAGAAGCTCTGGAGTATAGATATGAGCTGTGGTCCATTTAGGCTAGGCCTGGCCTGTTCCAGAGACACCATTCCCAATTCTCAGAGGCTCTGTTTGCTGAAGTCTCAGCTTAAGACTTGCTATCTTTGTACCTCAGATTCTACTCCTAGCTCTTTCTGGTGTTCTCAGGGTGCTGGGGTGAGAGAGTGAGGTAAAGTCAGTACAGGGACCTCCCTAAGCCAGGGGGTCAGGGCTTGAGGCTGGGACAAAGTGGAGAATCTTAGAAGTGGAAAATGTGAGCCCAACAGCCTTATCTGGGCTGGAAGCAGCTGTCTCCACACCCTGTGTAACCCCTTCCTCTGTGTGTGTATAGATGTATGTAGGTGTGTGTGTCGGGTGTGGTGTGTGTGGGTGACACAATACTGAATCCTTACTTCAGGATGAAATGGGCGGTGTTTGTCCTCAGTGTAACCCAGGCCTCAGCAGAGGCCAATAGGAAATTCCTCCTGCTCTGGGGCAAGAAGCCCAGTGTTGGTCCAGGAGGGCAGGGAAGCTCAACTCTTATTCACCCCCCTCTCCAAACCAGGTTTCCTTTCAGAATTTGATATACAAGAATCTCTTTAAAGAAGATCTCATAAACTAGATACTGTGCCTTCCAGAGAGATTTCTGGATCTCAGTCAGAAATAGGATATGTGGTATGTATGTGCAAACTCAGGCTCAACCAACGATATACATGAGAACATGTAATTAATATAAACCTATGCATATAACACACGCACACACATATCCAACCACATGGCAATATAGGCCACATGTGTCGTCACATCTGATGTTTATACAGGTTTATGTACTATAGGTCTACCTACATATGTGTACATATGCATCAACCTAGCTTGACCACCTATGAACAAATCTCTCTTACAAAGGTGAGCATGGTAGAACATGCTTGTAATCCTAGCATGTAGAAAGCAAAGACCAGGAGTTCAAGTTTTCTTCAGTTGTGTAGAGCATTTGAGGCCAGCTTGGACTACATGAGACCCTGTCTCATAAGAAAAGAAGCAAAGAAAATAGAAAAACAATTCTTCCTACAAACACACATCCTTACAAATGTGCACCCATCACACATATGAGCAGATATGGGTGTAAATAGTAAACTCAGTTAATTCCCTCATCTTTCCTTATCATGATACATGCACAGACAGACACACCCTCAGATGTATGGAAAAAAGATGGACGTTAAATGTCTATCAGGAGCTAGAGAGATGGCTCAGCTTCCTATTCTTCCAGAGGTCCTGAGTTCAGTTCCTTTCACGCTTGTCAGGTAGATCAGAACTGCCCTCTTTAGACCTCTGGAGGTACTATACTCATAATGCACAAACCAGTCTGAGCAAGCTCGAAACACAAACACACACACACACCACACACACACACACACTTAAAAATAAAATTAAAAATTCCCATTAGTGTTCATGAGTGTTTTTCAGAGAGAAGCAAAGTTTAAGCATGTTCTGTGGAGGAGGGGTGAGGATTCTAGGGTGGAGGAGTCTTCTCTCATCTTTAGAGTCTATGGTTCCAACCCCAGTCTCCAAGGCTCTGTATTAGGTAGGTAGAGTGGAGAAGAGAGCACAGACACACATGTCTCTCTCCTCTCCTGGGTATTGCCTGGGTTCCCCCCAGGGTGATAAGACCTGGAGACTCCAAGATTTTCCCATGCTGACGCCTCTGCTACTTGAGTCCAACCACATCTCTACCCCTCCTTATCTCACTCCGCTTGGCTCCTGAACCCAGCAGCCTGGCAGGAAAAGATAAATGGAAGCCCCGCCTCCCCATCGGTATGGATCACATAACAAGGCAAGGTTTCCAGCAACAGAGGGTAGATTTGGGGATTCAGGAGGAGTGGGGGTTGTATATTTGATGGGCTTAGTCCTGAAGCTGCCTGCTTTCTCACTTTGGGCCTATATAGCTACATTCCATGAGGAGTGGGATCTGGCTGACTGCAAGTACCTCCTAGGTGGGATGCCTGCACAGGCTGTTAGCTGTTACGTGGGACATAGCAGGTCTAGTCTGGCCCATGACCCTCCATGGTCTTCTCTAGCAGTGGGGCTTGGGAGAATGCCAGTGAGATGTACGATGGCCTTCGCCCCAGCCTGATGTGAGTCTGAATGTGACTAGATTGGCTCATGAATCTCTGCAGTTCCCTGGAACGCACTTTCTCTGGAACTCATTTTAGTGATTGGTGCCCCTATATCCCTACGGCCAAATTGAAACACTTTCTTTTCTATCCCCTTTCATCCCCCACTGTCACCCCCCAACAGTCCTGCTGGGTCCCCTCTTCCCAGACAACCAGTCATCCAATGCTTTTAAAGCATGTATTTATGGCAGTTGTACTCCAGGTGTGGAGGCAGAGGAAGACCTGAGCTTTTGCCTTCTGACCTGATGTACCATGTACATACATGCATATGGAAGCTGGGATGGAGTGCCACCAGATGGGTGGGCAGAGCCTAGGAAACAAGAGGAATAACGCAGGGATTTGGGCTTTTAGCCAACCTAGAGAGAAGAATTGCTTAGAACAGGCTGAATCTGCTTGTGCCCTGAGAGGTGGGAGGAAAGTTCTCTGACTAGGACAGGCCCTTCTCAGCTCTCCTTGTGTCTTCAAATTCTTTCCCAACAGCTTGAGTTGTTTCCTGCTCCTCTCCTGGCCTCAGTTTCTCCACATAAGATTGGTGCCGCTAACTTCTCGAACTTTGTGTTTGGGCTTGGCATGGATTTGATTTTGTGAGGTGACTGACAGGTGACTCACATCAGCTGAGGGAGGGAACAGCAGGCTGAGGGGTCAAGGAGGGGAGCCGGTTGGCAGGTGCCAGAACACTCTGTGGGAGGTCGGCCTCCACTTGCTTGCTCTGACATCAGGGCTGGTGAATGCAGAGGAGTTCAGCTTGATTGGTCTGCCCATCTCCTTCACAGCCTGGTACAGGTCAGGAGCTGTCTGGGGACGGTGAGAGAGGGGTTTCCAAGGAGAGTTGAATGGAGCCCAGGGCTGGGAGCAGAACTTTACGCCCTCCCCCCCCATCTGTGTTGGAACACAGATAGGGTTCAGGGTTAGGGTTAGAACGATGTTGGTCCTCTGCCAGGCTCAAGATGCCCATCTGTCTCCCTCACTCCTACTTTCCACTTCCTCCTCACCTTTCTTCACCCTACCGCCATCCCAGGGTTATCTCTAATTTAGAGGTGTTTTGACTGCTGAGGGACAAGACTGGGGGGAGGAGATGCCTGGAGGATGGTTTGAATCAGGTTCCCTCTAACCTTCTGGCCTCAGAAGAAGTCCTGCTCCAGCCTCCCATGAAAGTAACTCTTAGGTCTTCTCATGATGTCTCAGGAAGGACCAGACAACTTAGGTGAGGTTGGAGTGTACATCTGGGTCCTTGGCAGATCTCTCCATCTTTGACCTACTACTCCTTGGGATTCCCACCCTGGAGATCCAGTTACCCACTTTCTCCTGGACGGTCAGAGAGAAGGCTGGACCCCTGACCATTTTCTACTCTCAACCCCTCCCCCCACACCCACACACTATGCTGCTACCCATGGGGCATACTCAGGAGGTCAGGGTCTAACCTGTCTGTGACTCAGGCATCCTCTGCTTCCCTGGGTTCTGCAAAGGAAGGATTCGAGTCTCTGACTCCAAGGCTCAGACCTGTAGGGTGGGCAGCATGATCTGGGCCGTAAGCTCGCAGTGGCCCCTCTCCAGGGCTCTATCAAAGATTCCACCCGGAGAAAGAATGCAAGGAGTGGTTTGGCTCACCCTGTCCAGACGGCTGCTTGGAACACGCACACAGACATCAACATGCACGCCTTTTGGCACTTGACTTTCCCATGAAATAATTGCTGGAAAGCTCCTTGGATTAGGTAACCCAGTGTTCCTTCCTGTCCCTCCTCGGGGAGGGATCAGTCCTTAGCATCTGTTAGGCTAACCCAGCTCCCAGGAAGGAAAGGCCAGTCCAGGAGGGTCTGGGGGCTCCCAGACATCCTTGGAAGCAGAACACTGTGATGAGAACAAGCCTTGAATCACCTCACTAGGCCTGTCCAGTCTTCGAGCCACTTTCCATAGCCCAGGCCCAGAGAGAGCTAACTGGCACAGCCTTTTCCCACAAAGAATGAGATGTTTTCATCTTTAAATGTTTACAACATCTATCATACAGTTATCCTAAGCAACAATTGCCCCCATCCTCCCTTCTTCGGTGGTGTTTGGGGTTTCTAGGCTTGGAAGAGGACTCTCTGGATAAGGAGTGCAGGAGAGAAGAGTTTGAAGGTTGGCAGGTGGATAGAGGTTCTTGACTGAGCTTGGGGAGGAGGAGGCAGCAGCACACATATTAGTTTTTGATCCCAAAGCTGCTCGTAGCAAGATTTTGGAAACTGGGTCCCAACCTTCCTCTTCATCCTCAGCCTCTCCTAGGTCTCTTAACAGAGGCCTTTGTCATCCTGAAGCTCCCCTCTCTCTCACACACACACAGAGTAGGCCTGCGAGGACAGGAGGCTCATTTTACCATCTTGCCTCACTCTTCGTGATCATGATCTCAGAACTGGTGCAAGAAATCCCAGGCGAAAAGTGTCACAGGTCGGGAGCTGAAGTGCCGGCTCAGCAGTTTAGAGCGCTCCCCCCCCCCGCCCCCCCCCCCCCCCCCCCCCGCTCTTGCAGAGAAGCCCCTGAGCTCCGCTCCCAGCAAACATTGCGGTTCACAACTATTGAAAACTCCAGTTCTAGAGGATCCTGACACCACCTTGTGATATTTGTGGGTACCACACATGCTGTGTAGATACAGACAAGCAGGCAAAAACACTCATAAACGTAAAGTCAGAAAAGTTTTTTGTTTTGTTTTTTAAAAGTCTCACAAGTGAGTATTTGCGAACTAGATGGTACTGGTGGCGACTGGAGATGCATACAAAGGTGAGTCAGAGCGGTCATGGTGTGTGTGTGTGTGTGTGTGTGTGTGTGTGTGTGTGTGCCGTTGCTGTGGTTCCCTAAACAGGGGGAGAGTTCCAACCAAAGCGGACCTACAGGGAATGTGTAACTCTCCTGGTTGTTGTTCCGAGAGTAATGTCCTTTCGAGGGTCTTCTTCCCAGATCTTTCCCCGCCCCCGCACCCTCGTCCCCCCTTGGATCAAGGGGTATGGGACTCCTTATTCCCCCAGGCAGGGATCCTCATCCCTGCAAAGCATAGAGGGCGAGCTCACCACTCCGGGGCCAGGCATCCCGCACCGGCCAGGCGAGTCCCCAGGGCGGGTGTCCCGGAGCGGGTTGTCCCGCCCCCTCGGCCCCGCCTCCCCACTCAGCACCCAGTCCTGAGGCTCTAGGGGTCTGCCCCGCCCTGCTCCCGCCCCTCCAGCCGCCCCTCAGGCTCAGTCAGCCGCGGCCAGCCAGTCGTCGCTAGAAGCTGCCGATCTCTCTTCGTCTCCCGCATTCTGCCTGCTGTCCGATCGGTGCGCTCCGCTCGCCCATGGAGCCGACCCCCGACGCGGAGGAGGCGCACACGGTGCGCGAGGCGCTGGGCCGCTACGAGGCGGCGCTGGAGGGTGCGGTGCGTGCACTGCACGAGGACATGCAGGGGTTGCAGCGCGGCGTGGAGCGGCGCGTGGCCGAGGCGCTGCGCCTGGCTGGCCCCTTGGCTCGCACTGTGGCCGAACTGCAGCGGGACAACCAGCGGCTGCAGGCGCAGCTCGAACGCTTGACGCGCCAGGTGGAGGCGCTGGGCTTGGCGACTGGTGTGTCCCCTGCACCCGGCACGCCCAGTCCACCTCCTGCGGCCACAGTTACAGACCGTGCCCCCCGCCTGGGCACCGCACGCTTCTCCAGTCATGCCACCTTCTCGCTATCCGGTCGAAGCCCGGTGAGCTCGGGGTGCGGCGCGAAGGGTGTGAGCGACTAGGAGCGTGCCTGGGGGGGAGGTGTAGGGTTGGGAAGTTAGTGCCACCCATCAGCTCCGAGTGCGTGCGCTGGCGAGCGTCCTCTAGTCAGAGAGCTATACCTCCACCTGCCGCTGGGACTTGGTAACCAGGATTACACTAGCTCTCCAGAGCTGGAAAGGACAGGAGAAACATTGTTTTAGTAGGCCTTCTGCACCTTTCTTGCATCTCTCCTTTCTTTGGATTCGGGTGGTGTTTTTGCCTTGAGATCAGCCCTTCTCCCATCTGTCCCATGACTTTTAAGAATTTGGACGCCAAGGTTCAGTCTTTGATAGTTCACGGTCGCGTGGGGCCTCACCTGCAAGTTGGAATGATCAGCGTCCTCTGTCTGCCCCCTACACCGGTTTTGTTCACACGTCCTGTGTTGCTGCTTCACTGAGGCCTGACCGTTCCGGTTGTAGATTAACCCCGATTGAGTTGCGCGCGCGCGCGTGCGTGCGGTGTGTGTGTGTGTGTGTGTGTGAGTGTGTGAGCTCGCACGTGCACACACGCGATGTGAGTGCACTCTGGTCTGGACTGCTCAGCAACTGTTTGGGAACTCACTTTGCAGAGGGCAGATCCTTTGCTGGAAATGGAGAGGGGGAACTGGCCTCTAGCTGGGTCTAGATTTCTGGGGTCAGTGACTGGGCAGAGGCCGGTGTGGACCAGTCTTACCACACTGATTACGACCTCCTGGAGTGGCAGAGCCTGGTTAGAATGTTTCCATGGTGTGTGCAGTGGCCCTTAGGTGGGATTTTCCATCCTGACCCGGATTTTGCTTGGGGTGGAGTTGGGGTGGAGGGTTGGGACCAGTGAGAGTGGTGGTGGGCGGTGGGTTTCCAGGGCCAGAGTGTGAGTACACTGCACCTGCCCCATGCCTTGTTCCCAAGGCCCTTAGATCTGCTGTGGGCCTCAGCAGCAGGACATCAGATAAGTCTTTGCCCCTAGAGGTCTCAACCTGGGTGGAGGTGACCCTAGACTGAGTAGTGGCAATAGAGTGAGCAAAGATGCCCTGCTCCAGACTCTAGTCCTTTTTTGCATTGGGTATTTGAGGAGGGTGTGGTGATGGAGGCTCTGCTCTTGCCGGTCTGTTGCAAATGGGGGCGCTATGCATGCTGCCTCAGAGTGGCCAAAAGTGCTCACAAGTCCAGAGTGCAGCCTTCAGGTGTACAAGGGAGGCATGAGTTGTGAAGGCTCTCAAAGTTAGCAAAGATCTGGGCTTTGGGGATGGGGCCAGAACTCCTGGTGTTTCAGTGTTCCACATGAAATGTCTAGAAATTCAGAAACATTACGTGCAAGTCTGTAGTCTAAAACTGCTCTGGGGTACCACATGTGCCTATACACCGCGCCATCATCTGCTGCTGAAGCTGAATATCTATTTGTAACTTGTGGAGGCAGCTGTTCAAGTTTTAAGAAAAACAACCTGAGTCCCGTGGAGATTTGAGAGCGTGCGTGGTGCTGCATGCATGCATTTGTGCACGTGCACGCCGTGCACGTGTGAGTGCTTCTCCAGGTGTGACTTTTTAAAATAGAATTTTGCCATTATTCACCAGGTAGGGGAATTGGGGAGCTCTGTGGGGAGGAGCAGGGTCCCCTTGACCCTAGTATACCTACCGTTCCTCAGGATGGATGGTGGGTTAGAGGTGACCAGAGTTGAGTTTGTGACTCTTCTCTGGGGGATGTGAACAAACATTCTTCACTCAAAAGACAGTACCCAAAACTGGCTTGGTGAGCCAATTAGTTTATTGGGGTTATTTACAGGAGCATGGGTAACTCAAAGGCCTCTGTAACATCAAAAGCCCACACTAGCAAGGGTGGTGCCTCCTGAAAGCTGCACAACAGGCAGGCAGCCCGCCAGCCAGTCTTCCCTCTCCATCCTTTGTTTACTGCTCATCTAACCTCAGGGGAGGACCTTTCCGAGTTTCCAAGCCCCCTGTGTTCAGTGAGTTAACCGAGTTTTATGAGCCCTGCCCTTCCTTCTAAGAGGGAAGGTCTCCATTCTAAGGAATTAGGCCCCAGAGGCAACTTAACTGTGAAAGTCCGAACAGAAGGGATGAGTCAGGTGAGCTGCCTGGGACAGGAGCTTCAGGTCGGAGTCAGCAGCAACAGGGTGCTCTTTGGACATGAAACAGAGGTAGAGACTTAAGCTAGGGGAGACCTGTGGAAGAGGGTCAGCAAGATGCTCCGGCCTCTTGGGACTGAGGATAAAGGCTCAGGAGCTGCACAGTAGTCTGAGGACCTGAGAAACATCCTGGGGCAATGAGTAGCAACTGTAACTGAACTTATGGGATGGTCTCTTCTCTAATTGGACAGAGGGCCTAAGGCTAATTAATTACCCTTGCCTGACCCCCAGATGTATTCTGCACAGGAACACCCACACAGGCTCTGAGCTAGTTTGTGGTAGTGAGGACTGTCTGTCTACAAACGAGGATGATGGACAGAGTCCCAGATGGGTGCTTGAAGGAGGGCTGTCTGGTTTCTCATATTCTGTGTCTGTGGCAGGGGCCTTGGTGTGAGGGTCCCATCCTGTGACTACAAGCCAATGGTGGCTGCCCCTCTTGGTTTGTAACCAGGTTTTGTGGAGACAGGTATTTTATCAACCCTCTCCATGGGGACTAGAGGTGGGTTGTGATCCAGCATGTAAATGTTCGGAAGGGCTTGATCAGTTCACTCCCTTCTGAAACACACGGACCTTTAAAAACACGAGCCTAGGAGGCAGGGGAGGTGTCCGGAAGCCTTGGAGGAGGAGAGAGGACAGACAGGTCAGTCTGGTGAAATAACTAGGGAGGACTCCCTGCAGGAGGCTTGAGGGATAAGCACTTTGCTCAGAGCAGACAGGAGATGCTTTGAGACATCCGGGCCTCAGTTTCCCTGCTTTTAAACCAAGACTTGAGGAGCTGGGGTGTTGGTGGGAGTGATGTAGAGGTGCAGAGATTGCTCAGTGATTGAGAACATGCTGCTCATGCAAAGGACCTGATTTCCATTTCCAGCACCCATGCCAGGCAGCTCACAATTGCCTGTAACTCTAGCTCACGGCATCCAGTGCCTCCGTCCTCTACAGGCACCTGCACCTCACCCCATGCATATCATTAAAGGTAAAATAATGATAAACCTAGGAGATTGTCCCAGCCCCTTTGGGTCCAGTGCAGTGAGCAGGCTAGGCAATTAGTGCCCAGCTGATCTGGTTAACAAAACTGAAGAGCCACTGTTGTTGTCTGAGAGGGAGGGAGCCAGGAGGCTGGGGTCTTGGGGTGGATGGCTGCAGCCCGAGGTCAGACCTGGGCCCTGGCAGTGCATTGCTCCCTGGAGATGTCATCCTCAGCTAAGCTGGAGCCTCTGGCTCTCCACGGTCAAAGCACTACAGTCGCTCAGTAATAACTGCCAAGAGCGGAGTGTCAGAGGCCCCATGGTGAGAGAAAGCAGACTCACCTTATCTGCTTGCCTTTCCCAGAGCCAGTGTGATAAGGGGCTTAATGCTTTGGGGAGAAGTTTGGATCCGAGTACTCAAAAGCTGTGGTGTGAGTGGAGATGGGCTGGGGCAGCCATTTTAACCATCCTAAATAGGGCTTCTGCCCTGTGTGGGTTGTGCAGAGTCCACGTATGAGCTCCTGTGTCCCCGTGGATCAGTCTTGCAATGCAATTCCTTCTCTCAAAAAAAAAAAAAAGTTTTCCAAAAGAGGGTCTCATCTCTCAGTCCCTCAGTCTCCAAAGCCACATTTATCTCATCCCCTGCCTCTCCCTCCCCCACCGAATTCCCAGGCCTCAGCTTCCTCACAGGGGACCTCCCTTCTCTAAAACAGAGCTGAGACAGGAACTGTGGGAAGAGGAGGCCGGGGGCTTTACTGTGAGTTCTGCCCTGGTGCAAGCACGGAGTGGGCTCCCCCAGCCATACAGAGGAAGACAGTGGCTACCCGGGGAGCAGTTCAGCAGCCTCAGGATGGGCAAGGGCTCAGGACAAGATCCTGCTCGCTGGGCTCAGCCCTTTCCTTCTGTGGCTTTGTCATCTGTGAAGGTCCCACTGGGTGTTCGTCTCAGGCTTTATGTCTTTTCCTTCCTGCCATCTGGCTGAGATGTGTCCAGTGGGGCTTATCCCCTGGCTCAGTCACTTGCTATGAGTTAGCCTTTCAGGACAAGGTGCTGTGTGGACAGAGCCCTGGATGGCAGAAGAGACCCTGGCCTCAAATGTTAACTTCATCACTGCCTCAGCCATTGTTTAAGTTTGGGAACCTCCTACTAAGCCAGGCTCGGTTCCCTCTGTTTAGAGGGTTGGAGCTCATTTTAGAATAGCCCCTTGGCCTGAAACATAGCCAAGCCCTTTTCCAGGCCAGAAGTGGTTTCAGTTTGGGGCTGGAGGAGTCAGAGGCAGGAGAACTTGGGAGTCCTGGCTCAGCCCTGTACCTGACCCTCCACTTTGTAGAGACCCCTTAGCAAGAATCTGGCCAGTCCTGAGATGTAGGAGCTACTTGTGTCTGGTTCCCTGGGGTAACTGTCGGGTGGGGGGATGGATAGGGGAGGGGTGGGGGGAGTAGAGACTTGTAATGTGCAGACAGGTGTCTATGGGTGGCAGTGTCGTAGATACTTACATTCCTGGGAAAATGATTTCACCATCAGTTTGCCCTTTGAGGCCCTTGTCTAGACCTGTGGAACCTGCTGGACAAGAGTGGGATGGGTCAGGGTAGGAGGGGGACACAGAGACCCCAGAGCTGCTGCTTGCTCTCTGTGTCAGTGGAGGAAGGGCTTCTAGTTAGAAAGGCTGGTTCTCTTTCTGCTGTTGATTTAGCACTAAGGCTTCTAGAGGCGCCTCGCCCCACAGGTTCTGGAGTGCAAGAGGCATCGACTATCTCGTAATCCTGAGGGTGGGCTTGCCTCTTCCATCTCCCCTCTTAGATCAGAAATTGAGGGGGTCTCCTGTCCAACTGTCCTCTGTTGCCTCCCCAGGACCCTACCCTACAGATGGTTGCCTCACACCTCCAGAGTCTGTTAGCCTGTTGTGTGGCCCTGCCTCTTCATCCTAGGAAAATGGGGGTCCCCTTTCCTGACTCCTCACTTGATCAGGACCTGCCATTTGGAGGAGCGTCTGCATGAGAAGCTTATAGGTTCCCTCCCCCAGCTTGTCCCTGGCCCTGCCCTCCATACCTCTGATCTGGTTTCTGCCACCATCACCAGTGACCTTTCCTTGGCTAAACACAAAGGACACATTTTCTCATCTTGACTTTCTTTTCCTTGACCTCAGGCTCCCTTTGGACGTACTCCCTTCCCTGGCTCTCTCGGCCTCCTGCTGGGTTTCATTCCACCTCCCTGGCTGTGCTCCTGGCTGACAGCCTTCCCGGCTCCCTGAGATGCAGGTGCTTATTTGCAAGGCTCCCAGGAGGTGGTGGAGGCATTGTTTCCTTGTTTTACTATAGGTCTCCGATAGGCCACCTGATGTCCTGGGTGACCTTTACACCATCTTCCCAATATAGAAAACTTGGCCCACCCCTCCCCAGTATTCCTCAGTAGACTTTCTTGTTACTCAGACTTGGGCTTAGAAGAAGTTTGGCATCTTCCCTCTCCCTCCCTCCTTCCCACCCTCCATCTCTGCTCTCTCTTGCCAGTCATTTTCCTTTTTCTTCAGAGCATAGTACTCTTGCCCTTGGCCTTCTCACATCTTTGCCCCCACAATTTCTCTTCATTTCTCCTTCAGGACTGTGGGCTTGACTTGCTATCTGTCTTCTTTAATGCTATCTTTGCCAGCTTCTAAAGTGTGTCCCTCAATCATGCTGCAGGCTCCTTGTTTAAGTCCAGATGGGCAGGCAGCTCAAGCTGCAGGATCGTGTGGGATCACAATACTGGGACCTTTATGCCTCTCTGCTCTTGGTGTCACCAGTCGTTCTCCTGGAATAGCTTCTGTCACTGGGTACCTAGCACATGAGGATGTGATTTGGGTGCATTGCTTAGAGAACTCTGCCCCAGGGAGGCAGACTGCCTGAGGTATCACAAGCGGACTCACTACCATCTGTGTACCTGCTTGCCCGATTCCCACCTTGGATGGGTGGACAGGCACCTCCAGACCTGGCTGTAGGAGGACCCGATTCACCTGGGGCTGGGGACAAACTGTCATCTGGGAAGCTTGCAGAGCAGAGGAGCAGCCTGGGATGATCTGGGACAGGCACAGCCAACTAACCACTCAAGCTACCCAGGATGGAATTTTAGCAGAGTTCCAGGTTAGGGACAGCTCTGTCTCTCTTTGCTAGGCTGATTGCCCTCACTTCAGTGTCATAGACACTCTAAGCTTGTCATACCTTTGCTGGGAAGAGGGAGGGTTCATTTCTCCAGCTACATGTTCTGGCTGTCCTCTCCTTCCCCTGATCACTTCCATAGGCAGTGGGTACCTTCTTTGAGCCTTGAAGATAACATCTGTAAAATGGGCCCGATGTTTGTTTGATGACCAAATTACATTTGCATAGCTTACCCCTGCTTTTGATCTGAGATCCAGAGGAGATGGGCTATGACTCAGGCCACTTGGTAGGTTGCCAGTTTAGCTAAGATCCCAGGATTTCCCTTGATATCTTCTCTTGGTGTTTGTTCCTGTGCCCTAGAGCTACTGTAGCCCTGGAGGGTGTGTAGAGCCAGCTGTATCTGCATACACTATATGTCTGGGAACTCTTGTGTTATTGTGTCTGGCAGAAAAGCCCCAGGGTGACTTGGCTCCATGTCCATTTTTGTCCCCAGAAGACCTTGCACCACACCCTAGCTGCTTCTTCCATGTGGACAGTCTTAGCGGTGGGCGACAGGGACCTAGATGGTAATACATCATCTGATGTGTGTGTGTGTTGTGTTCTCTTGAGAACTTGCAAACTTGATCTTTAGTCTCAGCCTTCTTGGGCTCTGGGATGAGCCTCTCAGGTTTTGGGAGTCCCTGGAGTCAGGTGGATGCGTGTGTTTTCTCTGGACCATTGCTTACCATTAGACCTTCTGTGTGATCCTTTCTTCCCAAATGAGTGAAGTTTTTGCCACCATTACCAGCAGGGATTTGGGGAAGTGCCTTTAGGGTGAGTAGGTGATGGGGCTTTGGGATGGCCATCTGGCTCCCGCTGACAAGGTTCAGTGATGTTGGTACCTCCACAGAGCGTGGAACATGATGAAGCCAGTGACCTAGAGGTGAGACGAACTTCAAACTCATGCATCATGGAGAATGGACACCAGCTGGATGCAGGTAGGAGCCTATGGCAGAGGGAGGATGCTGGGTAGATCTGTTCAGGTAGATTTCAGCCAGGCATTGTGCCAGCCATCTCTGGCTTTGGGGGCAGGTGCTTGAGACTGAACTCCACCAGGAAGAGAGACTGCAGGGAAGCATCCCCATTCAGTATTGTAGTAGAACTCTTAAAATACAGAGAACCTGGTGCAGTGGCACACACCTTTAATCTCAGCACTCAG
Organism: Mastomys natalensis; assembly: GCA_021653895.1. Lineage (NCBI taxonomy): Eukaryota > Metazoa > Chordata > Mammalia > Rodentia > Muridae > Mastomys > Mastomys natalensis. Next base: position 972,808 of record JAJTUV010000598.1, read on the forward strand.
GAGGCAGAGGCAGGTGGATCTCTGTGAGTCTGGAGGACAGCCTGGTCTACACAGTGAGTTCCAGGATAGCCAGAGGTACATGGTGAGACCCTGTCTTGAGAAAACAAAACAAATTAAATATACGAAGAAATGGGAGTTCAAGTTAGTGATCGTCTCTGTTTCTGGAAGAAAACAAGCAGAGGGTGAGCAAATGTCCATTCCTGGAAGTGGGTAGAGAGCGGACTGAGCTGGCCACAGGGAAGTTGAGGAGAATCGGGTCTGAGTGGTGCAGGAAGATGGGCGTGGTAATGGAGGTAAGGGAGGCTGGAGTGGTCGGAAGGCTTCCTGAAGGAGCTGGGAGCAAGGCTCAGAGAGGCAGGAGTCCTCTTGGACTGAATGTGGCTGCCATAGCTGACGTACCCTGGTTGGTCATGTGTTACAGGTCCAGCCAACGGATCTCCTGAGGTCCAAACCTCATCAACCCTGGAGTCCCCTAGGCCACGTCCTGTGAGCCTCTCCTTGCGGATGCCCCACCAGCCTGTCACAGCTGTCACCCGAGTCTCTGAGAAATTCTCTGGGGAGACCTCAGCTTCAGCTCTGTCACCCACATCTGCTGCCATTGTGGGGGGCTTCACCCCCAGCCCTAGTGAGGCCATCAGCCCTTGGACTCCTAGTCCCACTGGTATGATGAAGGGGTGGTATGGGGGCTGACAGGAGGAGGACAGGGCCTGGGTGGGGGTTGGCAGGAGACTCAGGACACCCAGGTCAGACCCCAGCCCACCATATTCCCTGTCCCAGGGACCTGTCCTTACCACATTCCTTTCCAGAGATGCCATTAAATGGGGAGTTGATAGCAGGTTGAGACCATGGTTACCTTATATATTTGATAGTTTCCTCAGCACTAGCAGGTCTTTATTGGGCCTGTGTCTTATCCTAGTGTATGACTTGGGCTGGAGCTGTTGTTTTGGCTTCTCAAGGAGGGGTTGGGGCAGTACTTTGTCATACAGTGTTGGAGACCCTGGGCTTTGTGCCCTCAAGAGCAGGGAGAGGACAGTTGGAAGGACTTCTTGGATGTCACTGTCCTGAGATAGTGCCCACTGAGCCCTAGATCTTGCTGGTCTACAAAGGGACGCTGAGTAGGGCCAAGTCTGTTGTTTCTGTCTTTCCTTGGTCTTATAGAGAAAAGTTCCTCTTTCACACGATCTTTGTCTGGCTCTGGGTATGGAGCAGTGACGGCTGGCAAACGCAAGGACAGGTGAGTCTGTGGCTCTGAAGGCTGCGGTGCCTGGAACCTGAGCTGCAGGCCTCTCTCTGGGCTGACTGTCTAGGGAGACACTGTAGAACTAGAGCCGTGGGCTGGCAGGCAGAGTTGGAGCTGGGGAGGGAGGTGACCAAGGTTGGTATGTGGAGGCTTGGTTGCCGCTTGGCTTCTTTGACCTTCAAAACAAGTCTATTAAAAGGTGGTTAGTGTGTGTTGGGCAGGGATGGGGTGGCGTGGGGAGTGGGGGAGTCTTAACTTCTCTGGAAGGAAGGTGGGCAGGATGACATTTGACTTTGTTTTCCATTCTGGCTGGGGGACCTCTGAGTGAGGTATTTGCTCCAATAGAAGAGCTGGTGCCTAGAGAGGCTCAGGGTTAAAAGCTAACTCTGGTTGACTAAGTAGATGTGAGGGTGGGGGAGGGTAGCAAGATGAAAAAAAAATTTTTTTTTTTTAATAATAAAAGGGGAATTGTGACTTCCTGGCAGATTGTTCTAGGGGAGAACAAAGAGGGTCCTATCTAGAAGTGGTGGAGGAGGGGGCCTGGTCTGGCTCTGGGTATCCCTTTTGCCCTTCCCAGGCACTGACACTTACCAAGGGGTGGTAGTTGTGCCTTGAGAGGGGGCCACTCTCCCTCCCTAGTTGGGCGCACTGGCCAGGTATGCTACCAACTGCAGTTCAGTTCAGAAAACCTGCAAAACCAGTTGGGAACTGAGCAGGTGGGACGTGCTCCCCCACTGCTCCTCCAAGGTCTAGGGGTCCCTGATAGGTATAAGCTGTCTGCCTCACTGTCTCATGCACACTCACTCAGGATGGGTGTTCCACCTGGGACCCAGAAACGTGCTAGCAAGGGCATGTTGGTTCTGTGTCACTGACGTCGTGATTTTCTCCTCAGCCCTCCACTGGTGACCCCACCACAGTCACCCCCATCCTCACAGCCTCCAGCTATGACTCAGGCTCCTCGCCAGGGAGAGCGTCGCAGGGAGTTGGTGAGGTCGCAGACGCTGCCCCGTACTTCGGGGGCACAGGCTCGGAAGGCACTGTTTGAGAAGTGGGAGCAGGATACAGCGAGCAAGTATGGATATTCCACCCCTAAACCAGCCCAGTGAGCTCGCAGAGCAGACTCAACCATGGCCATGGTCAGTCAGGCATAGCATAGGCTATGCCCTGACTGTTTCTCAGTGGGATGTTCTCAAGATCAGATCTCTCAGGCAGAGGTCAAGATCAGGGCTGTTTTACAGAGCTGATTGAGGTTGAGGCATTCTTTCTGTAGGGAGAAGAGGGCTGTGGGGCCAGCCTATTGAGAGATGCTCCCCTCCATTTGTAGGTACTCCAGTCTTCCGCTCCCTCAGTGTTCCTAGGCCATCCTTACATCTGAATAACTGCTTCTTCATTTTCTGGGCGTGACCTGGGAGTCTGAGAGGGGAGGCCCAGCAGTGGGGCTGGTCTTGCTTGAGGATGGAAGAAATGACACAGTGGGACCCAGGGACTCACCAGTTACTCCCTGTTAGAGATGAAGCCCTTAGATTGCAGCCTCCTTTGCAGATTTATGTCAGTGCACGGTATCGATGCCTGCTGAGTCCAGGTCACTGCTCATGCTCCTGGGATGGCGTTCAGCTCTAGTGAAAGAATCAGATCTAGGAAGCTCCCACTGCCCCGGCAGCTTGCTCTCTGGTACTCCCGAAGCCAAGAAGGAAGATGGGATGAAGAGAGTGGAAAGGGTGTTCAGGAAGAGGGTTAGGGGTCCATGCCACCCAGGTCCTCTGTCTCAAGATTACCCAGTGATCTCTACTTCCTGTAGGGATACTCCCCGGGGGGGAGTGAGTAGGGGTGCTAGAAAGCTGGGTATAGGAGGCTGCATGGCTGATGAGTGGCACTGTGCTGTGACCACAGCTGTAGCATATGGGTTGAGTACCAACCAGAAGGTGTAGGAATGTTCTCTTCCTTGACTTCCACAACGGGCTTGCCCTCTCTCCACAGGGGCAAAGGTGAGACAAGGGCCAAACTAAAGAGGTCACAGAGTTTCGGTGTGGCCAGTGCCAGCAGCATCAAGCAGATCCTTCTTGAGTGGTGCCGTAGCAAGACTGTGGGCTATCAGGTGAGTGGGCTGAGACACTTGACTTGCTGGCAGGGCAAGCTCCTGCCAGGCTGGGGTGGGATGGGAGCCAGGGAGTGTATGTCTTCTGAGCGGCATCCAAGCTACCCACAACACATGCTTAGAAATTCTAGGTGAGCTCCAGCATGGTTTGCTGTTCAGTGGGTTGGGACTGGAGGAATCGGCACAGAGAGTTGAATTAGGTGTCAGGAGTGGGGTTCCTGCTGACCACCACTTTCTCTGCTTGCAGCATGTGGACCTGCAGAATTTCTCCTCCAGCTGGAGTGATGGGATGGCCTTCTGTGCCCTGGTACACTCCTTCTTCCCTGATGCCTTTGACTACAATGCCCTGAGTCCCACACAAAGGCAGAAGAACTTTGAACTGGCCTTCACCATGGCTGAGTAAGTATGGCAGGTCCTAGCTGGCTACTGGTCCCAGCCTAGACCCTGAATACAACTTCTGCGCTGGTTAAGATCAGGATACACAGACAGCTTTCCAGTGAGCTTAGGAACCTTGAGGCCATCCAGTCTGTCTTTCTCTTACATGAATGGGAAGACTGAGGCTGATGAAGGATGTGCCCGGAGTCATACATTGCTCAGAGATGGAGCTGTTTTTGCTGTTCCTGCCTCTCTGCTGGGTGCTCAACCTTTGCTGTACAGTCTGGGAAAGCAGCCATAGACAGAGTCCAAGGGACAGTGGGACAGGGGCACTGTGTACGTCCCCTTAGGCTGGTGTCAAGGTCCTCAGTAGGAAGCTGGGTTGCCTTGTGTATTTTAAACGTAGATCATGTTTCCCTAAATACTGTCATAGCATGGACTGTGGAATTACCTCTGGCTTTAGGCTTGTTTTCTGTTATTGTAGCAGTACATTAGAGGCTAGGTGATTCATAAAGAGGTTTGTTTTGGTGCCTGGTTCTATAGGCTGGACATTCAGGAGCCAGGTGTTAGGATCTGCTTGCTTCTTTTTGTTTTTTGTTTTTTTGAGACAGGGTTTCTCTGTGTAGCCCTGGCTGTCCTGGAACTCACTCTGTAGACCAGGCTGGCCTCAAACTCAGAAATCCGCCTGCTTCTGCCTCCCAAGTGCTGGGATTAAAGGCGTGTGCCACCACTGCCCGGCTCTGCTTGGCTTCTGATGTATGTTGTATGTATGTATGTATGATGGATGTCTAGATTACATGTATGAAGTGTTCATGATGGAAAGTTGAGGAGTGTCACCTGTGTCAGTGAGTAGGGGACAGAGGGGCCTTGGTGCTTTGTAACAACCTTTTCTTGGAATAACTCACCCACTCTTGTGAGAAGCACATTAATTCCTTCATAAGGGTGGATTCCTGATGATCTAAATGACTCTTAAAAGCCCCACTACCTTTCAACACCATCATAGCCGGGATCAGGCCTCAACATGTGTCTGGGTGGGGACAAGCCATATTCAAACCATGACACTTGTCTTGTATGTCCCACTCATAGGGAGAGGATATGGGGGAGGAGAGCACAGTTCTGGGATCAGGATATGCTTGGAAAACCGTTTGGGATCTGGTTTTTGGCTAACAGCAACCCTCAGATCAGGAGAGTTGTCAGGACCTGTGGGTCACAGGTGTGTATTCCATCCGAGCAGGGCGTGTATTCCAGGTGGGCAGGGTGTGTATTAATTGTTTTTTTTTTTTTTTAATTTCTATGATAAAATATCTGATAAAAGCAACCAAGGAAGGAAGGTTTTAAAGGGATTGTGTGTGTGTGTGTGTGTGTGTGTGTGTGTCTCATTGATGGGGAGCAAGGCAACAGAGTATCAGGTGGCTGGTCATGTTGTACCATAGGCAGGAAGCAGAGGTAGATGGACGGGGAGAGAGAGAGAGAGAGAGAGAGAGAGAGAGAGAGAGAGAGAGAGAGAGGTGCTGATGTTCCAGCACTCTCCTTTTCACGTGGTACAGGGACCTCAGCCCGGAAGACGAGCCTTCCATTCAGGATGGGTCTTCTCTCCTCAGTTAAACCTCTCTGGAAACATTCTCACAGACACACCCAGCGGTGTGCTTCCATGCTGATTCTAAATCAAGTCAAGTTAAGGACAGAGAAAAACAGCCATGGGGTGTGTTTCTTATAAAAACTCTTTCTGAGGGTATGGGGAGGAATGTGAGAAGGGGCAGGCACCACTGGTGGGGCATCACCCTCTCAATACCCACACTGCCTCTCAGTACTGTTATATTAAGGACTGTGCCTCGGCACAGTTTGAGTGAGTTTGGGTAAATACAAGCCATATTCAAACCCTGGCCCCTGGCTTCTTTGCATTACACCTGGGGGATGCATTGAGGGGAACTGCTAAGAACCCTCCTCTGCTGTTGCTGGAGCTGAGTCTGCCTGAGAGGATGCAGCCAGTTCCCTGTGACCTGGCAGGGAGGGGCCTGCCCTGATACCTGCTCTGACTTCATTGCTCCTCTTGTCCTTGCCCTAGGGCTTGTTGGTTAACCCCAGTCAGAGAGTCAGGGAGTCACCACAGGGTAGCATATCACAGCTCCTGAAGAAGAGAGCAGGACACAGACAGTAATGCTCAGGACTTCCTGGTACTTTCTGAAGAGTAGAGAGAAGGAAGGCCAGCTCCAGAGTTGCTCTTCATTGTGCCCTTGTGTCTCCTCTTGCAGCCTCTGAGGGACTATGTTTGTCTTGGTTGTGTCCTAAGGTCCCACATCTTCACTTGACCTCAGTGATTGGGCTGGGGGAGGTGCAGCGCCAGGTTTTCTTTGTTATCTTTATTCTATGTCTGCCCAAGCACCCAGTCCTGGTCCTCCACACTAGGACCTAAGCCTGGACAGAGGGATGGAGGGAGACAAAGCGACTCATAACCCATGCTTAGTATTGGAAGCCTGCCTGGAGTCATCTCCACTGACCTTCTCTAAGGCAGAAGTCCTTCCTAGGGGCAGCTCCTCAGCCTGAGACTTGGGGATAGGGGTCCATGCCGGTTGTGTTGATTTGGATTCTAGGTCCCTTTGGGGTCAGAGGAACGCCTTGTGTACTTTCAAAGCCTTCCCTTTCTTGGCTGCTTGGGATTAGCTGTCATCCTAATAGCAGAAACAGCTTGGACGAGCGTGTTATGCAACTGGATCCAGACGATGGTGGACTTGGGCCAAGTGTCGCGGCATGATGTTGGGAGGGGTGGTTCATAGGAAGAGGCCCAGCTGCTTGGAACTCGGGAATGACGGCTGTCAAAAACCAGACTAGAATGTGTGGGATCAGGGTTCCCACTTATGTACCCCCAAACTCACCCGAGTCAAAGAGGCTAGGTTTGACTTACAGAATTCTTTGTCATGAAGCCTAGAGGGTTAAGCAGTGCCAGTTTATGCCCTGGCCACTTTGGTCACCAATGATCCAACTGGGTTGTAGCGGGGAGAGGGACAGTTTGGACAATGTGGTGGTGGCCCTGTGCCCCATATTCTGAGGAACATAGCTTCCCTGGGCAATTAGGGCCAGAGTTACTCCAGGATGTGCTTTCCCAGCAGGAGGTTCAAAAGCACAGAATCTCCAGACTCCACACAGATGTTTCTTCTATTCTTAATCTGGGGGGAGGGTGGTGGCTGGGCCAGGCTTTGGCTCCCTTCTCTCCCCAAGCAAACAGCAGGATAGGACCTTGGCCTTACCTCCCCATGGCCTGAGTCTGCTCCCAGCTGGGGAGGAGAGCAGGGTATGATGGAGCCTCTGAGATGACTTCTGGCTTTTTCTGCTGACTGCAAAGAGTAGGGAGGGAGGCAGATCTGTGTGGGAAGCTTACTCAGAGCCTGGGAAGGTGCCTCCCCTTATGAGTCATCTGTGGGATTATCTCTCAGGTACAAGGGAGTGAGGGCAGTGGAGGTGGGCTTGCTTCCCATGGCCTTCTGGGAAGGCAGTGCTCTTAGATCTCTGGTTTCTTGGACAGAAGCTGGCTAGAAAAGCTGCATGGGACACTTGCCTGAGGATTTGGAACCAATGTCATCTTAGGTTAGCCAGCAACAACTGAATGGATACATGGTACCCTTGAAGTCATTAGGAGCCACCAGTGCAGAAGGTGTCTCAAAAAGACAGGTTTGGGAACAGACAGCCTGAGCTGAGAGAATCCTGGTGTCTAACCAAGGCTTGACCTTTGGAAGAAAAAGTACACATTGATAGTGTTCTCAAACTATTCATCCAGGAAAGGAGTGCTTCCAGAACTTTCCATGAGCAAGTATCTTCAGATCATAAAGTGCACCAGGAACCTTGGGAGTAAATGTGTATGCTGCCCCTACTCTCTGTAATTTCTGGGCCCAGAGGTTCCTTGTCTCCTAATCTGTGTGAGTGATGTCTTGCTGACAGCAAAAGCGTCCCTCGCCTGACAGGTGTTTAGTGCCTGGAACACGGGCAGACCAGCTCCTTTTATGGAAGGGGCAATATAGGGTGGGTGCCTGACCCTTCTGCACCTTTCCTTCCCACCCCAGCCCATAGCACAGGAAGCTGCAGGACGTGCAGCCCAAGGCTTCCCACTTGCCCTGCGTGGAATGCGCGTGCTCTCTAGTTACACGCAGCAGAAGTGGCTTGAGCGCTATTTGTAGTGCCCATGTGTCTCCGTCTAAAACTAGACGGGAGGCAGCGGTCCCACCCTGGTCTGCTTTTAGGACAGTCTTAAAACTTACCCCAGCCCCTCCTCCATGGCCTAGCATAGCTGAAGACACAGTAACGAGTAAAAGGGGTGTAGTAGGAGTAAGCCAGTGTCACCCCTGCTTCAGGCTGTGGGTGACACTTGAAGTCATCTGAGCTTTGTGGGACTTCTCCATGTAGTCTCGATTATCTAAAGCAAGCTTAGATCACTGTAACAAAAGCATATTTTTTTTTTTTATGTAAAGATTCTTTATTCTTTTCCTCCACTGTGTGCTCCCATAAAGTTCATTCTTTTTTTTTTTTTGAATTCTTTCTTTCTTTATTTTTATTGGCTATTTTATTTATTTACAATACAGATGTCATCCCCTTTCCCCATTCCCCTTCCCTAGAGCCCCCTATCCTATACTCACTCCCTCTTCCTTTATGCTTTTATAACATTTTGATTACATGGATGTATTAAGGTCAGTTCTAGGTTGAGGGTCTAGCAATACAGTAGAAGCAAATAGTCAAGGAACAACCAAGACAATAAACACAGATAGTCAAAGAAAAAGCAAGGCATTAAACCCAATTACGTGAACTCTCCCATGATTGATCACTGTTTCTAAAGTCTTATCAGGATGACAGAAGTATCTAAGCCTACTTCCCTGTCCTAACCCAAGGTCATTTTCATGTCGGAAGCCTACTTCCTTATTCTAGCCTAAAATTTAAATTCCTGTCTGAAATTACTTCTTTGTTCTAGCCTGATATTTAGATTCCTGCCTGAGATTACTTCTTTGTTGTAGCCTAAGATTTAGATTCCTACCTGAAATTATTTCTTTGTTCTAGTCTAATGTCAGATTCCTGCAAAAGCATATTTTTTAAATGTAAAGACCGATTGGGGCTTCTAGTGATTTGAGACTTACATATTTTAGTAAAAGTCAGTAGTAGCTGTCACTGTCTTGTATTCTGTCTCCTGGGAGATGGAAGGCTGGCAGCAAAGTACCCAAGTGTCCGAGTGCTTCCTGTTTGGTAGTTGAGGAGTCTTGTTGTCATTGTAGCTGGTACCACAGTGTCTCTGAAGGAGCATATTCTATTTGCAGGGACAAGCTGGGGTGAAAGGAAAGTGTCCCTAAGGGTCAGCTATGGGCCAGACAGTGGCCTCAAAGACAGGGATTCTGTTGAGCTGTAGGCTGGAGAATGTGGAGCTCCTTAGAGAAGGGAGAGAGTGAAGGGCAGAGGTGGTTGAGGAAAGAGAGTGCTCAGAGATGTTGGCTGCTCCGTGTGCGGTGTTTCTGTCTTAGAAACTGCACTCAACCTGTCTGTTCAACCTTGAAGCAACAGTGGGGTAGCATGGGGACCAGTTCTCTGTCCGCCTGCAGGAAACACCAGCATGTCCTTGCTGACAAGGCGGTGGAGGGTGACACCAGGGTGAGGCCTTTACTTCCATCTTTGTGGCCACCCTTATCTGGAAGGCTTGCTTCCTGGCCAGGGAGTTTGCCATGGGGGAGTTTGCTGAGCATGTCTGAAGCCTCTAGAAGGAAGGAGGGGTTTGCTTGATGTCTTCTGCACAGGTCAGGGACATCTGGGACAAACCAGCAATTCTGATTAACCATGAAGTAGCCTAGAGAGGAGTCAAGATGCACTCAGGGAAGCGTATCCTCCCTACCCTAGGAGAGGACAATTAAGAAAGCAGATTTCCGTTCAGGGAGAGACACGGGTGCAAAGGTTTATTCCAACAGAAGGTCTTTCCTGTGGAGGGGAAGTTAGCTGAGAACAATCTTGGAAGTGAGAGGTGAACTGGACCAGGAAGCTGAGGAGCATCTGTGGCCTGAGGAGCAGTTTCCTGGTGGCCAGAGGCTCCTGCAGAGGGGTCAGAACAGTCCTGGACCTGGGGGAGGGAGGACAATGGAGGGAGAGAGCCTTCATGGGAACAAGGTAGCATCTGAGTTCTCTTCCAAAGCTGAGGTCCCAGGCTTCTAGTGCTGTCCTTTGATGAGAGACCTCAAAGGGCTCATGGAAGCTACCCCTGTCAGTGATGACCCTATAGGCTCATGCGGCTGGTTTGCCTGCACCTGAGGGTTTTTGAATAGCAGATCTGAGACAGAGAGACAAAGAGAGAAAGAGAGGAGAGAGAAGAGAGAGGGAGAGAGAGAGAGAGAGAGAGAGAGAGAGAGAGAGAGAGAGAGATGTGGGAGCTGGTGTTCTCCCTGCAATGTCAGGGTGGAGTACCCATGACAAGCGATAGCGTCTCAAGGTGAACTCAGGTCCCCAGACTCTGAAGGACTCAAGAATGTTCAACTCTTGGTTTCTGGACACCTTTGTATGCTGACATCTTTGACACCAAGCCCTGCCTTGGTCTTTTTTAGGGAGAAAGGGTGCCAAACCCACTTGTCACCATCATGTAACCTCTGGGTTCCCTTACAGGTCACCCTCTGTAGCCCCAGGGGGAGACGGGAGGCGGGAATGGGATCCAGGACAGATGTCTCCATTTCGCCTTGACATTTGGTTTCTGGCCAGCTCTCCAGAGCAGAGCCCAGCTGGTGCTTATGTTACAGTCTTTGTCTGGGGAGCAGGCAGCCCAGGGAACTCTTCTGTGAGTGTTGCATGAACTGTGCTGAGCTGGCTGCAAACTCTGGGATGGGATGGGGGATCCCTGGCTTGTCTGCTGGGGTCTCCCATCTGGCTGGGCTCTGGGGTATAAAGCAAAGTGTATAAAGACAATATGGAGACGTAGCCTTTCAGCAAGCCTGCTGGGAGTCAGGGGTGAGCAGAGGTGGATTCTGACTGACTGCCTAGGAAAAGCAGCAGTAGGAAGACAGGTGACAGCATTGTCAGCGTTGGCATCTGAACTAGCAGTGTATATTCTATATCCAGGTTCCTTTCCCCATTATCTGCTCTGCAGTGTGTGTGTGTGTGTGTGTGTGTGTGTGTGTGTGTGTGTGCACGCATGTGTGTAGGTCAAAGGACAACTCAGATGCCTGGAGCTCATGAAGCAGGCTAGGCTGGCTGATCAGTGGGCCCCAGGGATTTGCTTGTCTCTGACTGTCCCCTCCCCCAACAGTGCTGAGATACCATACCTGGCTTTTTTTTTTTTTAATTTGGATTTTGGGGATTTTAACCAGGTCTTTGTGTTGGCAAGGCCAGCACTGAATGAACTACATCTCCAGCCCTATGAGTCAGGGTTTTATTTTTGTTTTGTTTTTAAGACAGGGTTTCATTGTGTAACTCTGGATGGCCTAGAACTCACTAGGTAGACTAGGCCTGTCTCAAATTTAGGGATCTACCTATGTCTGCCTCCCAAGTGCTAGGATTAAAGTCATGGACCACAATGCCCAGATGGATCATGGTTTTTGCTTGTTTGTTTCTTTGTTTAATCATGTGTAGATGTGTCTGTCTCCATGTCTACACATGACTATGAACTGATGAGTTCCAGCGCCCCAGAATTGGTCAGATACCTAGAGTTACATATGGTTATGAGTCATTTGATATGGTCTCTGGGAACTGAGCTTGGGTCCTCTGGATAGAAGTAAATGCTCTCAACTGCTGAGCCGTCTCTCCATCCCCTGAATTGTTTTTTGTTTATTGCTTGTTTTTTAAGTTGAAAAAACTATTTCAGAGCTGGGCATGAAGGTACATGTTCATAATCCTGTCATTATGAGGCTGAGTCAAGAGAATTTCGAGTTTGCTGGGCTACACAGCAAGCTCACATCTCAAAACAAAACAAAACCAAAAAAAAAAAAAAATAACTAAAACCAAACCAAACAAACAAAAATAACTGAGCTGTGGTGGCACACGCCTTTAGTCCCAGCACTGGGAGGCAGAGACAGGCAGATCTCTGTGAGTTTGAGGCCAGCCTGGTCTACAGAGTGAGTACCAGGACGGACAAGGCTTCACACAGAGAAAAAAAACAACTAAATAAAATAAAAACAAGCATACCATTTGAGGAAGCAGATGGGTGAAGTTATCATTTTGCCTCAATTTTACATTTGCTTTCACAGTTCTGGCCGATTTGTCACGTGATGCTGACATGTGTCACTTCCTTACTTCTATATAAACTGCATAGGTGGTTTGAGTCTGTGGGAGTCTGGGACATGCCCCATGGACTCAGCAACTCCCAGGGTTCTCCTGGAGATCTTTAATTCCCTTCTGGTGTGCACGTGAGCATCTCAGGCTCAAGGCAAATTCTGTTTGGGGACAATGATAAAAATGGCTCAATTGTGGCACTGGTTGTTCACGAGGACCATGTGTTGATGGGGTTTTGTGTTTCAGGAATCTGGCCAACTGTGAGCGCCTCATTGAAGTGGAGGATATGATGGTGATGGGCCGCAAGCCGGACCCCATGTGTGTCTTCACCTACGTGCAGTCTCTCTACAACCACCTGCGTCGCTTTGAGTAAAGCCGGCAGCCTGGAGTGGCCAGGAAGAGACTCTGAGGTCCCTCATGGTCCCCCATGGCAGCATGACCCACATGAGGGAGCTGCCTCTGTGGTGTGAGCTACTATTTGCTCTCTGGCATGTGACCACGTGCCCCTCACACTCAGTTACTGATTAAAAGTATTGATGAGGCAAAGCTGAGCCCTACAGCCCCTCATAGCCAAGGGCTGGAAGGAGAAGGAAAAACTCGAGAGTCAAAGAAATTGGTGCTAAGTAATCATCTTCCTACAGGAAGTGCTCATGGTTTCCCCTCTGGTGAAGTTGATATATTGGCTTGACAGGGTTCCATTGATTATCAAGTTTTCTTTCTTTTTTTCTATCCAAGTATCTAGAGTTTTGTTTTGTTTTAACTTCCTCATACTCTTGTTGGTCCCTTTTTCCTCTCCCTCTGGGCCACTTCCAGGAAACAGTTTAGTCAGCCCCAAGTCTTATCTTTTTATCATCTCTTCTCTGTGAGGAAGTGGCAAAATTTCTACCTAGACCCAGAGGGGCTTCTGGTACTCACAGGAGACTCCACAAGTGTCCAGCTAAGGAACGGTTACCTGGGTCTTAGGGATGAGAGAGTTCCCATTTGCGCCAAGTATTTATAAAAAGGATTGCATCTGTACCACTGACCTGTTTGTACACAAAAGATGTGTCACTCTTCGCTTGTGTTTGTTATTTCTGTTTGGGAAATGGGGAGGAGGGTCGGGCAACAAGGGACTGCATAGGTTTAAACAGAGATCTACTGAAATCATACCTTAATTGTTTATGTATTTAAAACCACTTGCCCGGGAGGCTGAAGATGACATCTTCTGTCTATCAATGTGCTTGTCTTTCAGCCATCTCTATGTTGTTGAAGGATTGTGAACAAAAAATTTACCCCCTGCCGATCTGTCCCTTAGACATTGGCAAATATATTATGATAAAAAGTGGCCCAAAGTTGATGGCTTTGAGTGATCATTGTTTTGGGTGTGTATGCGTATGTGTGTGTTTCTTTCATTTATTTATTTTTTTACAATGCAAGGGGTTGGGGGGTAGAACCCATGTCCTCTAATATGCAGGCAAGCTCTAGCCACTGAGCCCCACCTCCTGCCCTGACCCTGGGGTGGTCCCTTTCATGGAAGCCCATCAAGGAGTGCTGGTTTTATTTCACAGATGTTTGGCAGTGGAATTTGAATAGAAAAACCCATTAGATTCCATAAAGCTGCAGCTCTTAGCTTTTTCTTCCCAAGACTGAAGATTCATCTTATAATTGAGTTGGATGTTAGCCAGAGACTTTTCAAACCTCCTTTGAAGGACCTAATAGGGGGTCTTCATTTCACAAAACACCCTGAGTGGGGTCACCCCTGTGTCCGAGGTGTTGGGTGCTTAGGACAGAATGTTGTCTGGGACCCTGAGCTCTGTGGCAGAGCTTGCGGGTCGTTTGAGCGTTTTCAGTGGCTCTATTTGCTCAGGCTGTGGCCTCCATCCATCTTTTGGGTTTTCCCACAGTGGGAGCCGTTCCCTTCCTGGCTCTCTCAGCATTTGTAGGCTTGGAGAGCCCTATTCTTAGCAGAGACACATACTGGGGCTTAGGGTTTCAAACTTAAAGCCAACAAGGGCACACTAGGGCTCTATAAACACCATGGCTATATGTCACTGAGTAGTCACACATGGCAAACCATGCTCTCCTGAGCAGCAGCCATGGCCTTCTGCCTCTGCACATAAAATATAGCAGCTCTTACTGGGACAAGGAATTGCTCCTCTCAAACTGCAGGAACAATATCCCTTGTGTCCTGCCTTCAGAACTTCAGAGTATGACAGACTAGATGTTTTTAGGGTTGGCTCCATGATGTACTTGTTTACAGTTGGGTTTGTTTGTTTGTTTTTTGTTTGTGTGTGTGTGTGTGTGTGTGTGTGTTTGTGTGTGTGTGTGTGTGTGTGTATGTCTTGGCCCAGGTGTGGTGTACACATTTGTAATTCAGCTATCAGGAGATGGAGAAGGAAAACGCTAGTCTCAGTGCAGTCTGGGCTACACCATTAAGAACATGTCTCAAAGAAGGGAAGAGGCATTACATCTAAGACCAGATGTGAATGTCAGGGAAGGGAGAGAAATGAAAAGAGTCTTTCAGCCTCAAGACATTTTGAGATTCTATTTCTATAGAATATGCTTCTATATTATATGTTGAATACACACATATATATGTATACATATGTATTCTACTTCCTTTTCTTCCCCCTCCTCTCCATCACACAGAGTCTCTCTTCTACTTTCATTTAACATTTTATACATGGTTTTATGTGACTATATAAAACTCAGTAAGCACAAATGAGAGAAAACAGTATACTCAAGCCAGGCATCTTCCATCCAGATTACATGAGCGTTCTCCATTTGTGGAGTCTGAATCCTGGTTGCCTTTTACTGTGGTGATGCAAGGCTTTGTATCCTTTTTCCTTTCCTGAGTGATTTCCTGGAGCTGCTCATAATAATCTTCTGGGTTTTTCCAGATAGAGCCCCTCACCTGGATTTCGTTAAAGCTTATTAAATCTCATCAAATAGTCTTATGTGTTTCCCTGACGGGACCATTTCTCCAGAGCCAAGACGGGGTTTCATTTTTCTGTCAGCTGCTGGTGTTTTTCCATGCAAGTGGGAGCCTATAAGCACTTTCTGAATATGATATAGCATGCGCTGGTCAGAGGAGACCATGCAGGCCAGGTGTGTGGGGGAACAGTTTGTTAAAGCCAATGCGTTTCACAAATGTGTTCCATGATGAAAGGTTCTCAGCTTTCCCATTGGCGGTGGTCAGACTTCGTAACTGGAGGAGACCAGGGTGAGAGAACACTTTATTTCTGCCATTATGATCTGTTGATATGACTGCAAGCAACTTGAGAGAAGGGCAAAAATGCTGACTCGGCAGGCCTGTTCAGGGCACTGCTTCTGCAGATGGGTTTCTCCAGTTGGTGACAGTGGGGCTTCATCCTGGTGACATCATAGCCATTTGAGTGGCCCACTTGGTTCCCACCTTTTCTCTCCTAGCTCTACTCTCATATCTTTGAGATCAGCATCTGCCCGGTGATGGATGTCTCTGATGTGGTCCTTTCTGACCTTTCTCATTTTTAATGTTTGGTTTGGACTTGCCTTTGGAGTCTTCGATTGCTTATCTCTTGCTATTTGGACACCAAATGACCCTTGACCTTCTTTGAAAGAGCATGCTAAAAATCCTGACTGAGGCTGAAGAGATGGCTCAGCTGTTGGGAGTACTGACTGCTCTTACAGAGGACCTGGGTTCAGTTCTCAGCACCCACACAGCAGCTCACCACTGTCTGTAACTCCAAGATCTGACGCCCTTACACAGACATGCAGACAAAACACTAATGCACAAAAAATAAATAAATTATATTTGAAAAAAATCCTAAGGCCTGCCTTCTCTCTGGAAAGCTCCAGTTGGGGAAAAGCACTTGGGAAGAAGGAACTCCAGAGTGTTCTCCTCTGTGGCCCCCGGGGCATGTGGGAGGAGGTCCAAACAGTGGGGACTGATGGGACCATTGTGTGGTTGGCGGTACCTGAGACACGTAAGATATGTCGCTGCCTGTGTTTCCATGCTGGAATCTTGGAGATCCCTCGTCACGTTGCATTTTGGGTCTATTCCCAAGGCACATCACGTATCTCTCTTCCCTCCCCTAAGGCGATCCAGCTTTGCACTGCTCATAGGTAGAGGTAGAATTTACAGTTCTCAGAAGCCTCATTTTTTTTTTTTTTTTTTTTTACATTTCTCTCTTGGCTTATCTTTTTTTTAAAAATCACATCTGAGAGAAAGGAGGGCGGTCAGAGAAGAACTATGGGATCCAGTCCTCTCCTTTCACCATTCGAGTCCCAGGGTCAGGCTCAGTGGCGAGCACCTTTCCCCACTGAGCTGTCTTGCTGCCCCCAAGCTGGTGCTTCTCTGACATAAAGAGCTGACAGTGTGGTCCTTGTGTGGACTTTGGGGAGTCTGTGGGTGTCTGAACTGAATATGTTACCTCTCCCTCCCCACTGCCCTACCTAAAACCTGGCTTCTCCAAGGGGTCACCGTTTCCACCAGTGGCAGCACCATCACTGCCTGAGTGTCTGTGACGGAACCTTGGAGGTTTCATGTCACCTGGGCATCTTGGTCCTGCTCCCAGGGCAGTCTAGACTTTCGCCTCTGAGCACTGTGAAGTTCTGAAGCATCGGATCTATCTGTGGATTTTAAGGCTTCGTGGTGACATTTACAGTTGACAGATCTGTTGGATCATGTCACAAACATCTCTATCTCATTGTCCACACTCTGTTCGAAGATTTGTGTTGTTTTCTCAATATATGGCTGTTTTGTCTGTTTTTTTTTTTTTTTTCCTGAGCTGTTTGGAAATAAGATAAAAACATCATGGAGTCCACCTTTGGATGTCGGCAAGGATAACCTGAATTCTCAGGGATGGAGGTATAGCTCAGCAGTCCAGTGCTTGCCTTGCGTGTACAAGGCCTTGGCTTTAATCTCTAGTCTCACACACACGCACACGCACACAGCACACCTCCCATGCCAGCAGTTTATCCTCGAACTTAAGAAACTAAGCATTTATACTTTTTTTTTTTTAAAAACTAAGGTTTCCTTTTCGTTTAAATACTCTTACTTTTAGTTATGTGTACATGCATGTGTGTATGGTGGTGTCTAGAAGTCAGAAGAGGGTAGGATCCCTTGGTTGTAAGCCACCTGATGTGGGTACTGGGATTTGAACTCAGGTCTTCTGATAGAATAGTAAGCATTCTTAACTACTAGGCCATCTCTCTAACCCCAAATATCTCATCTTTATTTTTTATTTATTTTTTGGGGGAGTGTTTTTCGAGACAGTGTCTCTCTGTATAGCCTGGGCTGTCCTGGAACTCACTCTGTAGATCCCGGCTGGCCTCGAACTCAGAAATCCGCCTGCCTTTGCCTCCCAAGTGCTGAGATTAAAGGCGTGCGCCACCACTGCCCAGCTCATCTTTATTTTTTTAATTTTTATATTTTATATATAAGGGTGTTTTATCCTGTGTGTGCGTGTGTGTGTGTGTGTGTGTGTGTGTGTGTTGTATGTTGTCACCATAGCATGGAGTGTCCATGGACCGCAGAAGAGGGTGTTTGTTGCACTCCAGGTGACTGAAATTACAGATGCTTGTGAGCCACCATGTGGATCCTGGAGATGGAACAGTAAACAGAATAAAATATACATGAAGTATTGGGTGTTGCAGCCACTGGTTCATAATGCTTGAAGCCTCTTCATGTAAAATGTCTTACTTAGCTCAGTGGGGAAAGGTGCTTGCTGCCAAGCCTGACTACCTGAGCTAGCTCCCTGGGACTCGCATGGTTTTTCTCTGACCACCCTCCTTTCTCTCAGACGTGATTTAAAAGAAAAAAAAAATGCACTTAACCACTGAGCCATCTCTTCAGCCCAACACTCTGTCTTTGAGTATGCCATCTTCTCCAGTTTTACTCCACATGCACTAATGGCTGTTGGAATTTCCAGGATCCATGTAGAGGGTACACAATACATTGGTTGTGATAAGTGTGTAGTTACTTTTAATCTGGATTAGATTCTTTCTTGGTGGGAGGGATACAGAGTCTCACTATGTAACCCTGGCTGGTTTAGAACTCAGAGTGCTGGGATTAAAGGTATGTGTCCCTCATGCTGGGCCTCTTTGGATTCTTTTTGTACAACTCCAGCCTGGTGCCCTGCAGACTGTCCCACGCTGTATTTGTCTGTTTCCTCCAGATCAAATGGATTTAGGTGACCATGTTGGACACAGTACTATAAAGCCTGTGGGTATTTCTGTGGCAGTATGTGAGGCACAGACTGGTGGATTTGCCTGCTGCCTGTTCACTTGGCTGTGCCATGCCTCTCTGTGCCCTTTCCTACTGTGACTAGAGCTCTGACCCTGTGGGTCCGAGATCCTGTTTCTCCAAAACCTTTCACCCTGAACCTTTAGTTTGGATTATTTGCCTGAGTCTATAGTTAATACTGGGGGTTGAAAATTTTGTTTCAAAGTTCTGTACTTTTTCTAATGTGTTTATTTTTATTATTATGAGGGTGTTTGTGCGTGAGTTGTGACATACATGTGGAGGTTAGAGGTCAACCTTGTAGATTTGGCTCTCCCATCTTTATGTGGGTTCTGGGCTCACGTCATCGGGCTCACATAGAAAGAGCCTTTCCTTGCAGGAGAGCCATGTTGCTGATCCCATGGGTTTATTTTTCATTCACTATGTTGTGTTTTGTTGTAGAAATTGGGCGCCAATTTGTAGTAGAGGGAAGTATTTAACCCCAAATTTGCCGCCGTAAAATCTCCTACCCGAACAGAGACCAGTAAAGGAAAACACAACTCAATAATTATGGTATAAATTGCACGCCTGGATTGGGCAGATTTACCGCTATACTACTCTAATCCCCGGCTATGAGATCCCTTATAACTTGCGGTTATCCCAGGCCGTGTCCTTGCCCTCCGAGCTCCGGCTCCTCCTCGTCGGCTTCCTTCTATCTCTGGCTTCCTTCTGCTGCTTCCTCCGGTTCTCCTTCTGCTTCTTCTTCTCTTCTTCTCTCCCTGTGACTTCTTCTCTTCTCTTCTGCTCTACCTTTTATATAGAATTCCTCTCACTCTCTCCTCCCCTAAGCCTTTTTCTCCGCCTCCCCT
This sequence comes from Mastomys natalensis, assembly GCA_021653895.1. NCBI lineage: Eukaryota > Metazoa > Chordata > Mammalia > Rodentia > Muridae > Mastomys > Mastomys natalensis. The sequence continues at coordinate 991,785 of JAJTUV010000598.1, forward strand.
TCTACTGCCAATCTCTGGCTCTAGTCTTTATTTTACAGGTTTTAATTGGACAGAAGGTTTACAAGATGTCCTCTGTGTACAGATTCAATCATCCTCTGCAGCCCCTCCCAGAATGGTGGAACTAGGATCAAAATACAAGGCTGGGCTATCCACAACAGTGTTTTCCTATAGTCAATTTTTTTTTTTTTTTTTTTGATGCTTAAACATGTCAAAGTTTGTCCAGTGAGAGAAGATTTGCCATGCCCTCTCAACTCTGTGAACTCTTCTAAAGTGTTTCAGGCTGGCTTTTTCCTTGTCCCCTCCCTGGAACCAGCCACTTCATCAAGTAGTCCTGGTGTCTTGTACTGGGAATTAAGACCCAAGACTTAGTGTGCTCATTCCTGTTGGGTTTCATGCTCTTGGAGAGAGAATAGAGCTAAGACATTTTATACGAGGAGGCTTCAAGCATATGAATCAGTGGCAACAACACCCAATACCATGGGCTTCATCTGTATTTTATTCTGTTTACTGTTCTATTTCTATATTGAATTCCCACAAATGTTAATATATCTATGAATTTCTGTTATAATATGCAACAATGGTATCAGAATTTTTATTTAGTGGTGTCAGGGTATGGAGTCTAGGGCAGGCCTACACTTCCTAGGTAAATAGTCTCTCACTGAGCCACATAGTCAGACCTTTAAAAATGTCTTTATTTTTTATATTTAAGTGTGTGGCACGAGTGTGTGTTCTCATACACACTCATGCACATGTGCACACAAACAGCCACAGTGCACATATGGAGGGTCAGAGGACAACTTGCAGGGTTGGCTGTCCTTCCACTGTCTCAGGGGTCAAACTCAGGTCACCAGGCATGGTGTCAAGCATCCTTATCCTCTGAACCTTCTCAGTGGTTTGAAATTGTTTTAATTTTGAGATAGGGTCTTGATAAATGACCCAGGCTGGTTTTCAACTTGTTTGGTAGCTCAGGCAAGACTTGAACTCATGGTGAAGACTGCCTGAGTCTCACAAATCTCTGATTTATAGGCCTGCACCAACACACCTGGTTATAGTGTCAGAACTTTTAAACAGATAGACTGCTAACGGCACACCTACTATTCGAAGTTTGAGGTTTCTTTGCAGCCTCCAGACTCCCTTAGACTATTTACTTACAGGTTCACAGGTTAGGTTCAAAACTTACTTTTCTTTCTCTTGGAAGTCATGAGTTTGGTATGCAGTCAAGTTCATTCGTGTCTATTTATTCTGCTGATGGATTGCCTCTATCATTTATTTTGTGTATATGTAAATTCTTTACTCCCTCCAAGGTCCAAGTGCTATCAGGATAGCCGTGTTCACATTCTTCCATCTGTTTCCACCCTCTGACTTTTCTCTGGTTTATTCTTTCTGTGTCTTTCTCTTCTCTCTTCTTCTTCCCTCCCTCCCCTTCTCTCTTCCTTTCTTTCTTCTCTCTTTCTTCTTTCTTTCTTCTTCTTTCTTTCTTTCTTTCTTTCACCTTCTTGAAAAACAGCATAGCACATACAGTTGGCCACACCAATGAAACCTACATCCATGTATTTAAACAAACATGGGTAGAAAAATAGCTTTTAAAATTTCATCTATATCAAACATATTTGAGCCCCGACAACTGAATTCCTATAGTTGTATTCTCAGAAGAAACAACTAAAGTGAAAGGGATTGTTTTGCTCATGGTTTTGGAAGTTTTAGTCCATGGCTAATGCTCATGCTTGGGGCACTACTGTTTTGGGGTCTATGGGAAGATATCGTATCACAGCAGGGATGACTTGGAGGAGAAAAGAGCCCATCAGTTCAGGACTCTTTTTTTTTTTTTTTTTGGTATGTCTGTTATGCCTGTGCACCACATGTATATTTACAGAAACCAGAAAAAGGCATCAGACCTCTTGGAACTGGAGTTACAGTTGCAAGCCACCATGTGGGCGCTGGGCATATGAACTTGGGTCCTCTGGAAGAGCAGCAAGTGCTCTTAACCACTGAAACCACTGAGTCATCTCTCCAGCCCCTGCTTCCATTGTTCTACCAGACAAGCAGTTCTGAGCTGAGTAGCCTCCTGCATTTGTTGTTTTGCATTTGTGGGAGAAGCCTTCAGGTTTAGCTTCCAAAATTGAGTAGTTTGTTAGATGTTGTCAAATTCTTCTCCACAGGAGTTGGACCATTTTGGACCCTCACCAGTAGCATAGTAGAGTTTGTTTCCCTCTGTGGTAGGTTTCCAGGTCTGATGCTAATGGGTGATTCAGCACAGTCATTTGCATTTCTCCTGTGTATGTTTTTATTGTTAGGTTATTTCTCCACTGGTGAAAGCGAGCCAATCAAAGCCAGACTCACTCTCTGTCTTTCTCTCTCTGTCCATATAATATATAACTACATAACATACATACATAAGGGCTGGAGAGATAGTTCAGTGGTTAAGAGCACTGGCTTTTCCAGAAGAAGACCTGGGTTCAATTCCTAGCACCCACCAGGCAGCTCACAACTGCCTGTAACTCCAGTTCCAGAGGCTCCAGACACTGACACAGACATGCATGCGGGTAAAACACCAATGCACAAAAAAATTATAATAAAAATATATCAATATAATAATACAATATATATATATATATGTATGCAGGTTTATTGGGTGAGTTCACTGGTCCTATGAATGAGGCCAGGGAAGTCACCATGGGGAGGGAGACAGAGGCAAGGGAAGAGAAGGAAAGAGGATTCATAGAGAGATGGGGGAAAGAGAGAAAAGGGGGGAAAGAGAGACCAAAACGCCTGGGTTGTATAGAGAAGAGCATCTGGGAGAAGGGCAGCCCAGTCCCTGGGCTGGAAAGTTCAGGATTAGGGCAGAGTATGCCAGGTAGGGACTGAGGGGCACTGGGAAAACCTGGAGGCCCGGTCTGCTTTGGTATGTAAAATATGCACTTCAGCTCCTTGTTCTAGGTCTTGTATACGAGATATTTGTGAGTTTTGTTTTGTTTTTTAAACGACTCGTTTGCTTTTGTCCATGGTTTTGATATTCAAGGCTCTTTTATATTTGGAAAGTTCTGTACTTCTTGAGTCCTCCTTCTATGCTGCTGTCCTAGTTAGCTTCAGTTAACTCGATACAAACCTGGGGTCATCTGGGAAGGAGTTCAACTGAGGGATTACCTCACTGGCCTGTGGGCATGTCTCCGGAGTACTTTTCTGATTGCTGGTAGATGTGGGAAGCACCCCGCCCCCCACCGTCCACTCTGGGTGGTACCATTCCCAGGCAGGTAGGTCTGGGCTATGTAGGAAAGTGTAAGTCTGGAAGCAAGCATTCCTCCCTGGTCTCTGCTCTGCTTGCTGCCCCCATGTTCCCACCTTGAGTTCTTGCCTTGCCTTTCTTGGATGATACAATGTAAACTGTAAGCCAATAACCCTCTCCTCACTCAGCCTGCTTTTGGTTCAGTGTTTTATCACAGCAACAGAAAGCAAAATAAGACACTGTCACCTGATCTGGTCCCATATCATCCCTCAGACTGGAGAGCAATTATTTCCTCCTTTTGGTCCCCTATTCTTTGATCTTGACCCCTTGTTTGTGTTAGGGTTACAGCGAGTGATCTTATTTATTTATTTGTTTTTATGTTTATTTGGAGGGGGTGCTCATGCCTCCGCTCATGTTTAGAGAAGGTTAGAGGACAGCTTGTGGGAGTCCCTTGTATCTTTCCACAGGTGGATCCCTGGGATTGAGTTTAAGCTGTCAGGCTTGATGACGATTGCCTTTACCTGCTCATCCGTATCAGTATTGTCCAAAATGATCTCAAGATGCTAATGTGTGCGTCATCTCTATTAGATAGATGTCCATTGTCCTGGGGGTAAGGAATTCCTTAGCAGGGTGTTGAAAGTCCTCTCACTAAACCAGGAGTTCCCAATCCCCAACTCCCACCCACCCCCTTTCTTCGACCATCCCACTTCAGGGCTGTCTAAACACCTCGCCTTGGAAAGTCTTTTTGAGATCTCTCATTTGTTTCCTGTGCTATGGGCTTTGTTATACCATGACTTTGTTTTATTTCAGGTCTTGAAGCTTCTTGAGGGCACAATGTGGCCTCTGTTCTCTACAAAGTCTAGCAAGGGAGTTAAGATTTTTTTCCTCAAAATTTAAAAATTACACATTTTTTAAAAATTATAGTTAGGCAAGGTGTGGTGGTATTTCCCCTTTAATCCTAATTAACACTTTGGAGTCAGAGACAGCAGGATCTCTGTGAGTTTGAGGTCAGCCTGGTCTACGTAGTGAGTTCCAGGACAGGCAGGACTACATAGAGAAATTCTGTCTTAAAACAAAACACAAGAGGCTGGAGAGATGGCTCAATGGTTAAGAGCACTGCTTCTTCTTCCAGAGGACTCAGGTTTAATTGGACAAAACACTCATATATGTAAAAAAAAAAGAAGATTAAAAAATGACATTTATTTATTTATTTGTGTTTGCACATGTGTGTGCTGTGTATGTACCTCAGTGCACATGTGGAGGCCAGGGAACAGCCTGAGGGAGTTGATCTTCTACCTTGTGGGTTCTAGGACTTCAAGGTCATTAGGCTCAACAGCAGCCTTTACCCACTTAGCCATCTTGCTGGCCTCTTAAACACTTTTCATTCATTCATTTGTTCGTTCATTCATTCATTCCCTGTGTGTGTGTGTGTGTGTGTGTGTGCGCGTGTGTACTCACATGTGTGAGTGAGCTCATCTGGAGGGCCGAGGACAACTTGTGGGAGTTGTTCTTTCCTCCTACCATGTGGGTCCTGGGGATGTAACTTAGGTCATCAGGCTTGGTAGCAAGACCTATCCTTGCTTAGTTCTCTAACCCCTGTACAACGGATGACCAGTGCGTTCCCTTTGGCCAGTGCTTTCCCCTTGGCTGATTACTGGATGCCAGGCAACAGCAGGAGGAAGGGTGAATGAATGGGGTGTTTTGACCATCCCAGAATCCAGCTGGAATTTCTGAAAGTTAAATGTTCATTTTCAGAACTGATCGGGTGCCACCTAGTTTCTTTTCGGTGTGACTATCTTGTTCAATACTGCTTCCTTCCCAATTGCCAGAGAGTTTTGAGATGCCCCTGGCATCAGAGTGATGGTAGCAAACACAGTGGAGCTGAGGGTGAGTAGCCGTGACTTAGCTGCTGAGTGCTTGAGCAGAAGCCCCACTGGCTAAGTGGTTCAGATTTCAGCTCCAAAGTGCAGCATCACTGCTGTGGACAGGAGGTACAAGAAGTGTCACCATAGAAACCGCCAGTCCTGCTCCCATCAATCAATAGTATGAGGTTGGATGGGAAATGAGAACCAAATTTAGTTTAGAACAGAATTGTGGTAAGAGACCTTTCCACAAGCTGCTACAGTCTGCCAGAAAACAGACCCCTCCATACGCCTTAAGGAACCACAGAATGTCCTTTCTTTCTTTCCTTCCTTTTTTCTTTCCCTCCTTCCTTCCTTCTTAAAATTTTTGAGGCTTTATTTTTATTTTATGTGTATGAGTGTTTGCCTGAGTGTAAACCCATGCACCACATGCCTGTAGTGTCTGAGAAGACCAGAGCATGGCATAAGACCCAGAGACTGGAGTTATAGATGGTTGGGAGCTATCATGTGGGTGAATTGAATCAAGGTCCTCTTAGAATAGCAGCTACCATCTCTTGAGGCCCAGGATTTTCTCATGAACAGAACATTACCTAGCCCAGTAAACAGGAGGGTCCTATGCTGAGTCACATGACAGACTCAGAGAACACACCTGGAACCACTGCCTCATGGATGGCGCCTCATTCTATAGAGTCCACAGTGTGTGGAGAAGGCATGGACTTTGCTCATGTCTGCCCACTGGGGCCTTGAACACAGTTTGTTTAGAGGGTCTGCTTAGTGGATCCCAGGGCCTGCATAATAGTGTGATTGTCTCATCTACCTATAAGACTGCCCCACCTGGCAACAGTGAGGCACCATTTGCTAGGCCACTGAAGTCACTTTAAATGGGCTTTGTCAGAACTAGGATTTGGGGCACGGCTAACTACAAATCAAAGAGTGAATTGGCTCGGTGGTGTGGTTCCTGGTCTGTAAAGGGTTAATGGCACTGGGATAATCTTGTCTCAGCCACAAGGTTTCCCTTCTACTCTCCCAGGCTACCCCCACTAGCATCTGGTCCTCTAGGCCTCTGAGCTGTGTCCACACCGAGGGCAAGAGAAAAACTCTAGGCTCTGCTCAGATCCCACCCACTTGCACCCTGCCCCTCCCAAAGTCCCCCTTAGCCAAGGCCTTTCATTCCACGGGACATCTGTTGGGTTCTGTCTGTTACTTTATCCAGCAGGCTTATGCTGCTTGGAGAGGGTGACTAAGGGAAACGGGAGTATTTTCAGCCAGGGGCCATCATCGGTCCTGGATCAAGTGTCTTTTTGGTGCCCTGGATTTCAGGACAGGTGTGTTTTTATTCAGGAAAAACAGAACACTGAAATTAGAAGGCTAGATTTCCCTTCCAAAACATTTCCCTCGCCAGCCCTCCTGGCCTATCCCACTGGTGATGACAGCCACCATTTTGGTTGTAGAAGAACCATAAAACCCTAAACCAGGAGGCCAGGCTTCTGATCTCTTCCTCAGCTTCTAATGGGGTGTAAACTCATGGAGCCTATGATCCCTCCTCTTTGTGATGAGCCTCAGCCCTGCCTGACCAGCCTCCAGGACTGGCTGGAGGTGTTGGTGAGATGCTCAGGGCTTGGAAAGGTATCGGTCCTCACTGGGAGATTATATGGTTATTGGGTCCCTGGTGTGTGCAGGGTGGCCTCCCTGTGTTCTGAGCCCTCTTTCAGGTCAGAGATGCAAAAGCAAGTACAGAGTTGGAAAGGAGGCCAGGCTAGGCTGTCACCAAAAATTATACCTGTCCAATGGGCGGGGCACTCTTTTCCCTATTACTTTTTTTTTTTTTTCTAGTGCTGGGAATCAAGTCCCAGGCTTCACATTTGCCTTGTACTCCATCCCTAGAACTCTCTCCCAACTACAGCATCAATGCATAGACAAAATTTACATCCTTTTTGGGGGCTGGAGAGATGTCTCAGGGGTTAAGAGCACTGGCTCCTTTTCCAGAGATCTGGGGTTCAATTCCTAGTACCCATACAATGGTTCTCAACCACCTGTAACTTCTTCTGACCCCTTTCTGACCTCCTTTGGGCACCAGGCATACACATACATGTACATGTAGGAAAAACACCTATACAAATATATATATATATAAACAAATCAAACAGTTCTTTTATCAAAGTTACAGTGAGCATAGATGAAGTCAAGTAGTACCAGAAGACATTGAACAATACTAATCTATTCTCTTTTCTTCACCTTCTCCCATCTTGGTCCTAGAAGTGTCTTTTCTATGTGTTTCCCTTTGTAGTTAATTGTGTGTCCAGCTGATGTTTTTTATTGGTGTTTCTCAGTTTTTCCTTTGCAGACACCCATTGGTTTCCTGCTGTGGGAGAGATGAGAACTTGGCTCTGCTACACTATGACCCTATCACTTCCTTCTGTTCAGCTCCCCACAGTGTGGTCCTATCAGGACACTGGTTCAGTTGATAGCATTTGCTTTATCCCAAGTTTGCAAAATGTCCGACAACTGAACTCTTATCTTCTTCCCCAAACCTGCCGCTGCTGGTTTAAAAACACATTCCCACATTCTGTGCCTGCTCTCCATTTGGAGGGGGAATCTGTTCCCCTCCTTTCAACAGAGCCACCGGATTCTGAGGGACAGAATCTCACTGAAGTAATGCTGTTCTCATGGGCACCAAGTTAAAAAAAAAAAAAAGGTTTGGAGTTCCGAGCCAACCCGGGAAGAAGTCTGGTTCTCTGGAAGCCATCAGACTGGAGATGTGACGGTGGAAACGCACAGATACAGAGATGCTCCAGGAGCCTGGCCTACCTTTGGTTCTCAGACTCCTTGGTGGAGGCACCAGATAAGGGACTGAGAAAGGCTCTTAGAGGACCCGGATCTACTTCCTCTGACAAGTGCCTAGCTGAACTCCATCATCTGGGTCACCACTGGAACTAACCCCTTCACTGATTCCGTTGCATGCCAGCCAGTTTCGACTGTTCATCCATAGGTAACAGGGACAGCAGGTCTAACCAAGGCCTTGTTGCACTTGACTGCCCTGCCGTCCTTCTTTTTGCTCATACCATCTTTGGTTTCTTTCTTTCATACTCTCCCTCATTTCTCTCTTTCATACTCTTCCCTAGTTCGATATGTTGAGAAATACTCTGATTCTGACTTTAAGGTCAATCAACAGTTGACTGTTCTCACTCGCTCTAATGCTACCACTTCCTCTGATGCTAGCTAGTCCAAGGTGCCATCATCCGATTGAGATAGCCTTTCATCTAATTGCAGCAGCAGCCCGCTGTATCCCAGCCCCTCTCAGAGTTCATTCTAAACAATCAGGAATGGCCATCCTGCTAGCAGGTGAGTTAGATACCTCAGTCCTCTGAACACAACTGCAGCCATTCCTATCTCAGAGAAAATGTCTCACGATGGTCTGCAAGGCCTCCACAGCTGGCTCCTCAGATCTCTGACTTTACTACCTCATCTCTCCTCCCCACTTTTCCTAGCCTCTCCCCCTTGACAGTCTTTCAATGCATTAGGCTTGTTTCATAGGTCTTATATGAATTAATCTTAGCCTGTACTTTCCAAATTATTTATTACTTTAACAAATTACCTAGAAATCTATTGTCAGTTGTTCATTCTACCCCCAGGTTATTTAAACATTTCTGGATATGACTTTCTATCCTTCAAGCAGGTAATTTTCTTGGATTCCTTAGGCACTTCCCTGCTGGCATTTGTTATATCTTCTTGTCCCTCTGGACTGGTTGCTTGGCTGTCATCCTAGGAGTTCAATGCTGTCTGGTGTAATGGCCCAGAAATCCTTAATCCATCTAATCTTTCTTAGTTTATGTTCTCTTTTTGCTGTGGCACATCCTTGATGAATTTTTTTATTTATTAGTATGTGTATATGCTTATTTGTATGTACACCATGTGCATGTAGTGGCTGTAAGGCCAGAAGACACATCAGATCCCCTGGAAATGGAGTCTCCAGCGCTTGTGAGCTGCCTAACATTGGTGCTGGGAAACTGAACCCAGGTCTTCTACTGGAGCAGCAATTTCCATTAACCACCTAGCCAGCTTCCCAGCTTCCTAAAAGTGCCTTATTCCTTCCTACTACATCAGAAAACACCCATGCTTAGCACTCTGCCACAGGTGCCCACTTCACAATACACTGATCATTTGGCCAAAAATATTCTAAGCTTGAAATCATTTTCACACTTGAGTTTCTTGAAAGGATAAATTTCTAACTCCTGTGTGACTACCGGAAAGTGCAGTACCACCTGGTTCCAGTTGTCTGTATATTCCTTTTCTTTGGATGCTTTAAAATCTTTCCTTCATTCTGAGTACTCCCTCCACGGACTGCTGTGGTGACACACTATCATCCCTCCACACACTGAAGTTTGTGCTGATGCCTCTTGGCCTTTATTTGAGTCTCCATGTAGATGTGCCTTTCAATCTACATGTAGTGGGGCCTTTCAATCTGTAGGTGCTTGCTTTTTAGGTGCTTGCTTTTTTTTTTTTTTGTTGTTGTTTTTTTGTTGTTGTTTTTCTTTTCTTTTTCTTTTTTTGGTTTTGGGAAATGATACTTTAACAGGCCTTCAGACCTTAGCACAACTGACGTCATGTTGGAGGTACTATTCTGATCAGACCCTAGCATACAGACCCAGCAACTATCAAAATGGAAACAAGGACCTAATCCATCAAAGACCTAGTTCATAGTTCCAGGATCCAAGGAAGTCCCTAAATATGCTATCTTTACCTTTTGCCTTCTGTAGTTCTGCTTCTCACTAACTATTCTTACTAATCAAAGTGTGTCAGTCAAGATGTAGGTTTTGTGCATAAAATACAAAGGACAATGAGGATCTGGGCTATGTGATTTGGGCAAGTTCCCTGTGCAAATTCACTGGCTGGAAATACAGACTTTCTGTTTACCTTTAAGAGTGTCTATGTGTGTTCTCTGGTGGAATTACTGCACAATAATGCTTTTTTATTATAATTTCCTTCATTCATTTTTCCTCTGTTCTTTATTAAAATATTCTTAGTTGGGAACTGGATTTTTTGGGGGCAGTTCCTTATTTTTATCTTTCTTCATTTGTAACAAGTTGAATATCCTTAATCTGAAAGTCTCAAATCTGGGATTCGAGTCCCCATGACACTTAAAGTGATTCTGACATTGGAGCATTTTGTAATTTAGAAATTTAGATTAGGGATGTTTAGTCAACAAATCAATGCAAATATTCCAAAATAGGAAAGCCCCCACCCTGAAACACTCAAACTAAGCATTTCAAATAGTAACATCTCCACTGTGAGATGTTGCCACTGTGTTGGTCAGATCTCTGTTCTTGTGACAAAGTACTAGAATAATCACTTATAATGAGCAAAGGTTTATTTTGGTTCACTGTATCAAAGGTTTCAGTCTGTGGTCATTGGTCTGTGCTACTTTGGGCCTGGAGCAACACAGTGTATTACGGAAGCAGTGTGTCACCACAGCAGTGCATGGAGGGAGGGGTGATGCAGTGTGTTACCACAGCAGTGCATGGAGGGAGGGGTGATGCAGTGTGTTATGAGGGATGCCTGAGAAGGTGCATGGAAGAGTGGAGGAGAGAGAGAGAGAGAGAGAGAGAGAGAGAGAGGAACCAGGGTTCTAATATGCAAGCGGCAGGTCTTCAGTGACTTCTTTTCTTCCATTAAATTCCACCTCCTAAAGGACTCATGCCTCTCAACAGTGCCACAGAGTAGTCTTTGTGGGGGGATATTAAGAACCAAACCCAGTGTTGAAAATTGGCTTTTCTTTCTTTTTTTTTTTTTTAACTTTTTGAAATAATATCATTACATCATTTACCCCTTCCATTTCTTCCCTCCAATCCTTTCCATCTCAAATTCATGGCCTCCTTTTGTTTTTACAAATGTGTGTGTGTTTGTATGTGTGCATTCCCAAATAAATAAATGCAGCCATCTCAGTTTATATAATGCTACTTGTATGTATATTCTCAGGGATGTCCATTTGGTATTGGTAACCAAGTGGTGTGCTTTTCCCTGCGGAAGAGTATTTCTCCCATTCACAACATTCCTCATTTGTGCTTGTACACACACACACACACACACACACACACACACACACACACAAATGCGCATGCGCACATGTATGCACACCTGCATGTAGAGATTCTTGAGCTGGAGTTATAGGTCCTTGGCCAGATTCATCACTTCCCTCATTTTATTCTCCATGAGTTCATATTTCCTTCATGCCTTCCTTGATTTGCTACTTGTCGGGGTTCTAGAAGGATTCCAGACAGTGAGCAGCTCACCAGACTAACTCAGGCAGAGTTGCATTTTAAAAACATATTTGCTCAAAGGATGAGCAAGATATACCTTCCCACTCAAGTGTGTACACGCTCCCAGGAGATGGGTCAACCCATGGCACTCCCAGGGATGGACACTGCACCCCCTACATAGAGTTGTGAACTAATCCAAGTGAACTGCTTTGCTTAGCGCCTGGCAGCTGATTGTTCTAGTGACTGTAATTGTAATGATTCTTAAAATCCTGGGATGAACATAAGAACTCAGGGAACTCGGGCAAAATTCTGTGTATCCTAGATTCAGCCCTGAAGCCAGAAGCAGCCTTTTGCAGGGTTGGTGTTTTGTTTTTGTTGTTTGTTTTGGAAGCCCACCAGTCAGTGAAGATCTGGGCTCTGAGGATTCAGTAGTGAAGGAGAAAGTCCATTCTCGCAGGGTGGTGGCTGCTATTACATTGTTTCACTTGCTAATTGGTTTAGGCTTCATCTGGAATGTTCCCACTCTTTGACTTGAACTTGTCCCTTTGCAATTCATCAATGTCCTTTCAAAACCACCTCCTTAAAGTTTGCTCATATGCATCTCAGCACATCTTTTTACAAGGTTAAAATCTCTCTAACTTGTAACAAAGGTACCTGGGCTATTCCGTCTTTGTTACTAATTGTCTAGAGATATCTATAATTCATCCAGCCAGGCTCCCCAGACGTCCTTCCCGGGTTTCCTTCAGACAGAGTTTCTCTGTGTAGCCCTGGCTGTCCTGGAACTCACTAGGTAGACCAGGCTGGCCTCAAACTCAGAGATCTGCCTGCCTTTGCCTCCTGAGAGCTAGGATCAAAGGAGTGCATCACACCTGGCTTCATCCTGCTGGTTAAAAAAAAATGTGTGTGTGTGTTGGGGGGGATGTGCACATGAGTGCAGGTGCCATGGAGACTAGAGGAGGCACTGGATCCCCTCGGAGTTGGAGTTCCAAGAGGCTGGTAGCTCTTGATGTGGAAGACTGAAATAGAATTCTGGTGTTCTGTAAGAATAGTATGTGCTCTTAACTGCTGAGTCATTTCTTCAGCTCCCAACAGACCAGTTTAAATCTCAACCCTGCCACCAAAGATCTCTGTGTCCAGTGAGCAAACAGTCCTCTAGGGGCTCAGTTTCCTCATCTGTCAAGTGAAGATGACGCTAATAACATCGAAACTGACTGAGCTGTTCTGAGGACTGAAGAGGTAACCAGTCCTGCACAGAGTTCAAGAAAGCTAACCACCACCGTCGTCCTCTTTCCCAATTTAACCCTCCTGCAAACCTTGGAGCTCCAGGCACCACAGGAGGTGATGCTCCCTACGTGTGGGAAGCTCTTCCAAAGGCTGAGGCAGAGGAAATATGATCTTGATTTTGTTTGTAGCTTCTACTACACTGCATAGCAACAGAGCAACAACCAAATACAGCTGGCCTGCCTTCAGAGGCTGGCAGCTTGCTTTTTAAAAACCTATCGTAGAGACTTAAAAACCATTCCTGAAACGTCTAGTTTCATATCACATTGAGACACCTGTTATAGTTAGGATGGTATTTGATGCTTGTTTTTCTCAGAGTGGCTCTCATCACAAAATTACTGATTACAAATTTCCTTCCTCCCTGCTCCTGAAAGGGAATAGAAATTAGTCACCATAGTGCCCTCTAGTGAATCCTAGTGATTTCCTTGCATTTGGAAGAGGGTTCCCGTCCCCTCAATCTCTTCTGGATCATTAATTAGCACAACCAGCTGGAAAGAAGCTAGCTTGTCCCAAAAGGATGGTTTGAGCCATTTTTGTTGGTGCTTACAGTACCATGGAGGGGCTGCTGTCTTCACACTGACTGCTGAGACTAATGAGGAAGTGTGTGAATGACCAGGGTTCCATTCATTATTTGTTATTCATATTATCGGGCTCACTGGAAGATACAGCTTTGCTACATATCGATTCTTTAAAAAAACGATCTCATTTTCGGCCACTTGAACTATGAGGTGTGAGTGTCACTAATGTTCTGTTCTTATAGAAGTAGCTCTTCCATCTGATGGGCCCATGGGCTCCATCACTCTAGTTTCCTGGAGGCTCACAAGTTAGTAGTGTAGGAGTGAAGAGAGCAGCCTCTCTTAAGAGTTACTATTAGCACCAACAAAAATGTCCCTCGAATGTCCATCCCTTTGGGCAAGTCCAGCCTTTTCAAGCTGGATGTACTAAAGTTCCAGAAGACAATCAGGATCCACCCTCACCTCAGTATGCCAACATGGCAGATTATTTTGAGCCACAAACTGTGGAGGAGCTATAGTACAGGTAACTTCTATGTCTCTTTTCTCTGCAGGATAGCAGGAGGATTTCTCCTGACCAGCCAGTCAGAACTCTTCCTGCTGGTGCAGGGAAATCACTTTGAGGTGTGTCTGCATAAACAGAGCCAAATGACAGAGCTCTTGTCTTTCATGCTTTCCCCAATATGTTCCCAGAATGTCCCATGGTCCCTAACCCTTTCCCTATGGCTAGTCACTTTGTAACAATGCCTTCTGTGAAAAAGATATGTAAAGTTCCCCCTGGCCTGAATCTAAGTGCTATTTGCTAAAGTGTGTGTGCCTCTGTGTGTGTGTGTGTGTGAGAGAGAGAGAGACACAGACACACACAACACACACACACACACACACACACACACACAGAGAGAGAGAGAGAGAGAGAAGAGAGAGAGAGAGAGAGAGAGAGAGAGAGAGAGAGAGAGAGGAGAGAGAGAAAGTCAAGGTCTTGATTCATTATTTTTTAAGACGAGTGTCACTATGTAGTTTAGACTGGGATGGGACCTTGCTATATAGTCCAGGCAGGCCTTGAACTCAGGATTCTCCTGCTTTAGCCTCTTAAGTGCTGAGATTCATGTCTGGCTTTAAGTTTGTGTGTGTGAAGCTTCCAGGCACGCTAATATTACATTAACATTAATACCAACAAATTATATGTTTTCTCCTTTTACTAATGTAATTTCCAGGTTCCCCAGCCACTGAGGGAAGGAGATAAACTTCCTTCTCCATCATCCCATGTGTGGAGCTGACTATGGGAGGGACAGTGGCCTCCACTCTCCAGGGAAGTTCCTCTCAGTGGGTTCTGCTCTTTGGCTGTTTGTACTTCATCAGCCTCAGCTGCTGTGCCCCATAAATGGCAAAAGACAAACTAACCATGCAAACAGCCCAATGCATCATTACCCTGCCTCATCTTGACTTTCAGGCAACTTTATGTGCCTCTGAGATGTTAATCCCCTAGGCTGAAATCCAAGCTGGTTTCCCTCAGAGCTGCCAGGGCCAGCAGTGATGATGAGCAACCAGGCACTGTGTTTCTTCTAGAACACAAGGGATCTATTCACCAGGCACTCAGTCACAGCACAAAACACCATTCTTGAATCTCATCAGCAAAGGAAATGGGACTAAGTGCAAAGACAACGTTAGACTCATGTTCTGTTCCCTGCTGCAAAGGGAAACCCAAGGGAAGAGAGGCCACAGGAAGGAGAGAGCAAGCACCGGTTCTGGAGCTTGACTGGTCAGGTGTGCAGTGGAGTCTGGGACAAGCAGCCTGAGGCTCGGATGCACATCTCCGGCTTCCTTTCAGAGAGATGCTGCCAGGGTTCAGCAGCAGGTCCTTCAATGCTGTCAGGAGACACGAGACAGTGCCAAAATAGCACAAGAAGACGCATATTTGTATTTTCCATGGTCTGGACCACAGACTGCCTGTCCCACGTGAGCGCCAGGAGACAAGTATTTACTAAGAGCATGTGTTCAACATCCTGAGCGGTATTTTAAAATAGGACATCACAAACAGTCCTGATTTACTCAGCTAGTACATCCGTAATTATAGTTTAAGATGACTGGCAATAATTAGTATGTAACCTTTAGTATGAAATTCTGATGTTAAAATACCTTTCACAGCTCTAGAGACCACACTGTGGTCCAACCTTTAGAGAAGAGCCTAATCCACACCAGGATTCACTACCATCTTGATCTGTTGGGATCCTGGTCTTTGGGTCTGGTCAATGTGCCAGAGAGAATTTTTTCATAAAGAATGAGGACGATTCTATCTCCGCTGTGTGGAGGGTTTTATTTTATTTTTTTTAGAATTGTTAGACACAAATTTTATGTGAAAAAATTCTTCAAACAGGGGAAAAGCTCTTAAACTTTCTTTTCCTGGAAGATTTATGTATCTGCATTATAAAAATATAGCCCAGAGCCTGGTGTGGTAGCACATACCTGAAACCCTAGTACTTGAGAGGTAGAGGCAGGTGGATCTCCTGAGTTCAGACCATCCCGAGAAACACTGAAAGCTCCAGGCCAGTCAAGGAGGCATAATGAGACCTTATCTCAATAAACAAAACAAAAAGATAGGCTGGAGAGATGGCCCAGTGCTTAAGAGCACTGACTGCTTTTGCAGAGGTCTTGGGTTCCATTCCCAGGACCCACATTAAGCAGTTCATAATTGCTTGTAGCTCCAGTTTTACAGGATCTCTGATGCTCTCTTCTGGCCTCCAAGGGTACCTTCACAATCATGGTGCATGTAAAATCATGCAGGCACATACACACATTACACATTTCAAAAGTCTTTAGCCGGGATGTGGTGGCACATGTCTTTAATACCAGCACTCAGAAGGCAGAGGCAGGCAGATCTCTGAGTTCAAGGGCAGCCTGGTATACAGATACAGGATAGCTAGGGCTACACAGAGAAACCTTGTCTCAAAAAAAAAAAAAAAACACAACAACAAAAAAAACACCCAAATATAGTTACTTAACTCTGTGTGTGTGTGTTAAAATTGGCTCATTAATTTTAAAACATTACAAGTTGTCTATTTTATGCCAGTTACGCTTGTCAATGTTGGCTTAACTACCATCTCTAAGGCAATGTTTAGTGAGTATAATGATCTATTAATTTATTTATCAATTTATTAGATTTAATAAATTAATTTTATTGATTTATTAATCAATATATTTAATCTAATAATTAGATTTATAGGAGTATATAAAATAATAATATATTGACTGTATGTGATATAGTTCTCTATATCACAGGTGGATTCATTTCAGAAGAAATCTCCCCCTCTCCCAAAGACAGAGCTTCACTGTTTCACTGGAACTCACTCTGTAGACCAGGCTGGCCTCAAACTCAGAGATCTGCCTGCCTCTGCTTCCTAAGTGCTGGAATTAAAGGCATGTGCCCCCATCATTACCATGGGCCTTACAAGGAATTCTTTGCCTTTCTTTTCTTTCCTCCTCCCCTATAGAACTAGAAGGGAAAGTTCTTTGCCTTGGGCTGGAGAGTTGGCTCAGTAGTTAAGAGCTCCAGGTTCAGTGAGAGATCTCATCTCAAAAAATAAGGTTGAGGTTCTCGGGAGCACCACGAGAAACCAGTCAGAGGCAAAGGAACTTGGCCTTCAACTTAGCACAGCTGTGGCAACAATTCCCTCATAAGTATTATTTTTATTTATTTCCTATCACTTATCTTTCGCTCTTGCATGCGTGTATCATGCTGATTTTGCTCCTGCTTGTGTATGGCTCATCTAGATGGCAGGACTGTCGCTTATATTTCTTTACAGTTTACTGAAACATGTTCTCTCTATTCAACCCTGTCTCACATATTTCCCCATCTTATTTGACTTTTTTAAACTGATTTCTTTACCTGTATGGGTATTTGGCCCACATGTATGTCTGAGCACCACCTATATGCGGGACCCCTGGAGGCCTGAAGAGAGAGCATCAGATCTCTTAGTACTGGAGTTACAGACTGTTGTGAGCCACTGTGTGGGTGCTGGGAATCAAACCTGGATCTTCTAAAAGAATAGCCAGTGCTCTTAACTGCTGAGCCATATTTCTAGGTCTACTACCCATTTCTTATTATTGAGTCTTTTCTTTCTCTTGTCCATATACCCTCATAGTTTTACTTCTCAATTATAAATTTCCATAGGTTTAATAATCTCGAAAATTTGTGGACCATAACGGTATCCCAACCTTCCCTCCCAGCTACATTATAACTTCAATTATTTGCTTTTCAAATTTGGTCAGATCTTTCACACTTCTTCCCTACTCTTCTTCCTCCCATTCCCAACCTTATTAGTTAAAATCCGAGCATAAACCATCCTATCCTTGTTTGTTTACCCTCCGACAGTTGTTGGAGGGGCTGACATTATGTTACTAACTTGCTAGGACAAACATTTGCATAGTGTGGTTGCTCTCACAACTAACATCCTACTCAGGAAACAAATGTAGAGTTTACAACAGGCATCCCGAGCTTCCAGAACTGTTTTCCAAACTACACACCCCAACTTTACCACATTCAAGTCCCATTTGTACACTGCAAATACTTGAACTGAAAAACTACAGCTCACCATAAAGTAAACCAAGAAAAGAAGAGTCTTTCTTATTCCTTGTAAGTTTAGGGATGCAGCCTGAGAGTGAGTACTGCCTTTGCTCATTGCCCCTGAGTGTCCCTGGCCTGTTTTCCTACCTCGCCTTTCGGTTGTCTGAGATAGCATGGTGTGGCACACTGGCTGGCCCTGGCACCAAGAACCTGCTTACAAGTTTTGATGTTAGTTTAAATCACGTATGCTGCAACATGGATGAAAGTCATTTTGCCCTGACCATGAGATAAAAACCCTTCGTTTAACTGCCACCAATCTTGCCACTACCCGTCACCATCTGTCAGCAAGTCGCTGGTAAGCTTCACTGTGCATGGTCTGTCCCAAATCTGTCTGCTGCTGCTTCAGGCTGATGTCACCTTGAAGTCTCTTACTCAAGATTTTCCAGAAACAAAGCTTAAGTAAGAATGATAAACAACAATGACTACTCTTCGAGTCAAAGGTAGATCACCTGTCATGGAAGGGCTAATGGTCAGGTCTAATACTGGTCTATTGAGTAAATTTGAAAAGACCTCCTTCACTTTCCAACACTTCTGACTCAAGTTACGAAATGTATAAAGAACTGAGAGTGGAGACATACTTAGCCAAGTATTTGGGAAACAAGTGTCTCACATTGCCATAGACTCTAGGGGACACTTGGAATCACCTCAGCTCTCCTAGCACTCAGTAACAAGGACAGCCATTCCGATTTCTTATTTTCCCTTTGGATTGAGAGGATTATTTAGGAATTCAGTGTACAGAGTGAAAGGAAAGAAAACTAGGAACATCTTCCTGCCACTCCCCGTGTGTATGTGTGGTGTGTGTGTGTGTGTGTGTGTGTGTATTGTGTTGTGCGACGCGCGTGAGTGCTCGAGTGCGTGCGCATGTGTGATAGAGTGCACATGTGCCATGTGGAGGCCTGAAGATGATATCTAGTCTCTTCCTTCATGGAGGTAGAGTCTCAGCTGAGCTCAGGACTTGCTGACTGGGCTAGTCTAGCCAGCCAGCTTGCTCTGAGACTCCCCTCTTCACCTCTGGAAGGTTGGAATTACAGGTTCACATCTATGCCCTCCTTGTACTTATGCGGGTTCAGGGATCTGAACTTAGGTCCTTGTGCTTGTGTGGTAAGTGCTTTATCCATGGAGCCATCTCCTTAGCTTAGGAATGTTTCTTCTGGAAGCCACACGATGAGGGGCTAGGCAATGCAAGAGCAACAGGCTTCAGTGGGTCTGATCCAGTCGTTCCATAGACTTAGATCACTTAAATGTTGTTCAACAGACATCCCAGCGTTTCCCACTAGACTCGTGCAATCAGCTGTTTTGAAGTCTTCCTTGAACATGAGGGACGAGAGGCCTGCTCCTGGCCCAGTGCCAGCTTGCCTGTGAGACTGGACACTGTACTGTCAGCTTCTCGCTCTTCTCAGTAAGCTGGCACAGTTAAACCATGAGCTTTCAAGCCGTATTTTCTTCCCTCGTTTTTATTTCTGAACGGAATTCAGTATGGCTACTCCTAGGGCTGAAAGAATTTCTTCTAATAGAAAAACAACATCCCCATTGGTAGCCGTATAGGTTCTGAACAAGACCATGGGGAGCCCAACATTCTGAGCCCTGGAGACTTCCAGAACTTGAGCCTCAGACACACCTTGGGGTGGGGAGGGGAACTTGCTAACTTCACATGGTAGGGCTAACCCGAGCTTTCTGATGCAGTAGGCTGGGCAGGGCTCAGGAGTTGGGGGGTTGGGGGGTGTGTGCCAAGTTGCTAGTGTTGGAGGGTTTGAACACTCAGATGCAGGTGCTGAGTCAGATGCAGGTGCTCTCAGCTCACTCACCTGGACAGAAAGGAATGACGGGGTCTTGGAATTAGAGATAGCAGGAAATCTGGATATCAAGTCAATGTTCTGCTCCCCACAACCCTGTTTTCGGTTATTATTATTTTCGCAAAGAAACCTTTTCAGTTTTACATTATTATTATTATTATTATTATTATTATTAATGTTTCCCTCTCTCTGTCCTCTCTCCCTTTTTTCTCCCCTGTATGTGTGAGGTGTGTGTCTCTCTCTGTGTATCTATGTGTTTATGTCTGTGTGTGTCTATGTGTGTGTATATGTGTAGGTCAGAGGATAACTTGTGACAGTTCTTACCTTCTGGAGAAGCACTTTTACTTATTGAGCCACCTTGCCTACCTCAATCTTTGAATTAAAGTCTTTCTTTTCTTTCTTTCTTTCTTTCTTTCTTTCTTTCTTTCTTCTTTCTTTCTTTTCCTTCCTTCCTTCCTTCCTTCCTTCCTTCTTCCTTCCTTCCTTCCTTCCTTCCTTCCTTCCTTCCTTCCTTCTTAGATTTGTTTATGTATTTATTTTATGGTTAGGAGTGCTCTGTTTTCATGCACACCAGAAGAGGGCGTCGGATTTCATTACAGATGGTTGTGAGTCACCATGTGAGTGCTTTGAACTCGGGACCTCTGGAAGAGCAGTCAGTGCTCTTAACCGCTGAGCCATCTCTCCAGCCCCTCATCACTCATTACGTTGTTTTAAATTTCATGCCTTTGTTTCATCGTATTCATCTTTATGATTGTTTTCGACCACACAAACAGCTATAATTTCCCATTTCTAGTAGTAATGCAAAGTTCTTTTTTTGTTTTTTTTGTTTTGTTTTGTTTCTTTGATAAACGTGCTGCCTGTAAAATGAACGTGTTTGAAGATGGTTTATGGCTATGTTAAACTAATGGAGGGTGGGTGTGGGTACACCATCATAGAGGCAGGAGGAGGGGAGAAGGGATAGGGAGTTCCTGGGAGGGAAGGGGGGAAAGGGGGTAAGGGGAAAACACCTGAAATGTAAATAAAAGTTCCAATAAACAAACAAACAAAAAAAAAACAAAAAAAACAAAACAAAACCTCATGACTTTGGCACCGAATGGCTGGCGTCCGAAAACGTAATTTTAACCCAATCCACAACAGTTTCAAGATCACTTAGCAGTGCGATCTTAACTGAGGAAAAGCTCATTGCTTGGTGAATTTTACGCCTTGGGAGAAGTTACCTGACTGAAAACCCATTCTTGCCTACCACTGTCTGGAGCTATTCATGCACCGTGTGTGTCACTAGGTTTGCAGGTCCTTCTCTCCGGTTTGGAGCAGCGACCACACGCGGAACGCAGTATGTGTAGCTCGGTGGTCCCGGGCCATCTGCGTCTCAGGACAGCGCTGAGACCTACCCGCAGTACACCTGTGAAGTCAGAGACTCTGGGACCGGGAACCCCGAGAGACCCAATGTCCTGCTCCGTGTTTGACGGTTTTTCCTGCAGGAGCAGACCTCGGACCACCCACTTTCTTTGTCTTACTTGCTGGGTTACCCTTTAGCACTTTCGCGCTTGCGCAGTCTTCTAACTAGGGCAACGTTGCGTCCGGTTGCCATAGAGACCGCGGTTTTCTCTCCGGGTTCTCCCAGAACCAGGAGCTCCAGTTGGGGTCAGGAGTGCCCTACAGAAGCTTGTGTTCTTTGATGTACTGAGGTAAGTGAGCCCTGATCCACCTCACCGACCTCTTCTCCCTACCCATAGCGTGTGCCTTTTGTATCAGCCGTTAGCCCTGATATGGTCCCCTCTCCGAGACTATGCACATTGTCTGGATTCATGAATTTGAAAGAATACTGCTTGTCTTAGGATTTCTATTGCTGTGACAAAAACACCATAATAAAAAACCAAGTTGGAGAGGAAAGGGCTTATTTGGCTTACACTTTCATATTGCTTGTTCATCATTGAAGGAAGTCAGGATAGGAACTCAAACAGGGCAGGAACGTAGAGGCAGAAGCTAATGCAGAGGACATGAAGGACATGCTTACTGGTTTGCTCATCACGACTTGATCAGCCCTCTCACTCCCTTCCTCCTTTCCTCCTTCTTTTCTCTTCCTCTTTCTTTCCTTCCTCTTTATATCTTTCTTCCTCTCTCTTCTTCTCCCTCCTCCTCCTCGTCCTCCTCATCCTCCTCTTCCTCCTCCAAGGCAGGGATTCTCTGTGTATCTCTGGCTTTCCTGGAACTCACTCTGCAGATTCAGGTTGGTCTCAAACTCAGAGATCCACTTGCCTCTGCTTTCCTAGTGCCGGGATTAAAGGCATGCACCACACTGCCCAGCTCAATCTGCTTTCTTGCAGAAGCCAGGACCATCAGCTCAGGATTAGCACCATCCACAATGGGCTGGGCCCTCCCTATCAACCACTAATAAAGAAAATATCACATAGCCAGATCTCATAAAGTCATTTTCTTAAGCGAGGTTCCCTCCTTTCAGATAACTCTAGCTTGTGTCAAATTGACATAAGACTAGCCAGTACACTGTATGATTCACCGAGTGCAACGAGAACTCCACATCTCCAAAAGATGCACAGGAGAATATTAATAGCATTCTTGTGATAGCCCTAAATGAGAATAGTCCACATGTTCATAAGCAATAGGAAACAGTTGATTTTATGTAGTCACCAGGCATATTACATAGCAATGAAAATGGATGAGCTACATTATAAACAGTAAGACTGCTGTTATGAAACACAATGTTAAATAAAAGCCACCAGATGCTAAAGAATACACTGTGTATGGTTAAAAAGCAAAGGAACTTACATGTAGCATTAAAGATGGGGTTAGTGGCCACCTTGTGTGGCTGGGAGTGGCAACTAGAGATTAGAAAAAGGGTTGGCATGTTAGGTAACATTGTTTCTTGATCTGGGAGCTGGCTACACTTGTGGCTGGGGCTTGATTCAGATGATTTGTGCAGGCTTCAGTAGTGAGTGTCACAAACTGATGATAGTAATGATGGCAGAAACTGTTACTTTCATTTCACGGAAAATGGTCTGTATTTGATTAGGACTTTGGAAATCCTAAATGGCCAAGCTACTGACAATCTCCACCCAAGTTCCTCCCTGCGGAGTGGTATATTGCTAACAAAAGCCAGTACCACAGAGCAGAGGCCCAAAGGTCCCGATCCGAACGCCTGGTGGCAGAGAGCCAGAGGCTTGTGGAAGAAATTGAGAAGACCACCAGGAGGTCTCAGAGTGATGTGAACAAAAAACTTGGTAAGACAATATGCTTAGTATGGATGTGACCTAATCTGATGAAGCTATTGGGGGCTAGCTATACCACAGGGGATGAGCAGAGTTCGGTGCTTTCATGGGTCCTCCCTCCTTGAAAGGAGAAAGATATAAAAGTCATTTACCAATATAGAGTCAGATATGTGCTGAGTGAAGAGAGCTAAGCTAGGGGTGGGCAGGCACTGGAGAACTGGGCAAGGTCCTTCACATAAACATTTGAGCGGGTTTTACAGGAGGAACAATTAGGTCTTAACGATTTCATGCGAGAAACAGCATTTATAGCCTGGCGATCTAAAATAAATAAAATAAAACAATAAATGTAAAATAAAACGGAAAGTGATCAGCCAACCACTTAAAAACGTACAAGCCAGAGGCATGAACTCAGATGCCTAATGGGCAGGGCAGTAACAAAGGGTGAAGGTAAGACGAGAGGGAGTGAGAGGACTGGTTTTCAAAATACGAATCTTAATGTCATGGATTCATTGGGCAATTTAAAACCAGGTGTTTACAATGGCATTTAAAAAAAAAAAAAAAAGCTAAGTTCAAGACCAGCCTGTTCTACACAATGAGTTCTAGGACAACCAAGGCCATATTGAGAGACTTTGTCTCAAAAAAACAAAATAGAACAAAGCAACAAATAAACAAATAAAAAGCATCCAGGGGCTGACAAGAGGGCTTGGCTGGCAACCTGAGTTTGATCTTCAGAATCCAGGCAAAAGTGGAAGGAAAGACCCAACTTTATAAACGTGTCCTGACTTCCATATGTATGCCGAGGTACATGTACCCACATGCACACATCGTGTATACATGCAAATAATACCAATAACAGCAATAAACAGAATCACCCAAAGGTCGGAGTGTAAATCAGCGATAGAGTATGTTTGTTAGGCCCTACGTTCTACAGTAGCACTGGCACATACAGAAAAAAGCTCACAAAGTGCCTCGGAGTAAAGCTAACAAAAGATGTGCACAAATTCTCCACTGAACACTACGGCTATTACTGCAACAAGCCAAAGAGGCCTTAAATAAATGCAAGGAATGGAAGGTAGTGGATAGAAGAGTCCAGTATTTCAATCAACCCATGGGGTGACCACTAACTGGATTTTTAATGCTAAAATTAATCTATAGATTCAATACAATGCCAATAAAAACATCACCAGGCTTCCTGGTGAAACTGGCTAAGCTGCTTCTAAAAAGGTAGAGGCCTGGCTGGCTTGAAGGCGATTCTACCCCCACCTCTACCTCTTACACACCTACAAAAGCAAATCTAGGTGAGATCTAATGGGAAAGGTAAAACCATGGCACTTTCAGAGGAGGGCTTTTTATTTTTATTTTAGACAATTTTTCACTCTGTAGACTGGGCTAGCCTTGACCTCACAGTGATCCTCCTGCCTCAGCCTTCTGAATCCTGGGATCATAGGAAGGAACTATAGTCAAGAGGGCATCACACACCCATTAGGATGGCGAGTAAAAAAAAAGAGGGGAAGAAAAAAAGAAAGGAAAAGTGCCAGGTATTGGGGAGGAAGTGGACAGGGAGTGGCCAGGGTTAGACCCTTCGCTGCTGGTAAAGGACAGACTGAACAGCTGCTTTAGGAAGTGTGTAGCAGCACCAGCCCAAGCTGGGTGTGTGCACCCTTTCACCCAACAGCTGCACACCGTGCTACTTATGAAACCTAACATCTGTTTACCTAAGGATCTATGCTGCAGGCTTCATCAATAGCAGAGTGGGTAAATAGTGCCTTGCAGTATGATCTATTTTGTGTGCCTGGCCCTTTAAAGGATCCCCAATGGCCACTCTTTGGGAATGCTTAAGCCGGTAGAACTGCTTGACTCTATGACCTTCAGTGTCAGTTGCCTCTTGGACTTCTGGGAACAGGAGAGGATATAAAAAGCCAGCAGAGGCTGAGAGAGGGCAAAGTAGGAGAGGAATAGGGTCCCGGAGACACGGGAGTAGGGTCAGAGAAGACAGTTGGTTCTGGCAGAGAGAAGATTGAGTGGGCACCAGAGAGGCAGTTGAAAGTGAACTGGGCTAGCAGACTGAGAGGAGAAGACAGTGACAGATGAGCCAGGAGAAGCTGGGCTGAGACAGAGAAGATACAGTTAGGAGACAGATAAAAACAAAACAAAAAAACAACAACAAACAACAACAACAAAACCATGAAAACCCACAAACAAAACAGCTAAAAAGGGGAGAAAAAAAGGACAAAAGGCTACAGTGCCTCCTCTCTGCAGCAAGGAGCCTGGAAGGTCTGCGGCTTGATGGAGCACCACAGAGGAATCTCAGGAGCCTAGGAAGAGGTTCAGAAAAACAAACAACAACAACGACACCCACAAATGAGCATAGACCACTTTATTTCATTTTTATAAATAAAAGCAAAATTAATTTATACTATGAGAACTCAGCAATGGCGTGTTAGGAAATGTGCCAGGGAAAGAGAGAGAGAGAGAGAGAGAGAGAGAGGAGAGAGAGAGAGAGAGAGAGAGAGAGAGAGAGAGAGAGAGAGGTGGGGCCTTTCTGGATGCTGCTAATGTTTCTTGAGTCAGTACTTGGTTCTTGCCCTTGCTTCTTACATTTTGTACTATGTTTTGATGTCTGTCCTTGCAGAGTTTCCATCTGAAATTTAGAGATGAGTCCAACACGTAGAAGTCTGGGCTGGGTCTGAGCCATAAAGCACGCTCAGATGGGAAGGACAACGCACTTAGACCTTACTTAGTGACATTCATCTTTCCTGTCCGGGGAACACTTAGTTTTCATCCCTTCTGGCCATTTTCCAGGACAGGAAGTCATGGTGTGCCTCTCAGCTCGTTCTTTTGCTTTCTTTTTCGGCTGTTTTCTTCCTGGTTGTTGATCCTTTTCTTTCCACTCATCTCTTTTTGGGACTCCTTATGCTGTTGGATCTGCTAGCCTTTTCTCCTCTTTCTTTTTAAAAAGATTTATTTTTTATTGTTATGTGTATTTGAATTAGTTATATATACTGAGTGTGTGCAAGAAGCCACAGAAGCCAGAAGAGGGTGTCAGATGCCCTGAATCTGGAGTAACCGGCAGTTGTGAGGTGCCATGTGGGTGCTGGGAACCGAACCCGGATCCTTTGCCAGAGCAGCCAGAGCTCCCGATTGCAGAGCTATCTTTCCCACTCCAGCCCTTTCTGTGCTTTGTCCCCTGAGTCCTCATTAGAAATTGCATCATGATCCTCTTTGTTTTCCAAACAGAAATTGTCCTATCTGAATTCTTTTATGGCAGCCGCCCTGATTGCCATACATTTTCACCTACATTGCTTAAAAGCACCCCAAAATAAATATATCACAAGACTAATGCATTGGTTTACCACCAAACCTGCTTGTATAGCTCCTTAGCTTGGTGAGTGTGTATCTAGGATCTTAACTACGCCCAGTATTGTGCTAGATGGTTCCAAGGATAATGCTGATGAAGACATTCTAGTATAAAAGAGGGATAAAAACTCAAAAGACATAATCCTGGTCTAAGGTGATGGCAGTAAGAATGAAGAGAAGGTGCACACTAAATAGCAACCATAATTTGAGGATGAATCTTCACAACAGAAGCCAAGGATAAGCCAATAAAGGCAGGATGCAGGAGTTGATGCAAAGTAGAACCAGGGGCAGTGATGCTAGGTGAGTGTGGGAGGCGACTTTGGACGGTCGAGTATGCAGCCTAGGAAAAATTAGGAGGGAGTCAACACATGCATGCTGTGATGGATGGCAGCTGTGTAGGTGGGATTGCTCAGAGAACGTGCTGAAGGAAGAGCACAGAAAGGGTCAAAGGTGGAACCAAAGCTCCAAACACCAAAAAGACAAGATGTCAAGGTCCAGAAATACCGCAAGTGAGGGCTTTGCAGGTGAGGGTGTCTTCTATTGTATGGCACTTGTCTAAGCCTAGAGAAGCTTGAAAGGAGAATGGAAAATGTGTTTGAACTGTTGGCTTCTGAGATAACAGGCCTAGAAGGGCAGTAAAAGATGCACGTGGGTGGGTTGGAGACTGTTTCAGACCAGTATCATTCCAGTTTATGTAACAGACACAGACACTGGATGCAGGGCATTCTTCCTTACAAAATTCCAGCCAAACAGCAGCAAAATATTCTTGGAAGCTTTGTCCCCAGGAAAAGGATGGGTAGGGATGGAGCAGCAGCAGGCAAGTGATGGACATGACATACTGGAAACTGGAAAGCAGCCACACACAGGACTGTGGACAGCTGGAGTGGAGCGAGGATGCTGGGCAAATGGACTCATGCTACAAAAACTTGAATACACAAAGGTGGGTTTGTGTCCAGCTACTGCCTAAGCTGGAGATTCAAGACGAGCTGGAGCTATTCCAGCTTGCCTCATTGCTAGCAGAGTGTCTGAGATCAAAGGATCTGAACAGAGGTTATAGGACACTGGTAGCCTGGCTTTGACATGTTCCCCACCTGACAATGTATTAGAAGATGTTTCTATGAGAAATTAACTGTCTTGAAAAGAAGGATCTGCAGATATGCATGTTTGAAGAGTCTCCAGGGAAATAAATGCCCAGGCCCTGCTTTGTGGCTCCATTCAAAGAGCATTCCATTGGACAAGCACTGTCCCCAGAGACAGAGCTGTCCCCACAGACAGCTCCAAGCAGAATTTCAGCATGACATCTGCTAACACTTGAAGAAGATTTCCAGCATGGAACACACAAACAAATGAACATACCAACTCAGGAGACAGTACATGAAGCAGTGAGCAGATCCTCCAGACGGGTGGAAGACGCTGCAGCCTTGAAAACGAGACATCAGGCGAACAAAGAGCCTTGGAAATGAAAACTAGGAAAACAGAAAAAAGTTAAACATCAAAGAAGTGTTGAAAGTTAAAGTTGCAGAGTAATGAATGAGAGAGAGAGAGAGAGAAGAGAGAAAAGAGAGAAAAGATAGGCAAACCAGAGGTTCAGTCTGAGAGGTTCAGAGATGTTGTGGATTCAAGATCAACAATAGAGAAGAGGAGAAGAAAGCATCTGTTGTGAGAAACGTTAAAATCAATCAGCAGTTCCCGCACTATGCCCAGACTGGCAGGCCACATGGCACCTGGGGCCACATGGTACCAGAGCTCCAAAATCTCTCCACCCTACTCACTAAGTTCCCTCTGTGGGTCACTACCACGCCAGCCCTGGGCTTTAAATCCCCCATGGCCTTTGTAGTGCACATCAGGCAAACCCACACTTTGGTGCTGTACCTTTCTCTCTTGAATCCAGTTGAGTCGCCGCCGTGTGAAGAAAAAACACCACACAAACTTAGTTTAGAAACAATGGTAACTCAATCTCTGGGGGCAACAACTAGACTGCTGATCTTGTAAGCCATATTAATTCTAAATA
Source organism: Mastomys natalensis (assembly GCA_021653895.1). NCBI lineage: Eukaryota > Metazoa > Chordata > Mammalia > Rodentia > Muridae > Mastomys > Mastomys natalensis. Next base: position 1,019,929 of record JAJTUV010000598.1, read on the forward strand.
CTCCGGTGGCGAATCCTTGCGGATTCACCATAAGCCGGGAGACACTAGGAGCTGAGTCTTGCCCTATTTTTGTCCCTTCTGGGAGGAAAAAGACCCTCTCCGTCTCCTGCTTCCTCTCTTCCCTTATCCAACCCAGAAGTCCTGCCTGCTCACACCAGTGATTGGCTCCTTTATTCATTAGGGGATGGTTCACAAGAAGTCACCTGAATACATGACTTACTCCTTGTTGGAAGCCCCTCTCAGGACAGAAAGCGGAATTAGCATCAAAACATAAGCAATCCCAGGTCTATCCACAATTACACCACCGCACATGCACACGCACACGCCACACCACACACACACACCATTTTTTCCAGTGGAACAAGGTGATGCCTGTTGTCTGGCACAGTGACAAGATGAACCTTAGGTCTGAGGTTTCAGAGCCCAAGGAAAATGGAGGACTTCATAAGAGCTGCCACTGAAGAAGCATAGAGTTCACAGGCAGAGAGCAGGGGCTCAGAATCAGTTCATTCTTGTCCACAAAAACTCTGAAAGCTAGAAGGAAGGAGAGAGACATCAGAAATCAGAATGAAAAGGGATTTACAGGCTACAAACCAGCACACAGCTGAGTACCACACAACAGCAATGGCTGGGATAGAAGAAAGGAGTGCACAGGCGTGCAGCTTTTCCAAGCCCCTATGCATGCATGTCTTAGCATGTTCCTGGAGGGGGCACCTGTGTGTTGAAGGGATAAATCGAGGAGGAGGAAAACTCATGACTCAGGAAATGGGACTCCAGCACCTGAGAAACGCACAGGGGGTTCCCCAGAAGCAAGACCCAAGGGCGATGGACAGAGCAGGTCACCTGGTCACAGCAGGAGAGGCCCAGCGAGAGATTCCCAGAAGAGAACCATCATCAATAGGTCACTTGACCTGTTGGGATTGATTGACAGATCGGCTATTCTGTCAGAAAGTTTGAAGAAGAATTAGTAATTAATACAGATAAAGTGAAGAGGTTACTTTAAATTTTTTTCTTTTATGTGTTATTTGTGCCTGTGAGTGCAGATGCCCGTGGAGATCACGGGAAGGCATCAGATCCTCAGAGCTGGAGTTCCAGGTGGTTTTGAGGCATCTAACATGGGTCTGGGATCTGAACTCTGGTTCTTTACAAGAGCAACAAGTGCTCCTACTCCACCCCCACCCCTACCCTCAGCCATTTCCCCAGCCCCTGCAGTGGTTACTATAGTAACCATTTTACTATCTGTATAACTCAGATATGCACAATCTAATCTCCAAAAAAGAGATCATTTGGCCTGGGGAGATGGCTCATTGTGTAAGATTGCTTGTTGTGCAAACATAGGATGCCAGTTCAGATCCCCAGAACTGAAATAAAATAAAATGCCAAGAATTCCTGGTAAAGCCAGCACTGTGGCGGGGGGTGGGGGTGGGGGGAGGGAGCAGAGAAAGGAGGATCCTTAGGGCTTGCTGGCCACCAGGTTTAGTAAGAGAGCCTCTCTCTCTCTCTCTCTCTCTCTCTCTCAACACACACACACACACACACCACACACACACACACTACACACACACCACAGCATCATACAACTCACACAGACACACACACATGCTAATGCTTATGTTATTTTAGAGAAAGGAAATCGATAATTATACAATTAGTACCTCATTAGTTTAAGATTCAAATGTGAAGCTACTCATTCTGATTCATTGGCTAGTATGCAGTTTGCTTTTATAATCAGCTATCTTTTACTTGTTACTGCTAAAATAAGTGTGCCTTTAGTCAGGTGTAGTGGCTTATCTCATAATCCCAGTACCTGAGAAGCTGAGGATTAAAAATTCAAAGGCCATTGAGCCAGGAGTTGGTGGTGCATGCCTTTACCACAGCACCACCCAGGGCAGGCAGAGGCAGAGGCAGAGGCAGAGGGCAGAGGGGCAGAGGGGCAAGAGGGAGGCAGAGGGAGGCAGAGGCGGAGGAGGCAGAGGAGGGAGCAGAGGAGAGGGAGGCAGAGGAGGGGAGAGAGGAGGGAGGAGGCAGAGGAGGGAGAGGCAGAGGAGGGGAGAGGCAGAGGAGGGGAGGCAGAGGCAAGGGAGGAGGGGAGAGGCAGAGGGAGAGGCAGAGAGGAGGAGGCAGAGGGAGGAGGCAGAGGAGGAGAGGCGAGGAGGGAGGCAGAGGAGGCAGAGAGAGGCAGAGAGAGGCAGAGAGAGAGAGGCAGAAGAGAGGAGGCGAGAGAGGCAGAGAGAGGCAGAGAGAGGCAGAGAGAGGAGAGAGAGAGCAAGAGGCAGAGGAGGCAGAGAGGAGAGGCAGAGAGAGGCAGGAGGAGGAAGGCAGAGAGAGAGAAGGAGGCAAGAGAGGAAGAGGCAGAGGAGAGGCAGAGGAGGCAAGAGAGAGGCAGATGGAGACGAGTTAGAAGGCAAGAATGAGTAAGAGCAGGCTAACAAAGAAACCTTGTTTGCAAAGGAGAAGGCAAGAAGGAGAAGACAGAAGAGAAGGAAGAAGAAGGAAGAAGAGGAAGGCAAGGAAGGAGGAAGGAAAGAGCAGAAGGAAGAATGTAAAGACAAAGAAGTACTGCTAGATTAATTTTGTTTCAAACTAAAAATGAGCAAGGCATCATGAGAAATAAAGAAATTTACCAAAAGTAGGATTGTTGACAGGAAGTGGGATTTGATAAAATGTTGATACATGTATATTGGGAGATGGAAGGACCAGGAAGCTGTTGTTCTGAGTTGGTTAAGAGGAATCCAGGGTGAAGAACACAGCTCAGCATTACGGAGCCCACCTAGCACACTAAAGGACCTAGGTCAAGCTTCAGCCCTGAGAAACAAAAACAGAAACAAACACAAACAAAACAGAGGAAAAAAGAGTAGAAGTGTTAAAATCAATGCTCTAAGCGGAGGCCAGGGAGGAGGGACCAGAGATTCACCAGGCTGTGTCATGCTGTTCAACCTTCCAAACAACACACATTTATATATCTTCAACACAATTCAAAGGTTACAGGATTACAGCGAGAGCCCCATAGTTAAGAGTACATAATGCTCTTACAGAGGACCCAAGTTCAGTTCCTAGAACTGTGTCAGGAGCCTCCCAACCACTATGACTCCAGCTCTGGGGTGCTCAGACCCCTCTGGCCTCTGCAGACCCAGAACTCATGTGCACAGAAACAGACATAGACACACAGATTTACAGACACACACACACACACACACAACACATACACCAACACATAAATTTTTTGAGACAGGGTCTCAATGTAGGCCAGGAAGGGGGAGGGGAGGGGGAGAGGGAGAAGGAAGAAAAGGGAAGGAGAAGAAGGGAGGGAGAAACCTTGAATTTCTGATTCTTCTGCCTCTACCTCCCATGTGCTGGGACCATAGCCTTGTGCCAACATGCCCAATTTGTTGGGTGCTGGTGGGGATGCTGCCTGCATGTTAGGCAAACTCTTTACCAACTGAGTACATTGCTCCCCCTTCCTGATTAGCATGTATAAAAATGTCACAAAGGCTGGCTGTGGTGACAGCCACACACAGATCAATTAATCCCCACACACAGGAGGCAGAGACAGTGGATATCTGTGAGTTCTAGGCCACACTGGTCTACATAGCAAGTTCCAGGGCGACAGAGTGAGACCCTGTATCAAAAAGGGGTGTGGTGGTGGTCACAGCTCCAAGAAAAGAGACAATCTCCGGGTAGTGTCACAGAAGTCTTGGAAAGTCATCTAGCTTGGAGTGGGGCTCAGCTGTGAACAAGCTAGGGGCCTAAATTCAATCCCCGGCACCACAGTAAACCCACATGCACACCACACACACAACACAGTCGCCTTCCTGGGAACAAACTCTGGTGTGCCTTCTCTGTGTGCCTCAGAGCAGAGACTCGAGGAGGTCAAGTTCTGGAAGAAAGAGTTAGATGACAAACTTGAGCAGCTGGTGCACCAGACAGACGACCTGCTCACATACAAGATTCGCCTGGAGAGATCCTTGGAGAGTTTCAAGGAGCCCCTGTATATCACGGAGAAGTGCTTGGCCTACAGGTAACCCGCCTGCTGCAAGTGACTCTGTGCCTGAGCTAGATGGCAGGTTGAGCTGAGCTGAGTGAGACCTGTCGTGTCTGTGGTGTCTGTGGAAGGAACACCACTTTTGCTTCATGCCTAAACTCTGCTGTCTTCTAACTAAAAATCTGTTAGGGCTTCAGTTTTCTGTGTCCAAGAATTACAAAATTACATTAATCTTAAAATCGTTTCTTTTCTGGTCACTTAGTGTTTTGAGATTTATTTTTATTGTATGCCTATATGTTTTTGCTTGCATGTCTATTATCAGGAATGAGTGCCAGAGGAGTCCAGAAGTGGGTGCTAGATCCCCTTAGAACTGGAGTTGCAGACATTTTTAACAGTCATGTGGGTGCTGGGAATTGAACTCAGGTTCTCTGGAAAAACAGCTGGTTTTTTAACTGCTGAGCTATCTCTCTAGCCCCCTGTCCCATCACTTTTAAGTAGTCTAGAAGTGGTCCAGTTCCTGTGGGCACATGTGCTGTAGTATTAGGGTCCCAGGCTTTTTGTGTTTTGTTGTCTCACAGAACACAGGTTTTGATCTCTAGGCTACCTCATGATTTGAAATGACGGCCTAAGCTGTAGACAGTCTATGTCCTCAGCAAGTAATAGTAAGGAAGGTTTGGGATTCACTGTTTCTTTGTACTTGCATCCCATTGGCCAGAACACAATCACATGACTACACCAGTAGACTAGGAAATGGTTGTCTTTAGTTGATGGCATCCAGGTGCTCAGCTGAAAGTATCAGGGGTTCCATTTCCAGGGAAGATACCACTATAGCTGCTGGGAGGCACAGGCCTGCTGAGACTCACAGAGCACCCTGCTGTCTAGAGAGGGGATGGACACTCCTCTGTAAATCCAGGATTAGGACTCTTCTTCTTCTCTTCTCTTCTCTTCTCTTCTCTTCTCTTCTCTTCTTCTTCCTCTTCTCTTCTCTTCTCTTCTCTTCTCTTCTCTTCTCTTCTCTCTCCTCTCCCCTCCCTCCTCCCCTCCCCTCCCCTCCCCCCCCTCCCCTCCCCCTCTCCCTCCCTCCTCTCCTCTCCTCTTCTCTTCTTCGTCTAGTTGGAGACTCTTGATATACTGATGAGTCTGGCTTTTTTCATTTGTTTTGGTAGAATCTTACTACGTAGCCCAGGCTGGCCTAGAACAACTTAACATGCAACTAAGAAAGTCTAGACCTCCACATCTTCCTGCTTCAACCTCTCCCTCAGTGCTCTCTCTGTGCCTGTCTCTCATAGGTGCTTTTGCTCCAGCAAAGCCTTTGCCAATCCTGCATATTGTCCATATTGACTTTTTAGTTTTAATTTTTGAGAGAGGCTTTTGTAGCCCAGGCTAGCCTCACATTCACTAGCTGAGGACGACTTTGCACTTTGAACCTCTTGTCCACACCTTCCCAGTGCTGGTGAGACTGGCATGGTTTATATGGAACCCTGAGGGATCAAGCCCAGGGCTTCAGAGCGCTAGGCAAGCGTTTGTCTGAACTGTACTCCCAGCCCCACACTGGCTTTGGAGTGAATGTGTCCAAATCTTGAGTTTTACAGGTCGCCCCAAACTTAAAACTTGTAATTACAACCTTGTGTCTGAACAGCTCAAGGTAAAGTTCAAGGTCCTTAGTTTAGCAGTTTGTCATAACTGGACCCCAGTGTACTCTCCAGACCCTTACTTCATCCCCATGGAAGGGAGGAAGCTGAGTCCTCTGAAGGTTCCCAAGTACATGGTACTCTTTCTCAGTAGAAAGCCCAGTTCTCCCATAACCTAAGCCCTGACCCTATGCAGCAGGTGGTGATCCCCAGATAGATTTGGAGAGTACTTGAAGGTGAGGGCAGTGGACAGCCCTCCTCCCCAGCCCAGTGTGCTCCTAAGCCTGAAACTAACCATAATGCAGAGGGTGCTGAATTAGTGACCATGTGTCGTGTGTGTGTGTGTGTGTGTGTGTGTGTGTATTGCGTGTGTGTGTGTGTGTGTGTAGCACTGTTCCCTATCATGCCCATCCCTTGGTACTAATTGCTATCCCCATTTACAGAAGGGGACATCAAGACACAGGTGTTACACAATACACCTCAGGCCCCACAACAAATGTCTAGGGGATCCCCCTCAACCCCTGCACCCCTCCTAACCCTAGTACTACCAAGGAGAGTAGAAATAACAAAGTATCTGGCAGTGAGGTGTTTTGGGGGAGTAGTGTAGTGTGCTGGTTAGAAGCATGTGACATGGAGTAAGTTATTTCACTTCTTTGAGACTTAGTTCTCCCATATGGATTTTAAAAGTTGGGTGGAGGGACTGGGGTTCAGTGGTGGAGCAGTTGGCTAGTATGCTCCAGGGCCCGGGTTCCATATCCCCAGGGAATATATACATAAAAACAAAATAGCACAGTGCTGTCACAAGGTGGGGGCTCGGTAGTGTGGGTAATATCATATCGGTATTATTAGTAACAGAACTTTTCTTTTCTGGATTCAATTTCTTGTCTAAAAACACAACCAACACTAAGGGAATTCTAGGTCAAAAGACACTGTTTGTCATGAGTAAGAATGAAGGGGGAGGCTTTAGATCAGCCGGTCAAACTGAGCAGCAGGCAGCAAATGGGACATGCCTTCAAGTCCCAGTGCTCAGGGGCTGAGGCTAAGGCAGGAGATCAGCCTGGGATACAAACAAATTAAAGGGCAGGGGATGTTCATGTGGGGTTTCCAGGCCAGGTTTCTGCACACTTTTGGGATATTTTGAAGAAGCACAGGAACCCAAGTCGTGTCCCCCGCCCCTGCCCCTTCCTGCCAGGGAGAAGCGCGTAGGCATCGATTTGGTGCACGATGTGGTGGAGCAGGAGCTGCAGAAGGAGGCTGATATCATCCACGGAGTCATGAACCTGCTTAGGCGCACGGTGGAGGAATCGACAGAGCAGATCAGGTACGGGCAGACCCCACCCGAGTCAGGGGAAACCTGTATGTCGCACCCCACACACTGTCTGCGTCCCCTGGTGGAACACTGGTGTGTGGAGACCGGATTCCTGTCTCCCCATGGGCGCCCCCTGGTGGCGGGCGGATAGTGGCAGCACCTCACCAAGGTGACTCACTGGGGCCCTTTGCGACCACTCTGATCCCTCAGTACAGAGCGGATTTCAGCTGAGGCTTGTTCTCCAAGCATCAACTGGCACATGTGTGCACTGGCGACATGGAAGTGGGGCTCATGCTGAAAGGGCCAAGTTTCAGCTTCATTTTCTAGGGTCTCCCATGATCCTGCAGACGTCACCAGGTCTTTCCCGAGGGAGAAACCCGCTTTTGCCTTCTTCCTTCAGGCTGAACCGCTCTGCCAAGTACAATTTGGAAAGGGATTTGAAGGATAAGTTCAAGGCCATAACTATCGACGACGTCTGCTTCTCACTCAACAATAACTCACCAAATATCAAATATTCTGAGAATGTTGTGAGAATCGAGCCCAAGTGAGTGGGGTCCTGCTGCTGGGAAAACCCTGGGTCCTATCAGTCTGACATGGCCAGGGGAAGCATCCTAGAGCCCCTCAGAGCCAGTTAGTTTGGGGCAAGGCATCTGCTGAGCAGTTTTACCCTGCCCTGCTCAGAGCCTTCTCTTACTTTAAGAAAGACTGGCACAGTATGTCCAAAGACTTACAGTGTACTCCTTCATCTGTTTATAGTGTAACAAGTGGAAGATTATAAGAACAATAGTAATGAGTGAGTTAATAACGCCCCACATCTGTCCTCCTCCACAGTGACATACTTCCTCCAACAAGGCCACACCTACTCCAATAAGACCACACCTCCTAGTAGTGCCACGCCCTATGGGCCAAGCACTCAAACACAGGAGTCTATAGGGGCTATTCCTATGAAACCAGCACAGTTAACATTTCCTCGTCAAACTAGCAATCTGTTTACCTCCTGGCTTCCTCTTACTCAGTGAGCTAGGTTATATCTATTGTCACATGCTTGTTCCTCTTACTCAGTGAGCTAGGTTATACCTATTGTCACATGCTTGTGTTCTGTGTTGATGCTCATTGTCTCCAGCTGTGTGATCTTGACTAAGTTCATTTATTTCTATGAGATTGTTTTCTCTACGAAGTTGGGGTCATAAAAGTAGCTTAGTAGGCTTTCTGGGGATGAAATGTGGTTACATCTTTAACAGTCCAATGTCCAGCACAGACATGGGAAGTTTCCAAATATATTACCCTTGTGTTGGCTCTGGCCAGTGGTGGAAAACCATCCTAGATACTTATGGGGTGAGTTATCTTCGTGTCCAGTAATTCTCAGGAGTTTCCCCGCCACCCCAGCCCTGATGTGCTGTGAACGAGGGAGGAATTTGTGTTTCAGCTCAGTGAGTCTGGAGGACTGGCTGGACTTCTCCAATGCCAATGTGGAGAAGGCAGACAAACAGCTGAACAATTCAATGGCGCTGAAGACCCTGGTGGACCAAATCCTGTCCCAGACAGCCAATGACCTGCGCAGACAGTGCGAAGTGGTAGACACGGCATTCGTAAATGGGCTGAAGGAGACCAAGGACGCCAGGAACAAGCTGGCTGATCATCTGGCCAAGGTGAGTCTCAGGGACTATAGTAGTCATGAGGTCTTATTTATGCTTCCACGAAGCATAAACGTCTGTGCTGGGCCTCTGTTTACACACACTGCAGAAAACCCATCTGCAAGGAGACAGAGAATGGAGGCTGGGATCTGGGCACATCTTTAGATGTTCCTCATGTGAATGAGGAGAAGGACCCTGAACTCATACATGATGAAGCTCCTAGTCTCTCCAAATGTAGCCCTGGCTCTCTGGTCAACTGTCCCTGATGGTTTCCTAGTGGTACACTGGCAAATGGCTTTTGGAAGTTAAAAATAAAAAACCTCTGAGATGTAGAACTCGCAGATTCCCATGATGTAAATATTCCTACTGTGGTTAGTTCAGTTTCAGACTCCCTGTTTAACAAAGAACTGGCAGAGTCACTGAAAATGTAACCATCAGAGCCCACAGGAGCCAATTCCCACACACTGTCCTTACTTCAGGACCCGGGGTCCCGAGCACATGTGGCCAGTCCATAACCGGGGCTCAGAGATGTGGAAAAGTAGAGTCTAGTGGGAGAGGGCTGCATTTTGAACTTTAAAGATGGAAACCCATATTCCAATCTTGTAGCAGTGAGCTGCAAGACTTAAATGTATCCTTCACACTCTCTGCACCCCTTCCCCCAACTGTAACATGGGGATCATGACGGCTTCTGTGGCTGAGAGACTCTGAGGCTTCAGAGCAGCCATGGCTCAGGGCAGGTATGGGGAATACAGTGCCGGCCTTGTCCATCACGTACGCCGGACCTCCTCCTGCTCCTCCTGTCCCTCCTGCTCCTGTTTCCTCCTCCTCTCCTCTCTTCCTCCTCTTCCTCCTCCTCCTCCTCTTCCTCCTCTTCCTTTCTCTTCCTCCTCTTTTCCTCCTCTTCCTCCTCTTTTTCCTCCTCCTCCTCCTCCTCTTTTTCCTCCTCTTCTTCCTCCTCCTTTTAAGACAGGGTTTTTCTGTGAAGCCATGACTGTCCGGGAACTTGTCTGTAGACTAGGCTAGCCTCAAACTCTGAGATCCACCAGCCTCTGTCTATTGAGTGCTGGGATTAGAGATGAGTGCCACTGCCACTGCTGGCTTCACCTACATCTAGTAGCTACTTCTAAGACAGTTAAAAGAAGTATGTGAAATTGACTTTCTAATATTTTACTTACCTTTCAATATAAAATTATTTTAGCACGTTATTCATATTTTTAGCATGCCCTTTATATTTTTATAGTTAAGTCTTTGGGGCTGGGGAGGTGGCTTTGTGGGTGAAGTGCTTGATGTGCAAGCATAAGGGGGTGCTGAGCTTGGATCTCCAGCATCCATGTTAAAGGCACACACTGTGATGGATGCTGGTGGTGGGGCAGTTGGGGTGCGGGGTTGGAGACAGGTGGCTCCCGAGGGCTTCCGGCCAGCTAGTCCAGCTGGAGTAGTGAGGACCAGATTCTCAGAGAGATCCTGCTTCAAAAGGAAGGTGGGGAACAATAGGGGAAGATACTCAGCATTGACCTCTGGCCTCCACACATGCACACATGGGTATGTGCACCTGTATACACATGCCTAACACACATGCATACATGGGTATGTGCACTTGCATACACATGCCTAACACACATGCACACATGGGCATGTGCACCTGCATACACATGCCTAACACACATGCACAGGCACACGAACACTCATGCACACACACATGCACACACAAACACACACATAACCCCCACAGGCACACACATGCACATCCATGCACACCCCCCACACTCATGCACACACACATACACACATACCCCCCCCCCCTTAAAATCTAATAATCTAATGCATAGACCCTGTGTGGTAGCATATGCCACTAGTCTTAGTACTGAGGAGGCAGAGACAGAGATCTGTGAGTTTGAGGTCAGGCTAATGTACACAGCAAGATCCCGGCCAGCCAGGGCTACATGGTGAGACCCCAATTTACAAAACAAAACTCTTAACTTACACAGTCTCTTAGTATTCTGTAAACAAGTAGTTCAAGTTCAAAGCCATTAAGAGTTTGTGGGAAACCATTTTTCTGTTTTTTAGAGTCTCAAATTTCAAGATCTAATACAGACACAGCCACCTGAGCATGGGTAAAGTTCTGAGGACAGACAAATAAGTGAGCATGGACCTTGAGTGACTCTGGGGCCCCACAGCCCACTTTGGAAGCCTTGGACTTAGGCCTCATGAGGAGTTGGCTTTCATCTGACAGAGGGCTCCCCTTCAGGGTCAGGAGGAGGCTTTGCAAGCAGAAGGCCAACCTCCCGCTCCTGTTTGGTTTACAATGAGACCATGTTTACTCAGCGGGCTTTCCCCTGAAAACTTTATGATTAAGTAATACAGTGTATAAAATAATCAGATGCACAGGTCAGCAAATATTTTCCTATAAAACAATCAAATGGTGAATATTGTAGGGATTACGGGCCAAGAGGTACCGGGCAGTGGTATTATGTTGGCAGTGGTATTATATTGGTGTTTCTGCAGCAAGGAAGACAACACATTTTCAAAAAGTCTTCATTTTTGGAAAAATTCAGCAATAATAATAATCACGACAATAGAGTGTAGTTTTTAAACAGTGGTCTACTTATAAGAAAAGAGGAATTCTGTTGTGGGAGGTAGGATCTCGCTTTGTTCTGGTGCAAAGTTAGTGTTTCCTATAAAATTCTTTGCAAGCGTTCATTTGCCAACACTGGTCTGTAATGAACTGTTACATAATCCAACTAAAAATATAATTTCACTCAAATCTGTACTGCCAGCTGATGATAAAACGTACAAGGAAGTAATTTTAATTGGCTGTACTCATTTCTTGGGAAGCACTGGTGGACGGCTGTCAGATGATTCCCTGATATTTGTCTCTTAGCATGTAAATGCCTTCTAGCTGAAGCTGAGGTAGATCCACCGTGTTAAGTGAACTCTGAAATCTGGACATTTCCTTTGGCTTGCTTCGAGGACAGAACCCACTGCTGGGAGGTTGATGATGATGTTTGCAAATCTATGCAGGAAGGAAGTCTTCCTTCTCAGCTAGCTTTTACAGCACTGAGGTATGGAGAGCAGCCTGTCACCAGGTACAAGCCAGATGGCTGCATCCTAGGCTGCGTACCTCGGACTGTCTTGCCTCGAAATTTTAGACCGGGTTCAAAGAGGAAGATTTTTGAGTCTGCATCGAAAACTAATTTCCAAAAGACATAACAGCATTTGTTAGCAACAGTTGAGAGTGCTGCTTCTTATGCAGAAAAATTCCAGTCCTAGCCCTAGGCTAGCATGAACCATAAGAAAATGTAAGCATGGCGAAGCCTCAGAGCTGGTGAGCTGTGGGGCACACAGAACCACTGAGCAGCTGTTCCTATGAACCGGCGTGGTGCCGGGTCTGAGAACTAATGAAGTCAGTGCAGCCACACGACAGCCAAACACTTTGTGCAAAGTACACTTAAAAATTACTGTGTGTCTGTCTGTACGTGTGTGTACCAGATGTGTGTGCACAAGTGGAGGCCAGAGGTTGACTTTGAGTGTCTCCTTTCATTCCTTCCTACCTTACTTTGTGAGACAAAAGTCTCTCACTGATCCCACTGACTAGCAAGCTCTGGGGCTGGGTCCTCTTTTCTATGACCCCTAACCCTAGTGCTGGGGTTACTGACGTGCTCTGCCACACCTGGCTTTTACACAGGTGGGTGGGTGATGGGGATTCGAACTCAGTTCCTCATACTTGTATGTAGGTACTTCAACTGAGCTAGAATCTCCCGTCTACAAAATACTTGTTGCGAATGTCTGACAATTCATTAAGAGAAAAAGAAAACCATGCCAAATTGGTTATGTTATACAAAAAAAAAAAAAAAAAAAAAAGTAATTATTGGTTTTTCTCCAGTCCTTGGACTATTTTAGAGCAATTATTTTGCATAATGAGTAATCTTGAACAGGCTTCTGTTCTTTACCTGTCACCATCTTCATGATGCAATTAGCTGGGAATGGCTTCCCGCTTGGCCGGTCAGTGAAAGGCTTGGAATGGTTGATTGCAGCTTCACTTTAACTTGGAGACCCCCTCCCAACCCCCACAGTGATGAGATCTTCCTCATGGTTCCATCATGGCTCTCCTTCAGGTGGACACCGCAGCAAGGTGGTGTCTTGAAGCAGAAAGAGCTGATTCTGCAGACATGCGACCTGCCCCTGCTTGACTTTGAACCCTGAAGCTGGAGTCACAGGGTCGTGAGGCATCTGATGTGGGTGCTGGGAACCAGCTGCAGTCCTCTGAAGCACCAGCAAGGGCTCTTAACCTCTAAGCCAGTTCTCCGGCCTTGAATTTAAGGAATGCTAAGAAGTAGCTTAAGAAAGGCTGGTACAATGCACAGAATTTGTCTGGGTTCTAATCTGAGTAAGTCAGATTTTAAAATACAGATGAGCAGAAATCAAAGCAGAAGGTAGCCATGCTAGGACGAAGCCACTTTACAGTGGGGTGCTAAGTGAAAAACAGAGTCCTCCTGGTTTAGAAACGCACTCAAATACTTGATACTGAAATAAAAAAAATCTGAGCTTGACTTTCAAATACTTAGGCTGCAGCTGGGTGCTGGTGGCGCACGCCTTTAATCCCAGTACTCAGGAAGCAGAGGCAGATGAATCTCTGAGTTTGAGGTTTGACCTAGTCTACAGAGCAAGTTCTAGGACAGTCAGGGCTACACAGAGAAATCCTGTCTTGAAAAACCAAAACAAAAATAATAAAATAAAATAAAACAATCAGACTGACAGGTAGGGATGGGTAGAGAGACATATGGATAAAACAAGATTAGGTATTTTTGTTTGGTTTTGTTGTTGTTTGATTGGTTTTTGTTTTGTTTTGTTTAAGACAGGATTTCTTTGTGTAGCTTTGGCTGTCCTGGAACTCGATTTGTAGACCAAGTTATCCTCAAACTCACAGAGATCCACCAGCCCCTGCCTCTCAAGTGCTGGGATTAAAGGTGTGGTCCACTACGGCCTCCTGTGGTTTTTGGTTTTTTTGAGATATGATCTCACTTTGTAGTTCTGCCTATCCTGGAACTCACAAGGTTTATTTATTAGGCTGGCCTCAAATTCAGAGATCTGCCTGCCTCTGCCTCCTGAGTGCTTGATTAAAGGCACGTGCTACCACGCTGAGCTTGAGGTTCAGTATGTGTGGAATTTTTCATGATGCAAAGTCAAAAAACAAAAACAGAAAACAACTCAAGGGGAATTTTTTTTTTTTTTTTGCAGGGGGGAAGTACTAGTGATGGAACCCGTGCCTATGCCCGGCAGGCAGGTCTTCTGGATCAGTCTACACTCATGACCCTGGTGAAATACTAACGTGGCTTGCAAGTGTCTTTCTGTGCACAAAGCCAATTTCAAACACACCATAGGTGCTGGAGAGATGGCTCAGTCAATAACACAGGACCCAAATTTGTTCACCAGAGCTTGTGTCTTACTTTTTATTTTAAAAGGTCAGAATATAAAATAGCCAGGTGTGGGGGCCAGTGCTTATAATTCCAACCCTGGGAGGGATAGGGTGTAGGGGGAAGTGGAGACAAGCAGGTCTCTGGAGCTTGCTGATCAGCCAGACTGGCCTGCTTGTGAGCTCTGGGCCAATGAGAAACTCTGCTAAGAATAAAAAGGGTGGCCAGCACATGAAGACCAATACCCAGGACTGGCCTTTGGCGTTCATGTTCACATACAAAAGCGCACATGAACATACCTGAACACACACACATGCACTACTAACAAAGCTCAGGCAGCACTGTCAATTTTTTCCCAGAATTCCAGGAGCCAGAACTGGTGCTGATGTGTGTGTGTGTGTGTGTGTGTGTGTGTGTGGTGTACATGGAAGCATCAACTTTCTGTTCCTGATATGAAGGCATTTTTAACCAGGTAGACAAGAGGCCTTGAGCAATAGTGTGGGGAATAGCCGGCTGTATTAGCTACTTTACTGTTGCTATGATAGAGGACCCCAGCAAAAGCAACTCAGGGAAGAAAAGTTTAGAGAGATAGAGTCCCTCCTGTCAGGGAAGTCTTGGCTCGATGACAGGGCCGGAAGGCTAGTTGTTCACATTTTCATCCATACACAGGAAGTAGAGAGAGAGGAAGGAAGTGGAATAAGACTAAACCTTCAGAGCCTGCCTCCAGCAAGCCTCCTATCTACTAACAGATCCATAACCACTCAAACACCACCAACAACTGGGACCAAACGGTCACATACATGAGTCTATGGGGGGACATTTCTCACCCAAACCACTACGGTGGCCAAGCCTTTGCTGAGGTGGTTCTTCAGGGAACTCACACCATCTGTGTGGGTGAAGACGTAACGCTCGGCCAGTTAGATCTGCTCTGTGTCTGGGGTTCCATAGTTGCTTGAGCATCTCTGCTTTGGGGCAAGTAATCAGATTGTCTTGCATCTGCTATGTCTGGGGTTCCATTGATGGAGCATCTCTGCCTTGGGGGCTTCTGCTTATGTGGGAAATGTGAGGTTGGGCCTTAATGTGCACGGTCGCGACAGCTCTGTTCCTTCTGTTGATTTCCAAGTAGCACAGTGCAGCTTCACCTACTCCAATATTTTCCATCAGGTTATGGATGAAATTGCTTCCCAGGAAAAAAACATCATTGTTCTTGAAAATGCCATTACGCAGCAAGAAGGGCCAGCTAAGGTAGCACACACGCGCCTGGAGACCAGGACGCACCGGCCTAACGTGGAGCTGTGTCGAGATGTCGCTCAGTATCGGCTGATCAAGGAGGTTCAGGAGATCAACCATAATGTTGCCAGGTGGGCCAGCCCCTGCTGGGGCGTGACTTCAGCCTGCATTGTAAACTGCAGTGTTAGGACTCAGCAAAGGGTGCTGCTGGCTCTGTAACATTGGAAGGATGCCTTCCTAGATGGCAGGTCTGCTAACTCCAACCAAAGCAGCTGTCATTCAGAGTTCAATGTCAAGACATTTTGTTATAACGTCCAAAGCAGATATTTAGGTAATATCTGCCATCTTAAATGTTGGCTTTTCTTTTTTCAGTGCTGAAAATAAAGCCCAGAGCCTTGAGTGCTAATATTACAGGTATACACTGCTACTTCTACTGCTGTAGCCAGCAGCCAGAAAGCACTAGAGAAGCAAGGGAAATAACACCATCAGTTTGACTGACTATCTAAGCACATTCCTCGTCCCCCCCCCCCCCCCGCCAGCCCCCAACAAAGGATCCGGAGCCCGTGATTAGCCCTTATGCTCTTCTTCTCTCAGGTTAAAGGAAACCTTGGCCCAGGCTCAGATACAGCTAAAGGCACTGTACCGCAGGCAGCTGGCCCTGCAGGAGGAAATCCAGGTTAAGGAAAACACCATCTATATCGACCAGGTGCTGTGTATGGAGATGAGGAAGTCCATCCCGCCTCGAGATGGTGACGACCATGGGTCCTGGGAGGGGGGCATGAACGCAGAGGCCATCTGCTGATAGGAGCCATTGGGAGTCTTATTAAACTGTATCATAAGACAAGAGTAGTACAGAACTCTCATTTCAGGTGGGCAGAATTTTGGGCAGCCTGCCGCAGCCTCTTGGCAGGACATCTCAGGCCTGCTAGGGTCTGTAACTTGGGGACAAGGTTCTGTTCCACCATGGTTATTGATGAGGTAGATATTTCACAATTTAATGCTATGTGTCAGCACCAGACATAGGGATCGCAGAGGTCTTGGGGCCAGGGGATGGAGCCATTAGAGAGCCATGCCACTCGTAAGCTGGGGCTGGGTTTTCTATCCAAGGGATTCCTTTCTTTCTCATGGAATAGGATGCAATCCATTTACCCTAGGAAGCTTAGATGCCCCCACCCACCTCCTGGCAGTTCATCGAAAATCCATGCAAGTGTCACAGAATCAGATGGAAGAGAAGGTTGTTAGGAGGAGATAGGATAGGGCCAAGGGAACTCTCACTTGTTTAAAGGTTTAAAGTTGAATCTAGTGGGCGGAGAGGAGCAGCGGAAAGCAGAATTGCTGTGTCTGTGGCTGCAAAGTCAGAAAGGAAATGTCCCTGGCTCAAAGGCCAAGAGAAAGTTCTGAAAACAGTGGTCACGTGTGTTTGCTGTAGGATTCTGCTTTAAGAGCTACAGTTTCTGATTGACAGCTGGGAAAGACAGCAACCTGGGCTGGGTTAGGAAGGCAGGTCTCTGCCCAGTCTGCATCCTTCAGCGCCCCCATGTGGTGCCAAGAAGTTTTACTCTTTTAATTTTTCCTTCCTGAAGAGAAACTCATAATTTTGTGTTTGATTCTAGAATATTTAGTAGTTACTGAGTGCTTTTTAAAAATTTTTTAATTTTAATTTTTAATTTTTATTTTATTTAAATTTTTTCACTGCATGCTTTTATTTTGTTATATTTTTCTTTTTTCTTTTCTTTCTTTTTTTTTTCGAGACAGGGTTTCTCTGTGTAGCCGGCTGTCCTGGAACTCACTCTGTAGACAAGGCTGGCCTCGAACTCAGAAATCCGCCTGCCTCTGCCTCCCAAGTGCTGGGATTAAAGGGGTGTGCCACCACTGCCTGGCTATATTTTTCATGTTAAAAAAGATTAGCAGTAATAAAAAGAAAATTTTAATTCATGGTACAGATTCAAAGTCATGCTATGACTTTGAATCTCTTAACAGTGGTTAAGAGCAAAGGTGTCAAGGGGTAGGCAAGATGGCTCAGGGGGTAAAGGCACCTGTGGCCAAACTTGAAGACCTGAGTTTGATACCTGGGACCCACATGGTGGGAGAACTGACTCCCACAAATTGTCTTCTAACTTCTACCCTTATTCCATGGCCCCTCCCCCACCCCAAACAAACAGCTGATGTGTGTGCATGTAATATAAAACAATTCTTTACAGAGACTAGGTGTTGGGGGAGGAGTTGGGGAGACAGCTCAGTGGGTAAAGCGTGGGTGTAAGGACCTGAATTTGGATCCCAAACACCCATATGAGAAATCTACACATGGCGGTGTGTGTAATCGCAGTGCTGGGAGACAGAGGCAGGAGGATTCTGTCACTAGACAGTCTAGCTGTACCAGTGGGCTCCAGATTCAACCAGAGACTCCATCTTCAAAAACTAACAAGATAGGGGCTGGAGAGATGGCTTGGTGGTCAGAGCACTGGTTGCTCTTGCAGAAGTCCTGAGTTCAATTCCCAGCAACCACATGGTGGCTCACAACCATCTGTAATGGGATCTGATACCCTCTTCTGGTGTGTCTGAAGACAGTGGCAGTGTACTCAAATACATAAAATAAATAAATCTTAAAAAAAATAAAACAAAACAAGGTGGACAGCAATAGAGGAAGAACTCCGATGTTGACCCACGACCTCTACATGCCTGCATGGGTTCCATCTCAGAAGGAACCGAGTTCTCAATAATCACAAGCCATTTGGAACACAACTACCATGTTGCCACAATTCCAACTGCGCAGCAATAATCTCAGCTTTTAAAATAATTGTTTTCCTCCAGATTGTGTGTTGTACCCACACTCCACACTGCTGCACCATTACTGCAAAGATACACCCCCTAAAAGGTCTGATTAAGCCACTTTTCTCGTGGTCACCATTTCTCTTTCTGTGAGTGCTCTGGCTGTAGACAGCTGCTAGTACTAAGTCAAAGCTGCTGGCTCCGCTCTCCATGTTAACTTTTGGTATCCTGACACCTAGTGGACAGTAGGTGGTGAGCGCACAGCACTAGCCAGAAAACCGGGAGACCTGGATTCTAGTTCTGACCCTGCCAGGAATGTGTCTCTCCCTCTTAGGGCCACCTGTAGACTGAGAGGATTGAGTAGAGAGCCTAAAGGCTCTCCCATCTTTAACACTCCCCAAATCTGGGGCACTTCATGGGGCATGAAGCCATCTCAGGATACGGACCCAACTCCCAGGAGTTTAGGAGCTGGGTGCTATCAGCAAGTGGCTTAACTGAAATGGAAAAAACCTTTCAGAATCCCAATGTTTGTGTTCTGTGACTCAACCACTCAGGGTCTGAACACCATGCTTCTGAATGTCTTCTCACACCCTGAGTAAGGTGTGAACTCCCTGCCCCAGGGCTCAGTGGAAAGTGTGGGCGCTCTGCTGCTCTGGTCTGAAAAGGGCAGAACTATTTTCTTTTCCAGCTTGGAGGGCAAACCTTAGAATTTCTGCAGACTCAACACGGGGATGGGTCCCAACAACATTCTAGGAAATGGCCATCAACGTTCTAGGAAAACCATTCCCAGGCTCTGCATTAGATTCAGCTCAGAGCAGATCCATCAATCAGCCTGTGGAGGACCCAGAATAGGTTTCATAGCTTCTTGAGTGTCAGTTTCTACATCTGTAAAGAGAGATAATAAAATCCAGGCCAGTTCAATAAAGAAGGTCACTCAATGCAATGTTGAGCAGGCATTGTGGGGACATTATTTCCATTGTGGCAGAGATCATTTGTCAACATATAAATATGAAATCCAGGAACACCACAATCTTAAGAGGGCAAATTGTCTTTGTTCATTTACTTGCTGGCACTCACCTGGAATGAGGACATTTCACCAAGAAAGTTGTTCTGGTCCATTTTACAGGGGGCATCTTCAGTAGCCCGAGACTGTCAAAATCTTGGTAGCTACCAAGCCCATCAGCTACAGTCCTTTCTATCCATTCAAGCCAGACATCCTTTCATGATAACATAAGCCTTATTCTTGATGAGTACAGTGGGATACATCTTGTGAGGTAGAGGCAGGACGTTCAGGAGCCCATAGCTAGCCTGGAATACATAGTGAGTCCAAGACTAGCCTGGGCTACATAGTGAGGCACTACATTAAAAAAAAGAAGAAGAAGAAGAAGAAGAAGAAGAAGAAGAAGAACATTATTTGTAGGCAATAAAAATTTTAGAGTCAGCCGGGCAGTGGTGGCACATGCCTTTAATCCCAGCACTTGGGAGGCAGAGGCAGGTGGATTTCTGAGTTCGAGGCCAGCCTTGTCTACAGAGTGAGTTCCAGGACAGCCAGGACTACACAGAGAAACCCTGTCTCGAAAACAAAAAACAAAAAAAAAAAAAAAGAAAAAGAAAAAAATGTAGAGACAGGTATCATCTAAACTTGAACTTTTGTTAAATAGAACTAAATTGGACTTATCCATAATCAATATGAAGGAAAGACAGTATTAAAGTTTCACCTTTTTATGGTTCAGTTAGCACAGCAGGGAGTGGAACAGGGTAGGAAGTGGGTGCTTTGGGAGGAGACAGGTTGAGCTGATCAGGGGGACAGAGATTTCCTGCATGGAATTAGAGACTTTGAAAGTGTCCTGAGAGCTTGCTGCTTCTTTGGACATGCCCCATGAATCCGAAATAGGCTTTCATCACCCCCACGCCATTGGCTCCTTAACCTTGCAGTTCAAATTTTCCCAAAGTGTGAGAAATAAATGTTTATTCTTATTTTTTTTTTTTGTTTGTTGTTGCTTTTGGAGACAATGTTCCTCTGTGTAGCACTGACTGTCCTGGGACTCACCAAATGGCTGACCCTTTCAGACCAACAGCCATTCGGTGCCAGGGTCTTGAGTTTTAACCCAGCCATGAAACATTTTCAGACTCGTTCATTTTACAGGCAGCACATTTACTTTGCACTACTACTGGAAATGGGCAATGAGAGCTGTCTGTGTGGTAGCAAGCAACCCTGAAGGTGAATACGGTGAAAACAAGGGTATAAAACTTAATGTCAATTAAGAACAATGTAAAAGCAGCGGTGTGATGAACTATGTGTCACCTTAGCATCCAGAGAAAGACCCTTGAGCTGAGGACTCACATCTGAAAGCCCTGTTTGAGAGCGTGTTGGAGGGTCTAGCAGAGGAGCATAGCTACCCTTGACTGAAGACTGGCCCTCCTGTATTCAGGGAAGGTTGTGATGAACATGAAGTTGTGAGGGAGAGGGGGGACACACTGCCTAGCCAGATACATCAGCTGAATCAACCCTAGCAACCAATGGAGTGACAGATGTTGCAGCCAGATCTCGCTCACATCCAGAAAGATCTATTTGAAATTAACATTTACCTTTTGTGTTGGGGTTCAGGTGTCACTCCACAAACCACAGGAACACTGATCTCAGTCTGACAGGGATAGTTTATCAAGCATTTGCTCCAGGAGTGATCAATCAGGCCTGCAGTCAGACTTGGGAGCTGAGACTCTGAGCCAGGATCCTATAAAGCTTTTAAACCTGAAATCCACACACATCTGTGCCAAGTTTTTCCACCAATTAGGATTTAGGGATAGGGGATTTCCGTAGGAACAGGACTCTGTTGTACATTTATCCTGTTCCCATTGATTGCATCGGTTAGGGTATTCCACCGTGACGGGGACTAGCCTTGTCCAACATTCTTGTCATTTGCCATCCAGGATGTCATCACCCATGTACATGACTCTTTCTGCCAAGCAGGACATCAGTTCCCAGGGAGGGCTTGGGAACTTAAAATTGTACTTGACACCTACTCAAAATGGAACTGTTATTCCAAATGGCTTCTTATATTGGTGCAGGTGTCTCTCTTAGGTTGGGGGTCCATCCCAGGGGCAGCTTATAAAGGCAAAAATCATAAAAGCTCAGATACAGGTGCAGGAAGTGCTGCTGGGTGGTTAGTTTGGGTCCAAGCTTATTGTTGCTAACTCTACAAAGCAGTTCTAACTGACTTGTAATGTGATTGGTTTCCAAGACTACCAAAGCACAGACCATAACAGAATAGGCAATCAACTCTGGCATGAGAAAGCTTCTTAGCAACAGCATAAAATGGTGGGCTAGACAGGCAGCAGTTACCCAGGCCTGAACATTTCATATATCTATTTTTTGTTGTTGTTTTGTTTTGAGGCAGGGTTTCTCTGTGTAGTCCTGGCTGTCCTGGAACTTGCTCTGTGGACTAGGCTGGTCTTGAACTCAGAGATTCACCTGCCTCTGCCTCCCGAGTGCTGGGATTAAAGGTGTGTGCCTCCACCACTCTGCTCTAAATGATTTTTTTCTTAAACATAGAGGTTTAGAGAGGAGTCGGGGAAGAAAGCTTCATAACCCATGTCTCCCCCCTCCCCAACCCCGGAGTTTCCAGACAACTGCCTTGGAGGTCACGTTCCAGCTCCCAGAGGTTTCTTCTCTGAGAACCATGCAGTACACACAGAAGAGTGCTCAGTCACATTTGTGTGGCAAAGTCTGCCCTCCCTGGAGCTAAGCTGTTCATCGTTTGTATCTTGAGAATCAGGAGTTTGAAAAGGAAACACAGCCGGGCGGTGGTGGCGCACGCCTTTAATCCCAGTACTTGGGAGGCAGAGGCAGGCGGATTTCTGAGTTCGAGGCCAGCCTGGTCTACAGAGTGAGTTCCAGGACAGCCAGGACTACACAGAGAAACCCTGTCTCGAAAAAAACCAAAAAAAAAAAAAAAAAAAAAAAAAAGGAAACATAAACATTCAAAGAATTCTGGAGAGAAGTGAGCTGCCCT
This sequence comes from Mastomys natalensis, assembly GCA_021653895.1. Classification (NCBI taxonomy): domain Eukaryota; kingdom Metazoa; phylum Chordata; class Mammalia; order Rodentia; family Muridae; genus Mastomys; species Mastomys natalensis. The sequence goes on from JAJTUV010000598.1 coordinate 1,041,911, forward strand.
GAGCTTTTTATGCCGAGTTCAACACCAGTCCTTTCTGTAAATGCTTTTAGTCGAAGCTTCTAGAAATTTCTATCATTTTCTCCTTTGAGACATTAACCAATATGTGTTGAAGGGAACACAGCGAATGGCCCTGCTGAGATCAGACAGTATGGGAGACGTGGCTGCTTATCTGAAGCAAGCTCCATGGAAACAGCAGTGCATCGTCTTGCTCTGTTCCCTGCTGTGGGGAGTTTCCTCCTCCTCCACTTGACCTGACAGCCCCCAGCCTCTCTCCTCTTTTCTTCCCACCACAGTTGACTGGGCCAAGGAGAGGCTGCTAATGAATGCTGGGTCAAGAAGCCCTCTCCTGAGGAATTTGGACTTGGGAAAGAAAGCCTCCGTTCCATCTGGCTGCTCTTTTGGGTAGAGGTTCTGGAGCGTGGATGACAGCTGTTGTCTGTTATGTGAACCGGAAACAGAAAGCCAGTTAATAATGAGAGAGAAAAAGTGGCAGCCAATGTACCAAGAAAAGTGACAAGAGAAGGCCACACCTCCACTGATATAGTTCCTTGTCCTCAGCTCCAGGCATTTTCTGAAGCCCCTGGGTTCTGAGAGACCCTCAGCCTCCTCACGCTGACCCCTTCCCTCATCATTGACTCCTAGTGAATTTTCACGGCTCAGACACAAAGAGCTATCCCAGGCCATGGCTGTCTGACTGGGGGAGCAGCTGGGGGTAAGGCCACTCTTGAGTGTGATCTTGATAAACAGAGGTAACTTGGTAGAAATGGAGGGAACATTCCATACAGTGGTACAACATACAGAGTCAAAAGGCTAGGAAGGGCTGAATCTTTACTAGACTATCAAAGAGTTGGGTGGTTTTGGGTCCTTAGGAAGTATTTTATAATCTCAGATCTAAACCAGGTAGGGTGTATGGTGTGATAGGCTTATAGGTATAGTGTCACAAATGTGGCCCCTAACACCGAGACATGTTTGATGTGTGTAGCAGTGCAGTCTGTGATTTCCATTTTACAGGTGGGAAAACTGAGACCTGGGAGGTACCAACATAGGATTCGGACTCAGGCTGCTGGCCCTTTTGTAGCAAGGAGTGACGTTGTGTGGAAAAAGTGTGGTGTGGTTGGTAATTGGCTCCTTGTGACTCAGGCCTCAGATTTAAGAGTCTGAGTTTAAAGTTTCCAGATCCAACCTGAGACTTTAATACCTTAATCCTGGGGAGTGACCTGCGGCCTTAATATCTTAATCCTGCCGAGTCTGTTTCCCAAGATGACTTAAACTCCCTACATTTAAATTTGCCTTAAGTTTGGAAAGGGGGTGAGTAACCACAGGCCCCAGGTGAGTGAAGAACAGCCTTTTGTATGGAGGAGCTGCAATCAGTGACTTAGCTTTTCCGATGCAGAAGGAAACTGGTAAGGGAATTAATTGCAAATGCCATTCTGCGTGGGGCCGGTTTGTGGGCTCTCTAATCACGTCATATCTTGTTGCACTTGACTGCGGCTTGGTGCACACACTCCACCATGCGCAGTACCTCCCCTGCCCTGGATGCTCAGCTGCACGCGGAGCGCTGAGACAGAGGAGACAGATCTCACTGTTGGCTGACAGTCATGTATACTCACAGGTTTCCCTTGAAGCATGAACAAAATGGGGTTTCCCTCTTGTAGGCAGTGGTTCTATGAGACTCAGTTCTGACCAAGGGGCAACAGAGGAAGCTGGCTGGGGAATTCTGGAAAAGCCTTTTCTTCACACCCCCTCCCCTGCCTTGACCTTGGCTGTATCTATGTACAAGGCTGCTGCAGCCTCCAGAAGCCATAGAGAAAAGTCAGAAGAAGCATACTAATGGGAGCCCCAAAGCAAACCAGCAGCCAACTAACTCCAGCCTATGTGCTTAGAGCACAGTTCAGTCTGTTCCTCCTTAGTTGGGGGTGTGGCCACTCTGATCACTCCTTCTCAGATGTGAAAATGTGGATCCTAAAGCCAACCAGCTATACCAGTTATCCCAGAAATATTTGAGAAGCTAAAGATTATGGGGCAATAATGCTGAAGCCATATTTGTTAAGTTTGGAGGGAAACTTCCTGGGGTGGGAGCGGAGTGTCTGGTAAGAGAGGCCACCACCAGAGGGCTCATTCATCTTCCCCACTGTCCAGATGGGAAGCCCAAGGCCTGGCACAGGACAGGGGGTCTGCATGCCAAGACCTGGGGCAGGTCAAAGGGGGGAAGGTAGGCTCATTTCCTGTGGAGAACTCCTATCTCTAGCCTTACTCTTCGTGATGCATTTGCTAAACATCACAAATGAGGAGCCTGTAACAGGAACACAGCTGCCTGCCTGAGGTCCTGCAGCTAATGGATTGTTGGTGGCCATCAGATCCTGAAGTCAGTATCCCTGGCCCCAAAGTATTTTTCAATAGAGATTCCTTTATAAATGTTGGCATGTTTTTTTTTTTTTTTTTTTTTTTTTTTTTTGTTGTTGTTGTTTTTTTTTTTTTTATTTTTTTTTTAATTTAAAAAAATTTTTTTTTGTTTTTGTTTTTTAAATTAAACATTAGGAAAGCTCTCCTTGACAGTCCTGAAGCCCAGGGGAGGGAGTTGTTTGTTTATCCATCTGTAGTTGGGTCTCAAGGCTCCTCGAGAGGAAGCTAATGCTGGCCCAACGCTTTCTTCAATTCTTTTCATAGATTCAAGGGACTGAACCATGGTTATCAGGCTTGTGTGGTAAGCACCTGTACCCACTGAGCAATCCTGCCGCCCCGCCCCCCCCCATAATGCACTTTGAACACATTCACCCCATCTTTCTCTTCCTACGCCCATTGATATTCTCTTCCCAACTGTCCCCTTCTCCCTCCTCTGGTGACTCAGAGAGTTTCATTAGTGTGGCTTACAGAAGCATGGCATTTTAAAATTTTTAAAATTTTTAGTGGCTAAATTACTGAAGAAAATTCCACTCTCTCCTAATGGATCCTCTGCCAGTGGATCCTCAGGGTGGGTGGGGCTAATGAGCTCCTCCCTGGTGGGTGGGGCTAATGAGCTCCTCCCCACTTCTGTTACAAGGTACCAATAAGCATAAATCTTGTACAGGTCTTGTATAATCAAAGCTCATGAGTGTAAGGGTGTGATAGCCACATCGTGTCCAGAAGACAGTGTTCCACACCATCCCCCCATCCTTGGCTCTTACATTCCTGACAGTTCCTCTTCTGTGATATTCCTGAGCCTTGGAGGGGGAGATACCGACATCTCAATTAGGGCTCAGCTTTCGACAGTCATTTATTCTTAGCACTTTGAATAGTTCCGAGTCTCTGTGCTGCTGTATTTCCAAAGAGAAGTTTCTCCGACCGAAGCTAACAGCAGCACTCATCTACAGGGATGAATATAATTATCCAGAAGGCAATGTGATGGGCACCTCACTCAGAAACACAACCGTAGTTCCCCTAATAGGGCCTATGACAGCTAAGCCACAACATTCTGACCAGGTTTACAGTACCAGCTGTGACTTCCCCCAGTGGAGCAGACCACTAATTCAATCAGAAGACAGACGTACCCCTATCATACCAGTGGGCACATGTTGCCTGGCTGGCTGGTAGTGTAACATATGGGAATCTAGCCGATTAAGATTGTTGGGAATACCCAGCACTTGGGAGGCAGAGGCAGGCGGATTTCTGAGTTCCAGGCCAGCCTGGTCTACAGAGTGAGTTCCAGGACAGCCAGAGCTACACAGAGATACCCTGTCTTGGAAAAAAAAAAAAAAGATTGTTGGGAATAATTTTCCTCCAACTGCCTTCAGTACTTTCTGGAGCAATGAAGGCTAGCCAGCAGGAAGTATAGGTTGTATATTGATTATTTTTCAAAGGCCTATGAGTTAAAGGCCTATGAGTTAAAGGGCTTGATCCCACTATTGGGAAGTGTTAGAAATATTCTACAGAGGTAGAGTTTAGTGGAGATCTTTAGGTGGGGTGGGCCCTGGAAAGGATTGTGTGACCCAGCTTTCCCCTGATTTTTCCTTCCTTCCTTTCCTTTTTCTTTCTTTCTTTCTTGTTTTTTTTTAATTTTTTAGGTTGTTTTTTTTTTTTTTTTTTTTTTTTTGAGACAGGGTTTCTATGTGTAGCCCTGAGTATCCTGAAAATCACTCTGTAGTCCAGATTGGCCTCAAACTCAGAGATTCTTCTGCCTCTGTCTCCCAAGTGCTGGATTAAAGGTGTACTTCACCACCTCCTGGCTCTCTTTTGTTTCCTGATCTTGAGATGAACAATTCCATATGCTGTCTGATCCCAGATACTGTCTTATCCAATAGAAGACAGTTGACTCATGAACTGTTGGCAAGACAACACAATCCTTTTCTCTCTATAAGTTGATAAAGTCAGGTATTATTGTAACAGAAAGCTAACAAAAGGATTGTGGGCGGGGCCACTTGCTTATTCATTCCCATGGGAAACATGAGCTGCAATATTTCAGACTCAGACTCTACGCTGAGTGCTAATATCAGAGATGAACAAGATGAAGCGCCTTGTCCTTTGGAACTCAACCCAGAGGCAGACAGGACGTGAAAAGCCATTTCAGGCAGTGGGAAGACTGTGATGGAATAGGAGATACGAGAGTGGCTCTCTGGATGCGTGGTCACCTGAGATTGGTTGGTCACAGAAAGGCTTTCAGATGGGCTGAGTCTGGAGCTGGGAAGGGCCAATATGACTTTGGCATTTTGTGAGTGCCTGAGGGAAATCTCTAGATTTCTTAGTAAATAGCCAGCATCTAGAGAAAAGGGGCAATGTGATACAAACCGAGATCAAGAAGGACTGGGGTCAGATTGTGTAGGCCACAGCAAAGTTCAAGCCAGGTGCTAGTGAGAGTCATGGATTGGGCAGGGTTGACCAGGGTTGGGAGTTTTGGAAGATAGGTGGAGAGATATGTGGGGTCTTCAACCTACTATCCCTAGGGGTGATGAGGTTAAGTCAATCAGAGGCTGTAGATGAGAACAGAGGCCATGCCAGGCTCTCTGCCTCTCTGGTCTCTCACTTCTTTCTATGCCATCTACCACCTACTTGGGAAGGAAGAGCTGTGGAACTTGGGGAATTTATTTTTAGTGTCCTCAACAGCCAAACAAGGAGACTTGTCTTTCAGGGTTCATCCCTTGTCTGTAAGGAAAGGGAGGAGTGGTCATTAAGCATGCAGTACAGTTCATCACGTGTTCAGATCACATTCTCTTGTGGTGTCTGGGAGGTAGGATGCAGAGATGACCAGAAGGTAGGATGGAGGTCATGGCAGAGGTAGCAAGCCAGTAAGAGCCTGAAGAGCTGAAGGAGTCCTGGCTTGCCTGGTCTTGCTGGGAGGGTCAAGCATTGAAAATAACTCTGAATAATAATAATAAAATAATAATGAAAAAAACTCATGAATAATTGGGAATACTGAATTAGCCAGCTCAAGGGAGGCTGATCTCTGGAACCTTGGCTTAGTCAAGGCCCTAGACACACAGTGCTCCAGAGAATGTTCAAAACAAATAGACTCACTGAAGATGTTTTGACTGGAAGTTTGCTTTTCACACTTAGGGCCTTGAAGGATGTTCATATCAAGACATGAAGCTTATCCTTACTCATTAAATTGTCAACATGAGGAGCTGGAGAGATGGTTTAGCAGTTAAGAGCACTGGGTACTCTTCCAGAGGTCCTGAGTTCAGTTCCCAGCAGCCACATGGTGGCTCACAACCATCTGTAATGGGATCCGATGCCCTCTTCTGGTGTGTCTGAAGACAGCTACAACGTACTTATATAAATAAAAACAAATAAATTTAAAAGAAGTTGTGTACATGACTAGGGATTACTAGTATTGATGTCACTTCATTATCCAATTGATAGACATTTTACTTGGAGATAATTTTCTATCCATAATAGCCTCTTCAGTATTCAGCTTTGGCATGATTTTCTGAGTCTGCATTTCTTTTTTTTTTTTTTTTTTTTTTTTTTTTTTTTTTTTTTTTTTTTTGGTTTTTCGAGACAGGGTTTCTCTGTGTAGCCCTGGCTGTCCTGAACTCACTCTGTAGACCAGGCTGGCCTCGAACTCAGAATCCACTGCCTCTGCCTCCAAGTGCTGGGATTAAAGGCGTGCGCCCCACCGCCCGGCTGATCTGCATTTCTATGTGGTGGTTTTTATTTTTCAGCCACAGGCAGCCACTGACAGGCTTGTAGGCACCCTGCAAGTTCTGATGTGAACAGAGGGAGAGGAGGGATTCGATACACTCTCTAGGGATGGCGCTGGCTGACAAAGTATGCAGCCTTGGGGTCATCTCAGGTTTGCATCATCTCAGTAACTTCTCACAGGGTGGCAGGTGAGTCCCCTGTGTATCCGACTTTACTTCTCTCATGTACGAAGTGGAATGCTGAATTCAGAGATTTGTGAGGTGTCTTTTTGCCTTCCTTACATTACCAGCCCCTGCTGGAATCCTACAGAACACTCTTGTCTAAATTATTTCCATTATTGTATCAGGCTCCTGAGCTCTGTGCTCCGAAGAGCTGCTTTAAATGGTGTATTTGTCTTAATGCCCAGGAAGGTGGCACAGAACAAACCACTGTGAAACAGTTGCTTACAGTAAACTAAGGTGGAATGATCTTCAAATCAGACCTTATTTTATTTATCCAAGAACAGCTAGGGCTGCTTCTGTTTCTAGCGTGGCACTGGGGATTCACAATGAGCAAACATTCACATTCTCAAAAACTTGGCATTCCCTGAACATTTAGAGCTGTGTGTGTGTGTGTGTGTGTGTGTGTGTGTGTGTGTGTGTGTGTGAGAGAGAGATTATGTTTTTAAAATATGTGCTTTTGTAAATGTAGAAAAACCCAAGTCAGCTTGATTAAATTGTTTCTTAGGCACCCCCCCACCCCCAGGAAGTTGCACAGGGCAGATGGTCTCCGTGTGTCATTCGGCCAGTGACTTTACAGGATTCTGTGGCTTCAGACTGCAAAGAAAAAGGTAGTGTAATAGAAATTGCGAGAGGCTGGGAGAGGTGGAGGCAAATAGAGGTTGGATAGTGGATATTGAAATGTGGTTAGATAAGATAGACAAGTCTTGCATAATCTTCTACAATAAGATGAGACAGTGAGTGCTGGTGGTCTATAGCAACCAATCGGATATTTGTTTGAAGGATGAAAAATAAGGACATGGCAGTACTCTGTCCTGACATGGCTATCACATACTGTGCGCATGGACTAGGTCATCTCTCTGTGCTCCATAAACATGGGTGATCATGAGTCAGCTAAAGAAGAAAAGAATGTAACAAGACAGCAAAAATATAAAGATGCAGTTGTATCTTTGATCTTACTTACCTGAATACTTGAATACTTGACCTGAGTTTCATTGCTTAAACCAGAGGTCTTTGAGACCGCTGAGCAATTACAGATGCCAAAGGTAAAGGGCCGGATTCTGGGGCAAGTTCCTGCAGCTGCTGCCATCAGGGATAAAATATAGTTGGAATAAAAGCCCACTGAACCTGGTGCTAAGAACTTTTTGTCGTGTTTGTTTTGGAAACTCACTCTATAACTCAGCGTAGCCTTGAACTCATGAAGACCCCCTGTCTCAGCCTCTTGATTGTTGGGGTAACAGTTCACTGCCATTCCTGGGTTAGTGATTTGGTTTTGTTTCCTGTGCTGAGGGTGGAACCCAGGATCTCATGCATACTAAGCAATGCTTTACCACTGAGCTACATCCCAGCCCAAGCTAAGAACATTCTAACACAAAACTTTGGAGAAGAAAAGGATGAACTGTTTGCATTGTGACTCTGGCTAGAGATATGAGGATAACCTCAAGAGAGGCAGGCTTAGGGGAGGGAGGCAGCCTATAGGGAGAAGCACTGTTCTCTAGGCACCACAGGATAGGGTTTTAATGTCAAGCCCTTAACGTACATTCTGGCATGTGAAACTGTCTCTACTGCTTTAGACCACAGATGCTCATGGAATAATTTTCCCTAACTCCCCTCCCCCAATCTTCAGCCTTTGCAATGGAGATGTTCTAACATTTTTTTTTTTAAAATGCAGGAGGATATTTTACTTGAATGCATGTCTGTGTACCACATTTGTGCCTGGCACTTCAGGAGGCCAGAAGATGGCACCAGATCCCCTGGAACTGGAGTTACCATGTAGGAACCATGGGGCAGAACTGCAATGTAGGCATTGGGAATCAAACCCAGGTCCTCTGGAGGAAAAAAACAAAACAAAACAAAACAAAAAAACAGACAGTGCTCTCAACTGCTGAGCCATCTCTCCAGCCCCAATATTCCCATGATTGCTCAACAGTGTTTTTTATCTTACACAACATTTTTTAGGCTAATCCAAGCATTGCAGAAATTTTCATTGATTTCATTAGTTAAATGGCAGAATAATGGTTTTCAAATCTTCAGGGTGTAGGACAGCATTGGTGTGGTAGAGCATTGGTGTGGGAGAGGATAGCTGTGGGAGAGCATTGCTGAGGGAGAGCATTGGTGTGGGAGAGCATTGGTGTGGTAGAGCATTGGTGTGGGAGAGCATTGGTGTGGGAGAGGATAGCTGTGGGAAAGCATTGCTGAGGGAGAGCATTGGTGTGGGAGAGCATTGGTGTGGGAGAGGATAGCTGTGGGAGAGCATTGCTGAGGGAGAGCATTGGTGTGGGAGAGCATTGGTGTGGTAGAGCATTGCTGTGGGAGAGCATTGGTGTGGGAGAGCATTGGTGTGGGAGAGCATTGGTGTGGGAGAGCATTGGTGTGGTAGAGCATTGGTGTGGGAGAGCATTGGTGTGGGAGAGGATAGCTGTGGGAAAGCATTGCTGAGGGAGAGCATTGGTGTGAGAGAGCATTGGTGTGGTAGAGCATTGATATGGGAGAGCATTGGTGTGGGAGAGGATAGCTGTGGGAGAGCATTGCTGAGGGAGAGCATTGGTGTGGGAGAGCATTGGTGTGGGAGAGCATTGGTGTGGGAGAGGATAGCTGTGGGAGAGCATTGCTGAGGGAGAGCATTGGTGTAGGAGAGCATTGGTGTGGGAGAGCATTGGTGTGGAAGAGCATTGGTGTGGGAGAGGATAGCTGTGGGAGAGCATTGCTGAAGGAGAGCATTGGTGTGGGAGAGCATTACTCTGGAGGTAAGACTAGGTTTGACCCTTCCAGCAATTTCTAAGTGACCTAGGTAGTCATTCTCTCCTTTCTGGAGTTGCAGTGCGGGTGGAACCGAGTGAATTCATTCTTCACAGATGCATTCTGTTGTCTGTCCATCATGAGCTGTGTTGTAAGGGACAGGGATGGAGTCTTCCTATTGTATTGCTTACCTGGAAGACAGTGATCTGGGCTTTAAATCTGGAAACTATGATCTTGAGTCTGTCACCAACAAGCTGGTGACTCTGGGCCTCAGGGCACCTTTCTTTATGAGTCTATTTCCTCATTGATTAGATAGAAAAGTGAGCGTTTATTGAAAATCTATGAGCCAGATTCACGTATTATATTTGTTTAATCTGAGAAGTTGGCACACAATGGTTGGCAGGTCAGATCTCACACCCATGCTATTTGGCTTCCAAGGCTAGGTGTTTTGGGGCAGTGTGGGCGCTCATGTCCATGTTCAGCACCACAGATCTGAGTTTAAAGATTGGCATCCTAAGAGCCTTAGGAATATGGTATTTCCCAGATCCTCTCTCATAGATACCTAAAACTTAAGGCTTAAATAGGGTAAGCAACTTACTCAGGATCACATAAATTAGTGGCTTAAATTGTCTGAGAGTACAGGCCTCGGGGATTCTGGAACTCAGCCCTGAGAGTCTTCCCAAAAGAAAACCTGCTTTTGTTTCATTGGCTTGCCTGAGGGTCATGCCTTGCTTGCATCTCAGCTTAAGCCTATGCAGTATGACTTTAGGTACTTGTGGATTAGTCAAGGAACCATGGGGCATTTGGCCTACTAGCAGAAGAATCTTGTCATTGGAAAAGATACTCACTTAAAAACGTGTGCACTTGGGAATATCACTGGTTCTGCATTTTTCCCATGGGGTTCCCCTGATCTCGAGTCTATTCCCATTTTCAGGGGGCCAGAGCATTTTTGCAGTAGCACTGCTTGTGGTTGAGGGATCTCGTGAGACCATTTTTTTAAAGGGGCCCATGAGTTGAGAATTATTTTTAACAATCACACCAAATTGTTACATATATTTCTCACTGTCACTGACTCTGGAGGTCTTCTGGGTGACATATTGTGAGATGTGGTACCGGGACAATCCAGAAGCAGGGATGGGAGTTAGAGCATCTACTATCCAGCCATGTTCATAAGAATACACTCATGCCTACATACTTGGTGTAACTCTGAAGTTATTTATGCTTAGACCAGTGGATCTCAACTTGTGGATGGTGACCCCTCTGGGGGTCAAATGACCCTTTCACAGGAGTCACCCAAGACCACCTGCATATCAATATTTACATTAGGACTCGTAACAGTAGCAAAATTACAGTTATGTAGTAGCAATGGAATAATTTTATGCCTGGGGGTCACCATAAGATGAGGAACTGTATTAAAGGGTCACAGAAAGTTGAGAACCACTGGCTTAGATGGTGTTTGAGAGGAAAGTTACTGGTTCATACGACAAGTAAATATTAGGCCTGTCTGCCAGCTGGTCAGGATTCTAGCTGAGGGTCCTCTCTGACCCCAGAGCCACACATGAGTGGCTTGCTCACCAACCCATTCCAATTTCATCATATTATGATGCCATAAGGTGTCATTTCCCATCAGACCTGGGAGCCTCCTACAGGTGGGAGCCCCTTGGCCTTCACCAACATGAGTTATTTTTTCTGAATGGCAGGTAAACATCAACTGTGTCTATCAGTCAGTGTCTAGGGATAATCCTATAGCATGGCTGTGCTTTGAAAGTGCTTTTAAAAAAAAGTTAGCTATGAATTTCAACAAAGGTCCGACAATCATAAATATGTCTTACCAAAAGGGGAAATTGTGGACTCAAATGAGCCACCCAGTAAGGAAATTGCAGTATTATAGCCATCCATAGCTGCTGAAAAGTCTCAAAGGAACAGACAAACAGGCCAATGAAATGAATAGTTCCCAAAAGAAGAAATGCAAATGGCCAATAAGGTTTTTTGTTTTTGCTTTTATTTTATTTTATTTTTTTAAAAAGTGTTCAACACTTCTAGCAATCAGGGAGATGCAAATTAAAACTACTTTGGGATACCACTTCATCCCAGTCAGAATGGCTATCATTATCTGACAGCAGATGCTGGCAAGAATGTGGGGGTAAGCAGAGCCCTTATTCATTACTGGTGGGGAATGCCAACTAGTACCGCCACAGTGGAAATTAGTGTAGAGGTTTCTCAAAAAATCAAAAATAAAATTACCATGTGACCCAGCTATCCCACTTCTGGGCATAAGCCCAAATGACTCAATATCCTTCCACAGAGACACTTTGCATGTCCAATGCTTATTGCTCTTACTCATGCTATCTGGGCAATGGAGCCCATCTCTATACCCATCAACAGATGAATGGATAATGAAAATATGGCTGTCTTAGTTAGGATTACTACTGCTGTGATAAAACACCATGACCAAAACCAACTCAGGGAGGAAAGGGTTTATTTTGCTCACAGTTCCATATAACAGTTCATCATCAAAGGAAGTCAGGACAGGAACTTAACAAGGCAGGAACTCAGAGGCAGGAGCTGATGCAGAGGCCATGGAGGGGTGTTGCTTACTGGCTTGCTCCTCATGGCTTGCTTTTTTGTAGAACCTAGGACCATAAGCCCAGGGTGAAACCACCCACAATGGGCTAGGTCCTCCCCCATCAATCACAAATTAAGAACATGCTTTACAGCCAGATCTTATGGAGGCATTTTCTCAACTGAGGCTCCTTCTTCTCTGATGACTCTAAGCTTTTGTCAGGTTGAGATACAACTAGCCAGTACAGGCTCATATACACAGAGCTATAATGAAAACTAAAGCTATGAAATTTACAGGAAATGAATCTAAAAAGTGTAATATTAAGCAAGGTGACTCAAACTCAGAAAACTTGAAGCCACATGCTCTCATATGCCTGTAATGTTTACATGAGTATATATGCAAATGAGAGTAAATTTAGGTAAACTTTTTTTTTTTTTTGGTTTTTTGAGACAGGATTTCTCTGTGTAGCCCTGGCTGTCCTATAATTCATTCTGTAGACCAGGCTGGCCTTGAACTCAGAAATCCGCCTGCCTCTGCCTCCCAAGTGCTGGGATTAAAGGCGTGCGCCACCACTGCCCGGCATTATTTTGTTTTTCAAGACAGAGTTTCTCTGTGTAGCCCTGGCTGTCCTGGAACTTGCTCTGTAGACTAGGCTGACCTCGAACTCAGAGATTCACCTGCCTCTGCCTACCATGTGCTGGGATTAAAGGTGTGTGCTACCACCACCTCAGTACAAAGCATTTCTAAATGGGTAAGGTTTGTTGGTAGAAGGTTTGTTCACTGGCTGGTCACACTTGTCCAGGTAAGCAGAAGCCAGACTTCCTTGGCAAACTTACTTTGGGCCTTCTCTGTAGCTGAGTGGGAGTGCCCAAATTAAACAAACAAACAAACAAACAAAACAAAGCAAAACAAAACAAAAACCCAAACCCAACCCAACCCAAACCACCACCAACAAAAAACTACACACCAAATGAAAAAGAAGCCAACCGGGATTGTTGGTAAAGATAGCACTTTAAAGATGCTTGGGGCCTCGACAGCACCAACAGTCTAGCCTTCGCAAGGCTGGCCATGATGGTGTGGGGCTGGCTAAAGGAGAGAGAAGAAAAAGGGATGAGGGCATGGGAGCCCCAAATGTAATTCACTGAGAACCAGGTTTTTAGGTTCAAAGTGCATCTAGATGTCTTCCTCTGGAGAGCACTCTTTACATCATGGGGTAGGCGATGACAAAATAGTTAAGTTCTGAATCGATCAACTTTCTGTATTTCCTGTAAATTTCCTGAAGGGTCCTGTCCTCTTCATTTGTCTCGTATCGGTTTGTATAAATTCTCACCTGTGCCAATAAAGAAACACACCCATGGACACACACGCACACACAGCCCCCACACACACACACACACCACACACTGTGGCTACATAACTTAGGATTTGAGAACCATCCAAATGCATCTATACATACAAAATTAGTGGTAGAATCAGAAAAACTTCAAGCAAATTTCCCTCATTATCTACAAGGGACCAATGCCAGGGCCCCCTTTGTATACTGAGATGCATGCATGGATGTTTGAGTCCCCTATGTAAAATGGAACAGTGCATGAAGGTTATCTCTGGGTTGCTTATAATGCCAATTATAATTCAGATGTTATATTTAGGGAATAACAACAATAGAATCTTCCGTAAAGATGTAGGTTGGCTAGATTCATGGATGTAGATCCCAGAGGAAATGGAGCAGAAGAGACTTCCAGATCCTGTGTGTGGGACTGGTCATCTCCCATGGCCAGATTCAGGGGCAGTGCCTGTCTCATATCTGTCCCTGTCCCAGCTTTTAATGAGCATAAGAGCAAAAGTGCCAAGTTTAGATGTCACCCCTTTACCCCATGCAAGCAGCTGAGGTTCCTTACCTTTAGTGTGCGCAGGGAGCACTGCCCTTCCTCCTGACTCTTCAGGATCCGCTCCACAAACTTAACATCCAGGAAAGCCCAGATTTTGAAGTAAAACAGCTTCCGACAGGCCAGGATGAGGAATGCAGCTGTTCATCCAGAGACTCGTGATTATTGTTGAACTCGAATGTTAACTTCTGGAAAAGCACAGGGGTTTGGGGGAGGGGACAGAGGTGCTGGAACAGCCCAGGGGACGTTTCCTCCCATCCTATGCTAAGTACTGACCACAGGAACCACAGGGCCACCAGTGTACTGCTGTGAGCCAGCGGGAAGGTTGGGAGCTGTCTGTCCCCAGCGAGGCATCCCCCGGCTCAGGCGTCACAACTCTACACTAAGGATAAAGGAGCTTTTCTTGGTTGACAGCCAGCCAGTGTACCACGGTTTTCACATCTGCTGTGGTCTCGAGAGTGTGTGGGAGGCTTGAGAAGGTGCTTAGTAACATCCAGAATTTTGACAAAGAATTAAGGAAGCATGTGGAAGCCTAGCCCAGAACAGGCAGTAGTAGGCTTTCCTGTGAACAAGAGCTCCTCACAAGCTCCTGGGGTCCAGACTTGCCACTCACCTGCAGAGTGTTCCGGAAGGTGGGCAGGAGGTCTGTCAGAGTGGGCCGCATGGACCAGTCTGGGTCACTGAAATAACAGCTCCTCAGGCTGATGCTTCTGACTGGAATCTCCTGCAGCAAGATCCGGGCCAGGCGTTCATATTTCATCACCCGCTCAAAGAAGAAGTTCACCTTCAGGTTGCTGGCCTGCCTGGCCAGCTTGGCCCAGGACATACCCCAGACTACCTGACCATGAGGGTCATGAACATGGCATTTGATGTTCATGGTCTGGAGGGTACCAGCGTTGTTCTCACTCAAGGTCTCGAGCAGCTCGTCGGAGATACAGTTGTAGTTGAGTGTTAGGAATGTCAGGTTGTGGAATGTGGCCATGGCCTTGTTGAACTGGGAGCTGCCATAGACAGCCAGGTGATGGCTGAAGAAGTCTTCAATGTTGAGCTCTGAGGCCATGTTCTCATTCCGCATGTAGCTCAGGGAGTTGAGGATATGGCAGCCTTGTTCCACGGTCAGCCGGGCTCCTTTCAGGCTCAGATGGTCCAGGTGTTTGCCCATTTTCTTTAAGAAAAAACTCAGGCTCTTGATGAGCGAGCCCCTAATGCTGTTTCTCCAGACCAGCCGATCTAGCTCCAGGTGCTGGATGGAGAGTGACCGCAGGCGGTTGTTACTCTTGCCCAGGCACGACAGGAGGCCTCGCATGGTGACCTGGAACTTCTTGGTCAAGACCGCATTGTAAGGGTTCAGGAACTTGATTTCCAAGTGTTCCAGGTATCGGCCAAACTTCTTAACGTACCAGAGTGCTGACTCGAATTCCGATGCATGTACCCTGGACGGCCTCCCCTGAATGTGATGGTCCTGTATCGCCAGAGATCAGCTGAGTACATAATCTGGTTCCACTTTCTGCAGACCAGGGCAGCTCTGGACCTGTCCCTGTCTCCCAGCCACCAGAAGACACGGCGCAGGCACACATCTGGCAGAGTGGCCCAGCAGCTCTGCTCTTGGGGCTGGGTCACTTCACCGTCTTCATCCATCAAAGGACCCAGATGTACAGCGTCGTGGTGTGGTGAGCAGGGCTTCCCAAAATGGGGAAAGAACACAATCACGTGTTCTCTGTGAGGGGTTAAAAAGCAAGACCTGTTACCTGCTAGGTAGAAATCAAACTCAATTGAACAAACTTTCCCTGCTTTTACTGTCCTGTATCAGGCATTTCCCCAGATGTAAGTTGTTCATTGGTGAACCCAGGACACACCCCACACCTGTGAAGACTGCATAGTTCATCTAGGGTCACAGACTAGTACCCAATTTCAGCACAGTGAGAAGCGGCCTGTGGCGGTATATTTCAGTAATCCCAGCACTCAGGAGGCTGAGGCAGAAGGAATACAAGCTCAAAGCTAGCCTAGGCTACACAGTGAGTCCCAGTCATCCTGGGGTATGTAACAAGATCCTGTCTCAAACAAAACAAGAAGTGAGGAGGTCCAGGCATGCTCACTAGGCTGTGGGTTTAGCACAAATGAGCAACTAATTTCCATGGAAGGGGGAAGTGTCAAGGGCTTCTCAGAGGAGGTGACGTCTGAGCTAGGTTTTGAAGGATGAGTAGGATCTGCAAGGCAGACCAGGTTGGCCTAGTGATGGAGAAGCTGATTATATCACAGGTGGAGGGGACAGCACACTTCTGTGAATTCATGTGATGTGCTCACACTGATAGCGTAATAAGTACTTGCACATCTTAGCTTGTAAATTCTGTTTAACAAACCAAACCAACCCTCCTCCCACCAAAAAACCTTTCTGTCCAAGGTTATATTAACAAACTGTCCAAGGTTATGAGCCTCGACTTGGGATAGCATGGATGGAGAGGCAAGAAGTTAATCTGGAAAAGTGAAAACAATTAAAAATGACAAATCAAGAGCTGAGATACAGAGTGCTTATCCAGCACACCCTACGCTTAGGGTTTAATCCCTAGAACTGCACAAACTGGAAATTCGGTGCTTCCCAGAACAGTGTGCGTGCATGTGTGTGTTGTGTGTGTGTGTGTGTGTGGTATAGGTTGTCACCTTCTACCTTGTTTGAGTCAGGATCATTTGTCATTAGTGCAAGAGTTTCTGAGATCTCTTCTGTTTACACTTCCTCTCTTGTTGTA
Organism: Mastomys natalensis; assembly: GCA_021653895.1. Taxonomy (NCBI): domain Eukaryota; kingdom Metazoa; phylum Chordata; class Mammalia; order Rodentia; family Muridae; genus Mastomys; species Mastomys natalensis. Next base: position 1,058,175 of record JAJTUV010000598.1, read on the forward strand.
GGATAGACAGGATTACAACAACTTTATATAGGTCTTGGGGATTTGAACTCATGTCCTCACACCTCCATGGCAAGTGCTTTACCCTTCGAGCCTTCCCCCCACCCCCCCGAGTTGTGTGTGTGTATGTGTATTTTTTTTTTTCAAGGATCCTCCAATAAATGAGAATAACACTTTCACTGACAGCAGGCAACGGAATTTAGTGGCTTGTCAATTGCTGCTGTGATCTTAGTAACTTTTTTTGTGCCTCAGTGTCTGGTCTGACACTAGGAATAGTAATAATTCCTTTCTCCTAATTTTGGGAAATTCGAATGAGCTGATCCAGGGAATACAACTTGGACGTAGAAAGTGCTCTGTAAGAGCAAGCTGCCATTGGTAAGCTGGGGCCAAGGTACTTCTGCATTTTCCTTATGAAGATGAGAGCACGCCCATTTTGCAAAAGGAGAACCTAGGGGAGTTGGGAGTTTCCTAGTGAGACGGTGTTCTAAGTGTAAGTGTAAGTGATCCGAACCCATGTTAGTAATCCCAAACCTGGGCTTGGTCCACCATAATATGACACAGCTGCCAACCAGCGAGGGAAACTTAAGGCTGTCCCGTCACCAGGGTGGCGCGCTCCTCCCACGCGGGCCTAGCGGCTGCGCGGGGCCACCACTGCCCTCCGGGTGCGTGGGTGCCTCGGGCCACCCGTTACCAGCTCGCTGCGCCCGGCTCGGGCTGCAGGGACGCCGAGCGCGCCTGCCCCTCCGCCCGCGCTGCTGCTCCCACGCCGACTCCTAGAACAACAGGGGAGACGACCTGTGCTCGCCACGGCCAAGCCCACTGCCGCCTTTGTGACGCGCAGCCACCCACTGGCTCTGCTAGCACCCACCGGTCGCTGAGTCCCAAACCCAGAGTTGCCAGATCCACTGAAGGCGAAGGAAGAGGGCGCTGCATAGACCCATTAGGAAAGCACACAGGCGGAGGCAGGAGACTGAAGGGAGGCGCACCGGGTGTGGATCGCCAGGCGCTCTGCCCAATCTGCTCATAGCAGCGGAGAGGTCTGAACCCAACACTGTGTTCAGGTCGGTTCCCTCCAGTTTTGACCTCCGGGAGCTTTGAGCCTCTGTTCCAACGCCCAGGTGAGGACTCCTCCCACCCCCACGCTAGCCATGGGCTTCCACTCTCCTATCCTCAGATGAGGTAACACCTCACCCACAAAGGGTGGGTGACACGATTTGAACCTAACAAAACCTGAGCTCCGTTCCCCTTGCCAGCTTTCAGAAGGTGGTGCATACCTAACCCTTGGCCCTTTCCTACCCCGGTGGGTAACCTTTGTGCCCAGGGCTAAAAGGACAGGGAGAAACTTAGGATAAATACTGTGTCTGTCACCAGATAAGCTGCCTCTGCCATTTACTCCTACTTTATTGCTAAACCTTAGCTGCACAACTCCCTCCCCAGCTACCCTGGGGTGGGGGGAGCTTCACCTTGTTACCCTCCCCATCACTGACATGAAAAACACAGCTCAAAGGAGATGAAGGGATAGTTTATTTTGGAGCCAAATGTTATTTTGGAGCCAAATGAGAAATACAGACTCAGTTGGCTTCAGAGTTCCATGTTCTGACCTTGGTAACAATTTTAAAATAACAGAGAAAGTCACTTTACAAATTCTGGTGATACAACAGATAGGGGGTTACAGCAAAGTGGGGAGACTTTGCTGTAGACCCCAGATGTATATGTGATGGCTTTCTTAGCAGTTGGGATCTGCTCATATGTTCCAAAACTTTACCTAGGAGGCACAGGATGTTAGGTCACGTACAGATGTGGACAATTAGCAGCTTTTTAAGTGGCTGAGATAGCTCAAGATGGCCTTGCACCATGCTAACCTCCCCATAGCCACTGCCCTTCTAACAATCAGCATTTTTAGAAAGCTCAGTTCGACTACTTTCTGGGAACTTTAATTCTCCCTGGTCCACCCTTCCTTCCCTTCCCCTTCTCGTTCCCTTTCTTTCCATTTTTTCTTCCCTTCGTTCCTTTCTCCATCTTCTGAAACCCAAAGATGAAAGGCTGTCTCTTTTCCTAAATAAAGACCACCCAAAGTGCCAAGAGTGACAGTTGAGTACCCTGCCCTGAGCCCAAAGATGAGACAAGGGGACATTGTGGAAGATGGGGCCCAAAGCTGGTGAGAGCTAAAGGATTAGGGGCTGGGTGAGATCAGATGCTCTCTTCTGGATTTAGCATGGCCATGGCTGTTGCAAACAGGGTCACACATCAGCTGTGGTTACTGGCACAAGACCTGAATAAGCATGTGCATGCTAGCATGTGCATGTGCACACACAAGCACCAGCAAATGTGGACTCAAGATATGAAAGCAGGGACCTGTTGGGAAGAAGGGATTCAGAGGAGTGGGTTGGGGGTGGCAGAAGGCAACGGGGATAAGTATGATTACAATGCATTGTAAACAGGTATGAAACTTTTAGAAATTAAAGGGGAAATTCGGTTACAGAGACTGGTAAAGAAAACAAAGTTGTGACCACTAGGAAAGGAAGCTGGGTAGCTAGTGAGAACTGGCGTTCTTCCGAATCCAGCTGGCCTCTTCACTCGAGTTTCTTTTGATGAGCTAACCTCAGGCACTTCTCCTAAAGAAATGAAAAATAGATATTAAAAAGCTTCAAGTGGGAGGCAAGTTATTAAGCTATTTCCTGGCTTTTCTGTCATTGGTCTTCCCCACCAACAGGGGCTGTCAAAGCCGTGCTGGGTATTGCTGTCCCTTGTTCTGAAACATGGGGCATGGGGTGGTGCCCTGTGACTGAGCCTGAGATGGGACTGCATAGAAGAGACTTTGAGCAGGGAGGGTGACTGGAGACTTGAGGTAGTGCCTAATGGAGGTGGGCATCAGGGGTGAACGGGGAGAAACACACGTACATCTTCTGTGTAGCCATTGCAATTAGAGAGCCATGTTGTTTACTTGGTTAGTGCCAAGTCACAGAACCGAGGGATGAAAGAATATGTATATCAACACTCCCAAGTGTTCGTGTTTGTATATGGGCATATCAGGGCTGACAGGTAAGATATAGGATGACTCACTGACTTTCAGCTTCAGAGACCCAAAGAATCACTGCATGAGAAACAGTGTCCTTCATAATAAGAGTCCAGGAGATTCAGAGTAGTGAAACAGAAGCAAGCAGTTGAAGCGGGTTACAACCTTGTACAGTCTCTAGAGAAAAGGCAAAAATCGCACTCCCATTTGATACAAGTGGTTTTTATAGTTCTCAGTGTGAAAAACTTCTGCCCATCTTTTTCCATAGGTTCCCCAGGTGGTGATGGTGGTGGTGGTGGTGGTGGTAATGGGTGGTGGTGGTGGTGATGGTGGTGGTGTGTGGTGTGGTGGATGGTGAGGTGGTGGTGTGGGGTGTGGTGTGATGGTGGTGTGGTGGTGAGTGGTGGTGGTGGTGTGGTGGTGATGGGGTGTGTGGTGGTGTGGTGGTGGTGATGGTGGTGGTGGTGGTGGGGTGGGGGTGGATGGTGGTGGGTGGTGGTGATGGTGGTGGTGGTGGTGATGGGTGGTGGTGGTGTGATGGGTGGTGGTGGTGGTGGGTGGTGGTGTTGGGTGGGTGGTGGTGTGTGGTGTGGTGGTGTGGTGGGTGTGGGTGGGGTGGGTGGGGTGTTGTGGTGATGTGGGTTGTGGTGGTGTGGTGGGGTGGGTGGTGGTGGGGTGTGGTGGTGGTGGTGGTGATGGTGGTGGTGGGTGAGGTGGTGGGTGGTGATGGTGGTGGTGGTGGTGGTGGTGGTGGATGGTGGTGGTGGGTGGTGTGGGGGGTGATGGGGTGTGGTGGTGGTGGGTTGGTGATTGGGTGGTGTGGTGGTGGGTGGGTTGGTGGGGGGTGGTGGGTGGTGTGTGGTGGGGTGGGTGGGTGGTGGGTGGTGTTGGTGGTGGGGGGTGGTGGTGGTGGGTGTGGTGGTGGTGATGTGGTGGTGGTGGTGGTGTGTGGTGGTGGGTGGTGGTGTGGGTGTGGTGGTGGTGGTGGTGGATGGTGGTGTGGTGGTGGTGTGTGGTGTGTGGTGTGGTGGTGATGGTGGTGGTGTGGTGGTGGGTGGTGGTGTGTGTGGTGGTGGTGTGGTGTGGTGGGGTGGTGGTGGTGGGGGTGTGGTGGTGGTGGTGTGGTGGGGTGTGGTGGTGGGGGGTGGGTGGGGTGGGATGGGGGTGGGTGTGGTGGGGTGTGGTGGTGGTGGTGGGTGGTGGTGTGGTGGTGGTGGGTGTGGTGGTGGGTGGTGGGGGTGGTGGTGGTGTGTGTGGGGTGTGTGTGGTGTGGGGGTGTGGGTTGTTTGTGGGTGAGGGGTGGTGTGGTGGGGGGGGTGGTGGTGGTGATGGTGGTGGTGGTCATGGTGGTGGTGGTGGTGATGGTGGTGATGGTGGTGGTGGTTTGAGAGCCTCATCTATCCTAGTGCAGGGGCTCAGTTGTGCAATGTTTCAACCCTGACATAAACCAAGAAGCACCCAGGCAGATGTGTGCCAGCTGCAAGCCAGAGAGGACAAGGGCAGAGTGCCCCTGCTTACTCGAGACTCAGTAATGAGCTCTAAATGTACTTTCACACTGAAACATGTTTTCACACTGAAAATGGACTGTAATGGCAGATTTCTTACAATTTCTGCAGACATACTTAGATTAAAAATGGCCTCCATTTCTTTGAAATTCAAATTTGATCGGGTATGTTGTATTTCTACTTGCTAAGTCTGGCAAAGATGGAGAAAAGTGTGGAAGCACTCCACTAAGGGTGAAATTAGTTCACTTTTATAAAACATTAATGCATAAATTAGAAATAAGAAAAAGATTTTGATCTCCTGTTCTGAAGGACTGCACCTCTAAAAAAAAAAAAAAAAAAAAAAAAAAAGACAAATGACCAAGTAATGAATATGCTTAGCTAGCACATGGGCCACAGATGCTTGAGCCCTGTGTGTGTTGACAGGGTTCGTGCTGAGAAGATAAGGCTTTGGAAGGACACCCACAGGCTGCTGAGATTGCTTCCCGTGATGTGACTGGAGAAGAGTACGAGGGGAGAATTAGCTTGTGTGCATGTGTGATGCTGAAGACTGAACCTAAGGCCTTCTGTATGCATGACGGACAAATGTTTTACCACTGAGCTGTTTACCTAGTCTTCCCTTCTCCATTTATTTGTTTGTTTATTTAATTTTTGACACAGGGTCTTACTATTTAACTTAGTTGGCCTTGAATTCACTTTGTAGCCTAGGCTCTCCTCAAATTCAGGGTCCTCCTGTCTCAGCCTTCCTTTTTAAATAGTTTGTGTGGTGTGCAAATATGTGTGTGAAGGACCATGCTCCCATGTGAAAAGGCCAGAGATTGCCATCTTGGTTTTTTTTTTTTTTTTTTTTTTTTTTGATGTGTCTCTGCCTTGTTTTGAGATAGGGTCTTTTGCTGATCTTAAACTCACCATTTTGTCTAGACAGGCTGGCCAGTGAGTCCCTGGAACCCACCTGTCTCCATTCCCTGAGCACATGGAAGTTTCTGGAATGAGTCATTGTGCCTGACTTTTGCATGGTATCTGCAGATTTGAACTCACATTCTCACTGTACAGTAAGCTCTTAAACCACTTAGTTATCTCTTTAGCCCCTGACTCCTTCACTTTTCCTGAGTGCCAGGATTACAGGAAGTCACCACTATACCTGAGTGTGCTGGTTAGTTTGTTAACTCGACACAAGCTATGGTCATCTGGGAAGAGGGACCTCAGATGAGAAAACTCTCTATCACATTTGCCTGTAGCAAATCCATGTGGCATTTTCTTGACTGATAATTGCTGTGAGAAGGACCAGTTTGTTGTGGGTGGTACCACTGGTGGACTGGTGGTCATGGGCACTATAAGAAAGCAGGCTGAGCAAGCCATGAGGAAGAAGCAAACCAGTAAGCAGTATTTCTTCATGACCTCTGCGTCAGTTCCTGCCGCCAGGTTCCTGTCCTGCCTTCCCTAAGCAGTAAGGTGAAATAAATCCTTTTCTTTCCAAATGTCTTAAAAAAAAACATAACAAAAAACCCCAATCATTTGGAACAATTATTTGGCAGAGCAGTGGTTTCGAATGTCTTTAATCCCAGTACTGGGGAGGTGGAGGTCTCTAAGTTCATTGCCAGCCTGATCTATAAAGCAGAGTTCCATGACAGCCAGAGATACACAGAGAAACCCTGTCTTGGAAAAAACAAAAACAAAAACCCTAAACCAAACCAACCAATCAACCAACCAACCAACCAAACCAAACCCAAACAGAAAACCTAAGCAATCAGTCAAACAAAACCCCATAGCAAAAGAAGATTGCCTTGGGTGGAAAACTCAGGATGAGAAGGCCTGCTCTGGGTACGCTAGAGGCAAGCCAGCAGCCGCCTTCACACCTGGAGCCAGGGCCTTCCGCATTATCTCCACCTGGAGGGAGTTCACTGATGGCCCTGGGCTTCCATCATTCCCTCTACAGCCTTGGAGTGAGTGTTGCCACGTGCAGGGCCGGATACAGATGCAGACACAGAGAGGAGAGAGCCAGTTCTACCCCTCAAAGGTCACCCAGTGACTGGGAGGTGACACAAACCAGGTAGCTGAAGAGAATCTGCAAGGACACACAGAAGCAGGAGGAGGCAGCAGAGGAGCTGCCCAGCCACAACACTGGGAAGCTCCCCCCACCCCAAGGCCGAGGTGCTTTAAGATACTGTGCAGCAGGTTCCCAGCCAGGAGAAGAGGCAGTTAGGGGTGCGGGGAGAACAAGGTACCTGGTGCTCATTTAGAATGGGCAAGGGAAGTAAGATTTGGCACTGACAACAGTTCCGGAGAATGTCATAGGCCATCTCATCTCCTTTAGGAAGAGCAGCCCTCTGCTGGAGCCCAGACTTCAAAGGCAGATCCAGAGCGCCGTTTTGGTTCTTTGTATCTCGCTTTGTTGAACTGTTTCTATTTTGTGTCTTTGGACGAACATCTTTACTCGCTGTGGGCGATCGCTTTCCAGTGCCCGTAAACGGAAGAGATGGAGGAAGGACTATTGTCTTTCCATCCCGAAGATATACCACATTTCTTGAACATTGTTTCTGCAAATGTGAATAATGTGTGAAATTAAAAAAGCAGTCACTTCAGCTGTAATAGTTGGACAAGACAGCTGAGATAACCTGAAAGGCTTCCCCCCATCAACACTTAGGAATGATGGATAAAACCTAGCAAGATGGCTCTGTGGGTGAGGAAGCTTGTTGTCAATCCCTACAAGACCTTCACTCAGCAAACACAGAGCAAATTAGGGTTTTTAAAATGCTGGATAATATAAGGTAGATATTCTCAATTTTACAGCTAACTTTGCTAGAAGAAAGAAGACTCAGGTTCCACGGATGAAAATTTGGATACATCCCTCTAAAATCCAGGTTTTGGGGCCCGGAGAGATGGCTCAGTCTTTTTTTTTTTTTTTTTTCAAGATAGAGTTTCTCTGTGTAGCCCTGGCTGTCCTGGAACTCACTCTGTAGACCAGGCTGGCCTCAAACTCAGAAATCCGCCTGCCTCTGCCTCCCAAGTGCTGGGATTAAAGGCATGCGCCACCACTGCCCGGCAGAGATGGCTCAGTCTTAAAGGGACTTGTGCTCTTTCAGAGGATCTAGGTTTGACTGGTGTTCAGCACTCATGCTAGGCAGCTCATAGCAACCTTAAGTCTAGTTCTAGGGGATATTATACCCTCTTCTGGCCTCTACAGACACTACACACATGTGTTGTACATACAGACAAGTAGGCACACACAGATAAAAATAAGTAAAATTAAATATGAAAATAAGGTGTGATTGCACAAGCCTACATATCGAGTTCCAGGACAGTCAGGACTATATAGAGAAATCTTGTTTCTCTTTGTCCCCTAAAACTAAAATCCAAATGTTACATGTGCTAGTAGGGGGCTGTGTTGGTCATGACAGCTCCTCTCCTTGCACACTCATGGGGTTAGAAAAGAGGTTTCAAGCAGCTTAGCTAGTGCTAGCTTGCTCTTCTGCATTCTGCTGTTCGAGGAAGCAGCAAGGCCCTTCCTAGGCCCCTAATGCCCACACTCTGAACTTGGATTTTGAGGCTTCAGGACAGTGAGAAATACATTTCTGTTATGTAGAAATTACACAGCCTGTGGTCTTCTCTTACAGCGCTGCAAATGGTCTGGAAGACATGCAAGGTTAATCTTGTAACTAGGGGCATGGGCAAGAGGAAAATCCTAGTTGTAAAAGATGAGAAGGAAGGAAAAGCCCCTTCCCCTACACCACACTGCCAGAATAGCATGTTTCAGATGCTGCAATAAATATCAAAGTGCTAGGTTACCTCTAAGGCCCCTTAGTTCCGCTGTTCCATAGTGGCTTTCTTTCTTTGTTTCTTTCTTTCTCCCTTTTTTCTGTCTGTCTTTCTTTCTCTTTCTTTCTTTCTTTTTCTCTTCTTTATTTTTTTCTTTTCCTTTTTGACAATGTCTCACTATGTAGCCCTGCCTGGCCTCAAATACAGGGATCTGCCTGCCTCTGCCTCCCCAGTGCTGAGATAGTCTATATTTTTGTTTTTTAATAGCTGAATTGTTTAGAAAGGTAAACAACCCTCTGTCCTGGGGCAGGGTGGGTGAGTGGGTGGGGGACAACAAGAAATTTCTGGGAGAGAAGCTGTGGGATGTCTCTCAGGAGGAGAAGGCTCCATAAGACAAGAGAGCAACTTGGCTCGCCTGTGTACTACAAGGCATGTAAGGCTATAGAGGGATCACTCAAGCAAAACCAGTCAACTAGCTACACCATTTGCCATCTCTAGGGTTCCCTTTTAATACTCAATATGCTGTGAGCATTATTATAGAAAGATGGGAAAAGCCCTTTTAGTCTCATGAGGGAGGTCACAGCTTAAATATGGGCAGAAAGCCAGAGAGGGCAAGCCCTACTGAGGGCCACATTATAATATTCAGGCCCTGAAGGTTGGTGATGGTCAGAGGTGAGCAGGGCCATGGGGAGTTGTCAGAGCTGCTCCTTGACAGGCTAGGCACAAATGAAAACCAACTATGCAAATCTGCCCAAAGGAAACCTTGGAACAAAGCAAAACAAAATCAAATGAAATAAACATCAGAACCTTTGATAACTCTGCTTTGCAAAATTTATCCAGAATCTGCTGCCATACCTTGCTTTTTTGGAATATGAACTGGCTCCTGGTACAGTTAGAAAGTGGATCATTGCTACTCACCATATGGGAGACAAACTCATTTTCTGGAATCGTTTGTTTGTAAATATCACAATGGGTTTTTCTTCCAGGAGATGATACAATTCTCTTCCCTGAATAAACAAACACCACACATGACTGCTCTTGACAATGGCTAGCCCATCTTTCCCCTGGTTTCTCCCATGGCCTGTACTCCTGAGCATTCCTGGGCTAGCCTGGTCTTAGGTTTGCTATACTGCCAGCTGCCTTAGCCATCCAGGAAAGGCTTACTGGACAACTGTGTATTATAGTGATACTCGGGCAGAAGACGACCCAGATGAAGAGATGTTTTTCTGGAGCACAACTTTTTTAATCAATTGAAAGGGGCCTGTAGGTAGTCACCCAGCCCGACTAATTGAGCTATTCTACCCTGTTCCCAGCTCTGTGATTCAACCAGGTATTGGTTGTAGCATTGTGGTGTTAAAGTTGTGTTGTATTGAAGCTGTCAGTTGTGTTGCAGACTGCTGGTAGTGTGAGAGAGCCCAGGCACAATGTAATGAAGAAGTACATGAATCTCATACTTCCTGCCTTTCCACCAGCCAACTTTGACCTTGGGTAGAATGTTGACCAAGTGGGACTTACTAAGGGGTCTCACGGTTTCTCTGCACGTTATCACATTATCAAAACAACCAATAAAGTCAACGAAAGACGTGTCACATTGACATCTGTGCTCTTGGCAAACTCTCCTATAAAGAGGTCATTGAATTGGGTCAATAGACTACAAAGACATCAGTGGTAGAGGGTGTGTGAAACTCTAGGTTCAAATCCCTGGTACTGGAACTGGAGATAGAGATGGGGGGAGGGGAGGAGGAGGAAGAGGAGGGAGGGAGAGTGAGGGAAGCGGAGGGGGGTAATAAGAGAGAGGGAGACAGAGAAGGAGAGGGAGAGTGAGAGTGAGGGAAGCGGAGGGGGGAGGGAATAAGAGAGAGGGAGACAGAGAAGGAGAGGGAGAAGGAGAGGGAGAGGGAGAAAAAGAGGGAGGGGGAGAATGAGGTGATACTAGAAAGCTGATATACAAACCTAGTCTTTTAGCAGTAGCCGCCCATCTAGCCATCACTAATTGCCATGGTTTGAATGAAAAACCCTTGCCCTCCTTGTGAGCTTGTGGGTTTGAACACTTGGACCTTAGCTACTAATACTGTTTCAGAAAGTTGGGGCACCTTTCTGAGGTAGAGCCTCACTAGAAGAAGTCGGGTGTTAGGTGTAGGTTTCTTAGCCTAGCCCAGTCTTGTGCTCTCTGCTTCCTGACTGTGGGTTCAGGGAGACAGTGAGGAGTACCTCGTGCTGTGATCATGTCTTTCCCAACACACCAGGCTGCTGTGTCCTAAAACTGTGAGCCACAGTAAACCCTTCCATCCTGAAGCTGCTTCTGCTTATCTTGTTTTAAAGTCACAGAATGATAAAAAACATGCAATAGCCTAGGATCTAGCTCAGTGCTGGAAGCTGGAGTGTCCAGTCTTGTTTGTTTCCTGATCTCTCTGTATGTTTTCATCTACAGGATGATTCAGGTGTGCCTTACCATGCTAGCATTATGTCTTTGAAATGTAAAGAAAGCCCTACATGTTTAGGATTCCCTGTGGCTTTCTCTCCTTCTTCCGTGTGAGTTCTTACACCCGCATCCCTGGCCTCTTGTTTTTACCTTATTAAGTCATTAAACGGCACTGTAGGCATAGAAGAAGGCTACTCTAGTTTAGTGGAAACACACAGAATGGACACTCTTTTCTCCTGTGCTGCCAAGGGTTCTACTTCTTGCAGCCTGCCCAGGAGACTGGCCCCGGAAGCTGCCCTCTCCCTCTCCAGCTTCTCGCTGCTGCTCACCTTCCTCAGGCCTGCTCTTTGCACTCAGACACACATCTTTGTGCTGGGCCAGTACTCGGAGTTTGATGGGCTGGTTGCAGTGTGGACAATGCTTTGTCCGGCTGCCACAGTGGGACTCGTGGACGGTCAGACTGCTGAGTTGCACGGCCAGCTCACAGAACCTGCACTTAGTAGGGTGCTGTTGGTTTTCCTTGGTCTGTGGGAAGATGGAGGACATAGGCCCAACCTCGTAGAGAATTGAAGCCAATCAAAGAAAGTATTGGCAAGCATCGGAGGTGAAGAGTGTCCTTGGGGATTATGAATTCCTTAGACTCATTATTCTAGTTTGCTTTCTGTTGCTGTGATAAACATCATGACCAAAAGCAACTTGGGGGAGAAATGGGTTTATTTCATTTTATACTTCAACACTACAGTCTATCATTGAGGGAAGCCAGGACAGGCACTCAAGGAAGGAACCCAGAGGCAGGAATTGAAGCAGAGACCATAGGGGAATGCTGCTTACTGGCTTGTTTGACTTGCTTTCTCTACAATCCTGGCACAGTGGGCTGTGATTTCTCACATCAGTCATTAATCAGGAAATTGCCTGGAGACACACCCACGAGCCAATCTGATAGAATTCTTCAACTGAGATTCCCTCTTCCCAGGTGGCCACAGCCATATCAAGTAAACAAAAACTAACTCATGGATTGTGGAAAACTCCCCTGTCAAGCATGTATGTATGTATGTATGTATGTATGCATATATGTATGCAAGTATGTACATATGTAGGTGAATCTGCATCTCTGGGGTGGGATGGTTCTCCGTTACTCTCCTTGTCATGCAGGTGGGGAGGTCGTGGTAGTGGTGGGAATTTTTATGACTAGCTTCTTTGCTCTTCTACTTTCTCCCAGGTTATCCTGTTTGCCTATAGAGGAGAATTCACTCCAACTTCAGCAAGGGAAGTGATGACATAGTCAAGACTACTCAAACTGTTCTGGCTAGTTTATGTCAACTTGACTGAAGCTAAAGTCATCTGAAAGGAGGGAACCTCAACTGAGAAAATGCCGCCATCAGATCTGGCTGTAAGATATTTCATTACATAGTGAGTGATGGGGGAGGGCCCATCCCATCCCTGGGTTGATGGTCCTGGGTTCTATAAAGAAAAGCAGGCTGAGCAAGCCATGGGGAAGAAAGACAATAAGTAGCATCCTTCCATGGCCTCTGCATCAGCTCCTGCCTCTAGGTTCCTGCTCTCTTTGAGTTCCTGTCTTGACATCCTTTGAGGATAAACAGTGATATAGAAGTGTAAGCCAAATAAACCTTTTCCTCCCCAATTTGCTTTCATGGAGTTTCATCAAAGCAGTAACCTTAACTAGGATACAAACACAAGCACAGAGAGATGTGGGTTCAGCCCCAGCCCCTGGCCTCTCCTTATATCAGTGGGGCTAGCTGTGCTTCACACTTTGGTCCATGAGAGGGCAGAGACCAAAAGATGCTGCTCTGGTGTTCCTCTAGTGCCTAGCCTAGGGCTCAAGAAGTGTTTGTTGGATCAGCTCGAACCTAAATGGTTGCCTGAGCTTGATTCTCAGAAAGATAAAGACCCAAGAGACTGACTCAAAAAGGCAGGAAAGAAGACTGAGCTGAGCCTTCCTGCCTCCTCCTTACAAGTCTCTGAAGAACAGTTAGTTTTTCTTGAAATGGATCCTTCGTTCTGCTGGACCCATCGTCCTGAAGTAGCAAGTAGAAAGGGAGAAACTGGGACAGCCTCAGGGTAGCACAAACAAAAATGGAGGCCAAACATGGAGAGGCAAATAACTTACCCACCAGGCTGGGGAAGGCTGGCCTCCAGTTGCTGACCCCTCCAGGCCTCTGTCCCACCTGCCCACCTGCTCACCTGCTGGTGTACAACTTCCACATGCTCCTTCATCTTTGATTTTGGGATTGGCTCCTCACATTCTGGGCAAAGGACCAGGAAGCGCAGGCAGTGGGCCTCGTGGAGTGTGAAGTGGAGAGAGGATACATTTCTTTTGCTTCAGGATAAAGTGGGGGAGAAAGAAAGGCGCAGTGTCTTAGTGTAAAGCATGAAGCCATGTTGCATACCTGGGGTAAGCTCTTTCTGGGCCTGTAGTATGGAAAAACCAGTGATGCTGATGATGTGATGCCTGCCAGTGCCGGTGAGACAGAAAAACTCACTCTTGTAAATTAAGTGTGAGGTCAGTCTGCAAAGTACCACCCTGACCAGGAGAGTGGGAGGAAGAAGTTACCAGGCAACAGGCAACTTTCAAGAGTGATGATAGACTTCATTTCCTAGATGGCAGATGGTTTCACAGATAAGTACTGTGGGTCAAGGTGTGTACTTCAAACATGGACAAGTTAGCTGGGCTGCTGGCACAGGTGTTCATGAGACTGAGACAGGAAGATGGCTAGTTTAAGGCCTACCTATGCTATAGACTGAGGTCAAGATCAGCCTGGGAACTTAGTGATCCCCTGTGTCAAAAGGAAATACGGAGCTGAGGCTAATGACTCAGAGTGCTTGGCGGCTCTGTGCAGTGCCCTAGGCTCAGTGCCCAGGGCCACTCCCCAGCACCCCTCCACATCCCCCTCCCAGAGAGGGGCAGGGGAAGTGAAGTTTTATCCTTTTCCAGTTATCTCCTAGGAAGGCCATCATGAGAACAAACAAGCACAGCAGTTAGCACTGCAGCCCTGCCCTGACCACACTTCAGAACCTCCAAAGGTTTCCCAACTCTTAAGAGCAAAAGTCCATCCACTCAGCTGTCTCCTATCCCTGGGTTCCCCTGCAGCTACCCAGAGAGTGGCTGAGACCCAGTGGGGTCTCCCACTTGCAGGGAAGGTGTCCTCCTTTGACATACTCATCACCAGGAGTGCTGCCTGCCCATTCCGCCTGCTCATGCTGACGGCAGGCAGCTCGGAGAAAGGAAGTACAGGATGTATCCCTAAAGGACCAGTTGTTAAGGGGTGGTGCCCCCAAGGTCCAGGGATCTGGCTCATGGCCTCACTGCTGTTAGCCTGATCCAGCTGTCCCCAAGCTGCACAGAATGAGTTCCTTGTTCTGTTTGCCCTCTCTGTTCTGCCTGCCTACATACTCCATAGTCCAGAGATCCTGGTGTTGTACTTCATCCTCCCCACTTCGGAATTTGTTTGCTCTGCTGTGCCCCTCTCTCTGACCAGCCCTGGAGAAAATGTCTTCTTACCAGTTCTGGCACACTTGGAAGTCACCCTCCATGGTCTGCTCCTTGGAGTACTTCTGTGGAGTTTCGGTTTCTTTGCACACAAGAAAACAAAACTGAAAGTGTTTCCGCAGCCTGACTCATAGTGGCAGGGGGAGGAGACTTCTAGAATTCTCAGCCCAGGGCGGTTCCCAGATCCTGGCAGCTAGACACTCCCAGAAGGCCATTCTGCAGCATGGGCTAGTCTTCTGCCATGCCCTGTATCCTGTACTGCCTCTGTGCTACTGTGACTGTGACCTCCAAGGTGGGGTCAGCTACTATGTTTCCTCTGGGCAGCACAACAGCTCCTCTCTTCCCCCCCCACTCCCTCCCTGACTGGCTTTGCTTCCATCTGGGTCCCCGCCCCTTTCTCAGCTTGTGATTTGACTCTTCACTCTGCTTTTTTGTCTAATCTCTCCTTTGATGCTAAGCTTGAGTTTGCTCCCTGAAGAAGCAGCTCCTGCATGCCCTGTACCCTGTGTGAGTTCCAGTTTGTGGTGACTTTGAAAACAAAGTCTGTGAGGAATTGAGCAGGGGGTGCAGGATGCTGGATGCTCAGGCTACAGGATTTGGGGCAAGTCTTGGGAGTGGCCAGGGATAACTGTGTGTCTCCTGGGCTTGTCCTCTGCTGGGAAACAAAACCAACAAAACAAACAAACGATAATGGCAAACAATAATGTAAGCCTAAGGTGACAGGCACCATGAAGAGGTCTTGCTATTCTATCCTCCGCTGGTAAAACCAAAGCACCAAGGGGCTGAATAACCTGCTCAAGTTCTCAGGCAATATGGCCCAAGGTGTGACTCTTCTGCCACAACCACCATGCTGGAGGAGCTGCACTCAGATTCAGACAAGATAACTGGGAGACTGAGTCACCTCAGCCTTCTGGACACTGTCTCCTGGGTTATACTGGGGATCCCAGGTGACTTTAAGGTCCAGGTGCTCCTAGAAATTGCATGCAAAATTGCTCCTGTGTTAGTATATGTTTGTCCCAAGGAGGTGACACAGCCCTAGGGAGTTGCCCAACAAGACCAGCTGACCTCATGTCTTCTTATCTTTGAGGTTCAAAGAAAAATTCTGTTAAAGGCAGCCCATGTCCAAAATGATCACAGTGCATGACAGAAGTCAGTGGACATAGAACAACTTGCTGGTTTCCTGTGCTCATTTTTTTTTTCTCCACAGGAAGAAGCAGGGTGTCATTAGATGAATGAAGATGACCAAAGAGTTTTGGAGTATAGATGGTGGTATGGCACTTGCCTATCATGCATAAGGCTGTGGGGTTGGTCCCTAACACACACACACACACACACACACACACACACACACACACATCACAAAGTATATCTTGGTGACGACTAATACATTCACAAATACAGCCGTGCATTGAATAATGATGTTTCTGTCAACAGTGGAACTGTACATAAAACAGTAGCCACATAAGATTACACATGAAGAACTACAGAGGGCCTGTCACCCAGTGATGCTACACACAGTAGTGAATCACTTGTATTTGTGTGCCCTTGGCATGAATGCAGGGTGCAAGAAAGCAGAGGAGTGTGTGAACATGACCAAATTGCATTACACACATATATTAAAATGTCAAATAAAAATTAAAAAACAAAATATATATCTCATATTTCATACAGGGCTGGTTCAGCAGATGAAGGCACTTGCCATTAAACTTGACAGCCTGAGTTCAATCCCCGGGCTGTAGATGGTAAAAGGAGAGAACCAACTCCTCTGAGTTGTTCTTTGACCTTCACACACACAAATGTTTTGAATGTTGTGTACTGTACTTGATAATCGCAATAGACAGTTATGTTATTGGCTTGAGAACTTACTATACTATGCTTCCTACTGTCATTATAGAATGTATCCTCTTTACCTGTAAGCAACCTGTTAGGGCTGGGCAAGTTGTTAGTAGTACAGCACTTGCTGAGCCTACACAAGGCCCTAGAGTCAATCCTTAGCATGGCTAAAACAAAACAAATAAAAAATAAAAAATAAAAAATAAAAAAATCGCAATGCTTTCCATTGACAATCCTGAAAAAAGAATTGGTTTGTTCTGAGCCAATTTGAATGACTGAGCCCCAGAAGTATAAACAAACACCTTGTTCCCCAATAACCTGGTCCTTCAAGGATACATGTTACCATTTGAATGTGAAATCTCCTGTCTGAATACTTGTCCCCTAGCTGACTGTGTTATTTTAGGAGCTTGTGAAACTTTTAGGGAGTGGGGCCTCCTGGAGGAAACAGGTTAATGAGGGGTGTGCCTTGGGGGTTTATAGGCTAGTCCTGCTTCAGGTCTGATCACTTTCTGCTCTCTGTGCCAACTAACAAACAGCTGTTGCATGCCCACTGCCACGCCTCCCCACCATGACAGAGTAGTGTCCCTGTGTATGACTTCCTTTCTTTTTGTGGCAAAATACTCTCAACTTAAAGGAGAAAAGGATGACTTGGGCTCACAGTTTGAGGGCACCGTCCATCATGGTAGGGCCTGGTGGTTGGAGCATGGGTCTGAGTCAGGAGGGAGACAAGTGTTGGTGCTCAGCTTACTCTCTTATCAGTTCACCACGTCCTGTGGGATGCTGCTGCCTCCACTCCTGGTTGTTCTTTCCACCTCAGTCAAACCTCTCTGGAAACAAATCCTGAAGTTTGTCTCCTTAGTGACTCAAAATCCAATCACAACAACAAGATAACTATCCTCTCCTTCAAACTGGGGACCAAAAGGAGACCTTCCTCACTTACATTACAGGTGTATGTTTTACAGGTATATGTTACACCATGGAAAAGTGTCTAGTTCTATGTGGCCCTACTCAGAACAGATTACACAAACCTGTCATAGTCCCAAAGAAAGCAGGCATGGTCATCCAACAGGTGAGCTACATAAAAGTGGACAAACTTTATACAGATCCAGATGTTGCTTAAATCAGGCAAGATGTCCCCAAAAGGCCTGGGTGCTATCTTATCCCCAGCCCTAAGGTTTAATGGAATCCAGAGGTCTGTCAACCTGCCATACATTATAAGATTTTGTTCAGTAATCATAAAAAGTGTAACAGAAGTTAATGATAAATGGCCACCAAAGGAGCCTGAAACAGAACAACCCAGCCTGGCATAGGTTTTGTGACTCATAGCATTTCATGTATCAAGATCACAATGTGACCGTGATCCTGTGCTGAAAGATGTTACAAAACGTCACTGTGACCCTCATTTCAGCCATGAGACTGTCATCTTTTTTCCCCCACTTACAAAATCAGTGTACTTAACAGGCATTCAGGAGTCTTGAACTTGAAGCTGACTACCAAAGAAAGACCGGAAAGGTTCAACGAACACCTATTAAAGGAAGGGGCCTAGGGACAAAGACTCTGGGTAGTGAGTTTCCATCCCAGGAAACATTCAGACTTTCCTTTTTAGAAATGGAGGCATCTTTAAGAGTCTCAGACTTAATAAAAACCTGTCTCTCAGAGACAGAGAACAGAGGGACTCCATGTCCTCTTCCTCCCAGGAAAAAAAACCTATTAGCCAATATTGTACTTAAATTTACATCTATTTTAGCCTTTTTTTCTCATGGTTTTGTGTAGATTATAAAATGACCTCAGACATGGAGAAGGGTTAATCAGTTCTCATTGGCCAAACTGTAAATAAATCCAGATTCTTCTATCGATTTTTGTTTACTTTTTCAGTCCGAGTCTCTTAAAGCTCAGGCTAGCATCAACATGTTCTCAGTTTGAGGGTGGCCTTGAACTCCTGATCCTTTTACCCCTATCTCCTGAGTGTGGAGATTAACAAATGTACATCATGTCTGGCTCCTAACAAGGAAACTGTATCAGTTCTTGAGGTTTGATCTGTTGCTATGTAGTGTAATGCTAAATTCTGTACCTGAAGGTCTAGGCCTATGAGTGAATTCTCAACTTTACCAACTTTTGTTGTACAAACCTTGTTCCTTAAAACTATTGGTTAAATAAAATGGCCACAGCCAATTATTGGAGAGATTAGAGGCAGGAGGGTTTTTGAGTTAACCTGTTGAGTGGGGCGGAAAGGAGAGAAGGAAGAGGAGAAAGGAGAAGTCACCATGAGAGGTATAGTGGGTTTGGCCTAAGACTGCTTGTATTCTAATGCTGAGTGGTGGCCTCCAAGATTTGGAGGCAGCATATAGCCTTTTGGACCTGGCCCCCAAGTTAATTTTGATTGGTGAGTAAAGATGCCAGCAAACAATAGTTGGGGAGAAGAGAGATTAGTTGGGGTTTAGGTTTCCCAGGCTAGCAACCAAAAGGAAGGAGCAGGAAGGAGGAGAACTACCATTAAAGAAAAAGAATGTGCAGGAGGAAGAAGGAGAGCCACCATGTGAAAGGGCGAAGAGAACATGGCCCAGAGGACTGCTTAATTGGGTCAAGAGCAGTCAAGATAGAACATAGAAATCAGTAAGTAGTAACTCGGAATCATCGGTAGGAAAGTGGATTCTCACAGCATGGAGGTTAGGCAGTTGCCCAGCTAGTGTGCTGCTTAAGGCATATTAAAATATAAGGCTGTGACAGTCTCCCATTTGGGAACATAAATGGTCTAAGGCGGGAAGGAACTCTGCAATGGGATTCATTAAAATATTCATACTACAGAGAGGACAGGTACCATGAGCACGTGGCCAGGAGAAACAAGTATTTGAGGTACACCACTGGGATGGTAGCCAGGCTAGCAGTTAGAAAAGTAGATTAGATGTTACCTCACAGTAATTGTCAAAGCCAAATAAAATAACCATAGTCTGAGCCTCATTTGTTTTTAAGATAGTTGGGAATAAACTTAAATGGGTTGTACTATATGTTGGTGCTCAACATGGGACTTGGTGTCCCACCTAGACGCCGGACCAGGGAAGGTGAGCATGGGCAAGTGGGGCTCAAGCACTAGGTACTCACCGTGCCAGTGAGAAACGTTGGAAATCCAGTGACTGTGCTTGTGGCAGCACATAGTTGCACCTTGTACTGGGAAGAAGCCTCCCAGAAGCTCTCTGGAGCATGGGATTTCATGCTCTGGGACCATGTAGCCTTTGTGAGTATGACACCTTCCCGGATGGTACAGTTAGTTGGTCCCAAGCAGTGTCTGGTTTTTCTTCTGTGATAGCTTCAAAGCTGCATTTTTGGGGAGGGCTTTGCCTCCCTACCTGCTAACTTGTCTCAGGTAGTTTTGGTTCAATACCAAACATAAGGTGCATCAAGATGTAGCACAACCAATTTAAGCTTATCCCTTACTAGTTTAAAGATAAATTCGAACATATAGCATCATCTTGTAACAAGACTACGAAAGGGTAGTCTGCTTCAAATAAAAAGCTAAAATGATTCTCCCAGCCTTTATAAAGGAATTGGAGGGAGATGAAGAAAATCCATAGGGTTGTCAAGAATTTGAATGGCAACCTATAGAGGCACAGGATTTTAAAAGGTTTAAGGAAGCAATAACAAGCTATGGCTTACATTCACCATATGTCAAACAGATACTTAATAACTGGGGCACATGGAATCATATAATTCCAAAAGATTGAAGAGATTTCATGATAGGCATCCTAGAGCCTGGTTCTCAGTTACAAGGGCTGACATGGTGGAAAGATGAGGCTTTGATTATGGAGACACAAGATAGGAATAGAGGCATTGATACTGTCAAGGATCAGTTTCTATGTGAAGATCTGTATTCTGAATTAGGAGTACAGATTGTCCTTGAGGATGCTGCCCTAGAACAATGTTACACAATAGCCTTAAATACCTGGGACAGGGTTGAACAACAGGAACAAACTGAATCATTACAAAGATAACTCAGGGTTCAAATGAATCTTTTATAGAATTTTTTTTTTTTTTTTTTTTACAAAGACTACCCACAGTTCTAAATAGAGTATATCAAATCCAAATGGTAGTCAAATCTTAATAGAATCTTTAGCTTTGAAAATGCTAATGAATATAAAAGGACATTGAGAACATTAAGAGCAAGGTCTGCACCTCTTTATGAATGGATTAAAACTACTGTGGACTTAGAAGCAAATGCTCACAATCTAGTTGTGGTTGGACAAACAATTACAGGAGATAAAGAAAAACAAGACACCCATTGCTGTGGCTACAAAAGATCAAGTCATTCTAAGTGATGGTAACCAAACATTTCGTAAGGAAAAAGCCTATGATAGCAATAATTCCGGGAGGAATTTTTCTGTGAAATGTAGAAGACGTGGAAGAAATGGGTATATGGTTCATGAATGTAGGTCATTCAAAGATATATGGGCCAATTCTTTAATTTCAGAAAACTAAGGGACTTAATTCACTCAAGGCCCAACAAAAAACATGAGCCATTCATTTCCTGTCTGCTAAGGAAAGGTATTTCTGAAAAACAATTAAAAAATTCAAGGTCTAGTAGGACAAACAGAAGTGCTCAAAACTCAACTAAATCACTTAACGGAAATCAACCAGCTCCTAAAGATAAAACAAGAGATTCTAAGGATACTGAAAAACAGACATTGTGACAGACTACTATAAATGCTAAGTGACAAAAGTTAAAATTACAGTTGGATGGAATTGAGATTGAAGGATTAGTGGATACTGGGGCAGATGTAACCTTAACATCACAAGATTCTGGAAATCCAGCTTGGCAGCTTCAAAGAGTATTATTTACAAAGCTCCTAGGGAATGGGACATTGTCTCAGGTACAACAAAGTCTTAAATGGATTAAATGTATAGGACCAGAAGGTCAAATAGGAAAGTTAAGGCCCTCAGCTATTAAAAACAATGAGTTCGTAAAATTCTTAGACAAATGGATGGAGCTAGAAAATATCATCCTGAGTGAGATGACCCAATCACAAAAGAACACACATGGTATGCACTCACTGATAAGCGGATATTAGCCTAAAAGCATACAATACCTAAGATGCAATGCATAGACTTCATGAAACTCAAGAAGAAGGAGGAAGACCAAAGTGTGGGTGCTTCTGTCCGTTTTAGAATGAGTATCAAAAGATTCAACCAGAGCTCCCAGGGTCTAAACCTCCAGCCTGAGAACAGGTAAAAAGGAAACACACGTGATGTCTGCTGGTAGAAGCTCTAATCCTGATGCTGGCCTCCAGACTTATACTACTCAGACCTTTGATGGGCCATTGACAAAGACACCAAACAGCTAGAGATTGACATCACTAATCTGAAGAAATCCCTCGTTTCGATGTCTGAATTGATCTCCAAAAATTGCAAAGGACTTTATTGGACTTGATTTATTCTTCTACAATAGAAAAGACTGTGTACAGCTCCTGACTGTCTACAGCCCTTAAAGAAGAATGTTGCCCTTACATAGACAAGACAGGGATGGGTAAAGAGAACATGAAAAAGGTCAGAGAAGGCCCAGAGAAATGACAGAGAGAGAAAGAGGAATATGAAAGCTGGTACAAGGACTGGTTTTCAACCTCTCTATGGTTGTCAACCCCACTTCCTCCCATCGTGGGACCATTAACTGGGTTATCTCTGCTGATTTCTTTTAGTCCCGGGCCTTAAATAGGCTGACTAACTTTGTGATACAACAGATAGATAATTTGGTAGCAAAACCTATTCAGATGCATTATCATAAGTTAGCTATGGACCACGAGACTCAAGATGAGGTTGTTACTTTATCCAGGGTGTTCCTCAAACCCATCTCCACCCAACCTAAAAGAAGAGACTTCCACCCCTAGACCAAGCAGAGAGGGGCTACCCAGAACCCTCTTTGTCTGGTGATCTGAATTCTTGCTTAGGCTGCGAGGCTAAGCACTGCAAGGGGATATAAATAAAGTTTAAAATATCTATCTGGGTTCCCTGAGGGACAAGCCTTACTGCATAGGGGTTGATGTCAAAAGTATTCCCTCTCCAGGAAAAAGACATCGGGATGGGTATGGCCTTCATGCCTCACTGGACAACCACAGGAGGACCTGAGCCATTACAAGATCCCCTTCACTTATTGGAGGTCTATCCCCGCCTTCGCAAGAATAGAATCACCAAGGCCCTTCTATACTTAGAGAAGGGAGGAGATGTCAGGAGCAGCCCTACATATACACTAAAGGCTTAAAATCAGCCATAGGCCTAAAGTCAGCAATAGTCCTGACATACATGCATGCTAACACAAAGTCTTGGGTCTCTGTGGAAAAACACTGAAACAGCAGGCTATAAGCTATTGTAAACAGGCGGCTTCTGTGGAAATTTACCAGCCCAAGTAGTCATAGGTCTTATAAATAGGCAGCCTCGGTGGACAGTACCAACTTAGATAAGGACAAGTGAATCATAGGCAGAGTCATAGTGACCTGTCCCCTGAACCTACACCCAGCTGATACCCTGTTCTGAAAGGTATCTGTACTCCCCCTGAACACCTATGCTCCAGTGCCATTCCCTTCCCACATCCTGCCTTTTTGTGTTTATAACCCCTGTGTAAACAAGTAAATTATGTTATTTAAATAACTAAATAAATTAAAAAAAAAAAAAGAAAGAAAGAAAGTTAAGGCCATATGCGACAAATATAGAACCTATGGGGAAGAGATCTGTTGTAGAAATTTTTAACCCCAGCCCACAGTTCCTACCCTGTTTTTGATTATTTAGTTCCCTGATAAAAGATACACACAACCTTTATATTTACAGTAAGCCTTAAATAACATAAGAGCTGGGCAGATTTTTTATGTTATTAGAATTTATTTTTTTATTGATAACCCTGAGTTTTTACTATTTTATTTGGGCTGCTCTTAACTCCAATTAGCCAGCCCCCAGGGCCATATTTTCATGACTCATCACCCATGGCCTCTCTCCTCCTCCCCCTTCTTGTGGTTCTCCTCTAAGCCCTAGCCTGAGAATCCTAAACCCCACCTATGTCTCTTCTGTCCAGCTATTGGCTGTTGCCATCTTTGTTTACCAATCAGAAATAACTTGGGGGCAGGGTCACATAGTCATTTGCAGTCTATGTGCTGACTCCAGGTCTTGGAGACCCGCACTTAGTATTACAATAGACAGCAAAACCAAACCTCAGCAGAGATCTATTGCAATAGTGGGAAATACAGATTAACATTATTCCAACTTTAGAGACAGGCCATAAGAAAGGTATTTTCTGATTTAAAACAAAACAAAACAAAACAACCCAACAACCAAAAAGATGTTATTTGGGACAGTTGCAGACTGTCCAGGCTATCCATAGACAGTATATATCAGAGACTAATTCTTCAACCTTGGTTGAGGTAGCCACTACTGATAAAACACCAACAGCCTTACCACTAAGGTGGTTGACTGACCAACTTGTTTGGATTGAGCAGTGGCCTATAACAAAGGAAAAATTATAGGCACTAGAACAGCTGGTCCAAGACCAGCTGGAGGCTCAACACATAGAAAATTCCATCAGCTCTTGGAACTCTCTGTATTTGTCATTAAAAAGAAATCTGGCAAATGGAGGATGTTGACAGATCTGAGAGCAATCAGTAAAGTCATTCAGCCAATGGGTTCTTTATAGCCTGGAATCCCACTGCCTTCCTTGTTACCTAAGGAATGGCCCATCATAGGCATTGATCTAAAGGATTGCTTTCTCACAATCCCTTTACAAGAACAAGATAGAGATTTGCCTTCATGGTGCCCACAATTAACCACAATGCCACACCCTCTATTGAAACAACTCTGAAACTGACTGGACGTGTGTGTGGTGTGTGTGTGTGTGTGTGTGTGTGTGTGTGTTGTATGTATGTGTATGTCTGTGTTTGTGTGTGTGTGTATGTGTATGTCTGTGTTTGTGTGTGTGTGTATGTATGTATGTATATATTCCCCAGCATGTTTATATATATAACACACACACACACACACACACACACACACACATGCACACGCACACGGCACACACGCATGTCTCCAGCCAGAACTTCAGCTTGCATGGCAATAAATCTTGTTAGCTACAACATTCTCATACTTATTACATACCATCTTTTCATATGGCACAAATGGAGATTTATATTGCAGTGTGAATATATGATCAAACTAACTTCGGAAGAAAGACAAGTTGTCTTTTACCTGCTCAAAGAGCAGGAAATTATCCTTAATTAATCTGTGCACCCTGCACATTCCATACAAATGTCTTTATAGAGCCATATATTTCTTGTAAGGTTTGTATACTGCAGAATGGAAGGCTAGGAGGCAGCCCTTGGGGATGCTAAGATGCTGAGACTTGCAGTTCCAGCTCCCTGCCTGATCCTACCTCAACTGCATGGAAGCTGTTTCCTCTAAAGACCTGTTTCTGGGACAATTTCAGAGCAGCTAGCCCACTTAGCCCAGACTTTCAGTTCAAGTTGAGACTTCATCTAAGCATGCTTTTTTCTCACCATATAGAGATTGGACAACAAATATGACAGCTAGCTTTTTAAAGACTAGCCTTTTCTAATTTTCTTGGGCCCCTCAAAGGATTTTTTGCCCCAGTTCAGCAGAAAGAAATTATAAGAAAACCGTCATCCCAGCCCCTTAAGTTGGGATGGATAGTTTTGGCCATTTTATGAGTTACAGATATGTTGTCATTTTAAGGGATGCTTACAAATAATTATGGTCTTAGATATGGAGGAAACTAAATAGAAAGGTTAGATTCAGGTATTTCTTTTCTCTTTCCTTTCCTTTTCTCTATTTATCTCCCTTAGGTAAGGGAAACAGGTGAAAAGAAAAAAGGTGGGGATATAGAAATTATAAGAAACTAGACAAATGGGGTAGATTATTGAATCTACTCTTAAACAAAAAAATTATAGCCATAATCTTACATTGGTAGAGGTCTTTATATTTTGATGTAAAATTGAGGTTATATTTTGTTAATTGATATAGAATTTTGTATATTGATAAAGATTTAAGGTTTTCATTGGTATAAATCTTTGTATATTGATACAAAATTTAAGATTAATTTTGTTACAACATAATGTATGTATGTTTCAACTCTTGTATAGGTATTGTGCCTATGCAACTCATTTAAAAATACAAGGTTTAGTTCCAGTCCTTTTAATAGCTATTATTACAAACTGTTTAGGATAATTAAGTAATTCAAGTTAATAGTCAATCAAACTTATGGTCATATTAGATACTAGTCTGGATTACCACAGAAATATACATCCTGGGTTATACAGATAATAGGTAGCTAGAGACAGGCAACATTTGCTTGTTCAGATATGTTATGAATAGATAGATGGTCTTCAAAAACCTCCATATGGAGTTGCTTCAATTGTGGCAAGCTAACCACTGGGCAAAGAAAATGCCCATGTTTCAACTACAGACAAATTTGTCCAGAAAGGACAAATGGACGCAGGGCAGTCAATTGTCAAGTTCTGCCAGGCAGGTAAGTCCTTCATAATTTCTGCTTCACAAAAGGTCTGTCAGATAATCTGGACCAAAAGGCTGAAGATAGGTGCTCCAACATAGCTAGTATTGGGGACTGTCCACACAATCAGCTGTCTCTGTCATTACCATAATTGTCAGAAGCTGTGTCTCTGTGCTTCCTGCATACTTAGATAATATTTATTTCTTCTCAGGTCTCTGATGGGTTTGAAGACTAGATAATCATAGTCTTACTGTAAGCTTAAGTTGTTTAGGATTTAAGAAGATGTTTTAAGTCTAAGAAGATATTTTTAGGATGGTACTAAAGATTGGGATAGGAATTTATTTAGATACAAAGCTCAGAACTCGCCAGGGTAGGATAAATAATAGAATACTTTCTCCCGAGTTGCCAAATATGAACAGACTGGACTTTTTGAATATAACTTTTACCTAATAATTTTCATAACTGTTTCATAATTGTTTATACTGTATGTTGTATATTATTATAAAAGAAGAAGTCCTTTTATTTAGACTAAAAAGGGGAATTGTTGAGGTTTGGTCTATTGCTATGTAATGGAATGTTAAATTCTGTATCCAAAGGTCTAGTCCTACAAGTGAATTCTCAGGTTTACTAGCTTTTGTTGTGCAAACCTTGATCCTTAATTTGAAACTATTGTTTGAGTAAAAATGGCTAGAGCCCATTCCCGGAGGGATTAGACGTAGACAGGTTTTTGAGTTACCTGGTCGAGTCCAGTGGAAAGAGGTGAGAGCAGAAGGTGACATGAGAGGACAGCTACCATGAGCATGTGGCCAGGATAAACAGCAAGTATTTGGGGTACACCACTGGGGTGGTAGCCAGGCCAGCAGTTAGAAAAGTAGATTAGGGGTTACCCCCAGTAATTGTCAAAGCCAAATAAAATAACCACAGTTTGAGCCTCATTTATTTTTAAGCTAGCCCGGGATAAGCTTTAATTGGTTGTACATACAATCAGTTGCTTGTTTCACCGTTGCAACAAAATATCTGACAAAAGGAACTTGAGGGAGGATTGGTTTAGTTTGGCTCACAGCTTCAGGAGTACAGACCATCAAGGCGGGGCAGTATGGAGACAGGTGCAGGTGTCTGCTCAGCAGTTCACACATCCACAGTCAGGAAGCAGAGATCAGAGAGTGACAAATTAAAGACGTGTGCTTAACTGACTTTCATTTAAAAAAAAAAAAAAAAAGCTGGGCGGTGGTGGCGCACGCCTTTAATCCTAGCACTTGGGAGGCAGAGGCAGGCAGATTCCTGAGTTCCAGGCCAGCCTGGCTACAGAGTGAGTTCCAGGACAGCCAGGACTACACAGAGAAACCCTGTCTCGAAAAACCTAAAAAAAAAAAAAAAAAAGGTACAGTCTACCCGGCCCTCCACCCCAGATGTACCTACATCTCACATGCCAACTTAATCTAGACATGCCCAGAGATTTGTTTCAATGGTGCTTCTGAGTCCTGTTAGGTTAATCCGGCAGAATTTATGGAGCTGAGTGTGTCTCGTAACAAGAATGTTCCAGTTGGTGAAATTTAAACCTGCTGGAAGCTCTCGAATACGCAGGGGATCTCTCGGAGATGCTTCCCTTCACACCAAAAAGAAGTTCCTCGGGAGCAGCCTCTCACTTCTGTTTTCTACTGTGTCTCTTGATTGTATGAAGCGTCCATTGAGTTATTGACCTCCACCCTCTGATACTGTTAAACATACTCTGATATTGACAAAATCCCATAAAGACCCCTTTCTCAAGATACTTTCCTGTCCTTAGGTGCAGATGACTGCAATTGTCACTCTATTTGAAACGTAGGTGACTGAGTTGTGTTGCTGTAAAGAGAGCCAGGGTCAGCTGAAGGTATCCTAGGAGCCCCTGCAATGCTTCTGGACAAAGTTGTTTGGGTGGGAGAGGAGCTGGCCTCAGGAGCCAGGCATGGAGGCACTGGGATGAAGCAAACCCCCAGTCTGAAGGAATGTTAGTATTCCAGTGGGTGAACTCTGTAGAGCATTAGACAAATGTACATTGAACTGGTCCAGGGCAGTGCCTGGGACGAGACATGGGGGTGGCCAGCAGGGCTGGATGCCATATGGATATGGGAAAAAAGATCTGGGAGCTATCCATTACCAGCATACCCTTCTCTCACTCCCCGCCCCTTACTCTCCAGTGTCCCTCCCACCACTGTCAGCTAAAGGAACCTATTCTAATGTGTATTCCTGGCCCTCATCCTCAGGTTTGTAAAGTGAAGGTTTTTTTTTTTTTTTGTTTTGTTTTTGGTATGTGTGTTATGGGGCGGGGCTGTACTGTGTTAGAGATTTTCTGAGACCCAATGACTGACAAGGTATTTGTGAGTGTAGAAAGAATGCTGCCTGCCTATCCAGAGTCCAATTACCTTGGGCTATTATTAGTCCCTTCAATAGCTACTCATTACCCACCCCTATGTCTGACCTCATATCCTTTTGACTAGCAGGTCAATATATTCTTAGCAGACTAGATTCCACCCATTCAAAAGTCAAGAATGTCATTAGGCAGCATATGAGGCCTATAGCAGAGGTGCCCCCACTTTGTTGTAACTCACCCACCTGTGGCCCCACTTGATACGTGTATTTGGTCGATACCTTGATTTATGACCCGCTTTGTTCTGAAATGAACAAGCGCTCATGTGATTGTTTCCACACTGGAACATATTGTTCCAGGCTACTCAAATCTGTGCTCCTGGGTTATGGGCACTTAGGTTTGGCTCTGAGAGCCTGTGTTTTGCACTGACCACTTCTTAGAATTTTCTCAGGAGACAGAAACAGCTGCCCTAACAGAGGGCTTCACATTGCCATCTGGAGGCGTGATGAGCAGACCCTGAAAATTACTGTGGAGTCTAAATATGGGGCAGGAACACTTCTCTGAGAAAGAAAACAGGATTGGACAGCCCACCCTGTGCCCTCGTCTCCAGGCAGACTCTACAACTCAGATACCAAGGGAGAGAGACAGTGCATGGGAATAATAGTGAACAGTTCTAGGATTTTAGAGAAGGACTGCATCAGTGGCTCTGTGTCCCAGGCACTATACAGAACATCTCACAGTCATTGCCCCTATTTTAATCTGTGCAGCAGCTGTAGTGTAAATATTATCACTCCTCATTACAGTAATAGAGAAGGAGACCCAGGGAGGTTAAGTTTCTCAAGGTCATGGACCTAAGGCA
This sequence comes from Mastomys natalensis, assembly GCA_021653895.1. Taxonomy (NCBI): domain Eukaryota; kingdom Metazoa; phylum Chordata; class Mammalia; order Rodentia; family Muridae; genus Mastomys; species Mastomys natalensis. The sequence goes on from JAJTUV010000598.1 coordinate 1,086,905, forward strand.
GCAGGTAGCAGAATTGGGATTGAAGCTGGGTTAAACTGATTTGGGTGACCCTGTTTGACAATTGGTGTTTATGGTGTGTGTGTGGGGGGAGGGCAGGAAGTGATCTTGGCAGGAGAGAGGATATTCTAAAGAGAAGACATTTGTGTTCCTTTGTGGGGCCGGTGGACCATGTCACCAGAGAGAAGAACTGGTAAGGATGAAGTGGGTTCAAAGCCCCAGTAAATCTAGTAATTGAGAACGGTAGGCATTAGAATCAGCCCCTAGCTAGACTCTATCTGTCCTGGAGCACGTGACCATGACACCCCACTAAGAGGATCACGACAGCCAGTTTTATAGCATGAAAACCTAGAGTCCTCCATGCTAATGAGGTAGCTAGATAGGCCCCGAGTGTTTAGCTAATGAGCTTCCCTTCCTGGGCATCCCTCCCTTCAAATGTATTTAATCTCTGGTTCACCCTGAGTAAGATGTATGCATTTGCATCCACCATGAATAAAGCAGTTTGGACAAGCAAGGACTGTCTCCTTCATCAAGGATCGCCAAGGTCAGAGTGTCTTCCTTGTAAAGAGCTGCTCCTAAATCTCCTTGGCTTCTCTTCTGAAGCCAAGTGGGATTCCATCCTGTCCTGGGCTCAGCATGGGCCTCGGATCCCCCTGTGTGTGTGTGTGTGTGTGTGTGTGTGTGTGTGTGTATGTGTGTTGTTAATTTTTTAAAATTGTTATTCTTTAATTTTTTTTTTACAGTCCAGTCATTATCCCCGTCTCGTTCCACCCTCTGAGTGTTCCTCATTCCATACCTTCCTCCCTCACCCTACCCCCATCTCTAAGAGAATGTCCCCATCCCCTAACCACCACTCTGGCCCCACCAGACTGCCTCACTCCCTGGGGTCTCAAGTCTCTTGAGGGTTAGGTGCATCTTCTCTCACTGAGGCCAAACTAGGCAGTCCTCTACTGTGTATGTGTTGGGAATCTCGTATTCAATGGTGTATGCTGCCTGGATGGTGATTCAGTGTCTGAGAGATCTGGGGGTCCAGGTTAGTTAAGACTGCTGGCCTGCCTATGGGGTTGTTCTCCTCCTCAGCTTCTTCTAGCTTTTCCCTAATTCAATCACAGGTGTCCCCCAGACCTCCCTTCTTAACCCCTCATGGTTCCCATCATAGTCTGGGTACACCAGAGTTTGAGAACCACAGCATCCACCGCAGCCACTGCTGTTTCTCACCCAGGAAAACACTGGCTGGGACCCCCTTTTTTATTTTTAAAGATTTATTTATTTAACTCATATGAGTACATTGTGGCTGTCTTCAGACACACCAGAAGAGGGCATTGGATCCCATTACAGATGGTTGTGAGCCACCATGTGGTTGCTGGGAATTGAACTCAGGACCTCTGGAAGAGCAGTCAGTGCCCTTAACCACCAAGCCATTTCTCCAGCCTGGGACCCCCCTTTCTTAGACTGCATTCTGCCTTCCCTGAGCAGCATTCTGGGATGCATTCTGTATTCCAGTGGTGAGGCAGAAATGCAGACCGACACACCTTCCTTTGGCTATCAGACTATTAACAGTGGACCGCAAAGTATTACAAATTCCCCAGTAACCCCAGACTGGGAAAGAAAGGGAAAGGCAGAGATGCTGGTGCCAGCAAGAGGAAGAACTTGTCTTCCAGGAAGAGATGACACATAGTTCTGATAATTTATTGGACCACCGTGCAGTAGAGACTGGAGCAGAGACAAAGATGGTCGAAGAGACATGATCACACCTTGATTGTCTCTGTTTAGTTATGTATACCTTGTTGATTTTCAACTAAACCTCATGTCAGTATCACCAAGACAAGGCCACTGGGCCCCTTTGTTTATTATTCTTCCCAATATGGACACACTGAGAAAACACTCTTCCTCTGCTCTTTACTGGTACTCATCTGCTTAGCTGGAATATTGAGACTGCCAGAGCCTAGGATTTCACCCTAGAATTTATTTTACTAGGAAATTTGGGTTGGAATTCAGAAAGGCCAAGACTGGTATCTTGAGCCCCTTCCTCATCAGTTGGACAATTTCCTTAGTTCTGTGACCTTTGCTGCCCACTCTTGTCTTTTTCCAGATGTCTATGACTACCAAGAGCAATTAAAAAACAAAACAAAACAAAACCACAAACCAAACCTGAGGAACTCCTCTGAACTGTGATCTGACAGAATGCCTCCAGAGAGGCTGGGAATGGGAGAGACAGAGGCAGACATAAGAGAGACATCCATGAAGACCTGGGTTTCAAGAGCGAGTTCTCAGCTGTACCTCATATGGGATCCACTTCTTTTTATCTTTCAACTTTTGGTCTGACTTATCTCATTTTGTCCCCAACCACCAGTGTAGGTGACTTGAAAGTAAATTTGTTCCAATTTGAGATCTGAACGTCTCCCAAAGGGCCCATGTTTGAAGGCTTTGCCCCTAGCTCAGGGCACTGAAAGTAGAACCTTTAGGATATAAGGGCTAATAGAAGAAGTTGGGTCATTTAGAGTGTGCCCTTAAAGGGGGAATTGGAACCCTGGCTCCTCGTCTCCCTCTTTGCAACCTGGTATCATGAACAGTCCTCCTCAGCCATGTGTTACCATAGCCTAAGCAAAGGTACCAAATGACTATTTCAGGGGACTGAAACCCCTGGAAACCTGATCAGAATGAACATTTGCTGCTTAAATGTTGTTAACCTCAGGTATTTTATCACAGCAACAGGAAGCCGACTAACACCAAGCCCTTTCTGGTCCATCACCTGCATCTCTGAAAGGACCCATGTGTCTCAGTCTTGGAAGGGAGTGACTTACTGTGGTTTGCAATAGTGGCAGTCGTATGTTGGCTGACCTGAATGGATGTGGATGGTTGCGTGTTTGAGATAATTAAATAGTATGCTAGGAATCTCCTCCACCCGTACAACAGCCTAGAACACAAGGTTTCTCAAAGCAGCAACAAAAGCCATTTTCTTTTGATTTGTTTGAAAACAAAACTTATAATTATGAAAGTATGCATGACTACATGTTCTTTTTTAAGAACAGGGAATGTTACAGATAAAACAAAGTTTCTTTCTGCCCACCATGCCTGCTTCTAAACCATTACTATTTTTAGCTAGCGAGTGGATATAGGCATAATATGGTCAGCACAAAACCCTGTACCCATTCCTGCCTGCTGCAGCTTGAAGCCTGGCTGGGGGCTTGTCTGACTACATTGTTCTGCTATCTGTCTCTGGCCAGTCACTGACCCTCTCCGATCCAGTCCCATAAAAACGCTGTAGAATCACTCTGTTGTGGATTTATAATTCCTTTCTAGGACACTGTGGCTACCCACTCAACAGCTTGGCACTCATCTGGAGTTCCTCACAGTTGCTTTGTGTTAGGGCTGTGAGTCAGGGGAAGGGAGTGGGGCTTGTGAAGGTTTGCACAGGGAACCAACCCCTGAGATGTGATTTGGACAGGCCGTTATGTGGTACCTTTCCCTGGGATCCAGAACTCTGAGTTGGTATGAGGGAATAATAATATATACTTTGACACATGGGTTTGACAATAAAGAGAGATTTTGTGTGTGTGAAAGCTGAGATCATAAAGGGCAGGAGAGCACATTTAGAGAATATTACTTTGGCTGGCCTTGAGGGAAGTCTTGTTAAGGCCTAATCTTTTCAAGGAATTGCTAAGCTAAGGAAAATCGCGTAATGACAGAGGAGCTCCACTTCCCAGACAAAAATTACACATTGGAATTGCACACACTCCTGTTGGCCATGTGGAAGGGTCATGTGGTCAGAGCAGGCCTGTGTTCTGGGAGACATGATCATAGAGATTGCCGTCTCCCTGAGCACAACGTGTTTGAGTGGGAGTTTGTTTTTCAAACCACATGTAATTGCATCAAATGACTAGTCTCTCAGTAGAATCCAAGTCTGGGGATATCTGTGATGGCGTTTGGGGCAGGCTTCAGAACCTGGCTGGTTCTTAAAGTCAGAAAATGTTCTGGCAGCTCTTGCATAGTTGGCAAGCAGGAGAGAAACCTGGTCATTAGCCCCATGGGGCAAGGCTAGACACAGAAGGTCCAGGCACCCAGTGCTTTTCCATCCACTTCTGTGGGAAGTCAACTTTTGTACATTCCCAGTCCTTTTCCTAGTTAAAACACATTGTCACTCATCTCTACCAATCCTAGGCAATGTGAAATCCCAACCCAATGTCAAGGGCATTTCAAGGTCATGGGGAAGACCCCTCTACCTCTCCATATAAGGTTGTCATTTTGTTCTGATTATGTACTCATCTATCTGTTCATTGTTGTCCAGGGCCTTGCACACACTGGTCACTGATGGAGTGCTCTGACACTGAGCTGCATCCTCAGCCCAGGTGATGTTTCCTTTACTGAGGCCATCTTGGATGCTGTCAGATCTGTACTCCAATCCTGACAGTGCGATCAACTAGGAGCTTGAGATGCCTCAGCCTTTCCAGGCTTCTCTGTTTCCTCATCTATTGTCTTGTTACTAGAGCCCCAGGCACTTTAGGGGTCTAGGTACTCCTGGAATACATGTGCAAAATGTCCCATCTTGTCAGTCTGTGCCTGTTCTTGAGGAAGCACCCATAGCCCCATGTGTTTAGGAATGACTTAAATTAGTTAACTTAGGTCTTTGAATCTTTGAGACTAAAAGAAACCAGATTCCAATAAAGGCAACAGGTGCCCAGAATTAATAAAAAGGTATAACAGAATCAAGAGAATAGAGGATGGTTGTGGTTTCTTTGTGTTTGCTCTTTTAACAGGAAGAAGCAGATTGTGGTTAGTTAGGTGAATAAAAATGACAAAAGGGGGTTAGGGTATAGGTCATTGGTATGGTACTTACCTAGCATAAACTCTGCTCTGGGATCAATCCCTAGCCTTGCATCTAACTGAAAAAAAAAAAAAAACCATGACAAAATATGGTCAAGCATGGTGACACATGTCTTTAATCCCAAGCACTCAGCAGGCAGAAGAAGAGGAAAAAGTATGTCTATGAGTTCAAGGCCAACCTGGTCTACATAGTGAGACCCTGTTTCCAAAATAAAAAAAGGGATGGGGGAACAAAAATCCTGTAGATAACATTTCCAAACACAGATATACATTGCATAGTGACATTTAGTCAGCTGTGGATTGCTTGTACATAATAAGATAGTGGTCCTATAAGATTACAACAGAGCTAAAATTGGAGTGAAAGTGGTTATTCAAGATAATTTCTCAAAACCAAAAGAACGACACATTGAATGGGCTGCAGAGCTCAGCATGAACTGAACAAAATCCAAAGTCCAGCATTAAGGCACTAATTATTCCAAACCAATGGTTTTTGTTTTTAATGTCCTCAAAGCTTCCTGGGAGAAAAATCAGGACTTAGCAGCAGTCAGAATAACACTAGAGCAATAGAAGAATGAGCTCTCTGAAAAATGCAAGTGGACATGTTATGTTTGGATCTCAAATGTCACTCAAAGTCTTGTGCATGAGGGCGTGGTCCCCATCTGACGTCACCATTGAGACGTGATGGAGCCAGTAGGAGCTGGTTCTAACGGGAGGAAGAGAGGCTGTTTGTGGGGGGGTGGGGAACATGCTCTTGAAGGGCCTATTGAGACCCTGGCTCTTCCTTTCTCTGTTTTGCTTCTTGGCTAGTCTATGCTGAGCAGCTTTGCCCTGCCACATGCTCCCTGTCATAATGATCTAACATCCAAAAGCCACAGAGCCAACTGACCATGAATTGAAGTCTCTGAAAGTGTGAGCCGGCTTCCCTATACGTTGAATGTCTTGGGTATTGAGTCTCCATCTAGCAGCCTATAGCTACCCAAACTGAGTCAGGGCATTCACATCTCACAAGCTAGCCTGGGAAGCCACTGCTGGGTACATCACAATTAGATGAACAAATAAACCAAGAAGGATTATGGCATAGGATCAGGAAATAGGAAATCCCACAGAGGGGAGGCAAAGGGAATTTTTGGGTGTGGGCCAAGAGAAATCCCGGATACAAGTTGTGCAAGGAAGTCTAGAGGACAAGCGGTTCAGACAGGAGCAGAACAGGTGGTTCAAGGACTTATTTACTTTTGGTTCCAAAAAGACAGTGATAGATTATCTTACGTTAGACCACACGGGGACCATAGCAAGAGGCTATTTGAGATTCAGGGATAGCAGAAATAAGCAGTAAGCACTTTAGAAAGCTCAGTGAGTAGAATACAGGCACTATCCCTAAGGAAAAATGTAAAAGGCTGGCTAAGTACGTAACATTACAGTGCTTGGCTCAACAAGTCATTGTTCTAATGATGTGGGCACTGAGTTAGCCAAAATGCTGATAAGATATATTGAGTCGGGGCAGGGGAAGGGAGGAGAAATGCAAGGACCAAGCACTCATCTTTTATGAGAGGAAGTCAGCAAATTGTTTATAAACTTGAGAAGTTGCAAAAATCATAGTTTATTTTGTTTTGAAACATGTAGGCAAATAAATACTGTAAATCCCTGTTGTGTTTGCCTCTGGAGAAGAAGAGGAAGAGGTGGGGTGGGGGAGAGTCATCTGCTCTTATAATAACCTGCTTTGTGGCACTGAAGAATCTCTGGGTCCTTCCTGGGGTCATCTCAACTGTCTCCTATCCAAGTACTAAGTCCAATCCTGCTTAGCTTCCAAGATCAGACAAGATCAAGCATGGTCAGGGTGGTATGACTGTAGACCACTGTAGTTCAACTGGCATGGAGGGAACAGGCTGAGTTGACTGCCCTGACCAGCCAGATGGGACCACGATCTGCCATTCCTGGGACATTGCATGGAAGGATGCTGACAGGAACAGCAAGTGAGGTAATGCAGGCCACACTGGCCTATTTACCTCAGCAGTAGCTAGGTGGACAGAGAGAAAAATCACAGAATTCTCAGATGTGTAATCCTAAACTCTCCCATGCTGCCTCCCTCCCCTCCTCCACCCATGACTCCAGAGCCTTCTCCATCATCCCCAGGGAGATGGTGTCTACTGTATCTGTCAGTTTCCGAATGAGTCCAATTTCACCCTTTTGTAATCATGATAAGGAAAGTCACTTTAGTCTACTAGGACATCCTGCCTCCTGCTTGCATAATTCTCTTTCTGTTGCAATTTCTTCTTGTTTATTTTTTTCCTTGTATAGTCATGTTCAGGCTGCTGACATTTTTGGTGAAAATTAAGCAAAACTAGCATGTTTACTGACATCTTGAAAATGGAAGCTAGGTGTTGATACCTTCTCCTTTATCCTTATGTTTTTAATTTACCTAAGCAGAGACCTGACTTTTGTATGTTCCTTTCTATTTTAAATAAAACATGCTATTTCCATAGATGTTAGTTTTGACCAATTCTCATTTATTTCATATAAGTGAAACTATCCTTATGAAAAGTATAAAGACTATCTATCCACCTGTAGCTTTAGTAACCAAAATATTAGAAATAAAAGCCTCTTATATGTATATTTTAATTTCAGCATCCTTGTCTCCCCATATATAATTATTCTCTTGAGTTTGGAGTTTATTATTTCTTCTTATGGTTTAAAATATTTATTATGTATGTGTGAGCCCATCAACTATATGATACTGTTTTGCATATGGTTCAACCTTTTGCAAATGAAATAAAAATATATGCATCTCTCTGTAGTTGGCTTCTTCCTTTGGCTTTAAGTTTTTGAAAATCTGTCCCCATTTGGATGGAGAGCTCTATTTTATTCATTTTAATTTCTTTCAGACATCCATTTAGAGGCTGGAGAGAAGTACGAGTCAGTGTCTTTCTCCGAGGAGAGGAATGATAAGTACTTCTTTGGCATCTTCATCAGTGATGTGCAATATTCTGTGAAATGTGCAGAGCTCACAGATGGAAAGGCATCCTCCATGCACCTAGACATTTTCATTTTGTGAGGGATAAAGTAATGTTTTACATTTTAATTACTGTGCTTAAGAGATCTATAAAACAGAAATGCCTCTAGCCTGTAAGCCCTATTTGCCCAAGGAAAGGTAACTTCCTGGAATGCTGGGGGCTGTTGTCTTGTAAGATAGCAAGCCACTTGTTTTCACTTCTGTAAACAAGGTTGATTGCCCCAACAGCACAGGATGTGCTTGCTCACTTGTAGGCGGGATGTACATAGGCAGGAAGTACATCAGGGTGTGTGCTTACCCCCAGTTGGATGAAGGTGTGAAGTACATAGCCTTGTGGGTTTTGCCTTTGACTAATAAAATTTTTGGCCATTCTCTGGGAATCTTGGTATGGACCAGGTCAGTGTCCATTGTCCTGTCCAGTACTTACTAAAGCTTGCTTCAAATTTGGCTCAAAAATTGTGGTAATGGTCTTATTCTTGCCTGGTAGGATTAATAATTTCTGTCTGTTAATCTGTACATTTAGAAAAGAGAAAAAAAAAAAGTCTCTTTAAGGGGCAGTATCCATTTTACTCTTGAAAAGGATTAACGAGATTTGAGGCATAAAATAGATTAAAAAAAAGTTTCACATAGAAAGCGAATAACTAATGTCCCACTTACTGCAATGTTTGAGAGTCACATTCCACTCAGCAAGAAGGGAACTTGATGATAGAGCAAAAAGGAGAATTTGAAACCTCACTCAGCCAGAGGAATGTGGCTTTAGAATTACTCATCAAGGCCACTAGTACTGTTTAGTGACACAAAGCTTTGTACTCAACATTGATTTGGAAAAGAAATAAAAGCCCTCATTTTAACTAGGATGTTATCATATACATGGTGATAAAAAGAAACTTGTTTTGCTCTGTCTTATTTGCTTGCTTATTTGTTTGTTAAAATAGGCTAACCTCAAACTTGCTGTGGAACTGAGGATGACCTTGAACTTCCGATGATCTTGCTACTGTCTCTCAAATGCTAGGATTACAGGAGCAGCATCCTGCCCAGCCTATTTTATTCTTTTATGTAGTCAGGCTGGCCCTAAACTTTTGACCCAGGTTCCCCAGTGCTGGGATTGTTGGCTTGTGCCTCTGTGCCATCCCACACACTCATCCCACCCTCCACCCACCCCATCCCCATTGCCCTGCTTCTTCCCCCTCCCACTCTCAAGTCCCTTTTAGGGAAAACAAAAGGCTGGAGGAAAGATGGTTCTGGAAATAACTAAATTTATAGTGAGTGGGACAGACATTGGTTATATTTTTAAAGTTTTTTAAAATTTATTTATGTGTGTGGATGTTTTGTCTGCATGCATGTCTATGTAGCATATGGGTATAGTGCCCAAGGAAACCAGAAGAGGGGATCAGATCAGGAACTCAAGTCACAGATTGTGACCTACCACTCGAGTGCTGGAACTGCACCTGAGTCGGAAGGGGAGCAGACAGTGCTCTTCACCACCGAGCTCTCTCTCCTGCCCCATTACATATTATTTTGTCTGAAATAGTTTTCTTTTGTTTTACCATTGAGCCTCATTTCATTTATACACTTACACTTTTTTTAGTATAAAGTAGGTGCAATCCTCTCTAAAAAATTTTACACACACTTATTATTAAGTGTTTGAAATAAAGTTAAAAGTGGTAAAGGGTCATCTGATATGTATCTCTATCTTTAACCAATTAAAAACAACAAAACATTTTAGACACTATTGAAACCCTCTTTGTTCTCATGGCCTCACCAGGTTAAAACAAGGTTGAGTTTAGTGTTTCTCTTTGTATTCTTTCTATTTTACTTTTGTTTATCTTCCAAAGCAAAATTATAGTAATTCATTGCATGACTTGAGCTTTAAAGTGGTACTGAAAGCTCTCACCAAGTATCTATAAGTTTTGAATACATTTATGCACCCGATTCTTTTATTTGTAACTGCTATACACAAACTCAAAATACTCCATTTATTCTGTCACCAGTCATTGCATATTTCAAAATTATTTGCCCTTGCAAAACACTATTGCCAATTTTCTTTCTTTTCCTGATTGAGACAGGGTCTCTCAATGTAGCCCTGGCTGTCCTGGAACTTGCTATGTAGGTTGGCTTTGAACTTACAGGGACCTGCCTGCCTCTGCTTCCTGAGTCCTGGAATTAAAGCCATGTACAGTCATGCCCAATTTTCTTTTAAATAAGTCAATTTTCTCTTCAGCACTAGGTACTGGACACAGGGCCTCACGTATACTAGGCAAGGAATCCACCACTAGGTTGCATTCTCAAGCCCATAAACATTCTCCCTTTTCTGAGACAATGCCTTGTTATGCAGCTCAGCTGTCTTCAGACTCTTAGTCCTTCCACTAGTCTTCTGAGTGCTTGAATTTCAGCCTATCTTATAGCCATGGAGCACATTTGTGTAAATCTTACAGGCCTGGGGCACACCTGTGCCTGTCTTATAGGCCTGGGGCCCTCCTGACTTCTACCAACTTTCTTTTGTATGTCTCCTGTGTGTAGGTTTGAGAGGTGTCTTGCAGTAGAGTGGTCTTTGGACTTTTCCATATCTGACCAAAGATAATTTTGGAAAAAATTTGTCTCTTTGGTTTTTCTTTTTTTTTTTTTTTTTTTTTTTTTTTTTTTTGTCAACAGCATTTAAAATGTTTTTTTTTCCTAAATTTTTTTAGTTTAAATATTAGTTTACGCACATGAAATTGACATTTATAGATTGAAATTAGTAATTTTCTATGATTTAGATTAATGTTGCAGTGACCGGCTTGTCCTACTACTGTAACTATTTAAACGTAAAGCTGGGGACAGATGGAGCCATTCATTCATGGCATGAAAGCACAGTTAGCAGCCACCTTCTGGAGGGCTGTTGCACAGATGGTGTCTAGATATGGACATCGTGTATTCCAAAGCCAGAAGAGTCTTAGAAGTTTTTACCAGAAAGAAATGTTTGAGGAGATAAATGTTTCACTGTGATGAAATGTACACACTGGGAAACAGCTCGTTACATTCCAGTATGGTGCGGTGATGGTTGGTTTCGATGTCAGCTTGCCACAATTTAGAATCAGCCGAGTAGGGAGGCTCACCAGAACGGTCCTGCTTGTCTTGATTGATGCTGAAAGCTCCAGCGCAAGTGTGGGCTGCACCTTCTGGTAGAGGGTCAGGTGGGGAGGGGGCGTGACAGGGGGCGTGATCATTTGCTCTGCCCAGTCTGTGTTCGCTCTTGCTTCTGAGCTGTTTTTACCGTAGCTGCTGCTGACTTCTTCACTGATATCAGAATCAGCACGTCAAGGCTTTCTTCATGGACTAAGGATCAGGGATCTAGGGATCAGGACCCTTCCAAGGTTTCAGCACTATACTGGGACTACAGAATCCCTCATCCTGGTGAACCAAGCAAGTACCAGGTTGTCAGCCACTTCAATGTGGGACAACCACAGTAGGATATTCCAACTGCTGAGGTACCCAGCCTCAGGGACTGAGCATCTCTCAGCCACTAACAGAAGTTTTATGAGTTAAGTAGAATGGAAATACAAAGTAATGAGAAAAGAATTAAATTACTGTGCTGTTTAGAGTCCTGTGGATATATTTTTTTTTTAAAAATAAAATGTCCAATTTATGTTCACTTTATTAATTAAAAGATTTTTCGATTGCAGGCTGGATGTGGCCATACACACCGTTCATCCCAGCACTTGGGAGGCAAAGGCAGGCAGATCTCTCTGAGTTTGAGGTCAGTCTGGTCTACATAGGAAGTTCCAGGCCAGCTGAGGCTACATAGTGAGACCCTGTCTCAAAAAATTTTTTGACATTGCATTAATTATTTACTATGTATGATTGTGTGTGTGTGTGCGCGCGCGTGCAAGCGCATTTAAGTTCATGTATGAAGCATGTGTGGCGGTCAGAGGACGACTTGCAGGTGTCTGTTCTTTCCTTTCCCTACATGCGTCCTGGGGATTGAACTCGGGTTGTTAAACTGAGCCATCTCGCTGGTTCTTTTAAGTTTAACAGTTGGATAAAAACAAAAAACAAAACAAAACAAAAAAAAACAAAAAAACTATATTAGTCATATTACATATGCAGTTGGTGAGTGTGTGTGGTGTTTCAGAATTCCATCACACATATAGATTTGGGTGTTGGTCACCACAATCAGGCCACGATCCTGATTGGTTACCACAGAGTCACCCTCTAGTTGTCTTTCAAAAAAACACAACAACAACAACAAAAAAAAAAAAACACCACTAGTAATATTATCCTTCAAACCTCACCTCTGGCAAACACTGGTCTGTTTTGCTTCTCTTTAATTTTGTCACTTGTGGCACATTCTATAAATGGAAGGACACCATATGTGACCCTCTGAGATGTCCTTTTCATTCAGCTCAGAGCTCTTCAGTGGTGTTTCAGTCCATGCACATGTGTCCCTTTCATGCATGGGAGTTCCCTGTGTGGATATGCCTGTTTACCCACCCACTCCCCCGACAGGGGCCGCGGTTGCTTCTACTTTGGGACTGCTATAAATAAGCTGCCAGGAGCATTCCTCCAGAGGTTTGTGTGGGAATGCAGGTTTGCTTCTCCTGAGGATGAGTACCCAAGAGAAGAAGGGCTGGGTTTATGGTAAAAGTGTGTTTAACCTTCTAAGGAACCTACCAACTTGATTTTCAGCACACCTGTAATGTTTTACATCTCCAACAGCAAGGTGAGAGACAGAGAGAGAAAGAGAGAGAGAGAGAGAGAGAGAGAGAGAGAGAGAGAGAGAGAGAGAAGCGGAGTGTTCCCTGTGCGGTGCAGAAACTGTTTCATTTCATGCAGTTCCTCCAGTCAACACTTGCTGTAGTTTCCTGAGCTGTTGGAGTCCTCCTTGGAAAGTCTTTGCCCATGTCTATATCTTACAATGCCCACCTTCTGTTTTCCTCTGCTGAATCCTGCTGGGCTCCAGGCAATCATGTCTGGGGTTGTGAGAGAATGGAGAAAGGACAGCCACATGGACACACAGAAAAGCTGGAACCAGATAGACTGGGTTCTCTGATGGAGAAGCCCCAGCACTCTGGAAGTTCAGTATATTTATTGTATAAATTTGAAGAGAGAGGCGAGGTCATTGGCTTTAGCTGGGTGAGGTGACAGGGCTATTGCATACATATAAACATGAAAGCAGCATCCATGGTCTATGTCTGGATCAAGGAGACAGGTTTAGCTGATCTGGGTAGGAGCAGCCACTGAGGGGGAAAGATTTCGGGTTATAAACATCTGGGGGCAGAAAGCTGTGGTGGACATTTTCTGCACACATTATAGGACCCCACAGGAAGGCTTTGTCATTTTTCTGAGCCTCACCCCGGGGGTGTGTGTGGGTGCTTTGCTAATTTCCCATGGGTCTAAGCCTATAGTCCTTTGACAGGGCTGTCCTGGGTCAGTGCTTCTCAACCTTCCTAATGCTGTGGCCCTTTAATAAATTCCTTACGCTGTGATGACCCTAGTCATAAAATGATTTTCATAGCTACTTCATAACTGTAATTTTGTTACTGTTTTGAGTCGTAAATAATTTTTTTTTGGAGATGGAGGTTTGCTGGAGGGGTCACGACTCACAGATTGACACACTGCTCTAGTAGTTTCAATGTTCCATGTCTTCAGAGGTTGGTCCATTTTTACCTTATTATATATAGAGGGGGAGGGTCTAGTTTCATTCTCCTATAGGTTAATACTTTTCCCAACACCACATGTGGAAGAGTCTGCCTTTTCTCCAAGGGATGGTTTTGGTAACTTTGTCAAGAATAAAGTAACTGCAGCTGCTAGAACATTCCATTGATCCATACACACATCTGTTTTTATGTCACTGCCTTGCCAGTTTTGTTTCTATTGCTCTGTGGTACAGTTTGAAATCAAGTATCAAGAGCCCTCCAGCAGCGATGTTCATTTGTAAGGTTTCTCAGAGTAGACTTTGACTGCCACATGGAAACATTAGACTTTCTTAACTCTGTTAAGACTCTCAATCTCCCCTTCCCCCATGTAAAACAAATGCGTACAGTTCTAGAGGCAGTTTCACACTTTGATGCTTCTGCTCAACAGACAGTTTTATAAGCCATCGATTTTGTTAGTGACATGGAGTTCCCTGTTTGATTTGCTTTGTATTTGGTATTTTGTGGAGCTGAAAGCTTTCGCTGGGTGTGTTTCTAGTCAGGAGATCACCTTTGGAGAAGTGCATCTGCTGCCTTACTGTGTCCGAGAGCGATCTCGTCCATTTTCTTCACATCCCCGTTTGTAAGAAATCCACCCTTTGACTGGTGCATTTTCAAAAATTTAATGTTGATGTTGTTTGGACTACAGAGTAAAGGCTACACTTTGAAACTGAGGCTAAAATGGTTGAAGCACTTCATTCTAAAGCTCTTGTGCTAACAGTAGACTTTTGGTATCTTAGTCTTAAGATTAAAATGGTACGAAGTGATTCAGTAGCAGGTGAAAATGATCACACCGCATAACTGTTATCAACCAAAGACCCCCAATCTTATGTTCATCATGGGTATTATTTTTAGTTAACAGTTTGTGAGTTCAATAAATGCATCTTAATGTTTGAATTCATATTTTGAGAGCTATTTTTTTTTTAAAGTTGAGAGTGAGTGGCTGGAGAGATGGCTCAGCAGTTAAGGATGCTTGCTACTCTGCAGAGAACCCCAGTTCAGTTCCCATCCACTTTGGATGCCTCACAATCATTTGTTATTCAAGTTCCAGGGGGGGACCTGTCATTTCTGGCCTCATTGGGCACATGTGCTCATGCTCACACATACCAGCACACATGTACATGTAATTAAAACACATGTAAAATCTTTAAAAAGACATTAAGTACCGAGCTTACCCTGAAGCAAGGTTACTGAAGTGGTCATAACCACCACCACCACCAAGGTTATAGAGATGCAATGTCATTTATGCCTTTTATAAGTTGTCATGAAAGCTGTTTTGTTTTTTGTTTTTTTTTTTTAAATTCTGTTCTTGTTCAGATGCGATGTGATTAGAAGCCAGATTTATTTGTGGAGCAGGACACAGATGGAGCTTCCCTTTGGTAAATGGAGATGTACTCATGGATGAAGTCCACGATCAGTTTCTAGAAATACTTAGGACTCACAAAGAAAAAACTCAAAGTTATCTTATTAGAAGTCATAGTCAAGTTTTCTTATGTGTGTTTACTATATTTTGTGAAGAAACAAATGTCTGTATTGCTAAAAATCTAGTAAATCCATCAGCTAGGGATAGCAGGCATAGGCTATCCCTGCACATCAGCTATGGAGGCATAGGCTATCCCTGCACATCAGCTAAGGAGCCATAGGCTATCCCTGCACATCAGCTAAGGAGCCATAGGCTATCCCTGCACATCAGCTATGGAGGCATAGGCTATCCCTGCACATCAGCTAAGGAGCCATAGGCTATCCCTGCACATCAGCTATGGAGGCATAGGCTATCCCTGCACATCAACTATGGAGGCATAGGCTATCCCTGCAATCTTCTTTCTGTTACCATTTCCATGGAAGTATGGGTTCATTACATTTATACTCTTGCTTTCTATTGTCTATTTATTTCTAATAGTTAATGAATGTACCAGTCATTTTGCCATTTTTGAAATCCAATAGAAATCTCTCAATTACTATTTACTACTGATGAAAGACTTCATTCTAAAGCTCTTGTGCAAACAGTGGGCTTTTAATACAGTTTTAAGATTGAAATTGTATCAAGTGATCAGATAGATTTTTACAAAATCTACCATTTTCTAAAATTATCTTTATTCTTGACTACTTTCTATTTTACTTGAATTAAAAAAAAATCCCTTGCAAGGTGGGGTATGGGGTGCTGAGAGATGGCTCAGTAAAGTACTTACTGCTCAAGCATAAATACCCGAGTTTGGTCACAGCACCCATGTAAAAGCTTGGTGTGGTAGTCTCCTTGTCCATGAAGCTGGTATACACTCCTCATTGATTTGTGTTTTGTTGTTGCGACACTAATTTCGGATATCCCTGAATTGCCTTGGATAAACTGCTTTTTGAAGTTTATTTTTGACTGACTTTTAGGTTAGCATTCAGGGTAACGGGTTTCAGTGTGGCATCTTCATCCGTGTGTGGTATTTGTTTTCGTTTGTCCTTCCCCATTGCCTTCTCTGTGCCTCCTCCCATGGGTTCCCTTCCTCCCCCAGGCAGTCTTCCAATCTACTTTTACGTCACATTATGGATCATGTTGTTCTTTCCTCCTCTGGTAGTGCTCCTTCTCCCCCAGGATCTTCCTGGTCTCACGACCCCTTACATGTAAATATACACATTCGTATAGAATTGAAATCTGAACTCCATGTTTGAGAGAGCACTCTGTCATGGTTTTGACTAGCTATCCCTGCTGTCTGGCAAATTCTTTGCCTTGAAGTCTCCACTCAAATGCTGCCTCCTCTATGAAGCCTTCAGCACACTTGGAGGATGTTTTGCCCAAGGGCACCCACAGTGTGTCTCAAATGAATGCAAGTGCAAATGCCATTGATAGCTGACTGTAAGCCATAGAGCTACATTAAACACCCAGAACACTGATTCAGGGTCTTCAAACAGCTATTGGAAATCAAAGTTGGTATAATTCTCTCTATGTATGAGAAGATGAATCCAGAATGGAAACCTCAGACACAGCACCAAGGCCATACAGGGACAAAGTATGAATTCAGGCATTTAGCTGCAGAGCACACATTATATCCTTAAAGAACCTGAATTACAGCAGAATGGCTGACCTGCATCATATATCCCAGAGAGAAAGCTTTGAGTGAATGTCCTGAATGAGGCCCAGTAAAGGGCATTGCGTGGGCTCAGGCTGATAAATAAAACCAAGATTAAATAAAAAATTCCAAGGGACTGGAGAGCTTGCTCAGTGGTTAATGAAAGCACCTGCTGTTCATGCAGAGGACCTGAGTTCAGTTCCCAGAACCCATGTGATGGTTCCCAACTGTCTATTACTCTGATTCCAGGGGCTCTGACACCTTCTCTGACTCTGGGGTTATCAGGCATGCAGATGGTACACACACACACACACACACACACACACACACACACTGCTCATGCACATAAAGTCTTGGAACAAATAGACAAGCCAAAGTAAGAACTCTAGTTTTAATTGCTGTGGGAGAAGGGATGGGCCCAGAGCCACACAGATGCAAACAAACAAACCAAGCAAAAATAGAGAGATCCTAAAGAAGGCAGTTGCAGACTTGAGGGAAAG
The DNA here is from genome assembly GCA_021653895.1 of Mastomys natalensis. Taxonomy (NCBI): domain Eukaryota; kingdom Metazoa; phylum Chordata; class Mammalia; order Rodentia; family Muridae; genus Mastomys; species Mastomys natalensis. Next base: position 1,103,961 of record JAJTUV010000598.1, read on the forward strand.
GTGACAGACAGGTCACAGGAACAGAGTGAAGATCTTGATACAAATGTGTGTTCTGTTTTAGGGCCTCTGACATCCACAGGCTGAGAAGGTGGGGGATTCAATAGTTCATTCCTGGTGGTGGTGGCAGGGCTAGATGTGGAGAAGTGAGAGGTTAGTCTCATATAATTCATAGCAATTGCATATAACCCATTCTTTACTTTGCCTCTAGACTGCTTGCAACACTTAACACAGTGTAAATGCTGTGCTAATAGTTGGTCTCTGTATTTTGTTAAGAGTATACCGATGGTTTCCATGTTTAGAACAGAAGCAGCCATCCTAGGCCCAAACACGCTAACCATGTCAGCAGCTAGGTAGCATCTTGATCGGTGGTGAAGGCTGACTACTGTACAGGAATCTGGAGTCAGCCATGTGTCAAGTAATGTCTAAAAAGTAGCCTGTGGTGCACGGATAAGACACCCCAAAGGAGAATGAGAGGCAGGCAGAAGAAAGAAAGAAGTCACCGAGGTGCTAATAATGTCTTTGCACCCTCTTGTCTTGGTGTCCCAAACAGGACTTAGCACAACAGGTACTAAACACCGCTCTGTTAAGGGGAGAATTAATGAACGAATGCCTCTCTCACCGTTGGCAGGATTATGCCTCTGTTCTCTAGGACCCCCTCTCCCTCCATAAAATGACACTAGTAATGTGGTCCGCTCCTGGGCGGCAGCAGTTAGTGGCGCCTGGAGCGAAGACGGCCGGCTACGCAAGCGCGTCCGCTGGAGGGTGAAAGTCAGTTCCGGCTGCGAGGACAGTGACCACCTTCCTTAGCGGTCCCTGTAGAGCGCCTAGAGTGCGCTGGTTGGGAGAGGGCACGAGGAGGGAAATGAGTTCTATGTCTAGAGTCGGGCTAACGCTAGGGGGAAGCCAGCGGAACTTGGAGGTGAGAGGACCGAGGTAGAGCAGGGCTCGGCCATCCCCTCTAAGAGACTCCACTTTGGGATAGGGATGAGAAGGAGAGCACTTTGGAGACAGAAGCCTGAGAATCCTACAGGCTGGTGGAATTTTTCATCTGGGACACTCCGGAGCCCAGGAGAGAGCGGGTGAGAGTACACAAAAAGTCCTCCAGCTTAGGATAGCAGAATGACTGGCACACCCTGCAGGGTACTGAGGACCTGAGCAGCGCCAACGGGCTGGGCGAGCGGTGAGGTGCTAGGGTCCAGTCCTCTCCATAGAGGGCTGGTGCCAAGCACTGGAATCTGCAGCCGCCTTCCTCTGCCGCGGGGTGGCAGAGTCCTGGGACTGATGCGCCCCACAGACCCCGAGGGGTGACTCCGCCCCAGGACAGCAGGGAGGCCCCGCCGTGGGGGGCGGAGTTGTAGCCGCCCCCAATCCAGTGGGACCGCGCGGCCCCCTCTTAAGCTCGTGAAGCTTCTAGCTGCCTCACAATCTTTTCTCCCTCCAGTCTGTCTCCCTTTCACGCGATGGCTTCGGTGAAGTTTTATGTGACCAAGTTCAAGTCCGTCGTGGTTTTGTTCTTCACCCCGATCCTGCTTCTGCCACTCATCCTTGTGGTACCTGACAAGGTCAGTTGCGTGTCTGGGCAGCCTGGCGGAACCCGGGTGCCCAGTGCAGTAACGGGCACGGAACCCGGGAATGCTGAGCTGGAACTCAGGGATTCCTCCATGGGGAGAAGCTCCCCCGGGGGCGCATGCTCAGATGCTCCAGGCACCAAATAGGAGATGCCTGCAAAGAATCTGAGGGACGCAGAGACCCTAAGGTGAACACCTCCTAGAGTGCACTAAGTTCAGGGCGCAAGAGCTGTCCGGGCAAACACGGAAACCTGGACGTTAGGACAGATCTGAACCACACAAATCCCTCGACGGGCTTAGCCTCTGACTCAAAATCTCCTCCCAGAGTGCACAACCAACGCTAGTCCAGCTCAAAGATAATGCTCGAGCCAGTAGGGACTCTGAGAGCTGGGCTTTCCCTCTATGCCTCTTCTCTAGGGAAGAGACATTCCCTAGCTGTAGATGCCTTCAGCCAGGGAACTATAGGAACAGAGTGTCACCTGTGTGGATCCTGCCTTTGCCATAATCTGGCCTTGATTTTTGAAGCTCAGTTTCCCCATCTATGATCTATATTTCTTTCTAGCTCTGAAACCAAGGAAGCCACTCTTGAGTCCAAATCCTGCTGCAGCCTGAAAGGCAGGTCGGGTACTGCCCATTGCCTGCTGTAGCAGTGGCAGGAGACAGGACATGTTCCCAGAGCTCACGCCTTGGGTGGCATGGCACTGGGTTGCAGGGAAGCCGGTCCGTTCCCTAGCCTCCTGGTGCTCCTGGGAGGAAGGAGAGAATGAATGGCCTTGGCTTGCAGAGCAGAGGAGGGCGGGAGCCCTGGCCTGGCTCTGTTAAGCTGTGTGCAGCCAGTTTGGCAAGGCCAGAGCCCTTTGAAGCCTTTTGTGGCTGCTGGCTGCTCCTTCTTCCACTCCCTCTTTTAGTCCTTTCACTCTCAGCCCAGACAGGAAACCTTGCTCGGATCCTGCTTCCCCTCCACAGGCAGGTTTGAGAAACAGTGGCACTCTTCAGGGAAGGTTTTGAGAGGAAAAGGGTGTCCTCGAGTGGACTTCTATTCACTTCACATTGTGCCTTTCAGCAAGACCCTTTGCTCTCTGGGCCCGGGTGCTTTGATGGGTACAATGGGGTGATTGGATTCTGGGAGTAAAAGGGGATCATTCTGGCTCCTAGGATGGGGGAAGAAAACACTGAGCAGAGACCCTACACGACCGAGAGCAGATCAGCTGTGGTGGCTTTTCAGTTGCCACTCTTAGCGAGCATCCAGAGATTTGGGACCATTCCTGTCTGTGGGAGGCATCTAGGTTAGGAAGCTGTGATTTTAACTCTGCTGGTGGGGAGTGATGTTCCCTGGGATAATTATAGTTGCTTAATTGACCTTTCTGGTAGAGGACAGTCTAACCAGGATCCCACTTTATCCCTGGCACATGCATGTGCACATGCACTCGTGTACACACATACACTCAGGAGAGGAGAGAGAGAGAGAGACAGAGAGACAGAGAGACAAGAAGAGAGAGAGAGGCAGGCAGACAGACAGAGGGGAATATAAATATCATGAGCTAGATTCCCAACTGGGGTGTATAAATATACATATATATGCCCTGGGAATGAAAATTTAGGGACTGGGAGGTCATAGTGAAGGTTCTTCCAAAAAGCATTCTTTTTTTTTTTTTTTTTTTTTTTTTTTTAATCTTCTCTCCAAGTGGATTGGAGGCTGGGAGCCTGGGTCCATTGGCTTCCTATTTCCTCCCTCTGTCCCTCTTTTTGCTCACTACCAAAGAGCACCCTGCTCCCACTCACCATGCCATTTTCATTGGACAAGTAAACCCAGAGATACAGAACATTCCAGGACAGAGAGAGTCAGCTGGTCCCCAGGGCAGCCACCTGTCCCCACCAGATGATGGCCCCCAGCACACCTTGGCCTCTGTGATCCATGGCCCCTCTTCAGGCCTTGTTCTTCTTTTCCTCTTTGCTTGCTTCCTGGCCTTCCCTCTGATCCACTTTTCTATCCTTTCTCTGAGCCCTCCTCTGCTTCTGAAACTCATGTTAATAAAACATGACAATTTTAATCATGTACCTTGTTAAATCTTGTAAGAAATTCTTATTTTTCACAAGTCTAAAGTATCGAGTAAAATAAGGTACCATATTATTAAAAATAACATTTTAATGGACAGTTCTTCAAATATCAGACACACACACACACACGGGGAGGGGGAGTACAGAAGGACAGGGGAAAGTTTTGCTTACTCCATTTTCATTATGAACCATATAAGGGCATTTTACTCAACACTGGTCTATATTTCCAGTTGTGGCTTTATCAGATTGTATCATCTAATAATGTCATAGCCACACGACTTTGCCTTAGTTGACAATAAAAATGCCACCTAAGGACACATGGCTTAGAACGTGCCCCTTGCAGACCAGTGTGTGAGTGCCCTTAGATGAACCCTCAGCCCTGGATGATTACACTGTGCTTGGGGTGTGCCTTCTGATCATCTGTATATGCTGAGGGTCTCAGTTCCAGGGAAGTGCAGTAAATTTACTTAGACTTCATCATCTTCTTCCAGGTTGCAACTTCCTCCCTAGACATTAGTGTATGGTGCGTGTGCGTGTGTGTGTGTGTGTGTCTGTCTGTCTGCATGCATGCATGTTCGAGCGTGTGTGAGACTTCATCATCTTCTTCCAGGTTGCAACTTCCTCCTAGACATTAGTGTATGGTGCGTGTCGTTGCGTGTGGTTGTGTGTGTGTGTCTGTCTGTCTCATGCATGCATGTTCGAGGTGTGTGAGCTTGCACATTGGAGGTTAGAGATCAACATCAGGCATTGTTTCCTCAGCTGCTATCCAGCTGTTTGTTGAGACAGGATCTCTCAGTGGCCTGAATCTGGCCACACAGGCTGGCCTGGTCTGTCCCTACATTCTTGGTGCTGGTACAAGTGTGTGCCACAGAACCCCGTGTCTTCCTTTGTTCTAGGGATCAAGTGCAGGTCCCCATGCTTACAGAGTAAGACTTTCCTGACTGAGCTCTTTCTCCAGTCTCCTCCCTAGACTTTCCCAACATCTCATTCCAACTCTGCACTCTCCATGGATATGGTGGGAGTTTGTATTAGGGAGGGTCCGACATGTTAATTGATACATCAGGGCTGAGACATCTCCTGGGCTTTCTGCTAGTGGGTGGACATGAGGAATCAGTTAGCCTAGTGGTTTATTCTCTTCCAGGTCCTAGGACATCTACTGTCTGAGTTCTGTAAATAAAGGTTATTAAAGAGATTCTGGGTGTCACCCATTCTGTATGGCCCCTCTGAAGTCATCAGTTTACAGATGAAGATGGGAAAAGAGGAACTAGGATTGGGAACGGGAGAGACTCGTTAATACAATGCTTAGAATTGCTATAACATGATGGTAGACACAGGCTGACTTTTAACATTATTACTTAAAATTTCTCTACTGCATACCTCATTATTATCTGTGTCCCAAAGGAATCCCCTCTACCACCCATCCCTGGAGCTCACCTCAATGGCTTTCAATCAGTATTCATCCTATAGGAGATAAAGAGAAAGCTCACCTTTGCCCTCTGGCCATAGACTACTAAACGAGGAGGTGGAGGATCTACGGGTTCATTATTCACAGGCAATGGGTCCTTCCCCACAAGCCATAGTGATTCCAAAGCTCAAAGGGGTGGGGAGCCTTGGGACTGTAGACATGTTTTAGGGGAATACGAAATGATTTTTAGGGTAATCTAGTGAGGTTAAAGAAACAAACAGTGGCCAGGGACAAAGTCCACTGGTTTCCCAGAAGAGACAATGAAATGGTGTCTCCAATGGAGGGCAGTGGCATTTGACAATTCTTTTGCACGGTTTTGGTTGTCATGTGATCAGTAGCTTTGTTATTGTTTCAACGCTCTTACTTTGTAGTCCAAGCTGTCCCGCAGCTCAGCTCCCTGTATAGGCCAAGCTGACACCAGATGTGCAGAGATCCTCCTACCTCAGCCTCTAGATGCTGGAATTAGAGGCATGTGCTATCCAGCCTAGTTCAGACTTCTGTCTTTTAGGAAGATAACTCTTTGTTGTGACTAGAGAGAACGCCACTGGCGTCTATTGGGTGGAGGACAAGGATGATGCTAAACACCCCACTGTTTAGAGACCAGTCCCCACAACAAGGATCTGTCTCCACCCCAGATGTCAGTGCACAGGATTGGGAAACACTTCTTTAGCCAACAGGAAGGTGTCCTGGGATGTTTGATGGGGTGCAATCTTTCTTTGAGAACATTTGTGTGTTTATTGTGGTGCTAGGCCCACACAGAAGGAAAGAGGGAGGCAGGGGAAGGTTGGACTTAGGGACAACCCAGCTCTTCTTGACTGTCCTGAGCCTTGGAAAACCACACTACCCAGGAACAGGACATAGCCTTCCCCATCACAGAGGCAGCTGCCTTGCTATGAAGTCTGTATGCAGAAGTGAAGCCTGCAGAGCCTCAGAACTGTCTCTTCAGTTTGCCAGGTGTGCCTATGTTATAATCCTCATGGCCATCTACTGGTGCACAGATGTCATCCCAGTGGCTGTCACCTCTCTCCTGCCTGTCTTGCTCTTCCCACTTTTGAAGATTCTGGACTCCAAGCAGGTGAGTACGCTGAGCGGGAGCTGGTGCCTTCCTGGTCCTCCCATGTACTTTCCTCCTTCCCTGAGTCCCTCTGAGCTTCTGAGGCCTAGGGATAGCTATAGAAGTCCAGTGGTGGATCCCTAAAGGACAAGTATGGGGACATAACTCCAAGCTGCCTTTGAAATCAGTATTTGGCTTGCTTAGCTATCTAGACGGCTTTGGAGCCATGCCATATGTGATTGAGGGCTTCTCTGATGGGACATCCCTGTAATGCTCCAGGTATGTATCCAATATATGAAGGACACCAACATGCTGTTCCTGGGCAGTCTCATTGTGGCCGTGGCTGTGGAGCGCTGGAAACTTCATAAGAGAATTGCCCTGCGAATGCTACTCCTTGTGGGGACCAAGCCTTCACGGTAAGCACATCTTTCTTTGGCTACATGGCTCACCAGGGGCCTCTGGAACAAAAGAGTGGAGGGTGACAGATCAGGACATCTAAGGGGAGTGTGGAAGGATGACCTCTGGGTAGGGTAGAATGGTTCTGCTTAGGTCTTTGGGATTTAGGAGAGGAGAGACTCTATTTAGGACAGTGATGATCTTTTAGATCTAAGTGGAAAGCTAAACTACCTACATTGGGGCTGTCCTGCCACACCCTGGGTCTTGCTAAGCCAAACTTCCCTGCTAAATGGGAGTTGCCTAGATCTACAGTTGAGCTTGAGGACTCCTGCTGACCCAGTAGCCAGCAGTACAGACATCAGCAATGTTTGCAAGAAGAGGTGGGTAGCAGGCAATCTATACACTTACTGCTTTTCATGTCTCTGACCAAATCCCTAAAAGGAACAACTTAAAGGAAAAAGGATTTGTTTCAGCTTCTAACTTTGGATGGTGGCCAGTCCGTGGTTGATTGGTTTTATGTACCTGAGCAGAATATTATGGTGGCAGAAGTATGTGGTAGCAGAAATTCACCTACACCAGATAGGAAGTAAGAAAGGAACAAAGAGCCAGGGGTGTGAGATGCACCCCTAAGGACACGCCCCAATGACACACTTCCTTCAACTAGGCCCCACGTCTTTTATTGTTTGAGAACTTCACATATGCATAAAATTGTGTGTGTGTGTGTATGTGTGTTTAATCAAATCCACCTCATCCCCCAGTTCTTCTGTTATCCACCACATGGCCTTTGGTGTAGCTGTGACACAAATGTTATGGGAGTAACTAACCATTTTCAGATTGAACTTAAAAACTTCTTCAAAAGATGGAACTCATGTCTGGTACCATTAATGGGGCCCCAATCCCATGGCTGGCTAGGTCATAGGTTCCACTTCCTTTGCTTTACCACCTCCTGATAATGTCATCATATTATAAATCCATTGAGGGGTTAATCTATCTGTTATGCCAGAGTCCTTATGATCTCATGATCTGCCCTTCACAGCCACACTCAGAGTCGTGCTTTCTTAACAAGTTGACAATCATGAAAATTAACTGTCACAAAGAGGAAGGGGGAAAGGGAAGAAGAGAAGGGAGAAACGAGAGCTGATTAAACCGCCACACCATGTTAGAATACCTGGTCTTGAGTAGACAAGAGGGGTGGCGCTAGCCCCTAGCTACGGCCCTAGGATGTGGCCAGCAGAGCATGAGGGACCCTGGCTTTCCTCTCTGCCCCTCCTCTGCAGGCTGATGCTGGGCTTTATGTTCGTCACGGCCTTTCTGTCCATGTGGATCAGCAACACCGCCGCTACAGCCATGATGATCCCCATTGTGGAAGCCATGCTGCAGCAAATGTTAGCCACTAATGCAGCGGTGGAGACCAACCAGGGGACACTGGAGCTGCTGGACAAGGACAAGGACAAGGCCAAGACCAGCAAGTTGCCAGGTGCACCCTGGCTTAGATTTTGCAGCCACGGCCTTCTCTACTGTTGCCAGAGGCTATGGCTCCTTCCTCCCTCCCAGGCTCCTCGTGCCATTCCTTAAACATGCATAGACGAAAAAAAAAAAATCAGGGAAATAGTTTTGTTAGTATTACTATTAGTTAGTACATAAAAGAAAGATCCTTGACTCAAGCTTAGAACATTAGCCAGAGATTATAACTGGTCTCATGATAGAATGCTTTGAGTATTCATTTGATAGTTCATTTAGCCATCTTTGAGCACCTGCTGGATCCTTCTCACCCTTGGTCCCAAGATAGAAAGCATTGAGTTATTAATTTGAAAATTCATTCAGGCATCTTTGAGCACCTTCTAGATGCTTCTAATTCTTGCTACACTTATTTTCCTTGGGACTGCCTTCTTGGCTCTCCTTGAGCTGGTTACCCATGCTCCATTCCTACAGGTCTTGGGGTCTGCTTCCTACTAGGCTCAGGACTTGGAAGATGCAGGATAGGATCTGCTTCTCCCTCTGCCTATTCCCTGTTGGAATAGGACAGGGGAGGTTGGACAGCACAGCAGCTCAGGGAAGGACGACCTCTCTAGGAGGAGAGCCATCTGAGGTAGACTGAGATATCCTTGGATGCAAGGGAGCCTGAGAAACAGTGAGTAGCCAAGAAATGGGTACATATGCCTTAAGTTTCTAGGCTTGGCAAGTATATTAAAGATCCCCCAGGGAAGCCACGGGAAGGGGTTGTGGGAAGGTAGGGACCTGACTGTGATTTGGGGCTGCAGCTGAGGAATACATGTGCACCTGGCAAGGTGTGTGCCCGATCTCATATTAGCAGCATTATAAAGAGCTTCGGGTGGCCGGGAGGCCCTCAGGACTGACATAACTAACAGCCCTGTGTCCATCACAGGAAGCCAGGTGATACTTGAAGACCTCAGTGTGCACAAGCAGGAAGAGGAAGAAACAAAGAATATATACAAGGCTATGAACCTATGTGTGTGCTATTCAGCCAGCATTGGGGGTACAGCCACCTTGACCGGGACGGGACCCAACGTGGTGCTCCTGGGCCAGATGCAGGAGTGAGTCATGACTGTGCCTTCAGGAGACATCTACCATGGGTTTCTGGGGCTAGGAGGTGCTTACTCGGCTCTCTTATCCTCCTGTCTTGGCCTGGAGCCATCAGTCTAGCAGGGTGGGAGGATGGACCCATATAGTCTGTCTGTCCCAGCATCCCTGCACCCACTAAGAGTCTTCCCGGGAAGGAGACCTGTTGTACTAGAGCTCATGGACAAGATGGCTTTCTGACATGGGGCAAGTCTAACTTCTTTCAGTGGCTCGGGGTTTCTAACTCAGGCAGGGAGTATGGACTGGGCTCTGAGCTAATATCATAAGAAATGGCAGCGCAATCACTGGCAAATGGCAGTGGGTTGAATTCATAGAAAACAGACATTTCTAAAAGAGCCCTTACCAGCTCACTGACATTGGCTGATAATGGCCATGATCCTGTGAATTTTCAGGGTCTACAGATGGCACAGACAGGTGGGGTTGGGCCACTAATTGTGTAGTCTCCATCACATAGTCTCACTAATTGGAGACTTATTTGCACTATAAGCGTAGCCTAGAAGCCTCTGCCCAGCTTTGACTGAAAGGGGACACAGGCTGTGAGGATCCTGGGTCTGAGGTTTGCCTCGTGTTGGATGTGCTTGGAAGAGCATGGAGGAGAGAGAAGTCGAGGCCCCACCATAGGCTTTTCATGGTCTGCTGAGGGTGCTAGATACAGGGAGTTTCAGGCAGCCTAGTAAATACATGTGTTAATTGAAGCATGTGCAAATTATCATGGTAAGGAACAAAAAGGAGGCAGTGCCTCTTTTGTGTAGACAAGAGCTTTGGCCAGGGGTGGGGAGGCAGCTGGCACTGGGCTGGGAGTTGTAAAGGACAGAGTGGCAGACAGAGTAACAGTCAGCTCGTCAGGTCAGAACCCTGAGGTTCAAAAACATGGTCCTCGACACATTTTCTGTGATCACAACCCTAGAGCTTTCCCTTTAAGTTCTACTGCCAAAAGGGACTTGCCTAGGCTGAGTTGGGGAAGTCCTGGGAGGTATTTGACGTCTTTGTGCTAGACAGGGCTAAAAGACAGCTTAGGGAAGAGAGCAAGGCTCGGACACCATCTTCCAGTCCCACCTGGGAAATGTCCACAGGGAAGTCCCCCGCAGAAACACACAGAGTGAGTTTTCAGAGGCATCCATGCACCACCTTAAGCTGTCAGTCAGACCGTGTGCGTGTGTGACAAAGGTGTACTTTTCTAGAGGCCTGGGCCAGACTTAGACATTCAGCAGGGTCTCTATTCACAGAAATGAAATGCCCCTGTCATTCATCCTTCAGTCTTATCTCTTGCCGAGGCCATGTTTTGGGGTCCCCAACAATAATGAGCTGTGGTGTCTGGACCCCAGGTTTATGTGGCCTGCAGTCAGACCTGTCTGTCAGAGTTCACCTGCCTGGCCTGCACCCCACAGCTCGGCATGGCGGTGGAGGTACAGACAGACAACGTTTCTCCTTTCAGATTGTTTCCTGAGAGTAAAGACATCGTGAACTTTGCATCTTGGTTTATATTTGCCTTCCCCAACATGCTGATGATGCTTGTGTTGGCCTGGCTGTGGCTCCTGTGTTTTTACATGAGACCCAAGTAAGTGTGGGCTGCTCTTAGGCTAGCATCTGATGGTCTCATCTCAGACCCCCTGCACCAAGCCCTCTCAGCCCTGGGCCAGTCTACAGAGTTCTTGCACTGGGCTCTGTTTCTCTAGCCTGACCTGCTGGCTTATACTCCCAGTCTTATCATGGCTGGAGGCTTGCAGTATCTTTGTGTGTGTTGTTCCAGCCCAGACAGAGACTTCTTGCCTTCCACCTGCTCACCTCCCCAGCACTGAAGGCTTGCTCAAGGGCTGCCCTTTCCCAGCTTTCCCTGCCATCTAGTTCACCATAGAATAACGCACTTCCCTGAGCCACCACTGGGTGTGTGCCTTGGCACCTATCCTTGTGTCCCAATGACACCCTTTGGCTGTGATCCAGACCGCCCTGACTCCTACATGTCTTCTGTAAGAAAAAGAGAGAGAGAGAGCAAGTGTGCCGTCTATGTGGTTCAAGGCAACTGAAGAGTAGCCTGTCCCCAGATGCCAAGCCAACATGACTGGACATATTACTACTTGGTCATGTGGGTCCAGTAGGCCAGGTCACAGTGATTCTCTTGATACAGTCTGAGTTAGTCTCAAGCTCAGACCTTCACCAACCTCCTGTGGTGTTCCCTGCAACATGCCAAGCCTGGGGAGTTTACCTTCCCATTCCCAGCACACTGTCAAATTCACCAGAGTCACCTTTGAGGCAGCCAGACTTTGGACAGAAACTATGACGTGGGGCCAACAAATAGTTTTGGTTTGTTTGTTTGTTCATTTGGTTTTTTGTTGGTTTGTTTGTTTTGGTTTTGGTTTTTAAAGACAGGATTCCTCTGTGTAGTCCTGGCTGTCCTGGAACTTAATCTGTAGATCAGGCTGGCCCCAAACACACAGATACACTTGTCCCTTCCTTCTCAAGTACTGGAACTAAAGGCATGCACCACCACCACCACCACCTGGCTAAGGTGTTGTTTTAAAAGTCACAAATTTACCAGTGGCACGAAGGTGACTGTGCCTCACTGGGAGGGAACCACCAGGGAGTTTGAGCCCAGCAAAAGATGGGTATCTATGATCCCAGGCAAGAGACTTGGTAGACAGGGCAAAAGGCCTAGGAACCTGTGACTTCATGGGGAGATGGGGCATTTTTTTTTTTAATTCATTTTCTTCTGAAAGAGGAACTATTTTTATGAAATTATACTATAAAATTGCTACACCCATTCAAAGCAGTAACAATAGTACTTACCAGATCAGGCAGGGCTCCCCACCAGCCACCCACCCCTCTGTGTCCAGACATGCCCAAGCCCTCTACCCCTAATGTCCCACCCCTACCCCCTCCACTGCAAAAGGAAGCATTCTCTTCACTCAGCTTCTCAAATATGCACCAGGACTGAAGTCTGTTGTCCACTCATATCCACCCAGTGGGCTGACCCGCAGATGGTCCTCTGAACTCTCTCCAGGTTGACATCTGTGTGGCCTCATGAGGCAGTAGACATTACAATGATTATTAGGTGTGGTGGTACAAGCCTATAATCCCAGCCCTTCAGGAGCCTAAGGCAGGAGACTAGAAGAATCAGTTCCAGGCTAGCTTGTACCTTGTCTCAAAAAATAAAAGCACAGGACCAGCAATGGCACAGGGCGTCAGCAGGTAAAGGGACTTGCTGCCAAACCTGATGGTCTGAGTCTGATTTCCCAATACCTACATGGTGAGGGAGAGCTGATCCTATAAATTGTCCTCTTCCTCCACACTTGCACTATAGCATGTGCATGTGCATAAACACATACACATATGCACACACACACACACACACACAGCATGCAAGAAAAACAAACAAACAAAACCCCAAGAGCTATGAGTGTGGCCCAGTGGTAGAACACTTCTATATTTCAAGGCTCAGGATTCTGTTACCAGCATAACCAAAGAAAAGGATAGGAGACACGTCGCATGCCAGACACTATTTTAAGCACTATATATACATTTATGAGTTAATCTTCATGACAACCTGTGAAGTAAGTGCTAGTATAGTTATTGCCAATATACAGATAAAACAGCTAGAGAGGTTATATGGCTCGTGACACATTGTACAGCATGGATGCGGTAGGCCTGAGGTTGGAGTCCAGTCAGTCAGCTCCAAGGCACACGCCAAGGGTTGATATTCTGGTGTTAGGAGGATTCCCTATGGCCATGGATGTCCCTAAAACCCTAAGGTCAAGCATGCAGATGGAGCTGGCTGGACAACAAGACTATTAGAACACCATCAGCCTCCCAGCTAGCAGGTAACAGAGACACGAGGAGCATGAAAGCTTAGCCGACAGCCCCAGATATGGTTCACTCAGCTTTGCCCAACTTCACTATTCTAGTGGACCATGGGAATTCTGAACAGCATTTACCATGAATATATTGGGACTTCTAGCTGCAGGAAGAGGAGGTGCATGGCTTTCTTCTACCCCAGTCCTCCTTGGCATGGCACTGTGACAAAGACACCAAGTGTAGCGTGCCTCACAGGTAGCCTACTCTCCATTCCAGATCTGCAAGGTATGGAATGGTTCTGGCAGAAATAGGAGCACACCCCAGAACATACAGAACTTGGTGATCTCCCCATGCATATCTGGCCTCTTGAACTAGGTGGGTAAAACCAAGAACCGTGTTTGCTAGCCACAGGAGGAACCTCTACTGTTCCTTGTGTCCTGATCTTTCTTAAGATTCTCACTTGTAGCAGTACCAAACTCATGACAGAAGACCTGTTTTGCTTGAGTTTGTGGGTAGTCACAGACTTTCACCCAGGACTACTAAGAATGATGCGGCATAACTGTCTTGCACTCAAGCATCCTGACCAGGCTCAGCTGAAAACAGGACAAGTGTTCTTTCTGAGAGTTCTTCTTGTCTGGTGCCATGGTGAGGTATTTGTGGACCCAGAGAGCTCTCCCTGTCTCTGTGGCTCTGTAACATATCCAGTTCACTGTGCGATGCACCATAATGAAGGCCATTCCTTGTCAGGACACTGTGGTCCCAAATGAAACTCTAGGACATCCACAGCATCCACTTGCCTGTCTCATGGGCCACCAGATAAAATGAACCCAGAGGAGAAGTTGCTCAGTAAAACTGAGCAAGGGTCAGTGAGTTTGGTGTCACTACCATGGTGGACAGCATCATAAGACTGATTATCACACTTTACCCCAGAGTTTGTGCTATCAGGAATGGTAGCACCAGCTAGGCCCAGGCTTCTCACTGCCTGTTTCATGCCAGGCAGCTAGAAATACCAAGGCCATCCCTTATCCTGGAAATCAGGAGTCCCCAGAACAGGTCTGAAGTCTCTAAGATGTCAGGTACTGGCAGGTCTGTGCTTAGAAGAGCATAGACTCTGGAGCCAGTGATGGCAAAGAGGTCTCACTCATGACAGCAGAGCCATCCCTACACTGAATGTCTTATGAGGAAGGGCTTCCTTAGTTTAGCATGGAGGTCTCGGCTGACTGTAGACATAAGATCCTCACTGTTTCACTGATCCTGAAGTACACCAAGTTCTGATGTCCTGGTGATCTTGGGAGGCAGCCATGTCACTGGCACCAAAATTGCCACACTGCCCTCAAAGGTGGTTCACATTCAGCACAGCTGTGGGAACCAACCTTTTCCATCAGCACAGCCCTCCTGTGACTTTTATGGTGGACCTCAAAAAGGTTCTGGAGGTGAGCTCTCCGTGGACAATGGCCTTGCTCCACTGCTTTGAGGCCAGCAGAGTGGGACAAATGTGTGACATATTCTCTGCATTGATGCCTGCATTTTATTCATTAGTAGCTCCAGTTACCCAGTCACCTTCCACCATAAGTCCCCCTCCTTCCTACCACTTCGAACCAACACCAACCGAGGGAAGACCATGTAAGCCATCCTGGCATGCCTATCTTCCAGTGGCACACCCTGAAGGAACCAACCCAAAGTAGAGCCTACGCTGGCTTCTTTCCTGTCCTAGTCATAGATGCTGCCTACTCTACATCTACTGAGCCCTTAATCTTATACCTCTGGGTCCTGGGAATTCAGCCCTGATTGGCCAGTTCTGTCAAGGATCTCTACTTTCTCCTTCTACCCTCCTGAACCATGAGTGATGGGAGTGAGATTTCAGCACTTTGGAAGGCAGCTCCAGGCTGTGATGGGAAAGTTTGGGGATCATGGGTAGATCATATGAGTCCAGATCGTGAAGGCTCTAGAACTTCCCATAGCCTTCTCCCTGGGGACCCTGAAGCACAGTCAGTCTTCCTTTGCTCATGGCTATGTCAACTGTGCTGATGAATGCAATTACCATGTTCTACCTTCCCACCCCCCAGTCATTCCATCTGCCTTGGCCTTCTCTTATCGTTACATGATCTAGTTTTAAAAAAACTTGCATCTGCTGTGGGAGGAAGAAGAGGGACACCGAGAAGATTGCTGCCAAGGTGCTGAATGAGGAGTATAGGAAGCTGGGGCCCCTGAGCTACCCTGAACGCAACGTGCTCTTTGTTTCATCCTGCTGATCATCCTGTGGTTCTCCCGAGACCCCGGCTTCATGCCTGGCTGGCTGTCTCTCGCCTGGATTGAGGGAAAACCAAGTAAGTTGATGCGGGGGAAAGCCTTAGTTTAGGATAATGCTATCTAATTGTCACTGTTGTCAGCAACAGGCAGCAAGGGAAAGGTACAACTTGGGCCCTGTGTTCTGGAGCTAGGCTTTAGAAGAACATCTCATTCTGTTGGCTTTGGGCTTGCCTTTGTTTTCTATCAGTCTTCAGGGTGAAACTACAGGTGCACTTGTTTTTGTGGCTCCCTCATGTCCCCTAGAGGGCTGAACCAAGAATGCTCATTGGGCAGAGAGTAGACTCCATAGAGCCTTGGTTTCTGCCTTCTTCCTTTCTTAAGAACCTATCCGAAGATGCATCCCGATTACTTAGAAACCTAGTGGGGCTGGGGAGCATGTATGTGGATTCTCTCCTGCCTCTGTTAGGGAGACATACAAGAAATGTTGAGTAAAGGCAGGAGATGTGGTGAGGAGGTAGCTGTCTGCAACTGGCTACTCCATCTTGGTTACTTAGCTTAGCACCAGCGTCCTTGAGGTCGACTGAATCCAGAAGTCTAAATCTCATGGTTGAGAAACCATGATGTTCACCCATGGGGGCGAACATAATAGGCAGATAGGGGCGGTACTGAGATTCTGTGTGTGTGTGTGTGTGGGGGTGAGGGTGGGAGAGTTCACCCAAAGTTAGACACCAAAAATTTCAGGGTATTAGTTACAGCAAAACTCAGCCTACCAGCCTTTGGGGCCTCTGGGTTTTACACCTCACAGAGCCCGTTTCTTCCTGAAGGAACATTTAGACAGGGAACTGTGGGTTGGGGCAAATGCGTTGTATGACTATCACTGAGTTCCTATGTATGCTTCCCTCTCAGGCATATCACGGATGCCACAGTGGCCATGTTTGTGTCCATTTTGCTTTTCCTTGTACCTTCACAAAAGCCCAAGTTCAACTTCAGAAGCCAGACTGAGGAAGGTAAGGTCTCTCTCGTGGCTTTATAGCCATCATAACTGGGGTCCCAAGAGCAAAGGACCAAAGGAGCAAATGGAATGGCTCCTGAGTCCAGGGGGCCAGGAATTCTGTCCTACTGAACAGAACTAGCCACATTACAAAGTCTAGGGAAATGGAGATTTGTTAAGATACTTGTGTTATCCTCTAGACGGTGTAGACTCTCTTCTTGTATTTAAACATCTAAAATATGCATCATAACAGGTATAGGTGTTTCAAATACTCCAAAATTCTGTCAATATTTTCTCTCCCTTTCCTGTTTTTGTAATATGCATTCACACTATAAAGTTGCCATCCAAGCACACACAGTCTGAACCCTGATCCTCATTATTTAGCATATTACTTTGACTCTGGGTTTACTAGAAACATTTCCAGTACACTATAACTGCCAAATTGACTTCTGATACTTCCTCATACAGGGGTCCTATATCCACCCTGCTAGGGAGTAGTTTGACATTGTGAATTTTTCTCTAAAATAATTTTAAATCAAACCCTCCCCCATCTTGTGTGTGTTTCTATGAGCCATGGTGCATGTGCTGTGGTCAGAGAATAACTCCTGGGGGTTGTTTCTCTTCTTCCAACCTCGGGGGTCCCAGGGATTGAACTCAGGTCGTCAGGCCTGGTAAGAAGTACTTTTTCTCCCTAATCTGTCCCCCGAACTTTTCATGATTACAAATTAAATAATCTGGATATAGCTTTTTCTTCAAAGGTGTTTCTTTAGGCTAAATGTCATTGTCATAGTAAAAAAATGCAGATGCCTTAAAACATCTAAATAGTTTTTAAAATATATGACCAAATAGCTTTTCTGAAAAGGTGATTTTGACTTACTATGCCCTCCTCAGCCAAGCATATAGCCAAATCTTTTCCAGAAAAGGGTACAGTGATTATTGAGAATTTTAGCTCATATGCAGGTATGCACTGGTACTTCATTATCTTTATTGGCTTATCTTTCCTGATTATGTCTCTTACTTTCTAAGGTGTGTACGCACGCATGTACATGTGTGTGCTTTTTCTTCACAGAAAGGAAAACTCCGTTCTATCCCCCGGCTCTGCTGGATTGGAAAGTCACCCAAGAGAGATTGCCTTGGGGCATTGTGCTGCTCCTGGGGGGAGGATTTGCTATGGCAAAAGGATGTGAGGTACTTGTCCAGCTCTAGGTAGCCCTGGAATTCCACTCCCCCACTCCCATTCCATCCCTGGGTGTGTGCCTCCATCACAGAGCTGCATATACTTTAAGCAGGGGACTCGGGGTTGTCATCATGACTAGTGTCCTGCAGGAGGAAGCTTGGCTGCAGATGCTGCAGCCTTGATGAATCCTAAGCTTTCATCATGGAGGACTCTTTTGAGTTCTTATGAATATTCTCACCATGTCCTTTGGATCCTCTACTTGCTGAACTTTTTGTTGATGTGGTTTCAGGATTTCAAAACTTTTCTCTAGCTAAGAAGTTAGCAGCATAGGGGAAGATCAGCTTTTAAGAGAAAATGCAATTCAAGTATCTCCTCAGCCAAAGAGGCTGAGTTAGTTTGGGGCTACTGTCTATCATCATCTGTTTCCCTCAGCCCATCCCTCTAACTCCCACTAGCTGTTCTTTCTCATTCTTTTCCACCCTCCCCCTCTCTTCCTTCCTTCCCTTCCATGCCTCCCCTCCCACTCATTCACCCTCTCTTCTTTATTTTCTCCTTCTATTTTCTTAATTCTTCCTTCCATCCTATGTATCTATTCTACCCATGTCTGTATCCACCTAACACATCCAGACATCTTTCCACCCATCCAGGAATGTGATGTAACACATAGACTTGGTCCGTATTGTGTTTACAGTTTATACAGTTTCCCAAGCATCTTGGACATTGTGAATACATACGTGCTATTTCTTTAGTGCTAGGGATCAAGCTCACATAAAACACTATACCACTGAACCATATCCCTAACCTAATGTATAGATCATATATTTACATAATTTAATATGCATTTCAGATGAACAAATTCACCAGACACCCCTCTCTCTATCATTCATCTACCCACCAATTCCTTTCCCCATGTAGCATTTTCTTTTACTTATCAAACATTCTAGTATGTTCCTAACGATAGGCCAGTCACAGAAGTTACAGAAGACACTGAGACATGGTATCTACTTTTGAAGACTTCACAGTCTAGAGACCAGGGTGTGTCTATAAGAGCCTTTTGGGAGGAAGGGAGATAAGATCAAAGAGGTACCTAGTTGAGGCAATGAAGTTGTAGAAGCCAGCAGAAGCCAGCATTCTAAGGTCTGCTTTAAGGATAGCATGCATGGCCTTGAATCTGAAGGCAAAGGAAAGCAGCCAGGAGTGACTTGGTCAGAGGCATACTAGAAAACAGTTATCCTATCGTCTTGAGTGGTGGTCTGAGGCCAGCAGGGAAGAGAAAAACCAGTGGGCTCTCTGCAGTCTTCATCTGACTGCTCATTCTCTCCTGGACACTTGCTGTCATTTTGACCTCTAATACCTCTTTCTCCCGCCTTCTTGCTTAACTCTGCTGTTTCTTCTTCAGTTCTACCACAAATATACTCCTTTCCCAGGCTCTGCCCTTGGCCTTTTGTCTGTCTACCTTCTGTTCTTTTCCTCCTATCTCAGAGCTCCAAGACTAAATCCTCAATTTCTGGTCCAGATCATTCCTCTAAGCCTTAAGAATGTGGAAGACTAAGGGGGAGAAGGTGGAAGAGCCATCTAAGGTGACTTGTGACTGACTAGGTGCTAGAAATGAGCAGGTTAGAAACTCTTCGGGACGACTCCCAGCAGCTGTGAAGGGTTCATCAGCTAGAGATCCCAGAGGAAGAAGCAGATTTGGGACTGAAGAAGAGGAACCTAGATTGGGACATGTTGAACCTGATGTGCTCCAAGGACATTTAGACAAACACTTCCAGATGACTTCTGATGTTTAAATCTAGTTAGTAGGTCAGCTGAGCCACAAGCAAAGTTGTAGGAGCCAAAAGATTGAGGAGGAAGAGGAGGAAGAAGAGGAGAAGGAGGAGGAAGAAGGAAAGGGGCAGGGAGGGAGGGGAAGGGGAAGGAGAAAAATTGTGGGGATAAATTAGATTATTACCTATGTACAAGAAAGACAATTAGAAATGTAGTAGACTGAGCTCCCTGGACTGTGGAGGAACTGTAAGTCAGGAGTCCTGAAAGGATGGTCTGTGTGCTTCCTAGTCTTCAGGGCTCTCCGAGTGGATGGCAAAACAGATGGAACCCTTAAGCTCAGTGAGTCCTGCTATCATTACCTTGATCTTGTCCTGTATTGTTGCAACAACCACAGAGTGCACAAGTAATGTGGCCACTACCACCTTGTTCCTGCCTATCTTTGCCTCCATGGTAAGTAACTCTTCTGGGGAAGGGAATAACATTTTGTGGGAAGTTGTGAATCCATGGCCATTTCCTGAGTCTCTAGAGAAGCTATAAAATTCAGATCCAGAGCCTCACCAGACTTGAAGATCAGGAGGTGGCTCTGGCTCTGATGTGGACTTGTATACACTTGATGACCCTGGTCCTGAGGCCCTCCCTCACTGCTTGGTCCACTCTTCTTTGTATTTCCCGCCACTTCCCAAAGCACCAGAGGTGGGCCAGGTGCTTAAACTTTATTGCATCAGTGGGCCAGATGGTTTGGGAGGAGGAGGCAGTATGGTTGCAGGTTCAAGGTCTATATGATCTATAGGGTGAGTTCAAGTTAGTGGCACCCTGTCTCAAAAACAAAAATAAAAAAGACTAAGCTCTTGTCTGAGATTTGCAAGGCTCTGGGTTCAGTCACCAATACCACACACACCACTACACAGTCACACGAAGCAACAACCATGCAACTATTATATTAATCTAACTATCTGGGTTATTTTTCAAGATAGTGGGAGGAAGGCATATGTCACTGATTGAGACTACAGAATGAAGCCCAGGGGATAAGGGGACTTGAGAATGGGAGGACTGGACAGGTCTCTCCAGCAGGGTAGGGAAAGGGCATGCCTAAAGACTTCCCAGGGAAGAGAGGGGTCACTGGGATGTGAGACAGAAGATGGAGGCAGTGAAGGAAAGGCTTTCAAATGTTGATCCCAGTGTTCTACGGGCAAGCTCAACTATAACTGGGAACTGAGGAGGAACCAAAGCCTGTAGGGCCATCAGCTGTCTGCTCTTATATTCCTCTGTCACACATCAAAGGTAGTACTGACCTCAGGGAGTTCAGGAAGAGCCAGAAGACCTGAGCCCCCTCCTAGAAGTGTGGTGAGAATCCTAAGACATACATGGGCTACAGAGAACTTGAACGAGGAAGCCATTGAAGTCTACGCTGGAGAGGAACAGCAAAAGGCTATGATTAGTCTGAGCTCAGAGACAGACTCAGAAAAGATCTAAGCCTAGTGCTGAAGTTTGTAAATTTTCATCCAAGCAGCATGGGGCATTCAGGTGTTTTTTTGTTTGTTTGTTTTGTTTTTTGTTGTTGTTTTTTTTTTTTTTTAAGCAAACCTGAGAGGTTTTTTCTATTCCCAGGGAAGATAGAAGTGTTTAAAATAGAAAGGTAGCTGTCTCCTTCCCTAAGCAGGCTGCTCAGGGTTGAGGAAGTGGAGAAGGAAAATGTAGAGGAGGAGAAAGAAGAGGAAGAAGAGGAAGAGGAGGAAGAGGAGGAGGGGGAGAGGAAGAAGACAGGTGGAGGAGGACAGGGAGGAGAGGGAGCGAGGATGGGGAGTAGGGTCTTTTGGTGCTGGGCACACAATGGGGATGCTCTTCTCCTGAGCAAAGTCTGGCTTTGTCATCTCCTGTGACCCCTGTGAGCACAAATAGCCCCAGCTGGGCAAATACAAGCTTTAATCTAAGGAGGTAGCTGGATCCTTTGAAAATAAGCTCTGCTGTGGGACTGGAAAGACAGATCATCGATTAAGAGAACTAGCTGCTCTTCCAGAGGACCCAGGTTCGATTCCCAGCACCCACATGGAGGCTCACAACCATCTGTAACTCCAGTCCCAGGGGCCTTAACACCTTCTTCTGGCCTCCTCAGGCACCACACACACACACATGATGCACAGATAGACATTCAGGTAAACACTCAAAATAAGGAGGCTCTTCTCGAGCCAAAATCTCTGGGTAAAATTGTCCAGAACTACCATTAAGGCCCTCCATGCTCCCGCCTGGACACCCACATGAGGAAAGCCAACCATGAGTGGTGCTGTATGAATATAGCATCCCGCGGTTGCTGGCCATTGTGTCAGTTTCCCACATTTTGATGTCAAACTGTTACAGTGAGATCTCTGCAGACATGTTCACACATGGAAGCCATGCATGATAAAGAGTCTCTTTGATAGCTATTTAGATTATGTTATTCACGTATTCACCAAATACATAACGAATACCGACCCTGTGCTATTAGATGTAGCAGGATTTTAATACATAGAATGAAGAAGGTGGACACCAGGTTCCCAACACAAAGGGGAAGCATTTGCACTTAAGGAGTGTCTCCAATTGTGTAGGCTGCCTCTGTCCTCACAGTACATTTTAAGATTTGGTGCAATCTACAAGTCTACTATGACTTCTGGCTCACAGTAAATGCCTCCCCAGAAAACATATGGACTTAATTGAAGCCAAAAAGGCCTCCAGGGGAGGTAACCTCTGAGCTCAGCCTTCTGTGGTCAGTAGTTATCATGTAGAGAGGCATAGTTCAATGGGACTAGACACAGATGTGAAGGTTGGGCTGTAACCCAGGTCTTAGGGAGTGATGCTGAAGTATGGCTTGGGAGCTTCTGTATGGTATGTACTAAGAGTCGCAATGTCGTGTATTTCTCCAGGCTCGTTCCATTGGCATCCATCCACTGTACGTCATGATTCCCTGTACCCTGAGCTCATCACTTGCCTTCATGTTGCCTGTGGGCACCCCACCAAATGCCATCATGTTTGCCCACGGACACCTCAAAGTTGCTGACATGGTAACGGCCCCTTTTATTTTCACCTATTAGATGATGATGCTATTGGTACAAGGGATGTCCCATATATGAATGATGTGTGCGTTTCAAAAGGATGTCATATGGGTCTGGAGCAGTGGCTCAGTTGGTAAAGAGCTTGCTGTGGAAACATGATGCCCTAAGTTGGTGTTCTCTGCACTCACACTAAAAGCCAGACATGGCTGTGGCAGAAACAGAAGTATCTCAGGATCCTTGGCCAGTCAGTATAGCTGAATCTATGGGCTTCAGGTTCAAGGGAAGACTGTCTCAGAGAGCTTAAGCAAAAGGCTGGAGAATGGCTCCAGTGGTTAAGAGCACTCACTGTTCTTACAGGGGACCCAGGTTCCATTCCCCAACACCCACACTGTGGCTTACATCCATCCATAACACTTCAGGGACTAGGCACACACATTGTACACAGACACACATGCAGACAAAACACTCATACATATAAAATAAATCTAAGAAATATTTAAAGGCAGAGAATTATAGAGGAAGACACTCAACACCAGCTGCTGGGTCACAGACATGCGAGCATGAGTGAGCACACCTGCATACACACAAGGAGAGAATGACAGAGGACATCATGGGATCTGAAAGCACCACAGGATACCTAAGCCTATAGCTGTCATTCTTGTCTACGGTGCATCTCTTCTTGGTTATTGAAATGATCTCATATGTCATATGGCGTCTGTTCCCATGATGATGCTAGAAACCCCTATCTGGAGAAACCTTCATAGGTCCCAGAGAAGTCCTGGCCGAACACTTGGACGGGATGGAGTGGGGTCTTCACATGGCAGCTGAATCATAACTAGCAAGAACCCTGAGGATATCCAGGAGGAGCACAGTAGTCAGAGAGGCTTGTAAGATATCTGAAGATGGGACACAGAATGGGGAGCCCATTTTCTTGGGAGTCAGTGATGCCTTGGAAGCAAACACAATCACAGGCATAGCTTTTCAAAACAGGTTTGACTTTCTCACCTCTGATGGGGGAAGGACAATCCTGTGGCTCTGGGTTGGGGATGAGAGGGGGACTCCAGACTGGTCCTCACCTTAACCAGTCAATAATTAATGATCTCAGAGCCTCTACCAGGGCACTCTGGGGGTTCCTCCTGCATATTTTCATTATGTACCTGGATCCCAGAAATCACACCTTGCAGATTTGATTCTGAGCCCCAGCAAAAATCCATGCTGGGTGGTTGGAATAATGGTTCGTGAGCGTCAGGAAGGCATATAAAGTGGGTGGCAGAAAGAGCTATGGGAGGGTCATGAGAAGTGGTGGATGTCTTACATCAGCTCTCAGAAGTCACTTTCCAACATCATAATGGGTGTAGAGGACCCACCTGTGCTAGCTCCTTCCCAGGAATTCCTTCAGCAACAATGACACTTGATTTGCTTTGTTTGGAGATGAGAGGAGCCCAGAGTGCAGGAACACAAGGTCTAGCCAAGACCTGAGTTGCTGACTGATCCTGTTTTTATTCCCTAGATGAAAGCAGGACTCATGATGAACATCATTGGAATTGCATGTGTGTTTCTGTCAGTCAACACCTGGGGACGGTCTGTGTTTAAATTGGATAATTTCCCTGACTGGGCAAATTCATCAAAAATTAAGACTTAGGAAGAGCCACAAGAGCTCAAGCATGCCCCCCAACCCTTTTGAGGCCTATGAACCTTCTGGCACACCTTGCACAGAGCACTGTGTGCTCATACCCCAGTGTGATCTAATGATGTCAATACCCCAAGAAGATCTAGCCAACTAGTCACCTCTTCCTCCAGGCTCAGATTCAGAGATGGCAATGGGTGATGGGAAAATAGGCTCAGAAGGGAAAGGACCCGCTTTGAGAGGTCGTGAGGTCCATCTTTCCTAGGACTCTTCCACCTCTCCTGGGGCAGGCAGGAAACAGAGGGACCAGGGCTCCAATCCTGTACCATGTGGCTTTGAAAGACTACTGGCTCCGTGCTGGGTTTCAGTTCTCGCATGCCTGTTCCCACGATCTCCACGCGGGGATCGGATCACCGGGCTGAGAGTCCAGGCTTCGTGCCTCTTCTGGATGTCCCCAGATCATCATCTCTGTCACCACAAAGGAACTTCCCATCCAGGACAGAAGTCTGATCTTGAACACTTCTCACTGCCAGAGTGAGAGTGGGCGTCACAGCCCCTGAAGACTTGGACTTTACATGGTGCCATCACCAACCACTGAGCAACCTGAGGTGCTGACATCATGACACTTCTGCTCACCCTTGACTGACCTGTCCCCTACTTGCCTCATTTCATATCAATTAACAGTTTGAACCCCCTTCCCAGTGAGTCTGCTTCAATTACTCGATCCGGCCCCTGCCCCTGGCTGAGGCTCTCCAGAAAAACCCCTGTTTTTCCAAGGGAGCTCAGTTTGATTATTCTGGGAATGCTCATCCTGCCAGCCTGATGCGGCTGGGATCACATTTCAAGGATGGACAATGGTGTCTCTTTGGGGATGATGTTAGTGGGATACCTAAGTCTTCCCTTGGCTAGATCCAGAGCCAATTCAGCAGCTCATTTCCAAGGGCTGGGCCACTGCACAGTTTGTCTGTCCTGTTGGTCTCTTGAGCTCCCTTGCTGGCTGTGCATTGTGGCCAGGCCTGGTGGTAACAGAGCATGGCTGAGAATGAGCAGTGCTTGTTGGTGTCTGAGCAGACAGACCCTGCCAGAGTAAACTGACTGAGCAGAGTGTCTATAGGAACCTGTAGGACTGCTCACATGAAAGGGAGACAGGAGAGGAAGCTCTCCGTTGTCGTTCAGTGGTGCTCTCCTCTTTGCTTAATTAGCTCTGAAAAGAAGCATGGCTGGGTAGATAAGGTCCATGGATGTCATTTTTCTCTGGGCAGAAGACAGTATGGGGACCCAAGGAGTCCCCATCAAAGACCAAGTATGTGTCTGGCTCCTTGGGAGGGATGTCTCCTGACCACACTGTTGAAGGCTTGCTCTCGTCAAATACTGTGTCTGCTATGGAAAGTTCCAGTGTGCTGACTGGTCTGTGATTTCATGCCTTGTGAAGGAGACAGAGGAAGGCAGATGAATAAACAGTTGCTCTCTGTCCACCTCCTGGGTGCCCGGCCTTCCTGGACCCGGGAATTTACTAGTTATCATATTCCATATTTGTGGCTACCCCATGAGACGGCCAGCGTTAAGATCCTCACTCATCCTTGAAGAAAAACAAGGCTCAGAGTATCCAGGGGATGAATTCTAGGTCCAGCTAGTGGCAGCTTTGGATCCCATAAAAACAGGCCTCTCCTTTTCTCCTTCTTCTACCCATGAAGGGCTTTGGTCTTATTGGGCTGATAGGGAGAGGTAGGTGGTTGAGAGCCAGCTTACCCTAAGGTCCTGCTTACCCAGGGAAGATCTCTAAACATGAGACCCTCATTGCTGGTCCCTCTGAGATGAACTCAGGACAGTGCTGAAGCAGACAGAACTTGTCCTTTTCCTCAGACTCTTCCAGAGGAAAGTGTGGTTGAGTAGTGAACTCATGTCTCCCATATCGCATTGACAGCCTCTCCTTACCTAACGCACTGGTCTCCACAGACTTCCTATGACTGACAACCCCTGACTGCTCTTGGGTTCTAGAGCCAGCACTGTGGCTGAGCCAGAGCAGGTCACCATGAGTATGACCAATAACTCAAGGACTGGTCTATATAGAATAGGCCCATGCTTGATGCAGTGAGCCACACTGGGACAGTAGAGTATCTCAAGTGGGCTCTGAAAGATAAGTAGGATGGCCAGTGGGGAGAAAAGGGCTTGGTAGGGTGGGTGGAGGACTCTACTACCAGACACTACCCAGCTGAGGGCTGAAGAGAAGCTTCTGGAGAGCAGGATCCATAGTGGAAGAGGATGACTTAAGGCTGAGTGACATCTCCCTGCAGCTGGGTAGAGGTGCACTAACACACATGGCTTGTGTTCATGTGGAATGCTTTAGGTTGTAAATGATTGAAGACCAAGTTGACAGTGCATTGCCATAGGGTCCTTCAGTGTTTACTTAATGGGAGTGTGGAGGTAAGACTATCCAGTAGCTCACTTAAACCACCAAAGACATGGGCTCCAGTGTTCATTCTGTCATCCTCAGGGAATTGTGCTTTTGCTCTCCCACTGCAGCCATGGGTCACATCTACATCTATGTTCTTTCCAGGAATGAAGAGAGGGTGCAGGAGTTGGGGGTTCTGGTGGTGCCAAAGTACACCTTTCTCTTTTGTTAGGGGAAGTTACAACTTCTTTCATGTGGGGACTCCCCTTTATGCCTCACTGGGTAGAACCAGGGTACATGTGCTTCCTTTGGCCAGATCCTGACAGAGGAGGTGAGTTTCATTTGCAATACCATAGATCAGGAACTAGCCCATGTTTCCAGATCAAGGGATTTCTGTTCACTAAACAAATGAAAAATCTAAATCCTAGCAGAAAGGGCAAGGCAGGGGGAGCTGCTGGGTAAGCAACAGTGTCGGGTGTCATCTCTCCAGGCCACTTGGTGGCTCCATCTCCAAGAATGCAGCAAGAGAACATAGAAGATTGCAGTGGAGCAGGTGGCTTGGGTATCAAGGAGTTTCAGCACCACCTCTGTTTTCTAAGGGCCAGGCTTCCTCTGAGGGGCCCACTGAGCCTCTGAGGTTATAGTGTGCACCATAAACGCAGCTGGGGTCCCACATGTGACATGGAACAAGTTAGTCTGCACTCTGGGCCTCAGTTTCCACTGTAGAAGAGCCAGATTGGACAGTGGGTAAGGGCCTTTCCTAGAGTTGGAGATGCCCATCTTAGGTGACCACCCCTCTCCTTCTGCCAGCTTTAACTCCTCCTCAAACTGCCTCTCTGTCCCTGTGCATCAGCTGAGAGTGAGTCTGTGACTTACAGTTCCCATCTGAGGTTTAGCTAGTCGCACAAGGCCATCTTTGGGCAACACCTTTATTTGCCTTCAACATTTTATATCCAGGCCCCTCTTCTTACCATGTGACCCAGACATTTGGGGTCACAATTAGCCAAACACAAAATTCTGATCATTATTGTCTTCTGAATGTACTTGCCAGGGACTTAGGAGTCCATAAAGATCTCTCATTCCAAAGGCCTTGGCCCAAGGGGCTCCTTACCCTCTGATTGCTAAATTAAGAATCTCCAAGGGCAGGCTATGGGTGTCCTTTTCTGTTTCCTCTTAACTCACAGTCTCTTTAGGGAATCTGCCTGGGACAGGTGAAGTCACATCTTCCAAAACCCCCTGCTTGCAATAGACACCCATTGGCTCCAGACTCTAGGCAAGACATCAACTCATTAACAGAGTAACCCCTGAAATGGATAGATATTCTTGGTAAGACCATAGCTATATCCTTACTTATAGAAATAAAAGCTGACTACTGAATTGTCTGGTGAGAAACTATATCTAGCTCTCCCACCCTAAAGCAGAGTCCCTTTTTCCCAGCAACCCCTTCCTAGCCCCACAGCATCTTAAAAGCCTTGTCTCTTGGCCTACCAGGGGGAGGTTTTAGCTTCTTCACATTCAAAGCCTTTTACACAGATGAATCTCCTCACATCAGTGGGGAGCTTTTCTATTCTGCGTCTGGAGGTCTCTCATCAGCCTGAAATCTTTGCAGCAAGATTTTCAGTTAAGTTCCACTAGAAATTATAGAGCCAGGTAGGACTCAGGAACTTGGAAGAATCATGATCTGCCTGTTCAAATGCCAGTTCTAACATGGAACCTCAGGCTGCCCACACCTCCCTGATCTCAAAGATAGAGGTTGGAATTCAACCTCAGAACACCCTGTTATCCAATCCAGACCTTAAATCAGGCTTTATAGAAACAACAAATTAGTATGAGCAAACAATAAGAAATCCCAACAGGTCAAAGAACTACCTTAATGTTTCTCTCGCTTCAGACCTTGAGTCCCCCGCGTTTCCTCTCCAAAGGTCACTGCTAACTCTGGCTCACATAGCCTTGTAGAAGCATTGCACACACACAAGATCATATAAAAAAGAAAAAAACTTGCCTCCTTATGGCAGATGGAAGCCTCTGGCATGTATATTCTGCAGTGTTTCCTTCCTTCCGCCACACATGAAATCATCTATTTGGGGGTTATTCTATTTCAAGGGATATTAAGCTTGGATAAACATTTTTTCATTCAATAGTTAATTATATATTTGAATTAAGATAAAAATCAAAGGGGCTGTAGAGATGGCTCAATGGTTAGCAGCACTGGCTGTTCTTCTAGAGAACCCGGACTCAGTTCCCAGCAGTCACACAGTAGCTCACAACTGTCACTACAGTCCCAAGGAATCCAATATCCTCTTCTGGCCCTTAAGAGCACCACACATGTCTGTGTTGCACAGACAGACATGTGTGTAGGCAAACACTTACATACATGAAATAATAATATATATTTTTAAAAGATAAAGTCAAATTTTGTAGATGACACAACCTGTAGCGTGTGCAGTCAAAGGCTTCTACCTTGTAAGCCACGCCCTGATTCCATCACCCTCCCCTCAAAAGATTTTCCCATCTCTTTGAGCAATCTGTTCCTTCTACGAGGAGGCAGGTCCTGGTTTGTCTTCTTGGACTGGTTTTTGCCCACTGAATTTCACAGAAATGGCATCATATAGTTCATACTCTTGGGTCTGATTTCTTTTGCTTAACAAAATACTTTTGAAATTTATTGCTCTTTCTGTGTATATGTGTCCATTTCTGTCGTTGCCATATAGTATTCCATTGTGAATTTGCTATAATCTGTCTATTCTGTCGGTGGACATCTGGCTGTTTCCAGTTTGGGGCTTTTATGAATAAACCTATTATGAAAGTCTCTGGATACTTTTTTTGTGGACATACGCTTTCATTTTTTTTTTTGGAGGGCCTGAGAGTTGAGTGTCCATCTTTTAAATAGCTACTCATGTCTCACTGTAACTTGTGCAGTGCAGAGTAAACAGACCCCCTGCTGGTGGAGATGTAGGGTACTTTTTATGGCATGGCTGGCGCTATCCAAGAGAAATCTGTGCATAATCTGTGCACTGAATCTGTGCACATAAGTAAGGAGAGTATGTTCCTAGAATGACATGCGGGCTTGAAGGATGTGTGTTTGATTCTGAAAGGCCAACATGAAACAATTTGCTTTCTAAGAGGCTCTATCCATGTGTGTCTGTCTGTCTGGGCCTGTTCTCACACACACCTGGGCAGCTTCGTATGGAATCATATTCAACCCTTGTTCCTTTATCTTTAAAGAATGCTATTTCATGTCATGTCATGTCATTCATTCATTCATTCATGTGATGCCAGGGCCTGATGAATGTTAAGCTCTACCACTCAGACATAATAGCTGTGCATTTCTTTGTTATATTTCTTTAAGTTGTGAATAATGTTGGACATTTCCTTGTGTCTATAGACTTTAGTCTCTTTCTGTAAGGTTTCTGTTTCTTGCTTTTTTTTTTTTTTTTTTTTTTTTTTTTTTAGAAAGGGTTTTTAAAGAGTTTTTTCTAGAGCCAAGAGTTTGGTGGTGCACACCTTTAATCCCAGCACTTGTGGAACAGAGGCAGGAGGATCTCTGTGAGTTTGAGGCCAGCCTGGTCGACATATCAAGCTCCAGGACAGCAAGGGCTACTTAGAGAGACCCTGTCTCAAAAATACAAGAAAGAGAGATGCATAGGGGAGAGACTGACTCTCATTTGTCAGAACTCTTTCTGTGTGCAAGAAATTTAGCCATGTCATGAGATTTTGTATAAGATTCTCTGAGAATACTTACTCTGGTTTATTCCTTCTTCTTGTTTTTCTCCAAAGCTAGTCTCTCATATTTTTCCATAAGAATTTCTGAATCAGCTTCTCTGGTTCCAAAACAACTCTGGCTCTCTGGCCAGTATCTACCTCTGTGACTCTGTCTCCTATCCCTCTGCCCCCTCTCACCTCAGGGAGCCTTGACCTCGGCTCTATGTACGGGGCTTCTGTTGCTGGAAGCTAGTGGATTTTATCTGTTGCATGCCAAATAGCAATTCTTCCTCCAGCTGTGACAATGAAAATGTTTCCAGACATTGCCAGATGTCCCCAGGAGGGCGGAATCCCCTGTGACTGAGAGCATTGGACTCCGTTACATCTAGCTGCATTGGCTTCTGGTTGTTCCTTCTCTGCCTCAAATCTTTTCTTAGAAGAACTTCTTAAACTGCTTCACATTTCACCCCCTCCTTGCCCACCTGGCACTCTCTCTGCTGCCCTTGGCTTTTCTCCATGCCACTTCCTCCTTCTAACTTGCTCTGTAATTTACCTATTTCTTTCTATACTTTGTCTCTCTCCCTCCCATCTCTAAGAATGCAAAACCTGTGAGTGTATGATCTCCTGTAGATTGTCCTAAGCCTAGAACATGGTATGCTTGACACATGGTAGCTGCACAATAAGTTCTGGCTAGATATACCAGGATAGATTTGTACATCATAAGGGAGAAAGTGATACCTGTACAACGTTGTCTCCTGTGAAAAGATGCCATTTCCTCCTGTATTCACATTTTGTTTTAGTGCCTTGTGTATGTAACAATTTGTTTTAAAACATTTTTAAAAAATCATCTGCAGGCACCAAGGGTTAAGGTTAGGGGTCCTTTCTGGGCAAGCTTGATGGCTCAGTTCGGTCCTCAGACTCAGGTTAGAAGCCAGATGTGGTGGTTTGCATTCGAAATCCCAGGGACACTCAGCAGCTGGAAGTTCAACGGCCAGCTAACCCTGAGTGCACAGCAGACCAGCAGAAACAAGAGAGACTCCCTAAATGATGGATGGTCCCTCATCCCCTCCAAGTCTTCACCAGGTAGTCTAGGAGAGTCTTGGAAGAGAGACCTTGCTCTGGCAAACTGAGAGGAAGGCTCAGCAGTAGAGTCCCTCTATCCTCAGATCCTTCCAGATGGGCCCTTCTTGTCTAGTAGCATGAAGTAGAATATCCAGGATCCTGGAAAGACAGCCAGCTCCAGCCTCTGCACTCGGACACAACTTTTCCAAAGCTCTGAGAGCTCTTTCTTGGCTACTACTCCCCAGGGTGGTCCTTGCTGGGTCTGTGATGAGAATGAGTCTCAGACCCATCCCAACAGATGCAAGGTAACGTTGACAGTAACCGCGGCACCCTCCAAAGGCCTGGATCTGTAACCTACTGCCACAAGCACTGAACACCCAGTGCTGTTACCAATGTCCTCACAAAACCAGGACTGTGAGATAAGCCCCTGTACTAGACTCAGGACAGTTGTACAGGGCAGCAGCCTCTGCCCTGGACACAGTGGCGTTTCTCTGAGAAGGGAGCTGGGTTTCCGAGGCTTGGCAGTCCAGGCCTGCAGCCTGCAGGGCAGCTGAGACCAGGCTCCAGCCAACTGCTGGGCTGCGGCAGTGTCTGGCGGTTGGCCACTTCACAATGAGGGCTACAAGGCTTCTCAATTTACTGTCCCTGTGGTGGGAAACCACAGCTATGGTCTGTTGGAGGCTGAGAGTTGTGACAGAAAGACACAGTGCCCAGCCTTGGTCTTGTGCTGGCCTCTTCCAAGCATATCAGTGAAATTTCCTCAGACACCTTCCTCCCACCTGATACTCTGCTAAGAGCAAGAACCCTAACAAGGGTGCATTGGCTTCTATGCACCAGTGAGGGAGCCATGATGACAAGGCTGTAGATGGAGAGCAGGGGCAGGGGCAGATGACAAAAGACCTCCTGACCCTTAGATGCCTTGTCAAGTGTTTTTTCTGAGCCACTGGCTCCTTTGCTGAGGGGCTCATCTGGTAGCTCACAAAGCCAGGGTGACACCACCTGGAACTTGGAATTGGGTACACAAAAAGATTTTGAGGACAGGCAGGAAGCATCAGGACAGATCTACAGCCCTCTAAGCTGTGCCTTTTTGGCTGCTAGGTTTCACAGAGGACCTTACCCTGAACCTCCTGGTTTTACAGTGAGACTAGCTGGCCCTTTCAGCACGTGACACTCCTTAAGCCATGGAAGAGTTGGGCTCAGGACTGGGGGATAGTGAGTCTTGTAAATGTTGGCAATGATAGTGAAGAGAGGACAAGAACCCTGGGTCCAACAGTCCTTCCTCTCATATTCTAACCCCAAGCCATCCCTACTGCTGTTGGAACTGCAGCGTGGGGTCCTCTGGCTTGGCAGGACCTAGCTCCTTCATGTATCCAATAGTCAACCTGCCCAGGATTGAGCCAACCAAGGGACAGTTGTCCTCACAGACTGATGGCCTTGCCTGTCATACATTCTGTCCAAGAGCCCTAAGTCTGGCTGTGATTTGGTCCTCACTAACTCCTGGGTCAGGGAAGGAGAAAAGGAGGGAGGGAAGGAGTCTGGGCCCAGGTCTGAGACAGGCCCCTGGGCTGTCTGGAATTGTACACCCTGCAATAGAGGGAAACCCTGCAGGGCAAACAGGAGGAGAGAGAGAGCAGGTAGAGCCATGATTATTGGGTGGGGTGCAGTAGAAGCCTGTGGGAGGGCAGGGCCCACCTGGAGGAGGCTGTGACCTAACAATGGAGCATAAATGTTATATAAATAAAATACCTATGGGGTGTGTTTCTTTTTTAAAGTTAGGATTTATTTTAGTGCTCCCATTCTTAGCTAGCAAACAGTCCTCTCGTGCCAGCTTCTGGTGGTTTCTGCCCAGCTGGCTGGTTCAGGTTGGGTGCCCTTGATCTCTGAGTCTACAGGTGTGTGTGTGTGTGTGTGTGTGTGTGTGTGTGTGTGTGTGTGTGTGTGTGTGTGTAACTGTAAAGAGCAATGCAATTCTACTTTTTACTGACCTTACTTCATGCCAGATCTGTGCTGAGGCAGGAGGTCACAGAAAATGATGGCATTCTCTCCCTGCCCTGAAGGATAAGCCTGAAGGCTGAGATTACCTTCATCTATGAGAGCTACAAACAGGACCTCGTAGAATGGACTCTGTAGGCTTAGAATTTTCAAAACCTACTTTAATACTGGTTCTTAAACACTTCAGCCTCCCTTCTAACCCACCTACCAGAGGTAAGGGGAAAGAAAGGTTAATAGGAAATGGAGGATGTGGACCTGTTTAGAAGTAGTTCTTTGGAGGCAAGTCCAATCTTCGTTGTCAGGATATCAGCAGTCCAGTACTAAACACCAAACATGAGTCAGTAGCGGTGGCTGGATCCAGAAGAAACCTCGAGGCTCCACTGAATCTGCTTGAGTTCAAGGAAGTGGCAAGAAGCAGCCAGAATACCACTTTCTCTGGCACATTTCTCTCTAGGAAGTCATGACAAGAGAAGATCAGGGAAGATCAGCAAAGTGTTGCAAGGCGAACGAATGCAACACATCCTCTCACTCTCTGTGGAGCTCTCTGTGGGATTAGATTAATATTCTTTCTAAATTAAACATCATGCTCCCTCTCAAGTGTTCTTTCTAGCAAAATATCACATTCACAAGACAGCTTCTAGGAAAACACCATTTGTTTGTTCTCAGCAAGACATCCTTTCATGTGTCTACTCCAGAAAAACATCCTCTCATATGTCTGCTTCAGCAAAACATCCTCTCATAAGGCAACTTCCAGAAAAACATAACATGACACAACTGAGTCTCCAAAGAAAACAGAAATTCCCACCTCAGGACTCTAAGCAAAAGGTTTTTCAGACTCTCTTTTTTTCTTACAAGAGACAGTTGGGAGGAGCACCTGCCTGTGGGCCATGTAAGAGCTAATAAAAACAGAGACAAGATTCAGGCCATGTCTTGAGAAGTCTAACAGAAGATAGTTATGCCTATCTTCAGGGAAAAAATAAGAGTATATGCAAGATGTATCAAGGCATGAAGAGAGAGCCACTAGTCTATGTAGGGTCATGAGAACAAGGGTCTAGGGAATCTGGCTTGATCGGTAAGTGGGAGCAGTGCTCCAGGACAAATCATACTGACACAAAAGTCTTGAACTAGGCTTCCTCAGGCCAAGTACTTAGCAAGGACATGGGAGCAGCCAAAGGGCTGCTGGATCAAGCTTGAGGTTTCAAGGACAGTTGTGTGTGGCCTGTGGTGTTCTGACAGTTGGGTTCTGGATCTCTCTCCTTAACTTATGAGGTTTTGTGGTGTATTTTACATCTTTGAGCTTTATGTCTCCATGTCTAAAATGGAAGTTGTATTGACCTTGATACAACTGCCTGGTAGAATAATGTAAGCAAATGAGAAGGCTGTGCACAGTGCCTTAGAGCCATGTTCTGCATCTTTGGATGGATGGTGCCACTCAATCTTCCCCAAATGGCTGCTAGGAGGCTGAATTCAGCCTGGGAGGACTACTCTGACCCCCACTGGTGATACAGGTTCATATCCAGGAAGGCACAATCCCACCTTGGCTCCATTGAGGTATTATCATGGGGCTAAGAGGTGGTACTCTCTGGTGGGTCTACTGGGAGGGGAATCTTAATTGGCCCAGGCATGGTTGCTGAAGGGGGGTATCCATGTACCTAGCTGTTTTGTACTCTTTTGATTTTCTTCCCTCCCTCCTTCCTCCTATGCTTCTCATTTCCCCTTCCGTCTTTCCTTTCTTCTTTTCTGAACTTGGACCCTTTGGGCAACATGAACCTGCCCGTAGCAACCATGCCAAACAGCCAAGCAGTGGCCCATCTATCAGTGCGAGTCCAGATCAGGAAGCTGAACAGCATTTTGGAATTTTCCAGAGGGCACAGACTCTAAGATGAGCCTGACCCAAGCCTGTTCCCAGGCTTTCCTTGATGCTCCAGGGAACAGACCTGTGGCCTAGAACTGGGCTTGGGCAATACCACGGCATCCCAGCTGTTTCCCACCTTCAGTAGCCTTCTGAGAAACTGCTGCTGACTTGGCCTTTCGAGGAGGCTGCCTGGGAGGGGCTCCAACAAGACAGGCCTTGTGAAAGGCCTGTTACCTGCCAGTGCAAAGCATCCAAAATAGCCTCTCAAAGGGCAACAAACCCTCTAATTCCATGTGTCCCAACAGCAGGTCGGTGTGGGGATAACTGTGATCTGGCTGGTCTCGGGCTGTAATTGCGGAGTCAGAATAAAAAATTATAGGCATTGTGTGGGCTTGTTTTAAATATAACGTAATCCATACCGTCCTCTCTCTTATTTTCTAGATTCGAGGTGAAGTCTTTGGTAGCTGGCGTAGGTTTTGCCTGACGTGTAGCAGATAAAAATGGCCCTTTCCCAGTGAAGAGGGCTCTGTGGGAGGCTTCCCCAGACCCTTAATGTTCCTCACTGCCCTCTGCCCACAACCACACACACATAGGCATCCACGGTAGACCTTTCTGTTGATCACATTCTCCATATGTGATCTCTCTCCCCAACTGGCCTCTGCATCTCTCATCTTCTTTGAGCCAGCCTACAGAAGCATCTTTGTGAAATTTGGCCTTTACACTTAAAAATCTATTAATGGTGTCCCTCTGGGTAGAGAGAGGCTCAGATCCAAGTTCCTCCTTGACTTCACACAGAGAAAGCACAGAAGTGGAAGGTAAGATGAGGGCTCTGGATTTCCAGAGCATGGGAATAGACACTGGTTGCTTCTTGTGCATGTGTGGTGTGTACCTGGACAGGTTATTGAACGCTAGTGTTTTAGTCACCTCTCTGCCTAGAGGGCATGCCAGCATCTCTCACAGCAGACTGGAAGCTTCAAAGTCAGAGGAGATGCCCCTCTCCCAGAGTGACCTTCAATATGTCCCTTAGGAATTCCCTATCCAAGCCTTCTCTGAAAAGAGAAGCATAAAAAGAAGGCAATGGGGGCTGGAGAGATGGCTCAGGCGTTAAGATGACATACTTCTTTTGCAGAAGACCTACCTTCCCGGCGCCCACATCAGGTGGTTCACAACCACCTGTAAATTCAGCTTTAGAGGACTCAAAGACTTCCTCCTGCCTCCACTGTCACTACATAGTCACCAGCCACTTCACACAAATGGTCAAAACACACACACACACACACACACAAATAAACAAACAAAAATCTTTTTCTAATAGAGGGCAGTTGATTTATTTGCTTCCAAATAATAGACATTTCCTGTCATTGCTACTGTTGAACTATGCAGTCTTACAGCATATATATATATATACATATCACGAGTGTGACACTGGACTAAGAGAAAAGTCAAACTGTGGATGAAAACGTGGCTAATGATAATGTTGGCCATACTGTGCTTTCATACTTAATAATGTAATTATTAATGTAAATAATTGAGGGGTGTCCCTTCAAAGTCTGCTATGCAGTCATTCAAAGTATTTGTGAAGAACATTTCCCTATTCCTTTATGAGTTCAGGTGCTAAACCTAAAGCACGAAATCAGACAGGAAATTGCCCATGTTAGACAGTATCAGTGAAGAGAATGGACAGTCGTGAGGAAGAACCAGAAAAGCAGTTACCTTGGATGAGTGGACAAAGGGTTGATATTTTCTGTATAGTTTTTGATATTTTTTTAAACATTGTAGAAATGGGAATATACTTCCTGGGTAACTTTTTTTTTTAAGCTGCTAGAAGTTAAAGTGAGGGAGTCACAGTTTGTCATTGAGTTCTGTGTCTGTGGTTCTAGTGCTCTGGACTACTCACAGTCTAGGAGGTTTGCAGAGGCTTGAACTCTCCAAACTCATTTGCCTCTGTGCACTAGCTGCCAGTGCCAGGTGTGCCATGGCCAGGTGTGCTGCCATGGCCAGGTGTGCTGCCAGTGTCAGGTGTGCCATGACCAGGTGTGCTGCCAGTGTCAGGTGTGCCATGACCAGGTGTGCTGCCAGTGTCAGGTGTGCCATGACCAGGTGTGCTGCCAGGGCCAGGTGTGCTGCCAGTGCCAGGTGTGCTGCCAGTGCCAGGTGTGCTGCCAGTGCCAGGTGTGCTGTCATGGCCAGGTGTGCCATGGCCAGGTGTGCTGCCATGGCCAGGTGTGCTGCCAGTACCAGGTGTGCTGCCAGGGCCAGGTGTGCTGCCAGGGGGAGGTGTGGTGCCAGTGTCAGGAGTTGTGCCAGGGGCAGGGGTAGTGCCATGGTACAGCTATTTGCTCTCCATGAGCGTTCACCGTGTGCATCTGAGCACACTTCCATCAACATCAGCTGTCTTGATGCCTGCCTTAAATCCTCCTGGTGCCATTGGAAGGTTGGGAATGTGTCGCGTCTTCTCAGCCGGCAAGTAAGACACAACACGCCTGGATTCTTCTCTGACAGCTCTCTTATTCCAGGCACAATCTTCATCCATGGAAGGGGCCCCAAGCAGCAGAAATGCACTGCTTATATACCCTTCCAAGGGGGCGGGCCAGGCGGCCTGTTCTCTCAGGATTGGTTAGGGCCAATACCTCATTAGCATAAGCCCTGTGATTGGTTAGGGCTCATGCCTCATTAGCATAAACCCTGTGAGCTCGTGCCTCATTAGCATAAGCCCCATGATTGGTTAGGGCTCATGCCTCATTAGCATAAGCCCTCTCGGGAGGGGCTTGAGGCTGACGCATGCGCAGTAGGCTTATACAGGACGCTGCGCCAGCCATGTTGGAAACTGGCGCTGTCTCTTCGGCCGCCTACAGGAATGGCAAGAGCCCAGCACTGGCCATGTTATTCCATATGGCACTACTAATGGCCTTCTGTCTGCCTGAGGGTAAGTGAGTTTCCTGCTTGAAGGCTGAGTTCCTTCTATAACTTTAGGTGAGGGGCTGGTGGGAGTGGCAGAGCCACTGTGGTCTCTATGGCACCCTGTTGCCCACACATATGAATTCTGAGGAACCTACTCATTGGCTCTTTTTAACCACAAATTTCCAACTGCCCAGACATGAAACCCCATTTGACTAGTTGCCTTGAGGTGTGGCACTTGGGACACCTCATTGGAGAGGGTCACTAAAGTACAGTCTAGCCACTCCTAGATACTTCTTAGGCCTTAGTGCCACTGGCTTTACGCTAAAAGTTCAACTCAGGTGAAGGTACCTGGACAAAAGAAAAAGGTTCTTGTTGAGGCCCAGGTAGAAAGATGGGCACCATTGGACTTTAGAGGGGCAGTTACTTAGGGAAAAGCCTTGTTCCCAGAGGCTAGCTTGCAGTTAAGCACGACTTACCTGGACCTTGATAAAGGGGCCACATCCCTGACTGGTTAGAATCGAGAAAAGGAGCTGAGAGGTGGAGACAGGAAGGCTTAAGAAAGAGTATAAAGACAGACAGAGGCTGACAGTGGTGTGGAAATACAGATCAGAACTGTAGCTGGGAGGCTGTGGGGAGCCCATCACAGAGATACTTACATTAGCACCTACAGGCATGTTCACCCTCACTATAATCAGGCAAATTAGAGGAACCTTGACGTACCGTTTTACACCCACTAAATTAGCGAACATTAGCAAAGTTATAACAGTGCATGCTACTTGTATGGTAAAACCAGGCTAAACATACTGCCAGCTCAAGTGTGAATTAGCACAGCCCTTTAGGGGAGAAATCGGGTGATAGGGTTCCAGGACTATTGAGTTGCTCATACCTTTTTTTCATGCTAATTCCACTCCTGGGAATGTGTTGCAAGGAAATAATCCAACAGGACAATAAATGCTTTGTACATAAGGATGACTAGCCAGGGCTATCCCCTGCACCCAGTGTGCTAGAATACAGTGCTATAAAACACTTTGTTTTGAGACAGGGTTTCACTATGTGGTCCAGGCTGTTCTTGAGCTTGGAATGTCCCTGCCTCAGCTTCCCCAGGTCTAGGCCTGAGCTGTCACTCCTGCACAACCATCTTTTTAAAATAGGTACTATAATAACTAATTGATCACATTATCAGATTTCTTGTGTGAAAATAAGGACATCTGTACATTAAAATTAATAATTACATAAAACGGCTGCTTGGAAACTCCAAGTGGCCCCACCCTGCTGAGGTCCTATATTCTAGCTGTCCATCTGGTAGACCAATGGTCCCACCCTTGCCATTCTCAGCCTGCCCTGCCACTCCCTGTCTGGAGCTTCCCTAGGTAATCTCGAAGCCTAATCCACAGACCTCAGGCTGGAGTGGGTGGGGTACTGCGTCAGCAGAGCCTGCCCACGTGGCTTGGCCCCTGTGGTGGCCCTAGGGATTTGAAGAGGGTCTCTGTGAGTCACATCTGGAAAGCCCAAACCAGAAAAGATAAAGGATGGGGGTTGGGGGGGAGGCATGGGCTTCATTTAAGAAAAGGGATAGGTGGTTTCCAGGTTCTGAGGCATCTTGCTGTTTTGCAAGCACAGCGGTCTGTGGAAGCTGGCTGGTGTCTGGATTCCTAGCTGGAGCATCATGGGGGTGAAGGCAGTTTACAGACTGAAGATCAAAGAAGAGGGATCCTGGGGTCATGTCTCTGGGCCTGCTCTGACTCAATGATAGCCAATTGATGCTCTGAGTCATCAGCCCTGGTCTTCCCTTGTCCTGTGCCACCACGAGCTGCAGTCAGGAATCACAACGGCAATGAGAGGCACGAAGGCCGTGCCGTTGATGAGCAGTCGCAGACATGCCTTGTTCGTGCTCCAGACACACAAGTCAGGATGCTACCGGTGTCTGTTTCTGCAGGGAGTCCCACACAGAGCCCGGAAAGTAGTGTATTCTAGGTCACCACCAACTGTCATTTGCGGTGCTCTGAACACAAGAGGCTTTATGATCCCTGCTGTACAAAGTCATGGAGGACAGGAGTAACAAGGAAGAACTGAGCATGCACAGAGAGCTGTCAAAAGAGATGGCAGTGGTGGGGAGGGAAAATACCAAGAGGTGGACTTTGGGGCAGAGGACTGGGTCAGGCTTCCTGGGGAGATGGAACTGGAACAGGGACTGAAGGACAGGCTATCTGTCTCACATAAGGACCACAGGAGGCCCATGGCAAGTGTAAGTCTATCTGAGCCTTCCTTGGCATTTTGCCCTTGAGCTCACCAGTGGCCTTGGCTCAATGCCAGTCAATCTGGCTCCGGTTAGAGTATTGGAGTAGAGTCCAACACCAGTCTCTGTGTCCAAACTCCTAGGACTCTGAATTCATCTTGGCCATTCATTCATTCATTCATTCACACAGTCATTTGTTCATTCTGCAGACATAGCATAGCTGCTGGGTGCTGGGTACCTCTACAGGTTTGGGGATACATGGTGAACAAGTTTAAGTCATTGCCTTCCAGTAGGCAATGTAAGACAGTCAAGCTCTGTGAGGGCTGTAGCTGCTTGTTGTAGTAACCGTTGTGGAGAGACACAGGAGTTACAGTGGTGACTGGGGATAGTAAGTACATTTTAGGAACTATTTTGTTTTTGTTTTTTTTCCTGAGACCAAATGTATCTTTTTGTAGTTGCTCACCCTTTGATTTTGGCACTGTACTTGAAGTCCTCCTTGAAGCAGAACAAAGCACCAATCTGATCTTCCTGTTTTTGGATTGACTGTGCTCTTCTGATGACCTCCCAGGCTCCTCCTGAGTGTACTGTGGAGGACTGGGTGTCTGTTCCATGTGTAGCAATAGCTGGTGTTTAAGAACACCAAGCCAGAACAGCCCGTCCACGTCTGGATTCTGGCATTGTTTCTTCCTGGCCAGGAATGCTGGGTAAGGCAACCCAACATCTTGACCCCTAGTCTCCTTGACCTACCTCATCCAGACCTGAGGAAAAACTGAGTACTTTCAACAATACCTGGGGCAGAGTAAGTGCCAGTACTCAGTAGCCAAACCTCTGGGAGTGTCAGAATGTCTCCCCACTCGACCCCCCAGAACTAGAGCGGTCAAAAGAGTTCTCTGAGTCCACATGAGCATGTCTAGTGATGCTTTGGCTTTACAAGATGAACACAGCTGTGGCCCCAGTTTCCATCACAGGACCTCATCCAACAAGAAGCATCTCAAAGGGGGCTACAAAAATCTAGAGTTAAGACCCGATTCTCCAGGAGTGGTGACGGCTGTACTGCTATGGCCATGAGTGTCACAGTGTCTCATTCAGAAGCAGCCACTTCTGAAAGCCAGCAGGCTTCCAGCCCGAGCACTCTCTCTTGGTTTGTTGTTCTGAAGTGCAACTTTTGTGGCCGTGTGGTCTGACTGCCCTCTGCTGCCCGTTTTTTGTATGGCACCAAGTAAGCTGACAATGGACTCTAAGCCAGAACTCAGACAGGGAGACACCCGTGATTTCCTTTACTGCACCATTTGCCACAGTGACTCTCAGTAGAAATGTATTCTACCCTGTGGCTCTACACAAACGCTTCACAAGACAGTTTAAAATTTCACTGAGAACTCTGTGATGTATTTTTTTCTATTTTACCTTATGAATAAGAAAATGCTAGTTATGACCCACTAATCTGACATTACACTTTTATGTTTTATTGGAATCTGAAAATACAGATTCAGTCAATGAGTCCTGAATGAGCTCCTAACCTTGCTGTGTACCAGGCCACTCCAGGCCTTTAGCCACACCCAAGGCCAGCTGCTCAAGCAACTGGATCATCATTCCTTTAAATCAGCAAGCTTAAACCTTTGAGATGCTCACCCTAGGCTACATAAAATATTGTTGAACCACAATACTGAGAATACATGTTTCTCTCCCCAGGGGAAAATAAAAATAAAAAATTATCAAAATGATACAAGAAAATGTGTTTCTACTCTTTCTAAGTTCACATTGTATTTCATGCCTCAGCTGGAGAACAAGCTTTTTGTCCAAACACAGTAGGGGAGGTAGGCCACCTGTAGGTGGCTTCATTTATCTGCAGAAGTGCCCAAATGTCTCAAAAGGGAGAAAGGTATGAGCAGCTCTCACAAAATGCTATGCTGGGTCGCTCTTAGAGTTTGGTTGAGAGGCCCAACTCTGGAATCTCCCCAGGGTACATAGTGCGTAGACCCTGTGTAGACACACTGAAAGGTTGAGTCGTCTTTTTCAAAGGTCCTCATGTGATAGGTGATACAAAATGGAACTGATCCACGCTGGCACTTACTACTTTTGATTTTATTTTGTGTTTTGAAGCCAATGAGCTTTCTTCAGGTCTTGACTATTTCTGTAGGCTCCTGGCAGCCCCTGGGGCCCAAGGATTCCGACCTGTCTTAACTAACGGATAAAGCAGTCTTGGGGTTAGGAAGCTCAGAACCCAGGAGCATACATATTTAGGAGAGTTAAGGCTCTTTTAAAGGACAATGTGAACAGGCCACACTGAGTTCCCACTGTCAACTCGACTGATGAATGGGGACAGTGCCCTGCAGATGACCCAAGCTGCTATGTACCTGGCAAGGGATCTTAGCTGTTTCTTCACAGAACAAAGGGGTTAGAGTAGCTTGGTGATCTTGGAGTATTTTACTTTAGCACCAGGATCCTTGTGTAAATGAAATCTTCTGAAGTGCAGAGTAGAGCAGGGGTGACCAGATTTCTCAGTCTAACAGACAGGCAGATGAATCTGTGAGGGTGTCCAGAGGAATCCCACCAAGTGCCTGCAGAACTGGACAGCTTTTCTCCAGACAATGGCAGGCGTAAGCACACATGGAATTCTTGGACCCTTGAACAGATTGGTGGCCAGGTGTGATGGCCATTTGCCATATAATGAACTCAGGGATTAACACCATTAGTCTAAGCACTCAGGAGGCAGAGGCAGGCTGACCGGGCTGGTCTACACAGTGAGACCTCTATCTCAACAAGGGGGGAAAGGGCAAGAGGGAACATAGTGGTTTTCATACCTCCTGACAGTAACACATGTATGTTCTGAACCACAAGTTTCCTTAATACTTGTCCTTATGCTGTGAAAGATTATCCATATATGGACATGGGCAGGGATGTTATATAAACACAAACCACAGACTTCTTTTTGGGAATCAATTACCTTACTAATAAAACACATGAGCAATTTTCTGACGGATTTTAATGGGACAAAACAATTACTTAGGTACTCAGTTCATATCAATCCTGTGAACAAATGGCCCTTACTGTCTTTCAACAAGTCTATTAATCCTTAACTAGACTTGAAATTTTCTTTTCTTTTCTTTAGGTTAATAATGCTGCCACTGTCCATTTCCTGTCAGATGTCCTATTACTAGACACTTGTTAGATGGCCTTAGCAGAAGCCACATGTTGCCTTGCTGCAACGCTATAGTAAAAACACTGGCTCTGGGCTGTGACTAAGTTGTCCAGATCTATTTTCCTCTTTTCCTCCCTGCCCCAAGCAATGTGATGTGTTTGAAACTATTTCCTATTATTACTGTATGTATATGTATGACAACTCCATGGAGTGGCACTTATACCACAGTGCACGTCTGGAGGTTGGAGGTGTATGTGTGTGTCTGTGTACATATGTACATGTGTGCAGGTGCCTAAGGGCAGGAAAAGGGTGAGACACCCCATGGTGCCAGAGTTAAAAGTTCCTGAGAGGTTCCCATGTACTCAGTAGTCGGAACTGAAGAGCAGCACTCCTCTGTAAGAGCAGTACATATTCTTAATATTCTCTCTCTCTCTCTCTCTCTCTCTCTCTCTCTCTCTCTCTCTCTCTCTGAGTCATCTCTCCAGCTCCCTTGTTTTTTAGAAATTTATTGTGGCCCACTAAATTGATTTCTCCAGTCTTCAGTAGTTTTGACTGGGAGGTCAGTTTATGAAGACAGAAACACTGCTGCCAATCCTGAAATGAAATCAGAGAAGGAAACCAAACAGGAGAAAGGCATACAGAGGGATGTGAGAAATTGTTCTTTGATATTTAAGAAGATGGGCTGGAGAGATGGCTCAGTGGTTAAGAGAGCTGGCTGCTCTTCCAGAGGTCCCGAGTTCAATTCCCAGCAACCACACGGTGGCTTACAACCATCTGTAATGGGATCTGATGCCCTCTTTTAGTGTGTCTGAATACAGCTACAGTATACTCGTATAAAATAAAAATAAATCTTGAAAAAAAATTTAAAACTCAAAGAGGAAAATGATCCCTGAACTTTAAGAATATGCATGTAGGGGCTGGAGAGATGGCCCAGTGGTTGAGTGGTGCTCTTACAGAGGACCAGAGTTTGGTTCCCAGCACCCACATCAGACAGTTCACAGCAACCTCAACCTCCAGCTCCAGGAATGCTATCTCTCTCCGGGCTTCCGTAGGAATCTGTACACACATGGCATACATTAACACACACATACACACACACAGAGAGATATCTTTATTTTTAATAAGAATATGTAGGTAATGCAAATAAATATTTAGTATTCATAAACGAATCAGTAAAAAAAATTAAGCAAAGGCTATAAACAGGCAATTTAGAAGGAAAAGAAGGTGTGACGATGACACTCAGGGTTAGGCAGACAGGAAGAGCAGAGACTGGGGTGACTAAAGCTAAGAAACTCAGAAGAACCCTGTAGAGTATAAACTGCAGACCCTAACCCGAACCCGAACGCTAACCCAAGAACGAATGACTGGCTGGTGCAGGGGTTCCGAGGTTAGGTTTAACAAAACAAGTTCTTCAAATAGAAAATTGCCAAGTGTATTCAGCTACTACGGGAAGGGAACTGCAGCAGCCAGGGTGAATGAAATGTGGCTGGTGTCTGTGAGTTCACAGGAA
This sequence comes from Mastomys natalensis, assembly GCA_021653895.1. Taxonomy (NCBI): domain Eukaryota; kingdom Metazoa; phylum Chordata; class Mammalia; order Rodentia; family Muridae; genus Mastomys; species Mastomys natalensis. Next base: position 1,148,519 of record JAJTUV010000598.1, read on the forward strand.
GCATAGGAGGCACAGTGGAGACAGCAGGCAGGAGGAAGCGACTCTGGTCCTCTAGAGAGAGAATGTGCCCTACAGCGCCCCCTGATGACAAACGAGCAGAGCCATGGGTAGCAAAGCAGAAATTTGCTACCAAGGGTAAACTCTAACTGGTACAGCTAATAGCACTGATCATCAGCACTTATATTTAAGCTCACATACCCTCCTAATCTTTTTCTTACTTATTTATCACAGAAAAAAATGGTATTACCATCTCCTCAAAGAGACACAATGAGCCAGGCAAGGTACATATATGTAATCTCAGCGCTTAGAGAGTAGAGACAGGAAGATCAAGAGATTAAGGCCAGTCTGGGCTATAGCGTGGCTCTGTTTTGAAAATGAAAGAGAGAGCAGGTCAATATAGTAATTGTGTCCATCGCAGTGACTGTGATATGTTCCATCTCTGCCCTATGATAACAACTATAAAGGTTTGTTCACAATTCCACCTGAATATTGTTACCTAGAAATAAAATGATAATGTTAATCTCCAGGAAAATCTATATTAAACAATCAGGAGGATTTAAGCAGAGTGGAATAACAGGCTCCTCTCTGGCTTGTTATGAATTTGAAAGTACCATGAACTGTGTGGTTGCCCTAGCTCACTGCTCAGAGTGAGGCTTCAGTCAGCAGCACTGGGGTAGGGAGAGCTGTGCCAGAGTCCTCTCACCGTCCTGAGTTAAGGAGGGAGAGCTGAACTCACAGGGGCTCACACTGAAAACAAGAAAGCCACATAGAAAGAGAACTCTAGAGACTGCACAGGTGCCCACTGAGCCATCAGCTGAGTACTGATCATTGCACGTGTTAAGGAAGCTAATCAAGGGCAGGAAACTGAGAACAAGGCTTGTTCCCCTAGCCAACCTCCTAACTTAGGGATATCCAGAGAAGACATACACAGTTTTTGCCCCAGAGAACATTGACCCTTCATTTAAAACTAATCTAGACTCATAGAACAGCTTCAAAGGCAATTCAAAGAGCAAACTGCTTGCAAATAACTTATAAATTACTAATCCAAAGTTCAAGTTATTATAAAAATACAAAAACTATACAACAGTCAAAAAAGTGAAAACTTACAATGCCTAACATACATCAATAACCAGGCATGAAAGTAACAACCACAAAATACAACTCATAATGAGAAGAAAAAAAATCAATTAATAGACACTGTCCCAGAGATTATACAGATGATAGGATGAAACAAAAGTAAACCAAATCATTATTTAAACAAAATTATATATGTTAAAAGTAATGGCAGGGCAGGCAGAACATGCCAAGAAGAGATACAAGGAATTCATGTAGAAATTTGTTTATGCATGGAGGATATTTTAAAAGACCCAAGTTGCACTATTAGAGATACAAAAGTTTTAAGTGAAATTAAAAAAAATTTTTTTTTTTTTTTTTTCGAGACAGAGTTTCTCTGTGTGGCCCGAGCTGTCCTGGAACTCACTCTGTAGACCAGGCTGGCCTCGAACTCAGAAATCCGCCTGCCTCTGCCTCCAAAGTGCTGGGATTAAAGGCGTGTGCCACCACTGCCCGGCTAAAAATTTTTAAAAACCACACTGGATGGCATTTGTGATAGGCTATAGACTGTAGAAAAAAAAGATTAGATAAACAGGAAGAAACACAAAATAAAGCAACACAAAATATCTAGTGAAATATGGAGAGAAAAAACCCAGAAGAGCATCGGCTTCATAGAGCTTATTAGACCCATGATTTATGCCCAGAGAGGCAGGAAGGAACATTGGAAGGAATAATGGCCCCCCAAATTTTATGAAGGTCATAAAGTCAAAGTTTCAAAGAGTGTAAGCAACCCCAAATATAAGACAGAGGAAATGAAGTACACCAAGGTATATCATAAAGTGCTCCACCCGCAGTGCAGAGCACACCTTGACAGAGGCCATGGACACCTTTGTGTGGATCAAAGGCACGGCTAGAGCAGCACTGTTGTCACTGTTGCTGCTGGAAGCAATGCAAATCGGAAGAGTGAGCAATGTCCCAAAGAGGGACAGCAGAATTCCTAACCTGGAAACATGTTTCACATGTTCTACTCCACATCAATGAGAGGAAAGGCCCCGAGCGATGACCATCCAGCATGAATCCCTGAACTCAAATTCAGGTTATCAGTTTTGGTGGCAGGCACTGTTACACTCTGAGCCATCTGACTGGCCTTGTCTCCCTCCCACCCCACCCCACTCTCTCTTTACTGTGTTTTATTTTTTGAGATAGGATCTTGCTGTGTAACTTTGACTAGTCTAGTACTTTTTAGTCATATACTCCTGGCTGGCCTTAAACTCATGGCAATCCTCCTGCATCAGCCTCTCCTAGTTCTGGGATTTCAGGTGTGCACCACCACACCCAGCCATTTCTTTTCAATATAATAGGCAGTACATATTGTACACCACTCCCAGGTAATATATTTTAAAAAGATTATGAGAAGTGACTTCTTTATAAGAATTTGCATTTATTTAATTTTTCAAACTAACCTGGCTGGTACAGCTGAAGGCCAGACACAACTATTATCAAGCATAATGAATTCAACTATTAGACGGTGCCATTAAAGGCTTTCTCGACTGCAAATGGAGAATATTGCTCCTCATTCATTATTGCTGCACACATTGTCTTTAACATCACATAACACATGCCAGGTACAACAGCACTAGTTTCTACAGAGAACAATGAGGAAGACACACGCCATGGCTAACAGTAACACACATTTACAAAGTGCAACAGGTACATCAACAATTACCTTCATTGACGCATACAGCCATTCTGAAGCTGTGGAATGTATAATATAGATTTATGGCAAATGTGTGTTTCATCACATTTCTCTCTCTCTCTTTCTCTCTCTCTGAATTCCAGCTTTGAAACATAAATTAAGAGAAATATGGAGGAAGAAACCTAGATACAAATCTCTTTTATGAGACAAAGACAACAGGGAATCCACCAAGATCCTTCCTGTGCCCTTCCCGAAGCATCAGTGATCCAGAACAGATGCCTGGCTTTTCCAGAGTCACATTTAGCCCATCTTCCAAATCCTACTAAAAGAGGAAAGATGCAGTCGTTAATGGAGAAAAGTCTGGATGGACAAACACATTTCTGACATTATTTCCACACTAGTAACAGAAAGGAAATATAATATAATATTGTATTAAATGTTATAAATCTTTAACTTATTTTGTTATATTAGACACATACTTTTGTAATAAGAAAATTAATAAGGAACAGTATTTAAGAGAAGAAACTGCTTTGTTCGTTTTTTTTTATTTGTTTTTTTAAGGCACAGTTGGCCATACTAAAAAGAATAAGTAAACTGGAAAAGACTGACAAATTCTTTGCTATTAGCTAACTCTCTGTTAATAGCAGTTTTGTGAGGCAGAGAGGCATTCAGGTAGCCTTGGGGTGTTGGTAGTTATAACATCTATAACAGTTATGACATTTCTGACCTACGCCCCCATTCTGAAGGGGGCAGCCCAGTGCACTCCCTGGGATTAAATAAGTGCCTGCAAGTAGTAAGTGCTCTAAATCATGAGGAGTCCTGCTGAATCAGGACCATTTGCAGCCTTCTGTGCTCGTGGCAAGTAGCACAAGCATTACTGAAGAGGGGTACAGGGTTCCTTACAGAGCAACACAATTCTCCCTCTGAGAACACTTGCTCTGCTCCTCACCATAATATGCTCTCGACAGACTTCCGTGACTGTTTTTCAGGCTTTCCCCAATTCTGCTATGTAGAAGTGAGGGGTTTGCTCAGTGGACTACGCTCTAGCAAAGTTGCTAGAGACCTCAATGTTTCTCAGCGTCACCACCACTGCCTTTCTCAGCACAGCCACTCTTTGTTGGAGGAGGGACTGGGTGCTGACTTGGGCACCACAGCATGCTGACGGCATCCCTGCTTCTAGGCACTTGAGGCTAGCAGTAGCACCTCCATGCGGCCCCAAACACACATGCTTCTGGAGACAAAATCATTCCAAACTTGGGTACCAATGCAACAACGATGGAGAGGCAGTTTTAAACTGTAAACTGCATCATGCACTTTGCTCCCTTGCATCATTTTTTTTTTTGATCATCTCAGAATAAAATTCAAACTCTTTACTGTAATCACAGTAAATTTCCAAAACTCTATATGAACTGGCATCTTCCTCTTTTCTTTTTTCTTCCTTATACCTCGCTCTCATATACTAAGTGGTCTTTCTCTTCCATAAACATCTTCAATTTTTTTTTTTAAATGTAAGCTTTTCCTTCTGTCTAGAACGCACTTCCCTCTAGATCCTGTTATGGCTCACTGTTCACCCACGCAAATCTCAGACCAAATGTAATCAGCAAGGCTTTCCCTGACCATACTCCCTACTCTCTACAAGATAGATACCTTTTCCTTCACAGGAATACAACAGAACATTGTCTTACTTTCCCCTTTGTTGTATGCCTCTTCACTAGAAGAAGATCTTAGTCTTTTCCACTGCTATAGCTGACATGCTCTGACTAGTACCTAGCATGCAGTAGGTACTCAGTAACCATCCTCTGTCAATCTCTCGCCTAAGGCCAAGTGTCTTCTTCACTTTCCCTTCCAAGATAATTTTTTTATTAATTGACTTGCCCTGTTTTTTTCTAATACCTCCTGACCTATTTTTTTTAAAGTACAGATGGAATACTGTATATAACAACTTAACATGAGAAAGCTTATTATGAAATATAAATACTAATAAAGGCCAATTAATAATTTGTGAAAAATGATGCCTTGCCCTGTAAGTGTCAAGCAGATATATGATCAGGCCAGTGGTCAAGAATCATGACTAGTTTGGCCCCTCTTTGCAAATTTCAAGTCGTCAACACATTCTCAAGGGACCTAAGACTATAAAACTTACCTGGTGTAGAGACTCAAAGAATCTATTTGTCTATCGGCTGGGTTTTATTATACAGTATCACAAATCTGAAACCCTTCTGTGGTGGCTTCAAGTTAATAGTACACTGGGTCAATAGCAGGATGATCTAAGGTGCTGCAATGTCAATACATGTTAACAGCGCCCAGAAACCACAGCCTGTTTCTTACACCGATTTATAGGCTGTTCCCATGAAACCAAAGATGCTCGGCTCTCCTGGAGGCTGGCTGGCTGGCAATTCTTCAGTCTTGGCTATGGACCATGGCACTTCATCGAGCCATTTTGGCACTCTGCGAGAGGCTTGCTTGTCTCGTTTGACTGGGCTTTCTACACGGTGCACAGTAGTCTCCACCCGCAGGGATGACGACGCCCTGACGTGGCGAGAGGACGTTTCCGTGCACTGCGAGGAGGTTTCCACGTGCTGGGAGGACACCTCGAGGAATTGAGGGAGTCGCTTGGTGGAGGGGGTGAGGGAGGGCCCCTCTCGGTGGCGCTGGGAGGTCTCTACCTGCCGCGAAGACGTTCGAACCTGCCGGGAGGACGTCTCCACGCGGTGGGATGACGTTTCCTCGCGGTGGGACGAAGTCTCTACGCGGACAGTCGATGTCTCCTTGTGGCGGGTGCTTTCCACTCGTGGGGCGGAGGACTTGCTCCTAAGGGGCGAGGCCATCCTGCCCTTACACCTTGGTCAGGAGGGACAAAGAGGCCCAAGGCTCATGCTCTGCGTCACGTCACACAGGGAAAGGTGACGTCAGGGTGGTGTATTACGTCAGGGTAGGCAGCAGGACTCTGAGACCTGAAAGCAGAGAAGGCTTCCGGCACGCCCCGCTCGACTTATGCGCGCGCAGCCGGCCAGAGCAGCACAGAGGGGCGGGGCTACTTTTCCCATAAGTGAGGTTGTCCCCGCCCTCGTGTCCCACGCTGCCCCGCGACCGGAAGTAGGAGCCGTGGCTTCCGGATTCTCTCTCACCAATCGAAGCTGCGGTTCGGTCGGATTGGTAGTGTTCGCGCCTCTCTGCTTGTTATGGCTGCGGCCGTCGCTATGGAGACAGGTGCGTTGTGTCCTGAACCCAGAGTCTGCACAGAGGGACTGGTCCTTCGTCCCGAAATCTTCTCCCGTTTCCCTTTTCCTGCGGCGTCTTTCGGGCTCAACTTGGCATCCTTAGAGTTGGGACCGACGGAGGAGAAGGCGGTGTTGCTTTTCAGAATATGGCCTGTGAGACCATTTTTGCTCCTTGGTTGCTCAAACCGGTACTCCAACCCTGGCTCTTGGGGCAGGGCGGGGCCGTGGGAGAGGACTGTCTGCTCTTTGGAGCTTCTCCCGAAAACTTGCCTGGAATGTCGATAACCTGTGTATTCTAATGCACCGTCTTCTCTCCATTGTTTAATAAGTTTGCATCATGCTTCGTTTTTGTGTAGCACTTTGTTTTTCTGTTGGTAGTTGTGGTTATAATAACATAGGCAACCGCACAGCTATTACAGGCTATCCATTGATCTTCACTAACATGGTGGCCTACAGGTGGTAAATACCCATTCTACTTATTTTTTCCTCAACAAACTTTAAAGGATTTCTTTACTATTTTTGTTTTGGAAACAGGGTCTCACTACGTAGTGAACACACACACACACACACACACACACACACACACACACATATATATATATATATATATATATATATATATATATTTCCCCTAAGGAAGTCTCTTCTGCACTTTTATATTTGTTTGAGTTCATTCATGAGTGTGTGTGTGTGTGTGTGTGTGTGTGTGTGTTTATAGGGGCGGGTGTGTGTGACGGTGCTTACCAAGGTCAGAAGAATCAAACTCAGTTCATCAGACTTTGCTGTAAAGCACCTTTACCTGCTAAGCTGTCTCACCTGCGGTTTATTTTTGTTTCTACAAATCAATATTTGTATTATAACTTCTGGGTGATTTTTTTTAACTGTCTTTTTTCCTAGATGATGCTGGAAATCGACTTCGGTTTCAGTTGGAATTGGAATTTGTGCAATGTTTAGCCAACCCAAATTACCTTAATTGTAAGTTAAGTACATCATTAATTTAAGTAGCTAGCTCTTAATGATTTCTGAGAAGAGAGATGCAAGTTTTAATAGTATTTATTTACTTCGATGTGTTTGAATGAGGTTTTACTTGTGCTGGTCTGTAAGTATTAACTGAGCAAACAAGGGCTAGTGTTTTTTAATTCCTTGTGTTTTGTTGGTAGGGATGTTAAAGAAGAGCTACTTTATTTTAGAGATTACAAATCAGTAGTCCAGCAGTTGGTTGACATACAGATTGTTTCTTTGTGTCTTTCAGTTCTTGCCCAAAGAGGTTACTTCAAGGACAAAGCTTTTGTTAATTATCTTAAGTACTTGCTTTACTGGAAAGAACCAGAATATGCCAAATATCTAAAGTAAGTTTAATTTTTATAATCCTAAATCTATTTATACTTTATTATAAATACAAAGTGCTGATATTTAGCAGTTTTCTCGATGTCAGAATGGAAAACAATATTTTGACTCTTTCTGCTTTTAGTTAATGTGAGACACTGTCATCTCTAACTTGGATTATTATAGGAATTTCATTTATTTCTGCTACCATTCTTACCTCACTCCCTTCAAAGAAAACCAAACAACTGTCTACATGGGAGCCAGCTTATTCTGTAAGTTTAATTTAAGCCAGAATATACCACTTCTGTTCATGCAGGCTAAGATCCAGTGAACTGGTTTTAGACTACAGTTCTAATGTAATTTGGTCGTGTCTAACCTTGTCACTTAGCACTGCCCTTGTCTTTCTGGATTTTTAATGCCTACCAACCCTTAATCTTGGAAGGTAGGAAGTACTGTTTTCTGAGGGTCTTAGAGGTATTTATAGTGTCTTTTGTTTCAAGCACTGTGCTAAATGTATTGTGCACATTAACTCACTTTAAAAGAACAAACACGGACACACTGGACACACTATCAAACTCTGCTTTGACTTAACAAGAAAAATAAGCTGGCATACACCTTTAATCCCAACATTTGGGAGGCAGAGGTGGGCACATCTCTGAATTCAAGGCCAGCTTGGTCTACAGAGCTGCTTCCAGAACAGCCAGCTCTACACAGGTAAACCCTGTGTACATGCTCCCTTCAAAGGAGGGGACAATGAAAAACCCAGAAGTTTAGCCTGGCACCCCTTTAATCCCAGCTCTCAAGAAGCAGAGTCAGGTAGATCTCCATGAGTTTGAGGTCAGCCTGGTTATGCAGCAAGCTTCAGGCCAATCAGGGCCACACAGAGAGACCCTATTTTAAAAATTAGAGGAAAACATTTCAAACCTTTCTTTTTATCCTTGTCACTTTCTGACTTGATTCCTGTGCTGCCTGTTGATTTGTTCTTCATGATGCAACTATAGATTTCTTTAGGAATCCAAATGATAGACTTGAAGTTATTATTAGAAGATTATAACGTTACATGCTAGCAAGTTTTCAGACTGGGGATTGAAAGCCTTGACCATCTTCAAGTTGAGTTTCTTCAGTCAAGCTGTTGAAAGATGATTATCTCCACTCTGGTTGGAGGCTTCCTGTGAGCTATGTCCCTCTATTAGAGGCAGCTTACTCCATTGCTAGCCAGGGTCTAGGGAGCTCTTCCTTATATTGTGATTAAATACACCTTCTTGTAGCTCTAGCCTGTTGGTAGGTTTGTTTCTTTTTTTGTTCATCTATGTCCTCTTGGAGGTAACAGCTATAGATGTTTAAATTCAAGAGCAGTTGTGAAGTAACCTCATTATATCTTGCATAATGTTCTGAAATAACATGGTAGGAGTGATATTAGCAAAGGTACTATAGTAATAAAAATGGTAGGCTTGAGATCATTTTTAGGGGAGTATCTGAATTGGAACTTGGAATGCCTTAAATAATGTTGATAATTAACTTATGAACTTAAACCCAGGTACCCTCAGTGTTTGCATATGTTAGAGCTGCTCCAGTATGAACACTTTCGAAAGGAGCTGGTGAATGCTCAGTGTGCGAAATTCATTGACGAACAGCAGATTCTACACTGGCAGCACTATTCGAGGAAGCGGATGCGTCTTCAGCAAGCCCTGGCAGAGCAGCAACAGCAGAATAACACAGCAGGAAAATGAAGAGCTGGGGACAGACCAGGCTCTTAGGACATGTATATAATGTATTGCTATTGTACAGTACAGAGAAAAAGACTCTTCTGCCCCCTTTATTGTAGCACTCAGAACCATTAGTGTTATTTTTTGGTTGGCCAACTTTTTATTAATAGATTATTTCTATTAAACCAGGATTGCTCTACTTTGATTTCTCTGGGAATTTGTAAATTTCAATTGAATTTAACATAATCAATTGAGTAAGAATTGAAATATTAGGTGCTTTAGAACAGTTTAAGAACATGGGGGTGACAACAGTGGTACCCTGGGCCATATCATTAGGAACCTTACTGAGATCTGTTGATCCACCCTGTATTAGTCAGGGTTCTCTAGAGTCACAGAATTTAATGGTATGTGTCTCTATATAAGGGGATTCTACAGTTCAACTAACCCAACAATGGGCAGCTGAGAATGCTCAGTTCTACCAGGCTAGTTGTTTGAGCTGGTCTTCTGGATAGGCTAGAATCCTGAAGTAAGTTCCAACAGATGTGCTGGCAAGTAAGTACAAGCTGGCAAGAAGTGAGCTTTCCTTCCATCATCCTTAAGTAGACCTCCAACAGAAGGTATGGCCCAGACTAAAGGTATGTACCACTATACCTGGATTTGGAACTTGCTCTGTTCCAGGCTGGACTTGAACTCAGAGATCTGCTTACCTCAGTCTCCTGAGATTAAAGTCTCCTGGTATTACCTCACCTGGGCCTAAGCTTTTCATTGCTACTGTGCCTCAAGATCTGGATCAAAAGTGTGCCCTCCATTTTTGGATTATAGTTCATTCCAGATGTAGTCAAGTTGACAACCAGGAGTAGCTATCACACACCCCTCCTGTTTTCAGGAGAGGGAACTGGAGTCAGGGAGCTCTAAGTTCCCTCTTTCTGCAGGGAGGATATACTCAATTGCTCCTGTTTTGTAAGACAGCTGACCTGGGGGTGGTGGAGAAAGACTGGCAGTTAATGACCAAATGGACTCTTGTCCTTAAAGATGAGCCTCAAACACCTTTGGGAAAGTTAGCATTTATTTGGTAAGTACCACAAGTAGGCACTGTCTTAAAACACTCTGAATTCTCTTTTAATCTATTTCAAACAGATGTTTATGTATCTGTGTTAATTGCTTTTGTGAATGTGCCCCGTGTATCTGGTCCCGAAGGAGGACAGTAGGAGAGGACATCAGATCCCCTGGAATACAGTTGAAGGTGGTTGTGAGCCACTACGATGCTGGGAACCAAACCTGGATCCTCTACAAGGGTGGCAAGAACTGTTAACCACCACTCTTTTTTAAGACAGGTTCTCACTTTGTAGCACAGGTTGCCTTGGAACTTGTGATTCTTTCACTTCAATCTCCTGAGTACTGGGCTTCAAAGTGGCTACTAGGCCTGACTCTTGATTCTCTTTGGCCTACATGTATATCTATGTACCACTTGCATTCCTGGTTCTCTCAGAGGCCAGAATTGAGTGTCCAATCCTCTGGAACTGTAGTTGTCATCTCATGAGCTGCCATGTAGGTGGTGAGAGTTGCAACCACGTCCTCTGGAAGAACAGCCAGTGCTCTTAAGCACTGAATCACCTCTTCAGTCCACACTTTTGCTTTACTTGCAGAACAACAGTTGGGCTTTTCATTTGTGACAAGGTCTGGTTCTGTAGTTACCCTTGCCTCAAACTTGTGATCCTCTTACCTTAGCATCTGAAGGATTAAGATGACTGACACAATTCTTATTTGAGGAAATTGAGATTTAGATAGTACTTTGCCTGTGGCTAGGAGAACCAGCCTGTTTCATACCAAGAGAATCACATTTTAGACATCTGTGAAACAAAACTGCCTGAATTAAGCATATGAATTCCATGTCTTTCCTAAATGGTTTAATGAAGTTCTCCATTTCAAAAGCAGAAAAGGGTTTTGTACATACGTGGAATTTAAGGTAATAGATACTAATTGCTGCAGATTTGGAACTTAATAAGTTACTTTTTATTTTCAGTATTTCCTTGAGCTACTACTACCATACTGAAGACTCACTTTACTCAAATCTCAGCCATGTGTTAAAAAAAACCTAATTAATGGTTTCTATTTTAATTCTTTTTTAAAAAAATTTTATTTATTTATTTATTTGAGTACATTGTAGCTGTCTTCAGACACACACCAGAAGAGGGCATCAGATCCCATTACAGATGGTTGTGAGCCACCATGTGGTTGCTGGGAATTGAACTCAAGACCTCTGGAAGAGCAGTCAGTGCTCTTAACCACTGAGCCATCTCTCCAGCCCTGTATTTTAATTCTTTATTGTTTAGACATACACTGATTTTAACAACATCATTTACTCATCAATTCAAAGAAGTTATGTGACTTCTTTTAGGCGATCAACACAAAATTGCAATCATCAGGCTTTTTGTTTTGGTTTGGTTTTTCCGGACAGGGTTTTGCTGTGTAGCCCTGGCTGTCTTGGATCTCAATTTGTAGAACAGGCTGGTCTCAATCTCAAAGAGGTCCAGCTGCCTCTGCCTCCTGAGTGCTGGGACTAAAGGCATGTGCCACCACAGTCCAGCAAGGTCATCAAATCTTAATCTTCAGAGAAGATCATCTCCACTAGGTTGGCTTGGCAGCACTCAGACTCCACAAGTTTTTGAGGCTGTAAAAAGAACAGTTAACTTTTCACCACTGCTATGAAAATTACTAGGGGTGGAATGAATTCTACTTTACTTTGACAAATTTTTGAACACAGAAATTATGCCATCAGCTAGTTACAACAAGCTTTATTAAATAGTTAGGATACTTGTCTCAAGATGAATCATTAAAACACTTGGCCTGAAAGGCCTGAAATTTCCACACCAGGAAGCCCCATAGGCTGAAAACAAGAGACAGCATGCCCAGTGCCATCTCTTTCCCTCAACTCTTTAATTTAGGATCCTAGGGCAGGGCTGAAATAAAGGGAGAGCCCTTTTAAACATGAAAAATGGATTTAGGAAACATTGACAAAGGTGCTTTCACAAATGAGTCAACTTTCTTCTGAACACAGAGTCTTAAAAGTGGCTTCAAAACACACCCCAAACTTGACTCTAAAGCAACATGAGTTTTAACTACATTATAACTACAACATAAAGGTAGATACTTACTGTTCCATACTTAAGTAGTGTAGGCACTGCAGTTATTTTCAGTTTTTGTCTGAAGTCATTATTTGGGTCTTTCCAGCTGTTTCAAAAGGAAAAAGATAATGAAAAATAAATACTACTTGGTTTATTAAAGTTTTCTCAACAGTTGACTTCAATAATTCTCATTGTTTAGCTTATCAGACAATACCTAAAACACAGAGCCTAACCAATTATCTGAGGTCCTTTCTACTCAACTTTTTAATAATCTAGTCCATTTCTGGAGATACGGTATACATAATTGATCACTTACTAAGGTTTGTCTCCTACTTGGCAGTAGATGAACACACAGTCTTCAGTGACATGCTTCAGCCCCTCTCGAATGACTGGTTCAGCTTTTTAAAAAAGTTAAAAAGTAATTATACAACTGCGATAGCCGGCGCCCTCCCGTCCCCAGTCTTAGACTTTAACCCGTTGTAAGGTGAATCACTTAGGTCCTAGTCCTGATGGTCTTTAAGGCACACTCAGAAAATTAGCATAGATATTTGCTAACGGAAAGATCAACTCGTGAGTCTGGTCTTTTTTATGAGACACTAATGGTTTGGGGAACTGAAAATTTTAAAGAACCAAGTTCCAAGGTCTAAATCCATGATAAAAATGAGGGTCATCCTTGGGTGGAGCTAGCTAGTAAGGACCTGACGAGAGACAGGGTATAGCTCAGACGCTTCTGGGGGTCTGCAGGACCAAGATCCTCATCTCAGCCCACTTTCTGACTTCAGCAGGGGCCTTCTTCCTACCACTTCTGTGGCGCAGCAACCCCCAGTCCTAGTTCCAGTCTCACCTTCCACGCAGTCCGGACACCAGCTCTTCCCTTCGGTATCCTTAGAACCGCTGAAGTAGGCGAAAATGGTCTTGCCCTCATGCTCCTTCACTGCCTTGTCGAACTCCTCGAAGCCCAAAACGCTCACCTCCTCGAAGGTGGCCATGAGTACAACAGTCCAGAGAGGAGCGCAGGAGGTGCCTTAGGGTCCCGCCGCCTCAAGGCGGGGCCCAAGCAAGGCGTGGCCAAGTTTCCGGGTGGGCGGTGTCGCTGCAGCAGTGCGGTGCTACGGGAGCCTTGGATGGCCATAACTCCTTAGGACTGTCTTTTTGGTCTGCTGGAGTTTCTTTTTTGGCGCCAGTTTCCTTCAGACATCTAAACACCTGATCTAGTCTGGTCTCCACCCTGGCTTCATGGACAATGACTGTAAATCCCGTCGCAATACAACACCTTGATCCTCAAATGACTCAGGAAGCGCAACGGTTTCCAAACAGCGGAGCGCCTGTTGCCATGGCGACTGCGCGAGAGGCCGGAAGCGAGGCCTAGTTTGGGGTCGCCGTACGGTCTCTTGGTGTCCGCACCTCGCCCAAATCAGGTGGGCTCGGGCTGGAGCTGGGGGAATTCTGGGAAGCTGCATTGGGCAGACAGACAGTGAGAGAGACCTCGCCTCGGGCTTGCCTTGCAGCTCCGCCCCTCCTATTACCTTTCCATTTGTCAGACTTTAGGGGGGCCGGGGCTGGGGGCGGCGTCCGGGATTGGGCGGGGGTTTGGAGAGAGCGGGGAGGCAGAAAGGCAGCGAGGACTGGATCCGAGTGTTGTGAGTGCGTGTGCGGGGCACGCTGTCTAGGGGGACAGGTGCAAAGACAGCGTGCCTGAGGTTGCGTTGGGGAAAGGAATTGTCCAGGAGCTGCGAGCCCGGCACGGGGCCCTTGCCTGGGCTACGCGAGTGTACGCTGGCAGCGAAGATGCCGGCTCATTGCGTGAGGGCCGGCAGGTTGCGGCGGGGTGTTCGGCCTCTGTGGGCGAGGAGATGGGGTGCAGGGTTGTCCCGAGGCTATGGAGTAAGGCGCCGGGTGAGGTCTTCAGTGCGGCGGATGCTCTGTGCAAACACAGGGAGGCTGCAGAATGGTCAGAGGCCTTTAGAGAAGAGAACCGTGGAGCCCGCAGGCCCCCCTGGGATGAACAAGGCCTTTGGGATACCTGGGACTGCAGGCTCGGTTGAGGCAGCAATGGACCCCAGGACAGTGTGGGTGAACGGGGCTGTGGGTGAGCCCCAGGTGGTTGGGCCTGCTGGGTCTGTGTGGGTGACTGTATCTGGGGAGGAGGAGCTAGACAATAGGAGCTCACCAAGCTGTGAGAGAAAAGGTCGACCAGGAACCCTTGGCCATGAGAGCATCCTGGAACTGTGGTTGAAGGTGCAAGCTATGAGGGTAGCTTCAGGATGCTGGGAAGGAAGCAGAGTGGAGCTCCATCCTGTTCCTGCGGGAGAGGGGCCGGTCGAGAAGGGTATTCCTGGGCGAGCTTCCTGGGTAGAGACCAGCCGAGGTGGTGTCACGGGACCCTGGGTGAGAAGACATACTAGGACATTCCCCCAGGCCTCAGGACTGCCCACAGCTAGGGGGATAGGGGCGAGTTGTGAGAGAGTCCCTATCCTTTGTAGGCAGGAACAAGCTGGGAGGACGTCTCCTGATGTGGGTGGACCTGAGGTAGTAGAGAAGATAGACTGTGCTGCCTCGGGTCCTTGGGGAAAAAGACAAACTGTGGCGGTGCCTGAGGCCATAGGATGGTCTCAGGTCTTGAAAAGGCCCAGAGCTGGAGAAGTGAGGGAATTTGGGGTTACTTCATGTCTGTGTGGGGGAGGGCAGTCAGTGCAAGTTTCTGGGGCTCTGGCAGAAGAAGCTGAATATGGGCATATGTTATGGGAAAGGGGGCAAATGGAAGGGGGCCCTGATGCTTTGTTGGTACTACCCAGGGCTATGGAAGATGAAACTACCTCCCACGGGGGCCCAGGGTTGTGGCAAAGGAGACAAGAGGTGGAGGATATAGGTTCTAGGGGTATTCCCGGCCTAAGGACCATGGGACAGCCTGTAGGAGTGCCTTGTGCTAGAGAAGAGGAAGCTAGATGTGGAGGTGACCCAGGGTCATGGGAAGCTGCACAGACTGCAGAATTGTGTGCTTCTGAGGAGCAAGAGACAGGTTCTCGGGTGCCCAGGGCCTGTGGGGTATAGAACAGGCAATGGGAGCAGCCAGGGCTTTGGGAAAGGAGGCAGATGAAGCAAGTGTTCCAGGACTGTGGGGAACAGGACAGTTGCCAGGTTTGCAGACTGTGGTGGTATCAGGACAGAGGGAAGAAGAAACCAGCTATGATGCTTCAGGCCTGTGGGAGAGGCAGCAGGCTCAGGAAGCTCCTCTGGCTGAGCCATTGCCTGGGCCAGTTATGGAGGAGACATACAGTGGGAATCCTCTAAGCCTGTGGGAAAGGAGGCAGGTCATGAGGGAGCAGGAGGCTCAGGAGCCTGCAGCTTTAGGGATCCCTGGGGCTGTGGATCAGGATGTCAGAGGTGGAGCTCTCTCATGTCCGTGTGGGAGGAGGCGGGCTGTGGGATTGATTGAAGCAGTTGCGCCAAAGCACAGGTGTACCACAGAAGGCATACCCTCAGCCCTGGGTGTGCCTGCTGCCTTGTGGGTGTGTCAGGAAAGCAGCCCTCCAGATGGTCTGAATCTGCTGGGAAGAACTCAAGTTGCCTGCGGGAGGCCTGTGGCTCCTGAGGAGTGCTCGTCTGTGGTAGAGCATACTGAACCTGGGGCTCTCCCGTGTTCATGGGGAAGGAGACCAGCTATTGGGGTTTCCCTGGCTCCTGAAATACCTGGTTCTCTGAAGATAGAGGCTGGCTCCAGAAGTTTCTCAGGCTTATCAGGAAGGAGACAAACTGTAGGTATACCTGTGACTGCAGGGATATCTCCAGCTGGTGTGGGCGTGGCTCTCAGGGCATCTAGTTTCTTTGTGCGGAGCACAGCTGTAGGAGAGCCTCAGACTCAGGAGGCAGGTCACCTACAAGGGTATCAGTGACTGTGGGGCTCCCTGAGTCCATGGGGGATGTGACACTCTCTGAGGGTTTACAAAGAAGCCAGTCTGCTGTGATGCCTGTGGGAGTGCCCACAGCTTCTGCGTGCTTTGGGCCTCACAGGGTGGTGGAAGGAGGCTGTGGAGAAAGCTTGGGGATATGGCAAAGAAGACAAATGACTGAAGTACCCATTGCTGCCACTGTCCCTAAACTTGAGAGGGAAGCAGGCTCAGAAGGTATTTCTGATCTGTGGAGAAGACACAGAGGAAGAGTTCCTGAGGCAGCGAGGGAGGCTTTGCATCAGGGGGTGCTGGCAGGTGTTGGGGTTCCCATAGTCAGACATGTGCCTGGGCAGTGTGGGTGACTGGACCCTCTGGAGAGGAGACAAATGAAGGTGTCTCTGACCCGGCAATGCTTAGGAGACTGTCCACTGAGGGGGTAAGGGCATCAGGGGAAGAAACCGTGAGTAGACGGAGCCTGGGACTTGTAGGGAGGGGCCAGGCTCTGGAAGTGTCTTACACCGGTGAGCTTGGTTCCAGGATGTGGATCAGTCCAAGGTCTGCAGGGGAGGAAACAACTTATGAGAATATTCCCAGAGTATCTGCAATGAGGATGACTGTGCCGACAGCTTCAGGGAGGAAATAGACCTTGGCCATTTCAGAGATGATGTGCAGGGGAATGGGAAGAGAGCTGTGGGAGGGATTCCTGAAACTAGAGTGACAGTGAGTGATTTGGGAGAGATGGGGGAGGTAGATTGAGAGGCACCTTCCAGTAGATACATAGAAAACAGTTGGAGATGTCCTGGGGTTTGGGGGGGAAGAGGTTGGGGAACCATTTGTCTTGGGTATAGATGAAGGAACTGATGTGTAGGGACCTCATGATTCCTGGAGAGATACTTTGTGGCAAATGTCATAGGGTGTGTAGGGTAACAAATTAGGAGACTTTTAGAAAGATGGGGAGTGCATTGCAAGGAGAGGGCTATCCCAGGACTCTTTACAAGGGAATGGTATGGGGTGGGTGTCCTTGGACTTGTGTGTGAGTGTATGTGTGATTGTTGACTTGAGGTGCACAGCCTCAACTATGAAGCTCATTCTGTGGCTTCAGCTCCAGCCCTGTGGTGCTGGCAGGCCAGTTGGCATTGCCTTACTAGTGTGTCTCCCATCTGCTTCTTGGATCATGTCTCTGTAGTCTTAGAAACAAGCAATCATGTCTTTATATTCCTGCAAATGCATCCAGAGGATCCAGTCTGTAAATGTTAGATTATTTTTAAAAAATTTAAGCCAGGTTTTTTTTCCTCTTAACCTTGAACTTCCCAATTGATTTACTCTAGAATTCTTTGAGAGAACAAATTTTCCAGTTTATTTAAAACTTATAATTTCTCAGAAAATTGCTCAATGCAACCATGTTGCATTAAATTGTTTACTGTGTTCAAAATACTGATTGTGGGAAATAAAAGAATAAGACAAGGCCCTCAATTCTCAAGGAGCCATGTCTAGCTGGGAAGCTGAGACACAGACAATGAAATAGGTAAATAGCTATGTGTGACAACATGGTTAATGTCAAGTGGCAGGGCCATTCAAGTGTGTTAAAAGATCTTCAGAATAGAGAGAAGGATGGGGGTGGAGCTCCTTAGAGCTCCCAGATTCTTAGCTAGAATGTGGTCTCACTGTCAATGTGTACAGAGTGGGGTGTTGGGGGAGCTAAACATCTAGAGAGCTTGCTCAGCTAGTTAAAACCCCAACTTTAGTTAGAATTGATTAGGATTTTATCTGAGGTACTTAACATTCTGGAATGAATACATTCTGCTCTTTTGACCAGTAGTTAGGGTTTTGTAGTAGGTTTATTCATGTAGTAGGATCATGCCCATGAAACTATCTGGTCATAAAAACAATAGTTTGTCGCAATAAACCTTACCATAGAACCCTAGGCTTTAAAATGAAAATGGCCCAAGGGATTATCATTAAAATAGTGGCTCCCTAGTCTTTTAAAAATGAGAATTTCAAAAGTGACTCCTTTTATAAATGCAAGAACTAGACTCTTTTTAAGCAGTCATTCTTGCATGAGGTTACTGTGAGTTCAATCTAAAATGTTACTATATATGCATGGGATTATGGGGTGTTTTAATCTGTTATTTGAAGATAGTTGCACTGTTTAATTTGGTACCTGTTTCATTTAAGGAAGATTTACCTGATGACTAGGCAGTCGCTCATGCTCTTCATCATCTGACGTGATGGGACCAAGCCAGCCAGCTTCTACATGTGTCCAGTTAGCATCCAGTCTCCAACTGGAGGCAATGAGTGACCCCAGGAATCTTCAGCCCCAGGTTGTTTTGCTATTTTCCTTCAGATATTTATTACAAAACATTTTAAACATGAAGAAAAGCTGTAAAATAGAAAGGCATTGAACATTTTGAAGCCATTTTTAGATTTAGCAGTTGTTAATAATTTGCCCTGTTTTCTGTCTGCTCAACCATCTGTCTCTAAGGTTTGTGTATAAGCATTCCAAAGGAAGCTACAAACAGTGCTACTTTTATTTTAAATATTTCAGAACATTTTACAAATGAACTTTCTTACCTAGTTTTATCGTTTTTTATACTTAAGAAAATAACTTAAAACTTACATGTGTGTTTCTGAGTTGTATGTGCACATGTGTGTGCAAGGATACTTATAGAGGCTAGAAGAGGGCATTGGCCCCCTCTAGGCTAGCGTGTGGATCCTGGTATCCCTTATCCACAAATAGCTGTTTAATTGCTCAGTCTTCGGGTGTATGGATAAAGAGTTCAGTACTTAAAAGTGCTTTTTGTGTCTAATGGTGGTCGCTCAAATGCTGTGTTCAAAAGTTATAGGTTAAAATGTTTTTCTACTCTCATTTTTTAGTGTGGTTTTGTTTCACTGTTTTCTGTTGATATTCTTTTCTAGGCTTTTCTGTTATACTCCCTCACCTCCCGTATGTATGTGAAACATGCGTGTGGTTCCATGCAGACCTGTGCAAACATGCATTCAGGAGAGTGTTGCCTCTGCCCGTTCATCCTTTTGTTCTTTCCATCATGCTCTAGGAATAACTGATCTCATTAACTCCCGGGCTTCTTTGTCATTTTCTTTATGTCCTAAGGAACAGATGCATGCACATATTCTCATGGCGCCTTCTTTTCTTGCTATTACAGCTATGCTTTCCCACCATGTTTTCTAAGAAATATCTCCACACCAGCTCCTAGAGCTGTTTCTAGAGACATCCTATGTCTTCCATTTCTAGCACTCTATTCTACAACAAAGATTATTTCATGACCAACCCTACATGGACATGTAGGTTGATTCTAGTAATTGGCAATTACAAACCATCTAATAGTAAGCAAGCCTTTACATGTGTACTGTTGGGAGTGCATCTGTATGGTATCCCAGAAGTGATACTAGACTGCTGGGTCAAAAGTAGAAGAATATTGCAAAGTTACCCCAGAAAAGTGTGTGCCTTGACTATTACACATTCATGTCCTCTCCCCCTCTCTCCATTCTCCCTCTCTCTCTTCCTCTCCCTCTTCCCTGCTTTTTCTTCATCTCTTCTGTCTTTCTCATTTCCTATGTTTTTTTTTCTAAATGTGTATGTGCCTGTGTGAATTTATGTGCATTACTCTATGATAACATGTTTCCCTGTAGCCTTACCAAAAGCATACAGTATTGTACTCTTGTATCTCATGGAATTTCATTTATTTATTTATTTATTTATGTATTCATTCATTTATTTTCAAGACATGGTTTCTCTGTGTAGTCGTGGCTATCTTGCAATTTGTTCTGTAGACCAGGCTGTCCTTAAACTCAGAGATCTGCTGCTCTGCCTCTCTGCTAGGATTAAGGGTGTGTGCCACCACTGGCCAGCTAAGAGATTTCTTTTAATGTGGTCAAATTTACTGCTCATGTATCATTTCACTTTCCCTCACATCAGAGATCCTTTTATTTATTAAACGTGAATTTTGAATCATAGTTTAAAGAGACTTTCCTTGTGTTCACGTTAAAGAAGAATTCATCAGTTTGCCCATCCCCCAGTGTATATATCAATCTTGGGGTATTGAATTATGTTTAGAGAAAAGGCTTTCCCCAAATAAGATAATAGATTTCAGTTACTGTTCGTTGTTGTTGTTGTTTCAGTTTGTGTACTTTCAGGTGTTTTCTACTTAGTGAAGTTTTCCCTACTCCTTTATTACCCACCTACCTCCTCCCAAAAAGTTCCTCCAGTTTTAGCATCTACATGTGACTGAGCACATTTATTGTGAGTGTTAGGGAGATCTCCCAGTGAAGGTGTCCTGAAATCGGATCCACTGAATTCCGTGACATGGACTCCCTAACTTTCCATAGTAGGTGGGTTCTTTTACATTGTAAAGTCATAAAATTATTTATTTCTCTTGACCGATAATCTTCGAGCGTATTACTTAACCTAAGAAAATATGTAGAAACAGAAAAACAAAACAAAATCCTAAATACACACCTGTACTAATAATGTACCTGTTAGTGGAAAAACTAGAATAATCTTATCTGTTCAATACAATTGTAGCTCAGCCTGAAAGGCTGGTTTTGAAGATTAGAAAATGCAACAGTGAAAGTAGTCTTAAAATATATGAGGAACATAGAAGGATGTTTATGTTTAAGTGTAGAGCATCATAAGGCTGTCTGTTATGATGGACTCTGGTAAGAACTTAAGTCTGTGTAAGCCTGGGTAAGTGGACTGACTGTTTAGAACAAAGTGCTTTATGGGCACAGGGTGAAAGGAGTGTCTAATGACCAGATGAGAATCTCGGGAAGACCTGGGGATAGCATCCATTGGCTTATCTCTGCTGTGTAGTGTATGCCTGTGGAGCTGTTGTTAAGAAAGCTCTAATCCAGGGTCTTTGTGTCCTGCTCGACTTTAACATTCTGAATCAAGGCAGATCTGTAATTGGGAGTTGAAGAACTCTCTGGTTGTTGCCAGAAGCTTTATAAGTAGCCTTTGTAGGAAGACCCAGTATTCTGTTATCAGGCGGAAGGCTGTTACTGTAGGACTAGATGATTTAGTAGAGAACCTTGTATGTCATGTATACAAGTGGTTCTATGGGCACACCAGAAAAATCTCTCTTTTTTTTTTGAAGACAGGGTTTCTCTGTGTATCCCTGGCTGTCCTGGAACTCACTCTGTAGACCAGGCTGGCCTCGAACTCAGAAATCCGCTTGTCTCTGCCTCCCAAGTGCTGGGATTAAAGGCATGCGCCACCACTGCCGGCAAAATATCTCTTCATACAAGTAATTTTCTGGGTAAAATATTGGTCACTGGAGTGTTTGTGTGTGTGTGTGTGTGTGTGAGAGAGAGAAGAGAGAGAGAGAGAGCGCTATGCAATATGTTATTTTTCTAATGTAAGCTTACTTTTGCTTATTTATTAAAGAACCAGCTGCAATTTAATAGGAGTGTTCCTACAAATCCCAGCAACTTGGCAGTCCGGTACTCTTGCCCACATGGAATTAAAATTGAAAAACTGAAACACTCATACAATGAATTGTATCATGGTAAAGACTTGAATTTTAGAGCTGGAAATGAATTAAGCAGTTCTGTCTCATTTTCTGTCATATCAGAAGAGAGGCTTAGCTATGCTGTCCACCTAGCCAAAAGAGATGTAAAACGAAGACAATTTGAAGAACATGTGAAAGATCATCTCAGAAGTCAGCCCCATAGCTCTCACAAATGTATGCACACCAAGGTGGAAAGGAAGGACTCAAAGAGTCAGCATGTCTGCATTGCAGCCACCAGCCGTCCAAAGTAAGCATTTCCAGCTCAGGTGCCAAAGTGTATGTGTACACATCTCATCCAGGACGATCTGATCTTACTGTGCCAAATTCACCACCTACCCATGATCCAGGACTTCAGCCACAGCCCAGAATAGAGGAGAACAAAAACTTGTGGGAACAGAAAGGCTTGGTAGAAGTTCAGCGACTCCAAAGGAATTGAGCAGTTGTATCCGTAAGATAGAAGCGCTAACTAAAAAAGGTGAGAAAAACTCAGTTTTCTTCATTTGATGAGATACCATGGCCTGGGATAATTTAAATGCATTCATTCTTTTGGGCTCCCTCCCCCAATGCACACACCAACTGAGTTCTGCTGCCTCCTGTGGGCTAGTTGGCTCAGTAGAGCTTAGCAACCACTATAAGAGAGTTGGACTTGTGTCTGACATAGGTTTCCTTTCTTTGCTAAGTTTGCTCTGCCCATCCCCTGTATATAGATTGCCTGACCGTACATCTAGCACCTACATATAAAGTATCTTATCATATTTGCTTCTTGCAAAATTATTTTAATGTGCTTTAAAAATACTATAGTATTTGTGTATTGTAGATAAACCCACATCATGTATGACCACAGGGTAGAAGAGAAGAAATATAATCATCATATACCATTTTCACAGTAGTTAATAATGTTAGGATCTTAGCATTTCCTTGAGAAGTAGTTGATTCAGAAATAGAGACTAGGGTTGCTATAGCCAACAAGTAGAACATCAAGCTCAGCTCTTACACAGTGAAGCATGAAAAGTTGTGTAGCAAAAGGTGCTATTGGGCTAGGATAGTACATAGTCTAAAATTATATTTTGCATTTAAAGTTTAAAACATACAGGCTTGTTAAAGAAAAAAATGAAAATGCCTTCTAATGTACCTGTTGCTTGACACAAGATAAAACTACCACTGAGGTTGTGACTGGATGGGAGAAAAAAGAGATGCACTAAGGATGGGTACAGGCTCTAGGAACCAGCTACAAAGAAACTGCCACCAGTTGCAGACCAGCAACATCTAGAACAAAATGCAGCTGCCTGAGGAAAACAGCTTCCACCCACAGTCAGAAAAAGTCTCCTTCAGTCTTGCTAATGAGCACATAATGTTTGAGCATCATGGGTGATTCAGAACATCTCCGTAGAGCACCCCAGAAATATTGTGGTTTGTTTCTCATCATCCCTTACCTTGGTGTGTAACATGACCCCACCAGATGCTTTAGGTAGAAGTCAAGCTTCAGGGAACAAAGTGCCCAGGTCTCCTGCTCTGGTGATCTGGCCTAAGATTAGGACCTTTAGAACTGAGTTTTAAAAGCTTTGTGGAGGCAAGGCTGACCTGGGTTACTTTGTTTCCTTAAATATTTCATTGGGTCACCAGTAGTTGGTGACTATAACAATGCCCTGACAAGGACAAATGATTAAAAAGACATGTGAATACATAGTCTCAGTTTCTGATTCAGAAGCCTGTGCTTTCCAAGCCCAGCTGGTTGCATTAGAGTCACCTTCAAGGTGAAGAGTTAAAAACTACTGCCAAAACCAATTCCTGTTTCTGTTCTTACAGGTATTTGGGCTTGGATTTTCTCTCCGCTATGTCACTCAAATAGAGGTGGCAATAATTTGGCCTAGAGAATCCCATATGACTTTTATCTCTATGTGCAACTTCTGGCTTCAGAGTTTTGTCTTTCTTAGCTTAGTTGCCTTATTGTTCTTGTTTGACTCATTTTCTGTCCGGTGCTGGGACTTAAACCCATGCATACTTGGCAAGTGCTGTACTGTAGAGCTGCCCTTCATCCCCTCTCTCATGTGTAACAATTAATGAGAAAAGCAAACTCAGAATATAGTTACACAAGTATTGCTTTTATCAAACTTTTCTGTTAAAAGGTTTATAGAAGAGTTTGTGTAAATATATTTGGAAGCAGTAGTCTAGAAGCAATGGGTAGATTGGCTGTCTCCTGGGCAGTATTCCAGAATGGACTGCATTGATCTTTACAAAAGTATGGAGAGCCAGTGTATACAAGAGTGTGTCTCTTGACACATAGCTTGACACTTAGACATCCAAATGACTTTAGCACCTCCATCTTAATGTGCTAGAGAAAGAATTTCTCATTTGGATTCAAGATAAATAATTCAGTAAAAATAATCTCACTTAACATGAAGCTAGTCCAGTAAAGGGTTTTTTTTGTCGTTGTTGTTTGTTTTTTTGTTTTTTTTAAATAGGGGAAGCATTGTACATTTTGGCTCAATATAAAAGAATTTTGAGATAATGAACTTGCTGTCCATTGGGATTTGTTTTGGTGAATTCTGGTGCACAGGAGAGTTTGCCAGCATCTTTGTGTCCCTTCTGTCCCTGAGTCCATACACAGATCACTCACTCAGTCTCAGCCATGGCTGTTAGAAGTTAAGTCCACTAAGGCAGCCTTTTCGTTTCCTTAGTAAGACACACCAGCTATTACTCTATTAAGTACTTAAAGTTTCTATTTGTGGTTTTTAACCTAATGTGGGGAAATACTTTCAGATAGACTAGAAGAGGCCTTGGATCCAGATGAAGAACATCGAATCCGAGTCAGGAGACAGGAGCAAGCTGTGCGCTGTGCCCGCATGCTCTACGTTCTTCAGCAGCAGGTATGGAAAAGCCAGAGGAGTTGGAGCAAGTGGCCTGCATGTGGATTTCTTAGAGACTTGTAGTTTTCCTTCAGTCACAGAAAGATGACAAGGACCCTGCATAAATGCTAATGAATTTTCAGGGTTAATTTCCTAAATTTATGGACTAGTAATTCACATTCTTTTGAAAGAAAGATGTGGTGTGGTGTGTGTGTGTGTGTTGTGGTATGCATATGACTAGGCTCCTTAAACTGTTGTTTTTAACATTAGAAGCAAAGACTATTAAATCTACTAAAAGACATTTTTCCTTCTGAAAAAGTGCTTGTACATATGAACCTGAGTCGTAAAGTGACTTTAATATCTGTCATAAGTTTATTACACAGGTTATTCTTTATTTTATGATAGAGAATGAAGACTCTTGTCTTTCAAGAAACAATTAATGGTTTATAAACAGGCATTTGCATTGGATTTTTGTGAGTGTATATATAATGGATTTTTTTAAAAGTTTGTTTTAACTTTAACTTTTATTTGTTAATAAACCTTTAAACCCATTTTGGTCATTTGAAGTTACATGTTGGTTTTTATTGCTTGAACCAAAAGCTATACTTTGTTTGTTTGTTTGTTTGAAAGCAAATGGTATAATTAGATTTTCTTATGTATTCTTTTTGAATCCTATGTTGTTTCTTATTCTACACCATTGCCACAGAAATTGTTCTAGGCAAGTGTTATACCATAAGCTATATGTATTTCTAGCTGAAGTTGTTCTGAAACATAGATCTACCATGTCAGATTCAGTCTGTCTGTCTGTCTGTGTCTCTGTGTGTGTGCATGTGCACACATACGCACATGCACGCAGTGTGAAAGGGTCTTACAATGTAGCCCTGGCTGGCCTGGAACTCAGATAACCACTGTCTATGCCTCCCTGGTCCTGGGATCAATGATATGTGCTAGTACACCTAGTAGAAGGCAAAAGTCTTTAGTGTGGCTCATAAGACTCAGCAAGCTGGTCCTTCTATTGGTCATTCATGGTCAGTTCTTACACTGGGGACCTGGGAATAGCTCTATCAACTGTTTTTGAAACAGAAATCAGTCAGTGTTAGGGGTATGGGAAATGAATGAGAAGCCTTTTCTCATTTTTTTTACTATTCTTTTTTTTTTTTTTTTTTTTTTTTTTTTTTTTTTTTTTTTTTTTGGTTTTTCGAGACAGGGTTTCTCTGTATAGCCCGGGCTGTCCTGGAACTCACTCTGTAGACCAGGCTGGCCTCGAACTCAGAAATCCGCCTGCCTCTGCCTCCCAAGTGCTGGGATTAAAGGCGTGCGCCACCACCGCCCGGCTGCCTTTTCTCATTTTTAAATGGCTTGAGTTAGTAAAGGTTATGTTTGGATAAACCAGGGTCTGTTTTTCTATAAGAAAGATCAATGGAGCCAGGCGGTAGTGATGCACGCCTTTAATCCCAGCACTTGGGAGGCAGAGGCAGGCGGATTTCTGAGTTCGAGGCCAGCCTGGTCTACAGAGTGAGTTCCAGGACAGCCCGGGCTACACAGAGAAACCCTGTCTCGAAAAACCAAAAAAAAAAAAAAAAAAAAAAAAAAAAAAAAAAAAAAGAAAAAGATCAATGGAAAGGCATAAAAGTTTTGTTTCCCTCTTTTCATAAAACAGGTAAAAGAAATCCAGGAAGAATTGGATAAGTTGAGTCCACAAAAAATTAAACATACTAAGAAGGTATGTTATGATTCTAATGAATGGTTATTAATAGAGTGCATTTACAGTGTTTAGTCGGTGTTTCTGTATACCTGTTAGGGAGGATCTGAAACAGGTCACTGTGTGGTCATTCCTGGTATACAGACAATGGGAAAGAAAAGAACTTGTTTCTAGAGAATGTGAGGTTTTTTTAATTCTCTTCTCTATGAAAAAGGTTTTACAACAGAGAGCACTTAGTGTGACAGACTCCAGATATTCTTAAAGGTTGCTGTGGTGTCGGGAAATCAGAACCTGAAGTAACCCCTTGCTTCTTGTTTGTTGCCAGTCATGGGCAGTGTCTAGGCTAGCAGCCGCTCATCGAGCAGCCATCCGGGCCTTGCAAGTGTTTGTCACTCAATTTACTGACCGAGGGGAGCACCCAGTTCCTGCTCGGTGTAGGGAACTGGGCAGCCTTATTCGTCAGTTGTCACTGTGTTCTGTCAAGCTGGATGCTGATCCTTCTGTGCCAGACGTGGTCATAGACATCTTGCAGCAAATCGAGGTAGGAAATGGACTCCAGTTTTTGTTAAAAGGATGTTGTTTCCAAGCAGGGAAATAACTCTGACTCTCTCTAGTTCTAGTCAGTGAGACTATAAGGCAAAACTACTGCCTTGCCTGGTAACTTGGTGCTTTGCAAAGAACGTAAGTTTG
This sequence comes from Mastomys natalensis, assembly GCA_021653895.1. Lineage (NCBI taxonomy): Eukaryota > Metazoa > Chordata > Mammalia > Rodentia > Muridae > Mastomys > Mastomys natalensis. The sequence goes on from JAJTUV010000598.1 coordinate 1,175,299, forward strand.
CATTTTTATTGTCTTTACACTGGGATTTTATTACATAAAAAAGGAAAGGAAAGGAAAATGGCAAGGAATTCTTAGATTAGTGCTTAATTATCAGTATTTGATTTAGATAGGTTCTAGAAAAGAAACACTTAGGATACATGTCAGCAAGAACCTCAGATCTTGGGTTGACTGGAAACATCTGGCATTCCACAAGTGGCTGTTCTAATCGGGAATGGACAAAGGTCTTACTTCTCATTGGCTACAGAGACAGCATTGGCAATGAACTCTGGCTTTATAGCTTCTTAGGTTTGCAGAGTATTGCAGTACAATGTAGCCTTTTAACCTTGCTACAGTACCCTGACTTACAAATACATTGGTTACTACTAATTTAATTTATATTGTTGCTGTTTTTAAAGCAAAGGTCAGAGAGATCTCTTGAAAGCTGAAACTAATTAGCCACCCATGCCAGTATTACTTCTCTCATACACTTTCATCCATAAATAGGAAAAGATAATCCTGTATTAATAACCTGTTGGCCCTGGAGGAAGACAGAAAGACATATCTGACTACTACTAACTAGCTCTAGTTGTCCTTAAAGCCTATTCTACTTTGTAGTCCTGTTGTCTAGCAAATTTCTCTTATTAGCTTTGGTTACATCCATGTAGACAGAGTTCACTATCAGGAGTGTGAATGTCAAGTGCAGATCTCAGAACTTTTGACAGTGTCATGTCATTCACGTTTTTTCAACTTACCTGTAAAACATTTACTGGACAAAATAATTTCAAATACAGGACCTATCCTCCGAATCCTAGAGAGAATCTCAAGAGATTGCCCCATATTCTGAGCAAGAGCACCGTTAACAATGCATCTTGAGCATAATATAAATATCCCCTAGTTTTGAAAGTATTCAGTAATGTAGGAAATTAAATACTTGTTGGTTGATTCCTTTCCCAACTTCCTATCTTGTTTCCATATGATCCTCTGAACTCAGCCTCCCTGACTGTCCTCTGTTGTCTTTAATTTGTACTGACCAGTACTGCCTAGTAACCAGTGTGGGTGTGACTAAGAGGATGGGGACATAGACCTCCTGCCATTATTGCCATGGGCAAATAGCCACTGGTCCCACAAAGTTCCATTGGCTTATGAAAATGTATATTCAGAACTACTTGAGTTCATGAAGTTTTGTTGAAATGAAAATTACCATGTAGCACATATAGCTATAATCTGAAGACTGTGCTCAGTTTCCAAAGTGATGATTCTGAATTTTAAGGTTAGGGTGCCTCTTAAAAATGGTCATATCTTTACTGTTGATTTTAACAAACTAAACTAGTAAAAGAACATGTGGAAATTACTTTTATTAATCCCTGTTGTAAAGAATATCAATTTTAAACTAATGGGAACATCTTGTTAACCATTAGAGATAGCCATTTAATGACATGTCTCTTTGGAAGGTGATTATTTTTTAGTGTTGTGACTAAAGTCATACTCTAGTGGGATAAACTAAGAGAATAATTACTGTTTTGTGACAGGCTTTGGAGTCTCTCCTGGAAAAGAAATTGTCACCTAAAAAGGCAAAGAAATGTTTCACAGAAACTCAGAGCAGATTTCCTATTGGTAGCCAAAAGATCTTAGAGAGATGGCCAACTGTACTGCCCAAGAATGAGAGGAGACCCTTGGTCACAAAGGAGACATTTCCACAGGAAACCAATCGACCTTCTGTGGCAAAGAGACTTCTTGCAGGTATATATCTCAAAATGTTACTGTGTAATATTTTATTCTGTGAAATTGCAAGTTACTGCATCACACTGGGAAGTCAGAATTTGTGGCCCTGTCCAGGAGAGCTACTTGTCCCTAGGATCAGGAAGTAGCATCTCGCATTTGTCCTAGGACCGGAGAACTGGAATATGCTTCTATAGAAGACCATGAGCAAATCAAATCCCCTTTTCTCTATCACAGTGCTAAGCTGACTGTATTGTACTGGCCTGTGGATACACACGTGCACTTGACGTTTGTACATTTCTGGATCCTAGTCAGATTGTGTGGTATGCACATTTGAGCAGATTTTGCCAATTTACCCCTTAAAAGTATGTGTATGCTTCTGTTTTAGTGGGTGGTATTTTATACAATAAGATCTGAATGTTTCCAGCCTCTCAGTGGGAAATGGCATCTCACTGTTGCTTATTGAGGCTCAGTCCCCTTGAGACTGTTCATGGCTTCCTTACCTGTGCCTATTGCTGCTCAGATCTCCCCTATTGTAGTCTTTATCCCTCTCCTTGTTGGGTTCCATGTCTTTTTTACTTATGAATATAAAAGTTCTGTGGATAGTGTAGTTCTTAATCTTTCTTTGTCTTTTCTTTTTTTGGCTTACATGTATTATAAGTATTTTCTCCTACTTAGTCACTTACCTTTGGGATTTGTTTATGATGTTTCTTTCTGATACAGAAACTTAATTGAGTAGGCAAATCCATCAGTCTTACTCATATTTTAATATTTGACAAGACAACTAATTTTTCTTTCTTAAAGATTTGCTTGCCATTGCTCACTCTGAGACATGTAGAATGAGCTTATTGAGTGTGAGTGTACTGCTGCCAGTCTGTGGTAGCTCATGGGAAGCAGTGGCTCTGTTGCCAGCAGTCTTTGCCAGCTCATGGGGAGGAGATGGCCGTACAGATGAGTGCTCATTCAGGCTTATTTTCTGTACCTCAGTCCAGTAGAGCTTTCTACATAGGGTTTTATAAGTTCCTTGCTACATAGATTTCTAGTTTTCTATCTTATAGATTTTATTGCTGTTGTGAAAGAAAGTTTGCTAAATAGATTTCTAGTTTTCTGTCTTATAGATTTTATTGCAGTTGTGAAAGAAATTTTTATTAATTATGAAACTGGTTATTGCTATTTAAATGGGAGTTGTTGGGTTTGTGCATTAGCGTCACATCTGGCAGTGCCTTGAAGTCTTTTATTATTACACTGTTTCACTGGGTCTGCACAGTTGAAGATTTCTGAAACCAGAGAGCTTTTCTGTCTTAGAGCTAGAGATCTAGCCTTTGCACATCCAGGCAAACATAGTGCCCTTGAGCTGCACAGCCAGCTGGAAGGCATTGAAGTAGAGCCATCCTGCCTATGTTGCTTGGTAGCCCAGGCCAGCCTATAAAACTGAGGCTGACCTAGAACTTTGCAAACCTCATGTGTTAGGCTTCTGGGTGCTGGGATTATAGGTATGAACCACAATATTCTGCTAAGGGATGTGTCTGGTAACCAATTGCAACATTTAAAGTGTTTACTATTTAAAATTCCTAATGAATAGTGATGTGTGTTGTAAACTGATGTTTTAGATTTGATGTAATCAAGGATTTTGTTGCTTGATCTTTTTGACATTTTCCAGTAGATGAGACAATCTATAAACATTTATGGATATAACCAGTAATCTAATTTTCCTTTTTAAAAAAAGTTCTGTTTTATTTATAATTATAATTGGAGAGGAGGGAGAGGGTGGGGTTGATAGGAATATATGTGGTAGTCAGAGGACTACCTTGAGGAGTCAGTTCTCCCCATCCACTATGGGTTCCAAGGAGTGAACTCAGGTTGTCAGTGCATAGTAAGCTCTTCTTATCCTCTCAGCCATCTTACTGGCCATAATATTTATTTTTTTAATGAGGTAGAAGATACAGATAGAGAAGTGTGCAAAGTGTCAACCCACTGCTGAGCTAATACCCAGAAAGAGAACGCCATGCTCTTTATGAACTGCCTGCAGTAGACTAGCGCGCCTGCACCTCGGAAATGCCTTTAGTCCTCCTCCCTCTCACCCGGCCTCCTGTATGTACTGAATTCTTAAAAGTATTTTAGTTTTGGTTTTAATTATATGTATGCAGTGCCTATAGAGAGCAGAAGTGGGCAGTGGATCCTCTAGAACTGGAGTTCCAGGCAGTTGTGAGTGGCCTGGCCTGGGTGCTGAGGTGAGCACATGTTTTTAACTTCTGAAATATCTCCAGGACAGAAGTTAATCCCCATCCCACACCAGACAGAGTCTCACTGTGTAGACCAGGCTGGTCTTGAACTGAACTGAGATACGCCTGCCTCTGCTTCCTGGGTGCTAGGATAAAAGGTGTGTGTCACTATTCTCAGCTATGGTTGGTTTTTTTTAACCCTGTTGTAGAGTCTATGTTTAACCTTAGATTTACCGAGAGTAATGATATGTTGAATTTTCTTTGACCTTATTTTGTGCTTTTCAGTTGCCAATGTTACAATGTTTCCCCTCATTGTAACTTACTATGTCAACATTTTTTGTCATTTCCCTTCTCTTGTGATCCGAAACTTACATGAGTCTCATATCTGTTAGAGCGTTTGTCCATCTACTGCTCTTCTATGGACCCTGAACAGCTTAGTGTTTCACCTGTAGCCTCTGTGGATCCCTGAGTGATGACAGGAGGGGCAGTTCATTGAGGGTGTGGAAAGGGGGTTCTATAGCTCAGCTCAGTTCTGACAGGTGGAGTTGGGTCCGGTCCACAGACGGAAGGCTTAGTTCCAGAAGACAGCCCCACTTAAGATACCAGTTGCAGGTCGTAGGTTGTCACTTGACATTCTAAATCTAGGCTTGGTGGGATTGCTCACCCAACTCACATATATCCAATACAAAGTCTGCCACACAAGACATAGGTGAATAGCCAGATGGGAGGTACCTAAGGCCAGGAATGTGGGGAGGGGCACACCAACTCCAAGAACTTCCATGTATATAGCAACCCAAAAGCTCTCTGAAGCCCATAGTATGAGAGGTCATCATGGAGCTTTCATCACATGGGCAGGATTGGTTATAATGCAAGCTTACCTCTGTTCCACCTTTCCGTGAGTGTGGAGGATGTGCAGGATGCAGGAGGCTTGACTCTCACTCACCCTCCTTGTGAGGCAGAGTTCAGGCTTGCTTGGTTCTCACTCACCTTTCTTGTGACCTTGAACAAATGCTTCATTTGTTTTCCTCACCTGAAAAATTTTAGTAATCCTGTCCTGCCTGCTCTGGGAGGCAGCATGATAGGGCACACATGGATATGAATTCTGTACCAAACATGAGGCATTGTAATAGCCACGCTATCACCAATACTATGAAGTGAAACTTGGCTATATGTAGCCCGTTCTCAAGTGTCACTTGCTCCTGGGGAGAAATGTGGTGATCTTTAGTTTTGTTTTTCTTGTTCTTATGATTGTTCGGATCACATTTTTCTCTTTCTATTTTAGATAGCACTCTTCCTGTTCCTAATTCTTCATTCTTATTTCCTGAAGTTCCTGCTCCCTACCCAATACCTCTAAAATACTATGGGGAGCCCCAAGGGAGGGGAAAATGTCTGTGTCATTCGGGATTCATGATTGAGCCTAATTGGGTCAGCTTCCTTGTGATTTGAGTAATTGTTGGCTAGTGCATTTCTTAGAGGCTTCTGACTACTGATTGCATTAATATCCTGTGTGAGGATGGCTGGTGGCTGCCACTCTGCTGGCAGCAGTGTCCTCAGACTCAGCTTCCCGTGGATTTGCACGGCATTTACTGTCTGATTGATGCCATTCACAACTGAAAAGGTGTCAGGACCTAGCAGCCAGTGTTGCTTCAATAGATGTAATCTTGGGAGTTACTAAGCTGTAGATTAACAGGAGTCAGTCCTGGCATTCTTCTGTTCTGCTTTGTAATACTTGTTGTGAAACTGACTGAGCTTTGAGACCATCTAAGGAGAACAGTGGTATGGGGGGGTCTGGGTCCTGACTTACTGTTGCTAAGGAAGAATCTCAATAAAGTTTCCTTTGGTTCATATGTATATATATATGTGTGTATATGTATATGTTTTACATCTCAACTTCAGTATACCCCTCCTCCCTCTCTTCTCTCCTCCTAGTCCCTCCCCTCTGCCCCCTCCTCTGTTTTTCTTCAGAAAAAGCAGACCTCCCATGGGTATCAACTAAACATTGCATATCAAGTTGCAATAAGACTAGCGACCTCCCCTTGTATTAAGGCTGGTGAGGCACCCCACTATGAGGAAAGGGGTCCTAAAAGCAGGCAAAAGAGTCAGAGACAGCCCCTGCTCCCACTGTTAGGAGCCCCCAAAGGAGACCAAGCTACACAACTGTGACACATGCTGAGGGCCTTGGTCAGTCCCATGCAGACTTTCTGGTTATTGGTTCAGTCTTTGTGTCCCTATGAGCCCAGGTTAGCTGAATCTGAGTTATCTTGTGGTGTCCTTGACCCCTCTGGCTCCTGTAATCATCCTCCTCTTCCAAAGAATTCCCTAAGCTTTACCTAGTATGGGTCTCTGCATCTGTCTCCATCAGTTGCTGGGTGAAGCCTCTCTGTATTGGAATAGGTTCCAATCTATATGAGTATAGCAGAATATCATTAGGTATCTTTTCATTGATTTTTTTTCCAGTCATGTTTGGTTCAATCTAAACAGAAAGGATAAAAATAATAAATACCCTGTATCTACTATGCAGTTTAAAACTTTTTTTTTTTTTTTTTTTTTGGTTTTTCAAGACAGGGTTTCTCTGTGTAGCCCGGGCTGTCCTGGAGCTCACTCTGTAGACCAGGCTGGCCTCAAACTCAGAAATCCGCCTGCCTCTGCCTCCCAAGTGCTGGGATTAAAGGCGTGCGCCACCACCGCCCGGCTTTACTCTGGAATTTAAAAAAAAAAAAAAAAAAATGTGACAAGTACTGTTAAAGTCCCTTGAATACTTCTCTCCATTCCATTTTCTTCCTTCCCTTTCTAGAGGTTTCCATTATGAACCTGTTCTGTTTTATATCTGAGCTGCTTATGTACATGTCTATAACATATTGCTTTATACATGTGACCACATACAGTATATATCAGCCTGTAATATGGTTATTTTTTAAATTATAAGACATATTCATAGGTGAAGTCTAATTTTTCCAGTGCTAGGGTTCAAACCCAGGGCCTTACACACTAGAAACGCTGAGCACCTCTGACGTAGTAGCATCAGTTCTGAGTAGCATCCCTACTCAGTTAGAGGATTCCAACTTTTTAACTCCTATGTGGGTCTCCTTTGTATGAATAAACCATAAATGCTTTTCATCTTTTCATGCATATTAACAAACACTTGGGTTGTTTCAGTTTCTGCCATCAGTCTGTATGTGTGGTACAAGGTGTCACTATGTTGACTAGGATGGCCAGAACTCCTGGCATTGAGCAAAGCCTCTCTCTACCTCCTGAGTAGCTGAGAATACACAAAGATGTTACCATGCCACTATGCTGGCTGGTTCTGCTTTTATAAACAGTGACGGGTGACGTCAAAGCCGGCGCCTCCTCTCTGTGTTTACATGTGCAAGTTCCCTGGGCTGAGCCTTCCTGTAACTCAGCTGCTATACTGAGAATCTTAAGCCTCAGAGCATTGATGGAGCCACTCTTGAGGGGAGCTAACCACTTCATTCCTACACTACTGGTTTCTGAGTTCTCTCCTTCCTCATTTATGTTTGTGTCCTACTTGACATTTTCCCATTCTAATGGTTAAGAATCCTAGCTTATGGCTTGATTTTCCTGATTACTAAATGAGGTTTATCATCTTTTTTTTTTTGAGTCATGGTTTCTGTGTAGACTTGGCTGCCCTACAACTCACTCTGTAGACCAGGCTGGCCTTGAACTCATAGAGATCCGCCTGTTTCTGTTTTGTGAGTGCTGGGATCAAGGGCGTATGCCACCACCTGGCTGTTTATCATTTTTTTATGCTTTTATTGACCACTTGTTTTTCTGCCTAATTTGTAGCTTCTATACTTTGCCCATTTCTCTGTTGAACTGCTTATTTCCTATATAGATTTGTAAAAGTTCTTTTTATCATCTGGGTACTGATGCCACGTTAATTACACATATTTCATGACTCTCCTTCCAGATTTGGCTGATTTGTTATGGTGATTTTTTTTTTTTTAATCAAAAGCTGTAGTTCAGTGTAAGTAAACTCTAATAAGTTGGTATCATGTTTGAGCTTAAGGCAGTCTTTTCTGCTTTGATGGCTTGATAGTATTCTCCTGTCGTTTCTTCTTAAGGCTCAGAAGGACTTCATGCTGTTTGTGAGCTAAGTAAGACCTTTTCAATGTGGGCATAGATTCCACTTTGATTTTGATGTGTGCGCAGTAGTAGTCCTCAGTCCATAGCTGCTGGTCTGTGGCTCCCACCCTCTGCCATGGGTCCCTGAATCACTCCACACTGCCTTACTAAGATTCCTGTCTCTGGGCAAGAAAGACTTTTGCCTCCACTTTATTTCCCATTTTGTTGTTGCTTTTCAAATTTATTGGATTAATTTTTAGAATTTTACTCTTCATATGAATTTTTAAAATTTGATTTATTATTTTATGCATGAGTATTTTACCTGCGTGTTTGTATGTGTACCACATGCATTTGTGGTGCCCTCAGAGGTCAGAAGAGGGCATTAGATTACCTGGAACTGTAGTTATAGATTGCTATGAACCATTTTGTGGGTGCTGGGAACCTAACCAGAGTCTTCTGGGAAAAAAAAAATGCTCTTAACTTCTGAGCCATCTGTCTGGCCCCTTCATAAGAACTTTAGGATCAATTTATTTAAGTTTTGCTTGCTTGCTTGTTTGTTTTTTGGTAGAGACCCACTATTGAGCCTTTACTGACCTGGGACTTTCTGTGTTTGTCAGACTCATCTCAAACTCGGAGATCTGCCTGCCTCTGCCTCCTGAGTGCTGGGATTAAAGATGTGCACCATATACCCAGCTGGATCAATCTCTGTACACACACACACATATTTTAAATTTGATGCATTTGAAATTGTGGATCACTTGGTGGGGAACTGACATGGTTACAATGTTCAGTCTGTAAAGAAAACTTGATTCAGATTTTCGTTCATGTCCTTTCAATGGCCAGGAATATAGTCCCAGCACTGCAAAGACAAAATAAAAGCTTTGTAATGTTTTCTGTGAAATTCCTATATGTTTTTCATTAGATTTCCTCCTCATTTTCTTGGATTTTTTGTTTTGTGTGTTTGTATGTTTGTTGTCTTTGTGGTTCTAGGACTGGAACCCAGAGTCTCTCACATGCTGACACAAGTTTTCAGAGCTGTGCATGGTGGCACACACATTAATCCTAGCATTCCAGAGGCAGAGGCAAGTGGATCTCTGAGTTCCAGGACAGCCAGGGCCACACAGAGAAACTCTGCCTAGAAAAAACAAACAAACAAACAAGTTTTTAATCTGAGGATGGAGAGATGGCTCATTAGTTAAGAACACTGGCTGTTCTTCCAGAGGATCTGGGCTTAGTTTCTAGTACTCATAGTAGCTGATAGCTATCTATAACTCCAGTTCCAGGTGATCCGAGGGTACTAGGCATACATGTGGTGGCACATGTGATGGATAAGTGTTTTGCCTGCATATATGTTTGTGCTATTGTGCATGCAGTGCACATGGAGTTGAGAAGAAGGCATCAGAAGCCCTGGAACTGAGATTATGGATGGTTTTGAGCCACTGTGTGAGTGCTGGGAACCGAACCCAGGTCCTGGGCAAAAGCATAAAGTGCCTTTGACCACTGCCATCTCTGGCTGCGGTATTTCCATTTTAGAAAGACAGCATCTGTTATGATGAAACACCATGATGAAAAGCAGCCTGGGGAGGAAAGGGTTTATTTTGTTCACAGTTCCATATAACAGTTCATCATTAAAAGCAGCAGGGAGTGGGAGGGAACTCACAGGGCAGGAATCTGGAGGAGGAGCTGATGCGGAAGCCATGGAGGAAGTACTGCTTACTGGCTTGCTCATCATGACTTGCTTAGCCTGCTATAGAACCCAGGATTACCAGCCCAGGGATGGCACCACCCACAATGGGCTAGGGTTTCTCCCTTAATCACTAAATAAGAAAATGCCCTACAGCTGGATATTATGGGGACATTGTCTTTCAATTGAGATTTCTTTCTTTCAGATGACTCTAGTTAGTGTCAAGTTGACATACATCTAGCCAGCACAGACAGTTTGGCAACCCAGTGGAAATGTGACTAAGATCAGCAGGGTGCCAGTGAGGGGAGTATCTTAAAGTCAGGAAATCTAGAGAGACCAACATTGGTAGAAGCAAGAGATATCACAGAATTAAGACCACAGACAAGGACTGGAAAGTCAGTATATGTGGTCCTAACATTGAGGAGGTTGGTCATGGTGCTTGGACATTGGTAATTACACCTGTGGGGGTATTGCCAAGGAAGTAGTGGGTGTGGCAACAGAGTCCATGCTTCTCACAGTGCCAGGCTGGAGATTAGATCGTATGTGCTTTTAAGTCATGTCCCCTGTGTGGCTTAAGTAGAGTTTCTCCTCTGAAATCTTTGTGTAGATGTGTGTCGGCCTGATGCAGAGCTTCAGAGGCTGGAGAGTGAACTAGATGTGTTAGACACAGATATGCTTCCAGAAGAAACACCCCGTAGATTGGACCCTGGTACAGACTTCAAGGATGAAACATTAACCCCAGCAAAGCCACAAGCAGTGAGAAAGAAGAATGTGACAGGGCACATGCCTTTTAGGAAGAAAGATACTTTGGAGTCAGCCAGACCACAGCAGGTATGAAGTCTTTCCTTGTGATCTGTTTATATTCATCTGATATTGTCCAAGGTCATACAAGCTAGTAAGGGGTAGGACCAGCATTTGTTTGGGGGCAGATGGATATCCTTCCTTGTGTCAGTAAGATCCTACCTAATTTAATACCATGGTCATAATTAGGAAGCTTGTCTTAGCATTCAGTGTTTGAAAGTGTGAGAGTTGAGAGTTGAGACTCTGTTCTGAGTAGTTAGTGGGATACGTTGTTCCTGGGACTGGTGGTGGCCTAGTGCTTTTAAGGGTACATAGTGCCCTTTTAGGAGACTGAGATTAGGTTCCCAGCATCCACATGCTGGCTCACAGCTATCTGTAACTCCAGTTCTAGGGAGTCTAATGCCCACTTCTGGCCACAGGCACATGTGGTGCACAGACATTCATGTAGGTAAAACACATAGAATTATTTTTAAAAGATTATGTTTCTACTAAGAATAAATACTAATCTATTAGTCACTGAGTGTTAAAGGGCCACTTTAAGTGAGTGCCTTTTTTTTTTTTTTGGTTTTTTGAGACAGGGTTTCTCTGTATAGCCCTGGGTGTCCTGGAACTTACTCTGTAGACCAGGCTGGTCTCGAACTCAGAAATCCGCCTGCCTCTGCCTCCCAAGTGCTGGGATTAAAGGCGTGTGCCACCACCGCCCGGCTAAGTGAGTGCTTTTTAATATAGCTTTAGGAACTAGCTGGGTAGTTAGAGCTTGTGATCTGAAACTACCTGATATTTTAAGCTTCTATCTAAAACTTCCTTATGGGGCTGAAGAGATTGGTCAGTAGTTTATCACTGGCTGCTCTTCCAGAGGACTTGGGTTTGATTCCCAGCACTCATATGGTGGTTCACAACCATCTGTAACTCCAATTTCAGGATATCTGGTGTCCTCTTCTGGCCTCCATGGGCACCAGGCATTTAAGTGGTATAGGCAAAATACTCATACACATAAAATTAATTAATTAAAAAAATTAAATATCAACAACAGTAGAACTTCCTTCTAGTCCTACAATAAAAACCTGAGGAGATGAGCACCTCTGGTCTGAGTGTACTTACTGCAGTGACTGCCTCTCAGCAGTGCTGTCTGAAGGCCTCTGTAGCACATGGGTATTGTCACACGGCTGTGGAAAAGGGAATTTCGGCATACTAGTGTCTTAGTTTCCTTTCTATTATTATGGGGAAAACCCACCAAACTGTGGAAGAAAGAGTATTTTTAGTCATGAAGGGAAGACAGGGTAGGAGTTCCAGGCAGGCACTGCACCAAGAGACCATGGAGGAGTCCTTCTTACTGACTTGCTCCCATGGATTGCTCCTGCCTAGGAGTGACACTGTTCACAATGAGCTGGCTTCTTTCTCATCACTCATTAATCAAGAAAGTGCCCCAGACTTGCCTAGAAGCCAGTCTGATGTAGATACTTCCTTTCTTATTTGAAGTTCCTTTTTGTAGAGGGCTCTAGTTTGTGTCAAGACCACAAAGCACTAATCAGCACAGCCAGTAACTGACAGGTTATGAATTGGGATCACATCTTTATTCCTTCCCAAATAAAGTTGTAATGAGGTCACTGAGAAATCAGGATTGAGCCTATAAGAGAGAATTCTACTTGGATGCTCTTCTCAGCCTCATGCCCAGTGGCTATTTGAAATTGTGTGACTCATTGTGATTAGAAAGGTTAAGTATTTTAGGCAAAAATATTTTGTAATTTACCTGTAAACAAGCATGGACTTCTAGAAAGGAAGATTTAATTAAGGAAAAAGATAATAAATATTTTATATACAAATGTGGAAAAGCCAAGGGTTCCAGGTTCACCCTTGCCCAGGTTTACTTCATTGTCATTGTTATGCTTCTCACATTCCCTCAGAGTGCTTTCAGTAGCTTTTAGAATGTATGCATGAATAGCAAAGAGGCACTTGGTGCTCCAGTGAGTCAGAGGTTGAAGCTTCGGTGTCTTTGATACTTGTCTGGTTTGTAATGCATGTTTTCTTCTTACAGGGACTCCACATATCTGAAAGAAATCGACCAACCCAACCTTACAGCAAAAGCAGGTTGCAGCAAACAACAGTGTCATCCAGATTAAAAATGACCCAACAGCCTGTGAAAGACCAAAGGGCTCCTTGGATACCTCCAAACCCCACATCCCCCCCAGCCTCTCCTAAATGGTATGAAAAAATTCAAGGACCCTGAGCTTACATGACTATATTTTATTCATGTTAGAGCAGATGAATTAGTAGATTTCATTCTTTGACATGGGCAGAAACTCTTATTTGGATGAGTGATGCATGAGGTTTTTGTCTAGAAGTTTGTTGGTTTCTTTTTGTACCTGTCTATGGGTGAATGGAACACCTCAGTGTCCATTGGGCATGTGTCAGTGTAGGAAGGATTATACACTGTGTTGTCTGCTCTGCGAGCAGATTGTGCTTACCTGAGGCTGGGCATTGTATCTTTCTCATGTCTTAATATCCAGTGCTTACGCATAGTAGGCATTCACTTAATCTTTGCTGAATGAATAAATATTTTTAAATAATTTTAATTCCAAGTCAAGAAAATTGTTAACTCTGAGCTCATCCATATTTGCCTGACTTAGCCCCACCTGCAGGAGCTAGTCATTGTAGTGCTAACATTACTGTCTTGATACCCACACTCATAGCATAAGGACAGTGTGGAGCTGCTATCTACCTGCAGGAGCTAGTGACTGTAGTGCTAACATTCCTGTCTTGTTACCCACACTCATAGCATAAGGACAGTATGGAGCTGCTATCTGTCCCACAGGGCTAGAGAGAAGGTTCTGTCCTCAAGGGGAGCAGAGTCCAGTTTGAATCAGGCTAGTGGGATGGGTGGCTAAAGATAAGAGGAGCTTGTTTGCCAAGATTTGGGAGTCTTTGAAAACACAGTGGAAAGAACTAGAAGGTCCAGCAAGACAAAGGAGGAAACACAAACAGCAAGTGAGAACAGGGCAAGGGGCTGACTAGCTGGAAGGGCTACCTTGCTGGGGTGAGTGGGCAGCCTGGTTCTAGGGAGCCCCCTTACAGGTGTGCGTGACGTGAGTCTGTGGTGGTGTGCATCCCTCAACCTTAAGGGGAGGAGAACAAGCACTGATTGGAGAAGCTCATGTGACCAAAAGCTGAGTCTTCTGACCCGACTCTGGGGTTTTTTTCTTTGTTTTGTTATTGCTTTCATGACTTTGTTCTGATTTCTTTGCTTTATACATGTCAATACTGGTATATGAGCTGAGTTGGTAATCTAAAACATCAACAGGTTGAAGTGTGTACTGCTAACCACATGCACACTAGCTGCTAGACTACAGTTTCTCAACCTGTGGGTCATGACCCCTTTCAGGTCAAATGACTCTTTCCCAGGAATCACATATCCAATATCTTGCATATCAGATATTTACATTATGATTCATAACAGAAAAATTACAGTTATGAAGTAGCAATGAAATAACTTTATAATTGGGGTCACCACAGCACGAGAGGTCACTGCATTAGGATAGTTGAGAACCACTTATCTAGACAGTATGTATGGTGGGTGGAGACGTGAGGCAGATAAGGCTTCCTGAATCAGAGTGCTGTGTGAGACCTAACACAGACACTTAGAGGAATGTGACCTGGGATATTATTAGTGATTCATATTTATATATTTAAAGCAGGTTTTGTTTGAAGTATGTTCTTTATTTTGTGACAGTTTTTTTTTGTTTTTTTTTTTTTAATTTTAATTGAAATAGTGACTGCTTCTTGAAGCAAAGGGATCTTCTTCCTTCAACACAGGGCCCGAGAGGAGGATCCTCACATCATTTTTCTATGCAGGCGCTAGGCTCTGAGCTGTAGGTCAGCATCACATGGTTCTTTTAGGATGAGTCACAGGGGGTCGGTGAGTGACTTCAAAGGCACGATTTTCCATTCTATGTAGTGCTGCGTGGCTGAGGGTCAAGTACAGCCCTAAAGATGCTGCAAAGGAGCAGTCCCTACAGCAAGAGGATACCCACAAGGGAAGTCAGCTGGGAGGTGCTGCCGAGCAAGAAGCAGCCAGGTTTGTATTAGCCGTTTCAAAATTAAAGGACTCCATTTATACAAGACTGTGAAGCAAAGCTCTCTTGTCTTTTCAGTGTCTAAAGATGATTATTTAAAATTAGATTGTTGGACTTCCCTATTACACTCTCCTTGTTACTACGCGCCCACCATACTTTTATTCTTTCTTTTTTCATTCATTCAAAAACTTCTGTGTATGTCATTTGCCAATTTGTATATGGCACAGTTGTATGCTTTATGTACTTTTTAAAAAGAGCAAATAAGACCATAATCCCAGTTTTTATTTGCAGCCAGTGGAAAATACACTGTAATTAGCTGTGATTGAGGATAGAATGTGGTATACACCCTAAGATCTGGGCAGGTTCAGAACAGAGAGTGTTTTCCTCTTGCTGCAGAGTATGAAGCCTCATACAGGGAGGTCGATATTAAACCAGGACTTGAATAGGCAGGAATAAATATGAGGGGTATAATGAGCGTTCTCAAGGACGGCAGCAGCAAAAAGAGCTTGCTCTGCATTTGTTTTGCTGAAATTACCCTGGCAATTATGGGAAAGCAAAAATGAAAGTGGGTATTAGGGCTTGGGGAGCTCAGGGGTACAGTGCAGCTCCACTGTATATGTGAAGCCCCAACTCCAGCTTCAGCCCTTAGAAAGGAGTGGGCCATTAGGTAATGTTCACATAGCCACAGCCATAGGAATCAAAGCTCTTTGACAGGCACATACAATAAAATTGTTTACAGTTAACGTTCTCTTTTGTTTTTATTTGGCTTTATTAACACCTACACTGGGCTCTGTTTCTTTATCCAAACAAGTAACATGTCCTGAGATCTGTGGTGGTTGCCTTTCTTGCTGGCAGTTTCTTGTGTATGTACTAACTTGAAGAACTTTTGTGCATAAATATCCTTTATAGGAACATGGTGTGGGAGCTCTCATGGTACACAGGATACATTACTTTTGAGTCCTTTAATAGAGCCAGGATTGGTGCTGGGTTAGGGGAGGGGACTCACTTCTGCTGTTTCTGTGGTAATGACACCCTGTGGCATTGAGGCATGGTTACCTTGACTCCTTGTATTGTCTGTTAGGCTTTCTTGGCCAGATGCTGAGTCTTCCAAAAGACTGAAGGAACTAGAAGAATTGGAAGCCAAAGAAATGGAAAGAAAGCAAAAGCAGAGGTAAGTGTTTGTTCCTGAGGTAAACAAGAAGGCAGACTTGGTCTGCATCATCAGTCCTTCGACAGTGAGTCAGCCATGCTCCTGTGCTTACTGGCTTTCTACCTCCTTAAGACGAAGCTACCTAGGAAGTCTTCAGTAGAGCTGAGATAGAAGCCAAGGGCTTCCTGACTTGGCTTTGAGGAGAGTTGATGTGACTTCACTGCCCTTTAGGCTTGATTGGCTCGAGGCTGAGACTTCTAGAAGAACCAAAGAATTGGATGAACTGAAAGCTGAAGAAATGGATAGACTTCAAAAATTAAGGTATATGTCTGCTACAGTGATAGGGATTTAGTTGATCCATATAGTTTGAACTCTAAGAGTGAATAATCGAATGAATGAGTGTTTGCATGTTTCCATGTGCACTACGGCGTGGTTTCCTTGTTGTGTATGGAGCAAAAGCATGTATGATCTGGGGGTGTTCCGTGTTTGCTGCCTTGCATCCCAAGGCGCTGTGCCAGGCGGATGCCAGTCTACCCGAGGGCAGAGAGCACGTGGAAGTGCATGCTTTGTGACTGATGAGTGTGTGGATGCTGTTGTCTCACCTTAGCCTGAATGCAGATGAGGTTTTCAGATGAGGCTGCTTTTCCCTGTTCATCACCAAGAATACTACTAGCAAACGTCAGTAGGTGTTGTGACCAAAGGTAATGAAAAAATGATCTTAGGAATCAGGGCTGTAGGTGCCTCTGGGAAAGGAGATTTAGCTTCTACAACAGTATTATTGATTTGGGAGGTGATGCACAGGTGTTCATTTATAATATCCTGAATCATACAATAAAGAAATATGCTTAAGATGTAATAGGGACAGTGCCACTGACATAGTTAGCTACTTTTTTCCAGCTTTGATGACTATTTACCCTGTAGTAAGATGAACAAGCACTGATTGAAGCATCTGTACATCTCACCATCATTCATAACCGCATTCAGCTCTAGTTACAGGGCTGTGATTCTTCTGTTAGGAGCCAAGGTGACTGGGGTTAAGATTTCAGTTATACAATCACAGAATTTTAGGATTTGAAGGATACCCTTACACACATAGCTGATACTTCCAGACTCTTCTGATGTTTCCAGGAAGTAAACGGCCAGCGTGGGTATACATACCTCTGGGATAGTGTGGTCACTGTTGTTGGAGGGAGTCTTCCTTGGTCATCTCTAGCTATTAGAAGGTTGATTGCCTGTCTCTGACTCCTATCCACTTGCTTTTTTGCATCTCATTTATTCTTTATGTGTATTTTTTTCTATATGTATGCTACATTTATTTTTTCCTATTTCTCTGAGTGTTAAAGAGGCACACTTACTGAAGCACACTCTGTGGATATCCTTGTGAATATATTCTCAGGTTTCCCAGTCTTAGTTACTTTTCTATTTCTATAATAAAACACCATGACCAAGGCAGCTTATAAAAGAAAGCTTGCAGTGTCAGAAAATTAGACATGATAGCAGCATGAAGAAATGGCTAAGAGCTATATTTTGTCCTACAAGTAGGCAGAGAAATGGAAGGAGACACAATGGGAAGGGTTTTGAAACCTTAAAGCCCTCCCCCAGTGACACACCTCCTCCAACAAGGCCACACCTCTAATCCTTCCCAAACAACAGTTCCACCAATTAGGGACTAACTATTCAAACAGGTGAGCCATTCAAACCATCACAGCCATCTCACTGATGGCAGGATGGATCTTCTTCACCCTTGCAGGAACTGTTGTACCAGGCATGGTGTGTATACCTGTCATTCCAGCACTTAGAAGACTGAGGCAGGAAGATTGCCATGAGGCCAGCTCATTCTGTAGTAGCTTGACCTTGTCAAAAATAATAATAGCAATGATTAATGGGAGGGGAAGGTATCTTTGTTTCAGATATTTCAAACCTAAAATCTTTGTTCTATGCTTATATTTGCTAATTTTATATTCCTGTTATTAGCCTTATAGAATTCTTGTTTAGAAATTATTTTTAGTGGAAAAAATTTTAATATTAAACTTTTTATTAGTACAACACAAAGTTGTAATAATACAGAAAAATTTGGGGTACTCATTTCTCAGCTACTTAGTGTAACATCTTAAAAAACTGTTGACTATAGCCAGAATATAGATAGTGAGACATTGAGGATACATGGGACTAGCTGATATTGATATTAATATGTTTTATAAAACCTGGTATGGTACAGAGCAAGGGGGTGCCTCAGTGGGCCCATGGTGAGCATCCTCCTCCTAACTGAGGCAGTATAGAATAAAGTTTACTTGGGGGCATGGGAAGGGGGATTGAGAAGGGAAGAGAGGCGAAGAGAGAAGGGGGACAGAGAAGAACAGAGAGAGAAAGAAGAGGGAAAACATGGAGGGGGTGTGGGGGGTGAGAGAGGAGTCAGAGAAAGAAAAGCATCAGAAAGCGGAGAGAGGAAGAGAGGCCCGTGTCGCTAGGTAGAGCCTAGAAGGAATGCTAGCAATAGTCTGGAACATACCCATCACCACCACTATTCCTCATGTTGCCCTTCTATAGCCGTACCTACTTCTCTGCTGCCTTGTGACTCAGTAAGTGTGTCAGCTAATCCAGAGGCCAGCTTGTAGGAGCCAGTTCTCTTTTCGACTCTGGGCATCAAACTGGGCAACAAATGTCTTTAGCTGCTGAGCCATCTCACCTGCTCTAGAATTAACTTTTTTTCCTAATATAATTCTATGGAGAGTCATTCTGGTCACTACATGTATTATTTGTTCATTCATCTGCTGGTGAGTCGGAGCTCATGGTTTAACTACTCATCTTAGTAAACAACTGAAGGATATATGAGTTGTCTTTAGCTTGACATTATTTTGACTAAGGATTGTATAAACATCCATGTATTGTGTGATGTGTTTTATTTCTCTATAGTAAGTGCCCAGAGTAAACTTGCCAGATTGTATGCTTCTTGTATGTTTTAGTTTCTGTCTTGGTCATTGTTCTATTGCAGTGAAGAGATATCATGACCAATACAACTCTTATAAAAGAAAGCATTTAATTGGTGGCTTGCTTACAATTTCAAAGGCTTAGTTTATTATCATCATGGTGGGTCATCAGACAGCATGGTGGTAGGCAGGCTTAGTAGTAAAGTGGCTGAGAGCCACATGCTGATCAATAAGCAGAAAGAGAGTTGGGGAGGAGGAACTGGGGAATTTTGGTCTCACTTAGAACAACTGAATCCACATCTACCTTTCACAAGACCCCAGGAGGTTCATGCAGTCTTGGCCGTTGAGTAACACTGTGGATTTATTGTTTCTTTGTTTGCCTTCCCTGGAGGAGTTACATGATTATGCAGAATAGAACATTCTGGCTGCAGACTTGAATTTTTAATTTTACTTCTAAACAGTGTCTCTGCCACTCAGTTAGCTGACAAGGTGGAGGAGGCAGTGCTGGAGCGGTTGAAGCCCCTCTTGATCAAGGCCCAGGTAATTGATTTATCTCGTTTGCTTGCCTTTGGCAGTTCTGAAATAAAAAGAGTTGTTGCCTAGGTCACACTGACCCTTTTTTAGAGGGCCAAGTGTCTCTTTGGTGGTGGGAGGATGAAGGACAGATGAGCCAGTAGACAGAACATGGTTTCACTGCTGGGCCCTTCACCACCTCCAGACCATCACACAGTATCCACTATCCACTTATCCTCTATGTGGGTGGAGGGCAAGAAGGTACAGGTAAGCAGAAAAGAAGCACTGCTTTTGAGAAGGGTGACATTTTAACTTGGGGAAGAATATTAGACTGCATTTTCCATTCTTTGTAAATGGAAAAATTCATTGATAAAAATGACATTCACTTAATGATCCCCTGGGTACTGGTCTCTGTGATCTTGATAACTTAGAATGATTGGCTATTTTACAATTGGAGAGGGAGATTTGGGGCACTTTTGAACAAACTAGGACTTTCTCAAAGATGAAATGACTTACAGCATACCAGAATTTTATGTCACTCTCCTATAAGCAGTAGGATTCAATAGTGAGACTTGATTGATCCTCCCTGGAAATAGAAGCGATGGTGTTTGCATGTTTATAGATGAGACCATGTCAGAATAGTATGACCTTAACTGGTTGAGTGGCATGCTGAGTCTAAGAAATGTTAGGTTATTAGAGTCTATGGCTATCTTAGGATTACTAACCTTAGAGGGCTCCTCGAGATGGAGTTGTGTAGTCTCCTCGTTTGTCTAGTGAGCAGAATATACAACAGGCAAGTTGATGACTTGTGCAACAGCATATAACTACTCTGGCAGTGTTTATAAAGTTGAGAGATTAAAAAATGTTCAGAGTACCAAGAACAACACATGGCATTTGTTTTCATGAGGACTGAGTACTTTTACTGCTACATAAAGCATAGTACAGCTAGAGCTGATGGGTAGTTCCTCACAGGTTACTCTGCAACATGGCTCATTTGTTCATGTATAAATTGTGAGTTTTTATAATCTATGAGTGCATTTGTCCATTTTAATAGAGAGTGAATTCTTCGGTGGAAGCAAATAGTCATATAAACGATCGTCCTTCATGGAACACAGCAGCAGCAACAGCAGCAACAGCAGCAGCAGCAGCCCAGCCTGCCGAGCAGGTGTGTGGTTGATATTCTGCTATTATCACATGATAATGTCTCCAGTCAAAGGAAAATGATATGCAGATTACTTTGCAAACACTACATTATCCCACTCAAGGAGAGTGAAAATTATTTTTCTTATGCAGCATGTTAATTATTAGAGTGTATATTTAGTTCTGGGTCTGGGTCAGCCGTGCAAACAGCTCACAGACGTCTCTAGAGCCACAGGTTTCTGTTGGTACACTTTTATCTCTCCCCCTTAGGACAGAGTGTAGATAAACTGTGGCCCTGACTGTTGATGGCCTGCAGCAGGAGAATCACTGCCCTTGTTTCCTTTCATCCAGCCTACTTGCTCACTATGGCCTATTTTCCTGTCTTTGTAAGGCCTGGTGGTTTGGTTAGACAGACAAGTTTTGAGTACCCAGTACTTGACAGTGTCTGGCCTGGCAGAAAGGAAAGAAGGTCCAAGAAAGAAATAAGAAAAATAAAAACCTCTTTTGTTGTTGTCCAGGCTAATATTTCTCTGGAGGATTTGCTTTTAATGTTTAGGGGACTGTCTCTGCCTACCTGGCCTTAGGGACTTTGGAGTAGAAGGTGAGGATTCCATTCCTTTAGTCTTCTAAAGGTTGAAAAGAAGTACTTGCTGCTGTAATTGCTCAAAGCAAGCAACAGGCAGAGTATAAAGGAGTTAGAAGGGATCAGGAGTGAAGTTTTAATAGCCCAGTGGCCTTGGGGACAAGAAGACTGTAGGTCGAGTGTATCTAGCTAATCTATTAAACAGGATTTTAGCTGTAGCTCAATTGTTGTAATTCTTTTGTGCTACTGTTTTGTGTTGGAGTACCACATATGTTGTGTTGAAGAGGAGGAAGAGGAGGAGGGGGGAGGAAAAGGAGAAGGAAGAGGAGGAAAAAAAGAAGAGAAGGAAGAGCAGGAAGTAGAAGAGAAGGAGAAGGAACTACAGGAGGAAGAAGAGGAAGAGAAGGGAAGAGGAGGAGGAAGAGAAGAGAAGACAGAAGAGAAGGAGGAACTGGAAATGGAAGAGGAAGTAGAGGAGGAGGAGAAGGAAGTGCAGGAGAAGGAGGAGGAGACAACAACAACAAGAAACCCAGAAAACTTGTTCAGAGTTGAAGGACAGAACCAGGCCTTAATCTCAGAAATGTTTTGTTCTTTACCCAGAAGAGATTCTTTGCAAAAAACAAATGAAAAATTAAAAACAAAAAAAACCCAAAACATCAGCTTACAGACCTATATTAGGGTCAAGATCAATAGCGAAGTGTAGTAACAGACACCAGCACTCAGGAGGCAGAGGCAGGTGGATCTCTGTGAGTTTGTGGCCATCTTGGTCACATAGTTCCAAGACAGCCAAGGCTATGTAGAGAGGGCTGGGGGGAGAAAGAGAGAAGCAAGTAAGCAAGGAGAAATGCTTTGCAACCTGTAAAGAAAGTACTTTGTGGATTTAAAGAACACAAAATTGGGAGAGAATGGTAAAGCTCTCAGAGATTATCCCAAGAGCAAAGAGAAGAAAAGAACCCTGTACTTGGTAGTGCCATGATCCTTTAAGGAACATTCCCCTAAACATAACCGAAGACACATGCTCTGCCAACCATCAACACAAATGAAGTGGCTGCTCACACTGGCAGCGATGGTACAGCCTGGTTAGTGCAATCATTAAGTGACTAATAAGAATTGTATTGGCTAGTGTTTTTGTTACCTGCTGACTGAGAAGTTTGTTCTGTATAGAATCTCTGCCAGTTGGATCACTATGCTTTAGGATATAATGATCAACAACAATCCTTGATTTTTCAGTTCTCTTATATCACGTTTCCACCATTTCTTCCTTTATTCTGTAGGCTTCAGATGTCCATTTTGAATCCAGAAATATTTGTCAGCTGGACGACCGTTTTGAAGATACTGCTCAGGAGCTCTGGGCTATGACTCATGATAAGATCTTGGGGTCAGAAACTTCAGCCAGATTTGGGGACAGCAAGGACAGCCCAGATCTAGAGACCATGATGCTCCGGATGGAAGAAATGGAAGTAAGGTCTAGGGTGCTGCTCTGTTTTGCCAGTGGGGGTCCACCTCTGCTCCTGATCACACTGCCAATACTCAATATGGCAGAGCCACAGCATGCTACTTTTAAATCGAAACTGTTGCCAACTGAGTGTAAGACCTTGCTTGGCTCAGTTGCTTACCTTAATATGTACGGTATTTGAGAATAGAAGAAGATATAAAATATTTAGCACATAACCCAGTAAGTGTTATCACCATCCTGTTATCACAGTTAACAGTAACTTCTAATTCCAAAAACATAGAGGCCCAGACTTGGTCCCACAGTTTGGATCATTGACTTCTGCATCAATCCCTTATAGACACCAATCTTGTCTCTTCTACCTGCAGTGATCCTGTCGAATCACAGATGTCCTCCTTTAAATCCAGACTACTACTTTCAGAATGACTCCTTTTTCTTATAAACTTACAGACCTCAGACATGAGCCATCCTACTGAGCAGGAAATCAAAACCAGTGATTAAATGGTGTGGTCAAGGTCATAAAACTACTGAGAGCTCGGATGGCTGGTCCAGGTCTGACCCCACACTCAGCCCCACACTCAGCAATTTTGCTTTGGTTGTGATTAACTCATTTCTTTCTCATTGCTAAATAGGAAATTATAAAGAAGATAATTTTTGGTTGTTTTTGAAAATTTAAAGACCTGCTATTTGTCCTATTCTTTTAACCACTTTCCTTCTCTTGAGGTAACTGGCTAGATCTGAGCTTCCCTAAGCAGTAGAAGTAGACGACTTATGTCTGTTGGAAGACAGACTAACGAAGATTAAAGTACAGGTGGTCCGTAGGTGAATAGGGAACATGATGTGTCTGTTATCACAGCAAGCTCTAGGGGATGTGCTACCTGAGGGTACAGCCATGCTCGTCACTCTTTCTGGGCTTCCCTCAGAACTGCTCACTTTCTGTCTCAGAAGACGCCTGTTCTCGTCAGTATCTGTGTTCTCGTCAGTATCTGTCTGCTGGGCTCTTTCCACACTTGCTACTTCTGGTTTATAATGAAACTTACTTTTTCTCATAAATTAAACTTTCTTTTTAAAGAAATACCAGGAGACAGTTCGCCAAAGATATAATAAAATTGTATACGCTGACCCTCACTTATGGATGCACGAAGAGAAAAATGGTAGGTGCTTCTCCCTAACCCCACCTTCAATATTTTACTCTGAAAATTTCCAGCATAATGAAAGATTGAGAAAAACTGTCCAGTGACCAAAATCCCACTTGTAGTCCTGAGGTTCCCCCATTGCAGTTCCCTCTGTGTCCTCAGTTCATCTCAGTTTGTGTTTCAGATGATCTTTATCTGTGCAGTTCAAAGTTCACTGCCAGATAACAGTGCATTTTACTCCAAATATGCACCATGAGCTTGAGTTTGGATTTTATTTATGGTTTTGTTTTGGTTTTCTGAGGTAGAATTTACATATAAGGGATAGTGAGGTGGCTTAGTGAGAGGTTGAAACAGAACTGGCAGAGGCTCCTGAGCCAGCTAGCCTGGTGTATGCAGCAAAGTGAAAGGTCCTCACTAACGCCTAAGGTTTTTCTGACTTCCATGCATGTTCCATGACATGTCAGTGCTTGCATTCTTACACCTAATCTCACACACACACAAATTTATTAACTAGGAAAAAATTAAATATGATACACACATCTTAACTGTTGTCATTTGAGGAGTTTTAACAAATGAATGTTTCTTATCCAAGCTCCTGTCTAGATGTAGCACACAGTGTTTCTGCAAAAATTTCCCCTCTGCTCTTCCCAGTCAGTGCCCTAACTTTAGGCAACACTGCTTTTCAATCATGTTGAGTAATATAGAGGTTTGAGTAAGTGCAATCTATTGTTGGGTGGATGTTTGCTTGACTAACTTTTTCAGTCAACATAGCATTTGATAGCCTATTGTTCCTTATTTCATGTTGCTACTGTAGCAAATGGAACCTTAGAACACTCCTCACCCACAAATTACTGAATTAGAACACAGATTTATTCTCTTATAGTTTGAGAGGTCATAAGGCTAAAAATTGTTGGGAGCCTATGGTCAGGCCTTCCTTTGTTTTGTTTGCCTGTTGTAAAGATACTACAGTCACATACACTAATTACTCCCCACCCATCTCAAGATCTTAAAGTCCTTTCTGCAATGGAAGTAACATAGAATCCAGCTATTGGCTATAAACATCTCAGGGTCTGTTTACCCTACTAATTAGCCCTCTCTCTAACCCTCTCTCTTCCCCTCCCTCTTTCTTCCTGAGTAGTGCTCCTTGGAATGTTCATAGAACCACATCTAATTTGCATGTTTGCCAGTGAATTTTTTTTTTCTAGCTTGGGACTATTAAGAATAAATCTAAGGTGCTAGAGAGATAGTTCAGTGGTTAAGAGTATCTGTTGCTCTTGCAGAGTACCTTGGCGTTCCCAACACCCACATGAGTGACAGTAGGCTATAACTCCAGTTCCTGGTGACCTAGATCCCTCTTCTGATCACTGTGGCAACAGGCACACCATGTACACACATATATGCAGGCAAACACTTACAAAGAATAAAAATAAATCTAAACAGTTTTTTTTTTTTTTAAACTTAATTATGAATCTAAAAGCCAGCATGGTGATCTGAAGCTGAGGCAGGAGGATCAAGAGTTCTATTCTGAGTGACATGGATTCCAGGATAGCTTTGCTTACACACAAACCTGTGTCAAATAAATCTGCTGTAAACATACTAGTTTTTTAGTCTTTGTGTGGCCCATCAGTTTTTATTTCTCTTGGTTAAATATCTAAGAAGTAGACTTGCCAGGTCATGTGCTAGGTGTACCAAACTTCCTAAGAACCTGCCAGACTGTTGCCTAGAGGCTAAGCCATGTCAGCTTCCTTCTCCACTGAGTTGTGCTTGCTTGCCTCTGGCAGTGTAAGTCTTGCATATTGTGTTCTTGGAATGAATCTGGTGGGGGTATTGGTTCCTCATGGTATTTCAGTTTTATTTTCTTCTAATATTTTAAGCGTTATTGTTATTTTTGGTTATTTGTATGTGCCTTTTGGGGTAGGAGGTAGGGGCACAAAAAGGTATTGATTTCCCCCTAGTGCTAGATCTTCAAATGGTTGGGAACTACCAGATGTGCTGGGAACTGAACTTGTGTTCTCTGCAACAGTGCTTTATGCTCTTAACCACTGAGCCATCTCTTCAGGCCTTCAATTTCTCATTCCTAATGAGTAGTACTTCAAACCTTTTCAAGTGATTAGTAATTAATGATGTATAATTCTTAATGATATATCTAAAATTGTTTTTTTCTGCTTTTTAATTGGGTTGCCCTTTTATTTTTTAATTATACAGATTATTTTGTGTGTTTAGGGATAAATTGTTGTCAAATATATGTTTTGGGTTGGTTTGTTCTGTTTCTGGTCTTTTGTGTTTTGCAGTGCTGAGACTCAAGCCCAGAGCTTTGCTTTTTTATTTTTTAAAGGTAACTGCTATATTCATGTGGTTGTCTGACCAGTGTTCATTGCTACTTTCTCAGTTCCAGAACATTAATTTTCACATACCCCTCCCCCCCAAAACAACTTTTTGTATGTGTCAGTGGCTACTTCCTCTACCACTACTCCCTACACACACAGCATTTGCTGGCAACCACCACTGAATGACGTTAAAAGTTTTAGTTCTGATAAAACCTCAATCATCTTTGTATAGGATGTATTTTTTGAGGCCCAGGGAAGCTTTGTCTGCCACTGAGGTGAGAGGATGCTGTTTTCTTTCAGGAGCGCTATGGTTTGTTTGTTTGTTTTAGCTTTAATGTTTAGCCTTAGGGTCTGTCTTAGATAACCATTTGTGGTTTGAGGAATAGACTGCTCTATATGCACTTGTTCTCGATCCATTTGGTGAAAGAGACTTGCTTTTCTACACTGTGGCTACAGTTGCTGTGCTGCCGCCACACTTTGCTGGGAAGCACCAAACATTTGACTCATGTTCATCCTCCCCATGAAGGAGCAGATGTGAGTGAGCATCACCCTCAGTGGAACTTAAATCCCGTGCGCACTCCACCTACCTGGAGATGGGAAGGAAGCTGTACGTTAGGGACTTGATGCCCACTTATATCCTATGGAATTATTTCAAGATACAAATTTGGGCCATTGTTTTAGAAGAAGGATTCTCCATGTTAAATTTTGACAGAAAGATGGGCCATCTAACAGAACACTTGTTGTAGGATATTTGATCACACTGTGAACCCGAGATTGAGTTATTTACTGAAAAAAAAACTGTTTCTAGTTATGGTGTGGCTCAGCCCTTAGCACATATCATTAATTCCTCTGGCTGGAATACAGACAGGCCCATAGGATACACCTTTAATCCCAAACAATGAAGGTAAAGTTAATTTGTAGAAGGAAGTTCCCATGTTTGGAAGTGATGTCTAATTGAGTGGCAGACATGACAAATCAGAGAAAGATTTGACAGAATAGGCTATGCCCAGCTCTCATAAGAAGAAAGAGGAAAGGGAAGCTAGTTGAGGGGTAATGCAGATAAAAAGAAGGCAGTTTTCCCTAGGATAGTTATAGAGACAGGTTGATGAGAGAACAAGCTAGACACAGGTAAAGACAGAAAGAGCCAGACATAGAATGAGAAGGAGACAGAAGATTAGAACATTGACAGTTTGAGGCCACACAAGAGAGAGAAGCCAGATTGAATCAGTCTGTGTGGAAAGGAGTTTGAGCTAGAACAGCTGAGTTGAACCCGCCAGCCGGAGCTGAGAAAGAACTAGCTATTCAGCAGTAAGTCTCAGAAGCTGATAACATTCTAGGCCTAAATTAGATTGTAAGGAAGCTAGGATCTTCCAGTTGAAGCAGTAATAAGTCCTGAGATGACAATTACATCAGGCAAATAACAGATACTTTTACAATACTCTTGTACTCTTTGTGTGTTCTCTGCAGTTTTCATGCATGTAGTTGTTACTCATGGTGACAAACCTCATGGGCCTCTACCTCATGGGCTAGTAACTGGATTGCTGTTCTGGGCCTGGCTTGTGTGATCCTACCCATGCAGTACTTTTCCTTATACAGGCTAAGCAGACATAAACAAAAGTGCTGAGATCCAGTGTGCATCCAGAACCTTAAAATATTGGACTTCCTATCTGAGATGCTCAATGAAGCTTATACTCAGATCCCAGACTCTAAACAACTACTTCACCTGAAACCTTTCTGGTCCCGAGCAATTAGGGATACTCAGCCCTTATTATAGGGCTCTCTCCCTTTGCCCAGCCCAGTTCCTGCCTGCGAACACCTACAGCTCGTTCTAGCAGGCTACAGCTGTCAAGGTGCCTTAACTTGCCCCGGTTCACTGAGACCGAGAGAGTCTGTCAGTCAGTCATGCCGGCACATGCCTGCTGTGCAAGGCCCGTCTAATGCTTGTGTGGTCAGACAGCGGTAGTTTAGCGTTTCTCTTTGCGTTAGAAAAGGAGGAAAGGGGTGTGTTTTATTGATGGTTTGGCTATGGACCACAAAAGTTGCATACTTAAAGGGACTTAGTGTCTTTTCCTTTCAAGAGGACAACCTTTAATTATTAGTTTGTATATCGATCTCTATGTAGAGGCTACATTAACATTTAAGAGGAGCTCTTTAGGGTCTGGAGAGATTGCTTGCACCTAAGAGACCATACTACTCTTGCAGAGGACTGGTGGTTCCAGCGCCCTCTTGTAGTTGTTACAGGAACTACACTCCAGTGCACATACCCACACAGAGACATACACATAATTCAATTTTTGTTTGTTTGTTTTTACAGGGGAGCTCTTTAGAACACTAAAACTGAAGTGATTATTGGATGCATGTAATTCCAGCATCTTAAGTCTGGGCTCCATGCTTGTTGCCTCAGGTACATTACAGAACCAAACCTACAGTGGTCTTAGGGTTATGTGGTGTCCAATCCATTTCTCTCACCTCTGTGAATAACTGAGAAGTGGTTGTACTCAGTATCAGTAACATTGTTCCAAAGGCTGCCCTGATCCCAAGCATGTGTATGTGTCAGAAACAGTGTGCTGCTAGAACAGCTTTACCTGAGTGACAGGTTCTTTTTCTTCCACTTGAAACTCATTTAGAACTAGAAATCACCCAAAACTCAGGAGAGCTCTCAGGCTTGCAAGTTGTAGTTAATAAATTAGTGTTTTGACTCTCATGCAGATTTTTGCAGCAATGTCCAGAGACAAGTTAGATCGGCTAATTAAGTGTTCAAGTCTGAGTGGCTTTCTCCTTCTTCAGTAATCAAAGCATTTAAAGGTTAAAAAACAAACTTCATGACTCCAGACTCCTTGACTGGCAGCTGGGTACCAGTAAAACGGTGTCTCCTAGGGCCTTGTGTGGACCGGGTAAGGGGTCTCACATGGAGCTGGGGAGCAGCTCTCTCTTCTGAAGACTGACTGCAGGGGCCGGTTTGTTTCTCTGAAGCCCCTCTGCACCACTTCTTATGTCTTAATGTGTAAGCCAGATGCCTGTGACTTCCTTCCTCACAGCTCACTAGCTGCTACCATACTCTTAAGAAGGACAGTTTTTCCTGACAACAGTCATTTTATGCCTGTCCTTTCTAGACCAGAACACCCCAGCAGTAAGTGAAGGACCTTTGGCTTCCCATCCAATCAAGATCAGCAAGACAGCAACTCGAAAGTGCCCTGCTGTGAACATCTTGTTAGAAAGGCCCTGCAATGGCAAGTGAGTGGCAGGGATACTGCATGATTTTACTGCTTGGTGGCACTGGGTGTAGTTAAATTCTGCATTCCTTTTGTTCCTATGTGACAGAAGTTGTTTTGAGCAATGTCTTGTAAACTCTGTGATGGGTCAAGAAAACAGTGATTTAGTGGTGGGCATCGAAAACTTGCATTGTAAGGAAGCCTCCAGCACTTGTCAGCATTTAGCTGGCATATACAAGTTGTGCTGACACTTAGTGTGAATTTTATTTCATCTATGGAGCAAGAATCCTTGCAGTGTGGAAGAGTATTGTGTTACAAAGAGGAGTGGGCAATGATGGTAGGATGCTGAGTTTTGTTTAAACAAACCATTTGTTCACATTTGAATGCCTTCATCCTTTTTTGTTCTCAGCTCACTGGATGAAAGTGTGGGAACAGAGGAGGGATTGGAGAAAAGGGAGCCCCCCCTTCCCTTCTTCAGAGAAGATCCGAATCAGAAAGAAGGCCAAACTCCCCTCTCAGTCCCACCAAGGATGCGGCACAGCATTGGTGATTACTGTAGCCGGTTTGAGCAATTCCTACGGATCATATCTCATGAGGCTATAGGCTCCTTCAACCCATGGCTAATAGCTGAAAGGTCAGTAAAATTTCTGTCTCTGTGTACAGGCCAAGGACCAAATTTTAGACTTGAAGAGGAGCTGGAGAAAGGATCAGCTGAGGTCTTATTCTTTGCTTTAGGGTCTGAGGCTCCACTGTGGCTGCTCTTGGGCTGGTGGGCAGCCTCCTCTGTGAACTGCTCTTCAGATACAAGAGGCTATGAAAACATCATGGTCTTTGCCACCTGGAGGAGTGGAGTGCCCTTCAGTCTCCTTCTCTCAGGCAGCCTGTCAGGCTGAGCTCAGGGTGCCATAAAACACTGTAGACTGAGGGACTAAAAACAACAAGACTGTCTTTTTCACAGTCTGGAGGCTGGGAGTTATCTAAGATTGGAGTGTCTGGCGAGTGTCCCCTTCCTGGCTGGCTGACAGCTGGCTTCTTGCTCTGTCCTCTAGTGACAGAGGTCCTTTTTCTCTTCCTCTTGGGGCACCATTCCCATCATGAAAATTCCACCCTTGTGACCTCATTTGAACTTGATTTCCTAGGCTCAGGCCGTCACATTGGGAGTTAGGGCTTCAGTGAATGAATACAAGGATTCAAGTTGGGGCTAAGTTTTCGATGCTGATGGTGAGGATTATACTCTATCAGAGAGCTCAAGTTTTGCTGGGAAGGAAACAGCCATAACAATCCTCATGACTGAGGCACACTGGCCTTGGCAAGCAGCTAGCTGCTGACTGCACTACTGTTCTCACATCCTGCACCCCAGGCCCTTCTCTGAGTACCACTTTAGTACAAAATGCAAGGGTTCTTCATCACTGAGCAAAGTAGTAGATTGCTTATATTTTTTCTTAAGTGTTGAGCATGCCTCTTGTTTTATGTATTTCTGAGCTTTTGCTATCGTGCACTGTTCCTACCTAAGTTATTGAAGGCCATGTGCTTTCCCGGGCCAGATGTGCACTAAGAAGACTTAGGACTTCAGGGGATCTAGATTCCACCGTGGGATATCCAGAAAAATGGCAGAACCACTTCCAGAGACATTGCCAGTCAGCACAGGAAGCAGCCAGTCCAGACCGGAAGGGGAAGACAGAGGGCTTCAGAAGGGATGTTGCTTTGAGGCACAGTAAAGAAAGGAAACCCCTGTCCTGCCACCTGCTGGGCTGAGTGAATGAGAAGTGCCCTTGTGTTTCCCTCACAGTTGGGTAGAGAAGCAGTAGTGGGGACTTAGAGAATGAAGGGAACACAAGGACGAGATGGTCACTTCTGTCTCCAGAAATGACACGCGTGGTGATTTGGACCACTTCTCCCTTGAGGGTAACTGTTAATAGAAAAGCTGGATTAAAAATAAAATGCACACACTTAAAGGCATCAAGATACTAACTAGGTAATGAAGAACAAGTAGGTCAGGACCCTGGAGAAGAGAGCGCAGCCCACGGTGTGATGCTGGATGGTTCCCTCTGGAGGAGAGCACTGCCACAGCCTCCTGAGGCCAGAAGACAGAGGCCTTGCTGAAGTTTCTTCACTTTGTTGGTTATGGTGTTGGTATTGAACCCAGGACCTTGTGCACTCTGGGCCAACCCACTACTGCTGAGCTCCATCCCCAGGCCTTGTGTCACTTCAAGTCAAAACCTTGAAAGGTTGCATTGTCTGGAAGGTCAGGTGATTGATCTGGGTATAATTGGGTCTTCGTTGGGGCTCCACTCAACACCACATCTTCTCAGTTGCTGAGGTGACTCTAGATGCTGTTGTTCCCTGGGCCCCATATGTAAACAAACATGTCTTCTCTGGAGGAAAATCATATCATCATAGGAGACTTCGTTTACTTCTGTAATGTTCATAAACAATGCCTATTTTATAGTGAAAATAGCCAGACAACAGAAAAACAACACTAACAGTACATCCACAGCAGCTCCAAATAGTGACACTATTTACAGACTCAAATAGCTGCCTGGTGTGTAGAAATAAAAGACTCAACTTAGAATTTTGCCAGAGGACTAGGAACTCGTCAAAATCCAAACATACATCCATGGACAAAAAATATACTTTCTGAAATGAGGAATGTATTGGATAGGCTTGATAGCAAATTAGATACAACAGAAGGAAAACCTGGAATCTTGGAGTGTGGAACTCTGTGTGTGTGTGTGTGTGTGTGTGTGTGTGTGTTTTGTGTAAAGGCAAAATTAAAGATAGAAAGTAAAGATGGGCAACTAGGAACATAGAAGACCGAGCAGTGTGGTCTGATACATGTGAGGTTCTGTCTTGGGAGAGGAGAGTAAGAAAATGAATCTGAAACAATGTCCAGAGAGACAGTGGCTATCATCTCCATAGTAACAAAGGCCATGAAGACAGGAGAAACTCTACAAACCCCAAGTGAGTCTGAAAATATCTCCATATGATTTATGTATTAGTTATAGACAGAAAATAGTGATTTATAAGGAAGAAGCCTGGCAGACATTACCACATCTGAGTGGGCAAACTCAACAGTCACCAGTAAAAGAACAAGCACTGAGGGGACACAGTATCCCCACTTCTGCATCTGTTCCAGAACTATGCAGCTGACAGTGATTATAAGAGAATACTAAACAATCCAGGACATGAGGAAAATGAGGGGGAAAAAGCTTTACTCTCAAAACTGTTATGGTCTGAAAGAGAGACTGGGGAACATATTTTAAAGGAAAAATGTCTAAAAAGATAGACAACTAAGTAGCCTGGATTGGATCCTGGATTCTGAAAAGTTTTAAGGGCCTTATTTGGGCGGCTGGAAGGTTCGACTAAAGTCTGTGCGTAAGATTAGATAATGGTTTATAGTAATGTTACCACAGTTGTCTCCATGGTGTCTTTTCCAGGACACACTGAAGTTCTTGAGGGATTCCAGATCTTCAACATACTCTCTAACAGTTCAAATTAAAAAGGCTGTGTGTGGTGTATACATGCATATGTTTATGTAGAGGTATCTGGGATATGGAGGGCCTTGCCCTTTCCCACGGAGAAAGCATGCTCCTTCTCTGAGCTGGGGCTGGGCTGTGACTAGGTCATTCATTTCCAGTCAGCTCTAATGTCAGCCATCTCAAGGATGAGATCCATTTTATCTGTTTTGGTGCTCCTGCAGGACTTGGGGATCTAGGTGCTACCATCTTAATATCCGGGAGAGCCAGGCCCTTAAGTTTCTTTTTCTTCTCCAGAAGTATCTTGGCTCTTACAGGCTTCTAGATCTCCACACAATTTCTGAGCTGATTGCCTAGGTTTTCATGAATACTGAACAGCTCTGTTTGACTGCCCACGCCTTCAGCTGTGTCCTTTGTCTTCCAGCTTTTCAGATGAGCTGGTAGATGAAGCACTGGGGGCCGTGGCTGCAGAACTGCAGGATGTGTGTGAAGACTATGCAGAAGCTGTATTCACCTCAGAGTTCCTAGAGGCCGCTGCATGAGACCTGTCCAGGCAGGGCCCTCAGATCACTGCCGGAGGGACAGCACCACCCGCTGTCAGCCCATGGGGGAATCTTTGTCCTCAGATGCCCACTGAAGGGGAATGCCAGGGAGGTCACCCTCTCCTTGTCTTAGCAGTGCTTCTAGAAGTTATAAAAAGGTGGGTTACATTTATTAGCGCCTGAGGAACATGAGACAATTAGAATGGTACATTTTCAGAATGTATAATTTTCCCACTGAAATGGTGTGTTCATTCCACTGACTCAGTTGGAGATCAAAATGTTTTGAAAGGTAATGGATAAAGATATTTCACACAGGGATTCCAGTCTCTGTTAAACCCACGGGGGTGGAGGGATCAGGGCTAACCCAAGTGCCATTACCGTCTGGTCTCAGCACCTGGCTCCTGTTGTTAAGTGTGTTCCTCACATTGTCACTGGTGGTGTCTCCCTCCTGGGCGGCAAGCTACGTGGAATGCAGATTGGTGGTGCCACCAAGCCTCTGCTCAGCAGCAGTGGAAGTGGGGAGCCCAGCACATGGGCACACGGAACGCACAGGCCAAGCATACCTTTCTCCGAGGCTTGCTTCCTAGGGAGTTTCACGTTCTCAGTTTCTCAGAGTCATGTATTGCGGTTTTGACACATGCTAGTATAAAAAGCATTTCTCTGAATGCAGAAGAAGTTTGAAGACAGGAGAGGCCCTCCCCATGCCAGCTCACTCTCCTAGAGAGCAGAAGCTTCTCTGCACCACAGAGCATCCCATCTGGAGAAGGGAGCCAAGACTTGAAGACTTCTGGACTCTTCAGAGGACCAAAGATGCCCACGTGGCCTTTTGAAGGCTCTTAGGTCCTGGTGCCAAGGTTTTCAGGAACTCTGAATTGAGAAAAAGAAATGTGCATAAAAATAAGGCAACTACCTGAAAAACTTTTCCTGGATCAGAGTTTGGCTCAGTTATTTGTGTGAGGCTTGGTGAAAGAAGTGTAAGGAACAAAGGGAGAGACACCCAAGGACTAATGTCAATCTGGCTACCACAGATGCCTCGACGTGGCCTCCTGGGATTGTTTCTAAGGTACCAGAAATTCAGGTGGTGATATAAGCTTTTTGGTCACAAAAATTGATTTTTGTTTAATATTTTCCTGTTTAATATTACATAACCTCAGAAAGGACATGAAGGGATGCATAGGCCTTCCATCTGGGGAGTTAGACGTATGTGCACTTGAACAAACAGAAGCACTTCTCATTGGTAGTACCATCATTTGTTATGGCAGTTTTTACTGTGCTGATTTAAAAAAAATAAACCCAGTATTTTAAATTGTGAACATGTCTATTTGAAGTAATTTACATCTCCTTTTTCCCACAGGTAATGTGAAATGGGATTTACAGGAACCACTGGGAATACTTTTGTATTTGATATGAACATAGTAGACTATTTACCACCTCAGAGAAAAATGAATGCTAATAAAAACCTAACATTGAGCACATACTAGAGTATTGCACTAAAAGAGTTCCCTGCATTACTTAATGCGGATGCACTCTGTGTGAGACAGATACCATCACACCTCCATTAATAGATGAGAGAAGAAAAGGCGAATTTGGGCCAGCCAGCCTGTGTTCATGAGATATGCCATGGTCATGGAGTCACTCTCTCATGAAGATTACTGTGTCATGTGCTCCTGCCTCTCCTTGTCCCCACTCAGTATCCTAGACACTCTGGAGCAGTGTCTTTGCTGAGTACTTCCTGCTGCAGCCTGTCCTTGCAAGTCTGGCCCAGCTTCCTGTACCAGGGGACCCCCACTGACTCAGGTGGGTGAGCCTCATCCCTGCCTCCAGTTCACGGTCTGCTTCGTAGCCCAGATTTGCAGCTACAGTGAAAGAGAAGTGAGCCACAAGAAATTAGAATTTGGAAATGGAAATTAAATCCTCTGACTCTATTAATGTTGCTGTATAGAGCCATGCACCCAGACCACTAGAATGTCTGCTGTGTGAGCTAAGGCTGAGCACACGAGAGTCATCCTTTCAGCTTTCTCATGACCAGTTCACTGCCTGCTTTACTTGACTGTGTTTGTGTTACATGAGCTCCCCCAGTTTGCTGAGGTGCCTGTGTGCTCTTTAGTGTCCCCTTCCATCATAGGCTGACTTTCACTGCCGGGCCAGACTGTCTCTCACCTGTTTACCCCTTGTCTCCGTTAGACTTGAGGGCAGGGGTTCTGCCTAGCACTTTGTTGCTCTGCAGGTACATTTGAATTAATGTATAGGGGATGGATCATATTCAGTACAGTCCACAGATATGTGTTGACCTTGTGTGACCCTGGCAGATGGTCCCTGAAGTCCACTGCCATTGGCTTCCAACTCATTGTGGAAAACTTGTCTCCCTCTACTTAGACGGGGGCACGGGGGTTATGGAGATGTCTGCCCCAGCTGCTCCTGGGCCTCAGTCAGGCTGTTCCTGTTAATTGGATGTGGGCCAGGCCCAGGGCTAGAGAGCTGACAGAAGAGTGAGTGTGGGTGGGTGGGATGCTAAGGTAACCCTCTCCCCTTCTTCTTAGTATGATCGCCATTCTTGCACCAGGGTGGGTGATGAAAGGTCTTACCTTCTCCCCACTAAGTCCAAGTTCCTGCCTCCCCAAACTGGGGACCTCCAGGAGAGTGGGTAAAAGAGGCAATGCTAGGAGGGGACACAGTAGCCACAGACTGACAGGTGGAAGACAGACCACAATGAGGCAGAACCATGTCAGGAAGCTCCCCTGTGTCCCCAAGTAGTGCTGGTGTCTTAGCTTGACACTGGTCAGAACTGCCTGCAATGACTGAAAGCCAGGTGTATCTTCACTGTGACTCCTGATCACCGTGGAGGTACCCTCTGGAACAGTGGTCCTCAACCTTCCTAATGCTGCTACCCTTTAATACAGTTCCTTATGTTGTGATGGCCCTCCCCTATAAAATTATTTTCATTGCAACTTCATAACTGTGATTTTGCTACTGTTATGAATTGTAATGTAAATATCTGTTTTCTGATCTTCTGAGGGTGAAGAGGCCCTGCTTCTGGGGGTTTCCTCTAAGCAAGCCCCTGCTTCTTTGGGCCCATACAAAGCAGAGGAAGGCAGCAATCTAGCTGTGTGTCCTCATCAGTACTGACTTGCCATGGGGGTCTCAGTTGGTGCTAGAGCTGTTTCTGGTCAGTTTCAACATGGGTGTATATTTCAGTAGCCAACCGTGGGGCCTGGGTTACATGGACTCCTGTCAACCATGCTGCTGTGTGTTCACTCTGGGTTCTTAGTAAGGGCCCCTCCCTTGCTGACTCCTGTGAGCAGCCCATCTTCTCCTTTCATGGGAGCTCAGTGCTGAGTCCCCTCTCTCACTTGCCAGGCCTCTATTCCTCTACCATAGGCCCCATTGTGCTTACACCAGTCCACCCAGGGCCCCATGTGTATCTTCAGTCCAGCCAGAGTATGCAATACCCTATTAATTGTCCCCCTTCCTAGAATGCTGAGTGTGCCCAGTCTCCCTGACTGACATTTTCCCTCATCAGAGTCTCATGTATCACCAACTAAGAATGGAGAAGTCCTTAGCATCTCTTCAGCGGCTCCTGACCTTGCTGCAGCCCCTTCCCAGGGCACCTGTGCCCAGGCCTCAAAGACCCAGCCTCTCCTCATAGAATCATTCATTCCCCTGGCCCTGGGTCTTACAGCTTTGGTCTCTCCCTTTCCCACTCAAATGCCTTAAAGTCATCTGTGGAGAGCCTTCAAAGGCCCATCCTGTGGTTTCTGAAGCACCTTTGCAGCACAGCCATGAGGCCCCATGGCTGTCCTGGGGGCAGGGCTGAGAAGCTGGCTGCGTACTTCCACTTTTTGTGCTTTGACAGTCCCCCTCCTGCACAAGAACATCCCTGCTCCCTTGGCACTGTGGGCCCTGCCCTCCTGCAGCCTTCCACTCTGCCCCCTCCTGCTCTTCTCTTTAGGTCTTACCTACACTTGCCAGGTACCCTCCCCCTATCTCTGTCCTGGTCCTGCCTCCTTCTCCAGCCCAGACCTGCTTCTTCCCCAAGCATCCCACACACAAATCCTCTCCTCCAACTCCGTCTTGGGGAGGTCTCCTATAGCCCTCCCACTCGTGGACTGCAGGTCACTGGGCCTGTACTGTGAAGCCCCCTGTATGTTCCTGCCCCCAGCTGGGGTGGTGCCTTCAGTAGCTTTAGTCTGCCTCTCAGTGTGAGAGAGTCCATGGGCATGGAAGAATTCCAAGGAGCTTCTGACTCAGGAATCTGTGTTCCAGGGGGACAAGAGTACTTAAGTCCTGGCCCTTTGGGCTCTGCCGTCCATCAAACTCCTACCTCAGGTTCACCAAGTCTAAGCTATATTTGACCTAGAAAAGCCAAGCAAACACTACTTACTTGGGTGCACACAGGAAGCAGGAACTGGGGACCATGGAGACTGGGCCAGCTACTAGAATGTTTGCAGAATTCTGCAGGACCCTCAAGATCTCCCAGGAGAGTTCCAGCTCCAAGATACTCTGTGAGATAAAGGGCTTCAGTCATCACTGGTACCTAATGGAGTTGTCCAAAGAGCAGGAGAGGCTATGTGTACCTGGATTAACCACCCACTTCCTCACCTTAAAAACCCATTGTTTAAAAATTCCCAAGTGCCTTTAAATATATGATATTCTCTCAACCATATAACCGCCCCTTTGTGTACCAGCAGTAGTTCAGGTGGTACATTAAAGGATATAGCCATGAAAACAGAGATCAGCCTCTGGCCATAGATTATTTTTGATTATTATTATGTGGATTTTTTTTTTTTTTTTTTTTTTTTTTTACAGAACCCATTAGGAGGGAGCCTTGGCATGCACTGAGAAGCTGGGCTCTGGAATGCTGTCCCGGCCTCTTACATTGTTTTTTCCTGCTCACTGTCCCATGTGGATCCTTGCCATGTCCTTCCATCTGGACACCTGACTGATTTTCCCAACTTTGCCTTTTGCTGCCCTGGGTAGCACATCTGGGGCCTATCCAGCTGGTCTGCTGTCCTGTCTCAGACCCACAGCCTTGTCTAGGGCCTCACAGTCACCAGAACTTTCTAAACTGGATCACAGCCTTAAGCAGTAGATGCGGTATCAGTCCCATTTTATAGATGAAGAAATTAAAGCTTATGAAAGAGGAACTTGATTAGGGCCATCTAGACAGAGGGACAAGTCTAGAACTATCAATCTTCATCTTTCATCTCCAGATCCAGTGTTCTGTTTTTACAGTTGTCTGGATACCAGAGTCCAGGGAAGGGCACTTCAGTACAGGAGGTGGAGGGGAGGGGCAACAAAGAATTTCCAGCCAGACTTGGTAATGACTACTCTGTGGTTGGGAAATCTTCAGTTCACTTGGCTTCAGTTTCATCTGTAGAATGGATCAGAATCTCTAGATCAGTGTCAGTGTGAGAACCCAACGAGGTGGTAGAGTTATAGCACCTAGCCCCCAGTTTGAGAGCGACTTGATTGATACTTCTCTTATGGAGGCCAGCCTAAGCAAGAAGGTAGGGACAATGGAGGCAGCTTAGGATGGAGTGGAAAAAAATGGTGCCAGTAGCTGGTCCAGAACCTGGACTCTGTGGCAGCCTGCCCCAGTCCCACGGGGCATTGAACTGGGATCAGAAGACCTGGAAGAGAGAACTAGAGGACAGGGGACGCAAAGAACGAGCGGCTTGTCTATAGTCTGATCAAACGACCGATTTTAATTTTTTCACACGAGTTATATACACATAGAGGCAGGAGTGTAGGTGTTCTCAGGGGGAGTATAGATATCTTCCAGAACAGGGTATCGGCTGGGTGAAGAAGCAGGGAACAGGTCACTATGACTCTGTCTGTGATTCACTTGTTTCCTATCTAGGCTGATACTATCCACCAAGGCTACCTATCCACAAGGTCTATGACTACTAGTTCTTATCCAGGCTGGTAGTTTTCCACCAAGGCTGTCTGTTTACAAGGTCTATAGCTATCTGTTCTAGGGTCAGTGTTTTTCCACAGAGACCAAGACTTTGTATTAGCAAGCATGTATAGCTGACTCAGGCCTATTGCTGATTTAGGCCTCCAGCGTATAAGCAAGGCTGCTCCCAACAGCAGCCTGCATTGACAAGAGGGCATAGATGGCCCAGTCACCTTTGTATGCTCAGAACCAACCACTGTGGCAGCCATACAGTAGGACCACAGCAATACACACTCCCACTAAAAATGAAGACTGCACTTGCAATTGACAGGTAAAAGTCTACTTAACTTAGGCTGTAGCTCAGTGGGTAACATGCTCATTTAGCATGCTCAAAGCCTGTTCAATCCTCAGCACTAAATTAACAGCACAATGGTGCACATCTGTAATCCCAGCACAGAGGAGCTGGAGGCAGGAGGATCAGAAGTTCAAGTTCCCACATGGAGCCACATGGGCACAAACAGCCCATTTACCAGTCACAGCACAAAGACCTTCCTCTTTCCAAGATGGCTCCTGGGCTTCCTCATTGGCATTGGCCACTTCCAGTAACAAGACACAGTTCCATCTAATTCCTCTGCTCTGATTGGTCAGGTTAGAGTCACCTGTCCTCTGGAACAGAGAATGACTCTCCATTGTCTCAATAGCATGAACTGTGCCAGGCAGTGGTGGCACATGCCTTTAATCCCAGCACTGGGAAGGCAGAGACAGGTGGATCTCTGTGAGTTCGAGATCAGCCTGAGGTATAAAGAGAGTTCCAGGAAAGCCAAGGATCTACAGAGAAACCCAAATCCTGTCTCAGAAAAAAAAAAAAAAAAATTAAAAATGGTGCTGGAGCGATGGCTCAATGGTTAAGAACACTGGCTGTTCTTCCAGAGGATCCTGGGTTCAATTCCTAGCACCCACATGGCAGCTCACAACTGCCTGTACCTCCTATTCCAGGGGATCTGAACCCCCAACACAGACATGTAGTCAAAACACCAACGTAAAAAACAACTACTAAGTATGGATTACATCTGGGTGGGAAACGGAAGCCCTGTTCTTTGAGACAGAAGGAATTGATGTTGGCCAAGCAAAACAGCCAGTTAACGTTAAAGAAGCACCCTAGCTCCCTGGTAGAGGTTGTAAAGCAGGCACTTGGCACACCAAAGGTCAGAGGTTCAGTTCCCAACACAGAAGCAAAACAAACACCATTGTCTTCAGATGAGGCAGTAACAAACTGCTGTTTGCACTAATGTTAAACTGTGTATATAGAAACACAAAAGCAGGCAGAATGAAAGCAGAGCTGAAGCAAAGGGGAGAAAAGGAGGGATGCATTTCTCCTGAATGATGACAGCAGTTAGAATAGTCTTCCTAGAGAAGGCAGCATTTGACTTAGACCTTGAACAGTAAATAGGTAGTTCAGACTGTGTTCAAGAAAGAGAGGAAGGGCCTACCAGCACTAGCAAAGGGCTTGTAGGAAGACAGATACAGATATGGATGTACTACATGGTTCAGACAGCATGGAGGGCTTCAGGAGTGAGGCCTCTCCACGTCATCCCAGGGCAGGTGAACAGGACAGCTTCATGGCCTGAGGAGGCTGACTGGGTATTAGGTGGCAGCAATGGTTCCAACCTTACTCATTTTTTCCTTCTGGCAAGGAATTTCATCCAACTTCAAGAAGATGCCCTTGAGCCGGAATAGGCAGCTTCCTCCACCCCAGTCCCTCCCTTCCCTTGAAAGCACGGTTTGCCCTAGATTGCCCTCCAGCTCTCTAATCTTTATTCCATGTCTAAATGGGGGAGTCTACTGGGAGCCCCAGGCCCTTGCCAAGTGCTCCATCTGTGTTAATCAACCCCTGTGAAACCAAACCCGGCATACACTCCAGCTCCAACAATAAAGAGTCTGCAGGCGCCTGGCTGTTACAGTGGATGAGAAAATGGATTGAGAACAATAAGAACTGTGGAAGGTCCCTGTAGAGGGGCAGATACTGAAGGCTGAATGGCCATGTCAGGGGCAGAGGGGCAGATACTGAAGGCTGAATGGCCATGTCAGGGGCAGAGGGGCAGATACTGAATGGCCATGTCAGGGGCAGGTCAGCCGTGTCATGAGCCTCCCCACAAGTCCCTACAGGCATATCCTGTTAATTTTTTGGCTTGTGTATCTGTTCTGTGTGATGGAGGAGTCTTGGCAAGTCTATGGCCTGCCCAATCTCCTCCCAGCTCTCCAGCCTTTCTCCCAGTTAGAAGGCTCTCTGACTAGCATTTGCTTTCAGAAATTCCAGGCATGTATGCTACAAAAAAAAAAAAAAA
Organism: Mastomys natalensis; assembly: GCA_021653895.1. Taxonomy (NCBI): domain Eukaryota; kingdom Metazoa; phylum Chordata; class Mammalia; order Rodentia; family Muridae; genus Mastomys; species Mastomys natalensis. The sequence continues at coordinate 1,216,557 of JAJTUV010000598.1, forward strand.
AAAAAAAAAAAAGAAAGAAAGAAAGAAAGAAAATGTGGAGCCACCTCGAACCTCAATGGTCTGGTTTTTGTGTGAATGGCTCAGGGCTTCAAGACCTGAGCTTTCTCTGTCGATGTGTCTGGTCTTCCTTCCATTCTGAACTGGGGGCCCCCCCATACCAACAAGGGAGTTATTGTCTTATGACCTGTGTGTGTCATAGGCCACCTGAGCCTGGGAGATAGGTTGCTGACCAGAGAGCTTCTCCCAAAGCTTTTAATTAACTGGTCCATGTTCCCAGATCTAGTCAGGAGCAAACTCCAGATTCCCCATTTGGACTAAAGGGACTATTTCCATGTGAACGAAGGGATTGAAGCAGGGTTACTGCTAATCCGAAATGTCAAGATTCCTTAAAAGCTGGTGTGCTGGGGTACGCCTATAATCCCAGCTACGTGGAGGCTAAGACAAGAGTAGCACAAGTGCGAGGAGGCTCAGGCAGCACTGAGTTCATAGCCAGTCTGGACAACTCAGGGAGACTCTGTCTCAGAAGACAAAGAGGGATGAGGTGGACCGCAGTGGTAACCAGAGTTGTTACCTATCACATGTGTCAGTCAGGGTTCTCTAGAGGCACAGAGGATGTCTATATGTATTAAGAGAATATATTGTAATGACTTACAGGCTGCAGTTCAACTAACCCAACAATGGTCAGCAGTGAATAGGAAGTCCAAGAATCTAGTAGTTGCTCCCATGAGGCTGGTTGTTTCAGCTGGTCTTCTGAATAACCTGAATCCTGAGGAAATAGGCTCCAACAGATATGCTGGTAATAAGTGCAAGCAGGCAAGGAAGAGTGAGCCTTCTTTCTTCCAATGTCCTCATGTGTGAGCCTCTTGTAGAAGTTATGGCCCAGATTAAAGGTGTGTACCACCACACACCTAGATTTGAAACCTGCCCTGTCCCAGGCTGGTCTTGAACTCAGAGATCTGCTTGCCTCAGTCTCCTGGGATTAAAGGTGTGTACTATCTTGCCTAGGCCTAAGCTTTTCATGGCCACTATGCCTCAAGATCTGGCTCAAAAGCATGGTATCCCATGTCGTGATTGGAGTTAGAAGCCTGTGTCTTCCAGGCTCAAGATCTCCATCACAGGTATGCCCTCTATTTCTGGACTGTAGTTCATACCAGATGTAGTCAAGTTGACAACCAGGAATGGCCATCAGAACAAACAAAGCCCTGGGTTGGATGGCAACACTGAAAAACAGACAAAAATCTGGCCACACACACACACACACACACACACACAAATGTACAAATAGTGACATAAAAATGTCCACATATATACACAAGAGCATGCAAAAATGCATATGCAAAGTGAATGCACATGTGTTCATATATACATATATGAATATATATATATATATATGTGTGTGTGTGTGTGTGTGTGTATGTGTGTGTGTGTGTGTGTGTGTGTGTCTATGTGGCCTTGATGCACATTACATGTACACAAAACATGTCTACTTTTAGGACCCAGGATTCCTAGGCCCAGGTAGGCCAAGCCCCAGGTTATGCACCCAGAAGCAATGATTCCAAGTCCTGGCCCTACCCCTTCAACAGTCTGAAGTTATTTATGCATATCCTCTACGCCTTATCCTACCCAGAGGCAGAGGGGAAGTTATTATCCTCTTGTCTGCAGATGAGAACAGAAAGCCCAGAGTGGGGTGGGATTCCCAGGAAATCACAAAGTGTGTGTGTGTGTGTGTGTGTGTGTGTGTGTGTGTGTGTGAGAGAGAGAGAGAGAGAGAGAGAGAGAGAGAGAGAGAGAGAGAGAGAGAAAGAGAGAGAGAGCAGACCTCCAGCCTTCTTCCCAGCTTGTGGTTGCTTCTTCTGCCTCACACGTGTCTCCTCTGGTTAGCTATTGCTTACTCTCCATGCACAAAACCAAAACTACTTCATACCCCCACCCCAGGAATTTATAATACTTTCACTAACATGGGGCAGGGCGGGGAGAGGGGAGTGAAGGGGAGGGAGAAATCTACTTCCCAGTTGAGGTCCACAGGATCTTGGCGGTAGGCTTATGGTTAAGTTCTACTTCAGACAGCTTGACTCTGAAAACCCTAGATGCTTTTATTTCCCAAAGAGGAACGATTACAATGTCCTCATATTAAAAACTTCACACCTTGGAGCAACTTCAACATGACATCCACAGCCCCTTTGCTGGTCGGGCTAGGGTGTCAGGTGCTCGACGTTGGAGACCTAGATCACTCTCCAGCCGTTTCCTGGAGGTGTACTAGACTCCTTCTTGCAGAGGGCGCTGCTGAGTGCCCACTGCAGGCTCAGAGTACCTGGTTCAACTCACATGCCCTGCTACAAGGCAGGGGCAGCTGTGTTTCCTGAGGCTTTCCGTGACTTTTAATCTTGCCAGGGTTTTGGAAAATTGTTGGGTCTACATAATGAACCTACCTAGAGTGTCTTTTGTTTGGAATTCATGGTGCTAGTTCCCATCACAGTTTGAATGGTCATGGCTGTACTCCTTCTCTTTTTATAGCTCCCAAATTTCCAGGTCCCCATCCTGGAATGTACTCATCCAGTCTAGCACTGAACAACCAGGCCTGGCCTGAATGAGCAATGCAAAAATGATGTTCCTTTCTGAGCAACTGGCTTTCAGATCCTTTCACTGGTCTGGTGTGGTGCAGAGAGGTGCTATCTGGACAACATCTTCATTCAAAGAAAAGATGGCTGCAGTGCTCATAGCTCCTGGCCCTCTCAAGCTCCCTCAGTTCAGTTCCTACTTTCTAAGCCAGTCTTTGGGGCTTCCTTTTACTCTCTGTGGGACCCTAACAGCTCATTTGGACTCCTGGGGCCCCTGAGAGTGTTCCTTACAATAGGGGGCACACATGTCATCTGGACCACCTATGACCATCACAAGCCAGGCGGCCTGAGCACCAGTACACATGAGACTTCTCCTGGCAGCAGGGACTGGAAAATAAACTTCTTGGGATAAAGAGGGAAGAAAGAAGGGAGGAAGGAAGGGAGGGAAGAAGGGAAGGACAGAGGAAGGGAGGGAGGGAGAGATCAGACAGACAGACAGACAGACAGAGACAGAAATCTCAACATCAGCCAGGGCTGGCTTCTACAGATTCATGGGAAGGTGTGATCTAGGAGCCTCTTCTCTCAGTTACTATGGTATCATTACTGCCCTAATTGTTCATATGTGTGCACATGTGTGTGCCTGTATGCATACAGGTGCGTGTGTTTGTGTGTGTGTGTGTGTGTGTGTGCAGAGAGGCCAGAGAGGTTAATGGCAGGTTAACTTCATTTGAGGAGAAGCTTCCTCAATTGCTTCTCCGCTGCATGTGTTGTGGTTGTATGCATGTATATTTACAGGTGGGAGGGAGCACACACATGTGGGGAGGACTAAGGTGAACTTTTGGTATCTTCCTCAACCACTCTCCCCCTTATATATATCGAGTCTCTTTATTGAACATAGAGCTCAGTTTAGCTGGCCAGCTTCTGCCTCTCACATGCTGGAATTACAGACAGTTCTGCAATGCCCAACATGGGCACTGGGAATCTGAAGTCTAGTCCTTCCATTCTTAGGGCAAGAACTTTCCCTGCTGATCAATCTTCTCAGCCTCTCCCCCAGTGCCCACCCACCCCTGCCAGGAGGAACCTGGAGCTCACCAATTCAGCTATGCTAGTTGGCCAACTGCTTCGAACTTCCCCTCTCTGACTGCTCAGTGGTGGTGCACCCTAGTTGATGCTGAGGACTGGAACTCGGGTCCCCATGCATTTTACTGGCAGAGTTGTCTCCCCAGCCTCAGGTTTGTTTCGATTTGCAGTCACTTAATACTGAGCTTGCTCAACCGTACAGCATGGCGCTGGGCACACTAGGCTGGAGTAAGAAGATACGTGGGCAGAGTCAGGCTATCTATCCTTACTAGTCAGCTCCCTCATTAGTGTGAAGGAGGCCTCCCTGCCTACATGGGATTCAATCACCAGGTGCTCTGAGCCTGTCAGAACACAAGGCCCTCCCCTCTCTATGTCCCTCGTAAATTCTGTGACTGAAATCTGAAGCGCACGCCCGTGAGCACTTTTTTTTTAGCTGTGCTTCCTGCCCTTAGAGACAGATTTATATAAAATAACCTGGAGGGATTTCTAGAACCACATTTTTATTCCCCAGCAGCCTTTCTGGGCTGGGATGTTTCCTTGATGGACTATGATCCTTCAGCCTGCAATTTAATTGGCACCTGCTTGGTGAAATGTCTCCCACTGCTTGCAGAGAATCTGGGAAAGGGGTGTTTCCATCTACATGATACCAGAAGTCCCTGGGGTGTCCTTTGCCTCGGCATGTAATCTAGTATATCTTTAATAAGTGGAGTCAATTCACTTTCAAAACCCTTGTAAAATCCAGCCTTTTAGTCATTCTGACCAGAAGCATTCAAATTGCAATATGAATAGATAGCCCTGCAGCCCGGGAGATCTGCCTGGGAGACCGAGTTGGCAGTTGCATTGATAGCCCTGGGAGGCCTCTGCCCAGACAAAGGCACTCACATCTGTGCTCCAGAGAATCCTGCTGACTCAGAGCCTCTACCTGCCAGGGCACCTCCCCTGGGGATTCAGAAAACCGCAGGATTGTATCGGAGTTGCCAAGGTTCTGAGAACCCTGTGGGACCAGTGGGCTTGCAGAAAGCACAGACAGGGAAGCAAGCACACAGATGCAGCTGGCTGGTAAACAGCCGAAGTTGCAGCGGAGTTGGTGGCAGAGCCCTAGCTTCTTGGTTTCCTGTGTAGTGTGTGTGTGTGTGTGTGTGTGTGTGTGTGTGTGTGTGTGTGTGTTGTCTGTCTGTCTATCTGTCTCTGTCTGTCTGTAGGTATGGCACCGGGTGGAGATCAGAGGACACCATCTCAGATTCTGAGGACTGAACTCAGGTTTGAGTAACTGAACTCAGGTTTGAGTAAGTATGCAGCAAAGGTGTTCCTGTGCTGAGCCATCTCACATGCTGGTCCTTCTTCCCTTCTGTGATTAAAAGGAGAATGAGCATTGGAAGTTTTGGGTTTGTTTTCCTGCTTTGGCACTTATCACAAGCTCTGGGGTATCAAGAAAGATGTCGAACCTCTCTGAGTGTTGATTATCTTATCTCTAAAATGAGCATGGTCAGAATGCCTATCTCATTTCTTGCTATCAAAATTAAAAGAGGTAACAACACTCCTAAAACACACTCTCTCTACCTACAGACCTGTTAATCTTACTGTTTCTATTACATAGAAATGTGTTGTTACAGTGGAGACTGTAGAGCAAACGCACCCAAGAGCATCCCAGCTGGCAGAGTTAGGGACCCAGGACAGTCTCCGTTCCCCATCAAGCTTTAGGGTGTACTCACTCTCTTCTCTATCTTAGCACACCTGGCCAGGGCTCTGCCACATACCACACCCAGCCCTGAGATTCATGTTTGGTTTTGCTTTATTTTTATTCTGAGTCAGAATCTAATGTATCTCAAGTTGGCCTTGAACTTAAACAGGTAGTGGAGGATGACCTTGAACTTCTGATCCTCCTGCCTCTACCTATGGTTCATACCCCGGGCCTCCGCAGATGCTAGGCAAGAATTCTGCCAGCTGTGGTTTTTGTTTTTTGTGGAAGGGAGAGAACCAACTTTGGCAACTTGTCTTTGGACCTCCACTCTTTGATTGTAGCACACAAGCATGTACATATTAATAAACACACTAACTAAAACTGTATTAAAAGTAAAAGAGGCAGACAGTAAAGTAAGAGGTGTCCCTATAAAATGTTTCTTCTTTCTTTCTTTTTCTTTTCTTTCTTTTCTTTTTTCTTTCTTTCTTCTTTCTTTTTTTGAGACAAGGTCTCACTGTATAGTGCTGGTTGGTTGGCCTGGCCTGGAACTCATGAAGATCTGTCTGCCTCTGACTCTGCAGAGCTAAGGTTAAAGGCATGTGCCCCCATGCCTCACTGTTCTATGTACTGTCTTAAAGCTTGATTGTATAACGTCTCTGCATATATATGGGGAAAGCTTTTGAAGTCAGACTGGAAAACATTCGCACTTCAGAGAGGATGCTCAGAATGTGGGCGGGGATTCAGAGGTAAGTAAAGGAGGTTGCCCAGACTGGTGGGAGATGCCAGGCTGCCAGAAAGCACAATAGACCCTATTCTACCCAACCATGCTCATCTTGGGCAAACACAAAACAACTAACAGTTCCTTGGGCCTCCAGAGTCCCCTGGGTTCCTCCATTCTTTGTGCCCCTGTCCTTGACAAGAACAGTAAGAGCTAAAACAATGGAGGAGCCCAGAGCAGCAGAGCCAGAGAGGCAAGCCTTACCTGAGGCAGGTGGACCAGAGCCATAATATGTGTAGATAGCATAATACACGCTGATAAAGCCCCATCTGTTAGACAATCTATTTACATAATCTGATAGTGATTCTGCCCTGGCTGATAGTGCTGTATTAGTAAGCACCCTCCACCATTTATGTACTGTTTCTTCAATACCTTATCATCTACAACTACGTTTGAGTTTCTGCATTATGGAATCCATAATAAATAAGTGGTGTGGTGTGGTGTGGTGTGGTGTGGTGTGTGTGTGTGTGTGTGTGAGAGAGAGAGAGAGAGAGATGAGGCACGCCTGGGGCTAGTGTGATGTCAGATGTCAGAGCACCTAGAAGAGCTGGTTCCAGCACTGTGCTGCTGGGCACTTCAGGAGTGCACAGTAGAAAGCCAATGCTTTAAGATTTTTACCCAGCACCAGATATAATTGGAAAACAACAGGACTTTGCCTGGGGCCAATTTTAACAGTTTGGACGTTAAACAAATGCAAAACACAGTCACACCTGCAGAAAAACATGAGGGGGTAAAACTGTTGGTGTCACTCCATGGGCAGGGAAGAGGGGGTCCTGGCACAGCCAACTGGACAGCTGCATGAAGTAAACTCCCTGCCCTCCTTCAGTTTATGACTGCTGCATCCCTCCCCCCCTTTTCCCTGGACACCCTCTTGTTTTGAAAACTCACCCATCACCTCTTGAGACCTCCTCTCCAAAATCTTATCTACCAACACCAGCACCACGCACTCAGTAAGAGGGAAGACCACTAATGTGGAAAAGAAAACCACAGTTCCTGAAGTCAAACCTGAGAGCACAGGTGAGATGGGTCGTCCATTATTGGTCCATTCTTGGGATGAAGGTGGACACACACAGTAAATAAGTCCTAGCTGGCAGGAAGGAGAGGAAGGAAGGGCACAAGGATAGGACACACTACACTGTGTCCCAGACTCCAGGCAGAACTAGGGCAATCTACAGTAAGAGATGAGGGTGAGAACAGGCTGGCTACTCCCAGAGCTGTCCTAGGAGTCTCTAAGAGCGACTCAGTGTGGGGCTGTTCTGGGACTGAGGTGATCCCCACAGGCATGGACGGCAATTGAGGGATCTGAAAGAACGGAGAGTAGTAAAGAGAAGCTGACAAGGGCCTGAAGGCAGCCAGAAGACCCTGAAGGAAGCGAGCTGCCAAGGGTAATGCTGTGCTGTGGCAAGGAAAGTCATAGAGGGAGATGGGAAACTTCCAACTGGGAACACAAGCTGGGAGCCTGGGAGAGACATGGAGAGAGGCCTCAGATATGCTTGTCCATCCTTGCTCATCTCGTCTTCTTGGCTATGGCTCAGAGTCCCAGCTGCAAAGGCTATTGTGAGCTGTCATGAACCTGCCACATGACCTCCTGCTTCCTGGTCAGGTATACTTTTGTTAACAGGCATGATGGGCCCCAAGGCCACCATCTACTAGAGTCCATTCCAGGGTGACAGAGACACATCGTAGATCATCTTGTCAGTGGCTCACTGTGTTGTTCTCGAGAGTTGCCATTGGAGAGTTGAGCAGACGCTGTGGCCAAGCCCAGATGGTGTTGTAATGCCCAACTCTGTCAGCTTTTACAACCAAGTCCAGAAAGAAAATGAGCTGGATCCAACCTGGCTGGATTCCCTTGTGGTCACGCTGGCTCCCGGCTCTGACTTATTCTTCCAAAGGCTTGAATACCATTTCTCCAGGACTAGTAGTCATGTCTGGGGTCTGGCTAGTGGAGAAATCATCCTGACACCAGCTCCCCTTGCCCACCTGCCAAGAGCTCTACCTTTGGACCACATCTGTACCTGAGCCTAGTCTGGCCCCCGTTCCCTTTCCTCAGTTATCTGGGTTTTAATATTTGCGTGGGCTGGCTGGAGAATGGCTGGTCACTGTGACGGTAGAAGCACTATGAACCCAGAGATGGAAGCCCAGTCACAGTCACTCTCCCATTAGGAGCTGGAGGCCTAGGAGACACCACAGGCTCCAGCTCCTCCCTCCACCAGGCAGTGAGGTCAGCTGCTGCAAATTGCTAGTTATTCTTTTCTTCAATTAAGGACAATTCTTCTGATACAGGAAGTTAACTCCCACCAGCTAATCTAACGGCCTTGAGTCCCAATGTATCGTATCTGCTCTGTCTGAAGGCAGGGCTGAAGCTGCCTCGGCAGTCACTCCAGGTCTGTGTACAGAAGCTACCTGAGAGGCCAGGCTGTGCAAGCCCTGCTGGGCTCCAAGCCCACCTCTCAGGGGAGCTTCACAACAGCTGGAGTTGCAGGGAAGGCTTAGAGGGGAGTCAGGTAGCTTGCTTATGGAATGGGGAGGGTAGACTGTGAGATGCTACGTAGCTCTGTGAGTGTGTGTGTGTGTGTGTGTGTGTGTGTGTCTGTAATGTGTCTCTGTGTGTGCATATATGTACATGTGCATATGTATGTACATAAGTAGATGTGTATATGAATATCTGTGTGCACATTCACATCCACACAGACCCAGGAAAACACATCTGCTTATTGGTGATAAGAGCTCCTAAGATTTTCCTCTCTGAGTCTGGTCATCCCAACCCTAGACTACTGACCCTGGGAAGGGGTGGGCAGACCATACAGGTGAGGTGCCAAGCGGATGGTGGCGAGCGCAGCGCGCGCGCGCGCGCAAACACACACACACACACACACACACAGCTATGCTAGGAAACAGGACTGCTGTCAGCCTGTGGTCACTGTTCCTGCTGAGTACCTGGGGTGGTACTTAGGCCTAACTGTGTCCCTTCTGTGACAGGTTTCATTATGTTTTCTGTAGTCAGTGGTGTCCACTGTCACCACTTATGGACCCACAGACCAGGTGGCCAAATGGAGACATTGTACAAACTGCTTAACCTCTGAAATTCCCAGAGCCACAGAGAAGTGTGAGGATGAGGAGACTCAGAGGGACAGAGCTCAGGCCTGAAGTGGAATTCTGTAGAGCAGTGAATTTTCTTAGCCTGTTTCCTCTGCATAAACTGGGAGTGACACAATACACCCTAGAGGGTACATCCAAACTTAACAAAAGTGCACACAGAAAGCCACACACAGTTCCAAAATGGGGGAGCACTCCAGGGTTAGGGTGGAAAGGGGGTATCTGTGCCCTCCCTGCTAGTAGCCAGTGGCCTGAGCTGGTGAACAGCTTTGAATTCATGTCTTTGGGGCTCCTAAACTTCCATGTCTACAGGAGTCCATGTTGCTGTCCCACTCTGGAGCCCTTGGGACTACAGAGCTTCTTGAGGGGTAAGACAGTCATAGATAAAACCAAGATGGACAATCTTTGTCAAAGCATGGTCTAGCTATCATGAGTGGAGGATTCTAGGAATCTCTGATTTGGTAGATGAGGCATCAGAAGGCAGGGAGAGGTCCATAAGTAGGTGGTACAGGACACAGACTTCCGCTGAGGTGAAGAACATTTTTTTTTTTTTTTTTCTGCTGCTAGCTCTGTGCAAAAGTTTTGGGAAGGCTCTTGTCCGAGGGACTGAGCGTTTGATAGAGGGAGTATAAAGGCTGATTAACAAGGATAGACTGGAGGAGTCGAAGACCAAAAGTGGGTGTGTCCGTGGAGGCCCCTTGTGTGCTTTGTTTCTATGGGGCAGTAGATGGGACACTAAAGTCCTGGCTGGCCCAGGGGTGGAACTGTCTAGTGTCCAGGGTGCGTGCTTGGCTGCAGACTGTGGGAGAAAAGCAGAATTCAGGGAAGGCCTAAAAGTCCTCTGAGGAGCCTAGCCTTCACCCTACCCAGCAGCAGGGAGGAAGTAGCCTAGCTTGAAACTGAGCTAGGGCTATTCTCTCCAGGATCCTATCTTCTAGGCCCAATCTAAAATGACTGACCATCTCCTGTGGATCTCCTGACTGCAGTGGACAGAAACCACAATTTTATATGTCTCAGGAGGCCTGTTAATTAGAATGTCTGCACTTCCGTGAGAAAAGTGTTAGGGGGACCCTGCTTTCTGCCAGGCCCTGCATAAACTCTGCTCAGCCTGGACTGGTAGGTGGGATTTGCAGGTTTAACAAGTCCTTTAGCGTTAAAGGACAAAAGCTTTTCTGTTTTGAGACTAGAGTAGATCCAAGCATCCAGCACCCCTGGAGTTGAGAGCTGATGGAGAAGTCCCCTCTCATTTCTGTGAGACTTCGTTCTAGGTTTCTCGGTCTCTTGGGTTCTTAGGTTTCCTAGCTCTCTCACTCCGTGCTAGCGCCGATTTCCTTGAATTTCTCTCTCTCCCAAGGGTGTTTCTGCCCTAGGAGTATCTCTTTCTGGTGCTGTGTCTCAGGGTCACTGCGCCCCAGGCTCGCAGTCCATGTCTCCATCCCTGCCCGGCCCGCAGCGTCTCCGGGCTGTATAATCCCGAGTCTGTCTACGACTGTCGTTCCGCGAGGGTCGGGGTCTCAGTGGCCGCATCCAGTGGGCTGCGCCTCCCGCGCGCTGCGGTGGCCGCGCGGCTCGGGCGGGGGTGCGGGCCCGCGGGGGCGGTGTCGGGCGCCTTCCGTCGTCAGTCCCTCCCCGGCGGCGCGGAGGGGGGGCGGCGCGGCCGCCGCTCGGCTCCTTTAAGGGAGCGGGAGGGAGCGGCGAGGCGGCGGCGGTTGCGGTGGAGGCGGCCGAGCGAGCGGGGCGGGGGCGCGGGGCGCGGCGCCCGGAGAGTCCGCTCCGGCCGAAGGCGCCGGGGCCGGGCCGGGAGCGAGCAGCGCCGGCAGCACAGCGGAGCCCGCCGCCTGGGACATGGCCAAGGCGGGCAGCGCAGGTGAGCGCGGCGCGGGGCGCGCGGCGGGTGGCGGGAGGGATCGCTCGGCCCAGGTGAGCCCCCCATCAGGTGGGCGGAGGCGCAGTGACCGCGGCGACCCGCCCGGACCCCCGGGCGTGCAGAAGGGGCTCCGCGCGCCCTGCGTCCTTCCCGCGCCCCCAGTCACCTCGTGGGACACCGCATCCCGCTTGCCCCGCTGCATTGGGTCAGGTCTGCGGCTCTTCAGTCCAGTCGGCAGTTGAGAGCTGTCGCTGCCCTCCGGGAGCCTGGGGGAGTAGATCCCGGCACCAGAACCCAAAGGAGATGTCCCGTGGCCGCGATCCATCCCACGCCCAACAAACCAGGACGCGCCCCCTTGTCCTGTCACTCTGTATCCTGGATGCGACAATCCCCCGCCCCTGCCACCAGCTGGGTCAGGAGACCCAGATTACTAGTCCCGCCGCTGGCGGGGTACTCTACGGCTGGGGAGCCGCCCCGCCCCCCATTCGACCCAGAGGCAGAGCCTCAGGTGCCAGGCTAGGCAGGCGGGGCCTCTGTTATGGTCCCATGGGCTCTGCTCTCCTGCAATTTCAGAGCTGTAGCCCAAGGTTTGCAGGGAGTAGGTGTTAGTCGTCCCTTCATTCATCCAGTCAGGCGTTCATTCACCAGCATCTGCTCTGATGTCAGGCCCTATGAGTTGGCTAGGACCTGGAGGGGACCAGATTTAGCCCCTTCTGCACTCCCCACTCTGCACCCTGGGCCCCCACAGTGCCCTAAACGGCCAAGTTGAGGAAAGACTGTATTCATAGGTCTGGCCACAGGGCGAGGCTGGTCTCAACAGTCCCGAGCTTGGGAGCTCTGTCGTGTGAGAATCTGCCATGAACTCACACCCAGCCTGTGACGTTGGCAGGTGCCATGCTATCCCAGTGGGGCCTGGTGTGAACCCCACTTCTCTACCCATAGGCATGGCAAAGATGGAAAAAATATGATCATCTGCCCACACTCTAGATGTGAGTGCCATTGAGCTGCCTGCGATCCTGGGACAGGTCCCAATCCTTGGCATAGATTGGCCTTGTGACTCAGGTGCCTGTTATTACAGAGGAATCCTGTCAGGGAGAGGCTGGTTGTGTGAGACAGCATAACCAAATGCATCTAAACACCCCCTTTCCCACTTCCCTTCCCTCCCCTCCTGAGGGAGGCACAGTGAGATGACACCAGGAGGCTGGAAAAGGCTATCTGCTCCCTTCTTTCTCCTGCCTTGGTCCCTCCCCACCCCTGCTCTTCATAAAGGAAGAGCATGTCTCTGCTGCCCTTTCTACATGTGCTCATGTGTAAGCACAGGTCTGGATGCCTGGATCTAGGTCTCTTGCCAGGGCACCATAGTAGCAACAGTAGTTAGAGAAATCTCTTCTTGACCTGTGTACCAAGTAATGTACTCAAGCCCTTTACTGCCTCTTGATCCTGAGACATAGGAAGGCACTCCCCCTTTTAAAACCGTTGAAAGCAAATAGCTCCCTGAAGGTGGCTGGGAGGATCTAGGCAAAGCCTGGATGCAAGACCAAGATTTTTGTTTGTTTGTTTGTTGTTTTTGTTTTGGATGCTAAGGAATCTTTCTACTCTCCTCCTCATTCTGGGAGAGGGGCAACCCTAGGTCCTATGCATTGGCTTGTGGGTCTTTTGGTCCCTAGCTGAGATCCGTGGGAGAGTACCCTGTGGAGGTCAAGAAATCGCCAGGCCTCCTAGCACTGCTGCCAGGGGCAGTGCTACAACTTTTACATTTCACACTCTCAGTCCTTTCCCTCAGGGTAAGCCAGACTTCCCTTCTCTGTGACCACCTGCCTGGTGCCTCTGTCCCTTACTCAGCTGCCACCCCAAGGAGCTCTGCAGATGACCTCTGGCAAGACTGACCACTCTTTCCTTCTCAACTCTCCTGGGCAACTTGGCAGCCTGCGAACATCCCTTCTTTTTCTTTAGCTGCCTTAAACCCAGTGACTTGAAAATGCACAGTACGGAGGAATGTCTGGTCTCTCTCACCAAGTACATTTATGTTGAATTATATTGTTAAGTTTTATAACAGAGGTGGCCAAGTCCTTCTATTCATAGCTGGGGAAACTGAGGCCCAAGAGAGAAAGATGGCGGTTCAGTACCACACACAGACTAAAAGGCAGAAGGGTCAGCTCTCCACCCTGAGAGGAGAGATTAGACTAAAGGGAGGTTGTAGGAAATCTTGTCCACGAGTGAGGGGGGTCTGCTTCCTGCTTTGTCTGGGATTTCCTCTGGTCCACCTGCTGAGAGAGGAGAAGGGTTTTGGGTCCTGGGGCTGTTGTACCCGACTCCAAGCTGTACACTGTACAGTTCCACCAACACATCGTGGTGAATGGTGGTGCTGGAGCGGCACAGTGTACATCCTGAGCAGCCAGCCAAGGCTATGCCAGCTGTGCCAGGAAGGCAGTTCAAGGACTTTCGTGTAGCTAGGAGAATCCAGGCACAAGAGAAAATGTAATCAGATCCCAGAAAGGATGAGATTAATTTGCAGAGATTGATTATTGCCAGTCTTCAAGCTTTGGGGCAATCTGAGCCACACAGAAATCAGAACAGTTGGTCATCTCCAATACTTGGAAAAGAAGAACACTCCTTGGTCTTGTTCTGTGGACAAAGAAAGACAGGATGAAAACCAGAGAAGGAGATGGGGAGGAGAACAGGACTGGAACTCTATAAAGGAAATGATAATTCTTTTTGTAGAGCCACCCATGGCCAGAGGAAGCAGCAGGTTGGAGCAGCGAAGGCTGGGTTCTCTAGCTGGATCTTCAAAACTAGCAGAGTTTAGACAGAGTGGTGGCAAGGGCCGGGCTTCCTGGTCCTGGAGAAGCTTAAGCAAAGGCTGGGAATCTGGATAACGGGGAGATGAGAAAGTATGCAGGGGCTGCTACAGAAGCATCCAGCTGGGCTGGGATGCCAGGTTCCTAGAGACTTGGTGCAGAGGTCAGAAGGAACTCCAGAGAGAAAGAGTGGGGGCCAGCAGAGAGGTGGTAACGCTTGTGCATTTGGACAAATCCTTCTGGCACAATGTGAGGGCTCTGGAGGCTGGAGGGCTGCCAGTATGGGAGCTGCCTCTGTTGGGAAGGGCTTGCTCTGCCTCTGCCAGCAGCCCTGCCCCTCCCTTCCTGTGAACCTTGCAATGACCCTCTGTCTCTGTACCCCAGTGGGACAGCAGGGTTGGTTTGTCCCCAGCCAAATGCAAGTGGGAGACCTGGATCCTTACTTGGGTCAGGCAGAAACTCAGCAGATTGCCAATAGAGTCTGTAAAGCTGTAGGAGAAGGGCAGGAATGTTTGGAGAGCCCAGAAGCCATGCCACAGGGCTGGGCAGGAATTCCAGGCTGGAGGAACCAGTTTATGCCATTTCCAGGTGTTGGCCTCTGCTCTCAAGAGAGGAGACTGGTTGATGGGGGGACAGCAAGCCTAGTCACTAACAGCAGTTAAACAAACAAACAAACAAACAAACAAACAAACGAAACCAATCTGATGTGTAGAGGCTGGGCAGGGGGCTCGCTTGCAGATCCTCAGGTTCAAAGCCTTGATTAACAAGGGGGACACCAGGGCCTAGGTGTATGCTCAAGGTCACAGGGAATGGTAACAGCAGGCATGAGTGCTCTAGGAGGAAGACCTGCTCCCTCTGGCAGGGGCCAGGGACCAGTGGCCCAGCAGAGGAAACAACCAGAAGTTACAGGACAGGACCAGGGCTGGGATTCTCTGCACTCTGGAAAGATGGCAGAAGAATTGAGGCACATGTAGAAACTCCCAGGCCTAGGGTACCAGGATAATGTCCCTGCTTATCTTGGGAAGACCATCACCTCTGCAAGGGGACTGCAGTCCGCCTTTGCAATGTCAGACTCCAGGACTTCCTCAGGCTTTGCTTCCAGGAAGCCTTCCTGGACTTGCTGAAGTCAGGCAACACATAGGTTCACAGCGGCTGACACACAGGCTGCAGTTGGAGACCCTTCCCAACCTCTTGGTCCCATTGGAGACTCCTGTGCCTTGGTCTGTGTTGGGAAGTAGAGAAGTGAGAGACATACTAAACACAGCTTGATGTCTTCCTCCATTGCTCTCTGGGGGCAGTGTCTGCAGCTGGTGGGTAGGGTGAATGACAGCAAACTGTGGTAGTTCCCAGCTAGAAGTTTGGAGACTTCTAGTCCACCTGTTAAAGGCGGGGTTGGGGGGCACTGAAGAGATGTGTCTCAGTGGTTAATATATATGCAAGCCAAACACATACAAAATACAATGAACAAATCTAATTTAAAAATTTATAATGGGGTGCAGATTGAGACAGGCAAAGGGTCCTCTTCTGAATCAAGGGCAGGAACATGAACTCCAGAAACCAAGGCTTTGAGAGTTGGAGGAGTCTTAGAAAGAACCAACCAGTTCCCAGAAATGCTCTGAGATGCCAGGCCTACAGAAAGGAGGCCAGGACTAGGGTTTACAACTGGCTTCTTTTTATGGAAGCCCTCAGCATTATTTCCCCTTTGATGGCCTGACAGCACCTCTTTGCAGGGGTGGGGTGTGGGGTTAGGAAGGATATGGACAGAGGGATGGATACACACACAACCACAGTGTTGTTCCTATTTTAAAGATGGGAAAACTCAACTCCAGAAAGGTTGAGTATCTGGTTCTAGATTCATCCGTGAACTTGGAGGCAGACTGGAACTAGCAAGCAGGACTCTTCCATTCTTTCAGGTGTCTAACCTGGCCTGGGTTGACCTTGAACTGCCCGCTCTGAGACTTAGCTTCTGCATCTGTAAGAAGGAATGGGTTAGAAGAGTGTGGGCTCAGGAGGGTCTGGAAGTTCTACAAGGCTCTAGCTGAGTTCTTCTTTTTCTACCCACCCTCTCCCTGGGGTCTGTCTATCTTTATTGTCTCGCCTCTCACCTCTCACCTCAAGTGGATGGGATTTGGAGGAGTCAAGGAGTAAGGAACCCAGGGGAGTCAAGGACTTTCACAGCCAAAGTCTTCTAGGAGGTCTCAGACTAGCTTGTCACCAGGGCCTCATGGAAGGGTGTGGCCAGCTGCACTGAGCCCCTAGGGAGAGATTTAGGGGTAGGAGGGGGGTAGGAGAGAATGCATAGCAAATACGTTTGGAAATCAAATGAGATCTGAGCTCCCCACCCACTCCCTCAAATCTCTCTACTCGCTCTCTTTTAAAATTCTTGTTTTCTAAAGAGAAAGAAATGCTAAATTGCACCCCCTTTCCCAAGGAATGGGAGCCTTAGTGAGTCATTCCGGAGGTAAATGCCACCTCCAAGGTCCCACGTGTGCCTGTGGAGGCCTGCACAGCTGTGTGGTCACAGCCCCCAACTAGGGTACACATGTGGGTAGGGTGACAGGGGCCTCCTGCTTGTCTTGGCTCTGGGTAGGAGCTGGGTCGCTGCAGGGGAACCTAGTCAGCTGGCCTGCTTCCTGCAGTATAACCCAGATGAGACCAGGCTTTGAGCCAGTATGGCAATCAGCATTCAGTTTGAGGCGTGGTGAGGTGTGCTTGGTGGCATGGTGGGCTGTCTGTGGCTAGAGTGGGTTGCAGTATGGGTGCATTTGAGGCACCGGAGATGAGAGATTGGGCCATGTAGCTGACTGTGGAAGGCTGCTGGGGGTCTCCTGGTGTCAAGCTGGCCTCGGGGCGTGAGGTGTGTGTCGGGGTGGGTGGGGCCAGTGAGGAGGTGTGCCACCTCCCGGTGACCCATTATTCTGGAGGGAGGAGAAGTAGTCCGTCTGTTGGCTGGGATGCCAAACAAGGGTTGAAAGCAAAAATAGAAACACACTGGGCCCATCTGGGAGGGGCGCTGAGTTCTGGTGGCTAGAGAGTCCTCTTCTGAGCCGGCTGTTGCTGACGTTGTGTTTGTTCGGCTCTGGGTATTTACAGAGTACGTCACTGCCCTCCTGCCCTCCTCAGGGATAGACTTAGATCTGAAGACTTTGTGACCGTGAGCTTAAGGTGGGGTGGCAGCTGGAAGGCTCTGAGCATGTTCTAGGAGCTGTCTTCAGGCATGTATTGGTCACACATTTGACCTTTCCTGGATTGTTTTCAGATTGAACCCCAGTGCCATCCTCCTGGATCAGAACTCCCTTTGGCTCTGCTGTGGCTTCCCCTTATGAGCTTGGTCTGAGCTAGGCAATTCTGGATTCACCCCTGGTAGCATACAGAGCTATTTTGAGCCTCCTATTAGGGCCTGGTGTGGGGAATGTGTTTATTCTTTGCGGTGTTTTGTTTCCTTCTTGTGTATTATAATCTGGGGCAGGCAGGGACGGCAGCGTTATCCAGCCTGCTGTCAGGGCTTCCCTGCCTCACTGCCAATTTCTGGCACTGTGATTTGGCACCAAATCGAGGGACCTGAGGGCAGAGATCACCTTGAGGTTCATCTTTACAATCTGGGAGTTGCAGGTGGAATGGGGTGTCCATGTGAGATCACATTGGCCATTGCTGGGGTGTGGCAGGGAGCTGGTCTCTCCTGCTGTTTGCTTGCTGCTGATGGCAGCCTTTGATGCCCTTACCAAAAGCTCACTGAAGTGGTGGTCCCGGCGAGAATACACAGCATCCAGAGTCACTGGCTCTGCCCTGGCTTCCTTGTTCACTGGCTTGGTGCATAGATGTCAAATTCGTATTCTCTGGCCCCCACTGAAGGGTCCTGGGATGATTAGGGAGGATGCCATCTTTTGTCTTGACACTCTGGGCTGTCTCATGTCCTCCCATATGTGGGACAGTGGCAAATGCTATGGAGTGTTTTCTGTGGAGTAGGGGAGACAGCTTTTGCCTTCTGGAGCAAGAATCTGGTGGGACATAGGGGGGACATCTGGGCCTTGGGGAAATTGTTCCAAAGAATTCAGAACTGTTAGGAGCCTAATTGGCAGAGCAAATGAAAGTACAATAGATAGCCAAAGCTATTAATCACTCATTATCTTCTAAATAAGGTAATTAAGGGGTATTTAAATGGCATATTTATAAGATACCAGCAGGTCTTCAAAAGCACATCGTTCCCAAAGCAATTAGTCTGGCCAACTAGGCCAGGCACAGAGACCCAAGTTCTAGTCCTCACTTTCTTCCTTCCTGAACTTTAGGGATCCCAAGCCTCTCCGCAGGGACATACCTGCACTGTGGGAAGGTGATAGGTCACAGAAACCTCTGCGATTATAAAATGCAATACAGCATCCAGAGTGTGCTGCAAAAATATTCTTTAGGCATGTCCAACTTTAATATGGTGGCATGGTGTTGTCACCTACAAAGTTAGAGATCTGTGCTTGAGATCTAGGCAGTGGAGCTACAAAATAAAAATCTCCTAATACATTTACAATTTTGTCTTAGACCATAATCATAGCTCTCAATTGGCCACTTGTGGTCTGTAGGCCACAGGTTGGATAAGTCTACAAATTATTTGATATGGCTCTGGGTCTAGACTGGGTGCCATGGCCTGGGCTGGGTTTCTCCTGTGCCTATGATTGTCACTTGTCATGTAACTGGATTAAGACTTCGGATGCAATCATGGTCTAGTTTGAGGCTGGTCTGTGTTAATGGCTGAGGTCAAGGTTTAGGCCGTGGTTGTTTTAAGGACCCCAGTTGCTGTCAGGATGATTCTGTATCTTGAGGGCTCAGCTCCATTCCTTGAGTGTGATCTTCATGGACTGGGTCTAGTTGGTTGCCCTGAAAGCAGGTCCCTCCTAGGGTCCTTCAGGATGCTGGCTCCTGAGCCTGGGTACCATAGCAGACAGTCCCTTTGGGGTTCCTGGCAGTCCCCTGAAAGAGATCAGCATACAGCTCATCAGTGGCACATCTAGCATTTTAGGAGATAGTTAGGACTGTTTCTATAGCAACCAACCCCCGACCAGCACTGGCTTCCTTCAATAAGGCCTTTTTCTGGAAGCAGCTTCTCCTGGCCTCTCATCCCTCCCTGGGTGCACAGCCCCTTCAAGCCATGCATGAGTTGGTTGGCCCTGGTTGTATGGTCCCCATTCTTGCCTTGACCCACAAAGGGCACCTGAGGGCACACCTTGGTGTGTGCTCTCCAGAGAGCAACCTTCCTCAGGCCCTTCCTGTGCTGTTCCATGTGGAGCCCCAAGAGAACTCTTACCACGCAGCCCTATGCAGCAAGAGGCGCTGGGTCTGGAGAAGATTCCTGCTAGGCGTCTGCTTTAGGGCAACCTGTGGTCCAGAGTGCAGGACGACAGAGATGCAGACATTAGCTGCCACTGGACACCAGTGAGGAATCAGGCACCAGTCTGGCCTGGGAACAGGGAAGCCCACACTCCCTTCATCTAGCAGGAATGGGGTAGAGAATGGAGGCCCCAGTAAAGGCCTGGAGGAAGAGGGAGACACATGGAAGGTTCTGGCTGAGGCCAGATGGTGGGAGGATGGGCTGGGAGCAAATGGAATGAGGGGAGGAGGAGAGAGGAGCAGCTTCCATTCCTGGGGCCCCAGGAGAGTGGACTGCACTTAAACGTTTCCACTTAAGAAATAAGCAAAGAAAAGCCCTTTGGATAATCACAGTTTCTTATTCCACTTAACACACTCCTTTATTCATTTTTCATCTTCTTTATTGTACGTGTGTGTGTGTGTGTGCATGAGTATGTATGTCTGTGTCTGCATGTGTGTGTGTGTGTGTGTCCATGAGTATGTATGTCTGTGTCTGCATGTGTGTGTCTGTATGTGTGTGTGTGCATGTGTGTGTACTGTTGTCTGTGTGTTGTGTGTGTGTTTGACATGTTTGGAGATCAGAGAACGATTTGCAGGATCTGGTTCTCTCATTCTACTATGTAGGTCCTGGAGATCAAACAAGGGTCATGAGACTTACACAGTAAACTAAGCCATCTTGACAGTCCCAACAAGCCCTGTTATGGCAGCCATGGAGACTGGGTACTATGCTATACTTTTCTCAAATGAATGGCTATTCATTTACTACCTTTATTACTCCTGATGTAGGCATGACTATTATCTCTATTTTACAGAGGCGAAACTGAGGCAGAGTAATTGGTAAATATCTAAACTGGGAACCAGGCCAATGGAAGTGGGCAGGTTCCCTGGAGGGAGAGGAAGATAGCAGAGAAAGGAGAGGATGGGAGGAGGAGGGGGAAGGGGGAAGAAGAAGAAGAGGAAGGAGAGGAGGAGAATGAGGGGGAGGAAGGGGAGGAGGAGGGGAAGAGGGGAGGAAGGGGAGGAGGAGGGGGAGGAGGGGAAGAGAGGGAGAGGGAGGAAGGTGAGCAATGGGAAGAAAAGGGAGGAGAGGAGGGGGAGGAGGGGAAGAGAGGGAGAGGGAGGAAGGGGAGCAATGGGAAGACGAGGGAGGAGAGGAGGGGGAGGAGGGGAAGAAGGGAGAGGGAGGAAGGGAGAAATGGAAGAGGAGGGAAGAGGAGGAGGAAGAGGAGGAAGAGGAGGAAGAGGAGGAAGAGGAGAAGAGGGGAAATGGCAGCAGAACCAGTGGTAAGGAGGCAGCTTCCTTGGAGTCAGTCACCTGCCAGTCTGTGAAGCCTCCCTCAAGCCATACTCCACATGCTGCCTCCTGACTCTGAGGCTTCAGGGCTGTCATGAAGATCAGTGATGTGTGTGTGTGTGTGTGTGTGTGTGTGTGTGTTTGTTTTCCCTGACCGGATCATTTCCGATAGCCAGGAGTTAGACCATAGCACTGGTTTATAGAGCCCACCCATCTCTGTGTATATGGTGGCGGGTAGGGGTGGGTGTCCAAGGCTTGTAATGTCACTGCCCTGCCACCTTCTCTGCTCACTCACTGGTGTTCAGTTATCCGTGCCACCAGGATAGTTTCAGTTGCAGTGGGGCAGTGGTCACTGCCAGGCAGGCAGGTGTGGGTATAGACAGGTCCAGGCTGTAACCCAAGCCATGGGATCTAGGAATCATGTATGTTATTCAGATACCCTAGCAAATGTCCATGGTCCTTCCCTTATTCTGACATACTGAGTTACTAGGGAATTCTATGTCCTCTTTGCCTGGAAATGGCTGTCACTGTGGCCATGCCTTTCTCTGGCCCCACTCTGCCTCACCAGGTTAGTCCTGCTCACTTCTTCCTTTGAGGTTCAGCTTGGGACTCCTCCCCAAGAAGGAACACTAGGTTTCTTCTTGGGGTATGGCCCACCCTGTGTGACCCTGCCTACCTAGAGACTACTTATATGGAATCTGGCCCATGGACCAGGCACCTTGCTCTGTGCTATGTGCAGGGCAGAGCAGGGCTGAGCCCTGAGCCAGCACTCCCAAGGGCCAGGAAGGTTCCAGTTCCTCTCTGCTCTCCCTTCCTCCCCCCAAGCACCATCTGGCCTAAGGTCTGTCCCAGGAAACATTGGCCTATACTTCTGCCTCCTTCCTGTGAGGTGGCTTCCCCTCTGGACAGGGCTCGTAAGTATAAGACAGTTTATCCTTAAAAAGGGGCTTCTGCTTTAGGCAGGGCTGACCTGAGGTCCTTAGGACAGACCAGAAGGCTCCTGTCTGGCTGTGTGTCTGCCTTTCTGTCTATTATAGATGTGGAGCCTGAGATAGAACCAGTGATCTGAGCTGGTGTCTGGCTTCACTCATGTAGGAGAAACCCAGGCTTGTCACAAATTCTAGGAGAACACGCTGGGCCCGAGGTAAGGGGCTGATAGATCTGGAGGCAGATTGGAAATGTCTAGGACAGGCCCGCTCCTGCAGGACATGCGCCGGGCTGTGAAGCAGTAGTAGCTTCTCTATAGGCAGTGCTTAGGTAGTTAGTCTCTTCTCCTTGATGCTGACTTTGGGGTTTAGGTAATTGTGGTCCTCAGAAAGAGACAAGCTGAGCCTTGGCAGACATAAGCCTGAGGAGTTCCCTGGCAGCAGCTAGAAGCTTCTTGGGTATTCTTTCCCTGCCTCAAGCTTTGGTTCTATGGATGACAAAGGCCACCTCCAGGCAGTCAGCTAGAAACTCTGGTGACTGATGTTAAATTTAAACCTTATAATGATACCCATTTTAGAGATGAGAAAACCTGAGGATCAGAGAGGTTAATTTGCTTTGAACCATAGAGGAGTGAGTGAATGCAAGGCTTTGTCACTCAAAAGGTCATGTTCTAAGCTCTGTGCAGAACTTTTACTGGTGCCTGGTAACTGGTTACCTGTAATGTTGGAACAATCCTAGGAAGGTAGAGTGGGAGCTCTTGTCCCTTAAGGAACTCTGTCTGTCTGTCTGTCTGTCTGTCTGTCTCTCTGTCTCCCCCCCCCCCACACACACACCGTGTGTCTGGTTTTTCTTCACCATTCAGTTTCTGGCTTGCCTGATATCTTTTCCAAGCAGTCTTCTCCACAGAAGACCTTGTGGACTTTTTCTCCTTCTTTGACATGGTCTTTATCATTTGCCAGAAGTCAGTGTATTGAAGGGCCCATCAAAAGACTGTCTTCTCCCAGCCAGAAGCCAGTTGCTTCTTTTAGTATATTTATTTATTTGTGTGTATATGTGTATACACATGCATGCATATGTATGTGTGTAGGCATGCATTTGCCACAATTTTGAGGTAGTTGATTCTCTTCTACTCTGTGGGGGTCCAAGATCAAACGTAGGTCGTCAAACTTGATGGCAATCACCCTTACCTGCCTTGCTAGCTGCTTCTTAACATGTCCGTTGTTATAGGTTTATTCTTTTTTCTTTTTTTTAAGATAGGCTCTCACTAGGTAGCTCTTACCATCTGTTTGCCTCTGCCTCCTGAGCACCTGGATTAAAGGTGTGCTATCACACGTGGCTACAGGTTCCTTTTCTATTAGGTATATATAGCTGGGGTTCCCTGTTACTTTTACAGAGGTTGTTTTGGGTAGACACCCAATGGGAGAGAAAAAAGACCTGGTGTCTTCTTTAAGCAAACTTACAGCACACATTAAAAAGCACAAGCAAATGTAGTTGGAAAGCAAGGCAGGTAATCATGAATAAGTCAGAATGTACAATTGAAAATAAGCCCAGAGACGTAGTTTGAACTCAGAGGAGGCGAGGGACTCATCAGAGAGGAGAGTTGCTGTGAGTTGCAGAAGAAGGGAGCTACTGGGCTGGTTCACACATAAAATTAGCATGGGCCACCAAGTGCTTCTGATGAGCAAGGCTGGGTGATAGACCCATGGATGTGCCTGTCAGTTTCTCAGGCACAGATGGCACTGTTAGGAACTCTTGTGGAAGAAAGAGTTTGAAAAGGACATCTCTAAGTTGGTAGCACCTTTCCCCACCGAGGTGGGCAGGTGGCCTTTTGGCAGCCTCCAGAGAACATGCATGTGTGTGTGTGTGTGTGTGTGTGTGTGTGTGTGTGTGTGTATGTGATGGAAGTCCCATCTATTCATCCCAGAGTCCCCAGCAATCCTTGCAGTGTCCGTGACAGGGAGTTTCCTTTGATGCCCACCAGCCTTTTCATTGCTCTGTTCTAACTAGAAGAACTTGTCCCCTCTGAAAGAGCCTCCCTACCCTACCCCAGTGCTCTCTGGGGACCTTCAGAATGTTGCAGTGCTCACAGATGATATGGCTGGCACTGGGGGCTGCTGTGAGGATGATGAACCCTCTTCTCTCGTTTTTTTTTTCTTCAGGCTGTAGCACACACTGCAAGCAAGAGCTTGGCAGGAATGTCCATGCTTGTGCATTTGTACATATGGTACGTGTATGAGAGGCTCTGTGTGCTGAGGCCTGTCACTCATCTCTGGCTATGCAATCTCAGGAACCACAAAGACCCTAGCAACTCTCCAGATGGTGACACCACCACACAAGCTCAGTCTGTTCACTGTTGCCAGTTCAGGAGCTGAATAGTCAAGGCTGACAACACGTTTTCTTACCATCTAAGCAAACTCTTGCTTCTTAGGAATGAAATAGACTTGGACAGTAAGGGATGTTTGTATATCAATATGTGGTATGTATTCATATGGACTATGGGATAATTTTAATAACTCACATCTGTTTCTTGAGAAAACTGCATTAATTAAGTTAACTTAAGTTTGGGACAAATTTTAAATGATTTTTAAAATTCTTATTTTTTTCAGATTTATTTTTATTTTATTGTGTGTGTGTGTCTGTGAACATGAGTGCAGGGCTTTTGCAGGGAAAGGAGTCAGATCCCTGTAAACTGGAGTTATAGGCAGTTGGGAGCCTCCTGATATGGAAGTTGGGCCCTTTGCAAGAGCAGTATGTGTTTTTAACTTCTGATACATCTCTCTAGCTCCATTGGTTGTGTTTTGGAGTCACAAAAATCTCTACATGTATTTGAAGATGAAAAGACAATAGTATTTATCATATCACAAAAATATTTCGGTATAAGTCAAAGTCTAGCTGTTCATTCTTATGGTATAGGAAAGCAGCAGCTTCCTGTGGATTAATCTCAATTCCCACCGTCATGCTATAAACTCAGGCTTAGTTCTAGTAGATTTTATTTCTGTAGAGTTTTGACTTTCTATGTAGACCGTTACGTGATTTCACAATAAATACAAGTTTGTTTCTTGCTTTTCAATTTATATTTTCCATTTTTCTTGCCCTATTGCACTAGCTGATAACTTCCACATACATTTGGAAAATAGTCTCACATCCATGGTAGAAGGTCACAGTTATGGCACACCTATATTCAGACTTCCTGCCAATAAATACAGGACTCATGGATGGGAAAACAAGTGCCCCTCCCTTCTGCAGCTTCAAGGGGCTCCATAAAAAGTATGGGGCAGAAATAACTTTGCATCTAGAGGTGATCCCACACTGGTGCTTCCTGTGGCCTCTGCCCTTTCATATTTCAGAATGTTCTCTTGCCTGCAAACCATAGAGCATAACATGGGTATGTGTCTGGGAGTCTGTGCTGGGTAGGGCAGGAGGGCTGGCCTCTCCCTAAACTGTTCATGTACATGGTAGGAAGTGGTGCTAGCATCCTGCAGGTTGGTGGGTAGGGTGAGCTGGGCTGTTGCAGGTCTCCACAGACTGCATTTGTAAGATGCCCCCCTGCCAGAAGCTGGGGAGATCTCCACCTCACACAGTCTTCAGTACCTACTGTGTGCTGGATGGACTCCTCAAGATCCAGAGTTCATTTTTCCCCATGAGGGAGCCTCTATTAGGTTTCTCATCATACAGATGGGAACCGGAGGCAGGAGCATTGTTCATACTAGCACCTAGGTCTCTGTGGGTACAGGATGTGAGTGTCTGAAGGCCAAAGCCTCTGCCTGAGGGAAGATGTACCCATGTGTATGGTGATTTCTCTGATTTTTATTGAACATGCACTGACTGCAGGATGCAGCCTTATTTGAATACCGAGGAGAAGGAAGAAATGATGCTACTTAGTTCATGGTGTACCATCACCTAAGTCACTACCCAGTTCCAAAGATGCTAGTGTGGGGAAGGTGCCTCTCAGAACTGATACATTAGACTGAAATCTTGGTAGTCATATAACATTACATATGCAGCGTCAAAGCTGAGTTTCCTCTTTCCTCTGCCTCTTATCGAATTCCATTCCATAGAGATAATGTTTATAAATGGCATCTTGGTGTGTGTCCTCCCAAACATTTTAACAGCTTGGGAAGTATATTTATGTATTAATTACTGTTCCAAACACTTTATCTTTGCAAGACACGATGCTAAGCTTTTCAACGCATTTTGTTTAATCTTTGCAATAAGCTCTGAAGGCTGGCATGGGCTAGCACCACAGCATAGAAAGGAAAGCCAAAGCACAGAGAGGAGAGGCAACTTACCTGACATCACACAGCTTCTAAGAAACAAGGCCTGAACTTGAACCAGGCCTAAGCTGTTAATCAAATGCCACACCCTTAGTATGCAGGTCTATGTTATTTTTAAAAAACAAGGTCAAAACTATTCTGGAACCTTCTTGTGTGTATTTCTGCTAACCATACTCCATGGGCATCTTTTCCGTGTCCATGCCTAAAGTACTACTTCATCTCTTCAACCAATGCTGGGAATCATATCCTATGACTCTGTATGGATGTGTAGAGCTCATCTCTTGCAGATGAACACTGGGGTTTCTCTTGCCATGACAGGTATCACTGAAATACTGTGACAATCAATTCACACCTGTGTCTTTTAGAACTTCCCCAGGAAAATTACCAGATTGTTGTTGTTGTTTTTCTACCTCTTCCATTGGTTTCATTGTATAATGAGATGGCAATCTACCTGCAGTCTCTTGCATCTCGCACGCCTTAGAGTGTGTATGCAGAGATCTTCAAGTGCATGGTCACCCCATGTGAACCCCACAGTGCTTAGTAAAGAGGACCAGAGAATGGATGTGGGTACCAGCTGTTGACAGAGACAGGGCACATCTTCAATCATGTCCCTCCTCACTTGTATGTGTGTAGTGCTGAGTCTTGCCGTGGTCCCCGTGTGCTGTGTGTGGCTGACATCTCTGGAGATCCTCAGGATGTCTGGTATTTCCACATGACTTATGTTGGTCAATGAAATGTGAGCAAAGCGTGCCATTTCTGGGCAGGAGAGATTAAAACTGGGCATGAGTTTCCGTTTCTTTGCTTTGCTGGACCTTGACATCTCATTTGGAGATGGTGACATCATAAGGTGGTGGCCCCTCTGAGCGAGCGTGATGAAAAGAGCCTTCTCTGACCCATGAAGTGGAAGTGAATCACTGTTGCTATAAGTAGCTGAGATGATTTCTTATCACAGTTCAACTGTGGAGCAATATATTGTCCCTTGGCTGAGTCTCTTAGCTACTTCCCAACTCTTTCCCCCAGGAGCTTCCTCAGAGAGAGTTTTTGGACTTAAATGAAAACACCATGGTGAGAGGTGTGGTTGGAGGCTACAGAGGCGGAGAACTCAGATATGGAGGATGTAGCTGACCTTTGTCCGAGGGGCCTGGTCTTGGCCCCATCATATTGGGACACCCTTTCAGTCTTGACTAACAAACATGTTCTCTTTGTAGGTGGCCCTTCCCCGGGTGGCAGTGCCCCCTGGCACCTTCGGAATGTCCTCAGTGATTCGGTGGAGAGTTCAGATGATGAATTCTTTGATGCTAGAGGTAAGTGAACTTCCTCTCCACCCCACCAGTTGGGTGATCTTTCTAGAAGTCCTGCAAAGTGGATCCCTGCTGGGGACTAGAGTGGTCTCTGCCCACACTTGCAGTTTCATACTCCATAGGTGGGAATGGGGACTCAGCACCCTCCTGTTCACTCTTTGAAATATTTTCAAAGCTCCTAATATGTGCCAGGTGCTTGGGATGGCACAGAATACTGTGGGTTTGTTTGATGCTTTCATAAGCAGATAGTCTAGTTCAAGAGCAAATATCACAAGAGGATACAGAGGGAAACCCAGTCACTGGTGGGAGTGATGTGGTCTAGCCCAAAGTACCAGCTGACATGGGAGAGAATGTAGCAAGGGCACTGACTTTGATGTGGGTAGGATACCCTTTCTGTAGAGCCAAGAAGTAGGAGCTTGTCAGGTAAAGAGAAGGCAGGGCCTTCTAGACAGGTATGGCAGCAGGTATGGTAGCTCTGACCTAGGAAAGATTAATGAATGTTTTCATCTCTGAAGGGAGACCTATGTGGTGGTGGTGATGGTGTGGTACACCAGGGGAAAAGGAATGATAGATGAGACTGGTTTGGATGCCAACAGTATCTATGTGGCTTCTAAGACAGGTCTCACAGATATGGAGAGAGCTACCAGTGATACTCAGAGGAGCTGTGACAGGTAGTGGGGATCCAAATGGTACCCAGAGGGACTCCAAGAGTGGTATTTCAGGTAGAGAGAACATAGAAGCCAAGGTGTGATTATAGTAGGCAGATGCAGGGGCAGGAGGCTAGTCAACCTGTAATTAGAAGAGAAGACAGGGTGGCCATACTGAGCTAGGCTGGTTGGAAAAGGGGTCCTAGTACCTTTTAGCCTTGTGGATCTCACTCTGGGACATCACCAAGATTAGGGGGCTAACTTATTTGAGATGGGGCTAGTTTGCAATACTAAGTAAATATGATCTTAAGGACAGACAAATGGTTATAAGCAGCATGTGGACCTAGGACAGGACAGCAGGGACTAGTCTGAACATGACTTCCGCTTTGGCTTCAGACATGGTATTCCCTTTCTGAGGTCTGAGTTTCTTATTAACTCTGTATGTCCCCAGTTGGAGAATATTTCCCAAATATTGGGGTTCAGGGGATTTCTAGGAAAGCCTGGCTGGATGCTGCTGGACTGTCCCCACTTAAACCTCCCCCATTCTTGGCTCTGGGCAGAGAAACCTCTCCCAGTAAAGTCCCTAAACCAACCCATTGGGGGCTTACTTCCCATCTTCCCTGATTGGAGTGGCTGCCAGGGCTGCTATTCTCCATAGCAACTAGCCCACAGTGTGACAACACAGCTTCAATATTTTGATACGCTGAAGAGTTTCATTTCAATATTTCTGCAGTTCATCAGGGCTGTTTGTCCTTAGCTGCTACGATGGCATGCTGCAGGAGACAAGCATCTGTGGGTGGCACAAGGTCAAATCTGTCTTGGGCCTGTCTTCCCTGTGAGCAGCTGAGGAACCTTCCTGCTCCCATCCCTAGGACCATTGTCTCTGTCAGTCTCCCTCAGCAGTATCTGTCCTCCCTTCCCTAGTCTCAGAGAACTTGGCCTTACCATGTGCTCCCGGCTCCACCGTACATATACCTGTTTGTTCCTCCTCCCTTTGCCTTATCATCTCCTTTTCTCTCTCCATTCTTCCAGAATCCTAGACTTCACCTTAGGGTGTGGCCTCAAACCCAGATCATATAATAGCTGGGATGTCCCTCAAGAGTTTGTGTGTGTGTGTTTCCTCAGGTGCTAGCTACTTTGGTTTTGGAAACAGAGACATGATACTGCCCTGGTACAGACCAGTCAGACTAGGCAGGGTAGTCAAAGAGCCCAGAGACCCACTTGCCTCCACCTCCCAGGTTTGGGATTATAAACTACCCAGCATTTTATGTGTGTGTTGGGGATCAAACTAAGTCTTTATGCTCACACAGCAAGCGCTTTACTGGCTAAGCCTCTTCTCAGCCCCCAGCCCATTTTACAAGGTGAGAAACTCAGGCAGGGATTTTATTTAGGGTTGTAGACTGTAGCAGAGCAGCGGGTATAATCCTACTTCATTTGTCCCTTCTTTCACAAGTACTTATTATCTGTTCAACCAGTGTTAGGCTCCATCTTCAGTGTGGAGACTGAAGGTCCCATTTTAGTCCTCATGGGGCCGTGGCTCGGATAGCAGGTGGAAGGGGAGAAGACAGCGCACGAGCAAATGACATATATTGAGAAGTGCTATATAGACAACACAAAGCAATAGATTTCACTGCAGAGGATGTTTGAATGGCAAACAAACACATGAAAAGTTGCTCAGTACTATCAGTCATCAAAGAAAGACAAGTCAAAACTGTAAAGAGGGGTTGGGAGGGTGGCTGGGTTGGTAAAGTGCTCTCCTTGCAAGCCTAGGGACCTGAGTTCAATCCCTAGCACTCACATGAAGACACTAGGCATTGTTGTAATCCCGGAACTGGGGAGGGACACAAAAGAGTCCTCAGTGCTCACTGGCTAACCGGCCTAGTCTAATGGATGAGCTTGGGGCCAAGGAAATGGATGATGGTGCTCCTGAGGGTGATGCTGAGGCTGTCTTCTGGTCTCCACATGCACATGTACACACACCACACACACACACACACACACACACACTAAAAAGAAAACAAGACACACCTGTAAAGATGGCTGGCTCGATGGCTCAGCAGGTGAGGGTGCTTGTTGCTAAGCTTAATGACCTGAGTTTGATCCTGGGAATCAGGTGGTGGAAGTAGAGAACCAACTCCTGAGAGCTGTCCTCTGACCTCCACGTGTGTTTCGTGGTATAAGAGTAGCCCTCCTCCATATGCATATAATCCAAACAAATATAAATATAAGATGTTGTTGGAACTGCAATGATACCATTGTATTCCTATTAGAATGGTTCAATAGAATAGCTGGCTGCAATGTGGAAGAATGGGGTCCTTTCAAACTATCCTTGGGGGGAAATGGACAGTTTCATAAAATTGGTGGCGGTTTCTAAAGAAGGTGGGAAATGTAGCTCAATGTCGAGTCTCCCAGCATGCACAGTGATCTCGGCTCCCTCCACCCCCAGTCCTGTGACCCTTTTATGCTAGGTGTTTATTCAAATTGAGGGAAATATTATGCCAGTTTGATTTATTCTAGCCTCAATCTGAAAACATCCCAAATGAAACCCAGCGAGTGAATGGGTAGGCAGAGTCTGTTCTAGAAGAAAGGAGTGAACTGAAGCATGCAGGAGTGCGGACAACATCAGAATAAGTCACTCTGACAGAAAACAAGTCCGACCAAAGCAGAGCACACTGGCTGACTGCCCTGACAAAAAACTCTAGAAAATGCCAAGCGGCCCACAGGGACAGGAACAGATCAATGGTCTCAGAGTGGGAAGGAGAGCAAAAACAGCAGGAGAAAACTGAGTGTGAGCACTGCCTCACAGCTACAACTGTCAAAATGCTACATAGGGTTTTTCATTCATTCATTCATTCATTTATTCATTCATTTGTTATTCATTCATTTCCTTCACTATTTTATTAGAAGATTTAAATTTACACAATACGAACTAATGAAAGTTGAAAGGCATTAAGATCAAAATTAAAATGGCTAAGAATTGCCATTCTTGTGGCCCATGATGTCCAGGCATCTTCCCTCACTGAGAAGGGAAGTGACTGTTCCCTTTGGTTCTTCTCTCTGGTTCTGAGTACCCACCCTCTTTCTATGAATATGCATGAACAGGCTGAGCTTGGCCTTAACTGGGCTAGTGGCTAGGGAGATGAGGAGTCTGGAACCTGATTATATTTAGGTGTACTGGCACTGGAAAGTCTGACCACGAACAAAGCAAAGGGACACCCTCCCCCTCATAGGACGCCAACTTTCTGTTCTCTTTTTCTTTGGTGCTCCCTGCCTTCCATAGCAACTAGGAGAACATGGTGCTCAGACTAATAACCTGAATTTTATAGAAGACTAGGGCAAAGTCAGGTCCCATAGCTGATTAGGGGCTTAGATCAGATCATCCCTCCTTGGTTGGACTTCTACTGTGAGCATATGGACTCTCAGAGAGTCCAAGTTAGGGAGTCCAAGAGGAGATAAAATAAAGTGGAGTCTGAGGACCCAGGTCTTCATCATGGTAGTGCCATTGACTGGCTGCCATCGGAGCTCAGACACATCTCAAAGCCCTGGCTAGGATTTTCCCCTAGAAGATAATAGGGACGGTAGCCATTAGCCCATGGGTGAAGAAGGAGAGCAGGTGATTGCTGGACAAAAGAACTATTAGAGATGCAAGCCACAGAGATCTCTAAGGTCCTGCCCTCATCCCATATTAGGGGAGGTGAGAGAGGGAGTGCCTTTAAGTTTCTGGGGGTGGGTGGAGTGGGCACCATTCTCAGTGTGAGAGAGGATTAGTAGAGTTCAGAGAAGCCCAAGGGATGAGGTCTAAGTTAGGGCAAGGTGAAGGTGAGGACCAAGCAACAAGCATTACAGGTCCTTGGAAAGACCGGTTCCGTGGGCCTGATGTAGGTGATATTGGACAACCAACTAGAAAAGGTGATAAATAATCTGGTCTGAGTGAGGACAGGAGAGCCCCTGAATATGTCTAGAGTGGAGGCCAGGAGAGCCCCTGAGCCCTGGGAAGGAAGACTGAACTCCCTAATAGCCCTGGAGGCAGCCTTACAGGGCTCTCTCAGGCTTTGGCTTAGAGCAGAGTCATGCTGGGGTTAAGGTTAGAGTTGTACTGATGGTAAGTGAGGCTCAGCATGGAGCTTAGCATGGGGAACAAAACATACCCCTGGCAGTCATCCAGATGTTCCCTCTGGGGTTCTGTGGGTGCTGTGGGGAGGCAGTTCTACTTCAGAGAAATGGGGGTGCTAGGGTTGGATCTTGTGGCCCCTCTGTTAGGAAATACTTCAAGTAGAGTCTTTTGCATGCTGTGCACCCACTCCTTGTGTGTGTGTGTTCTCTGTGCCTCACAGGGACAAAGCCCATTGTTTCCAGAATGATGATCTGAAGGATGAATGTGAAGAGTGGGACAAGCCAGAATTCCAGAGGGAGGGAGAGGCAACTGACAAAGCACTTTGGAGGGATGAGCTTGAGCAAATGGAGAGGAAGAACAGAGAAAGTTCCAGGAGAGATTCCAGATAGCAGAGGGAGAGGAAGCAGGAGAGAGAGAAGAAGGGGGAGAGGAGAGGGGAGAGGGAGGGAGAGGGGAGGAGGGGAGAGGGAGAGAGGGAGAGGGAGAGGGAGAGGGAGAGGAAGTTAAAGAATTCTGGAGGAGCATAAAACAGCCAGTGATCCAGAAGAAGAGGTGCGAGGGCAGTAAAACCTCCTGCATGGATTGAGGAGTCTGAGGACACAAGATCGAAAGACAGGAGAGAGATTAAGAAGGCTCTTCTACTCAGAGAGGAGAGACCCAGGGGGAGGAGATGGGGACAAATACCGGGATGTGGTAGAACAAGGGAGAGAGACGGTGAGGCCATTTAGAGAGAGCACAGGGAGTCTGAGAGAGACAGAGGTAAAATTCAAGTAGCCAGGAGAAGTAGAAGCTCATGGGAAGAGATCCAGAGAGAGCCAGTCTTTGGGGCCAGGGGCTGGAAACCAGGCAGGAGGGAATCATGCTGAGTTTGCAAGTGAAAGAATTTGACAGAAAACCAGACAAGAGACCAAAACAAAGGGAGCTGAGCTGCGTGAGGAATCAGGAGGAGGAGGAGGAGGGAGGGAGGGAGGGGGAGGGAGAGAGAAGAGAGAGAGAGAGAGAGAGAGAGAGAGAGAGAGAGAGAGAGAGAGAGAGAAGAGGAGAGCCTCACACTCCTGGGATAGAACTTCCCAGCATTGTAGGAATCACTAATAGCTTGTACTGAGCACCCACTGCCTGACTGGCATCAGACCTCGCACCCCACTCTCTGGTCTTCCCATACTGGAGTTATGATGGCATCCTTCACATCATGTCTTCCTGTGGGAAAGAGGTCACATCTAAACACACAGCATGTGCTTAGGAGTCTGTTTGCTGCAGGATGGTTGTTGGAATGGGCAAAAAAAACAAAACAAAACAAAAAACCCTGCTTGCTTGGGTAACCGACTAAGCCAAGAGACAGAACTGAGGCCTGTGCCACGATCCTGGCTTTAACCTCTTTGTGATTCTGTTTCCTCAAGGATAAGCCACCTTATATTTTTGCATGCTGTTTTTAGCTTGTGTAATTCTTTCAAAGTTATTATATTATTTGTCCCTGTGGCAGCTAGCTAGAGGACTTAGAGAGCTAGACATTTTATTGCCATTTAAGGGACAAGAAAACAGAAACAGCGTAGGGGGAAGGGCATGCAAAAACAAAGCTCACCGCTTGTACAATCTGCACTGTAACCTGGTCAGATCTCTGCCCAGTGTTGGGTGCCCTCACAGGTGTGAACTCATCCCCAGAGGGAGCACATGCGAAGTCTTCCAGGTGTGTGGGGCCAGTCAACACAAGATGTCCAGGACAGGGTATTGGAGGGTAGCATGTCAGGGCTTTCTTTACTCTTTTGTGAGACAGGTTCTCACTGTGTAGCCTAGGTTGGCCCCAAATTTAATGATCCTCCCACCACAACCTCCCGTGCTGGAATTATAGATGCATGCCACAGTAGCAGGCTTAAGGATATCTGAGCTTACCCAGTTGCCCAGAATCCTGTTTGCTAGGCAGAGCTCTTGAGCAAGGATTTTTTCAACTACACAGTGTCTTGTCTACAAAATAAAGATAGTAATCATTGTTCCTTGAGGGTGTGTGTGTGTGTGTGTGTGTTGTGTGTGTGTGTATGCTGTGTATATGTGTGTGATGTTGTGCTGTGTTTGTGGCATGTATATACTTGTTATTGTGGGTTTGTTCATACGTGTGCATGTGGAGGTCAAAGGTTGATGCTGGCTGTCTCCTGTGGTGACTCTTCATCTTTACTTTTGAGACAGGATCTCTCACTACACCTGAAACTCCACTTGGCAAGGCTATCTGGTTAAACAGCTTCAGACCCCACCTGTCTCGGTCCCAAACTCCCAGCAACTCCAAGCACTGGGGCTACGAGCATGTGATGCCATTAATCTTTGTTGTCAGTCCTGGGAACTCAGGTATCTATGCTTGTGTAGCAGGACTTTACTGACAGAGCCATCCCTAGCCCCATTGTTTGTCCCATTTTTATGAGAATACAATTAGTGTTTTTTTTTTCTTTATATGATCTTTTCCAGGCTGGTCTTAAATTCACTATGTAACCAATACTGCCTTGAAGTTCAGATTTCTTGCCTCCACCTCCTGAGTGCTAGGATTGCAGGCATGCACTACTGTATCTGGCTTATGAATTAGTATTTGTAAATCAGGTATACCAATCTCACTTGTGAACGTTTTATAAGGACTGTTAAATCAATCAGTCAAATAAATAACACAATAAGACAGGAGGCGTTGTCAGAGATGGGATCTGGATTACTGAGCACTGGTGTGAGTCAGAACGCTGGACAGCTCCCAAAGTTTTCGGTCCACCATGTTGGTTGCTGGAGAAGGCTGCCAGAGACACAGATATCACAGTCTTTATTCTTTGTTATCTCGAACTTGGGGATTCTCCTCAACATCCTTGCTGTCTGTGATGTTAAGGAAAGCACAAAGCTCTTCACCATGAGGCTCATCTTGAGGCGGAAGGTGGAGTGAGACCATGTCCACTCCACAAGTGTGCTGTTATAGAAACATTCTTTCTCAGGATGAGGGACTGTGTCACGTGTGTGGTGTTGGAGACAGGGGACCCAGAGGCTTGTACAGTGCAGTGCGAACAGGGTCTATGTCCCATCAATTCTTCCCAGAATAATCATTAAGGACAGAGTCAGAGCTAGGAGGAGTTGAGCAGGGAATAGAGGCATTAAAGGTTCCTGTAGTTGAGATGGAATCTAAGGACTCCATATAGCTCAGACAGCTTAGAACCAGAAGGCTTTCTCTATGCTTACCTCCGAGCTGCTTCTGTACCCATCCAGCTCCAACCAGCCTACGACCTGCTGGTGAATTACTTGTCAGGAGAAGAACTGAGCTCAGTGGCTCTTATCTTCAGGCCCCTCTGTACCTGGTGCTCTGACACACTTCATCTCAGTTAAGCCTTCCCAGAACACTATGAGTTGGACATTGCATGTCTCATTTTACTGTTGGGAAGATGGAAGTTCACAGAAGTCCAGTCACATTCCTAAAGGGAAATAATGGGCAAATAATGAGGTTTAGGTTTTGGTCCTTTCTTTCCAAGAAATGCTAGTTTCAGTGTTAGCAGTGAATGACAGCCTCCTTCTCACTTTCTCCCTGCTATAGCATGTAGGACTCTGGTGAGTCACAGCATCAAGACCATTATTGCAATGACGAATTTATCAATAGTTTAGTTCTGTTACTGAAGTAATTCTCAGCAGTTAAAGTCTTGGGTGGAGGATGCAGTTCAGTGGTAGAGCACTTGTCTGGCATGTCAAAGGCTCTGGGTTTCATCTCTAGCACTGCAAAAAAAAATGTTGAAGTTTGTTTCAACTTATGGGTGAAATGCCTACCTCCTCAGACAGTAGCTCTGGTTAGGACTACCCAACTAGCCCTGTCTGCTAACATCCATCTCTCCCCATCCTACAGAGGAGGTGACTGAAGGAAAGAATGCCATCCTTATTGGAATGAGCCAGTGGAGCTCCAATGACCTGGTGGAGCAGATTGAGACCATGGGGAAGCTGGATGAGCATCAAGGTGAGTCTCTGCTTCTCCCAAGCCCTGGCTGTACATGTGTGTTACAGGGTGGGGGTGGGACTGCCCATTGTGCCTGGGACCTACAGGAACTCTCTGGGTGACAGAGGGTCTGGGTGGAGGTTGAAGGGGCAGTGCTCTATAGGGCTGCCTGGTTGGGGGTGCAAAACAACTCCATGGCACACCACAGGATACTTCCTTTGTTCATCAAGTGGCATTCAGGAGCATGGATAATTAAGGGTAATCAAGGCCAAACTGTTACTTTCCAGGTCTATGGGACTGAGGTCACTTAGATAAGATAGGTTCCCAGGTGCTAACCCACTCACAAAACCTGCTCAAATCCCTTCCCAAGGCAGTCATAGTCCAAGCACTTCCTACCAGGCTCTATCTTTAAGAGGTTTCACTGTCTCCATGCTATTACACTGGGGACTAAGCATCCAGCATATGACCCTTTGGGAACAGACACACCCAATCCGTAGCACTCACTTTCTTTTTTTCTATCCTTTCTTGGCCTTGACACTAGACAGTTTTAGTAGGGCCAGAGAAGCTAAATGGCTATGGCCATCCTATCAGGGGCTGTCTAGTGGAGGTGGTGTTGACCCAGCTCAAGACAATGCTCACCTTGCCCAAGCACCCAATCCTTTTCTTATCCTCCATCCCTTCACTTTTGGGCCAGAGCTTGTCCCATCCAGAAGAGCCCATCCTGAGCGATGGGTAGGCTCAAGCTGTTGTTTTCATTGTATGAATGAAGAAGCTACAGAAGCTGGGTCTGATCTTATTTAAGGTCCTTCTAGTCTAGGACACCATCTCTAAATCGGCCTTAGGGGCCAGATGCAGACTGTCCCCTTCCATGAATGTGACACTGGTCTAGGGAATGTTTAAAGGCTGGGTCCTACTAGCTTGACTTGTGATCTGGGAGATAGGGCCCCAGCCACATATTTGCAGATGGCCTCTCAGTCTGTTCTTTGTTTCACACCCCCAGGAGCTCAGAAGGAGTCCAGAATGGGTCACCTATTCTGGATCCTCCTCCCCAACCATGCTTGGTAGCCACAAAAAAGACAAAGCCAGGTTTGTAGTCACCACTCAGTTGGCCTTCCTTCCACACTCCCACCCCCACCTGTCTGCTTAGGCTTGTGTGACTCAGACCCAGTGTGAGCTCAGCAGGGGTGAGGGAGAGGCAGGGTGAACTGTGAGGGTGGTATGGTGGTTGGGGGAAGGGTGTAAGGAAACAGAAGGAAGGTCTATTCGACAAGCAGAGCCTCAGAAGTCTAAGGTCTGGACAGGAGCCTCGGTCCTGCTGTATTTTGGTTTTTTCAGTTGCAGTGTGGGGAATGAGTATTAAGGGTGTGAGAATTATGAGATAATACTTGCAAAAATGCACCCAGTCACAGGTCGTTGTAGTGATGGAATGAACAATCTTGCACAAGCATAGCTGTAGCATAGCAAACACCATGTGCTGGTACAGGATCAAGACAGGGAAGTGAGTGGTCTGACTGCAAGGGCTGATGCCATGGCACCACCGGTCTGACTCCCAGTACAGAATGTGGAGCAGGGATCAGGGAGCAGAGAAGGAAGAGGGTATTCAGAAGGGCAAGCCAGCTGCATTTCTGGCTCCCACTTTCCTGTGGATTCATAATGTGGGTTGCCATAACACAAAGGGACATACATGTGAAATGTCACTTCACATATCAATTGTGAGGCCTCCACAGGAACCTAGCCTTGTGCTAGATGCAGGGGAAACAAAGATGGGCAAGATAGCATCTTCATCCTCAGGGCCTGCCCCACAGTGGCAGGATGCTATGCAATAAGGCAGGCCCAGCAAAGGGCTGAAGAGGGAGGCTCTGGGGACTATTCC
Source organism: Mastomys natalensis (assembly GCA_021653895.1). Classification (NCBI taxonomy): domain Eukaryota; kingdom Metazoa; phylum Chordata; class Mammalia; order Rodentia; family Muridae; genus Mastomys; species Mastomys natalensis. Next base: position 1,254,134 of record JAJTUV010000598.1, read on the forward strand.
AGGTAGAAGGATTTCTGACTGTGCTTGCTGGAAAAGAACTGATGATCTAAATAAGTGATGGTACTGCCTGCTTCAAGCTTTCTACCATTCCCCTCACTCATCCAGGAACTCCTTTCAGGTAGTACCTTGGCTGGTCCACCTTACCTCCAGCTAAGACCTCTTAGGAGCTCCAGACTCAAAGACCACTCATGCTCTTCAGCTTCAGAACACAGTTAACTTTCTTCTGCCTCTTGAATTATCTTTTGCATTTCATCTTTTCTGTCCATCACCATTTCTATCATGTTACACAGGCTCTCCTCAGTCATCCGAACATCCAGTTCCTGAGGGCACTGACTCTGAGGAGAGTGTACTGGCATGCACATGATCCTGGGCCATAGTCCGTCCTTCCTTCCTTCCTTCCTTCCTTCCTTCCTTCCTTCCTTCCTTCCTTCCTTCCTTCCCTCCTCCCTCCCTCCCTCCCTCCCTCCCTCCCTCCCTCTTCCTTCCTTTATCCCTCCCTCCTTCCTTTGTTCCTTCCTTAATTCCTTTTTTAGTTCTTTCCTTCCTTCTTACTTACTTCCCTCCCTTCCTCTTTCCTTCCTTTCATTCTTTTGTTCTTTTATTGTGAAAACATCTTGGTCACTTCATTGTTTGTTCTGTGGGTTTCTTTATGACCCAGATCATGCACATGTCCAGAGAAACTGCTTTTGTCCTTCCTTCCTTCCTTCCTTTCTTCCTTTCTTTCTTTTTTATTGTTTTTTGTTTTTGAGACAGGGACTCTCCATGTAGCTCTGGCTGTCCTGGAACTCACTAAATAGAACAGGCTGGCTTGAACTCACAGAGATCCTCCTGCCTCTGCCTCCCAAGTGCTGGAATTAAAGGTGTGTGCCACTGCATCTGGCTGGTCTTATTTCTCTTTCTCTGAACTGGAGGCTTTCACTCACCTAGAATATTCTTTTCCTAAGTGTACAGTTCACAGTTTCTTCTTCCCATGGGGGAGGCAGTTTTTAGACCCCACACCCATATGTGGCATAGGCTTAGAGTGTTAATTACTCACGTGTGACTTTTTCTTTCTCACTATCTGTGAATGTTTTTTTTTTTTTTTGCTGCTGCCCCAAAGGAATGGTGTCTGAATATGCATGTATGTGTATGTGAGTTTGAGTGTTTATATGTTTATATATGTGCTTATGTGTACATGTATATGTTAATGCTGTGTACATTTGTGTATGTGTGTATTGAAGTGTTTGTATGTATATTGCCTATTTGTATGTTTGTGTGTTTAAGTGTTTGTACATGTCTGTATTTGGGTGTGTATGCATGTATATGAGTGTTCCTTTATAGATGTCACAACCCTTCAAGGACATACTTTAGCTCCTCACTATCCACAGACTGGGGTCAAGTCTGGAGTTGGCAATTTGTCCTCAGCCCTTAGCCTGGACTCTCCAGCCATGGGATCCCAGGTCTGCTCTGTGCAGCTGTTGACTTCCTTTTCAGTACACTCCTGGGTTTTCTTCTGTCCTTTGTCAGTCGCCAACTTTTATTGCAGTCCTGGCTATATAGTAACCTACTGAGTGATATGTATTCTACTAAAAAGACACCCTTCAGCGTTAGCCCTGTGCACTCTAGTTATTATTTGACAATTACTTGTCCTGTTTTTGCTTAGTAATTTTTACTGTAACAAAAGCCACATAACTTAAAATATACTTTTTAAGATACATTCAGTGTCCGGTTGAGCAGCGCTAGGTCACGCTGCTCTCTGGCTGTCACCATGCATCTTAGGAGCTTTGTTACCATTCCAAGCTGACACTGCATTGGGCACCAATCCCCAGCCCAGCCCCTGACAAGTAGCTGCTTTCTTCTCCAGGTCACTGAGAAGTAGACTCATGCAGTGTTTGTCCCTTTGTGTCTGGATATTTTCAATAGCATAATGTTTTTGAGATTCATCCATGTTTAGCACGAATCAGGACTTTATTCTATTTTGTGGCTGAATAACTTTCCATTGTATATGCCATTATGCTTATCCACTCATCTGTTGATGGACATCCAGGTTGTTTCTGTTTTTCCCCTATTGTGACTAATGTGGCAGTGAACATTGGAGTACAAATATCCACCTTCTTTCTTGAATGCATTCTTGTTGAGAGAAAAATCAAACAACGGAAACAGAGCCACAGTCTTCCTTCCCAGTCCCTTCCGTGGCAGACCTCACTGAACAGCTTTGCAATGTGCATAGTTCAGTGGCTCAGATTAGACATTAGTGTTGCAAGTCATGCTTTTACTTTTTATTCATCCTATTCCGACTTGCACTGTTGCATGACAGATGCACTGTCACTCGCACACACATTCTGTTGCAATGGATGTTGATGCATTTCATTAAAGGAATGCTTAAACTTTATTTAAGATGATGTAGACCTGTGTGTGGCTCTGTGAGTACATGCACATGAGTGCAGGTGCCCATAGAAGCCAGAAGAGGGCATCAGATCCCTGGAGCTGGAGGTACAGGTGGTTGTGAGCTTCCCGACATGGGTGCTGGGAACCAAACTCAGGTCCTCTGCAAGATCAGTGTGCACTCTGAGCTGCTGAGCCCACTCTCTAGCCCCTCTTCTGAATTGTTGTTGTTGTTATTGTTATTATTGTGTGTGTTTAAGCAGGGTGTCTTTATGTGACTCTGGATGTCCTAGAACTTACTATATAGACCAAGTTAGACTTTAACTTACAGAGATCTGCCTGCCTCTGCCTCCAGAGTGCCTGAATTTTTTTTTTGTGCCTGATTTTCTTAAACACATTTTTTTTGTTCATCTTTTATTGGAATATTTGCCCTTTGCTTCTACTTATAAGGGAGCCTTTACATATTCTAGATGTAGCTCATTTTCAGTTATTGAGTAGTTACTTTTCTCATGATTGTGACCCATTATCCAACAGGAGGCAAGCTAAATGAGGAAAGATTGATTTTGTGTCAGGTGATACAATCTATCATGTCTGAGAAGGGAGCGCATCTCCTGAATCAAGAAGTAGAGAAAGGAACATGCCTGGACTCAGCTGACTCTTTCCTTTCCTGTTTTAAAAAAACAAAACAAAAGAGGTGTATATGTGTGTGGTATGTGCATGTGTGTGTCTGCATGTTTACATGGCTGCATGCACATATGTGAGAGACCAGAGTTTGACATTTGGTGTCTTCCTCAATCATTTTTTGCTTTATATATTGAGGCAGGAATTCCTGAAGTTTAAAGTCATTTGTTTGGTCTGGCCAGCTAGCTTGCCGGGGGGCTGATAGTACAGGCTGCCATGTCCAGCTACATTGATGTGAGTGTGAGGATCTGAACTCAGGTCCCACACTTGCACAGCAAGTGAGCACTTTGCCTGAGCCATCACCCCAGCCTCTCCTTTTGTCCTGTTCATTTTGTCTGGACCCCAGCCCATGGGATAGTGTTGGCCACAGTTGGGGTGTGTCTTCCTCCTCAGTTAATTCTTTTTAGAAACCCTTCACAGGGACCCTTAACAGATCCAAAACTGTGCCTCACGGATGGCCTAGACTTTGTAGTGCACTAGAATTGACAATCAAAGTTAACCAGCGCAGCTGTGTATTTGAAATTTTGCTTCTTTGAAAGCTTGCACCAGCACTAACAGTTTGTCAGCTGATTCTTTTGGGTTTTTCAATATGCCATATCATTTAAAAATCTTAGCAGTTACATTCTTGCCAATATTTATACTACTTATTTTTCATTTTAAATTGCATCACATAGCTGTCTTAGACGTTTGCCTCCATACTCCCATCTCCATGATAGGGTAACGCACTTTTAAAAGGGTTTATTTATTTATCTTTATTTATGTATATATGTACCTATGTGAATTTATGTGCAACATGTGCATGCGGTGCCTACAGAGGCCAGAAGAGGGCATCAGATAATCTGGAACTGGAGTTACAGGTGGCTGGAAGCTGCCATGTGGGTGCTGGGAACTGAATCCAGGTTCTCTGGAAGAGCAACACATGCTCTTAATCACTAAGCCATCTTTCTAGTCCCAGTGACCCATGTTTAATGCCCAAATCGCAATTCACAATAAAAAATTGCATTATGAGGCTGGAGAGATGGCTCAGCAGTTAAGAGCACTAACTGCTCTTCCAGAGGTTCTGAGTTCAATTCCCAGCAACCATATGGTGGCTCACAACCATCGTAATGGGATCCGATGCCCTCTTCTGATGTGTCTGAAGACAGTGACAGCATACTGACATACATATAATAAATAAATCTTTAAAAAATATTTTTAGAATATTGCATATATGTATAATAAGCAGTTGAGTTGGTGAGCATACCTAGGTCAGGACCTAGCAGCAGAAATGTTGGCAGGCTTTTGTTTGATTCTGACTGCAGTGAGGTATGATTATGTCACCACTTTACCAGTAAGAACAGCCCTTGATTTATGGTTTCAGAAATGTCCATTGGGTTGAAAAAAAAAACTTTTTAAAAAAATCATGTCTTTCCATGTTTCCTTTGTTATGTACCCACTCCTCCTTGTCATTCTTAATCCTTTTTGCCAAAAACTTACCAATTTTGATTCTTTAAAAAAAGTTCTTAGTTTTATTTTTAATCAACTCCACAGTCTCCTTTTCCTCTTTAATTTACATAAATCAATGTTGCTTTGATTTCAGGACATTTCCCCTCTTACTTATTCTCCATGTGATGCAATCTAGAGAGAGACTAGAGGACACTCACTGGTCCTTTCTGACTTTGGAGGGATTATTTTTTAGTGGAAGATTGATTTTGAAACTATCAAACTTTGGATAATTTTTTTTTCTTTAAGGGAACTCCCAAATTGTACAGGTTTTAATCACCACAAAACATGAGTCTTACTCACTAGTCCATCTCACCAGCCTGAATAAGGAGTCTCTTCACTCAGTTATTACGCCCAAGGAGTTCAAAGCCTCCTCCTTCTTGATCTATGAGTGTTCAGCATTAGTTATAAAAGTCTTGGTGAATAGATTATTTCTACTGTTTGTAAATTTTAGTATCTTGTAATTAAAATGTTTGAATTTTAAGTATTATTCTTTGAAGTTTTTCTTCTTTAACATGTATTTCCCCTCTCTGAATATTACGTATAATTCTTGTTTTTTTAAGCCAGGGTCTCTCTGTGTAGCTCTGGCTGTCCTGAAACTAGCTATGTAGAGCAGACTGGCCTTGAACTCACAGAGACCTGTCTTCCTCTGCCTCCCTAATGCTGGGCTTCCATATATGTTTTTAAAAGAAATTTCCTCTGCTTGTAAGTTGTAGTTTCTCCATCGATTAGGTCAAACATATCAATCAGTACTGTTTTCCTTTCAATTTTTAAATGCCTTTGTTTGACATAACTAAATTTCTTACACACCATTTTTTTCTGTATGTCTAAAACTCTACATTTTTAATAGTTATTTGTGTGTATGTGTGTGTATGTGTAGACTAGAATACAATTTCTCTGAGTCTGGTTTTTCCTTCCACTATGTAGCTTCTGGGGACCAAACACAAGTCAGGCTTGGTAGCAAGCAGTTTGGCCCCACAACATCTGGCCTGTTCCACAAGCCCTTGTGCTTCTAAGCATACCTTTGTTTAGCCTTTGAATGCAACATCTCTTACATCTATGAGATCCTTGTCGGTGACTTTCTTGGTGTGCAGCATCTCTGGTAAGCAGTTGGAGGTCAGCGTAATCCTTATTGCTGTGTGGATAGCCTGGAGTTCTGTCCCAAAGCGGTAAATGCTCCTGTGTCTCCTCTTATGTTCGGCTCACACTGATCCTGAGTGAGATTTCCTGGCACCTGGATGCACTCATCCTTGCTGGGAACTTTCCTTTTCATTGCTCCTTCAATTCAAGCACATTTTCCCTGTTTGCCCTTCCAGAGCTTATACTAGACAGATGCAGGAATTTTTGTAGCAGCATTTCAAACGGTCCTTATATCCACTACCCACCCTTCCCATGTTTTTCAGAGACAGGGTCTCACTATTTCACTATTTCCTGAAACTCATATAAACCAGGCTAGCCTTGAACTCACAGATGTGCCTGCCTCTGCCTCCCCAGTGCACCACCACAGCCAGCTAACTTGTCTGTATTCTTATTTCTTGGTTCTGTTTAGTTGCTGGGCATTTTTCCTCAGCTCTAAACAACAGCTTGTCTGTTTTCTTCTCATGGGTGCTTTCTGGTTTGCTGGTCAGCATCTGTGAAGCTGGATTTTTTTTTTTTTCAGCAATCATCTTTCCACTTTCTTCTGTTCTCATCTGTTTTGTTGCCTAACAACCTGGCATTGACTCAGAGAGAGCACAGGTTCATTCTATGTTTTCTGACGTTCCCTTTTGCCGGCTCTGTTACATCTTGGAGTTTTTTGTTGATTGGAGCTGGGTGAGAACAGACCACACACTTAAGGCAGGATTAATTAGCCAAGGATGGAAAGTGAGATTACAGCACAGGGCAGCGGCTATCGGATTCCATTAACTAAGAACATGCAGCCGCTGTCAACACTGTCCAGGCAAATATCTTTTGCCAAGTTCTATTTTTAAATCAAGGTATAATTCATATGCCATAGAATTCACTCTTTAAAAGAGTACATCTCAGTGGCATTCAGATATCTGTGCATAGCCATCACTGTTACCCAGTTCCAGAACATTGTCCCCCAAAGAAACACCATTCAGATCAGTAGTCACTATGAGTCTTGTCAGTGGAATCCAGCAGATGTGGCCCTTTGTGTCTGTCTGCTTTCTGTTGTGATGTTTATGAATCTTGTCTATATAGTAGCACATATCAATACTTATGGTTGCATGTTACTCTGTGGTGCAGATATGCCATATTCTGTTTATCCATTGATCAGCTATTGGGCATTAAAATGGTTTCCACTTTTTGGCTATTGTGAGTAACTGTTTCCGTGTGTGTGTGTGTGTGTGTGTGTGTGTGTGTGTGTCTCCATGTCCCCCAAGTGTGTGTATGTGCATGACCAACTCTCTTGATACATCCCTAAGAGTTATATATTTTTTAAATAATTTTTTTTACTTTACTTTTCAATTTACATCCTGCTTAATTCCCCCCTCCAAGAGTTAGAATTTTTGTACCTTTTGTTTAACCTTTTGAAGAACTGCCAGAGTCTTCCAAAGCACCCTACCCCCCATTTCACATTACCCTGGGTGACATGAAAGCACCCCGGTTCTCCCTTTTAGGTTGTCGCCTTCTAGTGAGTACTTGAATTTTCACTTCCCTAATGACTAGCTAGGTTAGCATCTTTTCATGTGTTTATTGGTCACTTGCTTTTCTTTTTGGAGAGCTTTCTATTCAAATCCTTTCCCCACTGGTCGTCTTTATACTGTTGATCTGTAAGAGCTCTCGATGCACCCCCAGCACTGGAATCTTACCAGATACAGGAGTTACAGGTATTTCCCCATCTCACTGGTTGTTGTTCCCTTTCTCCAATGGTGTCCTTTGAAACAAAGATTTAAATTTTTCTTCAAGTCCGACCAACCCATTTTCGTTGTCTATGCTTTTGATCTTATATCTAAGAGACCATTACTTAACCCAAGAGTATGAAAATTTACAAGTTTTAAGTATTTTATAGTTTTGGCTCTTGTATTTAGCTATTTTTTTTTTTTATAAAATCAATGTACTCAGAATCCTTTGGTATGATATGATGTAGGGATTCAACTTTATTCTTAACTATTTCTTATTTTTAAAGTTTTATATGAATCTCTGTATGAAGGAAGTTAGAGACATCAGATTCCTTGGAAGTGAAATTACAGGTTCTTGTGAGCTGTCTGGCATAGGTGTTGTCATCCAAACTCAGGTCCTTTGTAAGTACAGCAAGTGCTCTTAACTACCAAGCTGTCTTTCCAGGTATGTTGTTTTGTACACAGGTAACCAGCTGTCCCAGAACTATGTACTGAAATGACTTTCCTCCATCTTGAATTGCTTGGGCATCCTAGTTCAAGCTGGTCGTAGGCATATGGATTTAATTCTAGATGTTCCATCTTACTCTGCTTACTCTGCCAAGAAGTTCTGCATATTTATAATAAGCTTGAAATCAGATGTGGGACACCAATAACTTTGTTTTTCTTTTGCACGATTGCTCTGCCTAGTCTGTATTTGTATATGAAATTTAAGGTGAGGTTGCTCATTTCTGCAAAGGGGCCAGCTGGAACTGTGCTGAATCTGGAGTCTTACCTTCATGGCATTATCAGTCCTAACCCATTAATATGGAATGACCTTATATTTACCCAGGTCTTCTTTATTTCTTTCTTTAAAGCTAATGTGTATATGTGCATGTGTGCACAAGCGTGTATATGTGAGAATGTGGTGTATGTCCATGTATGTGCACAGAGGCTAGTGAGGGTGTCAGGTGTCCTGCTCTGTCATTCTCCTCTGTTCCCTTGAGGCAGAGGCTCTCACTGGATCTTGAGCTGGGTTGGTTACCGGCAAGCCCGGATTCTTTCTGTGTCTGCTTCCTGCAGCACTGGGGTACAAGCATACACTGCCACTCTAGTTTCTTACATGGGTGCCAGGATTTGGAATCTGGTCCTTCTGCTTGCACAACAAGGGCTCTTACCTACTGAGCCATCATCCAGCTCCCTCTTCTTTAATTTCTTTCAACGATGTTTTATAGTTTTTAATAAACAAGTCCAAACACTTGTATTATTAAATCTTCTTCTCAGTATTTTCTTCTAGTGTAACTGGAATTGTTTCTTAATTTCATTTTCAGACTGTTCACTGAAAATATGTGGCAGTGCAACCGACCTTGTATGTTGATCGAATATCCTGAAACTCTGATAGACTTACATCTATATGCATGTGTGTATGTTTCTCTCTCTCTGTGTGTGTGTGTGTGTGTGTGTGTAAGGGCACGAGTAAGAGCAGAGGTACTCCTTAGTATCTTCTGAACATAAGATCCTGTCACCTCTAAATAGAGGTAGGTTTTGCATATTTTTTCCAGTCTATTTATATTTTATTTCTCCTCATTGCCTAGTTTCCCTGACTAGGTCCTTGAGAATAATGTTAAATAGAAGTGGGAAGAACAAGGTCTTCTTGCCTTATTCCTGATTACTTGAGGATGTTTTCAGTCTCTTACTTATTTTTATGTGAGTGAATGTTTTGTTGCATGTATGTCTTAGTCCCACATTTGTACATGGTGCCTGCAAAGGTCAGATGAGGGGAACTGGGACTGGAGTTGTGAATGGTTGTGAGCCTCTATGTGGGTGCTGGGAATTGAACTCAGGTCCTCTGCAAGAACAGCAAGTGTTTGTAACTGTTGAGCCATCTCTTTAGCCCCAGTTTTGGGTTTTTTGAAGGTGTCCATCATCTGGTTGAGATGAAGTTCCCTTGCATTCCTAGATTGTTGGAGATTATTACTATTTGTAGGCACTGAGTCTTGTATCTACTGAGATGCTGGTGGGATTTCCCACCCTTGGTTCTGGCTCTTTGGTATATTTGATTTTTATACATTGAGTGATATTTTGAGTTCCTTGACAGCTTCTGCCATATTGCTAACTTCTTATGCTCAGGGCTCATATCTTCCAGAATCATTTATACTGATAGTCTTTGAGATATCCCCTAAGAGCTATTCATGCTCAGAGCTCTTCCCATTCCTAAACAATCATATCATCACGGATGGCAAAGAAGCAGTCTGTGCCTAGGTATCTCACTCAATTTCTCTGCCTCTGGCTTTGCAAAAAGCGCTGCTCCCCAGCTGTTCACTCCCTGGTTTATGTCCCTGCATCTAGATACATGGTTTCCAAAGAGTTGTCCCTGGGCCAATAGCATTAGCATCACTCAGGGACTTGTCAGAAATGTGAGGGAGGGAGTCCCACCAAGCCATACAGAGCCAGCCAAATTCTCGAAGAGCTTAGGAGCTGTTTTAACTAGTCCTCTAAGGGACTCTGCTGCTTGTTCAAACTTAAGAGTGATTAAGGCTTATGATGCTGAGCTGGTTCTGGGGGACGCACCATTTCCCTCTCCCGCCTTGCTTCAGTCATTGAGTTTGATATCTTTCTTGGCGCAGCTTTGGCTCTCCTTTCATGTTTAGCAATATTTGGCTTTGTGTTCCACTCTGTGTTGTAGCTGCCTGTTAGCAGAGCTCTGAGTGATGGAATCTGTCTATCTAGCACAACCTGCTGTCATGTGATTGTTAGGGAGGGCTACAGGGTAGCTCAGCTCCCGGTTTATTCCGCCTGCTTGTTTCCAGCTTCTAAGGGTGTCCTGTACTTTACCTGTCCATCTTTTCTCACATATGGGGACGGTTGTTTTTGCTTGGCACTTGGTCAGGGAAGGCTTGTTGCACTGGCTCATCCACTGTGGACGTCCAACTTCTTGCAGAATTCCCGGGCTCTGGTGCTTCCTCTGAAGCCTGCCGTGTTCTTCAAGCTTCTTCCACGTGCCTCAGTTCTTCCCCTGCAGATCTGAGCTCCCGTCCTGTTTCTGCTGAGCTGGATTTCTGGGCATTTGACCTTTGTAGTCACCTGAAGCTTCATACTGAGAAGGGTACACAGTACATGTTATGCCCTGATGTCGCCATCTTGAATTCCTTAATGATTTTGAATAAAGGGCTCTAAGCTTCTATTTTGCCCTAGGCCCTGTCAATTCTGGAGCCATCCCTAGCTCCATCCTTCAGAACGCTCTGCCTTTTACTTTGTGTGTGTGTGTTTATACAGTTTGGGCTTTCCGAGGACATTCCTTCTTATTTTCCATTGCTGTTGGAGATTCATGTGGAAGTAATTTATGTCCTTTGTAGAGGTTTGGGGCAGAGGATAAAGTGTGGGTCATGCAATCAATTTACTGTCTTCATTCTCCACTACAGTGATGCTCCTAAAATAGAAGAGCAGTAACACTGTGCTGCTGTGGCAGAATGGAGCATAACGCCCCCACCTTGGCATGCACGACCATCTTGCTCCCCGCAGTTGTCATTTCCAGGTTAGTGAGTTCTCTGTTACTACAGGGATTAAATATCCTTGGGCAGCTACCATGAAGGGCATTAAAAAGGGAACATCAAGCTGTTGCTAAGGCCTGAGATACTGAGATCACATCAGACTTTCTAGGCATTTCTCCCCCTCTCCTCCAACAGGACTGGGTTTCTAGTTCAGTGGAGACAGGCAGGCTTGGTGATGCTTACTTAGGTCCACTTGGAGCACCTCCCTGAGCATCTCTAGATCTCACTATCCTGGGCTCTTCCTCCAGGACCTGCCCTGAGATCCCAGCCTCCCCCCTGTCTCTCCTGCCCAGCACCGTTCATCTGCCCCTCACCTACCCATCTGAGCACAGTTGTGCCTTCCTGGCTTACATGTTCCTTCCATGGCCTGGCATAAGAGGCCATCATGACCCCAGAGCAGTCAGTCAGGTATCCAGACGTCCCCTCATTCACTCACATGATACTTTGTGTCAGACCCAGTGCTATCTAGTCAGCTAGATAATTTGGGAAGGGCCTCACATTTGATTGATTGCTCATCCTCCAGCCCACTCGGGGATGTTACAGTTCACTTAACCAGTAGTTCTAACAAGATGGGGTAAAGCAAAGAGGGGGCTAAGAGGACACAGAGCCAGAGCAGAGACTCCAGAGGCTAAGGAAGCTTTTCTGGGATCAGGACAGACCAAGGGGGACATACCAGGTGGAGGAAACAGGTGTAGAGGTAAGGATGAAGGTATGAGAAGCCAGGAGGTTTGGAAAGTATATGGAGTCCATCTTATTTTCCTTCCTGTGTTTTTGAGATAGGGTCTCACTAGGTAGTTCAGTCTAGCTGTGAGCTGGAGACCCTCCTGCCTGGGTTTCTTGAGTGCTGAGATTACAGGTGTGTCCACAATGTCTGGAGTTCATTCTCACTGAAGATGGGGTTTGAGGAATGAAGATGAGGAATAAAAAGGGATGGGGGGTCGTCTTGGGGAAGAGGCAGGGAAAGAAGGCAGAAGCTGGAGGTCCAGTATGTAGGCTGAGGAATTAGGGGCTTTCTCAGAAATGACTCTTAGTCTTTGAAATGATCTAAGCGGGGTTGTGATGAGCTAGTTTTGGCAGAGCTCATTATGAAAAAGCAACCTAGGGGACCAAAGAAGCACCCTAGGACCCAGTCACTGTGGGCCAGGGATTGTAGGTAGTGGACTTCACTAACCCACAGCTCAGCAGTGCTCAGCATTTGGGGAAAAGCCTGCTTAGGAGGCACAGAAAGGTTTTCCACCCCAGCCTCTTTATGAACTGAACTAACTGAGTTGGCCTGAGCCTGTTCCCAACACCCAGAAATAGGAGAGTATGGGACACATAGGGGCTTCAGAATTCCTGTGCCCTGGGATAACAGACAGAGAATTCCTAGAATCTTCTCCAGGCCTGAAACCCTCCCCAGCAGCCACTCAACCTCCACTTGAATGCTAGGAGCAGCTTCTCCGGCACATTTGCTGAAAGAGATCAGTTCAGAGCCGCACACTTTGCTTCTCTTGCTGGAGGGAGCTTGCAGTTTTCCAGAAGATGGATGGAAAAGGGGAAAAGATTACTTGGGAAGTCATTAGCAAGGGTTGGAAGTGTCTTCTTTGGGGGAGATGCTGTAGCCAAACTCCCTAGAATGTATAAACTTGAGAAAGGCAAGATTTATGGGACTACAGCCTGGAGCATCAATGGCCCCAGCTCCTAACTCCCAGAGCCCAGACTCCAACCCTGAGCCCTAACCACAGTCTCTAACCCCAACTCCCAATCTGCAGCTTGCAGCCGACTTTGCACAACTATCCTGCTTATTAGAGCTTCTGGCAGCTCCTGTGATAGAAGAAAGCTTAAATTGAGGCAAAGTGGTTGGGCCCAGGGGCCCTGGAAAGTTCCAGGCCAAGTGGGTCTCATTTAGGCAACACTGAGCCAGCTGCACATTTGGTTAATGGCTCATGTCCTGGGAGCCTACTAATTAGGAAACCGGGTTTTGAAGCTAAGATGATTCCTCTGTCACTAGTGGTAGCTCTGAGGGGATGGGGGGGATAAAGCTGGTCTGAACTGAGAAGGCAAGGCCGGCCTGCTGCTGTTGCTGCCTCCTCTGTATGCATCATTTATAGTGTGGATAGTAGGCCCACCAACATGGTGACAGTTCTGTAATTCTAGTACACTGGGTGGTAGGGTGGCTGAGCGGGAGGATTTGAATTCCAGGCAAGCCTGGGCTACACAATGAGACCCTGTTTTCAAAAAACAAGGGGTTGATCAGATTGGAGGGACACAAGGTAGGGAAGGTGGCAAGAATAACCAGGACACATTATGTAGATCTATAAAGTAGCAAAGAATAAAGAAAAAACAAAATGACAACTACAGAAAGACGCATTCTGGCCTCCCTCAGCATCCTCATCAGTCCCACCCGGTCCCTGGCTCTGTCATCACTGTAGAGGAAGCTAAGTCTGCAGGAAACACTGGCCAGGCTCAGCAGCCTCTGCTAACAGTCCTTCCTCTGCTCTCTCCCTCCCACCCTTAGCCTCTGCCTCGAAGACTCTCCCCTCACCACCTGATCCCTCCAGAGAAGCCATGACCTAGAGATTCCAAGAGGGGGAGACAGGGTAATGGGAGCAAGAAGTTCTCATCAGAACCAGGGTGCTCATGGCCAAGTGATGGGGCCCCACTGTGTCCCCATCTCCTTACCTATGAAAGGTCTGTTTTGCAGAGGTGGAAGCCACAGTCATTTTAGGTGTGGAGAGCACAGGGCAGGACATGAAGTACCTGTACTCCTAGATATCGCCTACTGAGTTTACATAGGAGTAGCTAGGCTCTTGACTGGCTGTGAGATCTCCTCGCTTGGCTTTGATCTCCTTCCTTAACATTCCCTTCTCCAAATCTAGGCACATCCTGTGCACCAAGATCATGGGCCTCCTGGCTTCCTTGACTCTCTATATCCCAGCTTCCCCAGCGGCGAGAGTCTCAGATCCTTGGGCTACTTCCTCATTAGATAATCCTGCTGGTGAAAATTCTGCCCCAGCTCAAAGCTTTACTTGCTTTGTAGTCAGGAAACAAGCACTGGGACCAGAAGTTCATAAAGGTGTGAAACTTCTGTGAACTGATGTAAACCAAAATGGCCTCCCTTATCTGGTAGGTGTATAAGAAATGCCAGTACATTTTTATTATGGTCTGAACTGTGGTAAGTGCTCCAAAGAGTTCTTGGTTTGGGTTTTACTGTTCCCAGTTCTGAATTATTTCATCTCATCTCCTATTTTGTGGCTTGTGAGTGAAGTCTGATGGGTCGCATGCCCCAGGCTGAGGCTTTGCTGCCTATGGTCCTGCACCGAAACATCTCAAAGGGCTCCCAAGATGGGTGCTTGGCCTTCCTCCACCCCATCTGGCTGTCCTGTCCCACATATCCCCTCCCTCCAACAGGAACCTGGGCACAGGCAGGGCAGGGGACCGATGCTTCCATCTGCTGTGTTTCTCTAGGTTGGCAGTGTCACAGTGTATTCTGAGTATAATTCAGAGGGAGCAAGCTATTACCCATCCTATCCAAGGAAGGAAGTACTCCTTTCCTAGAGGGTGAGGACTCTTGTCAGTCCTGAAAGGGAGCAGCAGGCACAAGGGAGGGACAGCATATCACTCTACTCCCCAGTCCATTATGCAAAGTGGGTGGTGGGGGCTAGCAGTGGAGGACTTGGGGGATGGTCAGCTCCCAGTATGTGTGTTCTGAGCCAGGGGGTGGAGGTTGAGAGTCTCCAGAGTGAAGTCGGCACCTTTGGTGCTCTTCTTGCTTTCTGGTACAGCCATTGCTGCTCCTTTTGCCTAGAACCCAGCTAACTATGTCGCTGGTTCCTGGGTGAAATAGAAGCAAGCAGCAGGAGCTTCAGATGCGGAGATATTGAGAGTCGCTTTTGCACCGAAGCTTGGCTTTCTTACTTATTATATTCATATAAATGGGCTTCCTGCCCAGGGTCACTGCCCCCGCATCCTGTCTCTCCTGGACTTGGCATGCCTTGAGCATGATGCTTGCTGACCACTTGAGACACCCGGTCCTTTTCTCTTTCTTTGGAAGCTCCAATCATGGCTCTGCTGAAGGTTTCCAGGGGCTTCAGCTGAAAATGATCCCCTGCTCCCCATCCATCATGGCTGACTGCATTCAGCACTGTGCTCCATGAAGAGGTTTTTCCTGCCCTTGTACACACTTTGCTTTTCCTCTCTGTGTCACCCACAGCCCTTGGCACCATGAGTGGGGAACAGAATGTGTGTTTGGAATGTGTGACCTCATTTCTGTGTTAGGGAAAGTGACTTCACCCAGATATACCTACACTCTGTGGCCTTAGGTGATATATAAGAGTGGTGCCTGACATTAGTGTCTGATCCTGGGTCTCCCTTGGTTTCTGTTTGCATCGGGTTACGGTTACTCTCATTCCTCTGAGGCAGTTTGTGGCCATCTCATCATGCTGGGTGACAGCCACTCCATGAAAGCCCAGACCTTTCTTCTCCAACTGGACTCTTATAGAACATTAACTTTGTCCTGTGTCCAATAAGTATTGTAGCACTGATTCTAGGGAGTACTGTGAGCTCCCCCCATCCCACATTAGCCATTGGCTCTGTCCATCTGGCTCTGCCTTGTGATGAGGACAAGAGACAAGATCATTAGCTAGTTGTCACAAGTAAATCAGTAAATAAGACACTAAGGGTAAACTCGGCACAGTGGCACACACTTTTGATCTCAGCATGAGGGAGGCTAAGGGCAGGCAGATCTCTGAGTCCAAGGCCAGCCTTGTCTGCATAGACAGGGCTACACAGTGAGACCCTGTGTCAAATATAAACAACAACAACAAGGGTGACCCTCATGAATCGAGTGTCGGTCAGCTGCCTGTTTGTGTTCTAAGAGCACCAAGTACTCACTGCACAAGGACCCTCTGAGCAAGGTACTGGTGCAGCCATCAATTCTAGAAGTCTGTGGCATAGAGGCTATGTAATTGGGTCCCATGAACACAGCAAGTGAAAGACAGTAGGTATCTATCTATCCAGCTTTCAGTCTCCAAAGGGTCTCAAGAGTCCATAGTATTTTATAGGAAAGAAGCCCAGAAAGGAAAAGGGAGATACATTGGGTCACACAGTGGGTTGATGTGAACCAAGTCCTAGTCTCAGACCCCAGCTGGATGCTCTTTCCATTCATAGACCCCTGTGAGGAGGTTATAGACCCTTCTGAGGAGGAGGGAAGCAGAGACTTGGATCCAGGTGACATGAAACATGGAGGAGGGTGTGACAGGCAGAGGGCTGTGGAAACAGGGCCTCTGAGGATGGTGTCTTGGATCACAAATGTAGAGTCAGACACATTTAGAAAAGGAGTCACAGCAGGCCCTAGAGGACTGGCTGTGAAGACAGAGGCATTTCCTGGACAACACTGCTCTGGAGTCCTGTGGGGGAGGCAGATCCTGGAGGGGGGTGTCCCACAGTGCTCGGGCACTTGCTTAGAGAACCAACGTTACTTCAGATGCATTTTTAGGGGTAGGGTAGGGAGCAACTCAAATTACTTGGGAATTCCTAGTCATGGAGAATGTGAAGTGTCTGGGAAGTTTCCACAGAAGCTATAGGCAGCAGTATGCACAGATCATAAACAGAGAAGTCTGGTTGGAGAGAGGTTTAGCTACTGTTGCCTAAACACAGTGCCCAGCTCGGACTCTTATAGGACAGTGTGATGGGAAAGAGGGGCAGCATCTAGCAGCTGCTTTATAAACTAGGAGAGGAGAGGAGCCAGCAAAGATAACCTTGGGAAAGTTAAGGTCAAGGGCATAACCAAGGAGCAAGCAGCACTCAGCAACAGCGTCATGTGGGGACTCAGGGCTGGGTCACACACAAAGGCCAAACACTAACTCTGAGGTGGGTAGGGCAGGGTGGGAAACTTGGGTGGTGCGTCTGCCACTCTCAGCTCAGGAGGGGTAGTGGCAACTGCCAGCCGCTCCTCAGGGGACTGCAGTGTAGGTGCAGCAGAGCAGTGACCCAGCTGCTCATGTCCTTTTTGTTTCCACAGGAGAAGGGGCCACAGCGTGCACATCCAGCATCTTACAGGAGAAGCAGCGTGAGTTATACCCGGCCGTACAGAGGCCTTGCCTTTCCTTCCATTGGATGAATGGTGGCCCTGGGCCTAGTCCCCTCTGAGGCTTAGAGCTCCAAGGGTGGAAGGATCTATCCCATCTTATTCCTGGGTGGAAACAGAAAGCCTGGGTCTACTCAGCATGGGTTCAGGCAGCTCTCCTGAGACCCCAGGTTTCTAGGCCATCTATGCTGGGAAGTTCTGGTGTCACAGCTAGAGCCAGGGCATGAGGTTGATGGCCCTGCTAGGGGATGGGGCAGAGCAGGCAGGACCACTGAGAGTTTGGTGACTGTCCTCTTCACGAGATGGAGGGGGAGGGGGGACTGGGAAGGCAGCCTTCTTGAGCCTTTCTGGGCATTGGCATTTGCATGCCAACTTCCAGCAGTCATGGCTGGCCCTGTGCTGCCCAAGATCAGAGCAAATGAGGTCATTCAAGGATGTGTTCCAGATCATGGTTCTTTTTAAATATATGTTTTACTTTCCAGATATTGTCATTGTATACGAGAATGTAGACAAAGTGTAAGGTCAGAGGACATCTCTGGGGAGTTGGTTCTCACCTTCCATCATGGGTTTTGGGTTCAGGCTTGCATGGCAAGCACCTCTACCACTGAGTCATCTCACAAGCCCTGCACATGCTGGTCCTCATAGTCCCCTCCCAGAATGATTGGCTCTGCATTCAAGCTCCCGGGATTGACTTTGGGGTTTCCTGTGTCACATCAGCCTCTCTTGACTTCTGCCAGTTTTCTTAGAAAGTTGGGTATGGGATTGGATCTACTAAGGTCATACCAGCATGCTGGCCACATGTCCTGTGGACACACCAGGTGGACTTGGTGGGCAGCACCTGTGCCAAGTCTTGTCTTTACTATGGGCAATGTTGACTTCCATATGAGGGTAGGTTTGGGGCAAGGGCTCAGAACTCCCCTCATTTCTTGCCTGCTGTTCTGCTTGTGGCTTTAGCTTTGAGGAGGCTCAACCCATTTTTGTTCCTAGCTCCCAGGCCCCAACTTGAAGCCTTCTTTCAAGCTCTCCCTCCTCTGCTGAGCTTCTGTGGAGGATGTGTAAACACCAGCATCCACAACAACTCTGTGGTCTAGGCCTTTAGCACAGCTTCCCTGGTGCCCAGTGTCACAATGCACAGACAAAGGCATTACTACTCAGAAGGGCTGGTGATCCTGAGTTCCTCTGTCACGATCGACCTCCAGGGTACTGACAAAGAGAAAGGACAGGGTGCCAGGAAAGAGGGGCAGACACATTTGTGCCTGCAGCTTCTTAATTTTTAGAGGTGACAAAGTGGTGACACAGAGACTCAGGCCATTAGTGAAAAGAATTGTTACAGAATTTCCAAAGGCTGAGCCATTACACTTTGAAGCAGGGAGGGAGAGGGGCTCTGACCCTGGCTGCAGCTGTGCATGTGTTTTGGATGGAAGGTCTTTGGCAAAGGAGGGCAAGGGAACAGCTTGGGACTGGTGCTTTGAATAATGGCAGGGGTTTCACTCTGTTGGTCCCTAGTTACCTGGCACCTGGCCTGGTTCCCTCAGGGTAGAGGAAGACAGGTTTGGTGGGTGAGGGTTAGCTACAATAGGTATCTGGGTGTGGACTGGGCTGTGGCTGGCTGGTTTTGAAAGGCATATTCATGGGCAAGTTTGGTCTCTGTTTGAATTAGCCCACGTAGGTTTGCCAGCATCTCACTGACCAGGAAGTCTCCAATATATTGAACTGCCAAGAAGTTAAAAAGATAAAAAACAAAAAAACAAAACAAAACAAAAACCCAACCCAAACCAAACAACAACAACAAACATGGGGGGCTCAAAAACCCCCCCAAAACACAGAGGGTGGGAAGAGCCTGGATTAGCTGTGCTGGGATTCCTTTTTTTTTAAAATTTATTTTAGAGACAGAGTCTCACTGTGTAGCCCAAGCTGGCCTCAAACTTTTGACAATCCTTCTGTCTCAGCTTCCTAAGTGCCAGGAGCACAGGCATGTACCATTATTACTTGCTGCTGTGAGGACTTCAGCAATAGTGTGGAGATGAAAGCTAGCCACCTGAAACAGCCTTTGTCACCCAGAGGCCGGTCACAGCTCCTTTCTCCACAGTTCCCACATACACAATTGAATTGACAGAATGCTTAGTGTCTCCTGAGCCTCCCTGGGGAAAAAAAATTGCATTTCAATAGCAGCAAAGTCTTTTTTTATTTTGTGGTTATAGATTTTGGTCAAAATTATATTGCTGAAAGTGGTTATTGTATCCTGCTCCTTGAGGATATTTTTTTATGAAGGAAAAAATATCAGTTGATGTTAAGAAGAATTTTAGAGCCATAAAATCTGTGTCTTGGAGGTTGCCTGGGCTGATGCTACCCAAGTTGAAACCCAGTATGTTTGGCAGGGAGGAAAACTTACACTGTAACTTCCTTTTCTATGATGGCAAAAGTCTTTAGCTGAGACTAATGCTTTTCACATAACTCTATAATTATGTCCTGCTACAATTTCAGACATTAAAATCATTTTTC